>OX438822.1:12313597-13796341 GCA_949316475.1 Hypomecis punctinalis
CCGATCGAACACGAGCGCGGCAACGTCTGTGATTGGCTAATTCAAGCGTGTATGTCAATGTGCTCGCGTGTGTGCACGGCGCGCTCGGTCAACACGACGTAAAAGTAATTCGATTTGATTTGCAAATCTCCCACTTGACACTCTGATGACATCTACAATTTGTCGAGTGGAGACCTTGTACTGGCATGCGCAGTGAAGGATGTCTGCCCACGAGATGAGACGAAACCTCCTTGGCGCGGTTTGTAGTAGCTATCTCTACGTGTGATGCAGGGAGGCACGTGATTTTCGATATCCCAGTACAGAGCTGACTTAATATTGTTTCCTCGTAAATATCCTATGTACTTACTTACCTATATGATTTCCTTTTTCGGTATATAAAGGGTTACTGGAAATCAATTAGCATCCTTTTAGGGTCTAATTCTGAACATCAAAACTAACAACTTTTGTCAAAACTAAAAAAAACTACTGTTCCACACATACTGTGGATGGACGATATTTTTCTATGGAACAGCATTTTTGTATTAGATTTAGCCCCTAGCCCCTAAAGGTTGCTGATTAGTAACCCTGTATATCTTCGGCTACAATTTCCCAGTAAGTTATCAGGAGTCCGGGTTTATTCGCAATTGAACTAAATAATTGAATATTTCTGTCGTCTAAAGATCATTACAGAAAAGTGTAATATATACGCGGCTAGTACGCGTATACACATAATTATGCACTACCTCAGTGGCTCAGTGGTTAGTAACCCTGACTTCTGGGTCAAAGAGGCGTGGGTTCAATTTCCAGCCAGGTTAAATATTTGTATGACGAATATAGGTATTTGCTCTGTTTTTTGGGTGTTATTTAGGTATCACTACATAGTATAAAACAAAGTCGCTTCCCGCTGTCTGTCTTTCTATCTTTGAAATTACGCGATGGATGTTGATGCGGTTTGTTTTAATAGATAGAGTGATTCAAGAGGAAGGTTTATATGTGTAATACACCTGTGCGAAGATGAGGCGGGTCGATAGCCTATCTATATGTATTATAAGTATGTATTTAAACATTTGATATGTAGTACCTATATCAGTCTCTGGCAGCCATTATTTTGTTTTTATTTCGGTATACAATTGCCTTATAATATGTCTGTCTAGTTACAATTATTTACACTCAGGTATATAATAGTAACACAGTACACATTATACCCGGTCGTTAGAGTGTCACAAATAGTATAATTAATTAACAAAGTAGGTATAACGTGCTTGTCAAAATGTAACATTATTTTAAAAAGATTTGTGAGCTTGAAACTTTTTCGTGTAAGTATTCTTCAATATATATTTTTTTGTTAAAAGTTATTTGAGTTTATTTTGGAATTTTTTGGGGTTAGTTTTCACAAGCTTTGCTTAGTTTGGGGTCAAAGACAGCGTGTAAGATGTCCTCTAATATTTATTATATTCTAGCAACAAAACTTCGACGACTGAGCCCCAATCTGTCCTGAATACGTCCCTTTATACAAAATTACGCAATTAAAACATGATTCACCGCCAGACGATGGCATAGACATGTGGTTATAAAAACAGATCGTGATTTATTGGTATGGATATATTGAAGGCATTTATTACCATGTGTTTTACCTAACCTATCTGCACGAGCCAAACTAAAGAAGAAAAAGTACTTCTGTCAGAAAGATATTTAGTCAGGAAATGTCCAGGATGTTTTTATTTTAACGTTCCGCTAATAATAATTATTTTCAACTGTGTGACTTCAACCGTGTACAGAACTCGCGATCAGTTCGCACGAATGATTTTTCACATTATTGTTGACTTATCGAAAATGGCTTAGCCGATTTCTATAAAATTTAAATGACACACATTTCGAAGTATACCAATACTAATATTATAAATCCGAAAAGTTTGTTGGTTTGTTCCTCTTTCACGCAGCAACGGAGCAACGGATTGACTTGATTTTTGGCATGGATATAGTTCAAAGGCTGGAAAGTGACATAGGCTACTTTTTATCCCGAAAAAATAAAAGGTTCCTGTGGGATAGCACAAAAATCAAATTACACGCGGCCGGAGACGCGGGCAAAATCAAGTTTCCAATAAAAAAAGAAAAATCGAAATCGGACCACTACGAATAAAGTTATGGTTACACATTTAAAAAAAAAACAAATATACGCGTCGAATTGAGTACCTCCACCGTAACGTCGGTCAAAAGGGTCATGTTGTCATAATAAAGAACTGCTACTAAGGAACCAACCTGAAATTCGAGAAAAAATCAGGTAGGTATCATACAAAATCGAAACTCTGAATCGACAAAATGTTTGAAACACCTGAATTACTAATTGGTCCGATAGTAGGTACCTACCTATAGATAGGCCGAATCATGCAATTTGGTGGATGTGAAGTTAGATACAAGCTGCGCGATATGCAATCCTGATTGAAGCTCATATATCTAATGCTGCGAGTTAACACATAGTACTGTACTGTACCAGCCTTTTTAAAAGTCCACTGCAGGACGTAGGCCTACCCACTATGGGTGATTGGGCCACATCCACCACGCTGGCCCAGTGCGGGTTGGTGGATTCACATACACCCTCGACCATTTCTTCTACGGACGTATGCAGGTTGCCTCACGATGTTTTCCTTCACCGAAAAGCCAGTGGTGTGAAATTCCGTACATAAATTCCAAAGAACTCATTGGTACGGGACCGGAGATTTGAACCCACGACCTCACGATTGTAAGGCGGGTGTCACTACCTCTCGACCACCACGGCTTCAATACAAACACATAGTGTTGATTTGGTTTTACGCAACGTGTAGCTAACTTCACACCCGCCGACTTGTATGCTTCGGCCTATAACTATGAGACTAACCCTGGAATCGCAGTCTAGAATACTTTTGCCGGTTTTTTCGGTGCCGAAGCGCCCCAATGCATTCTCGCGACGGTGTTGGTGGGTGACGCAACAGTCTAGTGGCCATGGTGTTATACTTTTCAATCCATCGATCCGTTCATCAGCCATATAACGTCCACTGCTAGACATAGGCTTGCCCTAAAGATATCCAATAAGACCGGTTGGTAGCGGCTTCCATCCAGCGCGATCCTGCGGTCTTAATGAGGCTATCCATCCACCTTGTGGGTGGACATCTTACGCTCGATATCGATATATACTCGTCTTATCGACTCCATCAGTCATCTGTCTTCCGTGCTGTGTCCCCTGCCCAGTGCCACTTCAACTTGACTGCCTCGGTGGTTCAGTGGTTAGTGACCCTAACTTCTGGATCAAAGAGGCGTGGGTTCGGTCCCTACCCAGGGCAAATATTTATGTGATGAACATAAATATTTGCTCTGTCTGGGTGTTATTTAGTTACTATCTATATAAGTATGTATTTAAAAATAAGTATATGTAGTATATCAGTCTCTGGCAGCCATATCACAAGCTTTGCTTAGTTTGGGGTCAGAGGCTGTGTGTAAGATGTCCCAAAAAATATTCATTTTATTCATTTATTCAACTTGCCAATACTTTTCAATATAAAGATTATTTTTTCTGATACGTTCCTGGCACCGACATGGTATGGGTAGGTACGTTTAGTGGGCAGGCACCATTCCAAAATGGACGTCTTCATTCGACTGGAGCCATTAACCACCATCTGCCGCGCGATTGTTTACTTTATAACCAGTTACGAGCGTTTAATTTTGAGTGATGGACCGTTACCACGTGTGGCGACGATGGATGGGTCTGTTTGTTTCGATAGACCGCAGATTACCCCCGGCTCGTTTAGATTCCGCACTGAGAACTATTAAAAGTAAGTAAGTTCGTGGCTAGTCACCCAACTCTGGTGTACTGTACCAGCCTTTTTAATAGTCCACTGCAGAACGTAGGCCTACCCACGAAGGGTGATTGAGCCAAACCCACCACGCTGGCCCAGTGCGGGTTGGTCGATTCACATACGCCATCGAATTTCTTCTACGGACGTATTCAGGTTGCCTCACGATGTTTTCCTTCACCGAAAAAAGCCAGTGGTGTGAAATTCCGTACATAAATTCCAAAGAACTCATTGGTACCGGACCGAGCTTTGAACCCACGATCTCACGATTGTAAGGCGGGTGCCATTACCTCTAGACCACTACAGCTGTCTCTCTGGTGTAGGAGTCTTTAACTTCTGGCCTGGCCATGCCTCTAACATGACCAAACTAAAACAATTGGGATCCACAATTTAACCGATCATTCGAGTCACGACAGCGCACAGTTGTAACCACCTGCGGTCACCCATCCGAAGACTGACCATGCCTGAACTTAACGTTGCTTAATTGCCGCGATTCTTAAGAAAGACCAACGTCCAAACTACGTTGAGCAGTAAGCTCTACTATTAAAATGTCATAAAACTTTAAGATACAGCCTCTAATGCAAAATACCAGAAAAATATAAACCTATTGTTATCGGGGTAAAGGTTTCGTCATACGGTATCTATCGGAGGTAATCTATGCTTGGAATCTAATAATGCCGGCACTCCACATCGCTACGTGTTCGTCTATTTATCTTGCCCAAATATAGCGATGTGAAGTGGTTCGTATTCGCTATAGATCGTAGAGAGAGGTATTTTTTACCCGGCCTGTTATATGATGCAGAAAATCAAGCACCACAAACATGCATGCTTGCCTACGAATAATCTTATTCGTAAATGTTTGCAAAGAATACATTGTAGAATCTAGTGTTCTGTGAGCGGAATATGGGATTTTTCTGTGAGTAGGTAGTAATTATAGTGTAACTAGCAACCCCACCCTTCGCACAGGTGTATTATACATATAAACCTTCCTCTTCATTCACTCTATCTAGTAAAAAAACCGCAATATAATACGATGCATAGTTTTCAAAATATAAGCATACATAAGGACAGACAGACAGGGAAGCAACTTTGTTTTGTATGTACTATGCGTTTCACATGGTTGTGTAAGAATAAAGAATCTTATTACAAAGCGGAGCAATAGGAAAACTGTTTCGACATATTACTTTTCACATAGGTAACATTTTATAAAAAAGTATTCAAATACTGTATAGGTATTAGATTCATAAAACTATCGTACGAAATAAGTTCTCCGCTAGATCGACACATGTCCCATGTATTGAGATCTGCGGTATTCGCCTATACCTGCCTATTCGGACGAACAAAACAAATACCTATGCAAATATGCTAACACCCGGATCCGCCCCGCCTACCGGTTTGTTGGCCTTTGAGAAGTGAGAACAAAGGATAGCAAATACTCCGAATATATCCGAACATGTTCGTTCGCCATCACATATCGCTTACTCGCTCACTCTTTGTAGTTAGTGATCGGTACGTGACAGCGACGGACGTCTGTTGCAGTGTTATTATTGATACGGCGCGGCAATTTGAGTTGTTTCTAGAATATACAGCAGACTAATACATTGTACATTTAAGACTGTCGTAGCACCTATGGGGGACCTCTCTAGGATTTGCGATTTTGGCGAGCGGATATGGCAATTTTGCCCCAAATACGGCTATTTGAAAGTGGAGATACAGCAACCCAGATAATAACACTGGGGCCATATTTTTTAATTTCGCACGGCTTGTCGTATACGAAACTTGTATGGAGCATTCAACTTCCATGGACAATATAGAGTATTTTCATACAATATGTAATAGGTATATAAACTCTAAGTTCCGTATATCCCAGGCGTTCGAAGTTTAAATATAAGGCCCCTGGTCTGGGTCTCTATTTTTGAGTTTCAAGCGGTTAGAACGACGGAACTTGTATGGAGAATCCGCAAAGTTTCGTATACTTATGTACGTTCTAGAGTTCCGTATAAACGTATACGAAACTTTGACAGATTGTTCGAAAATCAAAAATAGAGCCCCTTTAGCGATCGTACAAAATAGATTGGACAAATGAACTCGTGATGCGATTCCTGGAGTTATACCAACAGCATCCTTGCATATGGGACCCAAAACACGTTTCCCACAGGAACAAAAATAAAGTAAACAACGCTTGGAACGAGATAACGAAAGACCTAGAATATACAGGCAGTTTAAAGGAGCTAAAAAAGAAGAAGGACACATTGATGGCGGCGTATCGAGGGTACAGAATGAAAATTAAAAGGTCTGAAGAGGCAGGCGTGAGCGAGGTTTATCAACCAAGATGGTATGCTTATGCGTTCATGGATAGTTTCCTCGCGTCCGTTTATAAGTGTAGAACAACTATGTATCCTGAGGTGAGTTATTGAATTATTTAACAATTGATCATAATATGATTTTAGCAAACTTTAAGAAGTTTTGTAGAAATATGCGAATACACAGACACGCAGACAGACACATAAAAAATACCGACTACTTTTTCATTTGTGGGGATAGTTAAGGTGTCAAAGCGCTGTGAAAAGTGTGTAGCTAATAGGTAGATAATATTTTTTTTTTATTTCCAGGATGAACAAAACGAAAATCAAGTTTCAGACGAAAACCTTGATGACACTGTTTCGAATCCATCAAACCCTGAAGTAGAGTTCATCTCGAATGCAACTTCCTCATCAATTGCAGATGAAATACCTTCTACCTCGCAGCAAAGACAAGTTACAGAGTCAAAGAGAAGACAATATGATCCACTTGAAGATCAACAAACAAAAAAACTAACTGATGAAGGGTTAGACATTGGAAGAGTTTCACAAAAGCTGTTGGAAGAAGATGAATGTGAAGTTTTTGGGAAATTAGTGGCGAAGAAACTGCGCCGATTCTCAGAAGACGGGAGAGACTTGTTGATGATCAAAATTAGTGAGCTAATTTATTCTGAATCTCAAAGTATAAATATTAAAAAATCGCCATCGTCTTAAAAAGCTTTTTATTCAAGGAACGCACCTTTCCTTTATTACAGAATTTACAGACTGTTGCATTGGCTTTCTCAGAGGTGTTGTATTCCTATATGTATTTTCAAACTGATCATTATGAACCACTTTTACCGAAATTGCGAAAAGGAAATCAGTTTTAACTACTATTTTTTTTTGTCGAAAGTGGATGAACTTTCTGTATGTACTTACCAGATGATTTTATATCGTTGTGTAAATAGCGCTAAACATACACAAAGAACATGTCTACAAAATGTATGGAGGCTGGTATAATAATAATCAAAAATTCTAACCACAACAGTCGTTACATTTCGGGAAAGTTCATATTTATCTGAGTCTATTACAACAGTTAAAAATAAAAAAGAGCCCTCCGATTACTTGAAAATTAATTTTAAATTTATTAGGATAAATAAATATATTTGGGTCAATAGGTAGTTTATCTCTAGCAACCCTGATAAAGTAACCTCCAAATTGTTAAATAAAAGCAGTTTTACCAATTAGACACACTTATTAAGTGTTTTTTTTGTCACATTGTACCTACTAACTGGTCACACTGGTAGGTTTTAATTTTTTATATTTAGCAAATTAAGAGATGTATGTGGAAGAATCAGCTACGAATGCAAGTAAAATAACGATAGAAGCTCTTTATCATTGCTAAACTAGAAAAAAAATATAAGCTGTATTGTTATTTTCCATACAATTTATTTTTCGCATTTAAAAAAGTTGGAGGGGTGAAAAAAAACTAAATTAAATATCTTTGGGAAGCCCATAAAACAAGCTTTCAAATAATGTATATCATCATGGTTCGATTTTTCTCTGAATAATATACCACTTGTGGACATCACCTTTATACGTAAGATACCGAAAAGCAATGTGAAGTGCTAGCATCAGATTATTATGAATGCGCAGCTGCTATATTCTATTCTTCTGCTAAAAATAGAAAGAGAGAACGTAGGGCAGGTGCCCCGGTTGTGGTCATCTTAGTATCATTTGTGGCCACTTTGATTCTTAAAGATTTATTAGTAAACAATGTAATGTTCAAATAATATTTAAAATAAATAATTACAATTTGAGTTTCACACAATCAATATATTATATTGTTACATAGTTTATAATTACCATTTATGCAATAACTTTGACACCAAAATGGCCACAACCGGGTCAGTGGCCGGAATCGGGCAACTGCTATTTCTACTTTTTTTTGATAAGTAAGAAACTCGAAGTTCGTATAGATCGCCCTGGTGTCAGAGTTTTATGATCTACTACACGGTTTTTTTACATATTTTTTTTGGATAGGCAAAGAAGTTTTTAGCTTACCTTCCTTGAACTGCTTCAGCATGACATCCAGGGTGACGTCTTCGAAGACAAAGTTGCACGGGTTCTGGTAGTACTGGCAGAGGGTCCGGAGAGGCGTGTTGTCGTCAGGGTCCACGAAGGCCAGGTCTTTGATGAACAGCACCGTGACGATGTTGCCGCGGCTGCCTTCATATACGGGGATGCGGGAGTAGCCTGGAAAAAGGAGTTTGATTAGGCAAAAATAATATTTTTACGGACCTTTATGGCTCTGGATAAACCAAGAGAAAAGACGACCTCAAAAATATAGCAGGCCCAACATGGACACGTGCGAGAAAAGGCAGAGAAAAATGGAAACCTTTGGAGGAGGCCTTTGTTGGAGGACAAGTTGTACAGGAATAGGAATAAAAATTTTAAATAAATTATTAAAAATAATAAATTTAAAAAAAACTGATTGACGATATCAATAATTAATTGTTAAGATTTGATAAGTTAAGTTAATGAATAGTGTAAAGCCGGAAACATACTATCGGACGCGGCTAACGGACGCGGCTGACAGCCGCGACTTAGCAATGTGCACAGTCTTAAAACATCCGCCCCCCTACCGCCTAAAGCAATAGCAATCGTTTATGACTTCATTTTAGTCATTTGGCCCCGCCTATGTGACGTTAGCCATCAAATTTGTTCATTCAACGATTGCTTTCGCAATCCGCGCAAAGCAATTGATGGCTAACGTCACATAGGCGGTGCCAAATGACTAAAATGAAGTCATAAACGATTGCTATTACGATTGCTATTGCTTAGGCGGTAGGGGGGCCGGTGTGCCAGATCGCTCTCGGACGTCCGAACGCTCAAGGTCGTCCGTAGGTGCCGTCCGCGACTTATGTCCGATAGTGTGCACGGCTCAGTGTACTTTTTATAATCTAGATACCTATCAGTCGCGGCTGTCAGTCGCGTCCGTAAGCCGCGTCCGATAGTATGTTTCCAGCTTAACAGTTATGTTAAATAATTTATTTTTATAGCCATGGATAGGAACTGGAATGCCCCACCTCAGTCATTGTTTCCAATCGATTTTTATGGCAAGAGGTATCTTCTACTTCATACTCCATGTTTGGCCTTAACATCGCTTTCCATGAGGCGAGTTGGTAGTCAAATACAGTCCTTTTGAAAACAAGAAGGTAAATGCAAAGCTGCAAAGTCTTGAGCATCGACATAGGGTGGCGTGTCTGTCTGCCTACTATCGGATACACTTCGGTGAGTGCGCCCAGGAGTTGCACGATCTGGTCCCCCCTGCCCCTTTCTTCTATCGTGCGGCTAGACAGACGCGGCCAAAGCGCCACCCTTTTATGGTGGACATCCCACGCGTTAGAACCAAGCGTTTTGAGTCCACATTCCTCATACGAACTGCCAGAATGTGGAACGCTTTGCCTGAGTCTGTCTTTCCGTTAAAGTGCAATGTAGGTGTCTTCAAATCTCGAGTAAATAGGTATCTTCTAGGTAAGCGTGCTACATCCTAGACCGCATGTCTGCTTTCAGGCAGTGTGTAGTCAAACGCAAACCTATTTGAAAAAAAAAAATAGAATCTTCTAGGGCTTTGTGCTTCATTTTAGACATAGTTGAAAGGTAGGCCAGCTGTGAGTCAAATAAAAGACTGATGAATGTTAAGACTATTTATTTATGGATCAGCACTGATTTATGTCCATCTGATCTGATTTGACCTTATTTTGATCGTCTGGCAAAAGACGTATCATCAAAAGAGTGATTTTTGGCAAACAACCAGGGAATAAAAGCGGCTACCTTTCAGACGTAACCTGTGAAAGTCGCACGCGCGTGAAAGACTCACATCCTGTGGTTTTACCCGTATAAATATTAGGATAAAGGGAAAGTTTGTTTATTTAAAATGGGTTTCCCATTGAAACAATCCATGATAGTGGTAGGTGCTTTATAATATCTATGGAACCATAATGAAACAGTTTATCTGGGCTTAGGACCGTGACGCCGTTGGTCCGAGATCAGGTCTTGTCCCAAATGTGCCAACGTTCCTCTTTTTAGGGTTCCGCACCTCAAATGGAAATGAAAAAACGGATCCCTTATAGGATCACATTGTTGTCCGTCTGTCCGTCTATGTGTATGTCAAGACCCTTTATCTCAGGAACGCGTAAAGATATCGAGTTGTAATTTAAACTGTATACGTATATATCTATGATCTCTTGCAGTTGTGTAAAAGAAAAACAACTCAGTTATCGTTTAAAAAAGTTAAAGCCGTTTACGTCGTAAAAAACCGCATATTTCCACACTCACAATAATCAAAACCTACAGAGTACTTCCCGTTGACTTAGAGAACTATGAAATTTGGCGAGAAGCATTGTCTCAGAGTACACATATGGGAATAATTCTGAAAACTGTACATTTTTATTTAAATCACAAAAAATAGGGCCTCAAAATTCACAAAATATGAGTTCAAAATTCAAAGTGAGTAATTCGTATCATGTAAGGTATCACATAAAAGAACTTCATTAGCACATGCTAAAACAGGTTTTTGATTATTTTAACAATGTGTTTCTACGGAACCCTCGATGTGCGAGCCTGACTCGCACTTGTCCGGTTTTTTTTAACGCGAATAAGTCCACGCTTGAGCACCAACTCGCTTGATGGTAAGCGACTTTGTAGTTGAAGATGAAGCACCCATTCACTGGAGTTGGCCTTGAGGGGCGCAACAGGAACATATCAGGAGCAAATCAAAAAATGATAGTCCTGCCTGGTCTGGCCATTTATGCGCCCCCCAGAGTCTATGCCTATGCCTGGGCACCGGTTGCACCCTTTGAGCAAATATCTATAGAGTCACAATCGTGCAAAAAAATGTCCAGACTAAAACTCTGTCCAAGCTATACAACGCCGCGCATAGCCAAACTGTTCGGTTACAAAAGCACTAATTAGGTGACAGAACGTCGAGATTCGAGAAAATGGGTTATTGTGAATGATTTAATGTGGGGCCGTTCAAGTATTACGTAAGCAAGATAGGGAGGGAGAGGAGTCTATCCGTTGCTTATTTTTGATGACAAGGAGGGTGGGGGGGTCTATATGGTGATTACGTCACCAATAGTTATTTATTTCCTGTTCCTGAATCAATAAAAAAGCAAAATGCATATATGTAGAGGTACCAATGATTACGTAAAAATGGAAGGGGGGGTCAAAGCTTTGCTTAATTTTGCTGACTAGGGGGGAGGAGGGGTAAATAATTGTAATAAATCTGCTTACGTAATACTTGAACGGCCCCTGTGAATATCTAAGTTGGTATGTATGACGGCGCTCGGACATTTTTTTACTACTTTCACTTAGGAACTGAGGGCTCTGTAGATATTTGCTTGAAGGTTGCACCGCCCTATTAACGCCACTGAAAGACTTACCAGACTTGACGATCTCGGACATAGTCTCGAAGTCCAGCACACTGTTCACGGGCAACATGAAGCAGTCCTTCAACTTGGTCATGACGTCGGAAACCTTCTTTTTACGCAGGTCCAGGGCTCCGGAGATGATGTTCACTTCCTCCTTGTCCAAGTCGTTAACGTGGTCTGTTACCTGGTGAGAAGAAGGTGGAATTTTTACAATTTGTACAATAAAATCAGTTCAGAGGGCTAAGTGCGAGATTTTCGCTCGAGCCCAATCGCGTTAACGTTTGATGTGATTTCTATGGAAACGGAACAGCGCCATCTTGTGTCATGTACAGAAAACTGAATAGCTAAGTGTGAGTATTTTTTACGGGAATGTAACGAGCGCCAAACCGATAGAACACGAGCGCGGCAACGTCTGTGATTGGCTAATTCAAGCGTGTGTGTCAATGTGCTCGCGTGTGTGCGCGGCGCGCTCGGTCAACGCGACAAAAGTAATTCGATTTGATTTGCAAATCTCCCACTTGACACTCTGATACTGAATGTAATGTTGAGCAGTCTACGGGAAATTATGACGATCTTAAATTGAGGGAGATGGGTCAAAAAGGCTTACTTATTGTGATTTTATTGGAACTTTCGTGAGAATTTTCACTTAATATTATAGGTAAATATGAAAGTGTATTTGTTGGTTTGTTTCTCTTTCACGCAGCAACGGAGCAACGAATAATCTTTTTGACATGGATATATGGATATGGATATATGCAAGCCGTGGTGGTCTAGAGGTAATGACACCCGCCTTACAATCGTGAGGTCGTGGGTTCAAATCCCTGTCCCGTACCAATGAGTTCTTTGGGATTTATGTACGGAATTTCACACCATTGGCTTTTCGGTGAAGGAAAACATCGTGACGCAACCTGCATATGTCCGGAGAAGAATTTCAATGGCGTATGTGAATCCACCAACCCGCACTGGGCCAGCGTAGTGGATATGGCCCAATCACCCTTCGTGGGTAGGCTTACGTCCTGCAGTGGACTATTATAAGGCTGATACAGTACAGTACATATGGATAAGTATAGCTAGTTCAAAGGCTGGAGAGTAACGGCTACTTCCTATCCCAGACAGGTAAAAGGTTCCTATGGGACATCACACAAATTAAACATAACGAGGATAAATCCACGGGCAAGCTACTTCATAAAAAATCATTATTTTTTAGGGTTCCGTACCTCAAAAGAAAATAACGGAACCCTTATAGGATTACTTTGTTGTCCGTCTGTCCGTCTGTGTGTATGTCAAAACTCTTTATCTCGGGAACGCATAAAGATATCGAGTTGAAATTTAAACTGTATAAGTATATCTACAGTTTCTTGCAGTTGTGTAAAAGATAAACTTCTCAGTTATCGTTTAAAAAAGTTAGAGCGGTTTATGTCGTAAAAAAACGCATATTTCGCACTCACAAAAACCAAAACCTACAGGGTACTTCCCGTTGACATATAACTATGAAATTTGACTAGAAGCATTGTCCCAGAGTACACATATAGGAATAAATCTGAAAACTGTACATTTTTTTTAAATCACAAAAAAAGGGCCTCAAAATTCACAAAATATGGGTTTAAAATTCAAAGTGAGTAAATCGTATCATGTAAGGGTATAGAGATTTTAACAACTCACTTCCTAATTTTGTGAAATTTACTGGATTTGTACGGAACCCATGATGTGCGAGCCTGACTCACACTTGTTCGGTTTTTTTATGTTGAGGCAAAGATATGTACCTAAGTATGTGAAGTCAATCAAACGCACATAGATACCAGAGGGATAACGTGGTCGATCGAGAAAAGAAAGAAAGAGATGCAATGAAATAATATAGCATGATTTAGAAAGAGACATAAAAAATATATCGATTCAGTTGAAGTTGCCGTGTTTTTGTGTCTGTAGTGTCAAATTCCAATAAATATTTGACAGTTTTGACAGCGCTGGGCAATATTTTCCATACATTTTTGTGGTTGAGAATTGCCTCAAGCGACAACAGCGCTCTCTCTTGTTGTAATAGCTTTGTGGTTAAACGGCATTTAGTCAGATCAATGACTCATTATCGGTAAGCAAATCAATCACTACATAGTATAAAACAAAGTCGCTGACGATGTCTGTCCGTCCCTATGTATGCTTAAATCTTCAAAACTACGCAACGGATTTTAAAGCGCTTTTTTAGTAGATAGAGTGATTCAAGAGGAAGGTTTATATGTATAATACATGCATAATATTGTAGAGAAACACTGATGAATTTACAGGTTTCTAATGTGATGTCGTAAATAAACATTTTTTTGCGCTTAACTCGATATCTTTACGCATTCCCGAGATAAAGAGTCTTGACATACACACAGACGGACAGACAGACAGACAGACAGACAGACAGACAGACGGACAGACGTACAGACGGACAACAAAGTGATCCTAAAAGGGTTCCTTTTTTGGCGTTTGGGGTACGGAACCCTAAAAAAAATAGGGATCCTTACTAAAACTCCCATAATATATCCCAAGGTGTAAAAAATTACCTAAAATATTATTTACATCGCGTACGCTGTGAAAACTATTGACTATAGAATAAAATAATGTACTGCGACTTTGTAGAACAAATAATCATTTAAGTACAAAAATTTTAGCGACATATGTTTAACTGTTATAGTTAAGCCACATAAGTATTCTTTTATTTGAAAAATTACATAGAAATGCCACTGCAATAAAGGGCTCTTAATTTATATCTTAGTATTAATCCTTTTCAAAATAATATCCACCACGCTGTGGAAGTTGGTGGATTCCTATATGTCATCCAGTTTCTTCTACAGACGTAAGGATGCAGGTTGCCACACGATATTTTCCTCCACGGGAAAGCCAGTGGTGTGAAATTGCGTAGATAAGTTCCAAAGAAACTCATTGATATGGGATCAAGATTTGAAACTACCACCTCAGGATTATGAGATAGATGTTACTGCCACTAGATTACCACGGCTATAATTATACGGATATACCACCTCTATTTAAGCGCCGATTTATGTAGTAGGACCTACCAATTTGGAAAACCTTAGTTAGGCGAACCGACATACAGACGATTTATAATTTCTGTTGTAGTGATACTGAATAGGTATGTGTAGTTACACACATAGTTCGTAAAACGAATGATCGATGGGGCTTTAAAGTTCTCGAATGTAGACAATGTATTGGCAACTTTGCAAGTATAGAGAAGGTCTTCCCGTGAATCGAAGATCTGGTTGGTGTTCATGTGTGTGACCTTTAGCTACATTACGTGGTAGGTATATAAATGCACAATACTTGTAATCTCTGCCTTTTGCCAATCATATCCGGGCGAAGCCGGGGCGGGCAGCTAGTTTAAAATAAATGGGAGGATCGCGCTCAGTAGTGGCATATACAACATATCAGGGCCCAGTCTCAGTAGTTTAAGCCTAAACTAGACTTAAAAAGCGGTACAACCTAGGAACAAATTACCAACTTCCTCGTCTGGCATTCCAGACTATAAGCCACAATAATTATAATACTTATAGTGTTTGGTTTTAGATAAACTAAACACGCACATTTCTGCCAGCAGACCGTTATCACCTTATCACACGAAAACCCGACATTGTTGCACTATTTGTGCGATAACGAGCGTTTAAAACGATTTTATTGAGCCATCTACACAGAAAATATTGTCACTGACAGACAAAATGTAGCCACACCGCTATATGCCGAATCAAATAACTTGACGGCTGTGATAATAGCTATCAATCATCTTCCATTAGCCATAGGACATCCACTGCTACCCATAGGCCTCCCCTGGAAACATACGATCGGACGCAACTGACAGCCGCGACTGATAGGTATCCAGACTATGAAAGTACACTGAGCCGTGCACACTATCGGACATAAGTCGCAGATGTCACCTTCGGACGACCTTGAGCGTTCGGACGTCCGAGAGCGATCTGGCACACCGGATCTTTTAAGACTGTGCACATTGCTAAGTCGCGGCTGTCAGCCGCGTCCGATAGTAGGTTTCCGGCTTAAGTCTTGTATATTAAAGGCACTTGCCCTTTAAAAAAATACAAACTATAGAGTCCATAGCAGTTTTCATGTTACTATTATTTTCACTCCATAATATTAGTAAAAGCTTTAAGAAGACTTTAAAAAGCCGCTGGCTTCAACTAGTTTGAGCCATAAAATTCTTAAACCAATAAAAAGTTTATTTCATTGAGCAATAAACATATAAAACAAATATAATCGGAAGCCGCGAGCAAATAATGATTATTTCATATTATGACTGCTTTATTACTTTGCCGAAATGAGTGTAATGAGGTAAGATATATAAGAACGAGTAGTATGGTCTGTTATTTTTGATCTACGGAACGGAGGAGGTACTCAATTCGAAGCGTAAAGCCGGAAACATACTATCGGACGCGGCTGACGGACGCGACTGACAGCCGCGACTTCGCAATGTGCACAGTCTTAAAACATCCGGTGTGCCAGATCGCTCTCGGACGTCCGAACGCTCAAGGTCGCCCGAAGGTGACGTCCGCGACCTATGTCCGATAGTGTGCACGGCTCAGTGTACTTTCATAGTCTAGATACCTATCAGTCGCGTCCGTAAGCCGCGTCCGATAGAATGTTTCCAGCTTAAATTTTTTTTTTTTTATCTATAGCCACTTTTTACATAGTGGTCCGATTTCAAATTTTTTTTTATTGGAAAGAGTATACTTTGAAATAACCAATTTCAAAGTATACTACCATTCAATTTTTATCGAAATCGGCTGAAACATTTTTGATAAATCAACAAAAATGTAAAAAAAATGCTTCGCGAAAGTAAAAACGTGTTTAAAACAATTTTCGTTTGGAATAATGTTTTAACGTCAATCAAAAAATTGGCACTAAAATTAAATAAAAACGGTTATAAGTTTAAAAACAGAAATTAATCTTTTACGCGAAATTCTTTGTAACAAAACTTAGGGCACAAAACTCGTAGGTATTCCGTCGTTGGTCGTCGTTGATGGTTCGTCGCCACTAGTACCATTAACACTTCCATGATGGAACTTTATTACAACACTAGTTCCATTCAAAATGGAACTTGAAATCACCCTACTTAGTACCTACCTCAAAAAACAAAACGTGTTGTATGATATACGTACCCTGACCAACTCCTTCAGACGTTCTCTGTTGTAATGTGTGCCGATCTCCTCGCCTAGGAAGTAGTCCAGGAGCTTGCTGGTCGGCCACGCTAGCGGAGCGCAGATACCCATCACGATCTGTACGATAATATAACACAAATATTACATTAAAACCGACATAGCCTAAAGGATTGGCAAGTGGAAACGGTAGTGGGTAGTACACATAGCACGGAGGGAGAAGTGGTAACTGATGGGGTTAAAAAGTTCTCAAGCAAACTGCTGGACAGATCACAGAGCTAATACACTCAGAGAGATAGCGCTGTTCATCATACACACGCTTGAGGCAATTCTCAATCAGATAAATCTTCTTCTTCTTAGTTTTGGCGTCGCATTATTGTGCATTTGCCAGTGTCAAGTAATAAGTTTTAAATTTTTTTGATATTTTATGAAAATAGTCACTGTCTTAGTCACGTCATAGTCCAACAAAGTCGCAGTCAAGTCCAAACGTCGTCCAAGTCACACCTCAGTAAAGCAGTGGAGACTTTACTAGAGGCGTCTATGGAGTTTTGGTAACAACACGGAACGACATGATACGTCACATTATATCACTTGCCTACACTCATGCGCGTAAATCAGCTCATAATCAACGAAATACCACCATTTTTCACTAATTATCACTGATAAAAACACAAGTTTAACAAAATAATACAATGAGGCGACATGATTTTTCCGCGTTCCCGCCAAAAACTCATCAGATAAATGTATGGAAAATTGCCCAGAGCTGTCAAAACTGTTAAAAATGAATTGGAATTTGACACTATCAAGAGAAAAACACGGCAACAGCCACTAATTCGAGATATTTTTCATGTCTCTTTCTAACTCATGTCATATTAGATCTATGCATCTCCTTCAGATTTTCTCGATCGAACACATATCTCTCTGGTTATAATAGATTTGTGGATTAAATACAATGTTTTTTTTTAAGTCGGGCTTCACGCCTAACCTATCCTACTAATATTATAAACGCGAAAGTTTGTGAGTTTGTGAGGATGGATGGATGGATGTTTGTTACTCTTTCATGCAAAAACTACTTAACGGATTGAGATGAAACTTTGCAATAATATAGCTTATATCAGAATAACACATAGGCTATAAATTGTAATGATATTGCGTAAATGTTCCATAATATAACGATAAGTGTTAAGTAAGTAGGAAAAATTCTGCTATCTGCGAGCTATACTAGAGTGCGCTTTGAAATGTCAAAAAAAAAAACAACTGTCGAATCGAACAACCGTCAAATTGTTTTTTTTTTATTTATTTATCCCGGATAATAAAGGGTTCCCATGGGATAGCAAAAAAAACAAAATATCGTGCGGGCGAAGCCGCGGGTAAAAACTAGTTAATTACAAATACTAATTAGACAAATTAGACTTATACAGCAATACAAGAATATGCAAAAAGGAGCTGATATAATATTAGATGGAGGTAACCAGTATATTTATATTTGGCATTCATTTGCCAAAGATCATGAATTGAACCTAGTTTATCTTTCTATTTATTCTGTACTTATTCCATGAGTACACGCACACACGACTACCAAAAATAAGAACTTTAGTCAATAAATATATCTTCACTATCACTACAAATTATAAATCAAACTCGCCATACTGTATGTCTGCGTATTTGCTTAGATCTTCTCAATTACACAAGTTCAGATTGCAATGCGGTTTTCACTATCTTTTAGAATATTTTTTTTTATTCCTTGTAGGTTTGCGTTTGACTACATACTGCCTGATGTTGAGCAGATATGCGGTCTAGGATGTAGCACGCTTACCTAGAAGATACCTATTTACTCGAGATTTGAAGACACCCACGTTGTACTTAAGCGGGATGACAGACCCAGGCAAAGCGTTCCACATTCTGGCTGTTCGTATGAGGAATGAGGATTCGAAACGCTTAGTTCTAACGCGCGGAATGTCCACCATAAAAGGGTGGCGCTTTGGTCGCGTCTGTCTAGCCGTACGATAGAAGAAAGGGGCAGGTGGGACCAGATTGTGCAACTCCCGAGCGCACTCTCCGAAGTGAATCCGATAAAAGGCCGACAAATACGCCACCTTACGTCGATGCTCAAGACTTTGCAGCTGCGACTTAGTCAAGGTGTCGTTGTCAATCAGCCTCCTGGCTCGCCTCTCAATCGACTCCAGAGCCTCCAGTTGATATTTGGCAGAGTCATCCCAAAGGTGAGAGCAGTATTACCATGCAAGACCTGACTTGTGCTTTATAAAGGCTAAGTAGTTGCTCAGGTGTGAAATACCGTCTCACCTTAGAGAGAACACCAAGTTTTTGGAAGTTATTTTTTTTTATTTCTTCCTAAATGTTTACATAGTTATAATTCATTCGAAGCCGGTACGGACAGGTAGTATAGACTGAATCATACAAGTCGGCGGATGTGAAGTTAGCTACAAGCTGCGCAACATCCAATTAACGCGCAGGTTTATGTTTGCTTTAGTCAGAACTGGAGCGCAGCTTGTAGCTATTAGAGCCAACCCTTTATTTTCTTTTTGACAGCACCAATAGAACGTAACTGCGTCATGTTACGCAAAAGTTCACTTTTAAATGCGAGGTTTTAAAAATATGACAACTGCCTAAGTTTGCTCCTTGATCCCGTATAATAATCATCTTTGACAAATTGAGTCCATAAGTGCAGTAGTTTTTTTTATAAATTACATAAAATAACAAACGTTTTTAAAAATTTACGTTCTATGGCTATCGTGTAGCCAAACTACTGCACTTATGGACTCAATTTGTCAAAGATGATTATTATACGGGATCAAGGAGAAACTTAGGCAGTTGTCATATTTTTAAAACATCGCATTTAAAAGTGAACTTTTGCGTAACATGACGCAGTTACGTTCTATTGGTACTGTCAAAAAGAAAATAAACGGTTGGATCTATTATAACTTCACACACGACGACTTATACAGGGTCATAGGACTTAAGCGCAAAACCTTTTAAGGGCGGGTCTAGTACATCTAGACAAACAACTTTCGTTCAAGGACTTTTGGAAAATCACGAAGAAAACATCAGCTTTTTCATACAAAAAGTTCGTCAACGCGGCAAAATATACGGAGAAGCGAATTTTCAAAAGTCGTAGTAATAGTAGATTGTATCATATGGGAGCAAAATAATATTTTTACGGCGAGGGCGCTTTTTTGAATCCAGAGCGAAGCGAGGGATTCTAGAGTACGTCGCCCGAGCCAAAAATATATTTTATACTACACCTGCTCGGAAAGTACCTTGATACTTTATCAAATTTACGGTAGAAAGTACGTCATTGCATATCGAACAAATATGCGGGGAGAAAACGCATCTGAGCGGGAGAGAAAAGTGTATGAAAATCCATTTCTTACGTGGTTTTTCTTTTTTAATTTTGGGTAAGACTATGCGCTGGTAACCTAAATATCAAAAGCCAAAAAGTTTTTACAGTGAGTTTTTATCTCCAAGTTCGCAAAATGACACTGGCCACTAGCTGTGTGTTGGATGGTGTCAAACAATTTGAAAAAAGAACATGTGAAAATTGCAGACGCCATTGGCGCCATTTTCAATTTGTGTGTTGTTTGAGGATTCAGTTTTCGTAGAATTTATTTTCCTCGTAGGTGTAGTATAAAGCACTATGTATCACTCGAGAGAAAGTGCGATTCCCGATCTCGGGTGTTTTAAAGCCCTCGCCTACGGCTCGGGCTTCAAACGACACCCTCGACGGTAATCGGTCACTTTCTCCTCTCGGTGAACAATGTACTATTGCGCCCGAGTGGTACACTCTACTTTTCATCACCTCTATGAGAAAACAAAAGGCGCCTCTTTAGTAGAATCCTGAACGTAGCGAGGGATTCGAAGTACGTCGCCCGAGCCAAAAATATATTTTCGCCCGAGTGGTACACTCTACTTTTCATCACCTCTATGAGAAAACAAAAGGCGCCTCTTCAGTAGAATCCTGAACGTAGCGAGGGATTCAAAGTACGTCGCCCGAGCCAAAAACATATTTTGCGCCCGAGTGGTACACTCTACTTTTCATCACCTCTATGACAAAACAAAAGGCGCCTCTTTAGTAGAATCCTGAACGTAGCGAGGGATTCAAAGTACGTCGCCCGAGCCAAAAATATATTTTGCGCCCGAGTGGTACACTCTACTTTTCATCACCTCTATTAGAAAACAAAAGGCGCCTCTTTAGTAGAATCCTGAACGTAGCGAGGGATTCGAAGTACGTCGCCCGAGCCAAAAATATATTTTCGCCCGAGTGGTACACTCTACTTTTTATCACCTCTATGAGAAAACAAAAGGCGCCTCTTTAGTAGAATCCTGAACGTAGCGAGGGATTCAAAGTACGTCGCCCGAGCCAAAAATATATTTTGCGCCCGAGTGGTACACTCTACTTTTCATCACCTCTATGAGAAAACAAAAGGCGCCTCTTAAGTAGAATCCTGAACGTAGCGAGGGATTCAAAGTACGTCGCCCGAGCCAAAAATATATTTTGCGCCCGAGTGGTACACTCTACTTTTCATCACCTCTATGAGAAAACAAAAGGCGCCTCTTTAGTAGAATCCTGAACGTAGCGAGAGATTCAAAGTACGTCGCCCGAGCCAAAAATATATTTTGCGCCCGAGTGGTACACTCTACTTTTCATCACCTCTATGAGAAAACAAAAGGCGCCTCTTTAGTAGAATCCTGAACATAGCGAGGGATTCAAAGTACGTCGCCCGAGCCAAAAATATATTTTGCGCCCGAGTGGTACACTCTACTTTTCATCACCTCTATGAGAAAACAAAAGGCGCCTCATATTTTACTATAATATTATTATTTAATAAAACGTAGAGTAACAACTAAATTGAACTTAAATGGTATCTAATAATAAAACAAATGAAAACTTAGGTATAATTACATTATTTTCATTCATTTTCTTGGCGCTGAACACCAACATTACAAATACTTCCAAATTCAAAAAGTGCGCGGCAAAGATCATTCCGTCGCACTTATAAAGTTCCTTATAGAAAACACCTCCTTTGGGCGCACTTAAAGGCGAACCAAGTAGTCCTTTTCGAAAAGATGTGATGAAAAAAAATTATTTGTCTAGATGTACTAGACCCGGCCAAAAAAGGTTTTGCGTTTAATACCTATGACCCTGTATAAGTCTGCCTATAGGAAAATAACAAAGAGTTTTTGGCGGGAACGCGGAAAAATCATGTCGCCTCGTTGTATTATTTTGTTAAACCAGTGATAAAATTAGTGAAAAGTTGTGGTATTTCGTTGATTATGAGCTGATTTACGTGCATGAGTGTAGGCAAGTGATATAATGTGACGTATCGTGTCGTTCCGTGTTGTTACCAAAACTCCATAGACGCCCGGAAATTGTTCGGTACACAATGCTATACTTCATGGTCGAGATGCACGAGCATGAAGTACAAAATTGTAAACCGAAAATTATGACTATAAAAATATGGTACTTGATGTGCGTGAGTCATTACGCATATGTCAATGTCAATGTCTCGCGTATCAAGCTATACTTTACAAGGTATAGTAAAGTCTCCACTGCTTTACTGAGGTATGACTTGACTTGGACTTGACCGCGACTTTATTCGACTATGACGTGACTACGACAGTGACTAGGTATTTTGATAAATATCATCAATTATTAAAACTTAATACTGGCAAATGCACAACAAAGCGACGCCACAACGTAAAAGAAGAAATAACAAAAATCCAACTCGCCTTCATAATCCAAATACTCTTCGCACCAACGAAAAGTCCATGCCTTGCGCAGATAGCCTGAGGCGTGATCTCAGCAATAAACACGATAGCCAGCGTCGAACCGATCACAGCCACCAGACCAGACGTCAAGTCATCCAGAATAACAGTAAACGTACTGTTCACAGCCACATTACTCAGCAAAATGGTACAGAGGAGGTAGTTTCCGTGCGCCCTTACTGGCATGATCGCTCTGGCATACTTCCTCTCTTTCTCCGTACCCGTATTGGCTATGATCTTCAACTCAGTCCTATCCAGAGCCATTAGACCGAGATTCAGACCGGAGAACAGCGAAGCAAGCATTAGAAGAATGACGATGAGGACTAAGGAAGCCCAGAGAGGCAGAAGCTTGTTGTGGGTAGCAAGAACTTTCCAATGTTCGGACCCTTGATGGATGAAGCTGGGTGCGTCTGGTCCGTTTTTGGCGCAGATGTAGAATTTGTAGTCGTCCAATGGTGGTGGCGCGAGCATCTCAAGTAAGGCGTACGTCTGGTCGGCGTATGATACCTGGGGGATAATAATAAAATTATTGTTATGAACTAGCTGTAGCTAGACTATTGGATAGCATAATAATAATTACTTTTCGTAAAATGACTCAATTAACTACAATTTTTTGAAGTCGTTTGAATTTTTTTTTACACAATTCGAATAGAATTTTTTTTAGTATATATACA
The DNA here is from genome assembly GCA_949316475.1 of Hypomecis punctinalis. Lineage (NCBI taxonomy): Eukaryota > Metazoa > Arthropoda > Insecta > Lepidoptera > Geometridae > Hypomecis > Hypomecis punctinalis. The sequence goes on from OX438822.1 coordinate 12,336,735, forward strand.
ATTTTTGTTTTTTGGAAAACGGCTCCACCGTTTACCATACAATTTAAATGGGACCTCGGGAATATACATACCCTTTCTAAATTATTATTATTATTTATTTATAAGAGCAAAGGTTTCTCTAGTCTCCTTAGAAATAAAATATATTTTTTAAATCCGTTCACAATTGGCGTAAATATCGATTAACATACATAAAAACCGGACCAGTGCATGTCAGGCTCGCACACCGAGGGTTCCGTACAAATCCAGAAAATTTCACTAAATTGGGAAGTACGTTGTTAAAATCTCTATACTCATCATCATCATCGACAAAAGTTTTTTTTTTACTTTTCTCGTCAAAATTGTTAAAATAATTAAAAACCTGTTTTAGCATGTGCTAATGAAGCTCTTTTATATGATGCCTTACATGATACGATTTACGCACTTTGAATTTTAAACCCATATTTTGTGAATTTTGAAGCCCTATTTTTTTGTGATTTAAATAAAAATGTACAGTTTTCAGATTTATTCCTATATGTGTACTCTGAGACAATGCTTCTCGCCAAATTTCATAGTTCTAAGTCAACGGGAAAGGTAGGTTTTGATTTTTGTGAGTGTCGAAATATGCGGTTTTTAACGACATAAACGGTTCTAACTTTTTTAAACGATAACTGAGAAGTTTTTCTTTTACACAACTATAAGAGATCATAAATATACGTATACAGTTTAAATTTCAACTCGATATCTTTACGCGTTCCCGAGATAAAGAGTCTTGACAGACGGACAACAAAGTGATCCTATAAGGGTATCTTTTTTTCCTTTTGAGGTACGGAACCCTAAAAAATAAACACAGACGAAAATGAACCGTCTCTTTTTGGAAATCGGTTGAACAGGCCCGTACCGTGATATTAGACTGGTACCTGGTACACACATAGCTCTGCACTTCCTGCTAAACTACAATATAGCCCATTTAATTTTCGTTTCAGACATACCTAATAATGGTAGGGTACTTTATGGGAAGTGCCATTACAATGGGTACCGCTGAGTGCCTGCCACTTAGGTTTGATTGGTTCGCGTGTGCGGGAACCATTAGCCTTGAAATTCGTGCATATTAACTATATTATAGGCTGAATAGCATATGCCTCTGTGAAATTAGCTATAGGCCGAATCAAATTTGTAGGCGGTTGTGAAGTTAGCGATAAGCAGCGCGAAACTCGATCCTCGTGGAGTTGTTAAGTGAGCATCAGTCTGGATAGGGTTTTGTGCTGCTTATAGCTATCACAGCCGCTAAGAAAGGACATGTCCACAAAATGTATGGAGGCTGGTATAATAATAATCAAAAATTCTAACCACAACATTCGTTACATTTCGAGAAAGATCATATTTTTCTGAGTTTATTACATCAGTTAAAATCAAAAAAGAGCCCAACGTTTTTGTTAAATTAATTTTGAATCTATTAGGATAAATAAATATATTTGGCTCAATAGGCAGTGTATCTCTAGCAACCCTGGTTAAGTAACCTCCATCATTGTTAAATAGAAGCATTTTTACTAATTAGGCACAGTTTTTAAGTGTTTTTTTTTGTCACATTGTACCTACTAACAGGTCACACTGGTACCTAGGTTATAATTTTTATTTTAGGAAATTAAGAGATGAATGTGGAAGAATCAGCTACGAATGGAAGTAAAATAACGATAGAAGCACTTTATTATTGCTAAACTAGAAAAAATACAAAGCTGTATTATTATTTTTCAATTTATTTTTCACATTTAAAATAAAATGGAGGGATAAAAAAATCTTAATTAAATATTTTTGAGAAGCCCATAAATCAAGCTTTCAAATGTTGTAAATATCATCTTGGTTCGATTTTTCTCTGAATAATATACCACTTGTGGACGTCACCTTTAATTCGGTCTATACAAGCTTCGTACTTGAAGGAGCAGTGAAGTGAAATCCCCCAAGATATAAAATGAACCTAGTCTGGAAAGCACTAAATATAATAGTTTCATCGTATAAGAAAGACGTAGTTTGACTAGGTGATTGTCAGCGATCACCGAAATTAAGCAACGTTCCGCACGGCCAGTATTTGGATGGGTGACCGCGGGTGGCATTTTCCAACTGAGCGCTACCATGGCTCGGATGACACGTTAAATTGTAGGTCCCGGTTGTTTTAACCGTTTAGCCATGTCAGAGGCCTTCAGGCGGCCTAAAAACTCTGACACCAGGGCTAGCCACCCGGCCTATACGAACTTACTTTCTTATCGTATAAGAAAATTATAAAAATATGAGATTTTCTTTTCCTTTTTAGCAATAATGACTTAGCTAACTACAAAAGTCGTGGCTGTCTAGTGGTAGTAACACCCGACCTGCAATCGTGAGGTCGTGGGTTCAAATCCCGATCCCGTACCAATGAGTTTCTTTTGAACTTATGTATGTACGGAATTTCACACCATTGGCTTTTCGGTGAAGGAAAACATCGTGAGGCAACCTGCATACGTCCGTAGAAGAAATTCGATGGCGTATGTGAATCCACCAACCCGCACTGGGCCAGCGTGGTGGATATGGCCTAATCACCCGTCGTAGGTAGGCCTACGTCCTAGAGTGGACTTTTAAAAAAAGGCTGGTACAGTACAGTACGGTAGCTACAAAACCGACTCCTGGCGCACAGTCATTTTCCTTAGTTTATTTATGCTATACAGGGTTAATCAAAATCAGAACAGGTAACAACCGGTGATTTAGACCTTCATCATGTATAAAAGCATTTGGGGCACTTCACGCGAAGCAGACAGCAAAAAAAAAGTGAGGTCGTGAATTTTGTTTATATTCTGGTTAGTAATCGGTACTTCTAGTAGACGTGGATGTGTACACATACTAGGATGTGTACTAGAGGGCCAACTCCGAATAATCAAGAAAAAAATTAGTATATAAAATTTTGGCGATTCCGAGTTCATCATCCCAGTTGAGAAGTCGTTAAATTACAAAGTTAAAATATAAATAAATACCTTATATTCTCCGGCCAGAAGATGATCGCAAGTCTTGCCATATTCAGACTCAGTATGCGTGAACGCTATGATGGTATCATTCGACAGATTCTCACCGAAAAGTCTCATTGTGAATTTCGTCTCTCTCAGCACACTCGGGATCATATCATCAACTATTTTCGGTTCTTTGGCAGACTCTTCAACTCTCAAGCCCAAAACTTTAATGTCACCTGTGATCTTTGGAACATTTCTAGGTCCTAAGCTTGAATTTGTTGCATCAGAAGCTGATAAATTATTTCCGGCTTCTCCATCTAGTATAGGTGTTGAATCGTTAACTGAAGAATTTGTTGTTCCGTCAGAGCTAGCAGCTTCATTAGTTTGACGTTTAGACCTACTCAGCAGTTTTATAATCTCTTCATCGGGGTACGTTTCAAACTCTATAACTTTGGTTTCTTCGTTTTCTTTAGTTTTTGTGTCTTTAATTTTGTCTACACTATCTTCTTTCTCTGTTTCACTGTCTGCAGATTCTTTAGACTCTTCAGACGAGTTTTCAGCATCTTTTTCGGTCTTTTTATCATCTTTAGTCTTGATTTCTTCAGATTCTGCCTCGTTTTGAGACAGTTTCTCGTTTGTTACCTCTTTGTCGTCTTCCAATACGTATTTGAGGTTGTGATGAGGTATGTAGCTGAAGGTTTCGATGAGGACGTCGCCGACGCGCTTGGGCTGTCCATTGTTGACCACAACATCGTCTAGGAGATCGTTGGAGTCTAATTCGTTCTCTATACTGTTGTCCTCGAAGAGCTCGAGGTTTTCGTGGCTGGCGATGTTGTCGGACCTGTGGAAGAGAGGAAATATTTTATTACTTTGCCAAAATTGTTAAACATTGGAGAATATAAATAACTAGGACGTCCTCCCAACTTTTTAACTTGCGATGTATGTAGTGTTTGTTCGGGTGGAATCTTACTACTCGATTTTGAAGCAGATATCTAGATAGCCAAGACAATGAGAGCGCCGCCAAAAAAATTATGTCAGCCTTTTTTCAAAAAATGAAACAAATATGAGGTAAATTCTTGAATTTATATACTATTTTAGCAATTGACAATATTTCTTATTGGTCAAAATGACAAATATAAAAAATTGAAACTTTAAGATTCGTATAAATTAGGAGGCGTTGCCGGGGGTCGGCGCGGCCCTGTCCATAGAGAGAACGCTTTTTACGTTGCTAATTAATTTACGCTAGAGGCGCCATCGTAATTATATTAATAGCATAGTTCTGTTTCTTTTTCACTTTAGGCATTCGATAGAGAGAACGCTTTTTACGTTGCTAATTAATTTACACTAGAGGCGCCATCGTAATTAAATTAGCTAAATAGCATAGTTCTGTTTCTTTTTCACTTTAGGCATTCGATAGAGAGAACGCTTTTTACGTTGCTAATTAATTTACACTAGAGGCGCCATCGTAATTAAATTAGCTAAATAGCATACCTAGTTCTGTTTCTTTTTCACTTTAGGCATTCGATAGAGAGAACGCTTTTTACGTTGCTAATTAATTTACGCTGGCGTCTCTGTAATAGGGCTTATAAGGTATCTAATATGACTAACGTATCGTGACATGCCAGTGCTCAATCGTACCTAAATGGCACTCGCGGTCGCCCATCCAAAGACTGACCGTTCCGAATGTTGTTTAACTTTAGCGATCGTAGTCAAACTACGCTATGACCGCTATAATATGGAAGTGGGTGATATTATACAGAAATAATTCAACGAAATATAAATAGCGCGGCGATATGACCTCATTCTCGGGCCGGTCGCCGCCCGAAGTAAACATTACTCCATATTGACGATAAATTTATGTGTTTATGTTTACTATCTATTATCGCATTGAAGATGTAAAAAGCCGTGGTCTAGTAGTAAAGACACTCACTTTACAATCGTGAGGTCGTGGATTCAAATCCCCCGTCCCGTATCGATGAGTTCTTTGGAATTTAATTGCACATAACATTGACATGTTTGTGTGCTCTGATCCTGAATTTAAGAGGGCGGTACCTATTGTTTGATGTCTGCTATACCCGTAGAGATGTAACTAAATTATGACGCCGTTTTTTGATTGAAACTAGTAGTAGTTAGGTATATTTAATTAAAACACTTGAGATCCGCTGTAAGTTTTATATTTTCGATACTGTAAACTTTTTTTCTCAGAGAGATCATTTTGGGCACCTTTCCCCTATATATCAGTTTTAAGCCGCGCATAAAGATATCTGACATAGCTAAACGGTTAAAACCATCAGGGATCACATTTTGACATGTCATCCGAGCCACGGTAGCCCTCAGTTGTATAAAAATAATAATTAGCACCCACGGTCACCCAGATAGTTAAAATACGGTATACTGTATAGAAGACATAGAAGTTGGATTTGCAGGAATAATTCAGCAACATATAAAAACCCCGGCGTTATGACCTCATTCTCTGTAGGTAGACATTACTCCAAATTGACAACATATTGATGTGTTTACTATCTATTATATTCGTAGTAATATAATGTAATTCTTTGGATTATCTTTAGACCTTCAAGGGTCTGTGGAATCATCCACAATCGCTTTGCTCACACTGCACACTCGCTCGCTCTTTGATGCACACATCCAATTGCTTTCTATGAAGTAGAAGTGTAGTATTGTCATAATAAAAAAAAAATAAAAAAAAACTTTAGGGATTACTACAGTTATTGATATATGTAGACAGATAGACAGACAACGCTATTAACAACCAAATGATGATCTACCACCACCAGGGGTTCTCAAAGTTGTCAGGGTCCTATCTAATATAAGTTTATTAAACTCGCGACCCACCTCTAGGAAAAAATATATATTTTTGTGTATTATATCTTGTAGCATAGAATATTTACTACTGTTTATTTACTACTTTATTTAATAAGTATAGCTTAGATTGTCTAGACAAACCTAATCTAGGTTTTTAGACAATATATTAAAATAAATTAAAAATACCTCTGAATTAAGGTCTGACAAACAAAGTTTTAATACAATGTTTTATTACTAAGTAAAAAAAGTTATTTCAACGGAAAAGATGAGTTTGCTTCCTTTTTCATCTGGAGTTAGGTAGGTACGTTATTCGCAGTGAGTTTGATAAATGTCAAATTTTTTGTGTTGATCTACAAATAGGGCGCACCAGTGGATCGCGACCTAAATGGTTTGGGAAACCCTGATCTAGGTAATGTTTTTTTTTTATGTAAGAATGCTGATTTTTTCTTATAATTTTGACAAAAGTAGCAGAACAAAAGTTGTTAGTTTGATATAGGTACAGTATAAGCCCCTAAAAGGATGCTAAATAATTACCAATAACCCGGTATATAAAACATAATTTGATACAATTGTTTCTAATGTTTACCTTTATCTAACGTCAGTTTTAAAGCCAATTTCGAACCCACGCTCTTCGGACGACTGCAGATGGCTGTCTCCGTTGCTTAACTATGTCGATCGGTAAGAAAAACCTAGTCACGCTACTCTGAGCGCTCCCTGTATAAAATAAGGTGTCAAGTCAAGTATGTACTAACAAAGGAGGCTTGACACAAATCCTACAATCAGCTCTCTTAATTAAGTGCAATGTTACGCAAAATATGTAGTGCCACTACAAGTATAAATATACCTATGTCCTTTTATTTTAATTTAAAAGAATATTACGATTTTTCGTTTTCTTTTTATATTACTTTTAGCTGTTGGCCTCTGAGGCCTCTACAGCTTATCGGGCATGGGCGAGTGCAGAAGGCGGCTGACCCTGATAGGTTATAGGGTGACTAGCGCGAGGGAACCTAGGTACGGACTGCGGCTTGGGGGAGATCAGACTTGCCCGGGCACCCCAGAAGGGGCGTGCCCTGTGGCCTTAATAGGTTGAGCTGGTTGACTATTTGGAGAGAATCTAATCGATCTACTAACAGATCCTGAGGGTCCTCGACTTCGCCGGTGGGGTCGGTGTATGCCTGTGTGCCTTTTGTAACCGGCGCCCATATCAAATACGGAATACTTCCTGTTGCAGGGAGCTGTCGGATCAGCCGATTTTTCGGAGGACTGATGACCGATGGGGTCGGAATCGGAAAGTTCTCGAGTGGTGACCACGTACCGGAAAGGGCAGCGTAGGACGTCCACACACAAAGTGGACGGATGACCTCATTAAGACCGTACGATCGCGTTGGATGCAAGACTATCAACCGGTCTTATTGAAGATATTTAGGGGAGGCCTATGTCCAGCAGTGGACGTCTAATGGCTTAAATAAGGACGTTCATTTTCTAAAATAATGTGAAGCTAACACAGGACACTCGTCATTTGAACTGATGAGTTAAATTCGTCATATACATTCCGACTTGATAGAGCCAACCGCAGCGGTCGGGTCCACCTAGTCAACTGTAGATAAATGGGTACAATTCAGGACTTCTGTATAGGCCGAATCAAACTACTGGGCAGCTGTAATATATATGTGACATTATGATATAAGTGCGGTAAGTTGAAAACTTCAGCCGAGGCGATATTGCTAGGAAGCTATAAAAAAGCAGAAGCTGTAATTTCCAAAGCGCAGGTATGTCATACGACGTTTTAAAACATATTTGCGAGGAAATTAATAAAACTCTGTCTTTCTTAAACGAATAAATATTTAATTACTTGTTAAAGCAGTTATAGAAATTTGAACAATTTTTAAAAGTGATTGTGACGTTGCCAGAATATTGACCACTTTTCTGATATAAAAACTCTTTGCTAAGATTTAAAAAAGTATCTTTCATTTTTAGATGAAGCATCTTATAAAACCGTGCATGATTATTCTGAGGTAAACAGCCACTCGGCTGTGTCACTGTCTAGGCCCAGCGACGTTTTAAGCTGGAAACATACTATCAGACGCGGCTTACGGACGCGACTGACGGTCGCGACTTAGCAATGTGCAGTCTTAAAACATCTGGCGTGCCAGATCTCTCTCGGACGTCCGAACGCTCAATGTGACGTCTGCGGACTGATGTCCGATAGTTTGCACGAATTGCACGGCTCTGCGGACATTCATTATCTAGATACCTATCAGTCGCGGCTGTCAGTCGCGTCCGCCAGCCGCGTCCGATAGTATGTTTCCGGCTTTACTGTCTCGCCGCTGTACTCGTTATGTGTAATCGGGCTTTAAGCGATTAATCAAAATACATCGTGGCGGTATTAGGTCATTACTTATGGCTGCGGGAGGCATTTCCTTACAGAATTGGTGATGGCTGCCCAAGGCCGGGCCCGCACGCGACGGGCGAGGCTTAATGGAATTAACAGCAAGGGCCAAAGAAAAATTAACAATTTCGCGACAACAAATTGACAGAAATTCAATTTTGGAACATTACAAGCCTTGTGTGCATAGAGCTATTACAACTAGAGATAGCGCCGTTGTCGCTTGAGGCCATTCTCAACCACGAAATTGTATGGAAAATCTTGCTCAGAGCTGTCAAAACTGTCAAATATGCATTGGAATTTGACACTACTGAGAGAAAAACACGGCAACTAGTCACTGAATCGAGATATTTTTCATTTCTCTTTCTAACTCACGTTATTTTAAATCATTGCATCTCTTTCATTCTTTTCTCGATTGATCACATTATCTCTCTGGTATCTCTGTGCTTTTGTGCTATGCTATCCCGTTCACGTGAATAGACTTTCGATGCTAGCTCTTACCTAAGTAGGTACTTGTATTTCAAAAATTGACGCGTTCGGAGGATTTGAACCTGCATCCTCTGGGACACCGGCCCAGATGCTTTGTCCAATTAAGCTAAATCGCGCTCTGCGAATGCGCCGGATTAGTGAGTGTTTATCATTTTTACCAACTACTACATTGTTGGAAGCGCCATTTGTGAGAACTGCTTTAAACCAGTCAGTCACTTAATGTGAAATTATTAGAACTTCTTACCATTAACGAGAAATGACGCATTGCTTAATCAATGAAATTATTTTTATCGTGCTTCACACACTAGGTGTATAGAAACTTTCTTTTTGTGATAAACATTTCAAAAATTGACGCGTTCGCAGGATTTGAACCTGCATCCTCTGGGACTCCGGCCCAGATGCTTTGTCCAATTAAGCTAAATGTAGTAGTTGGTAAAAATGATAAACACTCACTAATTCGGCGCATTCGCAGAGCGCGATTTACTGAGCAACATTGCTTTAAGAGAAAACAACAATCTCGCGACAACAAACTGACAGAAAAAATTTAGAAACGTTAGAACCGCGAAGTGCCAAAATTTATATATCTAGACTTAATTATATTTGTGTTTTTGACTCAGAATAATGACAATTATATAATTCAGTTTAAAATTGACTGTTACTGAGTTTCAATTTGTCAGCTGTCATCCGAAATTTAAGTCTCGTTGATTACATAACATACACATGTATTTTAATCTAAAAAACCACGAATACAATACTTATAGTACTTATCCAAAAGTTGGTACAATAAACTTGTAAGTTTCAGTACAAGTCCTCATAGCGGTATTGGTGTAGGCGGACTCGACTCGCCAAAACTGATAATTGAATTAGAACCAGCCTAGATCGGTTCTGTTAATTTTATGATTAGCTCCATGCCAAGGACGACAAGCGAATTACCTAAACCTGTGGGCATAGAGTTCGACCAAATACATTCGCGACATTCTGTAATGGCGCTGGTCTTTGACGTCACACACTAGTAAATACCAGTAAATACGTTAGTTCACATCTAAAAATTGACAATAATACTTTAAAAGTAACTTACAGATCCTGTAATATGACTCCAAAATCACAAAACACAAATTACACAAACAACAGTCAATCGAGAAATTCTTGTTTACTATCATTTGACGTCACTGGAGTTGCCGCGTTTCTTAGAGCGTTTACGTCACAGATAAAATATCATTTTATTTCATGCGATTTGCGAAAATTAGACATATTTTAGTTTAAATAAAGGAAAGTACGTCTTTTTCAGGCTATTATCTTTAAGGATTACTACAATCAATAGTATATTTTCAATGTTGTCAAATAGCCTATTTACTTAATTAGGTACAAACTTACCTAGTCAAGGTTTTGGTGATAATATAATTATTTTTTGCAAAAAATAGCATGACCGACTTCACCCGTGTACAGAATCATTACATAGTATAAAACAAAGTCGCTTTCCGCTGTCTGTCCCCATGTATGCTTATATCTTTAAAACTACGCAACGGATTTTGATGCAGTTTGTTTTATTAGATAGAGTAATTCGAGAGAAATGTTTATATGTATAATACACCTGTGCGAAGCCGATGCGGGTTCTAGCCGCATCGCTAGAACGCAAATTTTATGCACGGATCGATGTAGCATTTTTCACATTATCAAAAATGGCTCAGCCGATTTCGATAAAATTGAAATGGGACCTTTTTCGAAGTATACTCTTTCCAATAAAAAAAGAATTATTGAAATCGGACTACTATACAAAAAAGATATATTTACACAAAAAAAAAATCGCTTCGAATTGTATACCTCCTCCGGTGGTTCATCGGTCAAAAATAGTCAGATAGGTACTGCACGAACTTTTTGTACGGAACACCTGTTTTTCTTTAATTGAACGTGAGGCATTTACGACCATGACAAATTACAATAATTAGTAGGTAGGTAGGTATGTACTGATTAGAAAAAGTCAAACTTAAATATAAATTATTCTTATAGATAAGATAAAGACAATTTGTGAGTAAGCGTAATTCTAAAACATTTATTATCATTTATTTATACAAGAGTTCAAGACCAATCTGACACTCCTGAGATTTGTATTTTTAGTAGGTAGGTATTGTCTATACTTAGATATCATTAACATGTCTATACTTATTGTACCGGCCTATTAATGATCCACTGCCGAACATCGGCCTACTCATGGAGGGATATGGAGCCAAATTCATCATCTAGGGAGATTTAGGCAAGAAAAATACTAGAAAACTTTATGGTGAACAAACAGACAGACAGACAAAACTCTTTATTTACAACCACAATATGAAAAATAAACACTATTTACACATATATTACGACAAAAAATATGATTATAAATTGGCGGCCTTCAGACCAATCGCACTAAAAAATTACAGCTGAATCACAATTGAACTTTAACCAAACTTCAACTTTTTGTCTATTTTCGTATCGCGCTAGTGATTTTGACAAAAGTTGAAACGCAGCTCAATCAGAGTTGGAACGTAACCGCTGTCAAACGAACGATTAGTGTATGAAGTTTAGCGCAATACCGAATTCTTTAAAGCTGAATTGAAACTTAACTAAAATTGTAACCGAACTTTAACTGAATTGCAGACGGAACGCAACTGTTTAAAATTAGCGCGATTGGCCTGCAGATCACCCATGCATAATTTGCTACTGCGCAACGACTCAGCGTAAATGAAGGGTACAGACAGTTATTAAGTTGCTTTTACAAAGTAGTCCTAAGTAAAATCGGCAAAGCCATTTTTGATAAATGACAATAATTACTACTACATCGATCTGTACACAGTTGAAGACGGTTATAAATGTGCTGATTTATTTCGGCAGATTCATTTTGTATATATATAACTATAGAACGGCTATTTATCTTGTATATAACGGCTGATTTATTTTGTATAGAACTATAGAACGGCTAATTTATTTTGTATAGAACGGCATATTTATTTTTTATAGAACGGCTGATTTATTTCGGCAGATTTATTTTGTATATAACTATAGAACGGCTGATAAATCTTGTATAGAACGGCTGATTTATTTCGGCTGATTTATTTTGTATAGAACGTCTGATTTATTTTTTCTAAATTGTGGATTGGCCCGATAGTAAGAGTTGTTCGCAAAGATGGTCTTAATCACCCCCTTTCAGATTAGTATAGGGTAAGCAGATAACCCTGTAGACATTTATCTATTCTATCTATATCAGCAGTGTTGGAATATGATACAAAAAGTAATCTATCTCACTCTAACATGTAATGTATGTGAGTGTTTCTCTTTCCTTCACGACGTTTACGTTATAGTAAAATACAGTAAAAGCTCTTTATTCGCGGGGTATATGTTCCATAAATATGCCGCGAATACAGAAACCGTGAATACGGAATGGTAATTTATATGGGATTATAGGGGATACGTTCCTAGGTGACAAAATAAAATTAATTTAATTGAAGTTTTTGAACATTTTAATTAATTATCTTAAGGCTTAGGCAATGGCTTTTTTGGTTGCGGTCTTTGATTCATAATGACAACGCCACTTCCATTTTTTCTATTGCTGGGTCACGAAAAATTTTCGCTGACAATGAAGTTGAACCTACAGACGACCTTATTAATTATTCGGATTTTTTTATCGTTGACATTGAATGAGCGTGATATGGATGCAAATGTCTCTCCAAGGCATAAACGATCAAGCATTTCTATTTTCACTCAGATTTTTTTCGTGTCGAAACTCGTTTCTCATTTTTTTAGTTAACATTATAAACTAGGAAGAGTGCAGTAGACGTGTAACTCGATCACAATTTTTGTAACGAATGTGAAAGACGAAACAATAAAACACGCAAAGCGGCTTTTACTATAAATGGAACAACAACATTTAAAAATATACTTTATTTATTGAGTTATAGGGTTGTTTACATTCTCAAAAACACTGATCGCGGCGAAGGCGGCTTGTGTCAAAGGCCTCGGCGATATCATTTAACAACATACTTTAGGCAAACCTGTAATAAGATCTGTTTTAATTTTTTTTTAGTCCATTTGACAAGGATATTGGGTTGGATATCTATTGGAATAATTTTATTATTATGTATGTACTTATTAGATCCGCGAATAAAAAAATTTTTAGTCGCGAATATAGAAATTGGGTCGCATTTTTTTAATCCGCGAATAGTGAAAACGCGAATAAAGGAAGCGCGAATAAGGAGCTTTTACTGTACCCCTTTGTGCTACAGCTTAATGCTTAGCCTACTTATTATGAATTCCTCACCACTGTTCTCATAGAGCTGTGCTAGACCGAACTCGCACCTATCCAACCAAATATCGGTAAATAAATAATTTATATTTTAAACCGATTAACCAAATATTTTATTTCTGGCATCCAAACCCTTTTAGCAGTAACACCACTGCTGGACATAGGCCTCCCCTAGGGATTTCCAATAAGGTCGGTTGGAAGCGGCCTCCAACCAAGCGCGTTCCTGCGATCTTTATTATATCGTCAGTCCACCTGATCGGTGGACGTCCTACGCTGCGCTTGCTGATCCGTGGTCTCCATTCGAAAACTTTACGGCCCCATCGGCGAACCATTCTTCGCATTATATTTCCTGCTTACTGCCACTTCCGCTGGGCTATGTCGGTAACATGCAAGGGCGTAGCTACCACCGTATCAGCCGTATCAATTATACGCGGCCCCCGGGCTACAGGGGCCCCCAACGTGTGTAAGAAAATATAAGTAAAATGTTATCTACAATGTAAATTAATCTCGTGAATCCCGGAAAAAAATAAAAAACTGTCATAAGTATGTGAACTTGTTGGGAATTTTGTTTTGATATTCTTCATTAGTAGTTGATAATTACTTTCAATACCATTTATCTCTTAATGCTGGGAGAATGGATAATTTAACATTTTAAGGTTTTTAATTTGTGTCGCCTCCAAAAACTACAAAATCGAAATTTATGACTAAATATTCGAAAATACTAGAAATCTTTACACTTCATATGGGCCCCCATACTAATTTTTATACGGGGCCCCTCCAAGGCACGCTACGCCACTGGTAACATGTATGTCCGTAGACATTTACACAGCTAAGTAAACACAGCACGGGCCTAGCACGTGAGACGGTGACAGTCACAACATGTCCGAAATAACTCGCAGTCGCCGCCAAGGCTGCAAGGCGTTAATCAAACCAAACTGTTCGGTTGTTTTATTGACGGTCTCATAATCAAACTCACGTGACATATCTGGGCAGCGTTTTTTGAACTTCGCACGGTTTGGTCCACAAAGCTGATACGACCAGAGAGATACTCGTAGTACTGTTATCGCTTGGTAAAAAATATTAGGCACATATTTTTTCTTTTTGAGTTTTGACAAAAGTCGCAGAACAAAAGTTGTTATACTCTATAAAATTTAACTTGATCTCTGCGACAGTTACATATTGACATATTTAGAGTTGAGATAGTGGTGGAAAAAAAAATGTTGTAATGAAATCGAATGAGTAGTTGAAGGTGAGAAATTGGATTTTATTTACTTACTATTATTTAAGATCAAGTATGTACACATGTAAATAATGTTATGATATTAATTAAATACTCATAATAATGTAACGATACTATTTATCGACGTTTTTCACTATTATCGATGCTAACGTAACATATAATTGGGTTTAATTTAATTACACATGTAAAAAATGTTATGATATTCAACTATACAATAAAATTAATGATAAATTAAGTTTTATTTAAAATATCGTCAGCATAAACTATCGATATTTTAATTAAAACTCTATCTAAAACTCTGTGGTCACGATCATTCGTCGCCCATCACTAATCGACATGCCCATAAAGTATGACATTGACAGGTACTGTCTGTACTATTAATAAATTCAGGACTTCATAGGCGTGATTTTTCTGCCAGCTGTCGCAGAGATCAAGTTAAATTTTATAGAGTATAGTTTTGATGTACAGAATAAGCCCCTGAAAGGGTGCTAATTGATTAGAAGTAACCCTGTATATAGCCAAACCGACATGGATCGATTTTGATGTGGTAGGTACGGTACACATTTAAACATTGCTAATAATTTGAAAAGTAGTTACTAAATATTATAAACGCGTGTTTTGTTAACACAGAACTACGGAAGTTATATTTAAACCCAAAGTACCTATTACACAATACGAAATACTATAACGATATGAAAAATCTGCTTGTAAAATAAATATTACCTCTGTGATAACAACACGCTCTGAGAATGAACGTTCTACCACAATTTCAATTGTTTTGACAACTAATTGGCAGTAATTATCATTATTACGTAATAGATCAAAATAATAGGTTGTTAGCGTTTCGTTCGTTCCATCAATGAAACGCCTACTTGGCCGATTTTCAGGCAAATGACAAACCAGACAGGCCGTTTAATTTAAAAGCAAACCGTAAACACCAATTTCAAATACCGCACGTCAATAATCGGGCTAATATTTACAAAAAGAAAATAAAATAACACTGGCCATTCAATTTTTAAACTATATTGTTCTAATTTTAAATTAAATACGTCATTGTTCCCGCGTAAAGTTGGCATGGCGCCCGCAGCGCCAGACGGCGTTTACGGCCAGCTGTAAAAATGAAGGCGCCGAAAATTGGCGCGAAATGACGCCATTACACTATTGGCCCATAAAACTTGATCTCCAGTAATTTCAAGTGGCTTTCACTGCTATAGCGATGAAGAATGGCTCTTTCAATACCACTTATCAACTGATAGCCTTAGTTAAAGTATCTATCTGTAGGTAGGTAGGTATACGAATTACATATGTAGGTAGCTAGGTTTACTTGTTAGGTATTTCTCTACAGGCTATTACTATTTATTTTCACAATGTAAAGTACATTACAATAGTTAAACTTATTGAAGTACAAAACATAGACCCCGTTAGGTTCTCTTTGCAGTCTATATACTGTCTAATCGTTTTAGAATTTTGTATTTTTTGCAGCAGCCTTAACCTACCTACTTAGACTTTGTTTTCTTATTAACACCTCTCGATCTCGAAAGTCTTTCGAATGCCAAAGATTGCTTTCTTGAGCAAAAGGGATGATTTTTAACATCAAACAAATCAACAGAATAAACCTTCTAGTAGTGTTGTTTTTCAGAGGCATAAAAGGAAGGTTTAGATAGCGCGAGTGTAGCGCGGAAATAGTTGCGCTCGTTTGACAATTTATCTACAACTGTATCCCTAGACTCTATACTCTATAAAATTTAACTTGATCTCTGCGACAGCTGTCAGAAAAATCACGCCTATGAAGTCCTGAATTTATTAATAGTACAGACAGTACCTGTCAATGTCATACTTTATGGGCGTGCCGATTAGTGATGGGCGACGAATGATCGTGACCACAGAGTTTTAAATTAAAATATCGATAGTTTATACTGACGATATTTTAAATAAAACTTGATTTATCATTAATTTTATTGTATATTTTAATATCATAACATTTTTTACATGTGTAATTAAATTAAACCCAATTATATGTTACATTAGCATCGATAATAGTGAAAAACGTCAATAAATACTATAGTTACATTATTATGAGTATATAATTAATATCATAACATTATTTACATGTGTACATACTTGATCTTAAATAATAGTAAGTAAATGAAATCCAATTTCTCACCTTCAACTACTCATTCAATTTCATTACAACATTGTTTGAAAATCGATTTTTTCCACCACTATCCCAACTCTAAAAATGTCAATCTTCTACTGTCGCAGAGATCAAGTTAAATTTTATAGAGTATAGTCTAGAGTTTAGAGATCGAGTTTCACGAAGGAAGTCCCGCAGACGCTAGACGCATCGTTATAATCGCATGGCCGATCTGATTCTGTCCAAATTATTTTCATTTCTTATTGCGGGACTTTACTTTAATGGGTTGCCAGTCAGGGTATACCACACACACTACACTGTCGATTTTCCTTAGATACGTCATCAAACTTCTTAGCGGCTGTGATGTTACAAAGAGTTATTTTTGTGATAACCATTTCAAAAATTCGTCGCCAATGCAGGACTCGAACTTGAGTCTTTGGAATCGGATCACTAGCCCGACGCTCTCCCAACGGAGCTAATTCGCAGTCCTGACTTTGCGTCGAATTTGTGAAGTGTTCACAAAAATAGAGAGAGAATCACTCTTTGAGATAAACCTAGTTTGGGATGCACTATAAAATTAAAATCATTTTGGCTGGTGATCATAGCTACAAGCTGCGCAAAACCCAATCGTCACGTAGCTGTTACTGAGCTTCAGTCAGGATTGGAATCAGGAATGTATTCTACTTTACATTTTGTTCGTAGAGCATATACAGACCGTCCGAAACCCGCTAAAGTTTCGTTCTACAACAAGATGTGAATGCAATGAATGTAACATTGAGATTCACGTCACGGGCCGCCGCGCAGAGTTCCACGACTCCATGACGCCATCGCGTTCACACCTCGGTGACGACGGCTTCTGATGCCAACTGATTTTTAAACCCATTAATGACTACAGAGGAAAAACAAGGATGTCAAAATTTCATCGATTTCTGGGTGATAATGCCATCAACATCGCCAACAGCATTATCACCCAGAAATCGATATGTATTGTACTATATCAACCTTTTAATAGTCTACTGCAGGACGTAGGCGTACCCACGAAGGGTGATTGGGCCATATCCACCACGCTGGCCCAGTGCGGCTTGGTGGATTCACATACGCTATCGAATTTCTTCTACGGACAAATGAAGGTTGCCTCACGATGTTTTCCTTCACCGAAAAGCCAGTGGTGTAAAATTCCGTACATAAATTTTAAAGAACGCATTGGGACAAGGATTTGAACCCACGACATCACGATTGTTAGGAGAGTGTCACTACCTTTAGGCCACCACGGCTTCTAGAAATCGATATACCTACCTACTTCATTTAGACATTCCTTGTTTTTCCCCTATAGTCTTTATTTATAATTAAGTATGCACTTAGGAGACGAGTGTAGTTGTCTGTAGAAATTAATTTAAGTCCGAATTATTTTTTTTTGGCGGCAAAAGCCAATCCTAACTGAGGCTCTTGAAGTAGTTTGATCCAACCTGTACTAAAGCTTCAGTCCAGTCAAAGAAGATATAATAATACTATAGTTGCATCGTATCCAGTGTCAATCAACCAATACAGGATCGCACTCGATGTTTGTTTTTGTTTTCCAGCGTCCATTGGTCTCAATTAAGCCGCTTGTGCTCATCGTTTGCCGTAATTGATGCCTCGACGGCCAGCTGCCGAGGCAGTACTTCTGTTTCAAATGTTTAAATGTGACCTTGGGAACTGGACGAAAAATGTTATCTCTGTTGCTGGTTTGGCCACGGATTTTTCTGAAAGTAGGCATGCAGTGGGGGATTTACCAGAAGGTTGAGTAGGCTGGAGCTTAGAATGGTAGTTGCGTACCATTAATTTATTAGGAATCTGGGGGCACGGTAGTGTTTAAATGTGATGTTTAGCGCCTTACACACTAGTGGATATTCGGTAAAAGAAAACATTTGCCATATTATGTTGGGAGAACAATTTTGATTACGTTTCAGAATCCCCCAATCCACAATTGCGCTAGCTTTGTAGCGCCCCATAATTTTTTTTAGGTCAACCTGTGTCACAGCCCCAGTAATAAGGATGTTCCTTGAAGCTGGGTCCTGACTCTGACCAGTACATGGGGAGGAGAAGAACCAGAAATGGAGAACCTGTGCCCTAGTAAGTAAGTTCGTACAGGCCGGGTAGCTAGCCATAGTGTCAGAGTTTTTACCTTTTTTTTTTATTTCAAATAGATTTGCGTTTGACTACACACTGCCTGATTTTAAGCAGATATGCGGTCTAGGATGTAGCACGCTTACCTAGAAGATACTTATTTACTCGAGATTTGAAGTACATTGTACTTTAGCGGAAAGACAGACTCAGGCAAAGCGTTCCACATTCTGGCTGTTCGTATAAGGAATGTGGACTTAAAACGCTTGGTTCTAACGCGTGGGATGTCCACCATAAAAGGGTGGCGCTTTGGTCGCGTCTGCCTAGCCGTACGATAGAAGAAAGGGGCAGGTGGGACCAGATTATGCAACTCCTGGGCGAACTCACCGAAGTGTATCCGATAGTAGGCTGACAGACACGCCACCCTACGACACCTATGACAATTAACATACCTGTGATTTGACATCAATTTAGTGCAGCAGCTAAAGCTGAAAACCTCAAACGGCACAAATATGAGTCGTTGGACAGAATGTACCATTTTGTGCCGTTTGGGGTTGAGACTGGTTCCGTGGGGGCCGGACGCTCACCTTTTATACAAGGATCTGGCTAGGCGACTGGTAGAGGTGACACGTGACCAGAATGCTGGCATCTATTTTGGTCAAAAAATAAGCATATTCAACGAGGCAACGCCGCCAGCATTCTGGCCACGTTACCCTCTGCCCCGGGTCTTTTAGATTAGTTTTATTTTAGTAAGTAATATAAGTTTTAGTATTTAGTATTAGTTTTTATTTTAATTGTTTATTGTTTAATATTAGATGTATTGTATGTTATTGTAGTTAATCATAAACAGATAAACATGTCAATGTCAAATTATCAATTTTCTATTAAGAAGACTACATAACAAATACGGATGACCTCATAAGACCACAGGATCGCGCTGGATGCAAATCGCTACCTACCGGTCCTATTGGAGATCTTTAGGGGGCCTATGTCCAGCAGTGGGCGTGCTATTGCTGATGGATTGTAAATGAATCCTTATAATAGATACCTAATATCTAACCAATCTTAAAAAAAACATCGTTTCTCTCGTTTGGCGGCTAGAATGAAACAAGATGCATGTAAAATTTATAAAATACCTTTTTGTCGTGAAAACACATTTGGAAATATATTCAGCTATTTTTAACAAATTTCAGCAATAGACCAATAGTCACACTTACGTAAGCTGTTGTCAAACGGAAGACAATAGTCGTAGGTACTAAATGCTTACGTATTAACGCGCGTGATGACTCAGATCATGATAATAATGATGAATGGTAGTTAAGTGATATAAAGGAAGATTGCTGATGATTTTATTACCCACTGAAACACTAAGTTTGATAACAAGTTGATTAGTTTTTAGAGTTCCCTATCCAAAGGGTAAAAACAGATCCCTATTATTAAGATTCCGCTGTCCGTCAATCCGTCTGTCACCAGCCGGGCTACTATGCGCGCCACGAACTATTTCTTTCGTAGTGTCAGAACGACACAGCGTTATGGCAAAATATATCCGGACCTTTTTCACACGTCGAAATGAGTTCTTATCGTGGTCGCATGCTTGACTAGCAGGCTGTATCTCATGAACCATGATAGCTAGACAGTTGAGATTTTCAAAGATGGTGTAATTTTATTGATGTTAAAACAACAAATAGGTACTTAAAACAGAAAACAAAATATATTTCCCATACAACAAACGTGATTTTTGGGCGTTTTTGCGCGAGTAGACGATTGTAATGAGGCTAAGCCAAAGAAGGCCTTTAGGTTCCGTACCTACAATATGGGAGATCCTCCCATACGGTAAGGAACCCTTCGATCTCGAGTTCGACTCGCACTTAGCCGATTTTTTAAAAATAGTAGATATCTGCAGCAATTATAAGCCACTTTTCAACCATTGCTCCAGTTTTGTTATTTTCAAAACGAAGTACAGTGGATTTCGGTTATAACGACGGCCAAGGGTCCACATTAATGTCGTCGCTAAATCCAAAGGTCGCTACATCCATAATAAAAATTCTTGTAATTTTCTCGGTTTTTCCACATTGTTAAAATACTTAGTAGAATGTGAAACTCCAAATTGTTTACACAGATCAATATTACTTTCACCATAATTCAGTCTCGAAATGATGTCCAGTTTTTCTTTAACAGTAAATGTACTTTCTGGAAGCCATATTCACAAATGCAAGAAACACTGTTCAGTTATTGACTCATTGGAAATTGCTATGTGAGTAACTGATTTATAAGTTTAACTTGTTTTGTCGCGTTAGAACCAAGCGTTTCGAATCCTCATTCCTCATACGAACAGCCGGAATGTAGAGTGCTTTGCCTGGGTCTGTCTTCCCGCTAAAGTACAACGTGAGTGTCTTCAAAGGGTCTAGTCATAGCATAGAGCTATAATAAATAAGGTCAGCCATTCAATTATGACTGTAAATACTACTATTAAGATAGAGATATAGATAAGTATTAAAAGTAACTTTTTCGACCTAGAATATTTTTGAAAATTCTTTACTGTTAAATACACTGTCTGGCATTAATAATATATAATTATGCTACGCCCTATTAGACAGGGCGAATATGTACACCTACTGAATTAGCAATAAGTATTAGTCTAATATGCTAAGCACTAATTGTATTCACATGTACGTATATCTTGCATAAATAAATAAACTAAACTAAACAAATCCCGAGTAAATAGGTATCTTCTAGGTAAGCGTGCTACACCCTAGACCGCACATCTGCTTTACATCAGGCAGAGTGTAGTCAAACGCAAACCTATTCGAAATAAAAAAAAAAAAAAAAACTTCGTACACGTGTTAAGGAGTTCTATAGGCAAACAAAGCATTTGACTATCTGTGAATGTAAACAAAGGATATCACTACATAGTATAAAACAAAGTCGCTGTCGCTGTCTGTCCGTCCCTATGTTTCCTTAAATCTTCAAAACTACGCAACGGATTTTGAAGCGCTTTTTTTTAGTAGATAGAGTGATTCAAGAGGATGGTTTATATGTATAATACATGCATAATATTGCAGAGAAACACTGATGAATTTACAGGTTTCTAATGTGATGTCGTAAATAAACACATTTTTTTGCGCTTACATTGCAAACGCTGACTGAACCCCACGAGATAAATCAAAATAATGTACTACAGTATTGTACACCTTAAAAAGGTCAACAAAAAAGTCCGCGATGGTATATGTCTATCTCTTAAGGATAACCCACAATAACCATTTTTATCCTTTAAATTTTACGAAAAAAAAATGGATTATTTAGGAGGTTATTTTAAGCAACACAACATCCTTATCCAATTAAGTACCTTCAATACATTGTCCATTCAATATAAATTAATATGGTCCTTTACAGCATGTAATTTAAATTAATATTTCCGAAGATATTACAGATTTAAAATGAAGGGACATAGCGGTGCGGAGCGGAGGTACCTACCGGCCGGCCGGCGGCGCGTGCCTACAAATAACGCGTCGGAGGCCGCGCTTCTCCCCAGGACTTTAGCAGCTATCGGACGTGTTTATCGATCTATACCTCGAATCGAATCTACCTATACCAATATTATAAAGAGGAAATATTTGATTGTTTGTTTGCATCGAATAGGCTCAAAAATTCTGAACCGATTTGAAAAATTCTTTCACTGATAGAAAGATACATAATATAATATTTAAAAAAAACTGGACAAGTGCGAGTCAGGCTCGCACATCGAGGGTTCCGTACAAACACGTTATTAAAATAATTACCTGTTTAGGATGTGCTAATAAAGTTAATATATATGATATCTTACATGATACGATTTACTCACTTTGAATTTTTAAGCCCATATTTTATGTGATAGGCCCTATTTTTAGTGATTTAACTAAAATGTACAGTTTTATATGCATAGGCCCTATTTTTAGTGATTTAACTAAAAATGTACAGTTTTCAGACTTATTCCTTTATGTGTACCTACTCTGAGACAATGCTTCTCACCAAATTTCATAGTTCTATGTCAACGGGAAGTACCCTGTAGGTTTTGATTTTTGTGAGTGCTAAATATGCGGTTTTTTACGACATAAACGGCTCTAACTTTTTTAAAAGATAACTGAGAAGTTTTTTTTACACAAATGCAACAGACCATAGATATACGTATATATATACGTTTAAATTTCAACTCGATATTTTTACGCGTTCCCGAGATAAAGAGTCTTGACATACACAGACGGACAGACAGACAGACAGACAGACGGACAGGCGTACAGACGGACAACAAAGTGATCCTATAAGGGTTCTTTTTTTGGCGTTTGAGGTACGGAACCCTAAAAAAATAGGGATCCTTACTATAACTCCCATAATGTATCCCAAGGTGTAAAAAATTACCTAAAATATTCTTTGCATCGCGTACGCTGCGAAAACTATCGAATCATTTAAGTACAAAAAAATTAGTGACATATGTCTAACTGTTATAGTTAAGCCACAATAAGTATACTTTTATTTGAAAAATTACATAGAAATGCCACTGCAATAAAGGGCTCTTAATTTATATCTTGGTATTAATCCTTTTCAAAATAATATCCACCACGCTGACCCAGTGCGGGTTGGTGGATTCCTATATGTCATCCAGTTTCTTCTACAGACGTAAGGATGCAGATTGCCACACGATATGTTCCTCCACGGGAAAGCCAGTGGTGTGAAATTGCGTAGATAAGTTCCAAAGAAACTCATTGATATGGGATCAGGATTTGAAACTACCACTTCAGGATTATAAGATAGATGTTACTACCACTAGATTACCACGGCTATATACGGATATACCACCTCTATTTAAGCGACGATTTATGTAGTAGGACCTACAGATTTGGAAAACCTTAGTTAGGCGAACCGACATACAGACGATTTATAATTTATGTTGTAGTGATAGTGAATAGGTATGTGTAGTTACACACATAGTTCGTAAAACGAATGATCGATGGGGCTTTAAAGTTCTCGAATGTAGACAATGTATTGGCAACTTTGCAAGTATAGAGAAGGTCTTCACGTGAATCGAAGATCTGGTTGGTGTTCATGTGTATGACCTTTAGCAACATTACGTGGTAGGTATATAAATGCACAATACTTATAATGTCTGCCTTTTGCCAATCATATCCGGGCGAAGCCGGGGCGGGCAGCTAGTAGTTTTATAAATTAGTCTTTGTGCGCCTTTGCCTGCCGACAAAGTTGCAATATCCGCAAGGGATTTCTAGGAATCTGTCACAAATGGTTCATAAAATCTAGTCGCTAAACCCGAAATCGACGCTATGTCCGAAGTCGCTATTGCCGAATGAATTTCCTATGAGAATATGTTTATAATTCAAGAGACGTAAGTGTGACGTGGTCTCTCACTATGGGCCTTATCGGTAAGCTCCAAGTAGCCCAACGAGCTATGGAGAGGGCTATGCTCGGAGTCTCTCTGCGGGATCTAATCAGGAATGAGGAGATCCGTAGAAGAACCAAGGTTACCGACATAGCCCAACGGATTAGCAAGTTGAAATGGCAATGGGCAGGGCACATAGCGCGGAGGACTGATGACCGGTGGAGTCGAAAAGTTCTCGAGTGGAGACCACGTACCGGCAAGCGCAGCGTAAGACGTCCACCCACCCACAAGGTGGACGGATGACCTCATTAAGACCGCAGGATCGCGCTGGATGCAAGCCGCTTCCAACCGGTCTTATTGGAGATCCATAGGGGAGGCCTATGTCCAGCAGTGGACGTCCTTTGGCTGATGGATGAAGTTTGACGTCGCTATAACCAAGTCGTCCAAACTTTGTTTCCTCTACGGATCTCGTCATTCCTGATTCGATCTCGCAGAGAGACTCCGAGCATAGCCCTCTCCATAGCTCGTTGGGCTACTTGGAGCTTATTAATAAGGCCCATGGTAAGAGACCACGAACAATGCTAAATAATAAATTATAATATGAATCGGAAAGTGTGTTTATCTGTTATTCTTTTACGCAGCAACGGAGCGAAGACGGATCGACTTGATTTTTTGATGGATATAGAAATAATATAAATATAGTTTAAAAAAAAACTAAAAAACTTAGGTTAGCTTAGGAGTCATCCATTTTTTTTTTATAAATGCATTGTCATCGGTCTTTGATAGGTGTGCAAAGATTAAAGAAAATCTGATCGCTCAAAGTAGGGCAAAATCGAGCTCATAGGGGTTGGTTACAAGCAAGCAAACAAACATACAGGTGAAACTAATAAAAGCGTGTTAAAAATGCCAAGTCGATGAGTTCAAAGGTTAGAAAGTGTTGGCTATTTTTTATCCAGGAAAAATAAAGTACCTAACCTAACCTGGGGGAAACCGCGGGTAAAGCTAGTGATTATATAAATGTACCGATCGTACAGATTTTTAAGGAAATTAATGACATTAAATATATTTTTGTGGGGTCGTTTTGAAGCAGTTTCAGAAAGTTGTTGCTTGTAGAAATGCACTGCAAAAATCGCCACTTTCAGAGATAAATCACACCACGGACTTTTCGGTGAAGGAAAACATCGTGAGACAACCTGCATACGTCCGTAAAATAAATTCGATGGCGTATGTGAATCCACCTACTCGCACTGGGCCAGTGTGGTGGATATGGCCCAATTGCCCTTCGTGGGTAGGCCTACGTCCTGCAGTGGACCATTAAAAAGGCTGGTACAGTACAGTACATTTAATTGCATGATACAATAAATAGAGGTTGTTTTCAAAGTATTCTTATTCATAACTTTTATTTTTAAACTTGTGACGAGTTTACGCGACGTTTTAGTGCCACTGAGATCGCAAGTGGACTCGTCATGCGACTCAAATGAATGGCGGTGACGTCTGGGTGACGTCATAACGGCACCAACTTGGCAGGGATGATAGGTTATAATTAAATAGTCTAGTATTTTGTCGTTTGCATTCTGGAACATGATTTTTCTACTTCGCACGGCTTGGTCGTACGCGGCACTTGTATGGAGCACTTGCAACTTCCATAGACAATGGAGTGTTTTAAGTTCCGTAGGTTTAGGTGCGTTCCCAGGCGTGCAAAGTTGAAAAACCGGACAAGTGCGAGTTAAGCTCGAAACATACTATCGGACGCGGCTTACGGACGCGACTGACAGCCGCGACCTAGACTATGAAAGTACACTGAGCCGTGCACACTATCGGACATAAGTCGCGGACGTCACCTTCGGACGACCTTGAGCGTTCCGACGTCCGAGAGCGATCTGGCACACCGGATGTTTTAAGACTGTGCACATTGCTAAGTCGCGGCTGTTTATTATTACAGTTTTCAGATTTATTCCTATATGTGTACTCTGAGACAATGCTTCTCGCCAAATTTCATAGTTCTAAGTCAACGGGAAGTACCCTGTAGGTTTTGATTTTTGTGAGTGTCGAAATATGCGGTTTTTTACGACATAAACAGCTCTAACTTTTTTAAACGATAACTGAGAAGTTTTTCTTTTACACAACTGCAGGAAATCATAGATATACGTATACAGTTTAAATTTCAACTTGATATCTTTACGCTTTCCCGAGATAAAGAGTCTTGACATACATGATACACACAGACGGACAGACGGATAGACGGACAACAAAGTGATCCTATAAGGGTTCTGTTATTTCCGTTTGAGATACGGAACCCTGAAAATGAATTATTAAAATCGGTTCATCATTGGCGGAATACCTACATAATCGCGTAATTTACGTGCAAAAAAAAAACATTCAGTCGAATTGAGAACCTCCGGTCTCCTTTTTTGAAGTCGTAGAGTTACTACCCGTCCTACACTCAATAATATTCAGAGCTGATGAGTTCTGGCAATGATGGAGTGTACATTCCTATAAAGCGCCATTTGATCGGAACAGGCTATTGTCCGCTTCCCAGTAGACTCCATGCAACTAAACTCCGAAAGGAAATTTTACAAAAATCTATGGAGTTTGGGCCATGATGCCGTGCCACGGTATAACACTTTAATTTTTTTCTATGGTGGGTACAGAAGACATCAGGATGGCTCAGTGCCCACTTGTAATATTATGGTCAATATATTTTTGAAACTTTCTCCTTTCAGAGTTTAGTAATTTATTTAGTAGTTATGTACTTTTTGTTTTTCTGGTTTGGGCAGCTGAGAGTGAAAAATCTCTCCTCCCCTCTCTCATCTCCCTAGAGAAAAGTTAACGAAAAATGTAAATAAATATTAAGGGACATCTTACACACGGTCTCTGACCCCAAGCTAAGCAAAGCTTGTGATTTGGCTGCCAGCGATTGATATACTTACTACATATACATATTTTTCCAATTAGAATCTCTTATTAGGTCTAAGCAAATGCGAAATTGGCAGACTGCTTTGTAGCTCTACACTATAGAAGAAGTGGTAGGAGGAAGTTATTCCTCCTTACCCAGCAGGAGAGTTTTAGGGTTTATTCCGACGTTTAGAAGTGTCATCTGAGGCCGACGCAACTTTGTATTGTATTCGTATAATATTAGTCTTCAGTTAACGTAATGCTGCACTATTTTGGCACCGTGGAATACCGTCTGGCCTCTCGTCTGGTGAGTTGCCAAGTGCCAACTCTGTTGCTCGTTGCATCTGCCATATTTCGTTGGACTTTGCCAAAAGTCTTTTTCAATCGTATACTACGAAATAACTCATGATTATGGGAATTAGTAGGATTTCCCGAACTTGAAAATATGTTAATACTAAATAGGTACAGACCGTTTCACTTACGAAGTCGCGCCCCTCCATACGCGTAGACCTCGTTTGTATACAACGCCTTAGTGTGCGTGTAGAGGCTAATAGTACAGACAGTAAAATAAAATATGATCACTTAGGTTAGAGGGTTACACTGTCGTACAACTATATTCAATAAATATGGAGGGGCGCGCCTTCGTGAGTGAACAGATCTGTACCTACCTATTTGATAAGTAATCTAGCTAGAATATTGCGAGTTTTTTCGTAAAACTGCTTTACGAGATTTACTTTTTATGTTTTATTTTTTTATTGGAACCATTAAGTACTTAATGATTGCAACACATGAAAATATTTTTTGCATGGTCACATTATAAAAGAAATCGGGTGTCTTGTTGAGATTTTGGTATCGCACTTTCTTCCATTTGCCATTATGAAATATCGAAAAGTTATTTTAGTTTTTGAAAAATATAATTATCTACAATCTAATCTGTGGCATGGTCGGCCAACACACGATGGCTATCTCAAAAAACAATCCATATTGATTAGATCAGGGCTACAAATTTTATCAGATTTCGATAATGTCTACTGGTGTTTGTGTTATGTAATTAGGTACCTATATTAAACCTAGTCTAATACCTACTTACTACTAATAACACCCTTCGCGTGTAGGCCTACGTCATGCAGTGGACTATTAAAAAGGCTGATACAGTACAGTACCTACTAATAATACTATTTACTATATAATACTATTTCAAGGTACCGTACCGTACCGTACCAGCCTTTTTAATAGTCCACTGCAGGACGTAGGCCTACCCACGAAGGATGGTTAGGCCATATCCACCACGCTGGCCCAGTGCGGGTTGGTGGATTCATATTACGCCATCGAATTTGTTCTACGGACGCATGCAAGTCGCCTCACGATGTTTTCTTTCACCGAAAAGCCAGTGGTGTGAAATTCCGTACATAAATTCCAAAGAACTCATTGTTACGGGACCGGGATTTGAACTCACAACCTCACGATTGCAAGGCGGGTGTTACTTCCTCTAGGCCACCATGGCTTCCTATTTAAGGTACAGCTTTAAAATAATAATACTATTGTCTAATTGTTACAAATCACGAGAGCACGTGGCTTTTACTTGCTTATACCTACTATCCGTCATGCGCACATTACGGTAGTATAAGGTACCTACCGATAAATAAGTAGGTACAATACCTAAATTGGAAACTCCTAAATTACCAAGGCACAAAGATTTATCCATAGCACATAATGAATGAATGAATTAATGAAAATAAAGAACCTTATATCTATAAATTACGTTTTTTTATTCCGTATAGATTTGCGTTTGACTAGGTACGTTTATAGGCTCCATCTACCTCAAATCCAACATCTCCGCATTTGTGGTGTGGTTGGCTTTGTGACTATTAAAACACGGTGATTTAACTTAAATACTTGTTGTATTATTCTTCATTATACAATTTAGACATCCTACTGCTCAATAGTACAAAATAAAAAAAAAATATTAGGTCTGACGGCACTAAGTCAAAGTTGATTCAAATATTTCAGTTGGTAAGTGTAATTTGTTTACCTTTAAAACAGGGAGTCCCAAGTTCAATTTCCGACAGGAAAACGTAGGCGTAGTAGTTTTATAGGTACCTACCTAGTACTTACATGAATCATGATGAATTTCATTGTGTATTCTGAGTCTATTATTTGTCTGTTTTCAGTTATTCCTGTTCCAAGTAAATAATACAAGAAAACATACCTAGTGGTTACGAGTGTATAATGTAAAAATAATACATAGGTAATTTGATTTAAATTGTGTTCCAAGCTCAGCCTCACTTAGGTATATAATTATAATATTATGCAATAATTGCCATTACATTCACAATAAGCTTGCGTTTGACCACATCTTCCCATATGTAGGTAGAGCAAAGATGTTATCGAATAGCACGCGTTGTCTATTAAATATTTTACCGCAAAAATCTAAAGGAGACAGTTTAAATTCTTTTATAATTTGGTCCTAAATGAATCAAATTGTCAAAGTATACAAAAATTATAAATAGGTACATTATATTCATTCGAAACTGTACCCAAAACGAGTAAATACGTACCCAAAACGAGTAAATACTATGAATTAAAAAGTCTACAAAATCAATCTAAAAATATTTCCTAACCTAACCAAAAAGTGGTCTAGACTTAGATAGGTATACCTACCTAGGTTCTTTTGCATGACATGAATGAGTCAATAGTGTCATGACTTTATGAGTCATCGACAACATTTTCGCTGCACGCCCTCGTTTATACAAAATACCAACAGGATAAATAAAATGTGGGTATAAAATGTTTTGGTGAGTAATTATTTATCTTATTTCATTTGCTGAAGCTGTATACCACTTGCCATTTTCCTCTTTTAAGTAGGCATATGAGTATGTATGTTAAAAATAAGTATGGATTCCGTGTAAATACGTAATCAATTACGAGTATTTTACACAGATTATTTTTTGTTTTGTTTTATTCGATTATTTAGTTTTGTGTAACTAGGTCAATTAAGAAGTTTTAAAATGGAAAAAAAATGACGTTTAAAATGTGTTCATGACTAAAACAGTACCCGCCAATTAGGCTAAATCGCGTCACAAAACTAGAAAGTGAGTGCGTCCAAAACACAAATTAAATTGAACTTACCGCTCATAGTTTCGCTCGGTGACGTCACCCGCGTCCAAATATAACCGCGTTCCTTGATGGAACCAAACACCCTGCGCACTCTTTGCACAGAAAAACAACCTGCTCTCACTGACCGGCACTCGAACCACGTCTTTATTCCCCACAAAATCCGGTAAACACTCTGCGCCAGCCGTCCCCGGTAAATGTGTCAACGACCACTCCGAAAATTCACCTTTCACGTCTAATTTGTAATCGCACAGGTCCCCACACTCCACATTTCGAACTGTCACGGATAATATCCATGGTGGAGACACGGCACTGGTGTTTATTATTAAAAATAATAGCAGGAATAAACTGTTAGTCCGTAATGAACGCACTTCCATGTCTGAGGCCGTGACTCGAGTGAAGCGAACGGCGGACACACGCGGCGAGCAATCCGCGCTCTGACGTTCGCACGAAAGACAGACTCGCGCCTGCAATCACACTTATATACCCATTACTAGCTATTCCTCGCGGCGATACCTTTGATTTTTCAGATTTCCAACGCATAGATAAGTGGATAACGTAATGTTGCATGACATCATCATCTGACATTCGGAAAATCGTTGCACTGCGGGGAAAAAGCCATCCCTGTTCCTTGCATAGTCCTAAGGGTCCTACGCTGCATTTTCCTACCTATATTCTAGCCCAAAGTAAACATTCTGAAAAGTAAGAAGAATATTTGAAAACTTGAAAACCATCGTCGTAATCATGTAACCAACATAGATCTCGCTATAACATACGAACATACAATACTTATTTTGCATATTTTAATACATTAGCGTGATCAACAGAGACTGTCAGAGTCTGCAGACGAGTTTTCGTTCGAAGGACGCGTTACGATAATGCTTGAGTGACAGATAAGCGTTATCACTCTGTTTATAGAGCGGCTTATGGCGGCTTTTGGTAAATTGTGTTTACAATAGCCATTGGCAGAGAAGTGTTGAGGATTCGGGACTCCAGATAAGACTCCCCGCGTCCCTATAATCAAACTCATAATAGCAACACTCCAAACAAATCGGATATCATCATCATTTTATTTAGCCATAGAATATTCGTACACACAAACAGCTACTTTCAACAAAATGTACGGAACCAATACTTTTTTCGATCTTTAGGGTCACTCCTATCCTATAGTACCATATAATAAAGCAAGAAGGTATAGGTATTTGATCATAATAAAGCAAGAAGCTTCGTATAGGTCGGTTGTTTAGCCCTAGGTCAGAATGTTTAAGTCTCTTGAAGGCTAAAAATTATCATAATGTTAAATTAGATGATATTCTTCTTGATTTACACCCCGGATGTATTTCACATCATCCAAAATCGATTGAAGTACCTTGTATCTAATGCAATTTCGCAGTATTAATAAAAAAATGGCTTAATAAAATAACTTGATTGCATTGAAAGAGCTGACCTATTCGAAATTGGAACTAATTTTAAATTATTCAGGCCTCCTAATAGATTCCTACATTACTTAGGTACCTATACGAATTGATAAACGCAAAGTTTCTTCGGCTAGTTAGAACGTGTTTTTTTTTACAATTTTAATTAACTTGTTCTTACAAAAAACGGAGTATAATACCTAACTACTCCCAAAGTACCTTTGCTTTTACCAATAAGGCAGCTAATATTTGAAACAATAATTTTCTAATTCAAAATTTAACAATATTTCAACATTTAATAATATTTCAGAAGTCTATTAATTGAGCATTTATGGGTAATGACGTTCTAATATATTTTAATTAACGTATAATTAATAAATAATATATTGTAGATAACACATTTAATATTTTTGGCCCAAAAGTCATTGGCAAATGACCGTTGTCCTTTATTTATTTGGATGACGCAATGGTCATTTTAAAATTATAATCCTGTTTTTACGCAAAAATGTCGAGACGAGCAAATTGTCTGTTTGTAACCTTCGTAGGTAGGTACTCATATTTATTAATAACACAATGAGGAGTTTACATATCAACCCTTACTTTTAAGTAATTTATCCGAAAGTATTTGTTGGTTTGTTTGTTACTCTTTCACGCTGCAACGGAATGACAGATCGACTTCATTTCTTGCATGGATAATTAAAATACCTAAAATTGTTTAAAGGTTGAAGTGTCATTGTAGGTATACAGGGTTATTTCTAATCAATTAGCATCCTCTTAGGGCCTTAGTCTATACAAATCAAAACTAACAACTTATGTTCTGCTACTTTTGTCAAAACTAAAAAAAAAATCAGCTGTTCCATACATTTTGTCGAGGGTAAACAATATTTTTCTATGGAACAACAACTTCTTTTTTTGAGCTTTGACAAAGTTGTTCAACAAAAGTTGTTAGTTGTGATGTACAGAATAAGCCCCTAAAAGGATGCTAATTGATTAGAAATACCTAACCCTGTATATCAGGTCAGTATCTGGCAGCTGATATCACAAGCTTTGTTAAGTACATCAGTCTCTGGCAGCCATATCACAAGCTTTGTTTAGTATATCAGTCTCTGGCAGCTATATCACAAGCTTTGTTTAGTATATCAGTCTCTGGCAACCATATCACAAGCTTTGTTAGTATATCAGTCTCTGGCAGCCATATCACA
This sequence comes from Hypomecis punctinalis, assembly GCA_949316475.1. Classification (NCBI taxonomy): domain Eukaryota; kingdom Metazoa; phylum Arthropoda; class Insecta; order Lepidoptera; family Geometridae; genus Hypomecis; species Hypomecis punctinalis. The sequence continues at coordinate 12,369,131 of OX438822.1, forward strand.
AGCTTTGTTTAGTATATCAGTCTCTGGCAGCCATATCACAAGCTTTGTTTAGTATATCAGTCTCTGGCAACCATATCACAAGCTTTGTTAGTATATCAGTCTCTGGCAGCCATATCACAAGCTTTGTTTAGTATATCAGTATCTGGCAGGCATATCACAAGTTTTGCGCGTTTGGAGTCAGAGACCGTGTGTAAGATGTGTATTTATTTTTCATTATTTTATTTATTATAAGGTTTTTCATCGTCAAAAAATAAAAGGTAGGTATATCCTATCTTTGGTTTGCATAAATATTAGTATATAATATATTATAAATAATAAATAAATATAAATAATATATTATTAATAGTGTATTTCCGCTATCTTGTTGTAGGCTAATAAGTTTAAGGGTATTTAAAAAACACTATTATTAATATTACAATAATTATACATTTAAAAAACTATTTTTTTACAAAATAATATAAATAAAATAATAATAAATATCAATTATTTATAAATACACTAAATATTTATTCAAAACAAAGATTTGAAGATGAATTTCCGCAAAGTAACGCCTGATTCAATCAAAAGGTTCCTATGTTCGGGTTAAAACTTTAGATCGAAGTGCGTCGTTGTTGCAACCATTGGACATCCACTGCTAGACATAGACCTATTAAGATCTCCAGGGAGACCCGTTCGACCGGTTGGCAACGGCTTGCATCCAGCGCAATCCTGCGGTCTTGATGAAGTAATCCTTATAGATAAACTTCCTACGTTACGCTTGCCAGTACCTACGCGGTCGCTTAGATAAGTGAGATTCAGTCAGGATTGGGGGTTTTCTGCAGCTTGTAGCTTACTTCACAGCCGCCAAGAAGTTTGATTTGGGCTATAAGTACACACAGTATAGATAAGGATAAGTAGGTATGTTATCATTGTTGATTTGATATTTAGGTATATCCTATCTGCAATATGATTAGTGATTACGCTCAAGACACATTTTTATTTTACTTATCTTTGTCACGAAACGTAGTATTATTATATCGTCATTGACGAAACTCACCAAGTTCCGTTTAATAGCTTACCTACTGGCGTCTGTGGCTTTACCTGGGTCTTTCTTAGCAATTTTTTTTTTTTTTTTTTTTTTTTTTTTATTTAAATTATTGGCCCACAGACTCCAGGGTCTGTGCCTTTTGTTAAGTTAGTTCCAATTGAAAGAATGCGACTGTACAATAGAGAGGGGTTAGATTAAATCTTAGTCTAAGTTAGTGGTTTCATTGCATTGCGTGAATGCCACGAGCAAACCGGCGACCCGCATGCAGCACCCGATCACGAGTATGACGCATGTATCAGCCATCACTCTCCTCGACCATATTTAAGGGAAGAGAACGACCCGACACACGACGCCGCCGCAAGAAGGAGCCTTCGATGGCGAGCGTGAATGCTCAAGGCATGCACGCAATGCTAATTTCTATTTAATGCACACTTATTCTGATTTATTTTGTGAAAGCGATCACCAGCAGAGTCCAAGGCTACGTTTCCGTGTGTTACTCGGTGGTATCTACTCTGCTTGTGATCGCTCCCATGTCCTTCTATTACAACTCTTTTGCCTCCTCCCGGCCCAGAGCCTCCATCACCGCCGCGTTCCGGTCTTTGATGGCCATCTGCAGGTTATAGTCCTTGATAGCCCTCAAAGACGCAGAGGTTGCACGCCGCACGAATCGACTGATGGCATCACCTTCGATGTCGTCAGCGTAGTAGATGAAAGTTCCAGTGTGCCGAGACAATGCAACGACAGCGTGTGAGACGCTTTCGTGTAGCTTTATTCTAGGCTTAGTTTTAATGGCGATTACCGACTCGTACGTCAGTCCCTGAGCTTCGTGGATGGTAAGGGTGCGCGATCCTGAGCCACCTCCATAACCCTGGTTTATTAGGGTCTCCTTTTCTTCCTGCGTATGCACTAAGAAAAGGGTGTTGGGGAGGGTTTTGGATATTTGAGCCCCTTTGAACCTTTTCTGCTCAAGAGACCTAATACGGGGAACTGAGGAATATATACCTGAGTATATTTCCCTCAACGCATACGCGACATCCATTGGGTTTCTATGTGTGCAGAGCAACTCCTGGGTGATGTTTGCAACCAGGGTAGGGCGATGGTACCTCATCTCGAAGAGATTTTCTCTGTCGATATAAGGCAGCTGATTGACGTCCCCAATGAGGACAAGTTCGCTAGCACCAGACAGTCGTGCAGCCATTATTATAGCTCCGAAATGGTTCATTAGAGCTTCATCCACCAGAAGGCGGCTGAAGCTCTCTTTTCCAAAACCATTTACGAGGGATGAAGCCATGGTTCGCACTCTTGATTTTGCTAGATCTCCTATTCGGTGCGATAGCTTCTCTCTCAGGTCTTTTGCTGCTTCTGTTGTTGTTGTGATGATAGCGTCCCTGTCCACATCAAAGTGTCTAATCACCCATGTTGTCTTGCCACATCCTGGTACCCCGTTGACCCATTGTATCTTTGGTACCGCCCAGTTTTGCCAGCTTTTCTCGACGTCCGAGCTCCGTTCGATGGTTTTAGCCATCTCGAGGATTCTATCGTCTAGCATTATCTTTGTGCACTTGGCGGTGACTACAATTGGGTCGTTTGATGGTATTGCGTATTTCGGTCTTCCTATTCGCTTTGTCTCTCCCTCACTCAACTCCACAAAACCACTTTCTGCGCTGTAAGCTGCCATATGCTGTCCTTTCATGTTCCCTCTGATGACTTGAGAAGTGACGTTATTGTATATGGCTGCTTCTGCCTCCTCGAGTCTTGATTTTAGTAGACTCTCACTTACTGGACCACCCAGCCTAAAGAACTCCAGAATGTTGTCGCAGTTCTTGAGATTGACATTTTTTGTCGCTCTCAATAAGGCTAGGTATTCGATCAGGGCATTTCTAGCGTGGTCTCGTGGCGCTGAAGCCAAGATATAACGGGGCGAATCGACCTGTCCCATGTCGGCTCTCGTGCGGGTTGCCTGAGGTGGTGAAGCCTTCCTCGAGGTCGCTGTTGTCTGTGGAGGTGGTGTTTTAGGCGTGAATCGGAACAAGCTCTGCATTGCAGCACTGAGGAGACCCGACATGGCACCATCATTACCACTTGGGCGGAGAACGGGTCTCTCAGAAGCTGCTATTAGTTCTGCTCTTTCAGAACCAGATTGGATGGCTGAATTTGGAATGGGGTAGCCCCAGCTATCTGTTGCATTATCAAGATCGTTACTTGGAGACTTCAGAAAACTCAGATTTTCTCCTCTGTCCTCATAAACGATAACCTCATGGTGTTCCGAGGCTTTAATGCAACCCAGCCGGTCTGCGGCTTCCGCCTTCGACCGTTCAACCACCATAGCGTCCACGCTTATCACCCGGGGAGTGCTGTCCACTATCCTGATAAGATGATCAAGCAATGCGCTAGCCTGTGCAAAAGGTGACTGGGCAGCCCACTCGACTAGTGCGATCGTTTTGTTTTTCGATCTCACCAGTCGGAATCGGTGGCCACCTGCGTCGCACACTGGCATAGCGTCATAGGATTTCCGCTTCATTGTTACTTTGGCGGTGCTCCCGTTAAGTAGACATGCTAGACCAGGTGACAAGCGGACGCGTTTCTGGTTCCTAACTAGGCAAAAGCTTATTCCGAATCTTTCTTTGTTATTGTCCATAAAGAGAGCCACACCTCGAATACGAATCCCTGGAACTCCCTCTTCCGCGTTCTGCAGAATTTCATCGATGGCTACGCTTGTTGAGGGTAGTAATTCTTGGGCGGGGATTGAACTCTGTGTAGCTTCTGTGGACTGTGTGTGTGTTAAGTGTGTTGGAATGGGATCAAGTGTTAGAGTGGATGGCAGTATGTTAATGTTAGGTAGAATGGGTTGAAGTGTTAGGGTAGAGCGGGATGGTAAGGTAGTGGAGGGTGTTGGGGTGGGAATGTGTTGTTGGTTGGAGCGGAGAGTAGAATTTCTTTTGGCCGCAATTCTGAATGACCTCTCCATGAAAGACAGAAGAAATTGTCTGGTTTTAGGATCTGCTAAGATGTTATGGAGATCTGAGACCACTAAATTTCTGTCTATCATTATTTCTAGGTCGTGTCGTGCGGCCGAGAATCTAGGGCAATCAATGAGTATGTGCCAGACCGTCTCGGAGACATCGGGGTCGCACTCGCATCCAGGGCTGTTCTTGATCTTGAACCTGTACAGATATTCAGCTATTCCTCCATGTCCCGTCACAGCTTGAACCTGAAAAGGAGTCAGTTTCGTAGCGCGTGTCACCCGATAAGCATTTGCGATATCCGGGAAGAACGTCTGAGTGACTTTACCTTTATCTGACGTTTCGTATCGGTCCTGCCACTTCTTAACTGACTCCTCGCGAATTCTGCCTTTGACGTAGGACAGGGGGATCCCCTCATAGTCCCGCGAAGCTTCAGTGAGTGCCGCTGATTTTGCGAGCTCATCAGCTCTCTCATTGCCAGCGGTGCCCTCGTGCGCTTTCAGCCAGAAAAGACGAAGAGATCTCCCTTCTGCAGAGATCGTTCCAATGTTCTCCTTTATCCTCTTTGCCAAAGGATGACTCGTTTTGGGGTTCCTAAGCAGTTCGAGTGATGATCGTGAATCACTTAAAATGTTGACTTCAGAGTTTCCGCTTGTTGCCACCATTTGAGTCGCTCGGTAAAGAGCATAAAGTTCCGACTGGAAGACTGTGCATTCGGGGTGTAGCTTGAATTTTGAGTACTTCACTTCCCTGCCGTTTTCCCACCAGGTTAGAGCTGCACCAACTTGACCCTTGATTTTGCTACCATCTGTGTAGATTTGGGGTCCATCGGGCAGGCTTGAGGTGTTTTCTAGAAGCTCGAAGTCCACAGATATCTGGGTGGACGGGTGTGGCTGTTCCAGGTAACTGACATTGCGTTCGAGCTCCACTTCCGGTGGGAGATATTCTTGGGAGAAGTTTTTCTTCGCTCTGTACAGGCTTGCCGCTTCCTGGATTCGTAGGTCGATGGGGAGTAGACCTGAGAGGGCGAGTGCTGACTTGAGAGAGACAGTACGATATGACTTACAGATTTTCTGGGCAAAACCTCTTTGGAGTGCGTTCAAGTGAGACTTGTTTTCCTCGAGATCTGCCGCTTGCGCCCATACGTTTGAGGCATACATGATGATGGGTTCCACCACTGCGACGTAGATGGTCCTCGTGATTTCGCTGTTCAGTCCCCAGGTCACTTTCGCTGCGCGCGCGAGCTGTTTGTAAATGCTCGCCACTTTGTTACACTGTGCGTTTATGTGCGCTTTGAAATTGAGCCTTCGGTCGATCAACAGGCCTAATAGCTATTTTTATTTTCATAATATTTTTTTGCAAAAAATGGTGTGACTTCAACCGTGTACAGAATTCGCGAGGATCGATGTAGCATTTTGCACATTATTGTTGATTTATCAAAAATGGCTCAGCCGATTTCGATAAAATTTAAAAGGGACCATATTCGAAGTATACTCTTTTCAATAAAAAAATAATTATCTAAATCGGACCACTACGTAAAATGTTATGCGGGGTTATAAAATATATATATATATATATCCGTCGAAGTACCTCCTCCGATTCGTCGGTCAAAAATCGATAGGGCACTAAAATAGTTCGTATACGTATACGCTTGACCTGGGAACAGAGTAGTCCGGATGCCTATGACATGGATGGTTGAAACAACCAGTATGCTGAGATGAAGTATACAGATTCATGGCTGAGTGTGAGTTTTGTCGTAAACATGACGCGCTCTTCAGCGAGCGCGTAAGCATGTAATTTGTATGAGTGTATGTATGTTATGATTTGTACAGCGCCACTAGTGGCGCTTTTTGAAACACTTTGTGCGAGTGCAAGTTCATACAAATTACATGCTTACGCGCTCGCCGAAGAGCGCGAGATGTTTACGACAAAACTTACACTCAGCATACAGGAACCACAATTTAACATGTCATCCGAGTCACGGCAACGCTCAGTTTATTGCATTTTTGGGTACTTTTCTACACGTTTACAAATTTTATCTGAATCTGTTATTTATGCACATGAAATTATTTTTTTTATTATCGTCAATATACAATTAAATAATTAAATAATTATTACAAAATAATGTCAATTACTTAACACCAATTACAAAATAAAATTACAAAATTAGATATTAAATTAATAAAATAAAATTTCGCTTGTCTATAATATATTTACCTAACAATGATGTGCCCTGCGCTCGACATCCCTACGTCCAAAAGTGCCCATGAGACTGGCAGCGTTTCCGCGCTGAATGGCCAGTGATAGGTTCTGGATCAAGTAGTCCCCGGAACGTGGATCACGCCCCCTCTCTCTAAGACGACGCCCTAGAACTGATATGAATTTTTTAACGCTCAGTTAGGTATATAAGTCGTAAAATTATCCTATTATTTTTTGACGAAAACGTGACGTACTTACGTCAAAAAACAATGGGGACCAAACCCTTAGGTTGACATAGAATTCGAAAATGTATAGTTTTGCTACGAAATTTTCAGTAGGCGCTAAAGGTCGAGAATAATTATTTCTATTATTTTTCATCCCATCTATTCGAAAAGGATGAGTTGGTTCGCCTTTAAGTGCACCTAAAGGTGGTATTTTCTACAGGAAATTTTTAGCGGGCAGCGACATCACTCGGGCGCAATAGTTATTTATTATACCTACAAGAGTGCAAAGTTTCTTATTAACCGCGTGCTCAATTTTGATCACCGAGCAAGCGAAGTGATGATAATAATGTCTTCCAAGCCGATTTCGGCTACGGCGACCATTTTCTGTATATATGGGTATGCAAGCGAAGTATTTTAAACTTATTTTCTGTTTCAAAAATTAGAATCCTGAACGTTAGCGAGGGAATCAAAAGAGCACAAGGTGAAAAATCTTTGTAATCAAGTGCAACACTTAACTTTTCATCCCACCTCAGCGAGGAAATAACTAAAGTCGTCTACATATCGTACTGTTTCAAATAATTCTCGCGTGGTTGCTGATGGAGACAGTTGGCGTCAAATAAACTTTCCCGTCGCTAGTAATCACTCGTTTTAGGTTTTTCACTTGTTTTTAACTTAACGTTTTAACAATATGTCGTGAAAAGAAAATGGTGCGCGCAAAGTAAATTAAATTAATGTACCTACACCAAGAAGGTACCGAGTCTGATAACAAATTAAAAAAGGTTGTATAGTAAATTCGGCACCATGCAGGGAGAAGTAAATAGGTTTAATTATGTTTTGAATTCACAAACTTTGTACACACGATGTTCTAAATTCAATTTTATTTTTTTCTTTAGCGGATAAAAGCGGCTATTGCACTCAGATATCGAAGAGCAAAAATACTTTATCCGAGATGATGAGATGAAAAATATATTTTTGGCTCGGGCGACGTACTTTGAATCCCTCGCTACGTTCAGTTTCTACTCAAGAATCCCTCATTTCGCTCTAGATAAGATAAGATAACGTTTATTTTGCTCAAAAAGTTACAGGTTTTGGAGTTAGTAAATCTTGATGATGCTTAAAGTAATGTTAGTAGGTAGGTACTTAGATTAAATTTACAAACTTCCAGAGTGGAACCCTAAATCTCACACTAGGGTGGTCCTGTGTCGTGAGATTTAGTCTCTTCCGCTTTTAGATAAGACATCTCATAATATTACCTAATGTAATGAAATAAGTGACTTAACAATGAGTTCTTAGTAATTTACTTAAATAAAAGTACAAGTAATTTCCATTTTTCGATTGCGTAATGTTTGTGTGTAGCGTGCATGTTGGTGTGTGAGTGGGTGTATGTTGCGAGTGTGTCTGTACAGTGAGGGCTTTGCTTAATTAATACTTTGAAGCAACTGGCGTGTTTATTATTTTTTTTATTTTGATAGATATGGATAAGGTGGGACGAGATTTTAGTGTTTTTAAGAGTGTTTAACGTGGCAGATATTCCTATGGAGTCTCTGGATTCAAAAAAGCGCCCGTGCCATAAAAACATTACTTTGCTGCCTTATGATACAATCTACTATTAATAACTAATACCTAACCTAATAATGTTATAATCAAGCGATCAAAATCTGTTGATTATTTATGAACAATCGATTTCAGATTATATCTGTGATTTCAATCATATTCCTGATTAGAGGCATAGCCACTTACGAAAATACCGTAGATTAGGTAGGTATGAGCAATAACAATTTATAAAGTTATAATTATACAGCATGTCCTTCTAAGACCCCGGTAAATGACAACTTTTTAGGGTTCCGTACCTCAAACGGAAAAAAAGGAACCCTTATATAAAGGATCACTTTGTTGTCCGTCTGTGTGTGTATCAAGACTCTTTATCTCGGGAACGCGTAAAGATATCGAGTTAAAATTTAAACTGTATACGTATATTTATAGTTTTTTTCAGTTGAGTAAAAGTAAGACATTCCAGTTATCGTTTAAAAAAGTTAGAGCCGTTTATGTCGTAAAAAACCGCATATTTCGACACTCACAAAAATCAAAAGCTACATAGTACTTCCCGTTGACATAGAACCATGAAATTTGGCGAGAAGCATTGTCTTAGAGTACTCGTATAGGAATAAATCTGAAAACTGTACATTTTTATTTAAATCACAAAAAAAATAGGGCCTCAAAATTCACAAAATATGCGTTCAAAATTCAAAGTGCGTAAATCGTATCATGAGCTTATCTAAAAAAACTTTTTTGTGGATGGTTATAATACTTACCTATAGAGATTTTAACTACTTCCCAATTTTGTGAAATTTTCTGGATTTTGTACGGAACCCTCGATGTGCGAGCCTGACTGGCACTTGTTCGGTTTTTTTAAAAGCAATATACAGGGTGACTGGTAAACATTGAGCAACCTTTTAGGGGCTTATTCTGTACATCAAAACTAACAACTTTTGTTCTGCAACTGCAACTGTCAAAACTCAAAAAAAAATTGGTGTTCCATAGAAAAATATCGTTCACCCGCGACCAAATGTATGGAACAGCTGTTTTTTTTTTTAGTTTTGACAAAAGTCGCAGAACAAAAGTTGTTAGTTTCGATGTACATAACAAGCCCCTAAAAGGTTGCTCAATGTTTACCACAACAAAACAAAATTCAAATAATTTTTAATGTGAGCTGAAATATAAGTTTTAAATAGGGTAAGTCCGGTAGAGATGGCCATATTAAGTTTGATGCCTAATTGTGGAAAAACTATAATAATCGAAACCAGCATTTAAATTTAAAACAATTCTTAGGTTATATTTCTTCAAAAATCTTGATAATAATCAGTCTGAAAATCAACTTAACCTAAACTTGTGTACCAAAAATAAAAAGTCACGACTGGCCATCTCTCCCTAGGTGTCCAGTAGAGTTGGCCATAGGGATCTAGGAGAGATGGCCACTACTCTTTTTGCCCCTTCCTTTCCCCTTTGACAGTTTTATCTCCTTGTTTCTTTCATTTCCGCAGCCAGAGCACCATTCTTCGAACTCAGTGCAATTCTCATGCACCCAAAAAGAACATATCGTGCACTGTAACCAGTCTTCAATAAGTTCAGTCTTGTAGTAGTTTTCGCCGTAGCCTCTGCAGTTATCTTTTTAATTATTTGGAAAACAAGCTCCAGGAATTTCTTCACGACTGCTGTCTGACAACCTACGAATTGTTTTTCGTTTCTTTACAGTTTTTATTTCTGGCCTCACTATCGAAATCCTTTGTCCTCCTTTTTTGGTAGAAGTTGACATAGTTGACCGCTTTGGAGCCTTTTTCAGCCGACGCATGGCCTGGGCGATTATTCAACTGTAACTCTGTCACATCCATGTTAGATAGGTGTCCAGGCTTGTCAACCAATTCGTTTTCAACGAGGATCTAGCATCTCAAAATAAGCATTTACTTCGGGTCTATTCATACCCTGACTTCAAGCGTAAGATACTACTCTTCAGGAACTTTTCGAGCCAATCGTAACCCGCCTTTTCGGAAGTCATATTGAATTTGTGTTTTATTTCTAATTGTTCATCAAACTTGAATGCTATTTTTCTTATGTCATTAATTGTTAAAGGAAATCCTTTAGCCTGCATATCTTTTATGCGGACACAGAGTCTTTTTTCATTTTCGGGCCCGAATGTTGAAAAAGGGCCCATAGGTCCTTTTGTATCGTTATTCGTTTTAAGTCGTCTCTCCAGTGTTTTTCTAGGGGTGTCGTAAATTATGGCAGCCCTATACACTGAAAGCCTCCCATTTTTTACTTCACCCATGGCTTTTCTTAAGTCCTCTTCATTCCAGGTACCCCGAGCACCGATCGTTTTCCGCACGTAGTAGTTGGGCATCTAAAAAATATGAAGACTGTAATATATTAACATATTAGAACACATTCTAGCACTTCAGCTTTTATGGCCATCTCTACCAGAAAAAATAAGGCCATCTATTCCGATTGCCTGGGTGAGATGGCCATATCAATTTTTAAAAAAAGCCGTTATTTTTTCAACACTTTTTTTGGTTAGGATGTGTGCTGGGTTAGTAGCAGCACAAAAAAAGTACAAAAACAAGCTAATTTCATTACACTTTTTTTTGATCACTTAGTATGTCAACCCTTTAAGCTATAACAACCATGTAGTAAAAAAATAAAGTAGATTTTACTTACTTTTACATTTTTTTCCGCCGCGAAATTTAACAGTCATTTGGTGCCGACCGTGAATGGAAACGAACTAAGCAAATAATAGTGCCATCTTTTGATTCTAGGTCGTACTTTTTTCGATTGGCCATCTCTACCGTACGGCCATCTCTACCGAAATTACCCTAATTGTTTTGTACTTCTTTCGCTACACCCTTGTTATCAATACCTACCATACTTAAATTATACTAATAAAGAATTAAGTAGTCAATTTTCAGGAAAACTTATTTAGGTATAGAGATTAAGTAATAACAATGAATCAGGCGGAAATGAAATACTAATAAAGTACTTAAATAATTTTAATAGGTATTTACAAATTAAAATCATATCACAATATTATGAAATATTAATTACTTACACGTGTCAATATTGTTATATGTAGGTTAATCCTTACTAATGTAATAAACCCGAATGTTTTTTGTTAGTTTTTTTGTCTCTTTCACGCAGCAACGGATCAACGTATTTTTTTACATGGCACTCCGACTTTTTATACTACAATATTAAAATTCGGAGTGTCATATAATTTATACAGGGTTATTGGTAATCAATTAGCTTCCATTTTGGGGCTTATTATACAGGGTTATTTCTAATCAATTAGCATCCTTCTAGATTTTTTTTTTTAGTTTTGATGAAAGTCGGAGTACAAAAGTTGTTAGTTTTGATGTACACAATAAGCCCCTAGAATGATGCTAATTGATTAGAAATAACCCTGTATAAATCAAAACTAATAAATTTTGTCAAATCTAGAAAAAAAATCAGCTGTTCAACAAACAAAAAAACAAAATGTCGAGGGTAAACGATATTTTTCTACATTTTTTTTTGATATTTGAAAAAAGTGGTTAAACAAACGTTGTTAGTTTTGATGTACAGAATAAGCCCCTAAAAGGATGCTAATTGAATACCAATAACCCTGTATATATAAACTAGGATAATATAATATTAGACGGGCGAAGCCGTGGGTAAAAGCTAGTTTTTTTTTATAAATGAAATGTATATGCGATCTTTTTATAAAGTACACGTTACTGACCTGACTCTCGTTCAAATTTACACACAAAAATGAAAATAAAAGATTTTTAAAATTGTATTATTTTATTAGTTACAACTGTACAGATCGTCGAGTTACATTTTTTGACAGTTCCACATCCAGTGTTTAGTAGATAAGCATCTAGCCGAAATTATAAAAAAAAAACTAATAAAATAAAAAAAACGATCACATTTTTTTTGTGACTTGACATCTATTCTGTCTGTGGTCGATTTCATAGCGCAAGACAGTATGTTTAACATTTTCGGTTCAGCATTTTAAACCTTATAACCTTTCTTTTTTCTAGGGCTACTTTGCTAGGATAGCGGACGTCATATTGCGGCCGTATTACAACGGTGTAAGACGATACTGGAACGTTAAATATGAAAACAAAGTCTCAGTCAAGTCAGTAATATTGCGACCGTTATAATAATGTGTGCGCGATTAGTCCCGTAGTATATAATAATAATGTGTTCAAATCGCGAAAGTTTAAAAACAACGTTATAATAATGACGGCACTGAAATTATAGGAAACCAGACAAAATGGTGCTGAATATTTTATATTTTCTTACATGTTTCCTGACAATAGGTTATTTAATTAGTTTTTGGATATCGTTTTAAATTATTCCTTAGTACATAATAAGCACACTACATTTATATTTCCGAGAGATCTACTGTATTAACAATGAAAATCAGTGTTAAAGAATAGATATTCAAGATCCCGCCAAAAACGACATTCTGTAATTGCGCTGGTATTTGACGTCACACAATAGTAAATAACGTTAGTTAATGCCAGTAAATACGCTAGTTCACATCTAAAAATTGACAAAAAATACTTTAAAAGTAACTTACAGACCCAATAATATTACTCCGAAATCACAAAACACAAATTACACAAACAACAGTCAATCGAGAAATTCTCGCTTACTAGCATGTGACGTTACCAGAGCTGCCACCCTTCTTAGAGCGTTCACGTCACAGATAAAATATCAAAAAATAATGTGATGATTTGTGAAAATTAGACATGTTTTAGTTTAAATAAAGTGAAATATGTCTTTTACAGGCTATTTTCTGTAAGGATTACCACAGTCAATAGTATATTTTCAATGTTATCAAATAGGCTATTACAATCTGTTATCTTTAAGTCAAGAGTGAATAGATATCTTCTAGGTCTACATAGGTACTCCATCTTCGGCTACAACTTCGTTTTCCATCGGGCGAGTCGGTGGCCAAATGTAGACCTATTCTACATAAAAAAAAACATATTTAATTGCATAACTCACTAATACTAATACTTTTAACTAATCAAATAACCGGCCAACTACCCTCTTATGACGACACCGCTATCCTAGGAAACCAGAGCTTAGAAACTTGTTGTATAATGTACTTTATAGCGTATGTGTTAAGAGTTTATTTCCCGCAGCCGCCGCCGCCGCACTTAGACCGCTTCGGAGGCCGGTACGATGACGTCGAGGCCCCGCCGCTCAACGGCAAGTAGTCTGAAACAACAAATAATCAATAATTATTACTATACAGGGTTGTTTCTATTCCATTAGCATCCTTTTAGGGACTTATTCTGTACATCAAAACTAACAAGTTTTGTTCTCGCCAAAACTAAAAAAAAACAGCTGTTCCATACATTTTGTCGCGGGTGAACGATATTTTTGACCGACGAACCACCGGAGGAGGTATACAATTCGACGCGTATGTTTTCTTTTATGTATAACCACGCATAACTTTTTAAACAGTGGTCCGATTTCAATAATTCTTTTTTTATTGGAAAGAATATACTTCGAAATTGTTCCAATTTAAATTTTATCGAAATCGGCTGAGCCATTTTTGATAAATCAACAATAATGTGAAAAACGCTACATCGATCCGTGCGAAATATTCGCGAATTCTGTACACGGGTGAAGTCGGTCATGCTAATTTTTGCAAAGAATAATCTTGTTCTATGGAAGAACGAATTTTTTTTCGAGTTTTGACAAAAGTCGCAGAACAAAAGTTGTTAATTTTGATGTACCGGATAAGTCCCTAAAAGGATGCTAATTGATTAGAAATAACCTTGTATACTACGGGACTAATCGCGCACTAAAATTACGTGATAAATAAATACCTCAACATCCCGACGTTTCGGCCGAGTTGCATCGACCGTGGTCACGGGTAGACCGCCGGGTCAGCTAGTTCCCAGTCTATTATTTTTTAAGGACAGATGAAATCAAAATCGTCGCCAAAAATGGCATGACCGACCTCAACCGTGAACAGAATTCGCGAATAAATGGCAAGGATTGATGTAACAATTTTCACATTATTGATTTGTCAAAAAAGGCTCAGCCAATTTCGATAAAATTTAAATAGAACCAAAGTATAACCTTTCCAATAAAAAAAAGAATTATCAAAATCGTACCACTCTGTAAAAAGTTATGCGTGGTTGTACAGAAAAAAAAATACGCGTCGACTTGAGTACCTCCTCCGTTTCGTAGGTCAAAAACGAAGACCTCTCTCAGTTGGTTCACTCGGTCAATAATACTAACCTTCCTCGGAGCCGAGCCGTTGTCCGCCCGCAGCTGCGCCGTATTTCTCCAAACGCTCGGCATTTTCGCGCTTTTTACGCTCTTCACGCTGTAACATTAAAACAAGAAAAATTGTAAAACGCTGTAGCGTTCGTAGCGTAGTTTGACTATACTATAGTTAAAATCTCGCTGCAGACTCGGACATAAATCATAATCGGAGTAGGGATGTGCGCTAGTTGCGCGCGCGCACGGCCATTATCGATAACGGAATCATTATTCCATATATTTCCAATGTCTCCATTGGAAATTGGCAAAAATGTGTGGAACATGCAGAATTGCTGCAAGATGAAGACTTAAGAAAAGCACATTTATGCGAAGAGTTCATCATTAATGTGGATGATGATGACGATGACTCAGAAGAAGAATTTTAATTTGTAGTTTTATATATACGTTCTTTTGTTTATATATTTAATATGCTTTGTTGTAAATTTGGTAATAAAATAAAAAAAAATAATGCGTTTTTATTTCTATCACCCATTTATGAAATACTAGTTTTTACCCGCGGCTTCGCCCGCATACGCTATATATCATTATAATTTATAGCCTATGTGTTATTATGATATATAAACTATATTATTGCAAAGTTTCATCTGAATCCGTTCAGTAGTTTTTGCGTGAAAGAGTAACAAACATCCATCCATCCATCCTCACAAACTTTCGCGTTTATAATATTAGTAGGACATAAAACTATCGATAACATCGACTGCATTAAAGCACAGGACTACGTGTGGGCGTGGCCTGCCCATAAGGCCCATGAGTGGGAAAGAGAGCGAAACACTCGAATGATTTATGACCGAGTCTGCAGCGAGATTTTAACTAATTAATTCTTTCTTTATTTCAAATTTCTAAACATTTCAGTAATAAAGAACATTTCTATTACTTAATTAGCTAGAATAAGATAAAATTAATATATATATATCTGTTGCCGAACGAGGCCAGTGGCCTGTGTTTCGGCTTACAGCGCCCTCACTTATTGCATTCACTTCTAGCATAAAAAAATAATTTGAATTTAGATAGCAATTAAAATATAGATCGTGCTTTATAAAAAAATCAATTATAAATAAATATAAAATTTTGTATCACTAATAAACCTATTATGTATAAGCAAGCATGCCTACACTAAGTAACATTAATTACCGATCTTACTATATAAACAACAAAACCTGTATTCTATATCTTTAAATACAGATGCATGGATTGGGCCTAATATAATTTTAATACCTACATTGAATACAATTAGAATACCTACAGTGTTGTATACATTGCAACTAGCAGGTAGATACAAGCATTTATACAAGTAGCAGGTAGGCTGCGTGCAGGAATACCTGGTTAAAATTATGTACCATTACGATCACACATTTGCATTCACAAGTAGGTAAATAGTAGGGTTTATAAAAATATTAGTGAAGACTCTTTGGCTTAAATAGCGACCACTAAATCCAAATCAAATGAATTAGTTAAATTATATAATATTATTATGTAGGGTAGGTAGGTACAACGTACAATCTTCCAACAGCGAAATGCACAATATACTTATGAATAAGAATGGTATGCACGTGTGTGTGTAAAATGTTCCTCTCTTTGAGTAAGATGTATGTTGTGTAAACAAATGTGTATGTGTATGAAGTGTATGTGTGAGTGTGTAACTATACTTTAGTACAGGAGTTCCTATGGCCACCTTGCGAGAGTGCTAGCCAAGACAAGTAAAACGAGCCCAAACACGACGGGTCTGTCTTGTTTAGTACAGGAGTTCCTATGGCCACCTTGCGAGAGTGCTAGCCAAGACAAGTAAAACGAGCCCAAACACGACGGGTCTGTCTTGTTTAGTACAGGAGTTCCTATGGCCACCTTGCGAGAGTGCTAGCCAAGACAAGTAAAACGAGCCCAAACCCGACGGGTCTGTCTTGTTTAGTACAGGAGTTCCTATGGCCACCTTGCGAGAGTGCTAGCCAAGACAAGTAAAACGAGCCCAAACACGACGGGTCTGTCTTGTTTAGTACAGGAGTTCCTATGGCCACCTTGCGAGAGTGCTAGCCAAGACAAGTAAAACGAGCCCAAACACGACGGGTCTGTCTTGTTTAGTACAGGAGTTCCTATGGCCACTTTGCGACTCCATCATCAGACCAGGAGACCATATTATTGCATTGTCACGCGATATACATGTGCGTGAAAAAATTTCAGCTCAATCAGAAACCGGGAAGTTGGTCAAATTTAACTTGTAAGATTCCATCCGAACTTACATACATCCATTGCAAGTTAAACAAAAGCTTGTAAAATTGTTCAGTGATGGTCAGAATCACCTCCTTTCGGCTTGGCACACCAGTTCTGGATAACCCTTTATTATGTGTTACCTCTTTCTGTTGTTCGAGGGCCCTCTCAGAGGCCTCCAGTAGTAGCTTCTGTTGTTTTTCCCGCGCGCGTTGGATGGCCTCCATACGGGCTAGCGCCATGTCAGGGTCTGGAAGGCAGGTATTCAATATTGAGAAATTACAAGAAGTTCTCAAGTAGAACACTGGCTGATTTACGCATAAGCTGATTAGGCGGAAGCCTAAAGCGGCAGATTTTAAGGGACGGCAAATTTCAAGGGGCGGCAAATTTCAAGGGGGCGGCAAATTTATTCATCGTTCGTCGGACGCATAGCGGCTCGACCGTTCAAATAATCGTGAGTTGTACCCGGTGTTTATACAAATTTTAATAATGAATTCTCACGCTAGTTTTAATGTAGAAATTTATTCATTACCAAAATTAGGTCAGGAATGTATCCAAACACTATTTCTTATGCAATCTTTAGCTAAATAAAAATTATTCTTTTTTGCTTTACTTTATATGGTACGGATGTAAAAATCATCTAGGAACTGACACATTAGGCCCGATTATGAAGGCGCCATCGTAATTATAATAGCTAATTACTCTATTTCTGTTTCTTTTTCACTTTAGGCATTCAATAGAGAGAACACTTTTTACGTTCCTATTAAATTTACGATAGCGCCTTCATAATTGGGCCTATCGTGAAAAGTTGTGATTATAAACTAAATTATACGCAAAATTAATTACAATTATATACTAAATTATTGAAAAAATATGTACCTAGAGTATTATACGTAATTTTTAAACTTTCGCGATTTGAGCAGATTATCCTTATATTATTTATCCCGCGATGAGTCCCGTAGTTTATGGGTACACTTTCATGCAACTTATCGTGTTGTAGGGCGACAGGGGCGGGAAAAATAGCCTACAGGCGGCAAATGTGTATTTTCGCCACTAAGTAAGCAGTTACATAATAACATAATAATTTAATGTTTATAGTCCTTGCTGAAATTGCATCCTGTGGCATCAATTAAACAAATAAATAAATTCTTGGGGACATCTTACACACGGCCTCTGACCCCAAACTAAGCAAATCTTATGTGATATGGCTGCCAGAGACTAATATACTATGCATACACGGCATTTGCCGTTTTTACATAGTATATTATTTGCATTTGCCGTCGAAACGGCAGGACCGTGGAGTTTCGAGGCCAGAGAATTTGTTATGGATTTGGGACGCCGGCTGAGGCAGAGAGGGCATGACCCTCGGTCCGGTTGGTTTCTTGTCCAGCGAATTTCGCTGGCTATACAGCGCGGCAACTCCGCAAGCGTCCTGGGAACTTTCGGTCAGGGTTCGGCGCGCGGAGGACCATTTGATTAGTTTCGTACTACTGTTTGTTAATTGACCATTAGTGTCAATTTAATATAGGTAATAGGTATGTTATTTATAGTGTAGTTGACATTATTGTTAATGTATTAATAATAATATATTTTTAAATAAGTTGTCTGACCTATAATACAATTGTTGTATATTAAATTAAATAAAGACAATTTAAAAAATATGTATACATATATTTTTAAATATAAACTTATATAGTTAGTAACTAAATAACACCTAGACACAGAGCAAACACCTATGTTCATCACATAAATACTCACCCTGGGTAGGGATCGAACCCATGTTAGGGTTAACCCGAAGTTAGGGTCACTAAGCACTGAGCCACCGAGGCAGTCAAAAAAAATCAATTTCAAACCTTTGTGATACTCGGCATCTTCCCTAGCTTGCCGCCACTTGTCCAGCGTTGGTCGCAGTTTGTTCAGAATGTAGAGAGCGATGGCACACGAGCCAAGTATGTACCATCCGTACGACGCTAGGAACTGGAGCACTAGAACACAATGACGTATAATGTCGAAGGTTAATGTACTGTATGTAAAGTAATATTCATGATAGTCTCATTAATATTCTTGATACTGTTTTCATTATCATGAAAGTCAGAATGAATAGGTATCTTCTAAGATAAATTGCTAAATGTTCAGTCAAAATGTAGTTTACCATTTAGCAAGTTGGTTGTCAAGTGTGAATTTATTTACAATAAAAGATGACATCATCTCAGCCATATGACATCCACTGCTGCACATAGGCCTCTGCTGCCAATTTCCAACAGAATCAATTATAACAGTCTGTATCTAGTGCAAACCTGCAGTACCTCAGTCCATTTGTCATTTGTCAGAGGACAGAAACAAGCCTTTCACAAATAAAAAATGTAAGCCCACAAAAAATTACTCCAAATAAGAGTATGTAGTTTGTGGAGTGTTTTCACTGTCTTTCAAAGTGGAGCGAAGGGTATTGTCTATGTCCATAACCCATCTGATTTCATCCATACTCAATGCCTTTGACTTGACATGATTGTAACTACTGTGATCTAGAGGTATACAGGCCGAGTCAAACATCTTGGCAGCTGTGATTAGCAAGCTGCGAATCGCCCAATCCTGACTGAAGCTCACTTAACAGATGTGCAAGGATTGGGTTAAGCTGGAAACATACTATTGGACGCGACTGATAGGTATCTATATAATGAATGTACATTGAGCCGAGCACACTATCGGACATCAGTCGCAGACGTCACCTTAGGCTGACCTTGAGCGTTCGGACGTCCAAGACAGATCTGGCCAACTGGATGTTTTATGACTGTGCACATTGCTAAGTGGCGGCTGTCAGTCGCGTCCGTCAGCCGCGTCCGATAGTATGTTTCCAGCTTTAGCCACAGCTTGTAGCTAATTTCACTGCCGCCAAAAAGTTTGGTTCAGCCAATAATAGTATAATAATAGTTTCTAGAAACTTATCATTACAAATGAGATAACACATTAACTCGCAGTTACTTTAAAAACAGGCTCAGCTAGCAAATTGTGTTTCGCAATATAAAAGCACAGCAGTTGCGTGGGATTACACCCACTGAAACTATATACTGATAGCCGGGCATGAAGTACTCTAAAATCGTTTGAGTCACTGGAGGCAACTCCATTTAACAACTACATTTGTGTTAGATATTTCTTTGCTAAATACTCACAAAAGCTCACTGGGTTAAAGCTGCTGGCATCGTCTGAAGCCATGGTCTGATCTTTTTCAACAATTGAGTCCATTTTACTGCGAAACCTTGAACCAAATCAAGTTTTAGTGACTTCCTTTGGCGATAACACAAACAGTATGGGATTATGTTCTTTACTTTCTAGTCGTTTTAAAAAATGTGACAATTAACAACAGAATTTTATTTGTTTTAGCGATTTCTTCACAGAAATTATTAGAAAACACTAGAATTAATGCAAAACTTAACAAAATATGACGTGGATTTTTTTTTTTTTTTTTTTTTTAAATTTTAATATAATGACAATACTACATTACTACTACATTTGTTTGGTTTGTTTTGAAATAGTGATGATCCTTTCTGTCTAATCTGTCTTCGAGTCCTCGCGTCGGCGTCAATACTTCGATCGAAACTCGAATCGAACTCTAAGCAAGTAGCCTTTTTTTTGTGTGATTGCCACTGTATTAATTTAGATCGTCTAAATTGTTAAAGAAGGTTTCTTATGTATTTTGTGTAACTAAGGAAACCTTACGAAACAGTCTTGTCAAATATTACGATAAAAATATTCTGTCTATATGCTTTAAAATAAATGTTGTTTATTTTATTCATCGTTTTATATTCTCAACGGTCCTCATCAAATTCCTCGCAACATGGTAGCAGTTCGCGCGGTTGGAGAATAGATTCGATGTAAATAAATTATTTTAAATTGAGAAGAAATTTTGTGCAAAAATAAAGTGCGAAAAATCAACATGGCAACCAAACCTGAGATTACGAAATTCAAGATCGGTGACTTGAATGGCACTAACTGGTCAGTATGGAAATACAAAATCACTATGATGTTAAAAGGGATCCCCAAAGCCCTAGACATATTAGAAGGGAGATTTCCACGTTCAACCAGCAAGAAGGCTGATGATACTGCTTCACAAGAGTATCTAGAGCTAGATAGCACAATTTTGGTCATTCTCACGAGCAATATGTCAGATGAAATTGTCCAAAGAATCATGCGTTTTGAGACTTCTAAAGAAGTATGGGATGAACTCAAGAGGCTGTATGACGGAGACGGTGATGACTTAGTCTATGACAACTGCCTTAAATTCTTCGAGTACAAGAAGAAACCGGACGACAACATGGCAATGCACCTTTCAAAGCTTCAGAACATCTGGTTTAATTTAAACAAAGAAGTTACAAAGCTTGGAAACAATGAACTGCCAGAGGTACTTCTTATATGCAAGATTTTAGATACTTTGCCGGAAGAATACCTCACGTTTAAATCCAGTTGGCTATTGATGTCTAAAAAGGAAAGGACAATTGAAAGATTAACATCACAACTCTGCGCCTTTGAACGAAATGTTGAGACACAAGCGTCGTCATCCAATAGCGAGAGTAATCAAGCTCTAGTAGTAAATACTTCAAAGAAAAGGAAGGACAAAATGATCAGCAATAACAAGGTAAAATGTAATTATTGCGGATTAGAGGGACATAAAGTACGTAAATGCGAAAAGTGGATGAGTGATGGAAGACCACCCAAGCCTAGATCAAACGCCAACATCGTTACGAATACAGACTTATTGATCGTTGACACAGACTTATACCCAGATAAAGAAACTTGGTATTTAGATAGTGGGGCAACCAGTCACGTCACCTTCAGAAGAGATCTGTTCCAAACGTTTAAGAGCTTCGACAAAATGCATACTGTGTCGACGGCGAATGGCGAGAAAGTGATTGCCACTGGTAAAGGTGACATCAAACTAGAAGCTTTCGTTGGTGATCGAAAAGGATACATAATATTATGCGATGTATGGTGTGTACCATCACTACAGAAAAATCTGTTCTCGTTACTGTCAGCACAGGACAGATTACCGGGAAGCACTTTTGAATCAGAACCAGAGTTCTGCAGATTGAAATCTAATGGCGTCGTTAAAGTCACAAGTGAACGAAAGAAGAGAGGTGGATTATTTAAACTTAACGTAAAAAATATATTGCCACAAACCTCCTTTGAAGTCAATGCGATTACGACAAGTCAAGATTTATTACAACTTTATCATGAGAGATTAGCTCATCAAAGCAAACTCCATGTGAAGAAAGTTATCGAAAGAGAACTAGGGATAAAGGTAGAAAGTAACAACACAGAGTTTTGTGAAGGTTGTGGCTTCGGTAAAATGCATAGACAACCATTCGGAACTAGAGTTAGAGCAGAAGTACCTGGAGAGATCATGCACTCAGACGTGTGTGGTCCATTTCCGTTCTCGTATAAAGGATTTCGCTATTTCGTTCTATTTAAAGATGACTTCAGCAAGTACCGTTATGTATACTTCATGAAACAGAAGTCTGAAGTCTACTCAAACCTTCAACTGATGTTAGAAGAAAGCAAGGTAGCTGGTCATGTCATCAAAGAACTATTAAGCGATAACGGCGGAGAGTTCGATAATGAGAAAACTCGATCAATACTACAAAAATATGGCATAAAGCAAAGATTGATCATGCCATATACGCCTGAGCAAAACGGCTGTAGCGAAAGAGAAAATAGAACATTAGTCGAAGCCGTTCGTGCGATGATGTATGCACACGAAGAGCTGCCAACCGCTTGTTGGGCAGAGCTCGTAAGTACAGCAGCGTATGTACTCAACAGAACAGGACGTACTCCCGTAGAAGGTAAATCTCCATACGAACTGTGGTATAATGAAAAGCCAAAGATAAGCCACCTTAAAATCATCGGAAGTCTATGCTACGCCCATGTTCCCAAGCAGAAGCGTAAAAAGCTAGACAAGAAAGCTGAAAGATGTATATTGATCGGCTATGACGGTGATGATGGATATCGACTTTTGAATTTCAGCAAAAATGGATGTTTGTTGGTACGTTCAAGAGACGTGAAATTTCTTGAGTCAGAAATCGGTAAGAGTAATGTAAAACAGAATTCAGAATTGACAAAGGCTCAGGAAGATTCTGAAATTGAAATTAGTCTACGAATGCCATCGAATTCTGTTGCAAGGGAGGATATTCCGTTGAGGCCTGTTATAAGAGAAGAAAGCAATCAAAAGATTCACGGTGTAAGGGAGGAAGGTAATGAAAGTACAGAAACTTTTGAAGAATGTATACCTCCTGAATCTTTTGAAGATGCAAATCCAACAAATATTGACACAGGAGATGTAGTTAATAACGAGACAAACGATCAAACATCAGAGCGTTTGGAAACAATGGATGATGTTATGCCAAATAGTGAGATAGAAAATGAAGCAAGTAGAACTCTTCGAGACTGATCTCTGCTACGTCCACCCACAAGGTTTGGTGAATATGTGATGACCATAGATGATGCAACTGGTATAGATGAGCCAGAAACATACAGTCAAGCATTACAAAACCCAAACAAGGAGAATTGGATTAAAGCGATAAAAAACGAGATAAAATCTTTGGAAGACAATAAAACTTGGACTTTAGTCGATCTTCCCAAGGATCGTAAAGCTATTTCGTGTAAATGGATATTCAAAGTTAAGAGAAACGCTGACGGTACGATCGATAAATACAAAGCCAGACTTGTTGCTCGAGGTTTTTCGCAAAAGCAAGGAGTGGACTATGACGAAACATTTAGTCCTGTTGCAAAAATGACAACTGTCAGATCAGTCATAAGCATTGCGGCGAATGAAGGTCTATCACTCACGCAATTTGATGTGTCAACCGCATTTTTAAATGGTTATTTAAAGGAGGAAATCTTTATGAAACAGCCAGAAGGTTTTAATGACGGGACAAATCGAGTATGCAAGTTGAAGCGTAGTTTATATGGGCTCAAGCAAGCACCGAGATGCTGGAACAGATGCATCGCAGACTATTTGAAATCTATAGGATTTCAACAAAGTCAAACAGATCCGTGCATGTTTATAAGAAAAAGAGCACAGAATAAAATCATTTTAGTATTGTACGTTGATGATGGCCTTGTGGCTGCAACACACAAAAATGAGGCAGATAAGTTTATGGCAGAGCTGAAACGAAGGTTCAAGATAACCACAAAGCCTGCAGATTACTATCTGGGTTTACAATTGCAGTACAAAGATGATGGCTCTATAAGTATAATACAGAAGCACTACACTGAGAAAGTGTTAGAAAGGTTCGGCATGAGCAGCTGTAAAACAGTCACTACACCAATGATCAGAGATTCTGAACAAAGGCAGTTAGATAAAGAGGTAGTAGACGAGAAGTCATACCCTTATAGACAGGCTGTTGGAGCGCTCGCTTATCTAATAGTTGGAACACGACCAGACATCGCTTGCGCCGTTGGTGTTGTATCTAGAACCTTGGAAAGCCCGTCCAAAGAGGATGTATTAAAGGTTAAGCGCATAATGCGTTATCTACAAGGTACATCTGGTTACGGTATAACATACAAGAAAGGGTTTAAGACGGGAATACTGGATTGTTTCAGCGATTCTGACCATGGAGGAGATCTCAAAGATGGTCGCTCAACAAGCGGCATACTCTGTTTATATGCTGGTGGAGCAATAGCCTGGGCAAGTCGAAAACAGAGTTCAGTAGCTATCTCCACGACAGAAAGCGAAATAGTTTCAGCAAGTGAAGCTGCACGCGAAATAGTATGGCTACAAAGACTATTCAGTGAGATTTCTACTCTAAAGCAAATTCCGATTTTGCAAGTCGATAATGATGCGGCAGTAAAACTTGCTCAGAATCCGGAACTGCATAGAAGAACAAAGCACATAGCAATAAGGCACTTATATGTAAGAGAACTAGTTGCAGATGGAACACTCGAAGTCAAGCATGTGGGGGCGAACCTGCAAAATGCAGATTTCTTGACAAAGCCTCTCAGCAGGCCGTCACTTGTTTCCATTATGGATCGAATAGGTTTAGGCTGTTTGTAATCCAGCCTAATGTTAGTTTACTTAACTACACAAAAAGGGAGGATGTTAAAGAAGGTTTCTTATGTATTTTGTGTAACTAAGGAAACCTTACGAAACAGTCTTGTCAAATATTACGATAAAAATATTCTGTCTATATGCTTTAAAATAAATGTTGTTTATTTTATTCATCGTTTTATATTCTCAACGGTCCTCATCAAATTCCTCGCAACATAAATTGCACAACAGATTACAATGCCTTTTTAATTTCTTTCAAAATACTTTATTTATTCTGCAAAATAGCTATAATTCATTCACATTCGGGCAAAACCGAAACGGACAGGGAGTTATGATTACAAAATTGAGAATCGAATGAATGTACTCATCTGGTAATTTAATATAATAAACAACACAAATGCTTATAGAGCATGTTTATTAGTTTTATAATTAGAAACAGGTAATTTTTTTTTTTTTTTTGTAAAAGAGTGCTGAGCGAGAAATAAAATCTACAAGAAAATAAACCTGCGTGTTTATTTTCTTAATATTATGATCCTAACGGATGCGAAGTGAACTAAAATATTTATTCGGCTAAAATTATTATTCGAACTTAATAGGCACATCACTAATTTTGCAAAACCGAAACTGACAGTGACAAATCGTATGTGTCAAAAGATGGAGTCCGAATTGTAACTTGGTCATAAACTAAGCTTAGCATTTTTAGCTTATAATGTACTTAGTGCTCATAAGTTCAAGTTATTTATAATGTCCTGAGTTTAATACATATTTTTTTAGGAAAACCACCTACACAAGATTAACTTATATTTAGCAGCAACAGACGTGTCGTTTTTTGTTGGTGCTATTATGTATGACTCACTACTATTTCGGACCAACATTTTTTTACTCGACTGCCAAGAAGGAAGGTGAGGTTTTTAGGTTGTTGTCTCGTTCCAAGACAATTTAATCAGTAACCACTACGTTTATTCCACAGAGTACTTTGTTAAATACAGAAAGTTTATTCCGCTGCCTGCTGCAGCGCCATAGAGTAACTTATATATACACACTGTGCAGCGCCGGCAGCCTAAGCGGCTGGACCGATTTTGATACGTCGTGACGCTCGTGTCGACAGATTGTTCTTTCCCACCGTCCACCTCCTGAGACCACCTGGGTCAACCGTGGAAAGTTTTTTTACAGCTTAGCCTTAATTTCACGTCTAAGCAATAGCAGTTATTCAGACCAAACAACTTTTTGGGTCTAAGTACAAAACCAATTTCTAGCTCGAGTAAATACAAACAATAAAACAGAAAAGTAGGTAGTGACAAAAACTGTACTTTTAAACCTATGACTACAACGACATAAATATCATTGATTACAACCTTATTACAACCATCAGACCTATTCTACCTACAATTTGCAAATATTTCACCGATACTTTGGGACAAACTCCAAAACATTGATTATACTAATTTCACTTCTCTTCTTCATTTTTGACCATACATCGTGCCCGGGGTACAAATCCGACACCTTCTTTTTTATGGAGAACGTGTTGATTTTCGCGTCGTCAAGCGAGACTGACGGGCTGAGCGTTTTTGATGTGGAGCTTGATGTTGGAGAAGGTTCATTACTGTAAATATTTCGTGATTTCCTTCGCTCGTTGTAGCTGGATCTGAATTTCCCGTGAACATCTATATGCTGGATGACTTCTAGATGACTGCAGCGCCGGTAACGCTCGAACACTGACGCCGAGACAGGTCGATTCTCTAAAGAATTCTTTATGGACATATTTCGTTATTTTTATATTTTAGGTTTACTTTAGGCAATTTTGACTGCTAATTTCCGGGGTGTTATGTAGTTTCTAAAATTAGTTAGGAAAATAAAATTAAATCTTGTACTTTACACGGGAATTTTTAACAGAATGTCATTTTCTTGACACCTGACCAATGAAATAGGAATCAAAAGTTGAATGAATGCTAGAGTTTACAGAAAGAAGGTAGGTATACTGATAAGCTCAGAACAATAACTGATAAAAGTTACTTTCGAAGTGCTGTACTCGTTTAACAAACACCACCACGTTTTTTCTTATTATTATTGATCTCGTTTGATTCTTAGACGCGTGTGACGATATTAGCTATGAGAAATAATTGCGATAGTTGCGCCACAGCCACAAGCGCCGACGGAGAAAACGGCTATTGACCACTAACATGACTATATCTCTGGAATTACCATCAATATCGAAATAAAAAAAATACGTTGATATGTTGATAACCACTAGGCTCAGCGCCACCGTTGTAGTCCCATAGACTTGGCGCCTCAATCGCTTAGTTCCTTAGTTTCCGTAGTACCGATTTAGTTCCCAAATTCTGCCATCGCACGTCGCGTCTGATTTCAGAGCCCTTAGTCCAGGTTTTGCGTAGTTTACTTAATTAAACTTTCACGTTCACGTGTGGCTCCATATATTTTGGTTAGTTCTTCCTCGTTTCCGCCAGGGGCGCTGTACAGAAATCTATAGAGCCATACGGAAACAGCTGTAGTTTCAATTTACGTGTAAACCTGGACTAACTCCTCTGTGGTGACGCGAAGTCTACCGAGTGCATTAATAAACAACATGAAGCGTACCCGTGACAGCTGCGTTTGTTCTCATCAGTTCGATGATCGAACTATAGTATAGTTAAAATCTCGCTGTAGACTCGGTCATAAATCATAATCGGAGTAGGGATGTGCGCTAGTTGCGCGCGCGCAAGGCCATTATAGATAACGGAATCATTAAGGTTATCACGTAAACATACGAGTACTGCATTCATTAAGTATGCAGGTTAAGAACACATTTGTACTAAATGTTGTGTGTAAACTAAAACTTGTACTAAAACTAATATGTTGTGTGTAACGCCTGGAAGAGATTGCTATAAGCAATAAGGCCGTCCTTTGTTGCACTATTTTATGTCGCTTGTTTATTTTTTTTCCTTTCTGTGTATTTTTTCTGAATTGTATTTTAGTGTTAACAATAAAGTGTTTATCTATCTATCTATGTTTTTACGTTTTTAATTACATAAAAAGAGGATAATTAACAAATGTTTTCGTCTCCTTTGCATATATACGTTCTTTTGTTTATATATTTAATATGCTTCGTTGTAAATTTGGTAATAAAAAAAAAATTTATGTGTTTTTATTTTTATCACCCATTTATAAAATATATAAAACTCGATATCACTCATCGACTGCAGTAATGCACAGGACTACGTGTGGGCGTGGCCTGCCCATAAGGCCCATGAGTGGGAAAGAGAGCGAAACACACGAACGATTTATGACCGAGTCTGCAGCGAGATTTTAACTACACTATAGTGAGAATATGTGTCATACTCCCTGGCAGGACCACATCGTTATATCTATATAATAGATAGTGGAAAAAAATGTACATAATTTGTACAAATTTGTTTTCACTAGTTCGACCGTGGAATTAGTGGAACAAAAATTCTGCCTTAGTGGCTAAAATTAAACCAAGATCTGTGATTGGTTCATAACTACGCCGCAGCTGTCTGCGGGATGCTTGAAATACACCCATGAGGCATCTGCTTGTGGCTTACGAGTGTAGGCGAGTACTACGAGTAAGTATAGGCAGAATCAAACTTCTAGGCGCCTGTAAACACAACTCACGAGGCGAGTTGTTGTGCAGTAACAATATATGCATAAGAAGCGGCGTAAGAGAGGATTGCGCAGCTTGTAGCTAACTTAACAGACGCCAAGCAGTTTGATTCGGTCTATATTACGTCAAAATACAAAAAAATAAAACAAAATAGTATACAAATTAGGTTCTTTATATCTTGAAAAGATGTAACAATAATTTACTTGTAAACCATATAGACATTAACATAATAAAATTAATAAGAAATGGCTATCAGCAATACTAAAATTAAAATACACGTAAAGTTATAATTACATCGATAATTCGCTTTAAAAAAAATACTGCGGTAATCTCAGAAAATAAAAAAATAAATTTTATTTTTACTAAAAAGCAAAAACCTAACGCTAAAATTAAACTATGCCTATGTACATTTTGTAAGTATCAGGTTAATAATAAAGATTTAATACAAAATCCTTGTTTTATGTAAAATAAACATGTAAATGGAAATTGAAAAATATAACGGCATTACAATGCATTTTGACTTAAAATTAATTTATGCTAAGTTATATTAAAGATAAAAATAAAACGAAAAAACTTTAAAATAACCTATCTACGTCTTTTAGCTCAAATTTAGAGACTAGTATAATCAAAACGGGTGTAAAAATAAAATGAAAGCGCATATTTTAAAATGGGTGGTCGCAAATGCTGAATAAAGCTGGAAACATACTATCGGACGCAGCTTACGGCCGCGACTGATAGGTATCTAGACTATGAAAGTACACTGAGCCGTGCACACTATCGGACATAAGTTACGGACGTCACCTTCGGACGACCTTGAGCGTTCGGACGTCCGAGAGCGATCTGGCACACCGGATGTTTTAAGACTGTGCACATTGCTAAGTCGCGTCCGTCAGCCGCGTCCGATAGTATGTTTCCGGCTTAAGACACCGAATTTCTGTTCTCAAAACTAAATTTTAGTAAGTACATGATAATAATATACCATGTTTGTTTCACTATTATGAATATTGAGAACTAAGTCGCCAAAGTACGTGGGCCATATCAATATTAAGAATAACATCTAAAATTAACAGAAAATTTTAAGAACAGGTTTGAAAATCTGC
The DNA here is from genome assembly GCA_949316475.1 of Hypomecis punctinalis. Lineage (NCBI taxonomy): Eukaryota > Metazoa > Arthropoda > Insecta > Lepidoptera > Geometridae > Hypomecis > Hypomecis punctinalis. The sequence goes on from OX438822.1 coordinate 12,398,342, forward strand.
ATTCCACTAAAGAAACGCACGAATAATCTCAAAATCGATATATAATCTCTTCAATTGAACGCAGTTTTTCACATCTTTCCTCCAAATTTTGAGCGGCGTTTGTGCGACTTAATATTATAATAATTTTGCTAAAGAACAGTACAACCAGCGTCAATATTACATCATCTTCAACCGTAATAGTTAAAATTGTAATCAGAGTGAAATTATTGCCTCCTTATTGTAGAGAAACTAACCTTTTTGTTAGCTTCTCTACATTCAAACTCTTTTAACGATAACACTGCCAACTAACAATTCTAATTATGAAATTTTTCAAATTGCTTTTGACAGGATCAGCGATCCTTGTTTTAAAATTCAGGCAGTCTTGCAGGACCCGTCACCACGTTCAAAGATCACACGTTAACATGAACTAACACCACATATACTTTCATAAAAATACCACAAGACATGCACCATCTTTCGTGTCTACTTGATGACTTCCCTCTCAAGACTGCCTGAATTTTAAAACAAGGATCGCTGATCCTGTCAAAAGCAATTTAAAATTATCGTACATAGAATTGTTAGTTGGCAGTGTTATCGTTAAAAGAGTTTGAATGTAGAGAAGCTAACAAAAAGGTTAGTTTCTCTACATTATCCTTATGCATAGACGCTCGCCATTTTATAAAATATTTATAAACCCTCAATAAACTTTTTTCTGGCTTTTAAACCTAGAAATCAGTTGAATTACTAAATAATTACGGTAGTCAGTACAGAATATAGTATCAGTTATTATTATAAGCTTTGATTATACATCTAGATCGACAAACATAAACAATAATCACAAATAAAACGGCCCAGATCTCTTTGACAATGAGCGCGTACTTAATATGTCAAATCTGTCAAAATTTGTAAAGATAGGCACCATACATGGACCATATTTATGGGCCGATTTTTTTCTCACCTAATTCGGTATCCAGACAGATACATAATCAAAGATTATAAGAGAACCGGCATCATTTAAATCTGTCCCTTTAGTTTTGTTTGAGGTAATAACAACATAAATAGTTGCAACACTAATTTCATTCGTAGTCTTATGCATAGAAGGAAAAATCCCCGGTAAATTACTATATTAGAGGTGCAAAAAAATTGAAAAAATCTTGTCTTTGGTTCCCATACGAAATCTGTTATGGCAAAGTAGGAAATAAGATTAAAATAAGGGTCGAAAGTAGCGTCGCCATTTTTACCCGACCGCCCAAATAGGGTAATGTTTTATACAACAAGACTGCTATGCTAAAAAGCTTTTTGCGTATGTTAAATGTAGGCACACGCGTTTTTACATTACATACAATAAAATTATATTTTACAGAGTTACTTATTCGTAGGTACAGACCAATTTAGATGTACAGGGCTGAACAGAAAGGTCACAAGTGGAAAGGAGACTTAGCATCCTACTTTTACTGGCTATAATCCAAAAGTATTACTTTTACAGGGGCTCAAGAGCTTGAACGGTACACATAGCTCAACTACACTTGTTTATAATCATTAATAAAATTACCTCCTTTCTAAACACTACCTTTTCAGTTGCCCTGTAAATTGTATTTTTGGAAAAAAAACAGAAGGTTAAAAAGTATTTTCATTTGACTATTTCTACTGATTAGTGTAACATACAGACGCCGCAAAAAAAATTAAAACGTCACTAGATTAGTCATTTTCGTAGGGATCTTGATATTTTTTTCATGCGAACCTTTTCATAATGTAAGGCCTTATATTACGAACTTACTAAGTACGTAAACCTTTGTGCACATCATTATGGACAACTCTAACTATGAGGCCAACCCTAAAACATCAATAAGTCAGCTATTATGTCGAAAGGCTGTCAACTTTTTGTATGAAATGACTATTTCTTGCTATTTCGAGGTTGATCCTATAGCAAGTTGTTCATAAAAATGATCACATCTATTTTTGATTTGAAACAAATGTAATAAAAAACGCATCTGAATTGAAAATCTCATTTGAAGTCTCAGACAAAATAAAAAAATCAAGACAGAACGTCGTGAACAAACAAGTGAGGCCGACCAAAATTACGCCTCGCCGTGTACAGACAATTTAACGTACAAGGAAACTACGCCTTGGCTTGACAGTCGAACTATGGCGGCGCAACAGCGACGCACTCACCCATGTATAAAAAACCGACTTCACTTGACTGTTCAACGACGTTCCCTCTTGATTTTTTTATTTGCTCTGAGTTTGAAGTAAGTACGAAATTTCAAAAGTCAGACATTTTGTATTAAAACAGGTTTATTCCCATTAGTTTCAGCGACCAGTTCGACGGTTGTACAAGTGAAAACAAAATTCCCACTAGTACTACTGCATTTTATTTGGATATTTTTTGTGGCGTCTGAATTTAAGCTATTTTCCTAACTATATCTACATAGTCAGTCTATTCCTTTAACTGACTACAGACTTAATAACTGTACAAAATATACACCACGTTTTCAGAATCGACTAATATATCAACATATTTTTATTTAGACTATTTTCAGTAATAATATAAAGAAAAACAAAATGTTAAATAATTATTTCTCGCCAAAAATGGCACAACACACTTCAATCATTGCGATCTATGGTGAAAAAATCGAATAATGCGCTCGAATCGCTGCATTATAAAGTTCGTATAGGGAGGGTGGCTGGCCCTGGTGTCAGAGTTTTTAGGCCGCCTGAAGGCCTCTGACATGGCTAAACTGTCAAAACAACCGGAACCTACAATTTAATCGCTGTATTATATTTTATTTTTAGATTATAGGTATTATACATATAATAGGTATAATACAGCGTACAGCGAGCCGTGGTGGTCAAGAGCTAGTGACACCCGCCTTACAATCGTGAGGTCGTTGGTTCAAATCCCCGGTCCCGTACCAATGAGTTCTTTGGAATTTATGTACGAAATTTCACACCACTGGCTTTTCGGTGAAGGAAAACATCGTGAGGCAACCGGCATACGTCCGTAGAAAAAATTCGACGGCGTATGTGAATGCACCAACCCGCACTGGGCCAGCGTGGTGGATATGGCCCAATCACCCGTCGTGGGTAGGCCTACGTCCTGCAGTGGACTATTAAAAAGGCTAGTACAGTACAGGTATAATACCTATAATCTAAAAATAAAATACGTTTATTTTCAAACAACGCTCGACCGAATTCAGATATATGATCTAACGAATAGAACAAGGATCGAAGAGAAAGAAATAATAAAGATCGAAGACATGAAAATCGATCGATTATTATCGATTGATAAATAATCGCGTCACAGACATACAAAAGAAAAACAACAGTCGAATTGAGAACCTAATTTTTTTAAGTCGGTTGAAAATAATATGTTAAAAAAAACATTAAGTTCTAAAAGATTTCTTCTTATAAGTCTTTGCATTTTTAAAGACAAAATATCTATATAAATATTGGAGATGAAATATATAGTTTTTTGATTTGGCCCTTTCGGAATTATTCAGAAAAGTACCTACTAATCCGAAAGGGGTGATTCAGGCCATCATTACGAACAACTTTTACTATGGAGCCCTCCCGGAATTCAAGAAAAATCTAGCTAAGAAACAGCTGTAATACATTTACTAAGTACGAATTTTGTATGGGACAGCTGTTTTTCTCGAAATCCGGGTCGACCCCATATTAAAAGTTCTTAATCACAGCAGCCAGAATCACCTTTTGCAAATTAGTATACTGAGCGCCACACAAATTGACGGATGGGAAGTTATGCGCAGCTTTCTGCGCAAAAGCCAAAATATACGAAACGAGACCGAGACGAAACGCCGGGGCACACCCGCCCGCCAACCTCGTGCCCCCCGCGCGCTCCCTACGCCCGAGCTATAGGCATTGTGCACACATGCGCAATAATTAGCGAACCACGGCGAAGTGTCATCTGCGGCTAACTTCCCATCCTTCAATTTGTGTGGCGCTCAGTATACTTAAACCCTTTTTTTGAATAACCTAATCCTTGCTGTACTGTATTTCTCAATTATTATTATGTCTATTCAATTCCATCTAGGTAAGAGAAAAGGATAGTGATAGCCAGTGTAGCCATATACACGAATTTGTCCGTATGTATACGGATTTTGAAGGTGCAATACGCATTATACAGGGTTATTTCTAATCAATTAGCATCCTTTTAGCGACTTATTGTGTACATCAAAACTAACAACTTTTGTTCTGCGACTTTTGTCAAAACTCAAAAAATATAATCAGCTATTCAACGTATAAGCATTGCCATTCAGCGTGGCAATGCTGCCAGCATGCTGGGCACGCTGCCAACTGGCAGTGGGCTTAAGCACTTGGATTATCTTTAGACCTTCGAGGGTCTGTGGATGATCCAATTGCTTTATATGTAGTAGTAGTGTAGTATTGTCATTATTAAGCTATTCCTTACATTTGGTGAACGATATTTTTCTATGGAACACATTTTTTTTGTGTTTTAACAAAAGTCGCAGAACAAAAGTAAGTTTTGATGTACATATTAAGCCCGATTACAGAGGCGCCATCGTAATTATAATAGCTAAATAGTATAGTTCTGTTTCTTTTTCACTTTAGGCATTCGATAGAGAGAACGCTTTTTACGTTGCTATTATATTACGCTGGCGCCTCTATATTCGAGCCTAATAAGCCCCTAAAAGGATGCTAATTGATTAGAAATAACCCTGTATACGAGTACGGATTCTTACACGGATCACAACGGCAATACTTGAGATAGCTTTAAAGAACCATGTAAAATCAATGTAGTTTAAAATCATATTGTTTTGTTTTAATTTTATTAGATTCAGAGTCCTTTTTGTAAAGCCTTTATAAGCAATATTGTTTAAATCTTTTTTTTAATGTATATCTTAAAAAGCACAGAACCTGGAGTCTGTGGAGTGTAATAATTAAAAAAAAGGATAAAAAACCATTTAAATACAAAACAGAACCAGTGTCCATTAAAATAGGTACATTATTCCATATTTCGTGATATTTTAGGCCATTTCTTATTCACACATTTTAAAAGCATTCACACCTTAGTTAAGCAATATTTGATTGAACACTCTTCCTTGAACAGGCACCGTTTGGTGTTATTTTACAGTCCCACAGGTCAATTAATTATTTAGCATAGGACGAATCAAACTTCGTGGCGTCTGTGAACACGCCTAGGCATTTATTCATGTCAGCGGCGCAAGGAGTGGGGATTAGTGCAGCGTATAGCTTCACAGACGTACGCTGCGTAAAACACAATCCCAACTGGAGCTCACAAAACAGCAACGCGAGGATTGGGTTTTGCACAGTTTGTAGCTCACTTCACAGCCGCCACGAAGTTTGACTCGGCGTATAAGTGTTAACATAATTGACTTGTACATGAATCTAAATAGACGTAAACTTTGATATATCACCAACCCGCACTGGGACAGTGTGGTGGTTATGATCTTATGATCCAATCATCCATCGTGGATAGGCCTATATTCAACAGTGGACTATTATAAGGCACGTATAGTACAGTTGCCGTATATCTGTAATTACTATGAACAACTTTACTTTGGGACCAACCACATAATAAACAAAGGATCAGCTATTCCATACATTTTGTTGAGATCCGAGGATTGTTTTGTGTGAAACAGTGTTTTTTTAGCGACTTTGGTGTTGGGGTCGTAGTAAAAGACATTTATAATTATGTGTATTACTACTGAGTAGCAGCTAATACACCTTTTTTAAATTTCAGCACATTGCAAAGCAGCATATTGTATACTACATATATTGTACTGGCCTTTTTGACAGTCCACTGTAGAACATAGACCTACCAATAAAGAGTGATAATATAAAAAGGCATATTGTATAACAGATGCATTATACACTTCCAGAAATGTGGCAGACAACAGTATTTTTTCATAATTTCAATATTTAGATTCTTATTGGACTGTATGCCCTTAAAGCTTGAGGACATTTTTAATTGCGCCATCTATCGCTCAAAATTACGTACTAAGATCCTCGGTCAGCCTTGTTATTTACCTCGTTGCTTGCAAAAGCACCTTTTTTAATTCCGTTATAAGCCTATACATTTCGTATTAGTCTAAATTTCTCAAAAATTTCACCAAAAATGGCGTTGCATTTGTATAATATACAGTCGAATTGAACTATGCAAGCTAGCACAGTTGGTACGAACAACCTTTTTAAAAATTTACATTTAATTTTATCCTAAAATTGCTTTTTTAATATTGCAAGCATTACCTAAAGCCCCCCTTTTTTAAGCTAAAACCCCCATTTAAGTAGTAGTTTAAGTAGTTTTTGACTACAATTTGGCACTCAATGAGTCGCAGACCAGAAATTTCAAAATTTTATCGGAAAATTTAATTCAATTTCTTAGTTCTTACCTTCTTCTTGGTAAAAGAATTCAACATTATTTTGTGAAACGTACAACCAGTATCTTTAAAAAGCCCTTTATCCCTAGATACACACCAAAATTTTTTCAAGCGTTTTACCTCAGACCAAATTAAAAAAATCAAGACAGAATGTAGACAAACAAACAAGTGAGGCCGGCAAAACTATACCTCGCCGTGTACAGACAAAATGACACACACAAACACGTACAAGGAAACTACGCTTTGGCTCGTCAGTCGAACTATGGCGACGCGACACCGACGCACTCATGCATGTATAAAAACCTGGCCTCACTTGTCTGTTCACGACGTACTGTCTTGATTTTTAACACGCTTTTAATAGTGTCACCTGTATGTTTGTTCGCTTGCTTGTAACCAACCCTTGAGCTCGATTTTCACCTACTTTGAGTGATCAGATTTTCTTTTAACTTTGCACACCTATCAAAGACCGATGACAATGCATTTATAAAAAAATAAAAACCGGACAAGTGCGAGTCAGGCTCGCACATCGAGGGTTCCGTACAAACGTATTGTTAAAATTAAAAACCTGTTTTAACATGTGCTAATGAAGTTATTTTATATGATACCTTACATGATACAATTTACTAACTTTGAATTTTGAACCCATATTTTGTAAATTTTGAGGCCCTATTTTTATGTGATTTAAATAAAAATGTACAGTTTTTAGATTTATTCCTATATGTGTACTCTGAGACAATGCTTCTCGCCAAATTTCATAGTTCTATGTCAACGGGAAGTACCCTGTAGGTTTTGATTTTTGTGAGCGTTGAAATATGCGTTTTTTTACGACATAAACGGCTCTAACTTTTTTATACGGTAACTGACAAGCTTTTTTTATACACAACTGCAAGAATTCATAGGTTTACGTATATAGTTTAAATTTCAACTCGATATCTTTACGCGTTCCCGAGATAAAGAGTCTTGACATACACACAGACGGACAGACGGACAACAAAGTGATCCTATAAGGGTTCCGTTTTTTCCTTTTGAGGTACGGAACCCTAAAAAATAAGAAATTGAATAATCCTAAGCGTGTCTTATAGTTTTTTTTAAACTATATTTATATTATTTTATTTGGTCTGAGCGTTTTAATAACAAGAATACGCCGACTTCCAATGCCTTTGGATTTCTTATTTCAAATAGCTGAAGCAATCAGTCGGTTGGTTTGTAACCTACCACAATTCATTTTGCTATCGAACATAGGCCGAATCAAACTTCTTGGCGGCTGTGAAGTTAGCTACAACGTGCGCGAAACCCAATACAGCTCATATAACAGCTGCGTTAGGATCGGGTTTCGTGCAGCTTGTGGCTAACTCCACAGCCGGCGAGCAATTTGCTTCGGCATTGATTTGACGGTAACTATTTCGATAGATATTGTATTCTTACAAAAACTTAAAAAAACGACATTATTAGCTAGCTAAAAAGAGGACCAAACTTTTCCTGATCATTACGCATCCACGTGACTTACTTTTTTAGATAACAAGAGTATCTATTCTTGTTGTAAGACCGTATCTATTCTTGCTTTAAGAATACTTATATTCTTGAGTTATTTTAAAACGGTCGCGATTAATTATTCTTATGCTGAGTCCTTAGATCGCTATTCGGTGTTCGTGTATTTTTCGACGTTGTTTATATACAGGGTAGTTTCTAATCAATTGGCATCCTTACAAGGGCTTATTTTGTACATCTAAACTAACTACTTTTGTTCTGCTACTTTTGTCAAAACTAAAAAAGAAATATTGGTGTTCCATAGATAAAAATCGTTCACCCGTGACATTTTTTTGAGTTTTGACAAAAGTCATTAAAGTTGTTAGTTTTGATTTACAGACTAAGCCCCTATAAGGATGCTGATTGATTAGAAATAACCCTGTATAATACACATCGTTCGTCCGAAGAGGCAAATATAGACAAATACCAATCACTTCACGTAGCCGTATTTGGGTAAATACGCGAAAAAGAAAAGCGATGTGAGGGCCTAGCGTTACATTAGGGAACTTATCGCTAAATTAAAATCTGATAAACCTGGTCAAAGTTCGGGAGTGGGGACTCGTGACGTCACTTTCACGAAAAGTACTATACTTATCTTCATCAATTTTTGTTTAATTGAAAAAGGGAAAACTACGTGTCTAATATTTTTGATCCTCTATCTGACGGACTAATTATACTTTTTTAGCCATCTAGCATATTAGCCGAAGTCACGGGCGATGCAACTTGGTTTGAATAAATATAAATTATTCTCACAATAAGAATACTATTCTTGTTGTAAGAATTACTTTTTTTTTTCAATACAATAAATCGCTAGAACCATCTTAGCTTTATAAAGCTCACATTCACATCTTTATGACGTCTTAAGCCAGACCAATCCTTTTCATCTTTTGTAAGATTTATCTCAATAAAATAAATAATAATAATAATCTGTTCTTATTGTAAGAATACCTTATTCTTATTTTAAGAATAATATATTCTTTTTTCGAAAATAATCGTTGAAAGCAATTCAATTCTGTCTCGTCATACCTTTACGACGGATTTATATATTTTTTCATCTTCTGTGAGATTACTGACTAATCATGTTTTTCTATCTTCTGTGAGACTCTTGATTAATCATAGTGACTGGAAGCCAAACTAGTTCTGGACGAGTGTAAAGTAGAACTGTGTTGGGGCAGCGAAGGTGGGGGCATTCTCGCACTTGCAGCTTGACGCTCCTGCTCGTCCAATTGAGCTGCGAACTCTTCATCCAATGCCTGGAATCATTGAAAACAGTTCAGCATTTATTTAGTCATTTTCGTTTTAATATTAAGTGAAGTAAACTTGGTGTAGTTTGCGGGTGGGTGGATTCCATAGTGTATTGTTTTTTTTATGAACCTTGTTCCAACTGAGTTAGAAATCTACAGGCCCATGCCCAGCATAGGACGTCTAACTGCTGAGTCCTACGACTTATATGACTATGATTTTATATAATTCACACCAAGTTCACGTAAAGCATAGTTAAAAAAAACTGCAGCAATCTCATCTAAGTGTTGTGTTTTTAGTATAAAATATACAAAAAAATATATATCAAATGATATCCGGATTTCAAACAAACATTTTCTAGTAATTTAGAGCTATATCAGCAATTCAGCATAATACGCTTCGTCCACCAAGTTACTTTGAAACAGAATACTAAAGATATGACAAAATATACAAATATAAATACCCACTTTTCCTCATAGGCCAAATCTTCACGGTAAGCAAAAGAAATATTTACAAATGTTAATACATATTCTGTACATCTTAAACTAACGTGCAAAAGCTTTTGTAAGTATAAGTGAGTGGGATTTTTGCAAAAAAAAAAATACTATATCTAGACTCTACATTCCTTTTAGGAGGAACAGTATGCTGAGTTTTGTCATAAACATGACGCGCTCGCCGCGAGAGCGTAAGCATGTAATTTGTATGTACTTGCACTCGCACAAAGTGTTGTAAAAACGCGCCGCTAGTGGCGCTGTACATTTCTTCATACAAATTACATGCCTACGCGCTCACGGCGAGCGCGTCATGTTTACGACAAAACTCACACTCAGCATACAGATAGAGCTATCATTCGCCCTCCCTAGAAAAATAGATTGACTTTCAATCTTACTATACTGACCGCTTAACTTAGTCTTCTCCTGTGCGGGTACAGGGGCGCGGGGGTAGACGACAAAGGAGGATTGAGACAGGTGCGGGCGGCAGGTCCCGTCTTAGTCCCCTTTGTCATCTACCCCCGCGCCCCTGTACCGCGCAGGCGAGGACTCAATTAAACGGTCAGACTACAGGATCGTCAAAATTTTTTTTAGAGTGGGCACCTTCCGTCTGACACCCTAGCTACGCCTATGCTTGTTAGATATTGTAGTTCTTGAGCTAGATTTTCGTGTGCACCGAGCGTCACAGTGTGTGTGTCACACTGAATAAAATTTAATTTTCATTGCACATAGAAGCTACTACGTTACGATGCTGATAGAAAAATAAGAAATATAAGATCAAGAGTTTGGCTTTCTACTAGTGCAAAGTAAAACAAATGCTTCAATAAACATCTAATAAACAAAATGCATAGCACTAACTGCAAAATATATGTCTACGTCAAATCTTGACTTTCGGAACTAGGTACAGTAATAGAGAATAAAGAATGCGGATTTTTGGCGGGAACGCGGAAAAATCATGTCCCCTCAGTGTATTATTTTGTTAAACTTGTGTTTTTATTAGTGATAATTAGTGAAAAATGGTGGTATTTCGTTGATTATGAGCTGATTACGTGCATGAGTGTAGGCAAGTGATATAATGTGACGTATCATGTTGTTCCGTGTTGTTACCAAAACTCCATAGACGCCTCTAGTAAAGTCTCCACTACTTTACTGAGATATGACTTGGACTATGATTGGACTTGACCGCGACTTTATTGGACTATGACGAGACTACGACAGTGACTATTTTGATAAAATATTATCAAAAATTATTAAAACTTAATACTTGACACTGGCAAATGCACAATAATGCGACGCCAAAACTAAGAAGCAGAAGAATAAATAATGCACATCGGCCTTTGGAATGAGATATTTGACTGGTTTCGACATAGAATAAGAACTTACTTGTCATTCTTTTGAGGGTTTCGATTTTGTAGACCATGTTTGTCTAGTACCCATTGTATAACCCAGCTACAAACGTCCACGTGACGTTTGACGTCTGTTACGTGTGACGTTTGACGTCTGTCACGTGTGACGTTTGATGCTCTTCCCCAAGGCGATGTTTTTCATGCATTCGCGCGTACTATTGGTTTGCTAGTTTTAAGTTACGGTGCATAATAATAAGTAAAAAAGAAATAAACATACCATGCAATCCAGAAGTTCCTTCGGTTATTGGTCCACAGCCGACGTTAATAAGCACATGCTGGCATGCTGGTAGCATAGCGTTACTTCGAGAAACGTTTCAAGCTAGACAACTTTGTTGATACCTACTTATTCTGATAAAATGTATGCTCTACCTGCGCTTTTGCGGCAATTATACAAGCTTTAGCCCTAGTATGAGTTTATAAAACTAACGCTCTCGCGTCGTTTGTTCCCATTAGTTCTATCCATCAATCCAATCAATCAATCAATCAATTCCGTAATGAGAATTTTTGGTCTCACTAGTTCGACCGTCGAATTCTCACTGCACGGGAAGCATGGCAAAGGGACAAATTATCTTTCCAACATTGTATCCCCTCGAAGGGAAAATAAAATACGGATTGACAATGATAAGAGACATTACAAGTGGATAAAATGGTTTTTTCCTTTTGCCGTGCTACTGGTGCTGGTTCTATTATTTTTTCCCACTAGATTGTGTTTTGATTGTAGTATTTTTTGTCGATCGTGGCTTTGATGGATCGAATTAATGGGAACAAGCGACTAGAGTCAGTGTAAAGTACATATTAAGAGGTTTGAGAACACGACGTGTCAGAAATTGCAATTAGAGAGCCTACGCAGCAGTGGGTTAAAGAAGGCTGTGGCATTTGTTACCATGGAGTAGGCGCACTTTCATTTCCATACAATATTGTAGTTTACACAAACTCTATCGAACGCGTAAAATACCTAACAAACTCATACTACGGGTACTATATTTCTGCATCTTTGCCATATTTACAGGTTAAGATATACTCATCAACTTATGAGACTAACCCTAAAAATAAGAGCTATTTATTTTGTTCAAAGTAATTGAATTTTTTGTAAGGAACAAATATTTTTTTATCGAAATCAGATCTATATAAATTTTTTTCGTACCAAAGCGCAAGTACATTTTTTATAATTGAATATACAGTTAAACACGGTATATTCAGATGTATAATGCGTAAAGGTTCTTTCTTTTTCGTAATTATTTATATTTACACGATAATACTACTGTATTTCTGCATCTTTGCCATATTTACAGGTTAAGATATACTCATCAACTTAAGAGACTAACCCTAAAAATAAGATCTATTTATTTTGTTCAAAGTAATTGAAATGTTTGTACGGAACAAATATTTTTTTATCGAAATCAGATCTATATAAATTTTTTTCGTACCAAAGCGCAAGTAAATTTTTATAATTGAATATTACATTATACACGGTATATTCAGATGTATAATGCGTAAAGGTCCTTCTTTTTCGTAATTATTTATATTTACACTATTAGCTACATATTTGACGTAGTGAAATACTTTTTTTTTTAATCATTAGTCATTAGATTATAACGATAATGCATGAATACGATGAGCTCTCTTAGCATGAGGTTAAATGGAATAGGAATGATGACCGGGTAAATAAATCATTACCTATTATAATTTAATCCATCACGTCATTTTATCAAAAATATGAACACGTATTTTTTCTTTTGTCAATCAAACAACAAATGACAAAGATAAACCAAGGCAAAGTTGGGGAGTGGGCGTCGTGACGTCACTTCTGTCACAGAGGTCTATACATTTGTTTGGCACTTGTGACGTCACGCGGAACTTTAACGGGTTGTATCTTCACTTCATTAAAACTACCGTGAGTATTCATCAATACGGTCGATCCGCAAGGAATCCGACCAGTTTCGGAGTATTTAGTACTCCATCCTCAGGGAATACGCGTATCTATCCTATATATCTATATATCCATCCTCAGGGAATACCCCGTCGTGCGCGTATTCCCTGAGGATGGAGTACTAAATAGTCCGAAACTGGTCGGATATATGCGGATCGACCGTATAATTATAACGTGAGTTTTAGCCGTATTCTGTTATAGTTATGGGTTGTATTTTCATTAATTTATGTTTAATTGACAAAATAAAAAAATCGTGTGTAAATTTTTTTGATAGTCTATCTGACGGACTAATTATATTTTTTTAGTCATCTTGCCTATTGCCATAACTTCGTCTCGCTCACTAACCTGGGTAAAAAGCGAGACGAAGGACTAAACAAGTAAATCCCGAAGAGCTCAGAGCTAATGATATGAGACTAGAACTGTATATAAATGATTCTGTAACATCATTTTCTGTATTCTTTGGTTGACTGAAACTTTTTACTTTGAGCTAGTATAGTTTATTATCTCTATATCAACAACTAATACCATATCAAGAGAAAATAGAATTAGACTGAAGCTAGGTAAAAGCATAAAATATACAACGCGGTCACATTAGCTAGACGCTTGACCATGTGACGTTATTGTGGCGCTCAAGTACGGTGTGCAAGTTCCTAACCATCTTCTATAAAAGATAAGTTTCTACCTGTTTATTAATATCGAGTCAAAATTGCTTAAAAATTAATACGATGCGTCGAGTTAATGTGACCGCGTTATAGTCTAGTATTTTTAGATACACTGTTTTTATGAGCACTAAGTTATTTAATGTTTCAAAAATATAATAAACCTAATATATTTTCTTTGTAAGTTTATAGTTATAGCCAATTAGATATCACAATGTTAAAATTTTAACACCAATTCCATCACCAACAAGCAGAAATAAAAAAAAAACAAAAATAATTAGAAACATAACTTCTTTATTTACACAAAAATCAAGTTCAAAAAGCTTAAAAATAAAAAAAATATACCGATTTCTTTATTTATAATTCTGCAGCATTACAGAACAAAATAAACGAATAACCTTGTCTGTACTAAAATATAAATGTAAGAATGTTAAATAATTTACAAAAGATAATTAAATTAGGAGAAAATGCGAGAGCGAAGCGAGCAAAACAAAATTAAATATACAATATCCATCACAAAATTAATAGGTCCAATCAACAAATCAAGTCAACGTTGTTATACAGGGTTATATGCTTGCCCTGTACTTTGCGAAAGGGGGTGACTAAGACTTTCACTATGGGGCTAACACGGAATTCGAGAAAATGAAATTAGCTGTTCCATAAAAAATCGTGGAATCGAAGAAATGTATAAAACAGCTGATTTTTTTCTGGAATTCTGGGTTGGCACCATAATAAAAGTTGTTCATATTAATGGTCTGATTGTTTAACCCTGTTTTGTTCAATAACATATAAATAAATCTTTGGTGTCAATTGTGTAGTAAACTACATATAACCCATTGTCCTAGAGGCGTTACATTAGCGATGCGAAGAGATGCGACTTATAGATTTCCATTGTCGTGCAAATTGATAGCGCGTAGAGAACTAGCTACATTCTATGTAGCATCAATCTTGCTTGATAAAGACTCCTACTAAAGATACTATTCTAAAAAAACTTGACAAAGACTCTCATATTACAAGGGAATTATCTCTAATTTGAATCTTTGTCAGGTTTCTTATAGTACGTGCCACCAAAGATGAGACTTTGGTTTGTAATAAATATACAAATTCTGCATAATATATACACAAACGTTTAAATAAAAAACTTATATAAAACGTTTAACAGATATACGAATTCTGGATAGTTAGTTTATACACGTTGCTCGCCTAGGACGAGGGAGAAGTCAACAAAATAATACTATTTGTGTAAAATGTATTTCGCTCGCTTCGCTAAAGCGACGTCGCTGACAGGCACTAGAGAAAACTTAAAATTACAAGATTTTAGTACAATTCTCATGCATATTAATAATCATAATTAATTATTATTTCCTACTAAAAACCGGATTATTAATATTGCTGTTAAATCTGTTTTAAAAATACAAAGCGTGATATGAAAATATCATTCCGATATTTGAAAATATTTCAATTTCTTTTTAATATTTAAATGGAATGTTACGAAAATACTGATCGTAATAAATATATGCATTTTTAAATTAAGCGACAGGTTTTTGAAATATTCTAATTTACCTAAGAAAATATCAACTTTTTTTTAAAAAACATACCTAAACTAATTTCAAACGTTACAAAATACTAGGTGTGTAGTTGAATAATAGCATCAAGAGTACATGCTCGTATAAATAACTAGGTACTTGAAACACTCACTTTTATAAAATTATTTATTTTGTTTTTTTTTATTTGATAACTAATTCTAATAATAATGAATAAAGCGCGATTCACATTGCAAGCGAAGCAAGCTTATTTTAATATTGCTTCGTTTCGTACATAATATTTGGTTTCACACTAAAAACTGAAGAATCAAGGTGCGAACCAGTCTTATAATTTAGGAAGCAAGCATTTTTGGCAATGATGAGGAAGCGTTTCATTTTAGTTTTTTTAAATACTTTTTTTTTTTACTACCGATGCAGTGCGATTTTATGACTTTATTCACCCAGTTTTATTTGGCGGGCTTTTACTTGAAAATATTCATATATTCTTTGTCTTTAATCAGTATAAAATATACAATGATAGTTTTTATTAAACTATAGTTTTCATATTTATAATTTTGTAGATTTAAATCTACTAGAAAAGGCACCAATTTTCAAGTCCACATTTTTTAAAGACAATATTCACAGAACATGGCAAGGGTTTGTGACAAAGTTGAATACAAGTCAGTATTATAAGTTCAGTTGGAAGCATAAAATAAATATAAGTTTAGAAGCGTTTGAGCAGCGATTCTGATGTAGTAAATAAATAAATAATAGGCACGCATAGCTATATTTCGGCTTTTGCGCAGCGTTCTGAGCATAACTTCACATCCGCCGCTTAGTATAATCAATGTATAGATGCTAACGAGGTTGTCTAGTGGTAATGAATTTCACACCTCTGGCTTTTCGGTGAAGGAAAACATCGCGAGGAAACCTGCACACGTCCGTAGAAGAAATTCGATGGCGTATGTGAATCCACCAACCTGCACTGGGTCAACGTGGTGGATGGCCCAATCACCCTTCGTGTGTAGGCTTACGTCCTGCAGTATACTATTAAAAAGGCTAGTACAGTACATACTTTAATAAAAGTATGGAAGATCACCTTTCTGACGATATAATTATGACGGCAGGAATGGTCTAGACGCCGGCCGCTTCAAATAGGCCTTATTGGAAATCCATAGGGGCAGCCTATGTCCAGAATTGGACGTCCTACGGCTGATAGATGGACGGACCGAATTAACTGTATTTTAGTTTAGTCTACGATACATCAGAATCGGCTCAAAAGTTATTATTTTATTAATAAACAACTTATGACTATAACAATAAAAATATATCCGAGTGGCACTTTAGAATATCGATCGGTAGTTATTTGCATGGAATTATATCGAATCAATATAATAAAACTCTGACGTAATATAATAAATGGAATTATTTAAGGGAAGAAAAAACGAATAGTAATTTTTCGAGTACATAGTAGATACATAGTTCTTTAAACTACACGCTATGTAGAAAAAAAATGGTCGTCCATACGCCATACGCGAAAGGAGGCCAACTTTTTCACGCTTACAATTTCTAGCGGCTGAATGGGAATAAATAACGCAGATTCTATTACATAGTTTAAAAAAAGTACAAAGTTGTTTCATTTATTGTATTTTTCTTTAAATGAAAGGGCTAATTTTTATTAAAGTTGTAAACTCAAAGTTTTCTGAAATTATAATATATTTTGACTTAATACGTTTTAACTATCTGTATTTATTTATGTATGTAAGTAGGTTTATTTTTATTGTATGTATTATAAGAAGTATTTGTGTATGCCTATTATTGTGTAGTGTATTTTATTGTTTTTGGATATTTATAGCTTTACTTTATTCATTTATGTTTACACCACCGTTCATGTCAATTACATGTTTCCACACAGTAGATGTTCTCTGGAAGAAATTTTCGAAATCGCTTTTAGCGATAAGACCGCCTTTTGTACCATTCTTCTGTCGTTATTTCTTCTTCTGTTATGTTTTACTACTTGTGGTGTTAATAAAGTGATCTTGTATTGTATTGTATATTTAATATAATACGTTATATTTAAATTTTTAAATTTTAACATGACAGATTAACGCGAAATCAAGCAATGTGAATAGGTCTTTATAAATCATAAATATTTATATTATCGATATAAATCCATGCAATAACACCCTAAAACACCTTACTTACGTAATAATAAGTAATGAATAAACATAGCACTTATAAAATTACAATAAATGCATGCGCAATAAATAAACCATGCCTTTATATATAATGGTAACACTAAAATCTCGTAAAAATAAAATTTATCACTAAATAAATAAAATGTATTTTGGTTTTTCGCAATGGAAAACGTATTTTTATCATAATCTGTTTCTTTTTTTTAATATTGTGTTAAGTGTTTTTGTCTATCGAGTTTGCAGGACGATTCTCGAACAATAGATTTTATATTTCCGCCTCTGTCGCTCTCTGTCGAATTGTACGCTCAGATACTCTGTTTTACACAGCCAAAAATTAAAATGGCTCTTTATAAACATTTACAGGGTTTTTAAGAAAAACTGTACCAAGCCGGAAAGGGCTGATTCAGATTACTTTAATGAACAAATGTTACTATAGACCCCATAATTGGAAAAAAAAACTGCTGACTTGTACAAAACTGCAACTTAGCATCGACAAAATGCATTGAAAAGCTGATTTTTATCTTCAATTCCGGGTCGGTCCCATAGTAAAAGTTGTTCAATAACGTTTGAGAAACCTTTTCGCCTTAGTATACTGAGCGCCACACTAATTGAACGATTGGAAGTTAGCCGCAGAGAGCTGCGCAAACGCCAAAATATAGACGTTAGCGGGTGCCAGAGAGGCGAGACGCCGGTGCACACCCTCCCGCCAACCTCTACTACTTCGCCATTTGTATAGGCATTGTGCACACATGCGCAATAATTAGACAATCACGGTGTCATCTGCGGCTAACTTCCCATCTTTCAATTTGTGTAGCGCTCAGTATACACCCGTTCTGAATTTAACCCAATATATCGTGTCCCCAATTTCTTTTCATATACCAAAGCAAAGGGCTTGGGACGATTTGTTGCCCACCCAAAAAACATAATAACGTATCTATTGACTTCACTTTTCTGGGGTGGGGCAAAAAAAAATCACCACGATTTTCGTAAGCACAAGCTAAGGCCATAATTATTTTCCTTCTCATCACAAACTAAATTTTACTTTAGTTCAGAGATTGACAATTCAGAAAAGAAGTTTTAGACAGTAGAGTCGTCATTTTTCTCTGCGGCGATGGTCTTTTTCAAATTCAGTGTAGACAGCTGACTGACCGGCACATCTCCTGAATTGGAGTAGCTATTGGAGCCCCTCACAGGTCCCCAGCGACTGAAATGCGTAGTTTGCTGATCGTCGCTACTCAAGGAATCTGAAGTAATAGTCGATCCGCTTTTCAATGTACTGTATCGACTGCTGTCTAACGAAGGCAAGTCGATCATAACTGCCTCTAGAGCTATATCTTGCTTTAAACTCTGTTGAGATATGCTTCTTTTCATTGGGGATACTGCTTCGGTTTTAAATAAGTGTTCAGACATGCTTTGCCTATTCAACTTTTTCTTATCGACTGGTTTGGAACGTTCTAAAGAAGGTCGTTTCGTCTCCTCCGCTATGTTGTTCTCGAAAGCCATAATGGGTTCGCGCCGATACTCCTCGTTATTAAACACTGAAAACCCGGAAATCTTTTCCGATACCAGTTTAAGATTGCTTGTAGACGCGTAGCGTGAAGCTTTGGACAGTTTGCCACGTTTGGTGGTACTGTAGGCGCTGGTAGCGGCAGATTTCGTCTCCCTGCTCGGGCTTATGCTGCGTCTACGGTCCAAATCCGGGGTATTGGCCGCAGAGAGGAAGTTGAGACTAGTTCTGGACCGGGATAACGACCCCATGAATGAGTTCCTCTGGTGATACGCGCTTAATATATGCTGGAGGACGTTGGAAGGCCACGGAGCTTCGAGGTATACCGCCCGGTCGGGTATCTTTTTGCCGAATTTCTTCTCGTGATCGTCGAGTTGTTTTGAGAACTTGTTAATCAGTTTCTGTCGTAGGATAATTGAAAGTTGTTAGGTGTTGGTCTGGTGGCTGGTCGGGACGGCACAGGTGACGTCACTATAGCTTACCTAGGCTATTGAAATGCGTTGAATGCGTTCTTTAGATATATTAGGCCAGATACATCCAACTCTTCCATTATATCATTTTGATGGGTTTTGGAACTTAGTACTCTGTAATTATAGATTTTTTCATACCTTGTTTTTTTATATCAGTAAGGTATGTACATACTTACATGTAGAAAGATAACATTTAGTGTAGATTTCTTACACGAAGTTAAGACGATTTACAGTGTATATTTTACTATTGTATTCAACGCATTTCAAAAACACGTACGAATCTATACACCCTACAAAATATCCCACAACCGGTGCATATTTAGTTATTTACACAGCCCTTCCACACCGCACCGCCACCATTGATCAAACAGAATAAAAAAAATACAGATATACAACTTTCTATGAGTAGATAAAGTATTGAAACTAGCATTATGTAATTTTGATTGCTTATTCTTTTGCTACAAAACCTGTCTGCCAAAGTATCACAAATGGCAGCCTGGTTATTACGTTATTAATATATCACGGGACTTATTGTACAATGAACACAAGAGCTATATAATTCAGTATAGGCCATCATCATCTTCAGCGAACATGTTAGCTGCGAAGCTCCGGTAACTCAATCCTGACTGAGGCTCTCACAACAGCTGCGCGGGATTGAGTTTTGCGCAGCTTGTAGCTAACTTCACAGCCGCCAACATGTTTGATTCGGCCTACACCAATAATGTGCTCAAATGCCGGACTGAACACTAGTTTAACAAATGCAACTGCTATTGAATGAAGAGTCTGTCTTCTCTTTGTCGATGTAATATGATATTATGACTAATTTTTTGTCTAGTTGTATATCTGTATCTTTAATCTATGATACAAATGTTTCAGAAGCTATACATAGAACATGCCACACACATGCACACAACCATTACCGACATATAAAACACATAAACATACATACAACATGTAAATAAACATTTCATTTTAATGTGCAAATGACAAATTCTTCAGATGCCACCAAATGAAGCTGAACGGTTCTGTTTCATCAATTTTCTGTTGTTTATAATTACTCCACCCCACCTACCATAGGATGTCCCCTGCTGGACATAGGCCTTCCTTATAGATCTCAAATAAGATCGGTTGGAAGCGGATAACAATCATTGAGGTCAACTGTCCACCTTAAGAAACTTGGCCAAATAATGATGATAAGAAAATTCACAAGAGGTTGCTATGGATCGCGATTTATGGAAGGAAACAAGGGAACTCTTTGCCCGGCAGTTGAAAAGTAGATGTTATGGAAAAATTTCTACCGCAAAAGCATAAGCTTTTTTCAACGTTGCCAATAGGAATTTGTCAAATGCGTTTCTCTCAATGTTGCCACAAAGAATTTGTCGTCTGCGCATAGAACAGCTATCATGCTATCAAACAACACACTCAGGCAATAAGGCTGAGTATCCGGGGCTAAATACATCAGAAATACACGTGATGAATGGGTCACCAACCGATGTAAAAGTTTAGGTAGGCATATTAATATTACTGGTGCGAATATCCCACAACATTTCATAATCTTCAGTATATTTGTAGCTATTAACCAATATCAAGAACATATCCTAAAACGCAGCCTAACATTTATAAAATCCCCCTTAACTTTTCTAAAAGGCACCCAACATGTCTAAACTTCTTAACTTCTATGAAACTATCTAACATTTTTAAAACCCCCCTTAACATCTCCAAACTCCCTAACATACATTTCTTAAGACACCTAACAACTCTTAATAACACCTTAACAACTCTAACGCCCACCCCAAATTCTTTAATCATAACTAACATTTCTAAAAACCCTCCCAAAATCTTCCTAACACATTTCAGCATCTTCCTAACATATCTAAAACCCAACCTAACATTTCTAAAACCACCTCAAAATCACTCCAACACATTTCATCACCCTAATAACATCTCTAAAACCTAACAGTCCTAAAACCTACCCTAACATATCGTCGCTTTGTGGTGAAGAGAGCTAACACACAAAATCAAGTTTTGAGGTAATGAGCAATTAAGGGACAAGGGTCAACTACAAAATATATTTTTTATAATATCTTCTAAACCATTGGTCCGATTTTGATTAAAATTGAGTTGTATAAGGAAAATATCCTTATTGAATCCCCGTTTAAATATAATAATTGTTAATTATCTTTGTAACTAATTTAGCTAAAAATGTGGATTGAACTCTGTTCACCACCATATTTATTTATAGATATTTAGACACCATAGATATTTAAAACCCTAAAACTCTAAAACACCCTAATACTTCTATAAATCTTCCCAAAATCAATTAAACAGATCTAAGCACCCTCTTAACATGTCTAAAACCTAGTTTTACTTCTAAAGACCTACCGAAATCATCCCTACACCAAAATATTGCAACTTTTCTAAGACAGCAACCATAGACACACACGGCGTAGACGCGTCATCACTCACCAGCTTCCTGTCGCCGTGCGTGCCGCGCCACTCGCGCAGCTCGATGGAGTACTTCTCCTCCACCGACTTGAGCTTGTTGCTCTCGTGGTTCATCAGAGCCTTGCGCTTCTCGTTCTGGTACTGCTCCAACTCGCGGAGTAACGCCTGGAGGACACATATTAATCATTACATCTTATGAACCACTCTAATGCAACGCTAAAAATTATAATTGGCTTATCGAGCAATCTTTCTATAGGTACGACGAATTTTATAAACGTTTGACATAACTCAATATTTGTTTTAATTCGTATTTCTTTATTTATGACATTTGTATTCTTATTATTAATTTGTTTTTGGATTGAATTTTGCTGACATTGTATTATTTAATTTATTAATTATTATTGAAATTGAATAATTTTATATTGTTAATCTATTACATCCAAAGATTACATAATTGTAATGAATGTATATCAGTTGACGTGTAAATTGACATTTTACCAATAAATGACTTATGACTTAAAAAATGAGAAGATTCGCTGAAGAACCAAAGTTACCGCTCATAGCCCAGCAGATTGACAAATTAACTTGTTTATCATCATTCACAGACTTCTTTATCCACTGACTAGCGGCCCGTCCCGGCTTCGCACGGGTCGACATAAATAGATACTATAGTAATCTAGTACTAAATATAGCCTATGTTACTCAGTGATAATGTAGCTTTCTAATGAAAAAGAATTATTAAAATCGGTCCAGTACTTTTTGAGTTTATTCGTTACATACAAAAATACAAATCTTTCCTCTTTATAATATTAGTGTAGATGGGTATACTAAGCCCCAAAAAAATAGGCGGATGAGAAGTTATGCGCAGAGCGCTGCGCAAAAGCCGAAATATAGGTATGCGCGGGAGCCAGAGAAACGAGACGCCGGGGTACATACACCCGCCAACCTCAGCCTCCCGCGCGCTCCCTACGCCCGTGCTCACCACTACGCCACGCGGTGTCGGAATTGTGCACACATGCGCAATAATTAGCGAATCACGGCGAAGTGTCATCTGCGGCTAACTTCTCATCCGCTGATTTGTGTGGCGCTTAGTATACAGTTGTTGTTTTTAACTACACTGATAGGCCTAAGTTCATTATAGACAGACACGATGTCCGTAGAACACTCCTGCCTGAGACAGTCTTAGACTGCATCGGTGGCTCAGTGGTTGGTGTTACCCTGACTACTAGATCATAAGAGGAGTGGGTTCGATTCCCACCCAGGGCAAGCATTTATGGGATGAACATAGGTGTTTGCTCTGTGTCTGGTTGCTATTAGTAATTCTCTATAATCTATTTAAAATAATGTATATGTAGTATATCAGTATCTGGCCACCATATGACAGACTTTGCTTAGTTTGGGGTCAGAGACCGCGTGCAAGATGTCCCATAATATTTTTTTTAAAAAGTTCAGGAGCGTATGGATCAAGTAATAATGTAAAAGGTCTATAATGTAAAAATAAATAATTTGTTTGTTTGTGTGTGATGATGACACCAACCTCTCCGGCGGCTTTGAGCTCCTCCTTGGCTTTGGCGTGTTTGGTGGCGAGCCGCTGCTGCTCCGCGCGGTACCGCTTCTTCTCGTTCTCTTGGAACTGAAACAAATAGAAAACATTACTGTTATAATTCTACTGATTGAAAAAGAGGCGTGAGATAGTTTTTTATCTGGGAAATAAAAAAATTCCAAGATGGTCACTGTCTATTCGTGGTCCTGTCAGATTTTTATGCTTGTTGTCTCAAAACCTATACATAACAATAAACAAACATATGGACGTATACTGAGCGCCACACAAATCGGCAGATGAGATGTTAGCCGCAGATGACACTTGGCCGTGATTGGCTAATTATTGCACATGTGTGCACGATTCCGACGCCGCATGTCGTAGTGCGTAGGGAGCGCGCGGGAGGTATGAGGTTAGCGGGCGGGTGTGCCCGTCTCTCTGGCTCCCGCGTGTAACAAAAATTTCGACTACTGCGCAGTGTTCTGAGCATAACTTCCCATCCGCCGATTTGTTAGTATACCAGTGGCGGTGCCACAGAATGTTGACAATGATTTAGAATACAGAGCACGATCATATATCGCTAGGCAGTTGTCCCCGAGCTGCACTAGCATTAAAGAATGATTTATATTAGGACGGGGCGAGTAGGTGACGGGTTCGTACAACGCACATATGACGCACGTTCCATACATTTTGTATCGTATAGAGCACTACAAAAACGTATGGAAAAGGCGTTGTACGGGCGCCGTGCGGGCCTGTCCCATGCATGCTCCTTCCTAATATAAATCATCCCTAACTCGTCCACCGAAATGTAATTAGCAGACTGGCAAATATAGTAATGAAATTATTTTTATCGTGCTTCACACACTAGGTGTATAGAAACTATCTTTTTGTGATAAACATTTCAAAAATTGACGCGTTCGCAGGATTTGAACCTGCATCCTCTGGGACACCGGCCCAGATGCTTTGTCCAATTAAGCTAAATCGCGCCCTGCGAATCCGCCAAATTAGTGAGTGTTTATCATTTT
Organism: Hypomecis punctinalis; assembly: GCA_949316475.1. Taxonomy (NCBI): domain Eukaryota; kingdom Metazoa; phylum Arthropoda; class Insecta; order Lepidoptera; family Geometridae; genus Hypomecis; species Hypomecis punctinalis. Next base: position 12,422,661 of record OX438822.1, read on the forward strand.
TACCAACTACTGCATTGTTGGAAGCGCCATTTGTGAGAACTGCTTTAAACCAGTCAGTCACTTAATGTGAAATTATTAGAACTTCTTACCATTAACGAGAAATGACGCATTGCTTAATCAATGAAATTATTTTTGAAATGTTTATCACAAAAAGATAAATATAGTAATGGTGATCACTAAGAAGTCCAAGTATTTTATTCCACTCCCGCCAGTCGGATGAATACGCAAGATCAGGGGATGACAATGAGTTCACTGGATGACATCATAATTATCATGAACCCCGAATACCTTTTTGAGCTTGTCTCTATCGTCGTCGTGCGAGGCCGGCAGCGCGGAGATCCGCAGCGACTCGCGGAACATCATCTCCCTCGCTTTTTGTTCCGCGCGGATCCGCTTCGGCAGCGAACGCTTTTCCAGCGCTTGGCATTTCGCGAGCTCTTCTTCTTTGCGGGTGTTTTTCCTACGGGAAACGAATAGATATTATGCATTGAATATAGAATTGAAGAAACCCACACTATGAAGTGTGGTGAAAGCTAAACGCGGATTAATTTGCAATTGAAAAAAAATACAAGTAGGATGAGTGAAGAATGAGAAATTTGTTGGTACAGGTATACTCGTACATTAGGGTGGAGTGAAAAACACTTTTTTTTTATAAATTTTAAAACTCCTGTATTTCCAATCATTGACCTTTATGTTTAGGAGTATTTGTGCAAAATTTAAGCTTTCTAATTTAATATCCTAAGGTGGCGCGTTGGATTGATTAAAATACAGTTCAACTCTATGTTTTGAATAAATATTTAGTGTATTTCCGTTATCTTGTTGTAGGCAAATAGATTTAAGTGCATTAAGGACATTTATAAAAAAGGAGGTCGCTCGCAAGAAGTTTCTTGCGAGATCTCGAAGAGTCAACACGTCCTGAAGATGCCTCGTTGAGAGGCGCAACACGTGTCGAACAGAGTGTAGTGCAGTGAGAATAAGGGTGTTATTTATTAGTGAAATATTTTCAATATTTTGTCATATTATTTTTTAAAAGATTTTTATAATATTTATTTGTTGTTAACGGATTATCAATATAGTATTTTTAAAAATATATAATAGAGTGTAGTGAAAATAAGTGATATTTATTATTATTTTACCAACAAGATAGCGGAAATACACTAAATATTTATTCAAAACATAGAGTTGAAGATGAATTTCCGCAAAATAACGCCTGATTCAATCAAGTAAAATACAGTTGTTTACAAAGTGTTTTTCACTCCACCCTAGTATACATGTATGACTCAATAGCCCGTGTATCTTAAATACAGTTGTTTACAAAGTGTTTTTCACTCCACCCTAGTATACATGTATGACTCAATAGCCCGTGTATCTTAAATACAGTTGTTTACAAAGTGTTTTTCACTCCACCCTAGTATACATGTATGACTCAATAGCCCGTGTATCTTAAATACAGTTGTTTACAAAGTGTTTTTCACTCCACCCTAGTATACATGTATGACTCAATAGCCCGTGTATCTTAAATACAGTTGTTTACAAAGTGTTTTTCACTCCACCCTAGTATACATGTATGACTCAATAGCCCGTGTATTTTAAATACAGTTGTTTACAAAGTGTTTTTCACTCCACCCTAGTATACATGTATGACTCAATAGCCCGTGTATTTTAAATACAGTTGTTTACAAAGTGTTTTTCACTCCACCCTAGTATACATGTATGACTCAATAGCCCGTGTATTTTAAATACAGTTGTTTACAAAGTGTTTTTCACTCCACCCTAGTATACATGTATGACTCAATAGCCCGTATATTTTAAATACAGTTGTTTACAAAGTGTTTTTCACTCCACCCTAGTATACATGTATGACTCAATAGCCCGTGTATCTTAAATACAGTTGTTTACAAAGTGTTTTTCACTCCACCCTAGTATACATGTATGACTCAATAGCCCGTGTATTTTAAATACAGTTGTTTACAAAGTGTTTTTCACTCCACCCTAGTATACATGTATGACTCAATAGCCCGTGTATTTTAAATACAGTTGTTTACAAAGTGTTTTTCACTCCACCCTAGTATACATGTATGACTCAATAGCCCGTGTATTTTAAATACAGTTGTTTACAAAGTGTTTTTCACTCCACCCTAGTATACATGTATGACTCAATAGCCCGTGTATCTTAAATACAGTTGTCGCATTTCTTCAAGACAAAAGTGAGGAAGAATCTTCCAGGTGTACATGGTACATCGTCGGTCGCAACAAAAAATAGAGCACCGTTTGACCTGCTCCAGCTCCTTACTCCAGCATGTAGAACCTGCAGCAGGAACTCCTTCTTCAGCAGCCGCTTAGCAAGCTGGTGACGCTTGTGGAACAGTGCCTAACCTCCCATAGCACCACCTGGCTATATGCCATGTTCCACGGAGGAAGATGCTCACCGTTTGATCTGGTCCAGCTCCTTGTCGTGCCGCAGCAGCATCTGGTGCCTCCGCAGCAGGAACTCCTCCTTGAGCTGGCGCTTGGCGAGCTGGTGCCGCTCGTGGATCTGCTTTTCCTCCAGTTCCCATAGCGCTGCTTCGTGGTTGCGCATTATCTGTAAGGAATGGTAACATGTTACTATTGTTTCCATAGATCACTATCAAGACCAGATAATACAGGATTATCCAGAACTGGTGTTGTAAGCCGCAAGGAGGCGACTAAGATCATCATTATGAACAACTTTTACAGTGGGGCCAACCCGGAAACAAAAATAAGAAACATGTTACATTTTGTCGATTTCGAGTAGCAATTTTGTACGGAACAGCAGTTATTATTTTTTAGCATAATAAGCAGAAGATCAATTGTTTATACTCCATAAAATTTAACTTTATCTCTGCGACAGCTGTCAGAAAAATCACGGCTATGAAGTCCTGAATTTCTTGATAGTAGAGACAGTACCTGTCAATGTTATACTTTATGGGCATGCCGATTAATGATGGGCGACGAATGATCGTGGCCACAGAGTTTTAGATAGAGTTTTATTTAAAATATCGATAGTTTATACTAACGATATTTTAAATAAAACCTAATTTATCATAAATTTTATTGTATATTTTAATATCATAACATTTTTTACATGTGTAATTAAATTAAATCCAATTGTATGTTACATTAGCATCGATAATAGTGAAAAACGTCGATAAATATTATAGTTACATTATTATGAGTATTTAATTAATATCATAACATTATTTACATGTACAGATCTTGATCTTAAATAATAGTAAGTAAATAAAATCCAATTTCTCACCTTCAACTACTCATTCGATTTCATTACAACATTGTTTGAAAATCGATTTTTTCCACCACTATCCCAACTCTAAAAATGTCAATCTTCGAAGTCAATGTCACTGTCGCAGAGATCAAGTTAAATTTTATAGAGTATAGTAATTTGTCTTATACTTGGTGGTACTCAGCATCAAGACACGGTTTAATATAGGATCTATATACAAGTTTTCTGGTTGTTTTCCATTACTGGAGATATACTCGTATGAGCCTATAGTAAACAGTGGACGTGCTACGGATGACATGATAAGTCTCTGTTCACCTGGTGCCTCTGCTGCAGGTACTGGCGGTCGGCCAGCGCCTGCCGCTCGCGGTGGTTGTCGTGTATCCTGCGCAGCATGGCGTCGTTCTCGTCGGCGAGCGCGGCCACGTACGCCCGCTCCCGCTCGGCGTGCTCGGCGTCGAGGCGGATGCGGTGCTGGCGGTACGCCTCCTTGCGACGCTCCTTTGGCAGGAGCTCCACTTCCTGAACATAATAAAGGGTTTTGTTTTCAAAATCTATATATTTTTTGAGAGTTAATGAGGTCGATTTCAAATAAATATACTAGTAAGTTCGTATAGGCCGGGTGGCTAGCCCTGGTGTCAAAGTTTTTAGGCCGCCTGAAGGCCTCAGAAATAGCTAAACGGTTAAAACAACCGGGACCTACAATTTAACGTGTCATCCGAGCCACGGTAGCGCTCAGTTGGAAAATGCCACCCGCGGTCACCCATCCAAATACTGACCGTGCGGAACGTTGCTTAATTTCGGTGATCGCTGACAATCACCTAGTCAAACTACGCTACGAGCGCTACTATACTTAGTAGTTCTATTTCCAACTTTACTACTAGAAACACGAGAAATCATAGGCCGTAATTCTAGCTCTATACAGGGTTATTTCTAATCAATTAGCATCCTTTCAGGGGCTTATTCTGTACATCAAAACTAACAATTTTTGTTCTGCGACTCTTGTCATAACTCAAAAAAAAAAATCAGCTGTTCCATACTGGGTGAACGATTTTTTTCTATGGAACAACAACTTTTTTTTTGAGAATTAATAAAAGTCGTAGAACAAAAGTTATTAGTTTTAATGTACAGAATAAACCCCTGAAAAGATGCTAATTGATTAGAAATAACCCTGTATAGGTATTCCGCAAAACGCAGCCTAGCACTTTTTATATAATTATGCACAAAATAATAAATAAATAAATAAAATCTTTATTGACCAAAACTAAATTAACAGTTCTACCAATTTAACATAATATATCCTTAAAAATTAAAATACAGGTTCTTTTATTGTAGTTATTTAACAAGACATAACAAATTAATTATCAATTTATCTTGTTACTGGGTGGTGCCCGTACTAGTATCTAAAGATACCGTGCTACAGGTACCAGCGCCCTCCGTGACATGTGTATTATAATGCGACATAAAGTGAAAAACAACTGTTTCAACGTTTTTTAAGTTTATAAAACAACTAGCGGAACCGGCGAACTTCGTTTCGCTTTCCGTAAGAACATTGTACAGAGTATTAGAAAACTACAAAAAAAAAATTAAGCCAAATCGGTCAAGCCGTTTTCATGTTATGTCGTGACAACGGAAAACGGGTTTCATTTTTTTATATATAGATAGATTTAAGTTTGTTATAAAATTATTATAGTTATTACAATCAACTTTTACGCTAATTACAAGCACGTGATATAATAATGCCAAAAAATATAATAACTATTAATATTATGATATTTATTCTCACATTAATTAATTAATCTAAAGTTAGTAGCCGAAAGCGGCGTTTGGTGTCTTGCGTGTGATACAAATGTACAGATGACCCAGCAGTTAGAAAAGTCCCCGTGTTACCTGCTTCATGAGCCGCAGCTCCTTCTTGAGCGTGTCCCGGAACTGCCGGAGCTTGAGCTCGTGCTCGGCGCGCAGCCGCTTGGCGGCGGCCCGCAGCTCGGTCTCGAGCTGCTGCTCGGCGCGCTCGGCGGCGCCTCGCTGCGCGCGCGCCAGGGCTTCCAGGTCCGTGTCGTGCGCGCGGACTAGAGACGCTAGCTCCGCTTCGAATCTGGGGGATGGGAGTCAAGTGTTGAACATTACCGATCGATATCCTTACTAATGTACTGTACTAGCCTTTTAATAGTCCACAGCAGGACGTAGGCCTACCCACGAAGGGTGATTGGCCTTGAAATTGATTGAAGCCGTGGTGGCCTAGAGGTAGTGACATCCGCCTTGCAATCGTGAGGTAGTGGGTTCAAAGCCCGGTCCCGTACCAATGAGTTCTTTGTAATTTATGTACGGAATTTCACACCACTGGCATTTCGGTGAAGGAAAACATCGTGTCTTTACCTCTAAGCCACAACGGCTGCAAGTGATCAAGTGATCCTTAACCTTACAAAAAAGAAAAATTGGATCGGAAATTTAGTTCGAGGTTTAATTCTATTTTTACTGCGTTAACATCAGACACGTAGACCGACAAAATGGACAAACCAGGCGATCTGATTAACACCGCCACAAAGCTATGTTTACAAGTCGCTTCCAACAGGTCTTATTGGAAATTCATAGGGGAGGCCTATGTCCAGGAGAGGACGTCCTACGGATGTCATGATGAGGTTACCTCTTGTCCTGCTGCTCCCTCAGGTGCTGCTCCTTGGCGTTGAGGTCCTGGAACTGCTTCTGCTCCTGTTTCTGCAGCATCTTGATCTCTCGCAGCTCCTGTTTGCGGAGCGCGTGGTCGTCCCACGTGCGCCCCGACTCTTCGTCGCCCCATATCACCTGGAACACAAATGTTGTGTTTATTCATTTTGTTATGATTATATGACTTAGTAGTTTTTACCCGCGGCTTCGCCCACATACGCAATATATCATTATAATTTATAGCTTATGTGTTATTCTGATATATAAGCAGTATGATTGCAAAGTTTCATCTTAATCCGTTCAGTAGTTTTCGCGTGAAAGAGTTACAAACATCCATCCATCCATCCATCCTCACAAACTTTCGCGTTTATAATATTAACCCGCCGTTTGTGACGATAGTTCGACTTACATCGTTTGTGACCCCGGTGTCACGCACCGGGTTTTTCAAGCAGAATATTTTTTTACCTACTCCATTTATCCCATTTTAAACGATTACACTGTAAAAACACATATTTTTATTATAGTTTAACATAGATATTATATAAATTACTTGTTATTTATCAGGTCTCATAGAGAAAAAATTAAACGTCTGAAATTAGCCATTTTTTGAACCATGTCAATCAATACTTCTAAATAAAAAAAAAAGAAACATGTTATTATTGAGTTTTTTTTAACTTTATCAAAGATATGATGAAGTATACTCTACACCGGATGAACGCTAAAAGTCCAACTTCTACTTTTCCATTATAATTACCTGTTTGCTAAGCCGTGAGGATCGTAAAATTAGGCAGCTACTCAACATTCCAGCTTAAATTGATCAAGGATTGAAAAGTTATTCGACTTTTGCTATCCACCCGGTCTCTGAGACATATACCACCACACTTATTACAACAAGTTCTGGAGAATGTGTACAGACTGTCAACAAAGCTACGAGGTGCATTCAATAAGTACCTAGCCTCATCGCCAGAGGGCGCTGTAGTTTCAAAAGTGTTTTACCACAGTGTAGCACATTCTTTTTTAATTCTTTTTTCAAATTTTCATTCCAATCCCTTCATTTGTTTTAATTTGACAACTTATGGAAGCGAACGTATCGATCGGTTGTACAAAAATGTAAAAAGAGCAATATCGTTCGGTGATTAGATTCCTATTTTTGGAAGGGAAAACGCGCATCGAAATCAAAGAGCGCTTGGATGCTGTGTACGGTGACTCTTCTCCATCGATGGCCACCGTCAAGAATTGGTTCAACGAGTTTGCACGTGGCCGTACGTCGGTTTTTGATGAACCACGTCCAGGTGCACCGAAAACAGCTGCTACGGAGGAAAACATTAAAAAAATCCATGATCTCGTATTGGCAGATCGCCGATTGAAGGAGCTAGCTGAGACTGTAGGCATTTCAGAAGGAACAGTGTATCATATTCTTCACGAGGAACTCGGCATGAGAAAGCTGTCGGCGCGATGGGTGCCGCGTTTACTCACACCGGAAAACAAGTGCAACCGTGAGACCACATCGGAGACGTGTTTGGCGCTGTTTAAGGCGACTTGGTATCAGCGTTGAGCGGTTTTTGAGGGGGTGAAGCAGGGGCAGGTCCCCGCGCGGCTAGGGAGGTCTGACCAGCTTAGCTAAACGCGCGCGATCTCGATTACTTCGTAGTAATCTGTGTAAGGGCAAGTCGTGCCTATGAAAATAATATTATAATTACATTAGCAAATGATTTCTAGCTCAGGCGCGTTCATGCGCTTTGTTCCGTATAATATTTTTGTAATAAGTAAAGGTTATTCCAAAATAACGATAAGTAACAATATTCGCTTAGAATTTTATAACCAAAATAATGAAATTATAGACTAAATTTGATAAAAAAAACAATTATTTACCACCCATATTGGACAAGAGAAAATAAATAACGATATTATGCCAATTTTTTACCAACCTGAAAAATATCATACCAATAAATGCAATAAATATGAATATCACGGCACTTGAATGTTCCGCGTACCAAACTATATTAAATTATAAAACATAAAATAAAACGCCATTTTTTATTTTTTATTACATAATAAATAAATACATAATACTGTCTAAACTTGATAAAAACCAATTTTTTACCACCCATATCGGACAAGAGAAAATAAATAACGATATTATGCCAATTTTTTACCAACCTGAAAAATATCATACTAATAAATGCAATAAATATGAATATCACGGCACTTGAATGTTCCGCGTACCAAACTATATTAAATTATACAACATAAAATAAAACGCCATTTTTTATTTTTAATTACATAATAAGTAAATACATAATAATGTATCATAGTACCTAAAATACAAAATTCGAATAATATGACACCCCTCACACTTTTGATATTTCGTTGTTATAATTATAATTGACGACTTCCAATTTGCCCCACCAACCCACGCCATTAGAGGGGCACAATCTTCTATTTTATTTTTTGAGAGGAATGTGCCCCATTCGTTCCACCTTAGTGGGCCAGATTCTACACATATTTTTGGTTGGTGGAATCTGCCCCATTTATATTACTATTTATAAACATATTTTTCATTCTTCACGCATGTAGATACCAACATACAAATTAAGGCGTATTTTTTAACCTCTATAAGAGAGAGAAGCCACTTTTGAAACAGGATAAGTGAGAAACCTGGATTAGTGAAAAACTGCGAGTGAACCGCGAAATAAGCGAAAATAAGATAGTGGTCCTTTCAACTCTCTCTTATCCAGGTTTGACTGTATATTGTGTACTCAAAGGCAATTTTATTTGCCAAATATCATAGTTTTAGATCAAGATGAAGTACCCTGTAGGTTATGATTCCCTTGTAAGTGTCGATAGCCCATCTTTATACCATCGAAACGTTCGTGGGGAATTACCAAGAGGACGCATCGAATGATATGAGGGGAATTACATCTACATGATCTGTCACTGTCAAAATTATGTCACACAATTGTCGGTAGCCCTACCTGTGGACCTGTCCACAGGCAGGGCTTCAGGATGGGAAAAAGACACGATGACTAATAAATATAATTAGTCTGTCAGATAGATTATTTATCAAAAAGTATCAGACACGTATTTTTTCTTGTGTCAATAAAACTAAAATGATTACATTTTTGAGTAAGTAATATAGGAAAGTTTGAATGTTTAAGCTTGCACACAGCCCAGATTATTGACCTAAGAAACATATTTATTGACAAGTTTTTTACCGGGTAGACAACCATCTAATAAAATGATAATTACGCGTACAGAATTCGCAAATAGTTCACACGGATTGATGTAACATTTTTCACATTATTGTTGATTTATCAAAAATGGCACAGCCGATTCAAATTTCGAAGTATACTCTTTCCAATTAAAAAAAAAACAAATTCGGCCTACTATGTAAAAAGTTATACGTGGTTATACATAACAAATATATATTATATATCTACGCTTTGAATTGAGTACCTCCTCCGTTTCGTCGATCAAAAATTGGTTTTTACCATCACTCTAATCATCGTCATCATCTACGGAAGCCTATAATACGAGAATGTTGTCGCACACTGGGGGTCACGCGTGGGGTGTTGTAATGCTTAAAACGTTGCAGTCTTTGCATTACTAATTTTATTCAAAATCGCGCGACACGTCTGGTGGGGAAGAATCCATTGGTTCAAAATATGTATGTGTAAAATCTGCCCCACCAATATGTGACGAGTGGGGCAGATTCCACTTCAAAATGAATCAGTGGACTATGCCCCACCCGTGAGGCAGCTTGGTGGGGCAAATTGGAAATCATAATATTTAAAATTCACACGTGCGTGTTAGTAGCTAGGTATGCACTAAAAGTGAATGAAATAAGTACGTAGGTACAGGTAGACCGACACTAAGTATACCCATCATAATATACGTGTAATATAAATATTATTCTTCGAATTCGACAATCTGGTACGGGCGAGATGATTTTTTGGGGTGTTTATTACCAATTTTGATAATTGATTGACCCAAAAGTCTTACGACAGGATGTACTGGAGTTTCCGAAAAAGTTGTACATGTCTGCTCTCGACAACGCGCTGCGGCAGACTGGCGGGGGTCGGGCGTCATGGTAATGCCTGGTTTCTCAGCGTGCGCGCTTCCAAACATAGTGAATATCGATTTTAAATTAGATTTTTTCGAAACTGGTACATTTTTGGTGAAAACTAATTCCAGGATTTTTTTTGTATACTTGTTGAGATAACGTGCATTTATTTTTGTAACCATGTCTTTACTCGTTACTGAATAAAGTTGACTCATTTCACCCACGGGAACGTTAAAATGAGTGTTTTTTTGGGAACTTCATGATTTTTTTCTATCGAGCCGAACTTATTCAATTGTGTTTCTGCTCCCGACATTTACTAGAATATTTTGTGAACATTCTAATTACATAAAAATATTTCATTTATGAATCGTTTATAAAGGTTAAGTTTTGAAAATTCGAAACGACGAATCACCAAATTTGGAACGTATTTCATCTTAAGCGGAATCCAGCGGAGTTTTTGCGTCGTTTTGTGACCGTAGATGAAACCTGGATCCACTGGTACACACCAGAGACCAAGGAGCAATCAAAACAATGGATCCAGACCGGGGAACGTGCTCCAAAGAAGGCGAAAACTGTAAAATCGGCCGGAAAAGTTATGGCCACCGTTTTCTGGGATTCACAAGGTGTGATCTACATCGATTACCTCGAGAAGGGTAAAACAATTACAGGGCTTTACTATGCCGATTTATTGGGCCGATTCGACGCCGAATTAAAGAAAAAACGACCCCATCTGGCGAAGAAAAAAGTGCTGTTTCACCACGACAACGCACCGGTTCACACGTCTGCCGTTGCCATGGCCAAATTGGTCGAATTACGCTACGAATTGCTGCCCAATCCACCGTATTCTCCAGATTTGGCCCCTTGTGACTTTTTTCTGTTTCCTAATCTGAAAAAATCTCTCGCCGGGAATAGATATGGATCAAATGAGGAGGTCATCGCCGCCACGGAGGCCTATTTTGCAGAGTTTGACAAAAACTATTTTTCGGACGGGTTAAAAAAGTTGGAGCATCGCTGGGCTAAGTGTATCGAACTAAAAGGAAACTATGTTGAAATAGTACATTGTTCACCGAGAGGAGAAAGTGACCGGGCGAGGGCTTTAAAACACCCGAGATCGGGAATCGCACTTTCTCTTGAGTGATACATAGTGCTTTATACTACACCTACGATGAAAATAAAAAACTAAATCTTTACTAATTGAAATTTATATTGAAATTGTTGCAGTTAGTGAAGCTTAATGTAACACTTTTTAATTGATTTCTGTGGTAAAAGGTTATCAATCAGTATTTTTGCTGTTTCTTCAACTGCGGCGGAGTTAAAAAATCTTCATCATCACTATCACTACTTATCATTTTGATAGTTTTATTTTACTTTTCTACGAAAACTGAATCCTCCAAACAACACACAAATTGAAAATGGCGCCAATGGCGTCTGCAATTTTCACATGTTCTTTTTTCAAATTGTTTGACACCATCCAACACACAGCTAGTGGCCAGTGTCATTTTGCGAACTTGGAGATAAAAACTCACTGTAAAAACTTTTTGGCTTTTGATATTTAGGTTGCCAGCGCATAGTCTTACCCAAAATTAAAAAAGAAAAACCACGTAAGAAATGAATTTTCATACACTTTTCTCTCCCGCTCAGATGCGTTTTCTCGCCGCATATTTGTTCGATATGCAATGACGTACTTTCTACCGTAAATTTGATAAAGTATCAAGGTACTTTCCGAGCAGGTGTAGTATAAAATAAATTGCCACTTTTCCAAAATTTTCGTTTACTTTTTGTAGGCTAAGTATTTATTGAATGACCCTCGTATAAGCTATATTATTGCAAAGTTTCATCTCAATCTGTTCAGTAGTTTTTGCGTGAAAGAGTAACAAACATCCATACATACATCCATCCATCCTCACAAACTTTCGCGTTTATAATATTAGTAGGATTAGCTGGGTACAAGAAAGATTATCATAGGCATAATAGTTATCACCTAGATTTTTTAGTTTAGCCACACTTCTTGTTGTCACTTCGTCAATTTCTCTAGTCACACTTCTTGTGACTTGAGGTACCTATTTTAAGATCGAACTGTCAATTAATAATTATTTTTCGCCAAAAGTGGCATGACTCACTTTAACCGTGTACTTATATTGAAAAGCAAGTCACTTTGAAAGAGTTTGAAGCAACTTATTTATACTTGTTTTATGGTGGTTTTTATTTGATGTAAAGATTTTTTAAAGCGACCTTGCTTGGTCCTTGTTTTTGGCTGGATTATAGTTTATCGTCCTGTGAATCTTCACATACCTTGGAAGTGGTAGTGGTGATGACGACGCCGTCTATCTCGAACTTCCGCGTCCGTTTCCGGGTCTTCTTCTTGAGGTTGGCGAGGTGGATGTCCTCCTTGGAGCGCTGCATCCTATTCGGCGCCTCTTGGGGCTTCCTTCTCAACACTACGGCCTCTTCGTCCGGACTTGGCTCGGAATTTATTCTGAAAAAAATAATTTTGCGGTTATTTCCATAGATCTATCAAATGTAGGACTTGTAGTGTCAGTCTAGTGGTAAAGTAATTTTTCAAAACGATGTGCTGTACGCGATGACGTTACACGTTATAAATAATTAATAGAAACTTGATGTTTTTTTTGACCAACGAACCACCGGAGGAGATATACAATTCGACGCGTATATATATATTTTTTTTATGTTTAACCACGCATAACTTTTTTCGTAGTAGTCCGATTTCAAGAATTCTTTTTTTATTGTTAAGAGTATACTTCAAAATTGGTCCTATTTAAATGTTATCAAAATCAGCTGAGCCATTTTTGATAAATCAACAATAATGTGAAAAATGCTACATCGATCCGTGCGAAATATTCGCAAATTCTGTACACGGGTGAAGTCCGTCATGCTAATTTTTGCAAAAAATAATCTTGTGTGGTAGAAGAACATAACTGCGGTTTTGTTTCTTGAGCAGAAGTCTTGTATTGAATGAACTAATTTTGACACAAGTTTCATAACCAAGGAGCATATTAACCAGTGGAGAGAGTGCGCGGGGCGGCCTCGATCACCATCGATAGGCGCTTTAGTTGACAACCGATTCATTTGGATCGATCCGGTATCGTATTCAAAGTTTATTGTTTTAGGTACATAAACAATACTTATTTTCGTCGGTCAAACTGTAAGTGGCAAAGTACACAGAAATAATATTTTCTAAAGCCGCTCTTTGTTGAGAAGATACGACTGTGTGGTTTCAATACGATATATTTTGATCCAGTATCGTGTCAATAGTTAAAAAGTCACTTACTTAGTTTTTTAATTTTGACCAAAGTCGTAGAACAATAGTTGTTAGTTTTCATGCACAGAATAAGCCCCTAAAAGGATGCTAATTGATTAGAAATAACCCTGTATAGTAATAATGTGTTCAAATCGCGAAAGTTTAAAAACAACATGGACATAGTTTCAACGATGGAAAGATAGCACAAAAATTAAAAAACCACGCGGGCGAAGGCGCTGGCAAAAGATAGTTAGATATAGATTTGATTACAGGCAGGAATGTCTGGTACTCAAATCTTAACATACACTAACAATATAATCAAAACTCCTTCTCACTTCCTCACAGGAACTCTTGTATAGGCCGCGCCACATAAGTTGGCGGATGTGAAGTTTCCTACAAGCTGCGCAATATCCAATCAAAAATCAAAAAAATCAAAAATATTTATTATCCATAGGATCCATAATTGAAATTAAAATTAAAACTTGATTATAAAATTAAATTAACTTATTAAAATTGGGCATGTCACAAGTTATTAAATTAAATTCAAATCTAATCCTGTCTGAAACTCACATAAAGCCGCACGTTGATTGGCTATTTCGCAGCTTGTAACTAACTTCACATCCGCCAACTTGTGTGGCGCGGTCTATACTAAACAAGATAGATCCGTCGTGTTTGGGCTCGTTTTACTTAGTTAGCACTCTATCTTTAAAACTTTGCTGATATATTTTTTTACTGGAAAATTACAAACCGCCGATTCCAGGGTCTGTGCCTTTTGTTAACTAAAATGTTCAATTATTCGATTTTACTGTACAAAAAGAATTAGTACAATAGAGATGGGTTAGTTTAAATTTTAACCTATACTCTATAAAATTTAACTTGATCTCTGCGACAGCTGTCAGAAAAATCACGCCGTCCTTAATTTCTTAATAGATTTTAAATATCGATAGTTTATACTAACGATATTTTAAATAAAACTTAATTTATCATAAATTTTTTTTACATGTGTAATTAAATTAAACCCAATTATATGTCACATTAGCATCGATAATAGTGAAAAACGTCGATAAATACTATCGTTACATTATTATGAGTATTTAATTAATATCATAACATTATTTACATGTGTACATACTTGATATTAAACAGTAGTAAGAAAATAAAATCCAATTTCTCACCTTCAACTACTCATTCGATTTCATTACAACATTGTTTGAAAATTGATTTTTTCCACCACTATCCCAACACTAAAAATGTCAATCTTCTATGTCAATGTCACTGTCGCAGAGATCAAGTTAAATTTTATAGAGTATAAGTTAGTAGTTTCGGTGCACTGCGTGAATGCCACGAGCAGACCGGCGACCCGCACGCATCACCCGATCACGAGTGTGACGCGTGTGCCAGACACTGCTTTATTGATATTCGATATTATTGATAGAGGCGTTGTATCAACTAACCTGGCACCTCCATTAAGATGCGCCAAATGCAGGTGGTCATCGTGCGAGGCCGTGGTAGCACTGGTCGCCAGAGAGTCCGCGTCGTGCGCGGCTCGGGATGATGACGACGCCACGCTGCCGCTGTCCGACTGCGATCTCCTGAGAATAAAGCAATCGTTATTTCATTAGTTCATTATAGGAATAGGCTATTTGACAACATTGAAAATATACTATTGATTGTGGTAATCCTTAAAGATAATAACCTGAAAAAGACATATTTCACTTTACTTAAACTAAAATATGTCTCATTTTCGCAAATCGCACGAAATAAAATACAATATTATTTTGATATTTTATCTGTGACGTGAACGCTCTAAGAAGGGCGGCAACTCTGGTGACGTCACATGCTAGTAAACAAGAATTTCTCGATTGACTGTTGTTTGTGTAATTTGTGTTTTGTGATTTCGGAGTCATATTAGTGGATCTGTAAGTTACTTTTAAGGTATTTTTTTTGTCAATTTTTAGATTTGAACTACCGTATTTACTGGTACTTACTATCGTTATTTACTATTGTGTGACGTCAAAGACCAGCGCCATTACAGAATGTCATTTTTGGTGGGATCTTGAATATCTATTCTTTAACACTGAGTTTCATTGTTAATACAGTAGATCTCTCGGAAATATAAATGTAGTGTGTTTATAGTATGTACTAACGAATAATTTAAAACGATTTCCAAAAACTAGTCAAATAGCCTATTACTCAAAAGTAATATGTCAATAGAAATGCTGATTTATTTTTAATTTCATTTTGAGTAACACCACATACAATATCCTTTTAGGAAGTAGAAACAGATAGAACGTCTAATTCAGAACATAGACTTCCAAGACCGACTTTATCTTCAAATTCTTTTATTGGGTGTAAGGGGTGATGATACTACTGATGAAGCAGAGGCATTTTATTATTATATACTACGGGACTAATCGCGCACTAAAATTTCGAGATAAATAAATACCTCCTCATCCCGACGTTTCGGCCGAGTTACAGTCTACCCGTGACCACGGTCGATGCAACTCGGCCGAAACGTCGCGATGAGGAGGTATTTATTTATCTCGTAATTTTAGTGCGCGATTAGTCCCGTAGTACATAATAATTATGTGTTCAAATCGCGAAAGTTTAAAAACAACAGAGGCATTTTCACAGTAGATACGAGTAGCGTCCGAGTAATGAACTTAGTGTACTCAGTACGAGCCAACTCGTACTGTAAAAAAGCGGCTTTTGCGATTCAGCTATAAGTTGGGAGCTACTTGAATCCAGCGCGTTTTCGCAGTCTCGTGTATCGTCGGTCTACCTTGCTGGTAGGTTTTATATTTTTATTTAATACAGGTTTGCGTTTGACCCCATACTTCCAGATGTGTATGCGGTCTAGGGTGTATCAAGCTTACCTATAAGATGCCTATTTTCTCGAAAGGATTTGTTCCGTTACCGGTATTAAAATAAATAAAAATTCTAACCAGATCAATGATTGCTGTTTTATAAAGAGCATTCAAAATGTAATTATTATCTGAAAAAAAAAACATATTTTTAAAGCCCTGCAATATTTGGAAAATCGATAATATATATTTGGGGTATGTAACGTGAAACGGAACGGATATCTCGTAAAGAAACACGCTAATCTGAAAAAACTCAAAGCCAATTTAAAAAAAAAGTATAATAGAAATGTCAATGTCAAAGGAAATTGAATATTAATTTGATTTTCGATCAGTGTTGCCACCTTAGCCCTTTTGGAGCTAGATCGAGCACTGTTTATTGTAGGTGAACCCCTTGTATTTGTATTTGTTTATTCATTAGTGTAATGATTTAGCCCGGAAAGGGCTATCTAGCGCTTATTTGCCCTATTTATTTTCGTAGAAAATATTATTTTGAATTTCCAATATACTTTTATAAAATTACAATTTAAAAAAAATGCAGGGCTATATATTATTTTTTATTACTCCATGGAGCTTTCAAATTTAAGTACATTCCTGGAAAAATTAAATGATCTTGGTTAGAATTTTAATACCGAGTTCCTTGTAAATCAGGTACAACTCCTTTGAAGAGACCGTATTTTAATAGAAACACGGACTCGGGTAAAGCTTACTCTACACTCAAGTGAGGACACTGTTCATATTTTTTTTGAAGATATTTTACTATTTACCTTTCAAAGCTATCCGGGCTGAGGCGGGTGCCGGTCGCGAGCGCTATATGGGTGGCGGCGGAGTCCTTCACTCTGACTTCCTCGTTACCCACAGTCACCACCGACACGTGGGACGTATCCTGTACAAAACACATTATTCGTATCATTATGAACTAAAATTGATGATGATGAAGTTTATTTTCACTCTGGATACTCCAAAGAAAAAGAAAGTGGTATGGCATTGTTTGGAAAATTGCGTAACGTCTTCTCGTCCGACATACCCCAGTGCCTCAAGTCGAAAGTTTTCGACCAGTGTGTGTTGCCAGTGATGACTTATGGCACAGAAACGTGGTCTCTCACTATGGGCCTTATTAGTAAGCTCCAAGTAGCCCAAAGAGCCATGGAGAGGGCTATGCTCGGAGTCTCTCTGCGAGATCGAATCAGGAATGAGGAGATCCGTAGAAGAACCAAGGTTACCGACATAGCCCAACGGATTAGCAAGTTGAAGTGGCAATGGGCAGGGCACATAGCGCGGAGAACTGATGACCAATGGGGTCGAAAAGTTATTGAGTGGAGACCACGTACCGGCAAGCGCAGCGTAGGACGTCCACCCACAAGGTGGACGGATGACCTTATTAGGACCGCAGGATCGCGCTGGATGCAAGCCGCTACCAACCGGTCTTATTGGAAATCATTAGGGGAGGCCTATGTCCAGCAGTGGACGTTCTATGGCTGATATGATGATGAAGATGATAATGATGATGGCATTGTTTTGTACACAGCCGTTATGTCGAACGTGAATACGTTTACGTAAACAAAGTGCTTCCCCCTCCACTCCCCGCGATGCGTGACAGATAGTAGGTATCTGCCATAGCATCATCACAAAAGATCAAAAAATAAAAACATCATTCAGTCAAATTACAAAATTTAAATAATCCTGAAGTAAAAGTCAACTCAAAGGTTCAATCGAGCGACAGCTTGTACCAAATGCTAGCGACAGTTTTAGGTTTCTCACGTCTTACAGCTATTCAAACCCAGACAAAAATATGTCAAAAATTAAGGTATAATCTGTCCACAAAATACAATTTTTTTATAATAGTTGCAAAATGAACTCTTTTATCTTTTAATTATCTAATGGTGTAATTGAATTTAGGATAGTGATGATAGTTAAGAAGCTGCAACACCGAACTGTATCCCCCGATTTTGGTATCATTCGTATTTTTGACTTGCCTCCCTATATTGCAATTTTAAAGACGTAGTGTTCACATCAATATTATAATCCGCGCTATACAAGTCGTCGGATGGGAAGTTAGGCGCAGAACGTTGCGCAAAAGGCGAAATGTAGGTATGCGCGGGAGTCAGAGACTCGCGCCGGGGCACACTCGCCCGCCGACCTCATGGCTCCCGCGCGCTCCCTACGCCCGTGCTCACCACTACGCCACGCGGCGTCGGCATTGTGCACACATGCGCAATAATTAGCGAATCACGGCGAAGTGTCATCTGCGGCTAACTTCTCATCCGCCGACTTGTGTGGCGATACCTATACTAGTACTGTATTGTACCAGCCTTTTTAATAGTCCACTGCACGACGTAAGCCTACCGTAGGTGATTGGCCACGCTGGCCCGGTGCAGGTTGGTGGATTCACATACGCCATCGAATTTCTTCTACGGACGTATGCAGGTTGCCGATCAAAATGTTTTCCTTTACCGAAAAGCCAATGTTGTGAAATTCCGTACATAAGTTCCAAAGAAAGTTATTGGTACGGGATCGGGATTTGAACCCACGACCTCACGACTGCAGCCCCCCTACCGCCTAACCAATAGCAATCGTAATAGCAATCGTTTATGACTTCATTTTAGTCATTTGGCACCGCCTATGTGACGTTAGCCATCAATTGCTTTGCGCGGATTGCGAAAGCAATCGTTGAATGAACAACTTTGATGGCTAACGTCACATAGGCGGTGCCAAATGACTAAAATGAAGTCATAAACGATTGCTATTACGATTGCTATTGCTTTAGGCGGTAGGGGGGCAGGTCGGGTGTTACTATCACTAAACCACCACGGCTTATACTAGTAGTTTGGTAAAATAAAAATAATGTAATAAGTAGAATGGTTACCAGATTGAGGTTGTTGGAGCTGTCGTCGAAGACGCCCGAGTCGCCGGCGGGCGCGGGGCTCAGGATCAGCACCTCGCTGCTGTCCAGCCGCCGCCCGCGACTCTTCTCTGTAACAACATTGCTCTCGTTACTCCTTTCCTCATTTTACTCCTAGTTTTAGGAACCGGCAAACTTCGCATCTGTTTAACAGAATCTTTATAAGCCTACTAGCTGCCCGCCCCGGCTTCAACCGGCTACAAATTAACTAAAGCTATTGGTATATTGTAAAATGAATTAGAGCTCTTGCTCAAATTTTACAATATTTAGGAAGGTTTATTGGCCTTCCGGAATAAAATATTGTTATAATAGATCCGACCGTTTATTTTCTTTTTGACAGCACCAATAGAACGTAACTGCGTCATGTTACGCAAAAGTTTACTTTAAAAATGCGAGGTTTTAAAAATATGACAACTGCCTAAGTTTGCTACACACGATAGCCATAGAACGTAAATTTTTAAAAACGTTTGTTATTTTATGTAATTTACAAAAAAACTACTGCACTTATGGACTCAATTTGTCAAAGATGATTATTATACGGGATCAAGGAGCAATCTTAGGCAGTTGTCATATTTTTAAAACCTCGCATTTAAAAGTGAACTTTTGCGTAACATGACGCAGTTACGTTCTATTGGTGCTGTCAAAAGAAAATAAACGGTTGGATCTATTATAGGAAACAATGTCGGAGGTAAAGCATTCCATTCCAATCCCTAGCGGTCCGCATTATGAAGGAAGTACTCGTTCGCTTATATTCTAAGCGTACGAGTACCTATACTCTATAAAATTTAACTTGATCTCTGCGACAGTGACATTGACATTGACATTTTTACAGTTGAGATAGTGGTGGAAAAACTCGATTTTCAAACAATGTTGTAATGAGATCGAATGAGTAGTTGAAGGTGAGACATTGGATTTTATTTACTTACTATTATTTAAGATCAAGTATGCAACACATGTAAATAATGTTATGATATTAATTAAATACTCATAATAATGTAACGGTATTTATAGACGTGTTTCACTATTATCGATGCTAATGTAACATATAATTGGGTTTAATTTAATTACACATGTAAAAAATGTTATGATATTAAAATATACAATAAAATTAATTATAAATTAAGTTTTATTTAAAATATAGTTAGTATAAACTATCGATATTTTAAATAAAACTCTGTGGTCACGATCATTCGTCGCCCATCACTAATTGGCATGCCCATAAAGTATGACATTGACTGGTACTGTCTGCACTATTATAAGAAATTAAGGACTTCATAGGCGTGATTTTTCTGACAGCTGTCGCAGAGATCAAGTTAAATTTTATGGAGTATAGATGGTATCTCGACTATGTAAGGATAGTTTTTAAGCGACTTCCGGCTTGTCCTGTCGTGCGAGTCTCGTATTACGCCTCACGAGTGAGTTCACATCACGTCACTTCCCCGTCACCTCGATCATGATCTCGATTATACCTAAATTCGTATTCCGATTGTTTTCGGTAACAAGTGAGCTTTGGGCGAAGTGAAGGAAACAAGCTTGGCTAAGTGAGATTTTAAAGGCTGTTGTGAAAAAGAAGATGCACACTACTACTCACCGTGGTAGGACGGAGTGCAGTCGAGAGAGTCGAGGGAGGACGGGGCGAAGCAATCATCGTCGGACGACGAACTGGCCGCCACTATGACGACCTCGTCGGCGATCGGCGGCGTCGTCGATATCGTCACTGCGTTGGGAGGTAGCTGGGGAGAATTAAGCAATTATTAGAATACCCAATAATTAATTTTATTAATCTTAAAATCACAGACGAATTTTCAAATGAAAACCTTTTTTTTATTCAAAAATTACTAACTACAGACTCCAGGGTCTGATGAAAAACTTTGACATTAATTATATTTATTATTTTTGACATCTAGACACGCGGAAGCGTGTCCAGCCAAGATAAAGAAAAAGCTGGCGACGCGACGTGTGTTATATTACACGAACCATTTCGAGCCACTTTTGACCCCAACATAACTTGAAAACGATTTAACCTAAATATATGAAATTTTGCCTATTTATTAAAGTTATTTAGCTAGCCTTGAATACAAAATTTTGTTAATTTTGCTTCAACAGTTAATGATATATTAATGTTTAAAAACCGGGGTTATGAAACCCCGGTGAAACGGCCAAGTCACATATATTGACTAAGCTGTAGAGTTTGTGGAGTAAGGACTTGTAGAGTTAAGGCGTGTAGAGTTAGAAGCTTGTCTCTACATAAAATCTGACAACTTTTTGAAAGTGCGAGCTGTGGTCTTGGCTATATTTCACATGAAAATGTTTTTGTTGGATTTATTATTTCTATTGACATTTTAATCTGTAATTTCTAGTGGACATTTATTTACGCTTTCGTGTTATATTCGTTAAAATAAATTTGACCTAAGTAATGGTGCCTTTCTCTCTTTTGACTTTGCAACGCCCGACGGGGTCTATTTGCCACTCTGTACCCAAATTTATATTTAACACCTTATACTGTACGGAAGCAGAATAAAATAATAATGAATTACGAAATTATAGATAAAAAAAAGTAATTAATTGACGTCTTCTAGGTCTTTAAGGCCTCTGAAATGGCAAAACGGTTAAAACAAACGGGATCCACAATTAAACGTGTCATAAAGGCTACACTTATTCCAAGGCGTCGTCGCGGCCAGAGTTAGGTTTCACGACTACGACGTTGTCACTGACGGCACGTTGTCACTTAAGGCCAAAACGTTGTCACTGATGGTCAAAACCTTGTCACTACTATTACAACTCACCGGCGCTCCAGTATTCAGCACGGGCGGATGAGTAGTCGTCACAGTGACCAACCCAGCCGGCGTCGTCGCGGCCAAAGAATTAGGCTCGACGACCACAACGTTGTCGTTGAGCGCGACGACGTTGTCACTGATGGCCAGAACGTTGTCGTTGACGGCGACGACGACGGGCGACGCGACGACCACCACTTGTTGGGCGGGCGGTTGCGGCGCGGGCGGTTTCGTTGGCGTTTCGGGATCTTTGGATTGTGGCTGAGGAGGCCAAAAACAAATGTCATAAATATTTGTTGGAGTTTAGCAATTTTTTAATGACTTATAGCTGTTGGCCACTGAGGCCTCTACAGCTTACCGGGCATAGGCGAGCGCAGAAAGCGGCTGAGCCCTTGTGACCCAGGAGCATATGATTGAGTGCAATGCCATATACAGGGTTATCCAGAACTGGTGTACTAAGCCGAAAAGGGGTGATTAGAACCATCATTACAAACAACTTGGATTTGGGACCAACTCAAAATGCAAGAAAAATATATCAACTGTTTCATACATTTTGCCGGATCCGAGTTGCAATTTTATGGAGCAGCTGATTTTTTTCTCGAATTTTAAGTTGGCCCCATAGTAAATTGTTCATAATGATGGTTTAATAACCCCCTTTCAGCTTAGTACAGAGTAAGCAGATAACCTAGTATCCTTTACCTAGTAGCCTTTCTAAGTCACTACTGAACACAGGCCTACACTCGAATGGCAATGCTAGGCTCGTTAGACTACCCTGGCGATATTAGCCTATCTGCAATATAGTGAAATGACATCAATGTAACTGAATATCTCCGAATTTTGTATGCAAAGGGGTATGAACATTTTTGTATGGGAGCTGGCATATCCAATCAAGTTGCCGCCATTTTTTTTTTTTTTAAGTTTCCGCGCTCATTTAAAGTAGTATAAATGGATAAGAAATACTTATACAAACAATTGATGTTCTGTCACGTTCTTGAGCAATTATCTCAAGAACGTGACGAACATCAGTTGATGTAAAGATCGCAAAGTTCTCGTACAGCGATCTTTACGTCTAAATATCTCGAGAACGTGACACTTTAGTATACAATAGTACGAAACATTTATTGTGTATATAAGTGTCCCCTACTCATATATACTACTTACATAGTGCGCGAAAACTTAGAAAACATAATCAAAATGGCGGCGAGTGGATTTGCCAAAAATGTTCACGAGGTAAAACGTCATACATCATACATAGAGTTAAATTTTCTTGCTCTAGTAGATACACTTGTTTTGTTATACTTAGGTTGATTGGACTTTTTACTTCTAACTTTTTAAGGTACTACTTACCGTAATAGGCCTGATTTCCACAGCATTCTGCTGCAGCCGTCTAGAATCTCGGTCCTCTTTCCTCCTCTCCTCTTTCCTCACTCCCAACTCTTGCACTCTCTTCTCATCGGCCGAATTAGATCTCGAATACCTCCTCTCTATCCTGTTCACTTCCGAACTGACTTTATTCACTTCCGAACTAATTTTATTCACTTCTGAACTAACTTTATTCACTTCTGAACTGACTTTATTCACTTCTGAACTAACTTTATTCACTTCCGAACTGACTCTATGCTCTGAACTGACTTTATTGACTTCTGCACTAGATTTAACATCACTTATTCTATGCACATCCGTATTTGACTTGTTAAAGTCTGTTCTGACTTCAATGATCGGTCGATCATCATCAGAACTAGATCGAGAATGTCTTTTCTCTATTTTGTTGACTTCAGCACTTACTCGGTTTTCTCTGATGTCTCGGTCAAGGTTGATGCTGAGGTTGCTCCGGTTTAAACTAGTCTGAGAGGATTGTTTCCCGCTTGACTGGTCATCGATCGAACTTGACCGGGAGCTCTTTTTAACGCTAACATTCTTAGCTTCAATATTTCTGTCTTCGACCGAGTTTGACCTCGTGAAGTCATTTGGTTCCGTGGAATTGGAACGGGAGAAGTCTTTTTTGACTAGTTCTGGTTTCCTGGGCTCCGTGCGTTCCGGTGACTGCTCCTGCTTTGGTTTCTCTGGTGTTGTGGACTTTTCTGTCTTCTTGTCCTGGACCGCCTTCTCGGCATCTCGGCATACCTGTAATGAGAAAAATGTGGTGCTATTTTATAATATTATTCAACCATGATATACCTAGGCCGCGCCACACAAGATGGTGGATGTGATGTTGCGCAATACCCAATCCTGTTGAAGCTGTGTAATATCCAATCCTGACTGAAGCTCATATAAAGCCGCACATGATTGGCATAGTACTTAACTAACTTGTAGCTGACTTCACATCCGCCAACTAGTCTGGCGCGGCCTATACTGGAATTTACAACGATTACAGTATTTGTATAATATATAGTTGCCATATAATAATTTAAGGCAGTGGATTATACCTAGATTATGCAATAACTTACCGGAAAATTTCAAGAAATCATTTCAAACAAAATTTTGCTTTAAAAAAATGCTAAAGAAACTGATGTTAGATAAGTTAAACAATGAAGATCAACACATAAGAAAGTAAAATTTGTATCAAATTTTAGATTATGAAAAAAAAATATGTTAATGAATAATTGATAACGACATTACATTGTCCACATGTACCTATAATAACACGGGAATGTATTTCTATCCGCTTGTACATTAGTTACTAAGTTATGGACCTAACGTGAGAGCTATCCTGCCTACAAACCGTTTCGCTGTTTGGCAGCACTTTTAAAAGTATCTATGTATGTTATATTCAGGACAAATCAATTAAAAAATTTAGTTCCCGTATTTGGGCTGTGGCTAATTTGAACTATTGGGTTATATTTATTTGCTGTCTAATTTTTTTGCCTTTTAATAAAATGAGGCAGCAATATATTTGTTGAGTAAGCAAGCGTGTTAAAATCGAACGTGTGGGTTTGTAATCAGTCGCGCGTGCGATGTACCAGGCGGGCAGCCCTAGCGCGGGTTACGTACTGCGTGCCCACGCGGGGCTGTACGTATTTATTGCAAGGACAGGGCCGAACCACAATACTGTTAGATACCATTACCACAGTATAACATACAGTAAAATATCTTCATACAAACGTGCCGCTCTCGGTTTGAATGTGTGCGTGCGCGCCGCGCGCCGTGTCGGCACGCGATTTCACGCACACACTAGCATAATATATGTGAGGAATAAGCTGGCGGCAGTATGGGCTGTGCAGCGCGACTGTGAGCACGTGCGTACGTTACATGACCGCTCGCGTTCGTCAACTCTCGCCGGCCACTTACCATAATATTAATTATTACGAGTATCATGACTTCAAAAAGGGGAAAAAATATTGTAGTGTTTTTGGGTGCCTCAATAACGATTTCGCAAACCCGGACTTATCATTCTTCATAGTTCCGACTGAACCAGAATTGTAAGTACCTACTTATACTTAAATCTTATTAGAAAATGTGGTATTGTATTGTTATTTCACAGTTTATTTGCTTTATTAAGAGCGTAGCCGAGTCGCATTTTTCCATATAAATGTATTCCCAAATTTACTTCCTGAATACTATGTTTAGAGCTAAAGTTTATTTTAAGAAGTCTAGTTTTACTATAAAACAGAGGATTGAGCACGAAACATCGTTTAGGTAAACGTATTTGTCGCGTATAGTGTAATAAGGCCAATTTCACAATAATTAATATTGCAAATTACTATTGAATTTTTTTTTTCTAATGTCTTATGTGTGAATAAAGGCTTTTTATTTTTACTAAATTTATAAATTGGTAAAATATTCAATCACAATATGCTTTTAATTGCATAAATTTAGATCAAGTGCTTTTGTTATAAAATATTAACTAAAAGAAAAAGTGACAACCCTGGGGATCAACGCAAGAGTAGGCTAATAACTCGGCGGGCGGCCTTAGGTAACCTACTGTTATGTATCTACTGTGCCATTACCGTACTTTCACTTACTTGTTGTACGATAGTGGCGGCGGTGTTCGCGGGCGAGGCTGGTGCGGCGGGCGGCGGAGGCGCGGGGGGCTTCTTGGCCGCAGCCGGG
Source organism: Hypomecis punctinalis (assembly GCA_949316475.1). NCBI lineage: Eukaryota > Metazoa > Arthropoda > Insecta > Lepidoptera > Geometridae > Hypomecis > Hypomecis punctinalis. The sequence goes on from OX438822.1 coordinate 12,448,496, forward strand.
GCGGCAGGGGTGGGGGCGGGGGCGGGGGTGGCAGCAGCGGGGGTTGCAGGGGTGGCGGGGGAAGCGGGAGAAGTGGGCGTAGCGGGCGGCGGCGGCGCCGGGCCCTTCTCTTTCTTTGGTGCCTGCAATCATCACATGAAAAGTTTGTTACAGTGTTTATTAAAGTCACGCGTTAGGCGCGCGCAATAACCATGACATTACTGTGTTGTTTACAAGGCTGGGGGTCGACTTTTGTTTAGTTTTTTGTATCTACCTGTTTAAGAAAAATAAGGTTGCGAGAAGTTAGTTGATTGATTTAGGCGTTGTGCGTGAATTGAATTGAAATTCAGGCGTGCGGAAGTTCAACTTTATTTTTTTTTGTTTTGGATACATAAATATTTAGTGTATTTCCGTTCTGTTTTTGTGTTGTAGGCGGCAACTAAGTTTAGGGCCCTATTCAATTAATTTAACATCAAAAACAAAACTGGTAAATAACAATGTAATATAAATGTTATTTGTTATTTGAAAACTAAGTAAATTTTAAATGAAATTGAAATCCGTTAAGGTGGCGCATTGATAAACTATTATTTCAAAAATTCTCCCTTCACTCGGGACAAATTTTACGCAGTCGTGCTCGACAGGATCGCGCCAGAGCGGCGGGCGGCAGTGAGTTTTTAACTAATTACTCATAATGCATTAAAAAAATTACTTCTCGGTCTATGAAATAGAATAGCGGTCTGGCTATTTTATTCGTCAAAAATAATGGGGTGTTGTCGCTGATAATTCTGAGCATTAGAATTATTTAACTTTTTTTGGTGAGAAATTTGTTAGTTTTTTTTTAATAAAGCCGGTTACTTTCCAAAATTTTGTCCAGTTCATTAAATGTTTCTAGATTTTTTCTTATCTATGATATTTTTTAAATTTGAATCAATATCATTCGTCCTCTCACATCGAGCATTCAAAAGTTTTCAATTTTCGTGTATCTCGGCCCGACGCCTCGTCTTAAATGACGACTGATTCTCACCGGTGCTTTCCTATCCGGCGCGTGCTCGTCGTCGAGCGGCCGTTTGGAGGCGGCGGGCGCCGGAACCGGCACCGAAGCGACCGGGACCGGCGCCGGCGCCGGGGACGGCGGGGCGCGCGCTGCCGTCGCCGCCTCCTGCTCCGACACTGTGGGGAAAAAGAACACTTTAATAATACAAGAAATAATTGCCGCCATCTTGGGCGGATCCGCCATATTGGAATCGTTCGTTCGATCGTTTCAGCCATAGGACGTCCACTGCTGGACATAGGTCTCCCCTAAAGATCTCTAATAAGACCGGTAAGACCATATGGGTACGTCCCAGATGGGTATGTGCGGCGGCGGCAACGACCGCGGCTGCTGGCGGTGCCGCGCGCGCGCACCAACCTGCTCGCGGAGGCGCCGGTGACGCGCGCACTGCACACTATCAATCTAATCGCGGTTGAAACGGACCTATTTTGTTGTTCACTGAACGAATTCACAAAAATAGCTTGGTATATATTATGTTATGGCAACAGAGATTAATAATGTTGTTGAGATCATAAGTAGTACCTAATAATATGTTGTGGTTGTAAATCGTATTTATTTAAGATTTTTGTTTTCTATTTGTGAGCTGCACTATCGCATTAAACCTGTAAAGACATGTATATTGTGGAAATAAATGAAAAAATATTGGAATATGAATACCTAAAACATGTCTTTAAGGCTAGTGTGAACCGCGAATTTGTCCATACAAAAACAATATGCTGTTCTTTTCTGTCTGTTGTAGTCTACCTCTAAATATTACCTGATTTGAGTGATTTTTTATTTCATGTCACTTCAATCGCTAGGATTATACGTCAAAGTTTTTACAGCTTTTTTAAATGACCGTAAAGTTATATATTTTTGTGCAAAAACTTGGCTGAAAATATAAGGCGTGGGTACGAGCATGCAATATTTCTTACTTAAGCGATTGAGACCAAAAAACATAAAATTTTGTTCATTCTAAGGGGCGAAAAGAGTTTTCTTAATTCTTAATTCTAAGGGGCGGAAAGCAAATTTTATTAAAAATGTACCGAAATTTTTTTCGATGTTCTACAGAATTCGCGTTTTCTGTATAACATCGAAAAAAAATTAGGTACAACACTGGTCGCATCACAATAACCTTAAGAGTCCGTAAATGTAGTAACGTGAAACGGTATTTAAATATCGGGAAGGGATTTGAACCCCATAAATCCCTCAAGCTACGCTCGCGCGGTACTCTTTGTTAATATAATAGCTTTGTTCGGGCCCGATCCGAATTCACCCGAATAAGCCAGCTATTTTTAGCCCGGTCGCAAAGCGCGCGCGGCGCTCGACAGTTGCCCATTGCCTTTCGCAGCGAATCCACGCACGTTTTGGGAGCACTTGGTGACCGCGTGGCGCACCCGCGGTGCAGGAATTTTGTATTTGGATTGGTGTAATTATTTGGTGCGGTGTTTGTATGGGCTGCGGTTGCCAGACTTCGGCAAGTGTGTGATCGTGATTTGTGTGGTGCCATCCCCAGGGTCCATCAGACTCGGACAATTGTTCGAGCCTCGGGGTTCGTAAAAGCTATAAAAAGAGATATAAATCTAGCTAAAATTTTGACAATAAAATACGTACTTTTGACGTCCGGCGTGTCGCCCGAACGCACCGATGTCGAGTCATCTTCCTCCATTGGCAAGTGAGAACTGCGCGGCTCCTGAACACAAAACGACACAATTATTAAATACCCACTATTTCAACCATTCTAATAGCTGGTTTTTGCAGCATTAAAAATATATGTTAATGCGAACAGCAAGCGAATTTAAGTAATTTTCAAACGATCGAAAAAACGTCGAATCAAACAGACGATTTCTTTACAGCTCTGACACAGCAGATCACATGTAGTCAAACGCGAACCTATTCGAAATAAAAAAATTAAAAAAACATGTTTAGAGGATATTCAACCTTGTCGCAAATTGATTCCAATAAAAATAGTTACAATGAGGGTGTAAGCCCACAATAGAGCCATAGCCCAGCGGATCAGCAAGTTGAAATGGCAGTAGGTCCCTACCTATTTCTAAGAACAAATGGCCGATGGGGCCGTAAAGTTCTCGAATGGAGACCACGTAAGAACAAGCCCAGCGTCCTACGCTAGATGGACTGACGATATCATTAAGACCGCTGGAACGCGCTGGATGCAGGCCGCTGCCAACCGGAATATTTATTGAAAATCCATAGGGGGCCTATGTCCAGCAGTGGACGTCCTACGGCTGATGGATGGACAAGGGTGTAGAGGTGTAGGTACCTTCGACGCAGGCGGAGGCTCGCGCGGCTGCCGGTCCGATTCGCATGCAACGTAAACCAAACGAGGCCGGACATTAACGTATTGTCACTCACAACATCATACAAATTTTATAACTCCAAAATCAATAAAATAACCCAAAATAAGTGTCAACGTACTACACGATTAGCACAGGACCGAGACAAATGTCACCTTAAGAGAGAGGCCTATATCCAGCAGTGGGATAGAGAAGGCTGCAGATGATGATGATGATGAAGTATCAACCAATATGGCCATTACTTTTCAAGTGGCGGGAACTTCACAGGTATACACATCCTACTAATATTATAAACGCGAAAGTTTGTGAGGATGGATGGATGGATGGATGTATGGATGTTTGTTACTCTTTCACGCAAAAACTACTGAACGGACTGAGATGAAACTTTGCAATAATATAGCTTATATATCAGAATAACACATAGGCTATAAATTATAATGATATTGAGTATATTGTTCATAATATAACGATAAGTGGTAAGTAAGATCTGAGAACTCTGAGAAGCTATTCTAGAGTGCGCTTCAAGAAATGTCAAAAAAAATCAACTGTCGAATCGAACAACCGTCAAATCGTTTTTTGTTTAATTTTTTGGATCGGGTTTGAAAGACGGATCGTGACATAGTCTACTTTAAATCCCGGATAAATAAAGGGTTCCTATGGGATGGCACAAAAATCAAAATATCAAGCCGCGGGTAAAAACTAGTAAATTATAAAATCATTAATAGTTTGAAAAAGAAAAAAAAAAATTGATTATGAAAATTGAAGTTTGATGAATCATAAAAAAAAATATTTCACATTCCATCAATGAACTTGTGGAACAATTGATGTTTTTTCGCGATTTCGGAGTTGGTCTTATAGTAAAAGTTGTTCAAAACGATAAATTTACAGATTGTGTATACCTGTGATGTCCTGTCCTTTGCAAAATTTTTATGATTGTTTCATACCACACATATATTTTACACAGAAAGACGCGGAATATAGTAACTACATTATTATTTAACCTAAAAATAATACCCTACACAATTCACAAAAAATCTAGCAAAACTAAAATCTGAAAAAAAATAAAAACGAACTCTGAAACAAGAAAACTAAAAATGTGAAAGAAGTGAATCATGAACCAAAATTGAAAAGAAAACCAACTACCAAAAGTTATATACTAACCAATTCTCTGATACTGTTCCTTGTTCGGCTTCTGTTTGCCACGTTTCGATTTCGACTGTCGTTTAGAAACGATCGCATCGAAAACGACACAGCCGGGTTAGTAAGCGTGCGAGAGAAGCGTACACACGTGGTTAGTTATAAATACATTATAATTGACTACAGTTTCAAAATACATCACGTGGTTTAGATATCAATACTACGTATAATGAATATTTATCATTTATCAATACATAAAATAACTAAAATCTACAAATGCGTTGTGCTACCAATACTTTTTATTTCATAGACAAATGGATGCAAGCCGCTTCCAGTCTTATTTAATGGCTGTCTTAGATAGATACAAACCCTTTGATGTGTCAAAAATTACGACACCCGTTTATGCGCAGTGTCAGAGCAAGACCTAAATTTCACATGGACATAATAAAATATATGGTAAAGCCCTCTGGTAACACGAAAAGATTAATTTAGAAAAAAATCACTGCTTATTCCAGAATGAGTAGATTTGATTCAATATGAGAACCAAACGAAAAAAGCACCTGAAATTTAGTGTGAGCGTAGCGAGCGAAATATTTTCATAAAGGGAACACTTTTGTTTGGTTTGCCTTCGGTGGCGGTGGGGTCTACTCGCGCTCGGAGCGGGACGTCGTGACGTTTTTCCATTCTATACAATAACGCCTGAACACAGCCACGATCAGTTGTAAATGCTATCCGCGGTCACCCATCCGAAGATAGCTGACAAACACCTAGTCAAACTACGCTATGACCCCTATGACTATACTATCTATAACAATACTATACTATCAGTACTGACCTCAGAATCATCATCGATCATCTCTTCCTCGACGACTTCAGCCCTGTACTCGAGCAGCAGGTCCCGCAGCGGCTTGGCGTCGAGGTTCCCGTTCACGAACTCGTGTTTTAGTAGCTCTACTGCTGTCGGCCGCTTCTCTGGATCCTGGGGATATACACAACAGAAATATTATTTATACAGTTAGGAGAACAAAAATATTTAAATTCGAAATTCTTTATTTCATACAGCAACATAAGGTTAATTAAAGCAAATGGAACAATGCTACCCGCAGTAGTTAGGAAGTGTCGCAGATTTTCTCCACAGTGAAGGTTGGTCGAAATATCACTTCTGAATTTAGTAGAATACTAGCTCTACCTGCGGTTTTCCAAGGAACTATCACAATTTTTCGAGATATTAGTAACCTACATGTACGAGAGCTTTAGCTATGAAATCGTTGAACAGATTGGTCCACAGCGAGGGTTGGTTGAGCTGTCACCTCTGAATTCAGCAGAATACTAGCTATACCCGCGGATTTCCACGGAACCATTGCAATTTTCCAGGATAATATTACCCTACCTTAACAAGAGCTTTAGTTATGAAGTCGTTGCACAGGTTGGTTCACAGAGAAGATAGATCATGAATATCACCTCTGAATTTGGTTAGAAAACTACTTTTACCCACGATTTCACATGTAACCATTACAATGTTCCGGGACAGCAGTATAACTCACCTTAACGAGAGCTTTAGCTATGAAATCGTTGAACACTTTGCTCCATAGTGAAGGTTGGTCGAGGCACGGCGGGTCGCTCTTCTGAATCTTGAGCAGAACCCTCATCGGAGTCATCTCGTGGTTGGGAGGCTCCATCTGGGCGAACTCGATCAGAGTGATGCCTAGGGACCAAATGTCCACCTGGAAATTAAAGAAAAAAAAGTTTGGGTAAATAAGATCATTATCTCTTGATATTTTTTTATTATTATTATTTTAATAATGAATGGTCTATATAGACCGATGCAAACTTAATGGCGTCTGCAAATTTAGTAACAAGCTGCGCAATACACCACTACACAGACAAATTTTGCTACTGCGCTACGACTAGCCTCGTGTTCAGCCGCCACTAATTTTTATTTGACGTATACCATTTATATCTAGTCGGAGACTGCCTCAATCCCAGCTATTGATAACCCAACATGCCTCTGGTTAGTGAGATATAGAATAAAATAGTGCGTGAGTCTTGGCAGTAGCGCGCAGTATCCAGGTTGGGCCCATATGTGCTCTTGCGCGCTACTGCCAACATGGTAGCAGAGGTCCGTGGATCGATGTCTTAAACCTGAAAATATACCATCTATATTTTCTACTTAAATTATTGAATTCTTATTTATCCTCGCGTCTACAAGATCCACATATAGGCCCAACCTGGATACTGCGCGCTACTGCCAAATGTGAGTGCGTAGTGTGGAAGAAGTGAAACTTCGTACGTATTTCAGCTAATTTCACGATGCTCACACTGTTTACTTCGCTGCATAGCAAGAATACCACGCGCATGTGCTTGGGATCTACCGACTCAATCTCTTTCTCTCTCCTACTTACTACCTTTGTGTATCTTTCTTTCTCTCTCCCTCTTGCGTGATAACATGGTAAACGTTTAAGCGTTAAGTCGCATTAGAAGTTGAACTTTATAAATCTCACCTTGAAGTCGTACGGGTTGTCCCGGAAGGTTTCGCACAGCACGACCTCGGGCGCCATCCAGTACGGCGTGCCGATGAACGTGTCATGCTTTTGCAACGTCGATTTGTTCTTGGCCGACACGCCGAAATCAGCTGCCGACAAATATCAATCGATCAATCAACTAATCAACAACACTTTATTAGACAACCACATTACATAAAAACAGATTATAAGGACAAAACAAAACAATAGGTCTCTAATTGTCGACCTTATCGCTTTAAGCGATTTCTTCCAGGCAACCACGCACGGACATAAAAAAGCATTTGACAAAAAAACGTAGCCATAACTGCAAAAAAATTTAAATAGCATAGAAACAAACACTTAACAAAAAAAATATAATAATACTAACAAATATACAACTAAATTATATTTAAAGAAATATATCTCTACACACATACATAACATATAAACTACATATATAGGTACATAATATAAAAAAATAAATAAACCTACATATACAGTAATACACATTATACTTAAATAAATATTATATTAATAAATAAAAGAAAAACTAATGCAGTTTGACTTTACTTTTAAAAACATATAGCGATGGGGCACGTCTGATTTCCACCGGCAATTCATTCCACAATCTGCTATTCAAATAATGAGGGTTATTTTATAATATTGCACACAATCATCCATATAAAATAAATAAATATTTGAAGACATCTTACACACATCCTCTGACCTCCAACTAAGCAAAGCTTGTGATATGGCTGCCAGAGACTGATATACTACCCTGTTTCACTCCCTCCCTCACATTCACACACACACACACACACACACACACACACACACACACACACACACACACACACATACACAACGTAGCCAGCACATTTTGCACTTTCAAATCTTGAAAACCCTTTTTCCTATATCAGTTAGGTTTGCACACTTACCCTTTTTGTATGGTATATATCACACTCAACTATTCTAGAACCACCGCCACAAAGATTCCAATATTCTAGTCTAAACGCCCAAACCAATGCAACGCTCCAGGAGGGGCTTGCTTAATAGTCAGTACACTCAAAGGACATGTTCACAAAATGTATGGAGGCTGGTATAATAATAATCAAAAATTCTAACCAGTTCCTTCAAAAATTCTAACACTCGTTACATATCGAAAAAGTTCATATTTTTCTGAGTCTATTAAAACAGTTAAAAACAAAAAAGACCCCTCCGATTTTTTTTAAATTAATCTTGAATTAATTAGCATAAATAAATATATTTGGCTCAATAGGTAGTTTGTCTCTATCAACCCTGTTTAAGTAACCACCAAATTGTTAAATAAAAGTATGTTTACCAATTAGACACACTTTTAAAGTGATTTTTGTCACATTGTCACACACCTACTAACTGGTCACACTGGTAGGTTATAATTTTAGCAAATTAAGAGATGAATGTGGAAGAATCAGCTACGAATGCAAGTAAAATAACGATAGAAGCACTTTATCATTGCTAAACTAGAAAAAGTAATAAGCTGTATTGTTATTTATCATACAATTTATATTTCACATTTGTAAAAAATGGAGGGATGTAAAAATCTAAACTAAATATTTTTGAGAAGCCCATAAAACAAGGTTTCAAATGATGTGTATATCATCTTGGTTCGATTTTTCTCTGAATAATATACCACTTGTGGACGACACCTTTACTAGACCCATTATTGACACAACGAAGATATCCCTTACCTAATTTAACGCCCCCTTGCATGGTAGCCAGCACGTTTCCCGCCTTCAGGTCCCTGTGTATAACCCTCCGTGAATGCAGGAACTGCAGCCCGCGGCACATCTCCCGACAGACATAGGCTATCTGCTGCTCGCTCAGCCCCTTCTCCAGCTCGGCCATCACGGAGTCGAGGGCGCCACCGTCGCAATACTCTAGCAGCATCTGGAAATGACAAGTCGAACAATAATTTCATCGGTCTCACGCTGCCATAAAAACATTTTCTTGTGGTATAAAAACTGTAGTATCGTCATAAACGGTCCTGGGACGTCTACTACCGCATATTGGCCTCATATATAAATTTGCAATAAGAGGGTTTCTCGAATCATTCTGATTCTACGCAAAAATGTTGGCTGAAGTATACATAAACTGTAAACTTTTCTGAAAAAAAAATAAGACATCTCGTACGTCGTACGTGCTATATTTCTTACACTAGCCATTAACACAAAAACATAACATTTTGTTACAATTTAAACTTTTGAAGGAATGAAAAGAGAAATTTTTCCCGGAACCTAATTTTTTTTTAAACACGTACCGAAAATGATTATTATATACTACGGGACTAATCGCGCACTAATATTACGAGATAAATAAATACCTCCTCATAACGACGTTTCGGCCGAGTTGCAGTCTAGCCGTGACCACGGTCGATGCAACTCGGCCGAAACGTCGGGATGAGGAGGTATTTATTTATCTCGTGATTGTAGTGCGCGATTAGTCCCGTAGTATACAGGGTTATTACAAATCAATTAGCATCCTTCTAGGGGCTTATTCTGTAGCTGTACATCAAAACTAACAACTTTCGTTCTACGACTTCCGTCAAAACTAAAAAAAAACATCAGCTATTCCATACATTTTGTCGCGGGTGAACTAAATGATTCTATGGAACAACAAAAAATATTTTGAGTTTTGAAAGTCGTAAATAAAAATTTGTTAGTTTTGATGTACAGAATAAGCCCCTAGAAGGATGCTAATTGATTAGAAATAACCCTGTATAATAATAATGTATTCAAATCGCGAAAGTTTAAAAACGTACCGAAAATTCTCTCGATGTTCTACAGAAAACGCGGAAACATTGGTCGAATCAGACTCCTCATAATATAATCTAGGCAAGGCTATTCTCAACGCGTAATGGACTACGGAATGCAAACTTAACCTGTTTGTAGCAATCCCGAAAATCCGGGGATTTAGTCAAGTACAGTCCCGGGATTTTCGGAGCCAGCGGTCTGGATCCCGGGATTGTATTCTCCACCAAAAACACATAATCTAACCACATGTCGTCTTCAACTTACCCACAGCTTATTGTCTATAAAGTACGCCTCGTGGAGTTCGACGACGTTAGGATGGCGACACTCCGAGAGGATGTCGATCTCGACTGTGAAGTCGGCGAGATCGTCCTCGTTGTCGAGGACGCACATCTTGGCGGCCGCCAGCTGCCCGGTGACCTTGTGTTGCGCTTTATACACCTGGAAAATTTTAATGAACAATATAAAATATGTGACACATATGTAATTTTGAGTTAAAATATTAAAATTATATTTATTTTAATATTAATTTCGAATCATAATCATAATCAATTTATTGATAACATTTTGTTACAAGTCATTATCCATAGCATTAATAATATTATTTGGACTAATAATAGCAGTATAGAAATATATTAGTGTTCTTTTACATTCGTAAAAATACAACCATTTAAAATTAAAATTCATTATTTATAATTAAAAAAAAAATTCAAAAAGATTAAATTATTATCGAATCTTGAAATGTTGATCTTTATTATGTCTCATTACGTTAAATTTGCAAAATGTTGAAAGTAAACGAATCCAGTCGCTCCGGCTCATAATGTTGAGTTTGCAAAAAGTTGAATTCCCAAAATAATGATTCTAAAAATGTTGAATTATTCAAATGTTGAACTTAAATCCGTTTGTAGCAATGCCTTTACGGTGAAAGCTAACATACGAAGTATCTGACAAAAAAATTCGAGAGTTTGGACCGGCAGCGTGATAGGCTTTGCATTATCGATCTACAAGGGTAGGCCTATGTTCAACGGTAGATTACCTTTCCGAAAGCGCCGTCGCCGAGCTCGCCGACCATGTCCCAGTACTCGGCCGGGTCCGAGTTGTCCCGGATGTTGTTAAACACCTTTTTCTTTTTCGCGTCATTGCCGCTACCCAGGTGCAGCACCTGGAATTTACAATGCTTGTTTTAGAACTAATTAGGTATATATGATTATATTTCAGACTACTGTCCACGTAGACAACACACACTAAGACAAGTTGGCACATTAAGATTTTTAAGACTCCCCGATCTGTAACCTGGCTACGTTTATAAAAAATTCAAGTCCCTGAGACTTTGTTTTTTAAAAGGTCATGTGCCTTTATTAACAACCACTAAATACAAGCCTTACGTAATCTAAAACTACTTAAACTACCACTACATAACAAGCAATTGGAACATCCACAGACCCTTGAAGGTCTAAAGATAATCCAAAAGCTTAAGCCTCTTGCCAGTTGGGAGCGTGCCCAGCATGCTGGCAGCATTGCCACGCTGAATGGCAATGCTTGTACATCGAGCTAAATAAACACCAGCATTTTAGTCACGCGTCGCGTCCACCAGACGCTCAAAAATACTTTTGAAACAAGATGAGCTCCCAGCCCCCACGGACCCAATGTCTCAACTCCAAACGGCTCAAATATGTAACTACTACCGAGGTTAGCATATTTGCGTCGCTTGTGCTGCTCCGCCGGATTGGCCGCCGCTCCAGCCCTACTCTGAGTCTCAGAAAGATGTGACGGCGCCAAAGTATCGACGCAAATTGCGCCCCATACTAAAGGCCGTCCACACTTCCATGGGACCAGAGTCAGACCGTCAGGCCTTTTGCCATCATCACGCGCTAGTCCACTCGGTTCGAGTTCGGCTTCGATAATGGCGGAGGCAATAACCCTGCGTATGATATTGTTCAGACTGTCGTGGCGACCAATTCGGCCAACGCTTCTTGAGCAAGAGAGACCGTGGTGACCGAGCTGGTCAACTGCAGTGCAGGACAGCTGACAGCGATGGATCTCACAAAACCTTGCACCAAAACGTAAGCTGACAGCTAGACGAAATGCAGTTGGGTCTAGAAGGTCACCAGTATTGACGAGGGCAAACCTTGTAACCAAAGACCGGACTCCCATACAGAGACCGCAAGGATACGAGCGCAATCCGCGACGCCAAGACACGTATCTAGAAGAGATTTCCGTGCTAGTTCGCAGATCGGCCGATCCCACAGTCTGCGACGACAGTCTTTGGAAGCTCGGTATTTGGGCAAGCGACTCCAAGCATTCGTTGCTTCATTCAAATGAGCTACATCTACGCCAGAATGGCCTAAAGAAGGTGCGATTTTGTTGTCTTCGAATATCATCAAATATTGAGCCACCCGGTGGAGCCTGGTCAATGTAATGTAGGCAAAGATGCAGTAACGTCCTACGCTACACTTGCCTGGCAAGCGCTGCGTGGTGTTTACTCTTTCTATTTTTAATTTTGCTATCTTTTCCCAAATAAACCAGTTCTGAGTTCACAAGTCCTCTGTCCCAGGAAAAAGGACCAACTGGCGAAATAAAAAGTTATAATATATTATGCAATATTGTTACCTTTTTCAAATTGTTAAAGAACGACATGTTGTTGTGTTGTCGGCGCAAGCGCGCCTCATCCGATGTCGCACATCATGCGCTCGTCATGCTCCTCGTGTGCCGCGCATCACTGAAACAACAAAAAACACAAAATTAGACATTTCGAAAACCTACTACAGATTATACAAAACATCTATGAAACAGTACCGATCAATAATTACGTCTTGAAAAATGCCATATAACAAAAACTAGGACCTGGGGCTCTATAATAAGCTAGACGACGACGTGTGTCTGGTGTTCGACACGTCGTCATTTTGGTGGGAGCGCAAACTCCGTGGTGGGGCCCGAATTGGCCCAGCGCTGTCGTGTGCCGCGGAGGAGTGCGGAAGCGTGCCGTAGCCCCGACATCAGACGCAGTGATGGAACACCCAGGGGTTTTGGTGGGTATGCCACCGACTAGCGGTGGGGACGGCGGCCACATGAACACCCGCCTGCCCTCGAGGTGTGGTGGTATCCATAAAGGATTTCCCCTGGTAAAAAAGTGTTCCCGTGTAATAACTACATATTGGCAACCAGTTGAAGTAGTAGTCTTCCCGTGTAACAACGGTGTAATTAATGAGCCAATCAGTCGGGAGCAACAAACGCGACCTCGCCGGCCGCAGCCTTGCAGCGTCCTTGCCTGATAACGATAACACACACGTACACTATTTTCACCTTTTTTCACTGAACAATAAGAGCTTCATTTCTATGTTAAGGAAATATTGTCCTTATTACGTAGTTTTACATAGTATAATTTGTTTAAAAATGTGATGAAATTGTAATTGTCGCTTGGTTGTTAAATAACTGGAAAAGGTGTTATGTCCTAACATATTGAATGAATAATTGTAATAGTAGTATGTATACTGTATAGGCTGAACCAAACTTCTTGGCGGCTGTGATGTTAGCTAGAAGCTGCGGAAAATCCAATCCTGATTGAAGCTCACTTAACTGCGCGAGAATTGCATTTGGCGCAGCGTGTAACAAATTTTTCAAAGTTGCTTTAAGCGATAAGGCTGCCAGTTGTCGCACTACTTTCAAACCACTCCCAATAGATATGGTGGTCGCGTACGTGCAACAACCAATCCGCTTAGGGTCACCGTGGAGATATGTTCCAGTCACCCTTTGTGGGTTGGCCTATGTTGCCATGTAGCAGTGCCAGCAGTGGACTATTAAAAGATACAAATCTGTCAAGTAAAGCCTTCAATATTGAGTCCATTGACTTAGTAAGTTCGTATAGGCCGGGTGGCTACCCTGGTGTCTGTTTTTAGGCCGCCTGAAGGCCTCTGACGTGGCTAAATGGTTTAAACAACCGGAACCTACAATGTAACGTGTCATCCGAGCCACGGTAGCGTTCAGTTGGAAAATGCCACCCGCGGTCACCCATCCAAATACTGACCGTGCGGAACGTTGCTTAATATGGTGATCGCTGACAAACACCTAGTCAAACTACGCTACGAGCGCTACTATACAGTATACAGCAGCACTATACAGCAGTGCCCACTGCTGGCACTATTATAAAATACATATCTGTTCAATAAAGCCTTCATTCAAAGCCAATATTAAATTCATTGACTTAGTCATAGCACTTATGATAAGGACGGCAGTATGGTGGTAGTTATCCACAATGATAGAAAGTGCTACTACCATACATATTCATGTTAAACTCGAGTTTAATCAACTCTGCGCTCTCCGACGACCTCCGTAAAATATAAAATGGCGTGTCGCTAAACGGCGAGCAATTATCGTAATAATTACAGCTGGATACGTAACGCGCACGATCTGTATCGACCACAGAGATCTGGAGAGAGGTATTCTTTTTGACAAGAAGTTTGATCCGTCCTATTCCAGAGAAGAAGTAGAAAAAGAAGAGAGTTTATTTGCTAAAAAAATACAATATAATTAATTTTTGCAAAAAATAGCATGACCGACTTGACCCGTGTACATAATCATTACATAGTATAAAACAAAGTCGCTTTCAGCTGTCTGTCCCCATGTATGCTTATATCTTTAAAACTACGCAACGGATTTTGATGCAGTTTGTTTTAATAGATAGAGTAATTCAAGAGAAATTTTTTATGTATAATACACCTGTGCGAAGCCGGGGTGCATCGCTAGTACGCAAATATTAAGCACGGATCGATGTAACATTTTTCACATTATTGTTGATTTATCAAAAATGGCTCAGCCAATTTCGATAAAATTTAAATGGGACCAATTTCGAAGTATACTCTTTCCAACAAAAAAAAAAATATTGAAATCGGACTACTATGAAAAAAATTATGCGTGGTTATATGTACATAAAAATATATGAATACGCGTCATATTGTATACCTCTCCTCCGGTGGTTCGTCGGTCAAAAATACAATGATGTCAATACCACAATACGGCAAGTATAGAGTGGTGCAGTGAATCCCAAACTAAGAACAAGGCTTGTGTCTTGGGGCTCGAGTGCGATGTAACAGAAATAATATACACCTAATGCGTTTCAAATTCGGTAAAATAAAATTCAAGGATAACCAATATTGGGAGAGGGATGTCACATCGCAGTTTTTGGGTATGTTTAGGCGGACGACATCTACGATGTGTCGGGCCGTCGATATTCCTTGCTAGACAGTGACAAAAATACGCGTTAGAGAAAGTGTGTGTATGTAGGTTTACCGGGAATGGTGGACGCTTATGCGAACTGAATTGCACTTTATTACATCGCCGCAAGAGTAGCTACTTATATTATTACAGTTTCGGAGTAATCCTTCTGTACTAATTTATTCTGTGATAACGATGTATGTATACTAATACATAATTATACTAGGTAAAATAGCTTTGCAAGTCCCTGCACTTTGCAAAACAACGTATGTAGCAAACACGCAGACACAGTAAAAAAATGTAGTCGTGATAGCTAGCTTCTCGCATGCCTTGGCGTACGCTGTAAGTGCGGCAAGCAATGGATTAATAAATAAATAAATAAAACACGTGTACGAAAAATGCATTACAGAATGTAATGCTCATATGAATAAACAATTTGTCCTGCTCTGTGAGTAATTATTGTGTGATTGGCGTTACGCGTAATTGTGATTTTAGAGTTTCATACGAAGCCAGTCCCCGCTAGATGGAGAAGACGTGTCTTATATCGCGGTATCTTTGGGTTCGAGTTATCGGTGTCGCGGCACGTAACCGCGGTCTCTCACGCACCGACTCTAGGACCGCCCGCTGGGCGACTTTAGAAGTTTGTACTTAGTTGAAAGGTAGCGCTCATAGCATAGTTTGACTAGGAGTTTGTCAGCGATCACCTTAGTTAAGCACCGTTCCGTCAGTCTTCGGTGACCGCGGATGCCATTTACAACTGATCGCTATCGTGGATCGGATGACACATTACATCATTAGTGCTGACTGCCTCGGTGGCTCAGGGGTTAGTGCCTGACTTCTGGATCAAAGTGGCGTGGGTTCGATCCTCACCCAGGACAAGCATTTATGTGATGAACATAAGGTGTTTGCTCTGTGTCTGGGTGTTATTTAGGTTATATCTATACATATAAGTATGTATTTAAAAATATGCACATGTAGTATATAAATAATTTATTTTAAAAACATTACAAAAATGATTACACAGTAGATATCAGTCTCCGGCAGCCATATCACAAGCTTTGCTTAGTTTGGGGTCAGAGACAGTGTGTAAGATGTCCCCTAATATTTTTTTTATTTTGTGTCCAGGTTATTTTAACAGTTTAGCCATGTCGGAGGCCTTGAGACGGCTTTAAAATACCAGCCTATACGGACTAACTGCCACATAACTTCCGCGAAAAAAATATTGTCTATTCAACAGTCTCAGTACGGTAGCGTTACATTACGTCAGCTGTTACAAACTGTGTTATCAGTAGGCAGGGGTGGCGCTAGGCGCGGGCGACTTGGGCCATCGCCTCAGGCCTTGCGCCCCTTACCGCTTGACTACGAATTCAGTTCGGGCTTTTGCGGCAGCGGCAGTGGCGACGGTGCTGCCGGCGGGGTTTACGAGCGCTCGGAGCTGGATGTCGTAGCATCATTCAAACATTTTTGACCGACGAACCACCGGAGGAGGTATACAATTCGACGCGTATATATATATATATTTTTATGTATAACCACGCATAACTTTTTTCGTAGTGGTCCGATTTCAATAATTCTTTTTTTATTGGAAAGAGTAAACTTCGCAATTGGTCCCATTTAAATTTCATCGAAATCGGCTGAGCCATTTTTGATAAATAAACAATAATGTGAAAAATGCTACATCGATCCGTGCCAAATATTCGCGAATTCTGTACACGGGTGTATTTTTTGCAAAAATTAGCATGACCGATGCTATTTTTTGCAAAAAATAATCTTGTAGAACATTGGTTCCTTACCGCTCGCCGCCACGCGCCCCACTACCGCTCTTAGCGCGGCGAGGTCGTGGGCGAGCGCTTAGGGCCTCGCTCCTCGAAGGACAAACATTTTTTTACCTTTATTGAAAAAAAGAACATCGAATAATTTTAACGGTCGCTACGCACTCGCTAAATAAGATGCTTTTGTTTACCACTTCTCTTATTAAACTAAACATATTCAAATGTTGTTTTTAAACTTTCGCGATTTGAACACATTAATATTATATAATATATACTACGGGACTAATCGCGCACTAAAATTGCGAGATAAATAAATACCTCCTTATCACGACGTTTCGGCCGAGTTGCATCGACCGTGGTCACGGCGTAAAGGGTCGGGATGAGGAGGTATTTATTTATCTCGAATTTTAGTGCGCGATTAGTCCCGTAGTATATAATAATAATAAACATATTCACTTCGTAATAAACAGTATTTTTTACCCTTCTTTTTGCGTTAGGTATACCAGAGGGTCTTGCAAAATTTTAATAAATGTTGCCCACATGAAATGTTGATCTTACTCCGCCACTGTCAGTAGGACGTGAATCAACGCTGGCATCATATTCTCGCTTATCTTCTAACAGGTTTCCGCTGGTGATAATGGGACCGACGACACTTCGGATACCATTAGCATCATTACAACATTATTGTGTTAATTATATCAAGTTTTGACATATTGACAATTGTTAATAAACCAGTAATAGCTGCGGTTTTAGCTAGTATGAATTAAATATTTATTATAGGCCCAATTAAACAACTTTGCAGCTGTGATGTTGGTTGCAAGCTGCAGATAACCCAATCGTGAATGAAGCTCACGGGTTTTGCGCAGCTTGTAGCTGATACCAAGTTGTTTGATTCAGTCAATCAGGCAATCGTTTGGTGTATAAAATAAAAATTAGACCCAGAGACAACCTTATCACCTCGTGGTATAAAAATTAGCCAACGACTTATTCACAGATCTTCAAAGTATACAGATAAAAAAAACCGGACAAGTGCGAGTCAGGCTCGCACATCGAGGGTTCCGTACAAATCCAGGAAATTTCACAAAATTGGGAAGTTGATAAAATCTCTATACTATAACCATCGACAAAAAGTTTTTTTTTTTTCACTTTTCACATCATACATCGAAAATTACACATTGTTAAAATCATTAAAAACTTATTTTAGCATGTGCTAATGAAGTTCTTAATTTATATGATACCTTACATGAAACGATTTACTCACTTTGAATTTTGAACCCACATTTTGTGAATTTAGAGGCCCTATTTTTTTGTGATTTAAATAAAAATGTACAGTTTTCAGATTTATTCCTATATGTGTACTCTCAGACAATGCTTCTCGCCAAATTTCATAGTTCTATGTCAACGGGAAGTACCCTGTAGGTTTTGATTTTTGTGAGTGTCGAAATATGCTGCTTTTTACGACATAAACGGCTCTAACTTTTTTATACGATAACTGAGAAGTTTTTCTTTTACACAACTGCAAGAAACCATAGATATACGTATACAGTTTAAATTTCAACTCAATATCTTTACGCGTTCCCGAGATAAAGAGTCTTGACATACACACAGACGGACAACAAAGTGATCCTATAAGGGTTCCGTTTATTCCTTATGAGGTACGGAACCCTAAAAAAGAATTATCGAAATCGGACTACTATATAATAGTTATGCGTGGTTACACATAAAAAAATATATGCGTCGAATTGAGTACCTCCTCCGTTTTGAAGGTCAAAAATTGTAGCGAAAACTGTTAATAACACATGTCTACAATACGACCCAGGCTCACAAGATGACGTTTTTGACTCACCGCGATTGTAATACAGAAATTCTTCCCTCATAGCATCATTAGGTTAGTAGCTATGTGTCAGTGTGCCTTAGAAACGTACCGATATACGTACGCGAGCTTAAATATACATGACGTGTAGTGTCCTGATGTTAGTCAATGGTGACATCATTCTTTGTCTTTAAGGCGAGGGCCGAGTCATGATAATAAAGCGGAATAGGGTAGTTGACTAGTATTGAATTAATTATAAGTATTATGATTACTGTATTCTGCAATTAATTATGATTCGTAAACTGAAAAAATAACTAAAATTGGCTAATCCAGTTCAGAGATATAAGCTTGTAAAGATTTTGGTAGGGATTAAGAGGGGATGCTTTGTCTCTTTCCCACAAAGCATAACATAGTATGGCAGAGTAAGATTTCGAAAAACTTTTTCGCCATGTCGATAAACCGAAATTAAGTAAAAATTTTGTAAAAATAGGGTATTACAGTCATTTTTGAAAAGCATCTCAGTTAGATCCTGTTGGTCCAATAAACCACTAAAAAAATACAAAAAATAATTATTTAATCGTTATGTGTTTTAAAAATGCATTTTAATTTTACAAATTCAAATATTCGCGCGTAATTTACGTCAAACGATGGATGTCATTATTTTAATCTGTGTTCATGAATCACGTCACTATGTAAACAATGCACGTAAATATTTTTCACGATAGTGTCTTTGTTTGTAAGTTTGAGATTTATGTTGAAAATGAGTTATTATAAATGGTTAATAATGAGTTACCGTTCGTGTGCTGTTCCTGGAATACTAGTGTACAAACACCGGACAAACTATTCAATGTTTACATAGCCGGATGACGTCATAACGTAGCGGCGACTATTTTATGCACAGATTAAAAAGACGGAATATTTTGTATTGATTTTTAAAATTTATTTTGTTGTTTTATGATCTAAAAGGTACATTCCGATTGCTTTTTGCTTAAGCTATCTCAAAAATACATTTACAGATTTTTTCTCGTTCATAGTAAAATAGCCTATTAGGCAATTTCCATTATTAGTAGCTGTTTTTTCGAGATATAAACGTAAAAACATAGGTCACATAAGTTTCATTGTTTTCTTAATGGTGAACGGTTATTAGTTGATTTGAAATTAACCAATCACCAACTTCACCAATCAATCAATTTGCTATGTGAAATTTTGTTTTAAGCCATGTACACTGAGCAACAGTGTTTCTAATACGCACTTTCTGAAACATCACGTAGATGTTTACCGAAACAAACCGATAAACACGTAGTGTTTACGGAAACAATAAAACCGTCTCTGAAACATTATTTTTTGTTTCAAAAACACGCAGATTTCGTTTAAATTTCATATTTTGAATTAAATGAAATACGAAGTTGTCGTTGAATTGTTGTTTTATTTGCACACTATACTTTACACAGTAATTAATTTTTACACTTTTTTATTTAGAATTATTTGTTTTTCGTCTATACTGATGACAGTTTACAACCTAAGAGAAAGACGGGGGGAAAAAGTGTGGCCAGTAGGCAAGTCTAAAAATACTACATGATACAGAGTTTATAAACAATTGTTGCTCAGTAAATACCATGGCTTTAGACTTAAAGTACACTAAGGAGTTACACTAAAACGCTTCCGCCCGTCCCCTGTCCCCCACCCCGGCTCAATTGAGACGCAGTCTGCGTCGCCGCGAGCACGGCTTCTAATTGGTATATCTCAGCCGGCCGGGGTTCAATTTTAATTGCGAATGGAGACGAAAGGGCCAGCCATTGTCAAGTACATTGTCTCATCATCATCATATGCTCATAGCGTAGTTTGACTAGGTGTTTGTCAGCTATCACCAAAGTTAAGCAACGTTCAGCGTGGTCAGTCTTCGGATGGGTGACCGCGGGTGCATTTACAGCTGAGCGCTACCGTGGCTCGAACGACACGTTAAATTGTTGCCGGTTGCTTATAACCGTTTAGCCATGTCAGAGACCTTCAGCACGGGTAGCACGACATAGGGACAAACTGTCTATCCACCATTATATCCCGTCGAAAAGGAAATAAAGTATGGATTGACAATGATAACTGTATGCTGAATGTAAGTTTTGTCGTAAACATGACGCGCTCTTCGGCGAGCGCGTAAGCATGTAATTTGTATGAACTTGCACAAAGTGTTTCAAAAACGCGCCGCTAGTGGCGCTGTACATTTCTTCATACAAATTACATGCTTATGCGCTTGTCGAAGAGAGCGTTATGTTTACGACAAAACTCACCCTAAGCATACTGACATTACAAGTGGATAAGATGGATTTAGGATTCGCATACGCCATCGAATTTATTCTATGGACGTAGCGACTTTATTTTATATTATGTAGAGACACGATATGATGAGTTATCTATATCTAGCCTACACTGTTCAAGGTATCTGTGGACCTACATGAAGGTCCAAGCGAATTTGGTAGTGCTAAAAAGCTACATTTTCCTCCATACGTTCTCTACTTAAAAGGAAAACATTGAAAAGGAAAACATTGAAAAGTAAATCTTTAATTAATGTAGGCCACGATATATCCTTGCATTGTTATTGTTACAACCCACAAAAGGATATTTAATTTCCATCATCATCTATAAATTATGGGGGAGATCTACTTTGGCGGCTATCTCACTATCTTACTCGCGCATTCGTACATTTCATATGATTTGACTATTTTATTTTATATTTTTAGGGTTCCGTACCTCAAAAGGAAAAAACGGAACCCTTTTAGAATCACTTTGTTGTCCGTCTGTCCCTGTGTGTATGTCAAGACTCTTTATCTCGGGAACGCGTGCAGATATCGAGCTGAAATTTAAACTGTATACGTATATCTATAGTCTCTTGCATTTGTGTAAAAGAAAAACTTCCCAGTTATCGTATAAAAAAGTTAGAGCCGTTTATGTCGTAAAAAACCGCATATTTCGACACTCACAAAAATCAAAACACAGGGTACTTCCCGTTGACATAAAACTCTGAAATTTGTCGAGAAGCATTGTCTCAGAGTACACATATAGGAATAAATCTGAAAACTGTACATTTTTATTTAAATCACAAAAAATAGGGCCTAGATTCACAAAATATGGATTGAAAATTAGAGATTTTAACAACTTACTTCCCAATTTTGTGAAATTTTATTGATTTATACGGAACCCTCGGTGTGCGAGCCTGACTTGCACTTGTCCGGTTTTTATTTTATAAGGTTTGCATTTGACTACACACTGCCTGATGTTAAGCAGATATGCGGTCTAGGGTGTAACACGCTTACCTAGAAGATACCTATTGAGTCGGGATTTGAAGACCCCTACATTGTACTTTAGCGGGAAGACAGACTCGGGCAAAGCGTTCCACATTCTGGCAGTTCGTATGAGAAATGTGGACTCGAAACGCTTGGTTCTAACGCGCGGGATTACATAGATGATTTCAAGACAAGAGTGAATAGGTATCTTCTAAATCTAGCTGCTTAAAGCCACGTTTTCACTAGGGGACATGTCGCGGAGACAAGTTGTCCGACATTCACGTAGTTTGTCTCTGCAACAACCCTCGACATATGACTTGTTCACACTAGCCAGTAGTGAACAGTATGTCGCCCGAGGAGGTAGTGTTGTTCAGTGCAGCTTACACAAAGCGACACGCGTCCTCACTACTCAAAGGCTATCGGGCGACTGTCAAGGGACACGAAGATCGCGCGTGTCGACGCTCGCAGAGCATCGACTAGCGACAAGTCGCGCGACCCGTAGATGTTCCAAGCGACGTCGGGCGACATCGCGCGGGACACGTGAATTTCGTGTCGAGCGACAGAGTCGGGACAAATGTCCCCTAGTGCAAACGTTGCTTAATTTTTGACCACAACATCGCTTGATCTTATCAGTCGAGTTGGTTGTCCATCGCGGAATTATCTTTACTAATATTATAAATCCTAAAGTGTGTTTTTAGTTTATTTTTCACGCATCAATAGAGCAACGGATAAACTTTATTTTTGGCTTCGATATAGGCCCAATTTTAAAGGCGCCATCGAAAATTTAATAGCAACGTAAAACATTGTTCTCTCTATCAAATGCATATGGTGAAAAAGACTTTAAACTTTAAAAAAGACAGGGCTCCTCTAAATTGGGTCTTATATGTAGTTAAAAGGTCCGGAAGTGACATGGGCTATTTTTTATCCCGGAATCAAAATATCACACATGCGAAGCCACAGGCAAAAATTAGTTCAAATTGAAAATATACAAGATACTATACGAGATAGCTGCCAAACTCGATCTGCCCCGTATACGGCACACAATCGATGAGCATCGACGTATCGATAGGATACACTCGAAGTTTCATCGATAAAAACTCGATAAACCTAGTAAGGGCGATCGCAGCGGAAACGCTTTCATCGTCACTTCACTTCACTAGTGCGCACTTTAAACGGGAATCTACGCTGCACGGTGCACAACAGTACCTAAACTAATCAACTACAAAACATTTATCACGTGATCATCAATAAAAATAGGCCAAGTGTAATTCGGACTCGTGCATTAAGAGTTACGGGAACTCTTGATGCACGAGTCCGAATGAAATATGACCCTCTTGGCCCCATTTCAAGCGTCTATAGTCCGCGCTACACAAGTCGGCGGATGGTATGTTAGGCGCAGAACGCTGCGCAAATGGCAAAATATAGGTATGCGCGGGAGCCAGAAAGACGAGACGCCGGGGCACGAGGTTTGCGGGCACCTCGTGCCTCCCGAGCGCTCCATACGCCCGTGCTCACCACTACGCCAAGTGGCGTCGGCATTGTGCACACGTGCGCAGTAATTAGCGAACTCACTCGCGAATCACGGCGAAGTGTCATCTGCGGCTAACTTCTCATTCGCCGACTTGCGTGGCAATGATTACTAATATTCTTTATTGTTCTGCAAAGTTAAATGCATGCATTTAACTTTGTGCTTCCTTAAAAAAATAGCACATTAAGTTAAATTATATTGTAAGTGTTATAACATATGTAATAATGTAGTTAATGTGAAGCCTTAATAAATAAATAAATGATTACCTGTTGCCGTTATTAATATCGAGCTCTGTCCACGAACAAGTCAAATATTATATTCAAATAATTTTCTATTTTAAAATCTTGTGTCAGTTTGTTTATTTTAATTAGGTGCTTCACCGAAAAGAAAGGCTTCATCGATTTTTATGACTTTCTTTGTGTATTTGGTAGGTTTCAGAATAGGTCGTAGGCTACTTTTACATCCCTAAATAGATTAATGAATTCCTAATGAATCCTAAGGTAAGGGTTGCATTTTTTTTATATTAGACTACACAAAAAATACAAAGTCTTGTATATTTTACTATGGAAATTAACGTGGTTTTCACACATTTTATACTATACGTGAGTTTAGTCCCGTTATATATTTTCACACATTTTATACTATACGTGAGTTTAGTCCCGTTATATATAGTATAAAAAGTCTTGTATACTTCGTTCTTATAAATGCGTCCTTTAAAATCTTGTATAGATGTATCAGGAAGCATTATTTAACACATTATTTCAAATCCTCAGTTGAGGATAACATAGTCACTGTCACATGACTTCTGACTCATACCACCACCTCGCGGGACGGCTAAGTTTTGCCAAAAATTTCGCTTATCTTCTTAGGGTGATAATACGTAATAAGTAACGTATTTATCGATGTTACGTCACAGTTGACGCATACTATCCGATGTCATACCTCGAGAATGGTATTTATCAGATAATTCAAGCATGGCACTCTTGTTAAGTAGGTATTTGAAAATGATGATGATAATTTAACACTTGACTACATTTTACTATGGAAATTAACGTGGTTTTCACACTTTTTATACTATATATAACAACCCACCACCGCAACCGCTGTAATCGCGAGCACTACGCGCCGCAGCCCGCAGTGCATTGCGAGCACGGCTTCGCGTGCTAGCACCAACTTGAGAAAGGTCGCCGAATGCGACCGATACTATAGTCGTTATAACTATCTCTACACGTGAGTTCAGTCCCGTTATATATTATAGTACTTGACTACATCTTTATTAATATTATAAATCCAAAAGTGTGTTGGTTGGTTTGTACCTCTTTCACGCAACAACGAAGCAATAGATTGACTTGAAATTTTCGCATGGATATAGTTTAGTTAAGTAAAAGTGGCTACTTTTATCCCGACAGAATAAAAGGTTCTATGGGATATAACACAAAAATCGACATATCACGCGGGCAAAAACTAGTATTTAATATGCCTTGGTAGTGAAGTGGGAAAACACTCGCTTTACAAGCGTAAAACGTAGATTCAAAGTAGGCCCTAGGGCTAGCTCCTGCCCGCGACTTTGCTCGCGTAACCTTTTAATTATTGGGCCATCATATAGCAACCTTTTATTTTTCCAGATAATTAATTATTTTTCGCAATAAATGATTAAACCGCCTTCCATCGCGTACAAAATTCATCAATATTTCGCTAGAATTGTTTACATTATTCTCGATTATTCAAAAACGGCTAGGCCAATTTCTGTAAAATTCAAATGGGTCCACCTCGGGAGTATAACCTTTCGAACTAAAAAATAATTTTTCGATTCGGTTCACAATTGGCGAAATTATCGATGAACATACACAAAAAAATACATACAGACGAACATAGTACCTCCTCCTTTTCGGAAGTCTGTTAAAATGTAGGCTATGTCACTCTCCGACTTTTGAACTATATCCATGCCAAAAACAAGTCGATCGTATGCTATATCGCTACGTGAACGAGTAACAAACATTTTCTTATTTAAAATATTAGTACGGACTATTAGTAAATGGAGTAAGGATTTACACACCATGGTTTTTCGGTTTTCTATCATTTTACTTTATTTTAAAAGCTCAGTAACTGTTTTCCACCGAACCAAACTACGTCCGCGGCACGCTTTCGATGTCTACTTCCAAGTTTATTCATTGCCTCGCAGCTTGCACATAAAAACTGGAGTCACTAGCGACGTGGCGCGCCCAAAGAAAGTATTTGCATATGGTGAGATATGGGTCTGTTTTTGTATCGTATACAGTGTAGACAGTGGTTCCCAAACTTGACTGGGCTATGATCCATCTAATTCACGTTTTCGAACTCGGGACCAAGCTCCAGGAAAATAAACTGTTACCAAGTCAGCCTTTACCGTAGTGTCTGCAATTTCAAGACAATACGTTCATGTCAAAACAAAAACCTTACAATCATGAGGTCGTGGGTTCAAATCCCGGTCCCGTTGAAAACCAATGAGTTCTTTAGAATTTATGTACGGACTAGTTTTTACCCGCGGCTTCGCCCGCATGATATTTTGATTTTTGACGCAATATCATTATAATTTATAGCCTATGTGTTATTCTCATATATAAGCTATATTATTGCAAAGTTTCATCTCAATCCGTTAAGTAGTTTTTGCGTGAAAGAGTAACAAACATCCATTCATCCATCCTCACAAACTTTCGCGTTTATAATATTAGTAGGATAGGATATTCACGCCACTGGCTTTTCGGTGAAGGAAAACATCGTGAGGCAACCTGTATACGTTCGTAGAAGAAATTAGATAGCGTATGTGAATCCACCAACTCGCATTGGGCCTGCGTGGTGGATATGACCCAATCACCCTTTGTGGGTAGTGGTGGGCCTACGTCTTGCAGTGGACTATTAATAAAGCTGGTGCAGTAGTGGTTGTAGTTCATGTCGTGACCTACCAGTGGGTCCTACCTACGAAAACTGCGCTAGATTACATACTTTACTTTATTACTTAAAAAACGATATAATAGGGATGTTTACTAAAAAAATATAAATATAATTAGTCCGTTAAATAGATTGTCAAAAAATATTAGACACGTATTTTTTCTTTTGTCAATTTAACACAAATTGATGAAGATATAGCCTGTTACAGTTCCGCGTGACGTCACTAATACCGCTATGAAATGTACCGGCTGGTGACGTCACGAGTCCCCACTCTCAAACTTTGACAAGGTTTATCTTAGTCACTAATTGTTTGATTGACAAAAGAAAAAACACGTGTCCAATATTTTTCAATAATCTAACTGACGGACTAACTATAATAATGATTTTCATACCCAGTAAACATCACTGTTTCATTCAAAACAAGAATGTATCAAATCAAATCTCAGTCCATAAAACCCCCCACAAAAACATCCAAAAACGTATGTAAAACTATTTCGGGCCCACTTTATCCGTCTTTAATTAAGTCCCGAGTCCCGAGGGAGACACCGGAAGGAGCCATGTTAGTTTTACGCCACTTTGATGTCAGGATATGACGATTTTGTACGGAGATATGTCATCAAAGGTTATTTTATACGCTTTGATTGTGTTATAGGACGAATCATACTTCTTGGCAGCTAAGTTTTTGACTGCCTCGGTGGCTCAGTGGTTAGTGACCATAACTTCTGGTTCAAATAGGCGTGGGTTCTATCCCCACCCAGGGCAAATTTATATCATGATTATAAGTGTTTGCTCTGTGTCTGGGTGTTATTTAGTTACTATCTATACAGGGTTTATTACTAATCAATTAGCATCCTTTTAGGGGCTTATTCTGTACTCCAAAACTAACAACTTTTGTTTTGCGACTTTAGCCAAAACTTAAAAAAAAACAGCTGTTCCATACATTTTGTCGCGGGTGAACGATATTTTTCTAAGGAACCAAATTTTTTTTTGAGTTTTGAAAAAAGTCGCAGAACTAAAATTGTTAGTTTTGATGCACAGAATAAGCCCCTAAAAGGATGCTAATTGATTAGAAATAACCTTGTATAAGTATGTATTTAAAAATAAGTACATGTAGTATATCAGTTTCTGGCAGCCGTATCGGAAGCTTTGCTTAGTGTCGTGATTTTTAATCGTTGCATCAAATTTTGGTCTGGTTTTTAAATATATATGTCGAAAGATATATTCTAGTATTTGTAAGGGTAACATTTCTCTGGTTTATGATTGGCCGATTTAACAACCCGCCTGCATTTTAACCAATAAGAACTGCTTCCGGCGCAGTTTTAGAACAGCCAATCAGAAAACGAGAAAAGAAACTGATGATTGATGAAGATGTAAAAATATTGATCTTTAGGTGAGATCATTCTCTATTTGCGCCTCGAGGCGAAAGCACACATTCAGTCAATCCAAGTTGTGATAATTATTTAAGAAACTAATGTAAAATAGTTTATGGTGACCAAATACACATCATAATGGACTTATTAGTTTGATTTATAATATTTGTTTGGGGTCAGAGACGTGTGTAAGATGTCCTAAAATATTTATTTATTTAAGTATTAAATCTACGAATTTCATCTTCTATCACAATGCCACTTATCATCAGGCGATTTGGTGGTTAAGCGCAGAAATATTCTTAACTAGTTTTTACCCGCGGCTTCGCCCGCATACGCAATATATCATTATAATTTATAGCCTATATGTTATTCTGATATATAAGCTATATTATTGCAAAGTTTCATCTCAATCCGTTCAGTAGTTTTTGCGTGAAAGAGTAACAAACATCCATACATCCATCCATCCATCCTCACAAACTTTAGTATTAGTAGGATAAAAAAACTGTTACAGATATCTGCACCGTCTGCTACTGCACCTAAAATCGTAACAATCGACACGAGCCCTCAATACGGGCGGTCAGTGGATCAAAGCGCGGGTAACTGCGCGCGCGCATTCTCGCACATTTGCATAGCTAGCGGACAAGCTGCAGGTTCCTAGAGCTCGTCTTACTTTCACGCACGCGCTGTGCTACGCCTGCTATCGTATACTAGCCTTTTTTACTATTATTGAACATAGGCCTATCCATTAAGGGTATTTAATTTGTTTAGTTAGCGGACGCGCAGGTCCCTAGAGCTTGTCTTACTAGCTTTACCCGCGTCTTCCCATTGGTATTTTAAAATACCAATACGCGAGCGCTACGCGCCGCAGCCCGCAGTGCATTGCGAGACGGCTCCGCGTGCTAGCACTCGCCAACTTGAGAAACGTCGCCGAATGCGACCGAAACTATAGTCGTTACGACTATCCCCACACGTGAGTTCAGTCCCGTTATATATATAGTATAAAAAAGGTATTTTAAAAGTTATGAATAATTAAAGTTCAAAGGTTAGTTCAGTTAAAAGGTTGGAGGGTGTCATGTCTAAATCATCTCCTTTCGGCTTAGTACATCAGTACTGAACAGCCCTGTACTGTGGCACAGCCTAGCTTGAGACGTGGAAACCGTAACATTAGAATATTTATACGTATTTGAATACGGGTCTTTGCCACGAGCAACTCATATTTAAATGATCACCGTAACGATTTAAGGGGATTTTATACGGCAATTCTCCGTCTCGCTCGCGCAATTCTACAATAGTAAAAATAATACTATATCACAACGAATTACCAAATACTACTTAATATGTATAAAATTGATACAGAATTTATTTATCATAAAATTACAGGTGTTTTGTAGTATTATTCGGAGCAGATCGATAAAAACGAAAATACCTAAATACTTTTTTCGATGTCTTCTGTTAGCAAAGCAACTTTTCATACATCCATCCATCAGCCGAAGGACGTCCACTGCTGGACATAGGCCTCCTCTATGGATCTCCAATAAGACCGGTTGGAAGCGGCTTGCATCCAGCGCGATCCTGCGGTCTTAATGAGGTCATCCGTCCACCTTGTGAGTGGACGTCCTACGCTGCGCTTGCCGGTACGTGGTCTCCACTCGAGAACTTTTCGACCCCATCGGTCATCAGCCCTCCGCGCTATGTGCCCCGCCCATTGCCATTTCAACTTGCCAATCCGTTGGGCTATGTCGGTAACTTTGGTTCGTTTACGGATCTCCTCATTCCTGATTCGATCTCGCAGAGAGACTCCCGAGCATAGCCCTCTCCATAGCTCGTTGGGCTACTTGGAGCTTACTAATAAGGCCCATTGTGAGAGACCACGTTTCTGTGCCATAAGTTATCACTGTTTTATACATTGTAGGTGCTATATATAGGCCGAAGGACTATATAGACCGCGTCACACAAGTCGGCGGATATGAAGTGACTGAAGCTCACAAAGGTGCGCGTTGGATATTGCAAAGTCAAAGTAAAAGTCAAAGTTCATTTATTCCGAAGACATAACAATTGCACTTGGAATCGTCAATTAACAATGTTTGAAATACTTATCTACAATTACATACTACATTCGAACCAGATTATCAATTCTATTAATAACCAATTTTAAAAAAATAACTAATGTTTATCAATGTCAATGTAAACTAACTAATGTCAACGACAACAGACATCAGAATACCAGCGTTGAGTGTTGGGTCTTTCCAGCACTCAACATTTTATAGCTGAGGTGAGTCCCTTTCGACACTTTTGTTTTGTTTTTTTTTTTCATTAGTTATATAAGTTTTTTTGTACGTGTTATTTATGTGTCGAATATAGATATTTCATTTCATTATTTCATTTCAAGATATTTCACATCAAATAGAATAAAAAACATTGATTATTATAGAAAATCACAGAGCTATTATAGTAGAAAATAGATAATCATCACAGATATAAAATAAATAGCTTATTTCGTTATTCAGAAATAACGGTTATTGATATCACAGTTACGGAACAAATATCAAGTTACGTTATTCAGCAATAGCATCGTCAAAGAATAAAAAATATTAATAGAAATAATAACATACTCGTAATCACAGAGTACATATACATAACATAACATGCACAGCTTGTAGCTAGTTTCATTTCCGTCAACTTGTGTGACG
The DNA here is from genome assembly GCA_949316475.1 of Hypomecis punctinalis. Classification (NCBI taxonomy): domain Eukaryota; kingdom Metazoa; phylum Arthropoda; class Insecta; order Lepidoptera; family Geometridae; genus Hypomecis; species Hypomecis punctinalis. The sequence goes on from OX438822.1 coordinate 12,478,837, forward strand.
CAGCCTTTAAGATTTCCCCGATTTCTAAGGACTATTGTGATAACGGATTCGGATCGGGCGCAGTGCGAAAGCAATAATACGCTATGGAATACTAAATAAATTAATAGTTTAAAAAACACTAGAAAAACACGCTTTAGGTGGCCTTTCTCACAAGTGCAAACACCACTATGATACGATATTCCATCATGGAATGCCAGTGCCTATCGTCCGTCATCATCATCAGACCTTGAAACCTAATCGTAGTCAAAGTTCATTACGAGGCTTTTCTAAAAAATCCAAAACAGCTATGATACGATTCTCCATCATGAAGTTCCAGTTCATATCTTCCGGCTCCATCATCAGATCAGTTCGACAGTACCATATTTGACTGCCTCGGTGGCTCAGTGGTTAGTGACCCTGACTTCTAGATCAAAGAGGCGTGGTTTCGATCCCCACCAGGGCAAGCATTTCAGTCTCAAGATTCAAGATCATTTATTTGTGTTCTCTGGCAGCTATATCACAAGCTTTGCTTAGCTTGGGGTCAGAGACCGTGTGTGAGATGTCCCCCAATATTTATTTATTTATTTATTGTATTGTCATCAGAACTACATACAGCTGCCAATTTTCATTAAGCTACGACCCTTGGAAGATGGGTAAATTAGTTACCTTAGATTCCAATACATAGTAACATACAGGTCGACCTAATAAAAGTGTGTTAAAACATCCGATTGAGTTTTCCCTCATATTACGTAATAGGATAAACAGACAGACAAACATTTCACTCATGTTCACGGACACAGTCGATATTTCCGTTGCGGTAAATAAAACATCACTTTCATTGAAGAAAATTATAAAAGAGTTTCAAAGCCCAATTCTGGCGCGTTCGATATCATCTATATCGGTCGTCTTACTCGTCACGGCTTTCATAATTCTTCTTCTTCTTATAGTTCCACTCTTATCGGAGGTTGGACAACATCAGAGCAATTCTAATTTTTGAAGGTGCTGCTCTCAATAATGAGGTGGTACTGCAGCCAAACCAGTCCCGCAGGTACTTTAACCATGAGTGCCGCCTTCTGCCAGCACTTCTCTTTCCGGCAATCTTTCCCTGGACGATGAGCTGGAGTAGTCTGTATTTGTTATTTCTAATGATGTGACCAAAGTATGACATCTTCCGATGTTTGATGGTATTCATAAGCTCCATCTTCTTAAGCCTACTTAGTACCTCAACGTTAGTAATTCGGTCACGCCATGAAATCCTCAAGATACGGCGGTAGATCCACATTTCAAACGCCTCCAGCTTCTTTGTCAAATTTTGTGTGAGTCCATGTTTCTACGCCGTATAATAGCACCGAAAAGATGTAGCAACGTACTATGCGTAGGCATTTCATAATTGACCAAAGCAAAAGCAAAGGTCTCCGTTTTAAACACGACGATTTTGTTTTCGTCTGTCCAGATGTTGGTTTGAAGCCGTGGTGGTCAAGAAGTAGTGACGCCCGCCTTACAATGGTGAGGTCGTGGGTTCTAATCCCGGTCCCGTACCAATGAGTTCTTTGGAATTTATGTACGGAATTTCACAGCACTAGCTTTTCGATGAAGGAAAACATCGTGAAGCAACCTGCATACGTCTGTAGAAGAAATTCGATGGCGTATGTGAATCCACCAACCCGCACTGGGCCCGCGTGGTGGATATGGCCCAATCACCCTTCGTGGGTAGGCCCACGTTCTGCAGTGGACTATTAAAAAGGCTGGTACAGTACAGAGGTCGCATTTTTCAACGAATTTCGCCGCAACTTGGTACACAGGTTCTTTATCATATTAATGTTTTTTTTTCGTCGTCGGCGATTTGACAGGGAGAAATTTCTTTATTTCTCTCAAGAAAGGGAGAAATTTGCTGTCGCGCTATTTATCTTCCGATTTAGATAATATTTGGCAAGATTGTTTAATATCTACCTAAATCCTATCAAGATTCGCGAGTATGAACCAAACTGTAATTATTTTTTGGAATGCCTTAAAGCTGTTGGCCTCTGAAGCCTCTCTCTACAGCTTACCGGACTTGGGCGAGCGCAGAAGGCGAGGGCTACTAACGCAAGGGCACCTGAGAAGGTACGGACACTATGGACCTCGGCTTGGGCCGTCACCCGGCGGGGGAGATCAGACTTGCCCGGGCACCCCAGAAGGGGTGTGCCCTGATGGGTTGAGCTGGTTGACTATTTGGAGAGAATCTAACCGATCTTCTGACAGATCCTGAGGGTCCTCGACCTCGCTGGCGGGGTCGGTGTAAGTCGGTGTGCCTTTGGTAACCGGCGCCTATACCAAATACGGAATACTTCCTGTTGCAGGGAGCTGTCGAATAGGTCAAGAGCAAGTCGAGATATAGGCTTATGAAGATTCAGTTAAAGAGGTGTGTCGCGAGGTCTACTGTTCGGAAACTACAAGAAAATAAAGTTTTGAAGTTTTAGACAATATCGATCGTGATAAAATAAGACTCCTGGCGGGTTTCCAATTCTTATCTCTCGCGGATAACGTCAATATCAAATGTGGAGAATGCGAAGTATACGACAATTTTAAAACGATAAAGCGGCCAAATGAGCTTACTAAGTTTGGTAACAATTTCGTGTAGAGAACACGACAGTGGCGCTACGCCTAATGCTATAGATAAGTCGGTAAGAGGTACCCATATCAATATCTGTTGACGATCTAAAAAGTGTGTCAGAGATATTAAAACCGCTAAATACACGTTTTAGTTTTGAATTCCTATAAAATCGAAACCTTATGCGACTTTTAAGTAGACTGATAGAACATCATTGTTTTAACCAACTAACAAGAAAATAGTAATGATTTTTAACCGACGAACCGGAGGAGGTACTCAATTCGACGCATATTTTTTTATGTATAACCACGCATAACTTTTAAAGTGGTCTGATTTCGCATTCTATCTATCGCACTCTCTATAGATCCACGGTAGATCCAGTGATAATTATTTTTTTATTGGAAAGAGTAGGTATACTTCGAAATTAGTCCCATTTAAATTTTATCGTAATCGGTTGAGCCATTTAACAATAATGTGAAAAATGCTACATCGATCCGTGCTATATGTTCGCGAATTCTGTACTGAAGTCGGTCATGTTATTTTTTTTTAAATTTGAGAATTTGAGCAAAGTGCTTGACTAGACTTTAGATTAGACTTTTCTAGGATTCCAAACCTCATAAATTATTATTCGGCAAAAATGGCACAACAAACTTCAACCGTGTATAGAATTCGAATAGTTCGTAGGAATCAATCATGTAGTAATTTTTACATTATGGTTGATTTTTCAAAAACGTCTCAGCCAATTTCGTTAAATTTAAATTCGAACACCTGTGAAGTATGATATGTCAAACAAAAAAATAATCATTAAAATCGGTTCAGCGGAGTAACCGTGTAACAAAAAACATATAAAAAACAGTCTGATTGAGAACCTCATTTATTGAAGTCGGTTAAAAAACTCCCAACACAAGAAGATTCCTACCGCAGCTAACAAAAGAGCTGATAACTTCGAAACGGCTGAACCAATTTTGATGAAACATCCAAATTAAAAAACTGCACACGATGCGACAATAATACAAAAGCCAGTTTCTCGAAAACGTATATCTAACGTATATTATGCATAATTCATTGCATTCCGACCAAGTACGTCGTTTGACATTTGTAGTATAGATAGGAATGCGCGGGCGCACCCGAGTTCGAACTGTCATTGAGGATCTCGAGATCTAGCCTCAATTCAATTCAAATCCATTTATTATTCTTATTTTATTGAGCATGATTTATGAAAATTTGGATTCTAGATGAATTAAGGGACTTTAATCATGTGCTAATTTCATATAAATGTAGGTCAAATAGTTTTCGAGTTATGAAGGGGTCAGAAGTAGCTCGAAATGGTTCGTGTAACATCATCACACACGACTGCTGCGTCGCCAGTACTTTTTCCTTTAGCTTGGCTGGACACGCTGCCGCGTGTCTAGATACTACTACGGGACTAATCGCGCAATGAAAATATGAGATTGTGTGATTGTGTTGTGGTGTAATTATTGAAATACTAGTTTTTACCCGCGGCTTCGCCAGCATGATATTTTGATTTATGACGCAATATCATTATAATTTATAGCCTGTGTTATTCTGATATATAAGCTATATTACTGCAAAGTTTCATCTCAATCCGTTCAGTAGTTTTTGCGTGAAAGAGTAACAAACATCCATACATCCATACATCCATCCATCCATCCATCCATCCATCCATCCATCCATCCATCCATCCTCACAAACTTTCGCGTTTATAATATTAGTAGGATACTTAAGGGATGTTTTCCTTCACCGAAAAGCCCGTGGTGTGAAATTCAGAACATAAATTCCAAGGAATTAATTGGTATGGGACCGGGATTTGAACCCACGACCTCACGATTGTAAGGCGGGTGTCATTACCACTAGACCACCACGGCTTACGGTGAAGGAAAACATCGTGAGGTAACCTGCATGCGTCCGTAGAAGAAATTCGATGGCGTATGTGAATCCACCAACCCGCACTGGGCCAGCGTGGTGGATATGGCCCAATCACCCTTCGTGGGTAGGCCTACGTCCTGCAGTGGACTATTAAAAAGGCTGGTACAGTACAGTACTTTAGGGAACTATAGATTGTCTAGATAAACTTAGGTTTTAAGACAATGTTATAAGCGAACTTTGTCATTGTAAATTGTTAACCACAAATTAAAAAAAAAAAAGATAAAGCATCACAGTCACAGCATCACCCATTCTTGAATAGGTCTACATTTGGCCACCAACTCGCCCGATGGAAAACAAAGTTGTAGCCGAAGATGGAGTATGTAGACCTAGAAGATACCTATTCACTCTTGACTTGAACATATCCAAATTGTAACTGTCATGAAACAATGACGGAGGCAGGGCATTCCAATCCCTGGCGGTCCGCATTATGAAGGAAGAAGCGAATCGCTTAGTACGAGCAGGTGATACGTCGACTATGTAGGTATTTTTGACCGACGAACCACCGGAGGAGGTAAACAATTCGACGCTTATTTTTTTTTTATGTATAACTACGCATACCTTTTTTCATAGTAGCCCGATTTCAATAATTTTTTTTTTTATTGGAAAGAATATACTTCGAAATTAGTCCCATTTAAATTTTATCGAAATCGGCTGACCCATTTTTGATAAATCAACAATAATGTGAAAAATGCTACATCGATCCGTGCGAAATATTCGCGAATTCTGTAAACGGTTGTAGTATTTCATGCCATTTTGTGCAAAAAATAATTATGAGCTTTAACATGACAAAGCACACCGAAGGTTCCGTACAAATCAAGAAAATTTCACTTAATTGGGAAGTAAGTTACTAAAACCTCTACCTATACTATCATCGATACAAAAGTTTTTTTTTTTTGTGATGTGAGTGCGTGATCGTGATTTGTGTGTGCCATCCCCAGGGTCCATCAGAGTTGACTTGACTTGACTCGACTGACGCGAATTCTGTACACGGGTGAAGTCGGTCATGCTAATTTTTGCAAAAAATAATCTAGTGCCAAAATCCTTACGACTGTGGCCGCACCAGCCCGCCTAGCGGATAAAACTGAAATGTTTACTACAATATGATGTACGGTTATTACACAGTTCTTTTTTAAGAAAACATCAGATCTGTTGTTTCGCGCGAAATGTTCAGAGGTAGCGTTAAATAGCGGAATTTTGAGCTTTCATCTTGTATTTGCAACAAACAATTTTTTTAACCAACTAACGAGAAGATAGTAATGATTTTTGACCGACGAGACGGAGGAGGCACTCAATTCGACGCGTATTTTTTTTACGAAAATTCTTTTTTTACTGGAAAGAAAGTACTTCGGTCTTCTGGTCCCATTTAAATCGTATCGAAATCGGCTGAGCCATTTTTGATAAATCAACAATATTGTGAAAAATGCTACATCGATCCGTGAGAAAGATTCGCGAATTCTGTAAACGGTTGTAGTCTTTCATGCCATTTTGTGCGAAAAATAATTATGAGCTTTTGTTAACCGAAGGTTCCGTACAAATCAAGAAAATTTCACTTAATTGGGAAGTAAGTTACTAAAACCTCTACCTAGTCAAAATTGAGGGCCGCGGGTTTTTGTTTTTAAAAAGACAAAAATGAATTTTCACTTATTTAATTATGTCCGATTACAATGGGAGTTGAATTATAACTAACTTAAAGCTAAACTAAAAGCTAACGGGAGCGGTCTTATCTATCGACTCCCACGCTAATGCATACCGGACCACCGTAGAGCCAGACGCGTACTCAGCGGTTTTGCCGTCCGGCTATTCTGGGTAGAGCTGCTAATGAACAACTGTTATTGTTGCTGACGGTGTTCCAGCATGCATGACTCCTCCCTCCTTAAGATCGAAATTATCGCGCAGATTTTCTTTGCCACGATAATTTCGTCGATAAAAGTAAAATGAAACACAAAATGTAAAAACTATAACTAAAATTACGTATAAAATTAGTGTTCCTATGCTTATTCTCTTCATGTTAATCGCACTATCACGCTCACTATATTGACCCATTTCACTTTCACTTTTCACTAAAATGCTGGCTAGTTGCTGTAGGTTGGTGAGGTCTATGCCCTTCACGTTCAAGGGCTCCACGAAGCGCGTCCTCTCCAGCGGCACCAATGCAGGCAGGTTTATAATGGGTAATGCAGGTAGAGACAATCTTCTTGAGTACTCTCGATGTTTTCTCATGACTAAGCCTTCGACTTCGGCTTCGCAATCGTCGTCTGTAGTCACGATGTAGGTCCCTCGCAGGTGGTGATGGGTTATCTCGTTGCCACAATTTTGAGTGAGGAGGACGTCCGTCCTGGCAAACACCATCCATCGGTTGTCCTGTATTTTCTGCACTTTTACCTCTTCTACGTCAACTGGTATCTGGTGGCACTGCGTTGTATCCGTTGCGAATCGGAGCAGGTTGGCAATGCAGGTATCCTTGACCAAGGAGGATGAGTTATCTTCTTCACAGAGAAATAAGGACTCTTCTATTTCCTTACATGGGCGTGTTAGTGACACCGTTTTCAACCTTTTCGTCAGTAAATAGGGAAATTTTGGCAGGATAACGTGAGTTTGGCTACGGGAATTTGAGACAGGTAGGGGGGAGGACCTTGTAGTATGTATATGTGTCGTTTTCTACAAGGGGTATGTCCATAATGAAAGTTATTTGATTTTCCTTCGCGTAAGCTTTTAACTCTATACATTGCTCTAATTTCAGTAGATTTTCGAAGTTTGCCGTGAACATAAGTTTATCTTTTCGTTCTACATCCTTAAGTATTGACAACAATTCGTTAGAGTCTAAAATAGCTTGGTGTAACATACCTAACTTACTGAAAGCTACAGTAGTTTCAATTTCGTCCAATATGGTATAGAAAGTTTGGAAATTATGGAAAAATAAGTGATACGTGTTAATGATCTTGAGAGTATCCTTAGTTGCGTTATCGTTAATTAACTGTTGCTTAACTTCCCAAATTGCCTTATCCAATTGAATGAAATTGTTTCTAGTATCGTTTGTAATGTTCACCAATGATTTCAGCATTTCTACGACCACTGTTACTCTTTTATTTTCCGTGATTTGCTTAGATTTTATATTTTGTATTAACGTGTCATATTTCATGGCGTCGTCATTGTCTAAATTTCCGGAAATTAATTTGATTATCGATCCCAAGGGATTTAGGAGGCCGCGTTTAACTCTTTTAACTGGCATTAGTTGGTTTAATTTCTGCATAGTAATATTTTTAATAAAATCTGTCTGAGTCTTTATGTCGTTGATGCCTGCGTTAATAGGTTTGTTTCCGAAATGGTTCTCTACATGCTTATTCAAATCTAAATATCTATCAAAATTAAAATCTAAATCGTCTCTGATTAAACTTAAATCTAGAGTCTTAATAATAGACCACTTATCACTACTTATAAGAGCTTGACCTTCTTTGATCGGGAGGATTCCGGGGTTATCCCTGATCTGCTGAAGTAGAAGGGCCAGGGCAGCTGACGTCTGCAGCAGGACCAGGGCGCACCTGTGAAGGACGTTTTAAATCCTTAATTGGTGCTTTAGTCTCACGACCTTTCATTTTAATCGGTACTATGTTCCTGTCTATTTCTCCTACGACTTCCGCCTTTTCGTACCGCGGTTTATCCTTTCCTCTTCTAACGTTTACGCCTTTTACGAAAATAGTGTCTCCCTCCTTTACTTTGAACTCTTTTTCCCCTCCAAGTTTCTCCTTGATTTTCTTTTTAATATTTATAGCTTTATCTGTTAAATACTTGTATAGGAATTTAATGCGGTTTTTGTGGTCTTGCACTAATTTTTGTGTATATTCCCTGTTAAATTCGACATTAAATGGGTTCTTAGAGTCGGTGTGACCGAATACTACTTCGAAAGGCGTTAGTCCTGTGGTGGAATGGATTGTATGATTATATGACATGAGCGAGTAGGTCATTACTGACGCTGCATCTGTGAGTTTGTGTTCATATTTGGCTAGCCTATAAATTTCGATAAGGGTTGAATGAAACCTTTCGACCACCCCCATTGAGTTCGAATTGTGTGGGGTACCAATATGTAAGTCTACCTTATAGAGGCTTAAAGTTTCCTTCAGCAGGGCATTATTGAATTCTGACCCGGAGTCAGCACTGATTCTATGTGGTACTCCATAGATAGAAAAATACCTAATAAGAGCCCTAATTATTTCAGGTGTGGTTTTGTTCTCAATCGCCATGGCTTGTCCGAGTTTACTGAAAGCGTCGACTAAAGTTAGATATGATTTTCCTTCTATGGTGAAAACATCGATGAAAATCTCTTGGAATGGTTTTGTTTGTGTCTGCGTGAGTTGTAGTTCCGGTTTCAGTGGTTTCCTGTCGTACTTCATGGTTTTACAACCGTCGCACGAATTTATTATGGTGGCTACTGTAACCTCCATGTTATTCCAATAGTATGTTCGTTTTAGATGCGTAGTCGTCTCTTTTATTCCTCGGTGGCAGGTTTTTCCAATATGGTACTTTTTCGCAATTTCTACCTGCTCATTTTCATCTTCAATATATATGACCCTCTGCGTACATTCGATAATCTTTACGGTATCCTTTTTGAATAATGTGGTAATTACTTCGGCGAATTGTTTTCGGTGTCCTTTATCTTCAAAATAGATGAAATATTTCACTTTTGGTTTAATGTATTCTTTTAAGAACTGTTTTACTAAATCTAGTCTTTCCAATGGTAAGTGGACTTCCAAAATTTTTTGTTTTGGCCTTGATAAGTTCTTTACTGCCAGCTCTCCTCTGAACCACGTGTGTATTAATATTTGGTTCGGCTTAGTATCGATGGCTTCGTTCATAATGGGGATTCCGGAAGAATCCGTTTCGTAAACTGAATGTTCCGTTTCCGAGTGTTCCGATGCTGTCAACGTATCGCTTGTTGCGGATGGAATAGAAAAAGGCGACCTTGGTTCATATAGAGGGGTAAGCGGGGCGTATTCCGATTCGGATGACAAGATGATTGTGTCCTCGCTTTTATCTTCTTCTGATTCTGACGGTATTATCTGGTAGACGGTTATATTGTCGTCGTCTGGAGTGTCTCTATCTGTTTCCTTTTCTTGGTTTCGCTTCTGTTTCTTTTCTACATTGACCTTCATAGAGTCGACGTCTTTCTCTATCGCGTTGACTTTGATACGCGATAAGGCATCCGCTACGCAATTTTGTTTTCCTTTTTTATAGACGATGTCATAGTCAAATTCTGCCAAACGGAGCTTCCACCTGGTGAGTTTGCTGTTATGTTCCTTCATATTATTGAGCCAGGCAAGGGGTCTATGGTCGGTATAGATGGTGAACCGCCTACCGTATAGGTATGGCCTGAAATGCTTCACGGCCCAAACAATGGCTAATACAGTGGGACGTCGATTAACCGAAAGTCGATCAACCGAACGACCGTTTAACCGAATCCCGTGCGGTGCACGCGATATCCTTCACTTCTCGCTCAAATAGAAATGCAAAATATGCTACAAATAACTTAATATCCATGAATGTGATGAAGAAGACGTACAAGAATGGATGACGGTCGACGAGGCAGATCCAGGGCACCAAATTGTGCAGAGTAGCAAAATTGTAGACCTTGTAGTCGTCACTGATAAAACTGATGCCGCCAGCACCACATCAACATGGTTCGGAAAATGAAGACGAAAATATACCGGCTGCTTCTGAAGCACGCTTAGATACCGCCTTGCGATGGTTTCAAGCTCAAGATGAAAGCGACCAGTATCTGTTATCTGTCCTGAAAAAAGTGCGTGACTTAGATGCGCGCAAGACGAAAGGTTCGCTTCGACAGGGACTTTACACATTAACTCCATAGGCATACATGTACATAAATATATAATATTGATTATTCGATAAATTTTGTTTAGCTATCTGTGCTTTATATATTCTTACTTATTAAAAGTGTAATAAATAAAAATGATTCGTATTTTAAAAATTGTTTTTACTGGTGTATTCATTAATAACAGTATACAGTTCAATTATCCGAATAAACCGGTTTTCCGAACACGTATGTCCCCCAATTAGTTCGGATAATCGACGTCCCACTGTAGCTCCTTTTCTACGGTACTATACCTGGTTTCAGCGTCGTTCAGGGTGCGACTGGCATAGGCTATTGGTTTATCAGAGCCTATAGGGCCCTGGGATATTACTGAACCGACCGCGAAATCCGACGCATCAGTTGTGAGTATAAATGGTTTTGTAAAGTCCGGGAATTGCAGGATAGGCGCATTTACTAACAGCTCTTTACATTTCTCAAAAGCGCCTACAAATTCTTCTGTGAGTTCTATTTTGTTTCGCTTTTTTAAACAGGATGTTAAGGGCCGGGTGATTTTGGCAAAGTCCTTAATGAATTTACGGTAATATGCCACTAGTCCCAAAAAGCTTTTAATTTGGGTAGTCGTTGTTGGAATTGGGAAATTCAGAACGGCCTGTATCTTATCATCATTAGGTTTAAGTCCATCTTTAGTTATCATATGGCCAAGGTAAAGTACCTCTTTGCGGAAGAATTCACACTTATCCAATGTCACTTTTAGGTTTGTCTCCCTCAATCGGTCAAAAACCATACGCAATTTCTCGACGTGTTCTTGCAGGCTAGATGAATACACGATTATATCATCTAAGTACACGAGGCAATGCAGTCCTTGTAATCCTCTGAGCACGTTGTCCATTGCGCGCTGAAACGTAGCTGGTCCCGTTTTTAGACCGAATGGCATTCGGGTAAACTCGTAGTGACCCGCTTGCGTGGAAAACGCTGTCTTGTGTCGGTCTTCTTCCCTCACTTCAATTTGGTGGAATCCGCTCGCTAAATCGATGGTACTAAAATACACTGATTTCCCTAATTTATCAAAGAGATCAGCGATATTAGGCAGCGGGTATTTATCATCCGTGGTCATTTCGTTGAGGCGGCGATAATCTATGACCATTCGGTATTTTCTTTCGCCTGAAGCGTCCGTCTTTTTGGGTACCAGGTGAACTGGTGCGCTCCAAGGTGAGTGCGATTCCCTTATGACGTCATTTTCTAAGAGTTTGGTCACTTGGTTCCGGATTTCTTCATTATAAAGGGGTGGATGTCTGTACGGTCGAATGAATATGGGGTCTTCGTTTTTGGTTCTAATTTCGTGTTTGACCTTGTTTGAGAAAGAAAGTGGTATACCTTCGCAGTGGAAAATGTCTCGATATTCAGAACATAATTTTTCTATAGCTTCTCGTTCTTCTTTATTGGTGTGGTCTAGCCGTAACTTTTTTAGATTTTCTTTTAGGAGTTGGTCAACCTCGCAACTACTCGAGGTTACGTTTATGTTACATTCGTCGCCTTCGTGTTTGGTTACTTTAAGCGGCTTAGCAAATGCCATTGAAATAGTGTCTTCGGAAGTATTTTGAATCACCGTGTACGCGAATGAATTTTCGCACGTGACAAGGGCACTTGGCATTCTTACTCCTTGTCCAAAATCGACAAAATCTATGATGGCCTCACCATTTTGTAGGTCGGTGGGGACTTTGACTCTTGATTCTGTTCGGGGCTCTAGTAGTATTTCGTACGGCGGGTTGTATATAATTGGTATGGTTGTGTAGGGTGTTTGTAGGATCTGATTTTTCATGTCGATTGTAGCTTCTAGTTGTTTCAATAGATCGCTTCCTATTAGGCCGTCGTAACGACTATCGACGTCATACACGTAGAACTTGTGCTTGCCTCCGCATCGGAAAGTTTTTAGTAGCGGTATGCAAATGGCCTCACTGTGTTGGCTACGGGCGTGGGTACTTATCACCTCGAACGGCTCGTAGTATTTGAAAGCAGCAAAATATTCGTCCGCTTTTGCAGGGCTAATGAAGGACCTTGTACTTCCGGTGTCAATCATGAAGCGTGCTTTGATTTCAGGTATTACTATGTGCGGTAATTTTAGAACAGAACTGCAATTTAACTCTATTATTTCGGGTGAAAACTGGAGGCCGTTAACTGAAAATTTTCAGTACTCGTCATATCTGCGTAATCGTACGCCTCCGCGGGCATGTCATGGACTTCTGGGACCTCTGTATTGTACATGTAGTTTTCGTCGTAATACGAGGGTCAAACTGAAAGTTCTTAGAAAATCAAAAACTGATTACATTAGCCAGTTATTAGTTTTATTATATCTTTTCAAAATATTGTCCATTCACGTCAATACACCGCTGCATGCGATGGAACCACTGGGAAAAGCACTTTGCCCACTCGTCCTTAGGGGTCTCTTCAATGGCATCGCGATACGCAGCCACCGCTTCTTCAGCATTCATAAACCGCTTTCCTTTAAGTTTTTCTTTAATTTTTGAAAATAAATAAAAATCACAAGGCGCGAGGTCGGGGCTATACGGCGGGTGACCCAGTAATTCAACGTTTGATGTCGCCAAATAGTCGATCGTTCGCTTGGCGGTGTGCGATGAGGCGTTGTCGTGGTGAAGGAGGATCCTACTGCGAGGTCGTTTCTCTCGAACTTTTTCCAAGACAAGTGGCAAACAATTGGTAGTGTACCATTCTGCAGAAACTGTTTTTTGATCCTCTAACACAATTGTCGCGAAATGACCTATCCTTCCAAAGAACGAGGCCACCATTTTTTTCCCCGCACTTCGATCTCTCTTCACTTTAGTTGGCAACTCCTCGAAAGGAAACACCCACTGAGCAGATTGTCTTTTGGTTTCAGGATCATAACAGTAAATCCAGCTTTCGTCACCTGTTAGTATGTCGAACACAGCATTTGAGTCACCTCCGTTAAATCTTTCAATCATTTTACGGCACCAATCCACACGATGGAGTTTTTGAGCCTCAGTCAAATTATGAGGTATCCACCGGGCGCAAAGCTTCCTGACCGCTAAATGTTCGTGTAGGATTTTGTGCACTTGACTCATACCGATGCCTAAGCTTGTCCGAATCTGCTGATAGGTCACTCTTTTGTCAGTCTCTATCATACGCCGCACAACACAGATGTTATCTTCAGTCGTCGCCGTAGAAGGCCGTCCCTCACGTAAATCATCAGTGAGATTAGTGCGACCACGTTTAAACTCATTAAACCAGTTGTAAACAGTCGCACGAGATGGGGCTTCATCGTGAAAGGCCAATCGTAGTCTATCATAACTTTCTTGTTGACTTAAATGACATCGAAAGTCATAAAAAATCATTGCACGAAAATTTTCTCGTGTTAAATTCATGTTGACGTGACACAGACAATTTTCAATTTGCCGCCAAATCGTAAAACAAATGACAAATGAATGAAGTATATACTCAGTAATATTGGCAAAGAGTTCTATTTTCAAATTATAGAATTATTTTTTTATTATATTGTTTATAAGTGGCCAGTTCTAAGAACTTTCAGTTTGACCCTCGTATGCGGCATCGACATTTTGCTCGGTTGTTTCCTCTACAATTTCGTTATTATAGAATACGTTTTCTGTGTCAGCTGAGGCATTCAACATGTTTTGCCTCAATGGTCGGGCTGTCCTCATCGAGACGTCCGGTTCTTCTAACGGTTTGGGGCGGTTTGCGTTTGGCGGGATGCCGAATTTAAATCCGTGGCCAAAAGGTTGCTGTGGCATAGGTGGTCTTGCAAAATTTGAGTTAAATGGTGGTCTAGGACCTTGTCCGAAATTGAAATTTGGTCGTGGAGCGCCGAATCTAAAGTTCTGGGGTCCTGCATTTTGATTAAATCTGAAACCTGTTGGTGGGGTGCTCGTTTGAAAATTGGGTCTAAAACCAATCTGTGGGGGTGTGTTTTGGGGCTGAAGGCCGAATCTGAAACCTTGGGGTTGTTGCGGAATACCGAACTTAAAGCCTGGGTTAGGCGCAACGAATTTGTTTTGAGGGTTGGTTGGTAATCCGAATTTATAGTTATTATTTGGGATGGTGCTTATTGGTTTACTGGGTGTGGCCGAGGCCTGTCGCTGTTTTTGTTTGGCGTTAAACTGAGTCATAAAGTTGACCTCCTCCGTGACTATACTTAGCGCGACCTCTAAATTGGGGCACCCTTTCAGGCGTACGATGCGGATTAAGTCCTCAGTCAGATTGTATAAAAATACATTTAATGCCATATTATTATACACTATCATTTTAGCCGCTTTTACTCCTTCGTCAGTTAAAAGATTAACCTTGGCAAAGAGTGTGCTACGGGTCTGCTGTATCCTGTGACAAAAATCTATGTAACTTTCCCCGTTGTTAATACGCATTTGTTCTAATTCAATCGCGATACACTCCTCGGAGCGTGGGTCGCCGAAATGCTGAATTAATACCTCTCTGAGCGCGGGCCATGAATTTATATCTTCGCGCTCACTTAGTAGAGCAGCGGCTCTACCATGCAATCTACTGGTAATTGCGTGGAATACATATTGTTGCTGTACTGCATTAGTTGTTGAGCCATACCCGTTATATATATAGTGTGCTTTTCTTATAAAAAGATTTAGCAGATTTTCTTCCCCCTCATATTTAGGTATTATACATAATAAATCTTTGGGTACAATTCTGATTGGCTGGTCTACCATTTTGTTATATTTATCTTAATTAATACCTTAACACAATTTATAAAACTAGTTTAACTAAGTAAACGAAATTATAGCGACGATGTCAGTACGCAAATGGAAAATCAAATAACGATTATTTGGTCTAACCAACGGAAATAAATGAAAACAGGGAATGGAATGCGAAAAGGTTTACTCACATAACGCCCGTCTTCATCCTTCTGCTGTAGTTAGTAATGCCTTGTAAAAACTGCCGCGTCCAATGAAGACAAATTTATTTGTTGGTTCGGATTGCTGCGAGCCCGGTCACTGAATTTAAGAAACCGTAACTACGTGTACGCGCGAATAGCACCTTACGACTTTACGCGACGTATCCCAGCAATCCTACCGGCTGCGCCAGTCAAAATTGAGGGCCGCGGGTTTTTGTTTTTAAAAAGACAAAAATGAATTTTCACTTATTTAATTATGTCCGATTACAATGGGAGTTGAATTATAACTAACTTAAAGCTAAACTAAAAGCTAACGGGAGCGGTCTTATCTATCGACTCCCACGCTAATGCATACCGGACCACCGTAGAGCCAGACGCGTACTCAGCGGTTTTGCCGTCCGGCTATTCTGGGTAGAGCTGCTAATGAACAACTGTTATTGTTGCTGACGGTGTTCCAGCATGCATGACTACCTATACTATCATCGATACAAAAGTTTTTTTTTTGTGATGTGAGTGCGTGATCGTGATTTGTGTGTGCCATCCCCAGGGTCCATCAGACTTGACTTGACTTGACTCGACTGACTCAGGACACCACGACACGCCACACGGTACGTGGATCATCACCGGCGTTCAGGTAAAACTTTGGAATTATTTTGATTGACTTATTTGTGGTCAGTCTCCGCGCAATCACGGACAATTGTTCGAGCCTCGGAGTTCGAACAATTATACCTATCTTTTGTTTACAAACAGTACTAACTATATTGAAAAGTATGGCCACAGAATAATAGTACGAACTATGGGTCAGGGGAGCATACGTCTTGCTACTCGCTTGAGGTCTTTGACCACTTATCTTAATTTGTTTATTTTGTTAAAAGAATAGAATGTTTTTAGTCGATACCCTAGTATATACACGGCCTCAGACGCTAAATAGCATTTTTAATCACTTCACGTTTTACGATCGAATCACACAAGTCGGCGGATGTGAAGTTAGCTAAAAGCTACACGCACAATATCTAATCCTGATCAAGTTCGTATAGGTCGGTTGGCTTACCCTGGTGTCAAGAGCTTTTAAGCCGCCTCAAGGCGACTGACATGGCTAAGCGGTTAAAACAACCGGGACCTACAATTTAACGCGTCATCCGAGCCACAGTAGCGCTCAGTTGCAATTCATAATTTATTTATTCTGCTTCCATACAATACATGATTTTAAATATGATTTTGGGTACCCAATACACGAATAGACAATCAATATAGACAGACAGACAGACAAAACTCTTTATTTACAACCACAATTTAAAAATAAACACTATTTACACATAATTATACGACAAAAAATATGATTATAAAATGGCGGCCTTATCGCCCATGGCGATTTCTTCCAGGCAATATTAATAATATTCCAATATTATCCAATAATAAATATTAATATTCCAATATACGTATCGACCTGCGGTCACCCATCCCACGACTGACCGTGCGGAACGTAGCTTAACTTCGATGATCGCTAAGAACACCCAGTCAAACTATGCGCTACAAAGTCGAGTGATCTGCTAGCTAGCTATACTACGGTTTCGTAGATTTGAAATCGGATTGAAAAATAACGAAACGTGCCCCTTGTCCGATGAAGTCTCCTTCATCGGCAGTTGAGTAAAAATAGTAGTAAAATTCGCGGGAAAATACAACATAAGCTTATCTATGTGGACATCTTGTACATGTCTACAAGTATTGTGCGCTATCGGCGCGCTGATAGCCGCGATAAGGGGGCGCGCATCTAGATAATGACATTCCTGTGGTTTACACCTAAAACTATGCCTTCCTATTTTCTAAACTGATTCCGCACTAAACTTGGCACTATTCTGTTAATCATCTTTTGTTAACGTATTTTCCAATTTGACTAACTGCTGTTGTTTTTAAACTTTCGCGATTTGAACACATTATTATTATATACTACGGGACTAATCGCGCACTAAAATTACGAGATAAATAAATACCTCCTCATCCCGACGTTTCGGCCGAGTTGCATCGACCGTGGTCACGGGTAGACTGGGGATCTCTCGGGATGAGGAGGTATTTATTTATCTCGTAATTTTAGTGCGAGATTAGTCCCGTAGTATATAATAATAATTGACTAACTGCTCTAAAGTAGGGTTACCTAAGGGTACCCCCGGACGTTAAATCACGACGAGCACTTCCCCGTGAAATAGCTGTGGACACGGAGGAAGATTCTATTGAACAGATGGTCACAGACCACAACGCCGCCGTGGAGTGGCTTCCTGCTCAGACTAGGAAATGTCACCAGCGGCACAACAAATTCCCCAGGGGTTATGGCCTCTGGCGCCCAGGCTTGGCAAAAGGGGAGTATTCCCCGAGGCCAATTCTCACCACGCCTAAGGAGGTGGTGAAAGGACCGGATGATGATGACCAAAGGGTGTGGATTACGAGTACGACCCACTGGTGGGTCGCAACTCGCGAGCGAACATTGAGTGAGATACCACATTAAAACAAAATACCGAAATACATTTAGTCTTAACACAAATCGGTGGATGAGAAGTTACCCGCAGATGACACTTCGCTGTGATTCGCTAATTATTGCGCATGTGTGCACAATTCCGACGCCGCGTGGCTTAGTGTTGAGCACGGGCGTAGGGAGCGCGCGGGAGGCATGAGGTTGGCGGGCGGGTGTGCCCCGGCGGCTCGTCTCTCTGGCTCCGCATACCTATATTTTGCCTTTTGCGCAGCGTTCTGCGCCTAACTTCCTAACCGCCGATTTGTGTGGCGCTATGACTCGATTTAAAATCGATGCCAAAGCTGTAATGGTAAAACATAGGAAGCAATTTCATCCTTGGTAGGTACTTCTTTTTTTTTAATAATCTCTAATTTATTTATTTCTCGATTTAAATCAATTAGGGGATATCTTACACACAATCTCAGACCCCAAACCAAGCAAAGCTTATGATATGGATGTCAGAGACTAAGTAAGTTTGTATAGGTCAGGTGGCTAGAGGTGTCAGAGTTATTAGGCCGTCTGAAGGCCTCTGACATGGCTAAACGGTGAAAACAACTGGGACTGGTATGTCAGAGATTTATATACTACATTTATTTGTTTATAGGCGAGCAGTGTATACTGATGTGCCTATATCAAGCAGTGTCTAATAAAATTAGTATTTATCTGTCAAAGGAATTTTTTCTTTCTTTATCCAAAGGTCCAGTCTATTCTTAAATATGTACATATACAAACATATATATATATTTTAAAATACATAAGGGAGGCCTATGTTCAGCAGTGGAAGTCCTATAGCTGATTGATGGAAGGATATATATATAATATTGTTATAACTTTAATTGCAGTCAATCAGAGGACGGAACGAGCCGATGATTCACATCCTCCAAATGGATTGACCATGACATTGAAATGTGTGGTTTATTATACACACTGTATCAGTTAACAGCTCACTTTCCTCATGCTTTTATCAAGTACAGAACAAGGGACGGAGCATGATTTTTTTATTATTATTATGAGTTTTATAATTTGTACTTTAAAATTAAAAATCATTTTATCTAAAAAATTTGTCCAAACATGGAAAGTGCAGCAATAGTCATACAAACGAATTATTCTAGTCTGTCCCCCGGGGGATAGAACGGAAGAAAAAAAATTCTTGTCTCTCTCTCTAGTATATGACCTTACAGAATCTTACTCTTATTTCTATTTCTTAAATACTTGGTTGTCCCCCTGGACATAGGCCTCCTCTAAAATTTGCCAGATCTTCCTATCTCTGGCAATAGCGTCCTGCAAGGATGTGTAAAATAAGGCTTTCTCCTTTTCATTTGCTTACTCCGTGGGCGTATATACTTGTATTATTGACCATGGTTCACTTTGTTTTTGAATAATCAAGTCTAAAAAGGAATTTCTTTCTGATTTGCTTCTTTGCTTGAAATCAAACTATGTTACAGTGAGAAAATTGCTATCTCAAGTTGAATTAGGCTGACCAGTTCTCAAGTGGAGACAATATACTGGCAAGTACAGCATTTGATTTGATTTTTGATAGGACATCCATCCGTCCATAGGACAGAAGACCATATCAAGAATCAGACTTGGGAATGAGCTGAATGCAAACCACTTCCAACCGGTCTTATTAGAGGTCTTTAGAGGAGGCCTATTTAAAGCAGTGGACGTCCAATTGCTAAATTCTAACGACGACGACAACGATGATAGATATATATTATTATATTGTAATCATATCCATTTTTAACCAAATTTGATAATGGAGGAGACAACATAAGGAATACTGGGCAAGTACTGAGGGTTGTAAGCAGTCTAAGGAAGCTTTCCCGGAATTAAATCCGAGATACTCCCGACGCCTGCTGAACCTTAAACGAGACAAACTCCGACTCATAGCCGGAGTTGTCACGGGACATTGCTCTCTAAACAAGCACCTGTTTAAAATTGGTGTTACAGACAGCCCTCTGTGCAGAGGATGCATGGAGGTAGAAGAAACAACCGCGCATATGCTGCTTGAATGCAGCAGTGTGGCGGAACAACGCAAGAAATTCCTCGGAGCACCGAGGACACTCCGGGAGGCCTGCGCCGGCGTTGGCGAGATGCTGGACTTCCTGGAGGACACCAGGTGGCTGAACTAGCTGCAGCCGGGCGACCTACATAAAACGGGCCCCTGGAGGGCTCAATTGTGGAAAAGGCCCGCAACAACAAGTAACAAGATAATGGAGGAGAGAGAAATGCACAAAACACCCCATACGGGATGTCAGTGCAGGACTTATCGCCCCTACATCGAATATCAAGGCAAGGAAACAATTTTGACCAGTAGATTCACATTATCTCATTAAAAACTCTCAACGCCATGGCTAGCCACTTGTCTTATATGAAATTACGTCATCTCATTTAATGCATGTGATGTTACATGAATGTCTTTAGAGCCAAGACAATAATAATTATGATCATATTTATAAATAGCCTGTTATGCATCCACTGTAGGAATAACGAGGATAAACTTTTTAATAATAGCACTGCTTCGAATAAGTTCAGATGTTTCTAAAACTATAATACTAGCACAGTGTATTTATAATACACCAAATTAAACTTCTTGGCAGTTGTAAAATTAGCTGCAAGCTGCGCAGAACCCAATCCGCACTCAGCTTTATGTGAGCTTCAGTCAGTTTTGGGTTTTGCACAGCCTGTAGGTGACTTCACTGCTCCCGAGAAATCTGATTCAGCCTACAGACTGTACTATTCTGCACAAAATTTCCATACTTAAAATGTTAGAACAGGTATTTTATAATTGCTTGCTGTCATCTTGTGACATTCAATAATTACCTATTTTATATTATTGACATTGTACTATTGGTATTTTATTATTGACATTGCATTTAAATTTGTATAATTTTAACTTAGTTTATTTTTTAGGGTTCCGTACCTCAAACTGAAAAAACGGAACCCTTACCTATACGATCACTTTGTTGTCCGTCTGTGTGTATGTCAAGACTCTTTATCTCGGGAACGCGTAAAGATATCGAGTTGTTTAAACTGTATACGTATATCTATGATCTCTTGCAGTTGTGTAAAAGAAAAACTTCTCAGGTATCGTTTAAAAAAGTTAGAGCTGTTTATGTCGTAAAAAATCGCATATTTCGACACTCACAAAAATCAAAACCTACAGGGTACTTCCCGTTGACATAGAACTATGAAATTTGGCGAGAAGTATTGTCACAGAGTACACATATAGGAATAAATCTGAAATCTGTACATTTTTATTTAAATCACAAAAAATAGGGCCTCAAAATTCACAAAATATGGGTTCAAATTCAAAGTGAGTAAATCGTATATAAAAGAACTTCATTAGCACATGCTAAACCAGGTTTTTAATTTTTTAACAATGTGTTTGTACGGAACCCTCGATGTGCGAGCCTGACTCGCACTTGTCCGGTTTTTTTTCATTTGTTACAATTTGACATTCTCTTTCATTTATTATTGACTGACGAAAATCTACCAAAGTGGATGGGCAGCAGTTGGGCATTTGGTTTGGTAGGTTTTCATCACTCATAGAGTGGCACCTTGTTGTGTTTAGTCTTGTATTTAGAATAATTAGTGTAATGTAGATATGTTAATTGTGTTTAATGTTTATATTTGACTGAAATCGACTTGGTTTTAAGAATGTAGGAAAATGAAATGAAACGAAATGAATTATAATTTAACATAAGTAATTTGTAAACATGTGAGTAATTGTTATTTTTGTTGGACTATTCAAAAGTGTGTCTGTGACACCCATTTGTCGTAATAAAATAAACTGAAACTGTTCAGTCTAACATAGATTTTTAGTGATCACTCCTGTTCTTACTTGTCTTATTAAAGTGTGTTAGTTACTCTTTCACACAGCAACAGAGCAATAGATAGACTTGATTTTTGGCATAGACATAGTTCAAAGGTTGGAAATTGACTTAGGCTACTTTTTATACCTGAAAAAAAGGTTCCTGTGGGAAACCACGTCAAAATATAATGCGGGTGAAGCCGCGGGAATAAGCTAGTAATGGATATAATTTGGAAAACACAGGCTACTTTGGCATATCAATATTAGAGTAAATATTCCAATTCAAGTTTTACCGTGAGATCATAATGAATTAGATTCCAAACTACTTTGCAAGTAAGATTTTGCAAAAAACAAGGTTGATGTCTATGCAAATTGACTCATGAATTAACAGTTTGCAAAATAAGAGTATTTATTTAAGAAACATAAGCGACTGGCTAGGTAGAATGGGGTGCAAATATTGACAATTCCAATTTAATAAAATTTACTGAGCTTCTAAGCCTCATAAAGGAATAGAGACTAGAATGTTTTTAGAACTGTATGCTCCTTATGTGATAGCTTAACTTTGGGAAACTATAGAATGAAATATCTACAGGGCTAACTGCAATAAAAAGTTTTAATATCATTCCTGTTCAAGATAGAGCAATGGTGGTTGTAAAGAGGCCGTGAGTTATGGACTGCATGGTATATATAACCTACTCTCACTGCTGAACATAGACTTTATGTCAATATGACAATCAAGCTATAATCCAATGTACTAGCTAAAAGTAGACTGGAAAATTTCAATGGAAGAATTCAAACAAACCAGGTTTTTTTTTTTCATTTTAATTGTGGCCATTTATTTCTAGTTCTTTAATTATGATGATAAAACCTGTAGGCTAATGAATGTTGGAATAGGTGTCTGTTTATAAAATTAGTGGAGCACTACATTTAATTTTGTTTAGATTGGCGCTCTTTTTGATTCTGATGCCACAGTGATAAGTCCTATACCCAGTCCATTATAAGCATAATTCAATTGTTTCATCCACTTATCCTCGATCATAGGCAGTGTAAATGAAGTGAAGTAGACAATTGCACATCTTGAAATAATGTTAGTGTGTCACCAATTTTCTACAATTAATGCACAACTTTTCCAAGCAAGTGAATTTCCCTACACACCTAGCCATTATGCAAACATGGTATTTACCTCGTTCGTTCCGTGGTCTAAAACTGGCACAACACTGCAATCCAAAAGTGAAAACGTACACAAACACTGCACTATTTGATTTGCTTCTAGAACCAGTTAAAATACAGGCAGGGCGCGCCGACAGCCACTAATTCAATTAGCCATTGACCACGCAACAAATATTTAATCAAATGTCGTTTAGCACTGCGACACGCAGATGCGACGCGCGAGAAT
This sequence comes from Hypomecis punctinalis, assembly GCA_949316475.1. NCBI lineage: Eukaryota > Metazoa > Arthropoda > Insecta > Lepidoptera > Geometridae > Hypomecis > Hypomecis punctinalis. Next base: position 12,501,799 of record OX438822.1, read on the forward strand.
GAGGAACCAAGTGAAGATCTGACCCGGCCTCGCCTCTATGTCCTCGTGAAAACCAGTTCCTCTTTACCCACTAAACCAAAGAGCGAGGAAAGAGCGTCGACTCTGCGACTACTACGTACTGGCGCACTGACTGAAGCCCCAGTACTACGTGTGGGGCGCTAATCTAACGACAATTTCACGATCTAGCAGGATAAATTTATTCGATAGGTGAAAGGGGCATACCTTAGATCTCGAAACGTATGAATCCAATTTTCAACAGTCCGTAGGTTAAGTCGTGTAAATATCACTTGACGCACAATTGGTATGTATCACAATTTGTCTTTAGCACTAGTAAATTCCATGCATTTATCGGTAATACAAAACGGTTCCACACAAATGCACTAAACGCGCCGCTAGCCTGAGAAAGACGCCATTTTGATTTCGTCAACTAATGACCATAGACAAATATAAATGTCTACTTGCGTTTTAATTTTAATGTTTTTTTTTTCAGGGCTCGCTATTCATCATGTGATAAATATTACAGAACAGAATTTATTTTCATTTGCGAAATATATCTGTTACTAAGGTGCACTGATAGAGTGTAAAAATAGGTCTTGACTTTTCATCCTCAACATTATTAGTAGTTTGCGCACGGTTGTAATCTGTAAATGGTTAAATAGTTGTACTCTGTGATTTGTACTAAAGCCAAAAATAATAAAAAAAACAATGTTTTTTATTCGAAAAAGCAAAAATATTATCTATGACAATGTAGCCAGCAACATTTTTTACCAACATTTAAGGCCCCATCATACACAGGCGGTACGAGCGGTAGAGCGGTACGAGCGGTACGAGCGGTAAAGGGCGGTACGGCAGTACCGCGACCGGACCTGTGTGAGCCCTTCTTATATAACCAGTACAATACAGATGCCCGCACGTCTGCTATACCGCTCGTACCGCCTGTGTGTAAAGGAGCCTTTATGTGTAAACAGTAGTTGGGTTCTCTACCGGATTCATTGAAAAACTCGACGAGCGATGTTAACAAAATCAGAATTTACTAATTGGGGATTTAGAGCTGCTACATGAGAAAAACTACATGTGTTTGAAAACTCGCCATACATTACGAGGGTAGGAACAAGGTTGAAAAGTAAAAAATCTTATTTTGTGAGCAATGGCGGACCTGTTAGGATCCATACTCGAAATACAAGGTTATTTGCTAAGCTGAAAGGGGGCTACTGAGACCATCGTTATTAACAACTTTTCAATGGGATCAATTCGGGATACGGGAAAAAAAACAGGTGTGCTGTAGAACCACATTTCAACTCAGGATCGACCACATGTATTGTTTCAATTGTATGAAACAGCTTTTTTTTTTCTTGAGTTCCAATGAGTCCCATTTTATTGGTACTAGTCTATAGTTTTTACGTTCTAACTGAATCCTCACAAGTTTATATCTTGGCTAGCTCATAATCGATTTGGTTCATAATTGGTTTGGTCTCCGTTCCGGTAACTGACAGTTTGGAACTGTCAGGCGTTTCACTTTCATCGACTCTTAACTTTGGCTCATACTCATACTCATATTTACATAGAGCACAATTAGCCTCCAAAAAACTTGGCGTTCACTCTAAGGTGAGACGGTATTTCACACCTGAGCAACTACATAGTCTTTTTAAAGCCCAAGTCAGGTCTTGCATGGAATACCTACTGCTCTCACCTTTGGTATGGCTCTGCCAAATATCAATCGGAGGCTCTGGAGTCGATTGAGAGGCGAGCCAGGAGGCTGACTGACAACGAAATCTTGTCTAAATCGCAGCTGCAAAGTCTCGAGCATCGACGAACGGTAGCATGTTTGTTTTATCGGATACACTTCGGAGAGTGCGCTCAGGAGTTGCACAATCTGGTCCCACCTGCCCCTTTCTTCTATCGTACGGCTAGACAGACGCAACCAAAGCGCCACCCTTTTATGGTGGACATTCCGCGCGTTAGAACTAAGTGTTTCGAATCCTCATTCTTCATACGAACAGCCAGAATGTGGAACGCTTTGCCTAGGTCTATCTTACCGCTTAAGTACAACGTGGGTTTCTTCAAATCCCGAGTAAATAGGTGTCTTCTAGGTAAGCGGGCTTAACCCTAGACCGCATATCTGCTCACATCAGGCAGTATGTAGTCAAACGCAAACCTATACGGAACAAAAAAAAAAAGGCCTTGGCTTGTGATTGGCTGACGGGCGGCGCTAGTTGCGGCGGTGGCACCGCATATGTAGCAAAGTTAAACGCTACATCATTCCCCCTTCTGACTGAGTGAGCTGTAGAGTTGAGTCTTGATGCCTTGGAAGAGAGACCATGCTTGATGCACGTACCAGTGGTGCACGTACCTCTGTGTTTGAAACGGTTGGTAATTTTTTTATTTGACTATGGTAATTCCTGAATTTAGCTGTCATAAAAGGGGTAAGCTTCACTATCCCAGCTGTGCGTACGTGTTTTTGTTCGATAATTTCGCGAAAATGGCTAATTGAATCGTTGTGACCACTTAAAATAGATGTTTATTACGAAATCGAGATGTCGAGCCGCCGTTCTATGCTCGGTTCGGCCTTGGACGTGCTACCAGCCCCCACAGATCCGCTACGGGAACTCTTCGAGGCGTGTAAAACAGGAGACGCTGCAAGGGTCAAAAAGCTAATTACTCCTCAAAATGTGAATGCCAGGGACACTGCTGGGCGTAAATCCACCCCTCTACACTTCGCTGCAGGTACTGAACCATACACAACGCGTTAAACATTGTTTGTTTGTCGATAATTTCAGTCCAAAACAAAAAAGTGAAAGGGCTATTCTGTTTAGGATCGTGTAGGAAGCTATAAATTTCGTGAAATTGCATAATTCGCTACGCTTAGTGGTTTCGAGGTATCATTCATTACGATTGGTCCAATTTTGTTCAAGAGCATGGATGTGATTAAACAATTATTATTACCAGCTTCATATTGTGTTTATGTACCTACTGTGTGATCTGACTGTAATGAAACTCCAAAGACTAAGCATTTTCCTTCAATACTGAGAGTATTTATTTTACTAACCGAGGAAAGAAAGCGATAAATATCTTTTAATCTTAAGTGCATCAGAAATGTGACATAGGGTGAAATGGCCAGTTTGCCATTACCACCAGTTCACGACCACTTTTTCATAAAACCACTATAAATAGTTAAATAAAAGCGCGCCAACGTTTGTTTTGGTTTTTGAACGATACTTTAGTCTATCGCTTCCCCTCCACGACACTGTGATTTGTCTTCTGATACGTGATGCACTTCAATGAGCCTGTGAACCAGACCCATAGTGGACGTGTCGGAATTGGTTGCACAAATTTACGAAAAAAATAGTGAGAGGACACTTTTTCAACCGCAAGTAAAACAAGTTTTTTGTCGAGATTCACGCATCCAAATGTAGCTTGGAATGTTTAGAAATACACGTTTTTACCCCTAAAGGGTCATTTTAATGTAAAATATGCGCTTTTAATTAAAATAATAGGTGTTCGGCAAACTAACCTACTAAAATTGTGTATGCATCATTTCACGACCACATGGTCGGCAAATGACTATTTCCCATCGATCTTGTTCATAAATTTTCTAACTGATACTTCATGGTACGGCATTTTAGTCTTTGTCAGTTTGATCTTTAGGATGTGGTTTAAGTACACTTCAGAATGCGACCAGCAAAATGTGTTGATTACCATTAAAATATAAAGCATTATTTTGGTGGTCGACAATCGGTCAGCTAACGACCATGTATCTTATGCCATACAAAAATTGCTAAATAAGTAAATAATACTATTATTAAAATTACTAAATAAGTGTAAATAGATGAAAAATAAATATCATTAAAATAATTGAATGAATAAGATTAGATACCTAACTAAAATTAAATGTCATTTAAACATGATTATTTGATGCTGTTATTATTTACGACCCTAAGAACATGCTCTAAGGCTCTTTTTTCAATGGCTTTTGAGTGGACGTCAACTAACGAAAATGTCGGACGCAAACTGACCACATGTAGTCGGGAACTAAAAAATAGCACATTTTGATAAATTATTATTTATTTTATACTTACTAACATAAAATACAAAAAAACTTATGTTTTTTCGTATTTTATACTTACTAACATAAAATACAAAAAAACTTATGTTTTTTCAATTATTTAAGGTTTTTTCTAAACTTCTGAGTATTATTTGAATCAGAACATTATCATTATAGTGAATAATGTCACTTCAAAGATTACTAGTCCACTAAGTGGTCGTGAACTGGCTGTTTCACCCTACTCTAGCATCTAGATAATCAATAACAAAACCAAGGCTTCACATTTAATTTATGAATAAATATTGCAATTATAAAGGATTCTAGTGGACTTGAATCATACACTTGTAACACTTGGATACCATGTATTATAAATTCATCATCTAAAAATTAAAAAAAAATTAAATAAAATATCCTTCTAGACTAGATCCCCGAAGTTATGGCAATAGGTTTTGTGATTTTTAGAACCAAACATGATAATTGCAGTTATAGTAATACTGGTGCACAATTCTCTATGAAAACAAGCACAATTTGTGTGGAAAATATTTATTTTACAAATAACATAACTTAATCTCGGTTTATAATTTATTTTAAGGTAATTTTACATTTATCTAACATTTCTCCAACTGGAATTCACAGATATAAAAAAAATACTTATGGTACAATGTTATGTTTTGTCAATAGAGAAACAAGCCCCTGGTAGTTTTTTGTACCTCAAGAAGTCAAGTCACTTGAGTTGGTCCTGTAAACTTGTATGAAAAACTTAGATAATTATAACTTATTTGACAGACTTTCAGTTTCTATGATCTCTTTCTTTTATTTCTGATATCAAAGCCCCTGATAAACGTACAAAATAAAACGGTGGTTTTAAAGTTTTAACATCATTGGCTTTTCGGCGAAGGAAAATTTCGTGAGGCAACCTGTCCATAGAAGAAATTTGATGGCGTATGTGAATCCACCAACCCGCACTGGGCCAGCGTGGTGGATATGGCCCAAACACCCTTTTTGGGTAGGCCTACATCCTGCAGTGGACTATTAAAAGGCTGATACAGTACAGTACAGTTTAAAGTTATCTCTGTGGTTATACCGTCATACTGTCACATTATAATAAAAAAAATTGTGAACTGCAGATTTATTTTGTACTTCGATCAGGGGCTTAAGAGTTCTGCAGAACTAAGCATAGCTTAGAGCAGTGGTTCCTAAAGTTGTCTGTCTCTGTCTGTTGTGTCTTGCAAAAGTTAAATCTTTGTATAATTTTTATTACTTCTCAGTCTCGGCTACACCTATGGCTTGGTTGATTGATGTATTGTTTTACAGGTAGAGTTCTCAATATTGAGTGAACCCACAGTTTGGAAAACCCTGGCTCGGAGAATTTTGCTTTCAAAAATTGTTTGACTGCCATTTATAAATCTTCCAGGATATGGTCGCAGGGAAGTGGTAGAGATATTGATAGCGGCTGGCGCAGCACTCCAAGCCCGAGATGATGGAGGCCTACAGCCATTACACAATGCGTGCTCGTTTGGTCACGCTGATGTGGTCAGGGCTCTGCTGGCGGCCGGGGCGGCGCCCGCAGCCCGGGATAATTGGGGGTATACTCCGTTACATGAGGCGGCCGCTAAAGGGAAGGTGGATGTTTGTATTGGTAAGCAAGTTGTCTACATACTGCAATTGATGGCTTGAATCTTATGACTTCAATTTTTTGATGAATGAACCAAGGAAGAGATTGTTCTAATTACATTTTTTAATGTCAGTACCTGAACAAAATTACTGCATGTACATTCTATATTATAGTGCCTTTTGTCTCCATAATGCTAATTTCTTAGAATATCGTGAATAGACTTGATGACTGGATAGTAAAATCATTATTATATTAAGTCCGTGTCTTAGATAATCAAAAAATATTGGACACATATTTTTTCTTTTATCAATCAAACAATAAATTATTAAGATGAACCTTGTTAAAGTTTGGAAGTAGGAGCTCGTGAAGTCACTAGTGCGACGAGGTCAGTGCATTTGTAACGCAATCTTGCCGTCACATGGAACTTTAACGGGCTATATCTACGTCAATTTTTGTTGGTTTTCTTTTTTATTTTTTTTAAATTTCGAATAGGTTCGCGTTTGACTACACACTGCCTGATGTTAAGCAGATGTGCAATCTAGGGTGTAGCACGCTTACCTAGAAGATACCTATTTACTCGGGATTTGAAGACACCCACGTTGTACTGTAACAGGAAGACTGACCCAGGCAAAGCGTTCCACATTCCGGCTGTTCGTATGAGGAATGAGGATTCGAAACGCTTGGTTATAACGCGCGGAATGTCCACCATAAAATGGTGGCGCTTTGGTCGCGTCTGTCTAGCCGTACGATAGAAGAAAGGGGCAGGGGGGACCAGATTGTGCAACTCCTGGGCGCACTCTCCGAAGTGTATCCGATAAAAGACCGACAAACACTCTACCTTGCGACGATGCTCAAGACTTTGCAGCTGTTTAATTGACAAGAGAAAATATATGTCTCATATTTTTTGATAATCTATGTGACGGACTAATTATATGTTATCAGTCATCATGCCTATTAAACCTAATCAGATAGAGATATTGTCTGATGCTCAACACTGACTATTAATTTAAGAAGTGGTTGTAACTCGACATATTAATAAATGATTTGATTTGATTTGATTTAATCATTAATTCCAGCCCTCCTCCAGCATGGTGCAGATCCCAACATTAGGAATACCGAGGGAAAGACTCCACTGGATCTAGCCGACTCTGCTACCAGGCCTGTGCTCACAGGTAACGCTAAAAACTTTTAGACCTGCAATACAAAGAACTGACTTAACTAGTAAAGTCTTCCTACAAAGCGTTAAATCAAATTTACCACGCTAGGGATGATGGCTAAAAAAAATATGTTTGGAGCCACATGGAAACGATAGTAGATTTAGTTTACTAAGAAAACTCATGCCAAAGCCTTTGATCTTTGAGATACAGGTATAATATGGTTGATCGAGAAAAGAAAGAAAAAGATGCAATGATTTCATATGGCATGAGTTGGACTCTTTCCAACTTGAAAAACATTTCGATTCAGTGGCTAGTTGCCGTGTTTTTCTCTCAGTAGTGTCAAATTCCAATTCATATTTGACAGTATTGACAGCTCTTGGCAAGTTTTTCCATACATTTTTGTGGCTGAGAATTGCGTCAAGCGACAACAGCGCTATCTTTCTAGTTGTTATAGCTCTGTGCCAAAGCCTCTGTTCTAGTACTATTATTTATTCTGTGGAGGTGATCCTGGTTGAACACAAATTTTGTATTTCTTGCTTTCAAAGTTTTTCTACGGAATCTGATGTCGTCTTATATGCTTTACTACGGGAAATCAGTCACGTTAGAAAAGGTTATGACTGATGAATTCATCAGTCATGTTTTATAACAACTATTTCGACCACATTCGGCAGGCTTTCTCAAGCTGACTAGTGCTAGAGTGCGGACCCGTCTCGCAAAGATTTAAAAGTATCTCCCATTGTCAATACAGGTGAATACTGCGCAGCGGACGTGCTAGAAGCGGCGCGGTCGGGTGCTGACGACCGCCTCGCCGCGCTACTCACACCCCTCAACGTAGATGTTCACGCCATGGACGGACGACGGTCGACTCCTTTACATTTGGCTGCCGGGTACAACCGCGCGCGGGCGGTGCGGCTGCTGCTACAGCGGGGGGCTGATGTTCACGCTAAAGATAAAGGGTGAGTTGGTATCGCCTTGCTGCGCTACTTATGCATCTCAATGTAGATGTTGACGCTAAAGATAAAGGGCGAGTTGGTATCGCCTTGCTGCGCTACTTATGCATCTCAATGTAGATGTTGACGCTAAAGATAAAGGGCGAGTTGGTATCGCCTTGCTGCGCTACTCGTGCTTCTCAATGTAGATGTTCACGCTAAGGATAAAGGGTGAGTTGGTATCGCCTTGCTGCGCTACTCATGCATCTCGATGTAGATGTTCACGCTAAAGATAAAGGGTGAGTTGGTATCGCCTTGCTGCGCTACTCATGCATCTCAATGTAGATGCTCACGCTAAATATAAAGTGTGAGTTGGTATCGTCTTGCTGCGCTACTCATGCATCTCAATGTAGATGTTCACGCTAAATATAAAGTGTGAGTTGGTATCGCCTTGCTGCGCTACTCATGCATCTCAATGTAGATGTTCAGGCTAAATATAAAGTGTGAGTTGGTATCGCCTTGCTGCGCTACTCATGCATCTCAATGTAGATGTTCACGCTAAAGATGAAGGGTGAGTTGGTATCGCCTTGCTGCGCTACTCATGCATCTCAATGTAGATGTTCACGCTAAAGATAAAGGGTGAGTTGGTATCGCCTTGCTGCGCTACTCATGCATCTCAATGTAGATGTTCACGCTAAAGATAAAGGGTGAGTTGGTATCGCCTTGCTGCGCTACTCATGCATCTCAATGTAGATGTTCACGCTAAAGATAAAGGGTGAGTTGGTATCGCTTTGCTGCGCTACTCATGCATCTCAATGTAGATGTTCACGCTAAAGATAAAGGGTGAGTTGGTATCGCCTTGCTGCGCTACTCATGCATCTCAATGTAGATGTTCACGCTAAAGATGAAGGGTGAGTTGGTATCGCCTTGCTGCGCTACTCATGCATCTCAATGTAGATGTTCACGCTAAAGATAAAGGGTGAGTTGGTATCGCCTTGCTGCGCTACTCATGCATCTCAATGTAGATGTTCACGCTAAAGATAAAGGGTGAGTTGGTATCGCCTTGCTGCGCTACTCATGCATCTCAATGTAGATGTTCACGCTAAATATAAAGTGTGAGTTGGTATCGCCTTGCTGCGCCGCTCACGCCTCTCCTTATACAGATGTTAGCTGAAAGTTGCACGAAATCTAATCTTCGCGCAGTTGTTATGTAAGGTTCAGGATTGGGTTTTGTGCAGCTTTAACATTACAGCCACCAAGAAGTTTGGTTCAGTGTCTAAATAAAATATATTTTTCATAGTTGCCTGTTTATGGGAAGAAACCTCTTTTCGTTAAATGCAAGCCGCATTCAATCGGTTATATTCCAGATCTATAAACCAAACTCGCACTATACAGTGATTTGTTACCGTGTTGTCCGCAGAGGCTTAGTCCCGCTCCACAACGCGTGTTCGTACGGGCACTACGAGGTGACGGAGCTGCTGGTCCGCGCCGGAGCCGACGTCAACGCTCGCGACCTGTGGGCCTTCACGCCGCTACACGAGGCGGCCAGCAAGGCACGCCTCGAGGTAACTTTATATATTACCAAATATATCCACAAAACCTCAGAAGAATGACAAGTAATACAAGTATTGCTATATTTCTCTCAAATAAACGGTTACATCTGTCTTATTCATATCTGGTTGTACAGCATACGCGGGAGTAGTGGAACAAAAAAACGCAATGTCTGTCGCATACGTCAAAATCACCAGTTGGAATGTCAAAATAGTTAAAATTTGGTCTTTAGTCTTTTACGGAAATTTGAACCCTCCGGTACTAGTTCCGGTAAGAAGGTTCTCTGATCTGAAAATTTCGGATCATTTTAACTTCCTATTTTTTACCTTTTTGGATTTGGACACCCGAATTACGTAAGTTCGGGTGTATGTGCATCTTTTTCTAACACCTTTTAAAGGGGTTTGAACGTTTGTGCCATATCCACCCGCCGCCATTTTGTTTTTTTTTTCAAAGAAACCACGCACGATGTTAGTTGTATATATGAGTACACTTATACTCAAAATAAATATTTCGTACTATGGAACCCTAAAGTGTCACATTCTCGAGATATTTAGATGTAAAGATCGCTGTACAAGAACTTTGCGATCTTTACATATCACGCTTTAGAGTATCACATTACTAGACATCTATTGTTTGTAAAAGTATCTCCTACCCATATATACTACTTTCATTGTGCGCGGAAACTTAAAAAAAAAACAAAATGGCGGCGGGTGGATATGCCAGCTTCCATAAAAAAATTTCAAACCCCTTTCATATTTAAAATGGTACAAAGTGATGTATACTGTCAACACCTCCTCCCTCTCACATAAAGCTGACAGAATGTAGTGAATGCGAATCGTAGTGCGTTTCTCGTCAGGAGATAAAAAGTCCCTGTTAAAGTTGAATATAAATATATGAAAATTTTCTTTTTGTGATAAACGACAACAAGTGACGATTGGTTTAACGCGGGAGTCACAGATGGCGCTTCCAACACTTTAGAAGTTGGTAGTAAAATGATAAACACTTCACTAATTTGGTGGGTTCGTAGTACAACATTCTAGCTTTATTTGGACAAAGCATCTTGCGTGACATCTTTTCATCCGATATACCTCAGTGCCTCAAGACGAGAGTTTTTGATAGTTGTGTGTTGCCAGTAATGACATATAGAACTGAAACGTGGTCTTTTAATGTGCGTTTAATGAATAAGCTCAAGATAGTCCAACGTGCTATGGAGATCAAATGTGTAATATGGATCTGCGGGATCGAATCAGAAATGAGGAGATCCGCAGACGAACCAAAGTTACCGACATAGCCCAGCGGATTAGCAAATTAAAGTGGCAATGGGCAGGACACATTGTTCGAGGAACAGATGGCCGATGGGGCCGGAAATTTCTCGAATGGAGACCACGGACCAGCAAGCGCAGCGTAGAACGTCCACCGACTAGGTGGACTGACGATATAATAAAAATCGCAGGAACGCGCTGGATGCAGGCCGCTTCCAACCGGCCTTATTGGAAATCCATAGGGGAGGCCTATGTCCAGCAGTGGACATCCTACGGCTGATAGATAGATAGATAGATCTGGGCCGGAATCCCAGAGCGATGCAGGTTCGAGAGAATATTTTCTATAAACCTAGTGTGTAAAGCACGATAAAATCATATCATTAAATATGTGAACATCATTTGCAGGTATGTTCCCTGCTCCTGAGCGAAGGCGCGGACCCCACGCTGCTCAACTGCCACGGGAAGTCTGCGCTCGACGTGGCGCCCACCAGGGAACTGCAGGACAGGCTAGCTTGTGAGTATTTATTTCAATTCATGTTTTATTTTTATTTTCAGCCTGAATTTGTATAAGTATTTGAAAGCTAGCTTGTTACTGTGCCATGACCATAGAGGCGGTGTTTGAATTAACATGACATTATTACTATGTATACTGAGCGCGATCCGTAGAAGAACCAAAGATCCGTAAAAGAACCAAAGTTACCGACATAGTCCAACGGATTAGCAAGTTGAAATGGCAATGGGCAGGGCACATAGCGCGGAGGACTGATGACCGGTGGAGTCGAAAAGTTCTCGAGTGGAGACCACGTACCGGCAAGCGCAGCGTAGGACGTCCACCCAGAAGGTGGACAGATGACCTCATTAAGACCGCAGGATCGCGCTGGATGCAAGCCGCTGTCAACCGGTCTTATTGGAGATCCATAGGGGAGGCCCTATGTCCAGCAGTGGACGTCCTTTGGCTGATGGATGGATGGATACTGAGCGCCACACAAATCGGCGGATGAGATGTTAGCCGCAGATGACACTTCGCCGTGATTGGCTAATTATTGTGCATGTGTGCACAATTCATATGCCGCGTGTCGTAGTGCGTAAGGAGTGCTCGAGAGGCATGAGGTTGGCGGGCGGGTGTGCCCCGTCACGTTTCTGTGGCTCCCGCGAATGCCTACATTTCGGCTTTTGCGCAGCGCTCTGCGCATAACTTCCCATCCGTCGATTTGTGGGCGCTCAGTATACTTAGGGTTCAAAATAAAAGCTCAGCCTAAGAGATCTTTGAAGTTTGTCCACCGTTATTGTGAAACAGATTTTGACATTTGATCACTAGTTCAAGTGTCATTTGTGTCAAGATTACATAGCAGTTTCTATGCGTTTTCGCCGCCATGTTTCTAAGATCATGCATCACAACTTTTTATTTTATGCCAATTGCCACTTCTACTGTTTTTCGTTAGGGTGCTTGTACACGGTGCAAGTAGCTTGCGCATGTTGAGGCACTTGCGCGGGTTATATGCATCGTAAACCAACGTTCAAAAACATGTGTTTAGCGACTCGAGCATGTACCAAAGCGAGCCGCCCGCACAACTAATCCGCGTGCTCTGTGGCGCGCGCTGGTCACTCGCGCGGGTGGGTCATAGTCATAGTCATTTATTCATAATAATAGTGTTTGTTGGCGATCTGCCTTAAGTTTTCTAAATTATGCTAGTGGACTGTATGTTCAAATAAAAGACGTGTTATCTGGTCTGCGGTCTACGCTCGAATGATCGTATCAAGGGTACTTTATTTTCTAACAACATACTCGTATACTTATACTAAATTCACAGTCTTAGGGCTAGGTCGCGCGCTCGAGAGTGCGGGGCGCGGCGCTCGGCCAATCACAGCGCGCCGCGCTCCGGCTCGCCCGCACCCGCGTCGCGCCTTGCGCTGCGCTGTGTCGTCTGATGCCTCGGGAGGGCTTGGAGGGCTCGCTGTCCTCTTCAGTATTACATGTCACAAAATAATTGAAAAATATCAATAATAAGTAATTCAATTCAACAAAAAAAAGCAATAATACCTACTTACAGAACATGTAAGAGAAACACCACAATCATACAATGTTAATTTTAATTATTTCATCGAAACTGTAGAATGCCTTATCCACAAGCCATTTCTTTAATTTGTTTTTGAATGATTCCCTAGAAGGAGCGTCTCTGATGTCTAGTGTCACTGGCGCATGTTACTTGAGCGATTCAACTGTGCGAATAGCGTGCACAACTGCACATGTACCTAGCTCATGACCACGAGCAAACAACTTGTGCGTACTGCTTGCGCAAGTAGCCCGTGTCTTGCTCCAGTTATTTGCACCATGTACAAGTACAAGCGAGTAACTTGAACAAGTAGCTTGCGCATATTACTTACGCGTGTGACTCGCATCTTTACTTTACTTTGGAAATATGATTGCGCGAAGGTTTGCTCGCTGCTCGAGAGAAGTAAAAATTACCCTTTTTAAGGCTTATTGCCAATCCTTCTACTCGAGCAGCTTGTGGGTGAATCACACTCGTCGGGCTGCCAGCATTCTGCGCGTCCAGTACAATGACATCTTCAGGATGCTGATGCGGCAGCCTCGCTGGTGCAGCGCGTCTCTGATGTTCGCTGAGGCGCGCACGGACGACTTTCATGCTGTTATCCGCAAGAAAGTCACCTCATTGCGACAGCGAGTGCGAGCCAGCCTTGGGGCTTGTCCCAAGGTATCCTGACGATGATCGTTAGTAAGCTTGATTGCCCCATACAAAATAAATGGATTAATGTTGTTATGGGAGCAAAATTGTGATGTCACTGTATCTGTCTGTCTCTGTTGTCTTATATTATTTATGTGATTTTATTTTTAATTTATTATTGATGACATTTTTGAATTTAATTTTAATAATTTTCTGTATGGTTTTTAAAACTGTAATAAACTGATTAGTAATAATTTACTAGCTCCAGCTACTTGCTCCGTGTAGAAGCACCCTTATTCTGAGGCCATGGCAGACGTGTGGTCTGTTACGTTTTTGTCAAAAATGTATTTATTTAGAGTTTCCTTGCAGTTGAATACCGCGGCCAGTGCCTGCTGGAAGCGTGTCGGGTGTCGGAGCCGGCGCGCGTCAAGAAACAGCTTTCTTCTAGCTCGCAAAATCATCCCCAACATCAGCACCAGGTTAGTGTCAGATCTCATTTAAATTATTAAAAGAGAACATAAACATTGATGAAGACCACGTACCGGTAAGCGCAGCGTAGAACGTCCCCCAATGATGTGGACAATGGACATAATTATGACCTCATTTAGATCAATAATACTTCGATAGTCACTTATGTCAGGCTTACTTTAGTTAATATGTGTTCTACACGCACTTTTGTGGTCATTACAGGATTATTTCTAATCAGCATCCTCTTCGACTTCGACTGCCTCGGTGGCTGAGTGGTTACTGACCCTGACTCCTGGGTCAAGGCGTGGGTTCGATCCCCACTCAGGGCAAATATTTATGTGATGAACATAGGTGTTTGCTCTGTGTCTGGGTGTTATTTAGGTATTATCTATATAAGTATGTATTTAAAAATATGTATTTGTAGTATATCAGTCTCTGGCAGCCATATCACAAGCTTTGCTTAGTTTGGGGTCAGAGACTATTCGCGACGGCTTCGTAAAATAGTACAAGTGTAGGTTATGCGTAAATAATATGTAAATATAACTAGCGCTAATAAATTGGAGAAATTCGTAGTCATAAGTTAGTCTGTAAGTCGTTTTGTAAGATAGATTAAGATTTTAAATAAATGCGTAGACTCCTTGAGTTTTCATTGGGTTGGGATCCTCCTGAGAGCTGATAAAAATAGGAACTGTAGCCAGACGAACAGTTAGGCGAAAGAGGTGCGAGCGAGAGGCACATCCGACGCTGCGTCCCGCTCACACACAAGCCGCGCCTGATTGGAGCCGCGCGGTCCCACGCACTCTCGACACCGCTGCCACCCGCCGGCGCGGTGCGTTTATAGAAATATAGGCAGGCCGAGCGGGCAAAATTCATTCATCCCATCCGCCGACCGTCGACTAGAACACGCCTCAGCTCTCAGAAGATCCCAGCCCAAGCCGACTCAAGGAAGCGCCATAGTACCGAGCCACGTGGTATTTCTTCGAGCCTTCTCCAACCCCAGCCCACATAAAGTTCCCGGCCTATCTACCTAGGTCTCGCTACTAGGTCGTGGCCCTCGCCTAACGCCTCCAGATACAGTCCACATTGAAGAACTAAGGGCGGCGACTGAACAGAGACCTGCCTGCCTGCGTAGTCGGGTCGGGAACAGAGACCGTGTGTAAGATGTCCCCTAATATTTATTTATTATCTTTTCAACTTTTGGCCTGCTACTTTTGTCAAAACTCAATTTTATTTATTGTTTTTCCATAGAAAAATATCGTTCACCCGCGATAAAATGTATGGAACAGCTGTTTTTTTTTTAGTTTTGACGAAATATGTACGATGTAGGCAGAGGGCGCTGCCAAGTAAACAATGGCCTTTACGTTGAAAAATTTTCAAAAATAATTTAATAATAGTTCAGTGAATAATTAATAGTTACCATACTAATAATTTCATAATATAAGTGACAAAGAACCTATGTTAGTGTTATTACCGTCTTGTGAAACGATTTTAAGTGCATTTAAAACGATTTTTCAAAATAACCGGTAAACAGTTTTGAATTTCGCACCAAACACAGACGCTGACTTTATGCCCATATTCACATATATTTTCCCGGTGAATGTACAAACCTTGTGAAAGTGTCAGACTTTTGACCATTGAACGCTGTTATGTGCTTTGAGTGAACGTAAATAATGTCAATATTAAATAATTATTTAGAGAGCAAATTATTACTGGTAGGAAATTAAGTGCTGCCATCTAACACATTAGTTCAAAACCTACACATATACCAGCTACATTGGCCCATCAACCTAGAAGTTCATTGACTTTATGCAAGATGGCGCTAAACTGTAATAAATGCAAGCAAGAAATGAGAACTAGGCAGTACTTACAATGCTCAGTCTGCAATACCTACTTTGATTTGGATTGTGCCAATATGACTTTTAGGAGGTACTCGGGTATGACACAAGATCATAAACAAAATTGGAAATGCAACATATGTTCCGCTCCAAACTGCAATTCATCGCCACCACCGGTAAGGTCTGACCAGGATGTTATTGTCACAAATAACGTTATCTTATCTGAGTTAAGAGAGATCTGGAAACAAATGTCGAAGCATCAAGAGACCCAGGACTCTAAAATCAATGAGCTGTCAGTTTTATTCAAAGAGTTGAAAGCTGATATCCAAGATCTGTCCACCAAATGTACTTCCATAAAAACTGATCTGGACGGGATTACACAATTGTATGAAAGTATTGCTGACGAACGCAGCCTAACAATTCTTACCGTACAAGAAAATAGCACCCGCTTACTTGAAGTTGGAAATGAGAACATATCTTTGGAAAAAAAAATAGTTTCGGCTACGGAGAGGCTCGACGTATTCGAGGAAAACCTTAATAAGTACGTTTCTGCTCAAAAACAAATGTCTCCTGCCTCCACCTCTGCGTCACTGAACCTGTCCACCTCTTCAATTATTAGTAATGGTGATAACCCGAAAAAGGAAAATATACAAAAAAAGTTATCGAAGACTCAGAATCCAATATCCACGGCAATGCAGTCGCAGCGACCGAGCTATTCGCGTGTTATAGCCCCGGAACAACCTACTCCGTCGTTTACTACCAACGTAGCCTCATACTGCAAAGTAAGCGACACTTCGAACTCTGAGCGGCATAAAGACGAACAATGGCAAATACATACTTCTAAGCGCTCACGAGAATTACATCAAACAGTAATAAAAGGTACTGGTAATCAAAATGACCTCCTTCAGACTGTTGAGAGAAACAGAAAGTTACATGTATGTTTTTTTAAAGCGGATACCACAACTGAAGCCATTAAAACCCACATGGAAAAAGTAAGCGGTAATAACAACAACTTTATTGAAAAACTTAAACTAAGACACGACCGTTACGCGTCTTTTGTTCTGACGGTTCCTCAAAGCGATTTTCATTTATTCATGGCACCAGAATCATGGCCGGCAGGAACTGAAGTACGAGATTGGTTTCCCAGAAGCGCCGGGCGTGCCTCAAAATAAGTTTCTCCCAGCGCCCCCGGCCAGGAATCAGAGAGGAAAGGTACAATGTAGAAACAGCAACTTAGGTAACCTTAACATTATTTATCAGAACGTTCGAGGATTAAAAACCAAACTTCCGTTCTTCAAGCAACATGTTACCGCGCTGGATAGTATTGACACGATAGCCATCACCGAAACGAACTTGGATCTCTCCGTTTATGATGCTGAAGTATTCCCACCAGGCTGGAATCTGATAAGGCGAGATAGACCATCCCGGGGTGGGGGTGTCCTCCTAGCTGCTAGACCGGGGCTTAACATTTGTCGCCGGACGGATCTGGAAACTGATAGTGGTGAGGACCTCTGGGCGTCCGTCATGTATCACGGCCGCGAATATTATTTTTGCGTAGTTTATATAAGACCTTCTGCCAAAGAGGAAGAATATTTGGACTGGTTTTATAAAGTGGAGGACAATATAACATCAACTTTGCATAAAGCTCCGGTGGTACTTTTAGGTGACCTTAATTTAAATAGTGCGAACCGTAATGTAAATAACTATATGGAATATTTTACTGCTTTTTGTAATGTTACAGATCGTAATCATATTTTCAACGTACGTGGAAGTAAACTTGATGTCGTTTTGGTGACAGAAAATGTTCTCGAAGTAAGTGTGTGCGAGGCAGATGAAGGACTGGTAGAAAAAACTGATAGTTATCACCCCCCACTTGAAATCACTTTAAGTACAGAAAAACATATAATTAGCTCCTTATTAGATGCAAGTAACATAGATCGAAGTACGGATTGGAATTTTGCAAAAGGTGATTTTACAGTACTCTATGAATTAATTAACGATATAGATTGGGACGTAGTTTATAACGAACAAGACCCTAATAAAGCTGTAACTGCATTTTATGATATGATTTATGGCTGCTTCGACCAAACTTTCCCAAAAAAAATTCGACGTTCAAAACCTGGCAGAAAATACCCTATATGGTATTCAAAGGACATAATAACCGACCTTAAACTGAAACACATACTACATAAAATATGGAAAAGTAGTAAAGACCAACATGCTTATTGCTTTTTCAAAGCTTTACGCTACGACATAAAATGTAGAGTAGATTCAGCTTACAAAAATTACACAACCCAGGTTCAAGAAGACCTTTCAAAAAATCCGACTGGCTTCTGGAAGTATGTTTCAGACTTGAAGTCAAAAGGAGGGTTTGAATCTAATATTTCCAATAACGGCGAAACTTTTTCAGGTAAAGCTGCTGCTCAGGCTTATGCCGAATATTTCTATAGCGTATTTTTGGACCAATCGCCGACACTTGACCCGAGTCTAACAAACAGTATAGGAAATAATCACATAGTCAATATTTATCAATTAACTCCCTCTGACGTAGAGATGTATATAAACAAATTAAAATCTAAAACTGCTGTTGGCCCAGACAATATACCGGCATATATATTAAAAGCTTTCAAAACTCTATTTTCACCCCCTTTAGCACATATTTTTAATATATCTCTCGAGAAAGGCTGCTATCCATCCGTCTGGAAACTATCTAGAGTTGCGCCTATCTTCAAATCAGGAGACAAAAGTAAAGTGCAGAGTTTTAGACCGATTGCCTTTCTATCTACCCTAGCTAAACTTTTTGAAAGCATCTTATATGCAAAAATATATAGGCAAGTGGAACCCTTCCTCAGCAACGCACAACACGCATTTAGAAAGGGCCGATCCGTGAATACTAACCTCCTCACCTTAGTTGACTACATCACTAAGCAACTGGACGAAGGCAACCAAGTCGACGTCATCTATCTTGATTTCAAAAAAGCTTTCGATCTTGTAGACAATGATGTGTTACTACGCAAGCTGGAAGAGATAGGGTTTGCCCCTAAATTGCTGATTTTTTTTGCTGACTATCTGAAAGATAGGAAGCAGTTTGTCCGCCTAGGGTGTTTTGACTCAGAACATTACCTGACCCGGTCAGGTATAAGCCAGGGATCGTCTCTAGGACCTTTCCTTTTTTTGATCATGGTAAACGATCTAGATCAATACCTTGAGAATTGCCAATGTCTTTTATACGCAGATGACCTGAAAGTATACTGTAACATAAATTCAATACATGATTGCAACATTTTACAAAAAAACATCACAGCAATACAACTCTGGAGTAAGAAAAACCGGTTACCCTTAAATATCAATAAATGCAATATTATGAGCTATTCGAGATCAGCTCACCCTATACTATTTCAGTACAATTTAAATAATGAAATTATTAACCGTACCCAATCCATAAAAGACCTAGGCATTCTCTTTGACCCCAAACTTACCTTTCACAATCACGTACAAACTCTGGTATCTGAATGCTTCAAGCGTTTGGGATTCGTGATCAGAAACTGTCGAGAATTTACGAATCCCACTCCAATTAAACTACTGTACACTGCGCTCATCAGATCCAAATTAGAGTCTAGTTCAATAATTTGGAATCCCCATGAAAAAAATTATACAGTTATGCTAGAAAGAGTGCAAAGACGATTTTTGAGATTTTTGTATAAAAAAATGTATGGTTATTATCCATTTTTATATCCATCAAAATATATTCTGGGTGCTCTGGGTTTCAATTCTCTAGAAACACGCCGAACACACGACCTTCTTTTAACTATGTACAGAATACTCCATGGCATTCTCGACTGCCCCACTCTGCTGTCGGAGGTGAGTCGCCTCTCAGTTCCAGAGAACCTCACTCGTTTCCGCAGCGGTCGAGTACCGCTGTTCTCCCCCGTGCCCCCGCGCACCGTGGCGCGAGACCAGTCCCCCATCTGCAGAGCACACCGACACCTCAATGCGCTAATGTCTGCACAACCACAAGTTGACGTATTTGCTGACAGATGGCCCGTTTTTGTTAATAGCTCTATAATGTATAGTGAAAACCACTCCATTTTGGAATAGTTTGTACGTAATTTAACCATATGTATAAGTTTATATACAATTTATTAGAGAATCTTTAGAGCTTGTTTCTTCGAAAGATGTGCCATAACAGCATTGTAAACATAGTACCTATATTTATATATATTAAGTAATAGTTTTAAACTATTTTCTGTGTGTAATTAAGTCTAAAATAAGTAACGTATTGGTTCTGACTGTAAAGTTACTTATTAAGGAAATAAAGAAATTGAAATTGAAATTGAAATTGAAAGTTGTAGAACAAAAGTTGTTAGTTTTGATGTACAGTATAAGCCCCTAAAAGGATGCTAATTGATTAGAAATAATCTTGTTTATACATGTATTGAATTTTTCAAACTTAAGGCATTTTTTTCTCTATTTGTTACCGACTTTCGAAAAGGAAGACGTAGCATGTTCGTCTGTATGTATTTTTTCATGTTCATCGATATTTTCGTCAATTGTGAGCCGATTAAAAAAATATATATATTCTTTTTTAAAAGGGTATACTCCCGAGGTACTGTACTGTACTGTATCAGCCTTTTTAATAGTCCACTGCAGGACGTAGGCCCACGAAGGGTGATTGGGCCATATCCACCACGCTGACCTAGTGCGGGTTGGTGGATTCACATACGCCATCGAATTTGTTCTATGGACGTAGGCAGGTTGCCTCACGATGTTTAGCTTCACCGAAAAGCCAGTGGTGTTAAATTCTGTACTTAAATTCCAAAGAACTCATTGGTACGGGACCCGGATTTGAACCCATGACCTCACGATTGTAAGGCGGGTGTCACTACCACTAGACCACCACGGTTCCATACAACTCCCGAGGTGGTCCCATTAAATTTCATCGAAATCGGCTGAGCTATTTTTGATGAATCAACAATAATGTACATGGATGTCACATCGATTCGTGCAAGCTATTCGAATTCTGTACATGGTGGAAGTCGGTGTTGCGATTTTTGAGAAAAATAATTATGCGAGATCTTCTCTTCATAGTTAGGGTAGTTTTAAAAATTTGTTCATAATGTTGCAGAGTTCATCATCATCGACAGCCAGCACACATTCCCTACCCGGAGAGTTCAGCACCGAGGCTCTGGTGAACTACCAACATGTGGGCACGGGAGACAGGCCGCTTCACTGCGCCGCCGCCAGCGACCATCCCAAACGGAAACAGGTACCGCACCCTTACCTTACCGTACCCGGCGAGTTCAGCACCGAGGCTCTGTGAACTACCAACTTGTGGGCACGGGAGACAGGCCGCTTCACTGCGCCGCCGCCAGCGACCATCCTAAACGGAAACAGGTGCCGTACCCTTACCTTACCGTACCCTACCGTACCCGGCGAGTTCAGCACCGAGGCTCTGTGAACTACCAACTTGTGGGCACGGGAGACAGGCCGCTTCACTGCGCCGCCGCCAGCGACCATCCCAAACGGAAACAGGTACCGCAACCTTACCTTACCGTACCCTACCGTACCCGGCGAGTTCAGCACCGAGGCTCTGTGAACTACCAACTTGTGGGCACGGGAGACAGGCCGCTTCACTGCGCCGCCGCCAGCGACCATCCCAAACGGAAACAGGTGCCGTACCCTTATCTTACCATATCCTTACCTTACCGTACCCTTGCTTTACCGTATCCTAATTTTACCGTACGCTTACCGTACCCGCAGAGTTTAGCACCGAGACTGGTGAACTACCAACGTGAGCATAGTCTGGTTTCATTTTCGGTGGCTTCTGGTCTACTCCTAACGATTTTCTTTTTCAGTTTCTTTTCGATAAACGGTAGACAAGTTAAGGAAATCAATAGTTTCATCGAGCGTGAGCGTAACGAGCGCGAACATTTTTAAGGTTTTTGATAATGTGAGTAGATTTTGTAACGAAATTATTTTAATTTTATAGTGCATCCCACACTAGGTTTATCTCGAAGAGTTATTATTGTGATAAACATTTCAAACTATGATTACTGCGGATCTATGATTACTCAGTTGGGCAGAGCGTCTAGTGTTCCGAAGACGCAAGGTGCGAGTCCTGCATCCGCGACGAATTTTTGAAATGTTATTCACAAAAATAACTCTTTGAGATTTCGTAACGTTTACTACTATACTAGTCCTTTTAATAATTTACTGCTGAACATAAACTTACCCACGAAAGGTGAGCGGGTCATATCCGCCACGCTGGCCCAGTGCGGGTTGGTGGAGGTTGGTACAGTACCGTTTATTGGAATACTGGCGACCCGCCCCAGCTTCGCACAGGTGTATTATACATATAAACCTTCTTCTTGAATCACTGTCTATTTAAGAAAACCGCATCAAAATCCGTTGCGTAGTTTTAAAGATAGAAGCACATATAGGGATAGACAGATAGGGAAGCGACTTTGTTTTGTACTGTATCAGCCTTTTGATAGTCCACTGCAGGACGTAGGCCTACCCACGAAGGGTGATTGGGCCATATCCACCATGCTGGCCCAGTGCGGGTTGGTGGATTCACATACGCCATCGAATTTCTTCTACGGACGTATCCCTTACGATGTTTTCCTTCACCGAAAAGCCAGTGGTGCGAAATTCCGTACATTAATTCTAAAGAACTCATCGGTACAGGACCAGGGATTCGAACCCACGACCTCACGATTGTAAGGCGGGTGTCACTACCTCTTGACCACCTCGGCTTCTACTGTGGTACCGTTTATTGGAATGTAATTAGTAAAAAAATACCGCTATCTATTCCCAGGTAATGGAGATACTGATAAGGAAGGGCGCGCGAGTGAACGAAAAAAACAAAGATGGACAAACGCCGCTTCACGTGGCCACGGAACACTCGCACTTAGACGCCATGGACTTATTGCTGAGGCATGGTGAGTATATATACTAGCTTTTATGTGCCTCTTAGCGATCACCAAAGTTAAGTAACGTCGGGTGCGGACCGTCTTGGGATGGGTGACTGGCATACAACTGAGCGATACCGTAGCTTGGAGGCGCTTTCAACTGTGTAAATAAATAAATAAATATTTTGGGACATCTTACACACGCCTCTGACCCCAAACTAAGCAAAGCTTGTGATATGGCTGCCAGAGACTGATATACTACATATACTTATGTTTAAATGCATAGGTACTTATATAGATAGTAACTAAATAACACCCAGACACAGAGCAAACACTTATGTTCATCACATAAATATTTGCCCTGGGTGGGGATCGAACCCACGCGTCTTTGATCCAAAAGTTAGGGTCACTAACCACTGAACCACCGAGGCAGTCAAACCAAAGTATGACCAGGTTTTAACTGTTTAACCATAGCAGATGCCTTTAGATATAGAGAGACTTTGAGAGACAGAGGACTATAGGTATCGAAAGAAAAAACTTCATTAAACAACTAAAAATTATCCTATTATTGAAATGCTATTACACATTAGATGAATTATTTGACGATAATCTAGAAAATATAATAATAAATCGTTCCAATACAAATAATAAAATTGCCATACCCTTATAGGGTCATATGTATCACTATACAAAACACGTTAACTAAGAACCGCATATAAATTTCATATGTTGCAATAAATGATTTGAGTTTGAGTGAGTTTAGACGAACAAAAAACTCTGACACCAGGGCTAGCCAATACTAACCTGCAATTTTTCCCGACAAATACTGTATGATATTTTTTTTGCAAAAAATTGCATGACCGACTTCACCCGTGTACAGAATCATTACATAGTATAAAACAAAGTCGCTTCCCGCTGTCTGTCCCCATGTATGCTTATATCTTTAAAACTACGCAACGGATTTTGATGCAGTTTGTTTTAATAGATAGAGTACATAATTCAAGAGAAATGTTTATATGCATAATACACCTGTGCGAAGCCGGGGCGCATCGCTAGAACGCAAATATTATGCACGGATCGATGTAACATTTTTCACATTATTGTTGATTTATCAAAAATGGCTCAGCCAATTTCGATAAAATTTAAATGGGACCAATTTTGAAGTATGCTCTTTCCAATAAAAAAAGAATTATTGAAATCGGACCATAACGAAAAAAGTTATGCGTGGTTATACATAAAAAAAATATACGCGTCGAATTGTATACCTCCTCCGGTAGTTCGTCGGTCGATACATCA
Organism: Hypomecis punctinalis; assembly: GCA_949316475.1. Taxonomy (NCBI): domain Eukaryota; kingdom Metazoa; phylum Arthropoda; class Insecta; order Lepidoptera; family Geometridae; genus Hypomecis; species Hypomecis punctinalis. The sequence continues at coordinate 12,525,549 of OX438822.1, forward strand.
CTTCGTTGCTGCTTAAAAGAGTAATAAACAAACAAACACACACTTACGGGTAAGATTTTAAGATTTACGGCGTTTGAATTGACATGGCATTATTACTATGTACTTAAGGTTCAAAATAAAAGCTCAGCCTAAGAGTTTTTTGAAGTTTGTCCACCATTATTGTGAAACCGATTTTGACATTTGATCACTAGTTCAAGTGTCATTTGTGTCTAGATTACATAGCAGTTTCTATGCGTTTTCGCCGCTATGTTTCTGAGATCATGCATCACAACTATTTTGCTTTATGTTACTTCCAAACTAGCCAAACGAAGCGAAGCCCAAGGGTACGTTACGACAAGTACTATTAGAATTACAGAGAAGTAATGAACAGTAGATAAATCTTTACCTTACGCCCATGTGAAGGTAGAGAAACAGTGTTGGCAACATTTTACATGACAATGTTTTTTTGTTGGATTGCATTTATTAAGTGGATTTATTGTACAACCAGGTGCGAAAGTGAACGCTTGCGATGCGCGCGGTGAAAGCGCCCTCTGCATTGCGGCGAGACGAGACTCCGCAGCCGCGTGTAGACTGCTGCTGGCGTGTGGAGCCGACACTAGGCCCGACACGCACTATAACCAGCCTTTGGGTAAGTGCTAATCAGTTAAATCCGTGTTAAACAATTTTTTCAGTGTATATGAGGAAAAGCAAAGGCCCCGAAAATCACTCTTGGCAGACCCCTGGTCATTTTGTCGTGAGTTTAGGTCGACTTTTTGTATGACACAACAGATTTTTTCGGGATATCAAAGTCGGTGAATTAATCATTTTAAAAGTTGACCATGATGAAAAGTACAATTATATCACTGAATAAATATTATGTGAGTCGTCTTGAGTTACGGGGTGAAAGCGCCCTCTGCATCGCGGCGAGACGAGACTCCGTAATCTCTTATAGACTGCTGCTAGCGTGTGGAGCCGACACCAGGCCCGACACGCACTAACCAGACTTTGGGTGACTGTTTTCTTGTTGAACATATTTTTCAGTGTATATGTGGTGAAGCATGGGTCCTGAGATGCCTCCTTGCTGGACCACCCGGACATTTTGTCGCAAGTCTGGGCGTTAAATTCATGTTAAATATATTTTTCAGTGTATATGAGGAAAAGTAAAGGACCTGAGAATCATCCTTGCTGGACCCCTGGACGTTTTGACGAATCTGGGTAGACTTTTTGTATGACACAGCTGCTTTTTTTCTCGGGATTTTAAAGTTCGTCGCGTGTAAGCTTCTGCGGGCGTGTGGAGCCGACACTAGGCCCGACACGCATTATAACCAGCGTTTGGGTGACCGTTTTCTTGTTTTTTAAAATATTTTTCACTGTATTTGAGGAAAAGTAAAGGCGCTGAGATGCATACTTGATGACATATTCGATTTAAAAATTACGTACCTCTTATATTTACATTATGGGAATAAGTGAAGATACAAAATCTTATCATTAATTTAAGAAATTTATTTAAAATGAAACACTATCCACAGTTTTCTACCATTTAATTAACTTTCTTATCCATATAGATAATCTTCGTGATAAATTAACAATCAAATACTACCGATAATTTCATGCTACCTTATTCGCTTTGGCTCCGTTTATATCACCGTTTACATTATAAATTGTAGGCTCTACACCATGTCCTATATTATCATCTAAAATATGACCATTATTGTCTAAATTAACTCTTTCTTTTAAATTAATATTACCCTTTAAATTGTGATCATTATCGTCTAAATTGTCTTTTTCTTTTAAAATGTCGATATCTTCGTAACTACCGTCGCCTGTTCGCTTAGCCCTGCTTAAGACCATCTCTTCGGGTACAGATTTCAAGTCGTACGCCCAACCGATTTTAGCGAAGAAGTCTATGAATGTGGTTGTTAAGTTCAGCCAGTCGTTGCCCAGCTCTGCCGTCTTGTAGTCCCACGGGAACACGTGATGGTAGTTGTGGAAGCCCTGAAATTTGGAGGATAATTGTCATAAGTACTCGTAAGTTAATTTTTAAGCCGTTTAAAGTCCAAACGATTAATTGAAAACTGTATAGAGACGTTTAAATTTGGTGACATAAAAATGTTTAAGCATAGGCAGTAGTCATTTTAAAAGTTTAAATCGTACGCATAGACCTTAAAAGTAACAGATACTAGGTTTGTCAATTGACTTACAAGCAACTTAATTTAAAATGTACTGTCTTGTTTCATTGCACTTTCAAAAAATGAGACAGTAACATGTCCGTGATCTAGAGTAAAATTCCGTTCGTGCAAAATACGCAAAATTTTGAAAATTAGCTCTCCAAAGGCCAAAAACGACACGGACTGGTTCTGGGCAGGCAATGTGCTCAATATGCTGTTGATCAGGAACGTGATGTGGGATCTCATAGCGCAGGATGGCCACGTGCCAGCTCACTCTCTGGGAGTCTCCCATAGGAACATGGGGAGCTCGAAGTAAATTTTATAGGCCGGATCAAATTTCTTGGTGGTTGTGAATTTAGCTACGAACTGTAATATAAAACTGTGAAATAACCCAATCCTGACTGAAGCTAACACAATAGCTGTGCGGAGGAATGGATTTTGTGCAGCTTGTAGCTACTGCCACATCTACCATATATTTTATACCACACCCACTCGGAAAGTGTCTTATTACTCGTTCATAAACCGGTTACAAAGTTCGTAATTTCTCCCATAAAAATGTGCGGCGGGAAAAGTTATATGGAATTTTATTACTACCCTCCGAGCAGGGCAGGAATGTTGTATGAAAACCCATTACTGCCCGGCTAGCAATCTTTTGTTTTTTAGCAGCGAACATAAAAAAAATACAAACGTCAAACCTCAAAAAGGTTTTTTATGAAATAATTAGAAAAATAGGCGGGAAACATACAAACCGCAAATCTCAAAAAGGTTCTATATCAAATAATTAGAGAAAAGAGACGATTTTTTTTGTTTTCTATTTTTAATGAAATGAGGATGGCAACTTTATTCTGCAATGCGAAAAATAAGCGCAGTAATTTATTTTGTTGCGTTAAATTTTGTTTTTTACTAAATTGATGATTTAACAGTACCTAGATTTTAATTTTCTAAATAATTTTCCAAAATATCATCTGACAGTGAAAGTGACGATTTTGTAATGATGAAGCCACCAAAATCGTCACTTCACTTCACTATCAGAAGAAGTCATAAATAACTTACTTCCTAAACTTTAGTTAAAGAAATATTGTATTTTATTTTTCTCGTAGCGTAGGTGTAGTATAAAGCACTATGTATCACTCGGGAGAAAGTTCTATTTCTGTTCTCGAGTTTCCTTTAAACATACGCTCGAACAGAAATAGATCTTTTTCTCCCCTCGGTGTACAATGTACTATTGATCCTGCCTATAACTGTTCTGGATTTTAGTTATAGCTGTACGAATAGTGTTACTTTAGTTTTGTTTCCATTTGCAAACCTTATTGACTATTGGCCAAGCAACAAACCTCTATAGGTTTCGTTGTTAGTGCCAATGATGCGCAAATCTATTGCCATCTCGTCTCATTGCACCTTAAAAATTGAGTCAGCAATTATATCTTATTCTTCTATTTAACTGTAAAATTACCTCTCCAAAGGCCAAAAACGAGACAGACTTGTTCTGAGCGGGCAGTATGCCCTTGTCATACGGCTTGTTGCCCCACAAGTGGGCCGCGCTGTTGACCAGGAACGTGGTGTGGAGGTTGGTCACGTAGCGTAGGATGGCCACGTGCCAGCCTACTTTCAGAGATTCTCCCCATAGGAAGACGGGGAGTAGAGTTGGGAGCGCGAAGCAAATTGTTCCGATGAATGGGATGGCGTATCTGGAATAGGAAAATATGGGTCATAATTATTTTTCGAAAAAAAAAATGGCGTAATCGTTTAACCATGTACAGAATTCGAATAGTTCGCGCATATCAATGTCGGTATCATCAATGTAGCAACTTTCACATTATTATAGATTTTTCAAAAACGACTCAGCGGATTTCAATAACATTGAAATGGGACCACATCTGAAGCCTTATTTCGTTTTACGATGTATTATAATTGGGAAGAGCGGAGATTCCTTATACAGGCATATTATTGTTTAAAAGGAATCCCCATTATTCTGTAAATCTACAAAATTGTGAACTGAAATAAAATATTCATTTAATTATACAAAACAAAGTTTTACCCACTCTCAAATGTTACTGCTGATCTTTATTTGGCAATTTCGGGTATGGTTCTTTTGTAACAGTCAGTTATAATGAGAAGTACAGTGATATCTTAGAATCGGTCCAATGTCGTCCGTGACAATTCTCTTGTATAAACGACGCGAATCGTAATTCAGGCGCACATATTTTTGGATACGAAGCGATGTAATAAAACAATCCAATCCGCGTAAAATACTATTTAATGTCTATATGCTATGACTATCAACCATAACTACAGAAAATAACACTAGGCACAACAAAAGCTAAAACTATTGCAATGTATCGGACGCGATATACTGATAACTATAACGAGAATAAAACTACTGCGTAGTCTCACTTAGTTATGTCTAACAATATGTCAAGGCCCACCCGAGCTCTCCCTTGTACTTACTTTTTCTGGAACCTGAGCACCGGATTGGCGTATATATCAGACATGTCGATGGTCTTGCCTCGCTTCTTCACCTCTGGATGCTTCTTCACCAAGAGCCATCCGATGTGTGAGTAGAAAAACCCGCGCGTTGCGTTGTGGGGGTCCGCATCTGTGTCTCTGAAATCAAAACACTTTTATAAAGGCAAGTGTACTTTCATCGGCAAGGAAATAAAAGACACATGACAACAACACAAGGTACCCTTAAGAGGAGTGTGATGTGACCACTGTTTTCGCATTTTCTGTAGAACATCAAGTGAATTTTCAATAGAGTTTTGATAAAATTTACGTCTCGGGAGAATACTCTTTTTACCTCTTAAATTGAAACAAAATGTTATGTTTTTGGTGTCATTCGCTTGAGTAAGAAATATTGCACGTCCATACGTCTTATTTTTTTAAGAAAAGTTTTTAGTTTCTGTATACTTTTCAGCCAAAGCTTTGCGTAAAATATGACTTTTTTGAGGCTTATTACTTTAAGGGTCATTTAATAAACTGTAAAAACTAAGACGTATAAACCTATTATCTGTTGAAGTGCTGACTACATGAAAAAAATCATTCAATTCAAGGATAATATTTAGAGGAAGATAAAAGTTTATTATTATATACTACGGGACTAATCGCGCACTAAAATTACGAGATAAATAAATACCTCCTCATCCCGACGTTTCGGCCGAGTAGCATCGACCGTGGTGGGATGAGGAGGTATTTATTTATCTCGTAATTTTAGTGCGCGATTAGTCCCGTAGTATATAATAATATCAGTTTATTGTTTTTGTGTGGACAAGTTGGCAACTCACACTCGTCTTAAGTTGCAATAAATTGTATTTATGTCATACAGAAAGACAACTTCCGTTATTTTTTCCAATTTGGGTCTTCCTCAAACCTATTCCCAATTGTACTCTTTAGAATTTGGCAATGGTTAACAGACCAAAGCCAGGCGTTGCCCAGCTGCCCAGTGGCCAAGCATCAACTTTATTGAGTTTTGGCAGGCTAAGGTGGACTGTGTACTTATCCTTGTTCCTTCCGACAGTCAATATTTTGACAAATATTAAGTAACTAGCAACCCGCCTCGGCTTCGCACAGGTGTATTATAGATAAAAACACCGCATCAAAATCCGTTGCGTAATTTTAAAAGATATAAGCATACATGGGGACAGACAGCGGGAAGCGACTTTGTTTTATACTATGTAGTGATAGTCATAAGTACGTTGAATTCAAAATAAACATAAACTAAAAATACGTATGAGTACTTTGGTTCCGTACCCAGTCGATGGTAGCGATGTTTTGGAAGGCCAAGGCCCAAGGTATATTGCGTATTTGGCCTTGTACTTTCAGACAGTATCTTGACAATGGTCTTGGTCAATATATTGACAGTCAATATTCAGTCTATTGTTTACAGGGTTATTTCTATAAATTAGCATCCTTTTGGGGGCTTATTCTGTACATTAAAACTAACAACTTTTGTTCTGCAATTTTTGTGAAAACTAAAAAAAAATCCGCTGTTCCATACATTTTGTCGCGGGTGAACGATATTTTTCTATGGAACAACAAAATTTTTATTTGAGTTTTGTCAAATTAACCCGGTCAATTTAGACATTCGAAGTTACATAAAGTCCCAACAAGCTGAATTTCTGTGAAATTGTTCAAAACATAACTATAAACAATGTCTAGAAGTTCCCCATCATTCCCCTGTAAGGAAATTTTTTTATTCAAGGTCAAAGGTCAAAAAAATGAGTTTTTCGCAATTTTTAGCAAAACGGTAAGTTTTATCATAAAAGTACCTTAGACAAAATTGTAGATCATAAAATTATCTATAAAAATGTATCAATACTTTTTTTCTTACTAGCCACCGTTTCTGAGATATAACGATTCAAAAAGTTATAAAAGTTGTTATCGTCATAATATGCACAAGTTTCCACGCCACCTATCAGGTAGTGTACTTAGCGCGTTTGTTAACGTGGTTTTCCCAGTAGGCCTACTCCACGGGTCAGTTGTGATCCTGTTTAATGTAAAACTATTGCATAATAACGGAAATTTTCAAAGATTGGGAAAGATAAAAGCGATGTAAATTAAAAAAAATGTTGAAGTTTATTCGTCTTATTCGTAAGTTTCAAATTCTTGTTCTTCTTCTCCTGCTTCTTCATCATCTTCATTTTGGATGCAAGTAAATTGCGTCAATAGCGAAGTATCGCATGATACTTTGTCGGAGTCAAACGAATCCTCCATTGTTTGTGATTCAATATTAAAGCACGACCGGCCTTGACAATTTGTGCATGCCAAAGAACAAGACAGTCTGACTTTTTTGCAACCACATTTAGCACTGCATTCCTTTTTGCAGTTGCAAAAAATAGTGTTCAGCAGTTTTTCCGGCGCAGGTGGAAGTAAAGTTTGAACTGGCTCTAATATATTGTTGACCAACTTCCAACCCCAGTCTGTAGGGTCTAGCTGAAACCAAGCCACACTTGAACTTGGTAATATACTCGAAAAAGATGTTGGTGAGCAGCAACTGAGGTTGGAGGAAGACAAGCTAATTGAACTTGTTTTTTATTTTTAGTATTTTTAACGAAACATGCATATCGATGCTTATCTAAACAGGTAGTTTTTTTAGGAGCTCCGTTCATAGAAAGAAGAGAGCAGATGCCGTTGGTAATAACTTCTTGTTGAGTTGAATTACTCTTTTTAAAAACTTCCGCACATTGAATTAAATCCTGTTTTTCAAACATTTTGGAAACTGCTGTTTTACCCCTCCTGTAAAATGCAGATGTTGTAACACAGCCAGTTATTGCGTGTAAAAATAGTACATGATTTTGACACTTTACAAAAGTAAATAAACTTTTTGATGAATATATATATCTGATTGATGCTGAGCTTTTCCTCAACGACCAAACAGTTACTTTTTTGCCAAAGCCTTAGCCACATCACAATTATTAATAGTATTAGTTATTTTCGATTCAAGCGAGCAAAAAGTAATACACAACAATTAAATTATCTGTCATCACAAGATAACCTAGCTGAAACTAAAGTATATTGAAATATAAAGCAGATTAAAAATATATAATATATAGCAAAATCTACGCCCATCAATTTATTTAAATTACATGAACTTGTTCGTTAAACTTATGTATATTTTATATTGTAAGTATAAGTTACAATGACCGATAGAAAAATATTTAAACATTTAATATATATATATATATATATATATATATATATATATATATATATATATATATAACAACTCTAGATGTATATACGTGGCGTACTCATGCATATTATGACGATAACAACTTTTATAACTTTTTGAATCGTTATATCTCAGAAACGGTGGCTCGTAGGAAAAAAAGTATTAAAACATTTTTTATAGATAATTTTATGATCTATAATTTTGTCTAAGGTACTTTTATGATAAAACTTACCGTTTTGCTGAAAATTGCGAAAAACTCATTTTTTTGACCTTTGACCTTGAATAAAAATTTTTCCTTACAGGGGAATGATGGGGAACTTCTAGACATTGTTTATAATTATATTTTGAACAATTTCACTGAAATTCAGCTTGTTGGGACTTTATGTAACTTCACTCTCATTTTTTGGTCTAAATTGACCGGGTTAAAATGTCGCATAACAAAAGTTGTTAGTTTTGATGTAGGTACAGAATAAGCTCCTAAGAAAATGCTAATTGATTAGAAATAACCCTCTATAGCTATAAATTGTATTTTGTCCCTGTAATTTTTTTTATGTAATGTGGTTAAAGTTAAAGTCTAATAAAGTTTTGTTTTTTTTTTAACGCGAATAAGTCCGCGTTTGACCGCCAACTCACCTGATGGTAAGCGACGCGGCGACGTTGTGGTCGAAGATGAAGCACGCAGACTTAGAATACACCTATTCACTCTGATCTTGAAAAGCTTTAGATTATATCTCTTAGGAAACATGAATGCGGGAAGACTGTTCAATTCTCTGGCGTTGTTATTGTTTGTATAACGTATGTAATATAGGTAATACGTTGGAATAAATTAAATCTACATACGAGTACTTATGGTGTAGTCGATGGTCCCGCACCCAGTTGATGGCGGAGTTTTGGAAGGCGAAGGTGTTCATCACCATCAGTAGTATTTGTAGCGGCATCTTGGCCTTGTAGCTCTTGTGGGCCCACAGACGGTGCGCGCCCGCCGTCACTCCCACCGACGATATTGCGAATATTATGTACGCTGGAATTGAAATAGGTGTAAAAATTAAAGTATTAAAATGGTCTGACTGCAGATTTTTACAGTTCCGATCCTCAAAAGGTATAACAGACCTCGGGATCTCAATTTATGACACGTTAGAAGATATAGCCCGTAGAGCGCCGCCAGGTGTCCGTAGCCGAAAATTACCAGCTTTGTCTTGATTTAGTATAGCCGCGACGCCGCTTGGGGCGCCACTAGCTTAGTTTCTTTCAGGAAACTTACACATTAGAATGTACACTGTAAATGACTTGCCCGAAATGACGAGATGTTACGAGTATAAGGCCAATAAATTACTTTACTTCATAGGCTGCCATTTGGCTTCAGTGAAGCACAGATATAGCCCGTAGAGCGCTGCCAGGTGACTGTAGCCGAAAGTCACCATATTCGTCTTAACTTAGTACTGCCGCAGCGCCGCTTGGGGCGCCACTAGCTTAGTTTCTTCCAGCAAACTTACACATGAGAATAGTCTGCCATTTGGCTTCAGTGAAGCACAGATATAGCCCGTAGAGCGCTGCCAGGTGACTGTAGCCGAAAGTCACCATATTCGTCTTAACTTAGTACTGCCGCAGCGCCGCTTGGGGCGCCACTAGCTTAGTTTCTTCCAGCAAACTTACACATGAGAATAGGTTGCCATTTGGCTTCAGTGAAGCACAGATATAGCCCGTAGAGCGCCGCCAGGTGGCCGTAGCCGAAAGTAACCTGATTCGTCTTAATTTAGTACTGCCGCAGCGCCGCTTGGGGCGCCACTAGCTTAGTTTCTTCCAGGAAACTTACACATGAGCTAGTCTGCCATTTGGCTTCAGTGAAGCACAGATTAGGGTTCACGATTTCTCGAGCTTTTCAATTTCTCGGGTCTCGAGAATTCTCGAGGCTAATTTCTCGAGACTTCTCGGGTTGTCGAGAAATTGACATTTACGTACGTTTTCTCATATTATTTGGTTGGTTCCAATAACGTCAACAAATTCAGTGGTTTTCCTCTCAAATGAAAGTATCAAATTAAAAACTTTTATTGATTATATTCAAAAACATTCATCTTATGAATAAGCTAACTAACTTTTATGAAAAAAATACAGAAATAATATTATTCAGATTCATAATTATAATGACAGCACCATTTTTGGCTGGTTATTTAGAACTTATAAACAAAAGTAGCTTCTATTAAACTAAACAAAAAATCAACATGAAAGAAAACGTAATATCTTAACTTATAATTAAATTACAATCATAGCACCATTTTTTATTTAGAAAAAAAATCAACTCAAAACTTGTAAACAAAAATAGCTTCTATAAAACAAAAAAAAATAACATTAAAAAAAACGTTAATATCTTAAATTCAGGTAGAAAATGTAAATTATAATTAAATTCTAATCATAGCACCATTTATGGCATGTTAATTAGAATAAAAACAAATGAAAACTTTGCAAGATCAATGGAACATAACATCTCACACTGAGGAGCTGAACATACAGACAGATACATAACAATTAGGTCAGCTTACTCTGTCTGATAAAATATGCCTTTAGAAAAACTAGAGCATTAATAGCTTTATCAGACAGCCGGTTTCTTATTTTATTAACTATATTTCCTGAAATTGAAAACACTCTGTCATTTTAAGTTGAAGTAGGCTTAACTGAAAGCAATGCTTTGTACATCGATTCTAAATTTGGTGACCTCTTCCCAGTCTGTTCAAAAAGTAAGAACTCTTTCTTTACTAGCGCTTGCAGCGAGATCAAAGGGTGCTGCTGCACTTTGGCCCGCGCCGCCACGGTACAAAACAAACGGCGATTTAATTTCTATGTAGGTACATGATTTCTCGAGTTCTCGACTTTTCTCGATCTTGATTTCCCGGGAACAAAGCCTAACGATTTCCCGGGAATGAACCCTAGCACAGATATAGCCCGTAGAGCGCAGCCAGGTCGCCGTGGCCGAAAGTAACCTGATTCGTCTTAACTTAGTACTGCCGCAGCGCCGCTTGGGGCGCCACTAGCTTAGTTTCTTCCAGGAAACTTACATATGAGATAGTCTGCCATTTGGCTTCAGTGAAGCACAGATATAGCCCGTAGAGCGCAGCCAGGTCGCCGTGGCCGAAAGTAACCTGATTCGTCTTAACTTAGTACTGCCGCAGCGCCGCTTGGGGCGCCACTAGCTTAATTTCTTCCAGGAAACTTACACATGAAAATAGTCTGCCATTTGGCCTCAGTGAAGCACAGATATAGCCCGTAGAGCGCCGCCAAATGGCCGTAGCCGAAAGTAACCTGATTCGTCTTAACTTAGTACTGCCGCAGCGCCGCTTAGGGCGCCACTATCTTAGTTTCTTCCAGGAAACATACACATGAGAATAGTCTGCCATTTGGCTTCAGTGAAGCACAGATATAGCCCGTAGAGCTCCGCCAGGTGGCCGTAGCCGAAAGTCACCAGATTCGTCTTAACTTAGTACTGCCGCAGCGCCGCTTAGGGCGCCACTATCTTAGTTTCTTCCAGAAAACTTACACATGAGAATAGTCTGCCATTTGGCTTCAGTGAAGCACAGATATAGCCCGTAGAGCGCAGCCAGGTCGCCGTAGCCGAAAGTCACCAGATTCGTCTTAACTTAGTACTGCCGCAGCGCCGCTTAGGGCGCCACTATCTTAGTTTCTTCCAGGAAACTTACACATGAGAATAGTCTGCCATTTGGCTTCAGTGAAGCACAGATATAGTCCGTAGAGCGCCGCCAAGTGGCCGTAGCCGAAAGTCACCAGATTTGCCTTGATTATTTGGAACTTCCGTGGAGCCGCTTGGGGCGCCACTAGCTTTATTTCTTCCTCCTCTTGCTCTATGGAAGCGGGGTCGGAATATGTGTAAGGCGGCATCGTCTGAAGGGGAGAAATATAATGTTAAATCATTAAAAATTGGAAAACTCTTAAAGTTTACGAAATCCCAGAGACGTATACTAACTGCCACACAAATCGGCGGATGAGAAGTTAGTCGCAGATGACACTTCGCCGCGATTCGCTAATTATTGTGCATGTGTGCACAATGCCTACACATGTGGCCAAGTATTGAGGTTGGCGGGCGGGTGTGCCCCGGCGTCTCGTTTCTCTGGCTCCCGCGCATACCTATATTTCGGCTTTTGCGCAGCGGTCTGCGCATAACTTCCCATTCGTCGATTTGTGTGGCGCTTAGTATATCTTATTTCATTTCGTTCATTTTACCGAGTGAATTGAAAAACACGAAATTAAATTTTTTTGTCGACCTCTTCAATGGTGGAGCTAAAGGTATAAAAGCAAACTTTTCTTTGATATACTCATATTATATAAAATAGTTATTATTGTGATAAACATTTAAAAAATTGCCACGATCGTATTATACCTACGTGTTATTATTGAGAAATGCTTTACAAGGCTTTTTTTAACCGACTTCCAAATAGGAGGAGGTACTATGTTCGTCGGTATGTATTTTTTTTGTGTATGTTCATAGATAATTTAGCCAATAATGAACCGATTTAAAAAAAAAATATTTGTTCGAAAGAGAATATATGCTTCCGAGGTTTGTAATTTTAAATGTTATCGAAATCAACTGTGCCGTTTTTGATAAATCAACAAAAATGTACATAGATTCGTGCAAATTATTCGAATTCTGTACACGGTGGAAGTCGGTGTTGCGATTTTTTGCGAAAAATAATGATTTATCAATTTGATCGAGTGGATTGAAATAGTAGATTGTATCATATGGGAGCAAAATAGTATTTTTACGGCGAGGGCGCTTTTTAGAATCCAGAGCGAAGTGAGGGATTCTTTAGTAGAATCCTGAACGTAGCGAGGGATTCTATATAGAAAACTCTTTTTCATCACCTCTATGAGAAAATAAAAGGCGCCTCATATTTTACTATAATATTATTATTTAATAAAACGTAGAGTAACAACTAAATTGAAATTAAATGGTATCTAATAATAAAACTAATGAAAACTGATATTTACATTATTTTCATTCATTTTCTTGGCGCTGAACACTAACATCACAAATACTTCCAAATTCAAAAAGTGCGCAGCAAAGATCATTCCGGCGCACTTATTTGATCCAAATTCAAAAAGTGCGCGGCAAAGATAATTCCGGCGCACTTATAAGTTCCTTAGAGAAAACACCTCCTTTGGGCGCACTTAAAGGCGAACCAAGTAGTCCTTTTCGAATAGATGTGATGAAAAAGAGTTTTTTCGATCTCCTCCGTTGAAATTGCTTCAACATATCATCATCATCAACATTTCGGTATAAAAACCAACTTTTTTTCGATTTACTCTCGTTTTATGTGTTATAATCGAGAAATGCCACACAGGGTTTTTTGAAATACCTACTCAAACTTTGAAATGTTCGAGTAGGAAACATACTATCGGACGCGACTGATAGGTATCTAGACTATGAAAGTACACTGAGCCGTGCACACTATCGGACATAAGTCGCGGACGTCACCTTCGGACGACCTTGAGCGTTCGGACGTCCGAGAGCGATCTGGCGCGCCGGATGTTTTAAGACTGTGCACATTGTTAAGTCGCGGCTGTCAGTCGCGTCCGTCAGCCGTGTCCGATAGTATGTTTCCGGTTTAACTGGTTGAAAAGACGTTTTTTAAATGTAACTTTGTCTATAGAGCCCCAGTACTGGCTACAGCTCATAACGTTTCAGCTCTAGGACGTCCACTGCTGGACGTAGGCCTTCCCAATAAATCTCCAATAAGACCGGTCGGAAGTGGCTTGCATCTAGCGTGACCCTGCGGTCTTGATCATGTCATCCATTCGCCTCGTGGGTAGAGGGTGGACGTGGATAGTGGGCAGTAGTTAAGTTAGTCTTGCAAGCCGACTACAATCTAATGTAACTATGTATGTAGGTATGTGTGACGATACTCGGAATTTTTTTCACTACTTACACTTAGGGACTGTGGCTCTCTAGATATTTGCTCGAAGCTTTATGCTTATAATGTTCATACTAGCAAATCTTGTTTGACCTTTTTTGATGATGATGATGATGAGTTTGATGTTTTAGACCTACTAAACAAACAATCTTGTCAAATATTATCAAAATCGGTTGATAAATAGCGCAAAAAAACATTAATATACAGGGTTATTTCTAATCAATTAGGATCCTATTAGGGGCTTGTTCTGTATATCAAAACTAACAACTTTTGTTCTGCAAATTTTGTCAAAACTAAAAAAAAATATCAGCTGTTCCATTTTGTCGAGGGTGAACGATATTTTTCTAAGGAACAACTTTTTTTTTTTGAGAATTAATAAAAGTCGTATAAGTAACAAAAGTTGTTAGTTTTGATGTACAGAATACGCCCCCGAAAGGATGCTAATTGATTAGAAATAACCCTGTATAGAATCCGTGTACCAAGTTTCGTAGAGATTTGTTGAAAAATACGACCTGTGCAGGAGAATCAACAACCGTACGGACGGAATCAAAAACGTCAACTTAAAACGGAGACTTTCTCTCACTTCCTGCGCTCGATCAATTAATTAATACTGCATCATTTCACAATTGTTAGGTTTTTAGGGTTCCGTACCCAAAGGGTAAAAACGGGACCCTATTACTAAGACTCCGCTGTCCGTCCGTCTGTCCGTCTGTCTGTCACCAGGCTGTATCTCATAAACCGTGGTAGCTAGACAGTTGAAATTTTCACAGATGCTGTATTTCTATTGCCGCTTCCGCCCCAGAACAGAATGCACATAACAGATACAACACGGAACCCTTCGTGCGAGAGTTCGACTCGCACTTATCCAATTATTTTTTTAATAATAATAGTCATTATTCGAACATTATTTTGCTAATAAATTCATTACGTACTTTACATTTAGTTTAAAATTTAAATGTATTTTTAAGTACAAGTTACAAGTGGTTTTAATTATGTAAATTATTAATTTATGTACAAAAATCAAAGGAAATTTGAGTAGCACTGTTTATCAACCGACTTTGATAACATTCGGCAAGATTGTTTAGTATACTGAGCGCCACGCAAATCGGCGGATGAGAAGTTAGCCGCAGATGACACTTCGCCGTGATTCGCTAATTATTGCGCATGTGTGCTCAATGCCGACGCCGTGTGGCTTAGTGGTAAGCACGGGCTTAGGGAGCGCGCGGGAGGCATGAGGTTGGCGGGCGGGTGTGCTCCTGCGTCTCGTTTCTCTGGCTCCCGCGCATACCTATATTTCGGCTTTTGCGCAGCGTTCTGCGCATAACTTCCTATCCGCCGATTTGTGTGGCGCTTAGTATATCTAAATCCTGTCAAGATTTGTGAGTGAACAAAATCGCCTTATGAATGTTCAGTTAAGCAGATGCGAGGTCTACTGTTCCGAGAACTACTAGTAATATCTGATATTATTCTTATTTCAACTTTTGTTCTACGACTTTCGTCAAAACTCAAAAAAATAATTTGTTGTTCCATAGAAAAATTTAGTTAATGATTTCGGGCGCATAACGCTTCCCGCCAACGAACGGTCAAAATTAATACTTGGCCGCTTCAGGGACAGACAGTATGTTATAAGGGTTCCTTGTTTTACTACGGAATCCTAAAAATCAAATACCTGGTTACGTCTATCGAAAAGAAAACAATAGTTTATAATAGGCAAGGTGTTGAACTTAAGTAGCTACTTGTTAGGGGTCATAATATACATGATATCAAATGACGTAGGCTATTATTGTGGCCTCCCGGACTATTTGTTCATTGTATAATACAAATGCTTTATTATAATTGCGTTTTTGTATAGAAAAACAAGACATTGAGGAAAAATATTCTCACGTGACGATAATAATATTTTTTTTTGCAAAAAATAGCATGTTCGACTTCAACCGTGTATTTTCATATCAGAATTCGCGAACATTTCGCACGGATCGATGTAGCATTTTTCACATTATTGTTGGTTTATCAAAAATGTCTCGGTTGATTTTGATAAAATTTCAATGGGACCAATTTCAAAGTAACTCTTTCCAATAAAAAAGAATTATCGAAATCGGACTGCTACGTAAAAAATGATGCGTGTTATACATGAAAAAAAAAATGATATGCGTCGAATTGAGTACCTCCTCCGTTTCGTCGGTCAAAAAACCTAGTTGTTCTTCGAACAATAAACCTCGCGAGTGCAACAGGTTACACTATAATCTCATTAATCCGGCACTATTAAAAACCAGAGGGTGACAGATTATTGGAATGTTCGGATTACTGGATTAAGAAGAGAAAAAAAAACAATAAATTAAATAAAGCATTTTATAAAGAGAATATAATGTATGTAAGCGTATGCATAAAGAGAATATAATGCATGTATAGGCCGCGTTACACAAGTTGGCGGAAATGAAGTTAGGTACAAGCTACGCAATGTCCAATCAACGCGCGGCTTTGTGTGAGCTTCAGTCAGGATTGGATATTGCGCAGCTTGTAGCTAACTTTATATCTGCCTTTTTTATTCCAATTTATTTTTTGGGACTTTTACATAAATTACACGGCAGTCCCGTTGTATATTCTGATTCTAGCTTACTAACTACTTAATACTACTCCTACTATCCTTAATTGATTCTACCCTCATTGTTAAGTTTACTTAATTAATCTATCGGTTTTTATATCATCCATACCATATGTAGCGTTTTCTTTAAAAAATGAGCCTGGTGCAAAAGGTTCATTATTTGTATGTATTTACGTTTATGTTTTCCATATTTGATTAGTTCATAGATTGTAACACATTTTATAATATAAACTATGTTTTTGAAAGACTTTCGGAGGCGCTGTTAGCCTGATAAAGTCATTTGTATAATATTGTTGCATACAAATTTATAAACTGTGTCTAGTTTGTACGTACTTTGTAACTAGGTATCTGATCGATAAAGAACTTTTAAAAACAAAACAAACAAAACTTAATACTACTACATATTTCGAATCACTTGAGGTTCCGCGAAGTCGTGTGACGCGGCCTATACGCAGTATAGAGACGTGCACGTCATAGTTTTGAGGTTAGACAGCTAGACGACGACGCAGCGATGGAGCGCATAGGTAGAGAGGCAAGGGAGGCGCGGGCGGAGAGTGCCGGATTATTGAACGTATCGGTCTATTGAAGTGCCGGATTAGTGAAAATTATTTTGACACTTGATAATTCTATAGGTACTCTTGGCTGATTTGATTCATATTCGCATGTATTGTGATTCGAATACTAAACTGTATTGAGATTCTGTACTGTACTGTACCAGCCTTTTTTAATAGTCCACTACAAGACGTATAATAATAATGTGTTCAAATCGCGAAAGTTTAAAAACTACAATACCTATTCCGACTCCTACGAGAGTCAATGTGTTGTCAAGGTCAAGATATATACCTAATTGTGTCTGTAAGGTACGTACGAGCGTGATTACGATGTCACGTGTATTTTTTTTTATTCGTATTCACAACATACAATCACTTTATTTCATCATTTGTGTTATTTACATTTTGTTGGAAAACTTTAAATAATAAGAAATTGCACGACATTTTTAAATATTTATGATACTTTAATCGTTTTAAAAACATATGTCGCATTCTTAAAAACTTTAGTATCTTACAAAGATAATAATTTTCAATTTACTACAAAAACTAGAAATCAATAAGATTTAAAATGAATTCACAAAATGTCAATGAACTAACTATGGAATTTAATAAACATCTTAACTTGTTAAAATGTCAATTAAATTCCATATTTCTAGTGCCATATCTTTTATGCCGTATCATTTCAAAGTTTGTTTTCTTAGGTAGATGTTATTTAAGTACATTTTATTTTCTGTTTTATAAATAGCTTAGGTCACGGGACCAAAATAAAACTTGGATTTTGTGATGTTCCGAGCAAAGCGAAATTGTCTAAATATATTTGTTAATAAATAAAAAAAGCGCCAATTATGTAGACGAGACTCGTGTGGTTCTTGAACCTGGTTGACCTTGTTATATTTGTAAATGGAAAATAATGGGATTTTTATGCTTTGAACTGTTAATTGACCAACTAGCTAAGAAAAAGAAGAGGTGGCCATAGCTTTTTTTATCTATCGCGCTCGCTGCGCTCGCTCATAATAGCAACATATGGTGCTCTTTTTCTCATATCTATTTTGAAGTTACTGAAAAAGCCTTAAAATAATCGCGCGACAATATCTAGCGGTGGCTTGGTCTGCTTTGTTCATCATCAAATTTTCGCGCTCTGTATACTCACGCATTATAGTGTAGCGCAGTAGAACGTTCTATGATGTTTTTTGCGCCATATTTATTTTGAAGTTACTGAAAAAAAGGCCAAAACAACTTTTTCGTGGTTTTTTACTATTCATATTCGTTTGAAAATTCTGAAAACGTTGACAAAACTTCGCGCTCGCTGCGCTCGCGGACAATAAGTAGTACTTACGTGTTTTTTCCACTCATTATTTGTGTGAAATTACTGAAGACATTGGCAAATTTTTGCGCTCGCTATCCTCGCGCATATTATTCATTTTCTTTTTAGATGTATAAAATCTCAAATCAATAAATATTGGAAAAACGTAAAAAAACCTAATAAGTACTAAGTAAGTAAGTAAGTTCGTCTAGGCCGGGTGGCTAGCCCTGGTGTCAGATTTTTTAGGCCGCCTGAAGGCCTCTGACATGGCTAAACGGTTAAAACAACCGGGACCTACAATTTAATGTGTCATCCAAGCCACGGTAGCGCTCAGTTGGAAAATGCCACCCGCGGTCACCCATCCAATTACTGACCGTGCGGAACGTTGCTTAATTTCAGTGATCGCTGACAAACACCTAGTCAAACTACGCTACGAGCGCTATAAGTACTTATACGTTAGGATCGCGTTATTTACTTCAACTTATAATTACAACTAGATGACAACAACAACAAGCAACAGGGCAACATAGCACTAAGAATTGATGACCGATGGGATCGAAAAGTTCTCGATTGGAAACTATGTCTCGGCAATCGCATTGTAGGATGTCCATGAACAAGGTACACAGGGCTATCTGCTTACCATGTACTACGCCGAGAGGGGATTTACCCTGATGCCGGGGCATTAGAATACGGCATCGGTATCCCTTGCCTGTAGTAAGAGGCTACTAAAAGGGGACCCCTGGGCTCGTGGGTGGTCAGAGTTGGGGCTCTGGCCTTCTACTCAACCGGGCCCGAGGAGGGCGGCAGCGTGTGTGGCAACGCTGTCGTACAAGCCTGGTCTACTACCAGGCGAGTGGACACACAAAGTGCCGGGAGCACCGGTGCGTTCCTTTTGGAGATCCCGGAGCTCCCAAGAAGGCACAAAGGCTGGCCACCGAGGGGGTTTTAGTGTGTACAATCCCACATAATCCGACTGCATGCACCCAAAAGCGGTCGGGCCATACAAAATCAGGTTCTATACAAAACTGCAACTCGGAATCGACAAAATATATGAAACAGCTATTTTTTTCTCGAATTCCGGGTTGGCCCCATGTAGCAAAAGTTGTTCATAATGATCTCATGAGTCTTAATCACCTCATTTCCGCTTAGTAACTACACCAGTTCTGGATAACCCTGTATAAGAATATGAACATATTTATTGATGGACCGTTGATCTGATTAGGACCGCTAGATCATGCTGGATGCAAGCCGCTCCAAACTCTGACACTAGGGCTAGCTACTCGGCTAATACGAACTTACTTAGCTCGTCTTTGAAGTTATAACAAAGTAACAGACATTAATATGCATAATCATGTGTTATTTTGTATGATAACTCGATAATTTAAGGAAATTGTAGGAAATTACTAAATTATAGAATTAGCAATGGTGCAGATCGTGAGTTGTTCTTTTAGGGTTCCGTTTCCAAAAACATAGAGGGAAAGCAATGAGATTATATGTGTATGAATCGAGTCAAATAATTATAACTTATATCCTTCCTTACTAAATTTTAAAATCAGAAAGTTTGTTGGTTAATTAAATGATTTTTATCGTGCTACACACACTAGGTTTATAGAAACTTTTTTTGTGATAAACATTTCAAAAATTGACGCGCTCGCAGGATTTGAACCTGCATCTCTTTGGGATTCCGGCCCAGATGCTTTGTCCAATTACTCGTAGCTAGAAGCCAAAAATAAATAAAAATGATAAACACTTTTACTAATTTGGCGTCTTCGCAGACAGCGTTCTAGCTTAATTGGACAAAGCATCTAAGCCGGAATCCCAGAGAGATGCAGGTTCAAATCCTGCGAGCGCGTCAATTTTTGAAATGTTAATCACAAAAAGAAAGTTTGTTGGTTTGTTACTCTTTCAACGCAGCAACAGAGCAACGGATTGACTAGGTTTTTGGCGTGGACATAGTTTGGACGATGGAAAGTGACATTTAGGCTACTTTTAACTTAGAAAAATAAAAAGTTCTCATGTGATAACACAAAAATTAAAATACCACGTGGGACAAGCCGCGGACAAAAGCTAGTAAGTTATAATTATTCGATTAATCTGAACGTAATTTTCATCTACAGACACTCGATAGAGTCTATATGGCTTGGCGATCGACGGAATGCACCTTAATTGTGTTAGGCGAAATGACTAAAAAAATATAATTAGTCCGTTAGACAGAAACACGTATTAACACGAAAATATGAGACACGTATTTTTGCTTTTGTCAATAAAACAAAAATTGTTGAATATATAGCCCGTTAAAATTTCGCGTAGAACGCAATTTTCACGTAGAAGTGACGTCACGAGCCCCCACTCCCGAACTTTGACAAGGTTTATCTTTGTCATTTATTGTTTGATTGACAAAATAAAAAATACGTGTAAATTTTTTTTTGATAAAATCTGACTAACGGACTAATTATAATAATGATTTTTTTTCCCCAGTCAGCAAGACCTATTCTTATCTCGGAGTGATCCTTCTGAACTACTATAATTTATTCTGTGCCTGTATACGGGACATTATTTAGCGCGTGTCTTGTTTTTGTCTGGCTGTATTTTATTTTATATTTTTACATTATTCTTCTAACGCAGACATTTTTTTTTGATTTAGGTATATGAGCATTTGACATTTTGGAAAAAAAGTTGGTAATAGTTTCCATGTAATGTTTTTATCTTAACAATTATTTATAGCGATGACATATATGGCAAATTTTATATCAACTCTGAAAACGTAAGATAAAACAGCTATTCCATACTTTTTGTCGAAAGTCTATAAAAAATCGTATGGAACAGCATTTTTTTTTCACGTTTTCAGACGTCCCACAGTAAAAGTTGTTCAAAATTTGCCATAGATGTCACCGCTTAAGGATCCGACACCGGCAGACAATCACATTGTATAGGTACTGTGGATTTAATTATGTTTAATAGGATCTAAATTTTCCACATAGAGATTGATAGTGCCGTAAAAACTGATCAATTATATTAATTTCGACCATTTTAGGTCAGAAAAAATTATTGACAAGCAGTTAGGTACATTATTATTATATACTACGGGACTAATCGCGCTAAAATTACGAGATAAATAAATACCTCCTCATCCCGACGTTTCGGCAGAGTTGCATCGACCGTGGTCACGGGTAGATGTCGTTTAGTCCCGTACTATACAATAACAATGTGTTCAAATCGCTAAAGTTTAAAAACAACATTAGTTAGGTACGAGTATATTATTTATTCATATAGGTTTATACATTATATTATACAATTGCCCATTTAATTAACCAAAAAGAAAAAAAAAACAAGTACTTACCTACATTAGTCTGTCGAGAACAATACAGTAGGCAGATACGTTACTTCATCCATCCATACATAAGCCGAATGACGTCCACTGCTGGACATAGGCCTCCCCTATAAGACCTAATAAGAATAGTTGGAAGCGGCTTGCATACACCACGATCCTGCAATCATAATGAGGCCATTCGTCCTCCTTGTGGGTAGACTTCCTACGCTGCGCTTGCCGATACGTGGTCTTCACTCGAGAACTTTTCGACCCCATCGGTAATCAGTTCTCTGCCCACTGCCATTGTAACTTGCCAATCCGTTGGGCTATTTCGGTAACTTTGGTTCTTCTAAGTTCTACGGATTTCCTTGTTACTGATTCGATCTCGCAGAGAAACTCCGAGCATAGCCCTTCTCCAAAGCTCGTTGGACTACTTGGAGCTATACTCGTATTTATAACTTTATTTATTTAATATTATTTGTTAATAGTTAGTTCGAGCCGATTTATACCTACCATTTTTAGAGTTCCGTACCTCAAACGAAAAAAACGGAACCTTTATAGTGAAAGCCTTAGCCTCCAGATTCAGAAATTAAACAACGATTTGGACAATATTCTTGCACTTTAATCCATTTCACAAACATTATATTTCACACACGCAAATCAATCGCCATCTTTTCTGTCGTGACGAGCATCTGTCTGTGTTACCAGATGCATTTTAGAATATCTCCTAAATGGACAGATGCTCGTTACTTCAGATTAGGAATGTTTTAGGTTTCATGCCAAGGTTTTAACAATATTTAGTATGAATTATGCCTGTAATCATACAATAGGATCACTTTGTTGTCCGTCTGTCCGTTTGTGTGTATGTCAAGAGTCTTTATCTCGGGAACGCAAAAAGATATCGAGTTGAAATTTAAACTGTATACGTATATTTATAGTATCTTGCAGTTGTGTAAAAGAAAAACTTCTCAGTTACGTTTAAAAAAGTTAGAGCCGTTTATGTGTTATAAAACCGCATATTTCGCACTCACAAAAATCAAAACCTTACAGGGTACTCCCGTTGACATAGAACTATGAAATTTGACGAGAAGCTTTGTCTCAGAGTACACATATAGGAATAAATCTGAAAACTGTATATTTTTATTTAAGTCACAAAAAATAGGGCCTCAAATTTCACAAAATATGGGTTCAAAATTCAAAGTGAGTAAATCTTATCATGTATGGTATAGAGATTTTAACAACTTACTTCCCGATTTTGTGAAATTTTCTGGATTTGTACGGAACCCTCGATGTGCGAGCCAGACTCGCACTTGTCCGGTTTGTAGATTATTAATTGATTTTTCAAAAATCACTCAACTGATTTAGATACAATTTAAATGGAACCACATCGGAAGTGAGATCTACAAAAAAATGTTTATCTGTAAAGTTGGTATACGGACGATAATTTTACGTCATTAGAAAACATTGTAGTATCAACAACTGGAACAAGCCGAACGCTTAGGGTTCGTGCCTCTCTATGTTCTTGTTCCGAGTTTTCTCTTGCACCTTCGGCTCAGGCGGAACGTGACACTTTTTAGTGCGTGCAGCCAGCGTTCATCGATTTGTGAGACATTAGACCCGATCATAGACGCGCCAGCGTAAATTAAATAGCAGCGTAAAAAGCGTTCTTTCTCTATCGAATGTCTAAAGTAATAATTATTTTTTGCAAAAAATAGCATGATCGACTTCACCCGTGTATATAATCATTACATAGTATAAAACAAAGTCGCTTCCCGTTATCTGTCCCCATGTATGCTTATATCTTTAAAACTACGCAACGGATTTTGATGCAGTTTTTTTTAATAGATAGAGTAACTCAAGAGTATAAGAGTTTTTATGTATAACACACCTGTGCGAAGCTGGGGCGCGTCACTACATCGCAAATATTATGCACGGCTCGATGTAGCATTTTTCACATTATTATTGATTTATCAAAAATGGCTCAGCCAATTTCAATAAAATTTAAATGGGACCAATTTCAAAGTATACTCGTTACAATAAAAAAAAGAATTATTGAAATCGGACTACTATGAAAAAGGGTATGCGTGGTTATATACATAAAAAAAATATATACATACTCGAATTGTATACCTCCTCCGGTGGTTCGTCCGTCAAAAAAGAAACAGAACTATGCTAATTAGCTATTATAATTACGATGGCGCCTCTGTAATCGGGCTTATTATCAAGTTAAAAAAGAATTTGATTTCAAACAAAAAAAGAATTGTCAAACCGGTTCATAATAATTGGCGGAGTAATCGCGTAACATACATCTATCTATCAGCCGTAGGATGTCCACTGATGGACATAGGCCTCCCCCATGGATTTCCAATAAGGCCGGTTGGAAGCGGCCTGCATCCAGCACGTTCCTGCGATTTTTATTATGTCGTCAGTCCACCTAGTCGGTGGACGTCCTACGCTGCGCTTGCTGGTCCGTGGTCTCCA
Organism: Hypomecis punctinalis; assembly: GCA_949316475.1. Lineage (NCBI taxonomy): Eukaryota > Metazoa > Arthropoda > Insecta > Lepidoptera > Geometridae > Hypomecis > Hypomecis punctinalis. The sequence goes on from OX438822.1 coordinate 12,549,529, forward strand.
TTCGAGAACTTTCCGGCCCCATCGACCATTCGTTCTTAGATCTTACCTCTTAGATCTTAGATCTTACCTTAGATCTTAGACCATTCGTTCTTAGATCTTAATCTTAGAATAATGTGTAGTGCCCATTGCCACTTTAATTTGCTAATCCGCTGGGCTATGTTGGTAACTTTGGTTCTTGCGGATCTCCTCATTTCCGATTCGATCCCGCAGAGAGACACCGAGCATAGCCCTCTCCATAGCACGTTGGGCTATCTTGAGCTTATTCATGAGGCGCACAATACATACAAAAACGCAACATACATACAAAAAAAAATACAGTCAGTGTGCGCAACATACATACAAAAAAAATACAGTCTAATTAAAAACCTCCTATTTGAAGTCGGTTGATAAAGGTGGTTTATCACTGCGCTTGGCAAATATACAACATGTAGGTATATCAGTAGACCGAAAACTCTAGGTAGTAAGTCAAATAAATAAGTTTTAAAATATGTAATATACATTATTTATCATTTTGTTTGCGTATGGATGATATTTCCGGTGTGGTATTGTTTGGTACTTTTTTTAGTTGTAATTTACGGCTTACCTCAGTAACTCAATGAAATAGGAATCAAATTCCTATTTCCTACTTGATTCTTATTTCATTGCAGTAACTCAGTGCCTAAAAATGGCACAGCCGACTCTAACCGTGTGCAGAATTCGAATAGATCGCACATTGTGATAATTAATTATAAAACTGTACAATTCATAATGATGTAATTATTAGGAAGGCTATCCATCAAAATACAGGTGTTCTCACACCTAGTTTGATGGCCATGGCTACATATGTCTTGTATTAATTGTACTGAGAGAAATATTTTTTTTATCTTTTTTTTTTCAAAAACTATTCAGCCGATTTCAATAAAATTTAAATGAGACCACCTCTGAAGTACGATCTACGAAACAAAAAAAGAATTATCAAAATCGGTTCATCAATATCGAGTGGGGGTGTAATGAAGCACCTTCAACCAATAATTCATAGACTGCCTCGGTGGCTTAGTGGTTAGTGACCCTAACTTCGAGGTAAAAGAGGCGTAGGTTCGATCCCTACCCAAGGCAAATATTTATGTGATGAACATAAGTGTTTGCTCTGTGTCTGGGTGTTATTTAGTTACTATCTATATAAGTATGTATTTAAAAATAAGTATATGTAGTATATCAGCCTCTGGCAGCCATATCACAAGCTTTCCTTAGTTTAGGGTCAGAGGCCGTGTGTAAGATGCCCCAAAATATTTATTTATTTATTTAATCACGAAACGTCCTAAAGGATTGTCAAAAGCTACTTTCTAACCGGTTTTAAAAGAAGGAAAGAATAGCTCGCACGGATTAGTGATCATCGATGTAGTAATTTTCACATTATTGTTGATTTTTTAAAAACTACTCAGCCGGTTTCTGTAGAATTTAAATGGGACCACCTCTGAAGTACGATCTACCAAACAAAAAAAGAATTATCAAAATCGGTTCATAAATAGCGGACTAACCGCGTTACATATAATATACAAAAAATACGTACAATCGAATTGAGAACCTCATTTTTAAGTCGGTCAAAAATCATTGTCGCATTGAGAACCTCATTTTTTGAAGTCGTTAAATATTTTTGTGAAACTACAAGTGAATCAAGGTGAGGTCTATAGTAGGGGGGTAATGACGCACCTTCGACCAATCACGAAATGTCCTAAAGGATTGCCGAAAACTCCTTTCTAACTTATTTAAAAAGGAGGAAGGAAACTGCTTTTCGAGGTGAACTGAATACAAAATAGGCCAGTTGACAATATTTATTCATCACATCTATTCGAAAAGGACTACTTGGTTCACCTTTAAGTGCGCCCAAAGGTGGTGTTTTCTATAAGGAACTTTATAAGTGCGACGGAATTGTCTTTGCCGCGCACTCTTTGTATTTGGAAGTACTCGTATTTGTAATGTAAGTGTTCAGCGCCAAGAAAATGAATGAAAAGAATGTAAAAAAGTTTTCATTTGTTATATTATTAGATACCATTTAATTTAAATTTAGTTGTTACTCTACGTTTTACTAAATAATAATATTACAATAAAATATGAGGCGCCTTTTATTTCCTCATAGAGGTGATGAAAAGTAGAGTGTACCACTCGGGCGCAAAATATATTTTTGGCTCGGGCGACGTTATTTGAATCCCTCGCTACGTTCGGGATTCTACTCTAGAATCTCTCACTTCCATCTGGATTTAAAAAAGCGCCCTCGCCGTAAAAATATTATTTTGCTCCCATATGATACAATCTACTATTGATGTCTTCTTTTGACAGCTAACCATAAACAGAGCCTATTAGCCAAAGTGTCTAGCCAAATATTACATCAAAATCGGCCTGATAAATAGCGCGACATCAATTTTCTCTCCTTCTTGCCTTTTGGGGGAAATACTTGTTTTTTGTGTATGTATCGATGTTTTTGCCCAAGGTGAACAGATCTGAATAAATATTTTTTAGTTCGAAAGGGTATACTCCCGAGGTGGTCCCATTTAAATAATGACGAAATCGGCTACGCCGTTTATGAAAAATCAACAATAATGTAAAAATTCTATTCATCGATTCTAGCGAGCTATTCGAATTTCGTGCACGATTGAAATTCTCTTCTTCTTAGTCGTGCTCTTCATTACTGAAGGTCGTGTCTAAATTGGAGCGTTTTGATCCCGGATCACCCTTTGGAAAATACTCTTCCACTCGGATCTCTCTGTAGCGGATCTCATGGGCACGCCGATCAAAGATTTTATTTGATCAGTCCATCTTGTAGGAGATCGACCGCGTGGTATTTTCCCTTGAAATAAGTTCTGCCATTTTTTGCGAAAAATAATGATTATTATGCATTGTTTTATGGGGACGTGTAGTTATCTAATGAAGATCACGCACCGGTAAGCGTAGTGTAGGATGTCCAATTGTCCAACCTCAAGGTGGCGCAAGGACTTTCACAATACGAACAACGTTTATTTTTAAAACGTTTATATTTGACATTGCACAATCTTTTACAACTTGATGTTTATTTATATTGCCATTTATTCATCATTGTAATTGGTTATTGCCGCCGTAATATTATAGTTCATAATAAATAAACAATGACTATCCTCTTAATCACACCAAATCAATTTAGACCTATTGTTATCCCGGAAAATCTTAATTACTAAATAATTACGAGCACCCACCTAAAGACCTAAACCTATGTCTATATAATTGCGAGCGAAGTATTAAAACAGGATATCTAAAGAAATTAAATAATTTTCTGCATGAAATAATAATAAAATAAAATAATAAAAATTATAATTACTTACAATATAATATTTTGCAGTGGATTGTTTTTCAACCTACACGAGCCGAGTTTTATGTGTCACTGGCGGTTTGAAACAAACCTCAGTAAGTGTATTAATGTTCGAGAGAAAAACAAAAAATGTCGCAGGGCGTGGTGGGCCGGTCGGATAATTCATTATTTGTCCATTGCTGATTTTTTTTTTATAACATATGCTCTACAATCGTCTTGGGTTTTAATACCGGTACAGTATCAATGAGCTCTTTGGAATTTACGTATAGAATTTCACAGCACTGGTTTTAAGGTGAAGGAATACATCACCAACACCAACCAACCCACTGTGCTAGCGTGGTGGAAATGACCTAATCACACTTTGTGGGTAAGCCTACGACCTACAAAGGACTATTAATAACGCCACAGCACGATACATTTTTTCGTTGATACCGCTACTATTATGTCAACTTGTTTTTTTGTTTTTTTTTTGTGCTATCCCATAGGAACCTTTTATTTTACCGGAATAAAAAAATGTAATCAATAATATTTATTAACTAAAACTTAGTCTAGCCAATTTACGGAACGTATAAACAGTGACTATTTAAATAATTTGTAAAATTCAGTCAATTCACAAAATGGCAACACTAATTTTCATACTGATTTTCATTATATGCCAGCTACTTGTACATGGTACTTTAGGGTCAGGGTTGTTCGTACTTAAACGTTCAAAAGTTTGACCGGTCACATAATTAGTTGAAAGCGGAATCTAATGGCAAGATATTCGATATTCTATTGCCTCGGTGGCTCAATGGTTAGTGAACCTAATTTCTGGATCAAAGAGGCTTGGGTTCGATCCCCACCCAGAGCAAACATTTATGCGATGAACATAGGTGTTTTCTCTGTGTCTGGGTGTTATTTAGTTACTATCTATAAAAGTATGTATTTAAAAATATGTATATGTAGTATATCAGTCTCAGGCAGCCATATTACAAGCTTTCCTGAGTTTGGGGTCAGAGGCGGTGTGTAAAATGTCACCTAATATTTATTATTGTTAATTATTTGTATATTAATTGTCATATATTTCATTCAAATGCCATAAAAATTATAGCTATATACAGGGGCCAACCTAGAACTCCATTAAAATCAGCCGCGCCATGCAAAATCGGATCTCGAAATCGACAAAATGTATAAAGCAGCTGTTTTTTTATAGAATTATGGTTGGCCACATAGTAAAATTTGTCAATACAACCTGTGCAAAGTAATAGATCTGGCGTATAACTAGAGTTTCTGTCAATTCACAAAATGCCTACACTTATGCTCTTACTGATTTTCATAATATGCCAGCTACTTGTACATAGTAGGCACTTTGGGGTCGGAGTAGTCCGTAATAAAATCGTTCATAGGTTTGTCGGGATACAGAAAAACAATATGCCAAGAAGTTTAATTCGACCTGTACTTATTCTGACAAACAAAATAAACGCTAGTTTCCTTATTCATGATAATTTATTATTTTGACCGACGAACCACCGTATACAATTCGACGCGTATATATTTTTTCTACGTATAACCACGCATAGCTTTTTTCATAGTGGTCCGATTTCAATAATTCTTTTTTTCTTGGAAATAGTATACTTCGAAATTGGTCCCATTTAAATTTTATCGAAATCGGCTTAGCCAGTTTTGATCAACAATAATGTGAAAAATGCAACATCGATCCGCGCAAAATATCGCGAATTCTGTACACGGGTGAAGTCGGTCATGCTATTTTCTTATTATCTTGCTCTTACTGGCTCATCACTGGTCACTGCAACTAAAAAAAAAAAAAATTTCAAAAACTTTGCCATTGCCACGAAATGATGATGATGAACTTGAATAGTCACATGTATAAACTGGGCGCCACCGACAACCCACTCTGTCGTGGTTGCTAGCAGGAGAATGTAACGGTAGAGCATGTTTGTGGCATTGTAAGGCCACGGCAGAAAGTAGAATCGCTTGCGGAATTGCCTGACCCCATACTGAGCGCCACACAAATTAAAAGATGGGAAGTTAGCCGCAGATGACACTTCGCCGTGATTCGCTAATTATTGCGCGTGTGTACAAAACCTATACAAATGGTTAAGTAGTGAGCTCGGGCGTAGAAGCGCGCGGGAGGCACGAGGTTGGCGGGCGGGTGTGTGCCGGCGTCTCGTCTCTGGCACCCGCTAACGTCTATATTTTGACGTTTGCGCTGCTCTCTGCGGCTAACTTCCCATCTTTCAATTTGTGTGGCGCTCAGTATACTATTGCTTTGTCATCAGCATCGACATCATTATCCTCATCGCCATCTAGTATACCATCCAAGCCACTAGGGCAGTTATGCCAGCGGCCTAGAACCACGCTCCGTTATTTTAAGGAGCTGGGCTGGCTCGGGTAGACGCTAGAGGGGGAAATGCACAAAACACCCCATGCGGGGAACGTCGGCGCAAGACTTATCGCCCCCACATCGAATAAGAATAAGAAGGTAGCGGCTCGTAAGTTTAGCGCTGAGTGAAGTGTGGAGGGGATGGCTGCGCATGGGTTTATTAGTATAGCGGTCACCAAGCGCAGCCATCCCTTCCACTCTACCCTCAGCGCTAAACTTACTTGCCGCTACCTGTATTGCCATAATATCATGAGAAGGGAGGATAGTTACGTCACCAGGAGAAGTCTTTAATTTGATGGTAAGCGGCAAAAGTGGGGCGACCAAAAAAGTGTGGATGAATTGTGTGAAAGATGATATGCGAGAGAAAGGAGTTGATGATGAGATGACGTATGGTAGACTGAAGTGGCGAAGAGAATCGTGCTGTGCCGACCCCACGTAGTAGTATACAGGGTTATTTCTAATCAATTAGCATCCTTATAGGGGCTTATTCCGTAACTCCATATTCCGAAACTAACGACTTTTATTAATTCTCAAAAAAAGTTGTTGTTCCATAGAAAATATCGTTTTCCCGCGACAAAATGTATGAAACAACTGATTTTATTTTTTTTGATACAATGATACAATGATTTTATTAGTCTGTGAAACTAGGTAATAAGTGTACATACACAGGCGTTATTAAGAAAATTCTTGTAGTTTGTAGTGCACTAGCCTCCACCTTCATTGGCATACAGACATTTTGAATTCAATTGAAATTGAAGCTATACAAAAGAAAGGTATTTTTGATGTTATACAAAATCAAATAATCACAAAAAAATAAAATGTCAAAGTTTATGGATACAATACGTCAAGAGTTAAAATTATACATACAGAAAAAAAATCATTGAGTGTCACTTATAATGGTGTCAGATAAAAACTTGTTAACGTTATAGTAGGCTTTTTTAACTAATAAATTATTTAATAAAGTTTTGAATATATTTACATTAGTTTTACTACGTATGGCTTCTGGAATTTTATTGTATATAATTGGAGCCATGCAGAACACACTTTTATTTAAGAAGGTAGTCTTCGATGGCAAACTGTGTACATAACCCTCTCGTCTACTGCCCACAGGCCACATTTTGAAAAGCTCAGGGTTGGATTTTACGAATGAAGCAACTTCACTGATATATAAACAGGGCAGAGTTAGCACCTTCAATCGAATAAAGTGCTTTTTACAAGAATCTCGCTTTTTCAACCCACAAATCGATCGTATGCAGCGTTTTTGAGCTCTAAACACCCTGAGACGGTCAGTTGAGTTTCCCCAAAATAGGACACCGTATCGTATATAGTACGCAGTTAGTAATGCCGTCTCGTTGACTGATTTACGGAGTTGGAAGAGTGCATAGGCAAATTGGTGCAATCTCTTGGAGATGTTGTCTATGTGAGGTTTCCATGTTAGTTTGTTGTCTATAGTTAAACCAAGGAAACGCGTTAGTTCTATTTCAGTCACTTGTTTTCCATTATATTGAATGTCAAAGTTTGATAATTTATTGTGTCTAATTCTAAAGTCCATAACATGAGTCTTGTCAATGTTAATATTCAAATTATTATTATTCAACCAATTAATTATATTTGTCAATGTATTATTTATGTCATACTCAATATTGCTATGCTTGTCCTTTGTAAATAAAATAGTACTATCGTCTGCAAACAATGTCATATGATGATTCGTTGCATTCGGTAAGTCGTTAATATATATTAAAAATAATAACGGCCCAAGTACACTACCCTGAGGCACACCAAAACGCACATGTCTTGTCTTAGACTGATATAAGTTAATTACGGCAGACTTTGGACACATTCTGCTTAGCTGCGTAATTTGTAATCTATTTGTAAGGTAAGATTCAAGAAGTTTGTGTGCTACTCCCCTAACACCATATCTATGCAACTTTCTTAGCAACATTTTATGATTAACATTATCGAAAGCTTTAGACATGTCCATGTAAAGTGCCACAGCTCTAAGGTTCCTATCTACATTGGTCATCACCTTATTAAGAAAATTGTAAATTGCCATATTAATTGTTTTGCCCTTTCTGAACCCAAATTGGTTTTCTGCAAACATATTATGATGCTCAAAATAAGAATAGAGCCTGTTAAAAATTACCTTTTCTATGATCTTTGAGAATACAGGTATTATAGCTATTGGGCGATAGTTCCCTACATCACACTTATTTCCTTTTTTGAATAGGGGTTTGACTATTGCTGTTTTCAACGAATCTGGAAATACACCATTCTCCATACATGTATTTATAATGTGACTAACTACCGGAGCAATCACTACAGCTACATCTTTTATTACTTTTGTGGTAACACCATCTGTACCTACACTATTAGAGTTTTTTAATGAACTAATGATTTTAATTATATCAAATGGTATCGTAGGAGTTAAAAAAAGAGATTTCGTGCTTTGAGTTTTGACAAAAGTCGCAGAACAAAAGTTGTTAGTTTTGATGTACAGAATTAGCCCCTAAAAGGATGCTAATTGATTAGAAATAACCCTGTATAAGGGATAAAATGTAAGTTAGTTCGTATAGGCCGGGTGGCTAGCCCTGGTGTCAGAGTTTTTAGGCCGCCTGAAGGCCTCTGACATGGCTAAACGGTTAAAACAACCGGGACCTACAATTTATGTCATCCGAGCCACGGTAGCGCTCAGTTATTAAATGTCACCCGCGGTCACCCATCCAAATACTGACCGTGCGGAACGTTGCTTAACTTCGGTGATCGCTGACAAACACCTTGTCAAACTACGCTACGAGCGCTACTATGTAAGGGATAAAGATTATGATTTAATTATTTATACATACATACAATACATGTTACATATTATGCAAAGATATTCGTCCATGATACTTTGGGGGTCAGGGTTGTCTATATTACAATGCATTCATACAGGAAAGCGGAACTTAATGTCGTTTTAAAACAGGACAAGTGCGAGTCAAGCTTCCACACCGAGGGTTCCGTATAAATCTTGAAAATTTCACAAAATTGTTCTGTTGAAACTTTTTTTTTTTTTAATATTTCAAATAGGTTTGCCTTTGACTACATATAAATAGGATATCTCTATAGGATAAATAAATAATCATGGAAAAAAGTTTTGTTTTACTTTTCTAGTCATGCATCGAAAATTACACATTGTAATCCTGTTTAAGCATGTGCTAGTGAAGCTCTTTCATATGATACCCCACATTATACGATTTACCCACTTTGAATTTTGGGCCTAAATTAATTGTATTTAGGCCCGTATTTTTTGTGATTTAATTAAAAATATGCAGTTTTCAGATTTATTTCTTTATGTGTACGCTAAGACAATGCTTCTTGCCAACTCAACTAGAAGCACCCTGTAAGTTTTGATTTTTGCGAGTGTCAAAATATGCAATTTTTTACGACATACACGACTGTAACTTTTTTAAACGATAACTGAGAAGTTTTTCTTTTACACAACTCTAAGAGACCATAGATATACGTATACAGTCGATATCTTTACGCGGTCCCGAAATAAAGGTCTTGACATACACACAGACGGACAAGAAAGTGATCATATAAGGGTTCCGTTTTTTTCTTTTTGAGGTACGGACTTACATATTCATTCATACATATTCATACATACATATTAATTCAAAAGAAAGAAATAGTCATAAATATAATGAATTTCTAGTTAATGCGTATCTGCCCCCCTACCGCCTAAAGCAATAGCAATCGTAATAGCAATCGTTTGTGACTTCATTTTGCCATTTGGCACCGCCTATGTGACGTTAGCCAGCAAAGTTGTTCATTCAACGATTGCTTCCGCAATCCGCGCAAAGCAATTGATGGCTAACGTCACATAGGCGGTGCCAAATGACTAAAATGAAGTCATAAACGATTGCAATTACGATTGCTATTGCTTAGGCGGTCGGGGGACAGGACTGGAAAACGTTGTTTTTAACCGACTTCCAAAGAGGAGGAGGTTCTATGTTCGTCTGAATGTATATTTTTTTTGTGTATATTCATCGATAATTTCGCCAATTGTGAACAAAAAATATTTTTTAGTTCTAAAGGGTATACTCCTGAGGTGGTCCGATTCAAATTTTACAGAAATCGGCTGAGCCGTTTTGGAAAAATCTTACTAATATTATAAACGCGAAAGTTTGCGAGTATGTTCGCAAAAACTACTAAAAGGATTGAGATGAAACTTTGCAATAATAATGATTATACATCAGAATAACACATAGGCTATAATCATTAAGTACCTAACCAAAAGGAGTCGACACGCCTAAGCTCCGAAGTCTGCCAAGTCAGTGGGGGGTGAAGAAACGCACACAAACCAAAATATAAGCAAGTTTACACGCACAAAAATGTAATTAACTAACACTAGCTGAAAATGAATGCAACACATACGCAACCAAACCGATATATTTATATATATATTTTTTAATCTTTATTTATTTATAAAGGGTTTTATCCGCAGGATAATGCCACCCTCGACGCACTATTTACATTTTAAACTTATAGATATCTTACAGTACGCTTAATTCCTAGTTTAACTATTTCATATAGTACCCTGGCTCGTCGTGACGATGGATCGGTCAAAATACTGTTATACAGCCTTAGGCTGTGGGCATCTAAATCGTATTCGAGTAGAAATAAATCCCTCTCAGGTCCATTCCGGACACACTCCGCCATTATGTGGGTGATATCCTCAACCACCATACACTCGGAACATATAGGAGTTTCAATCTTACCCATGAGATGCGCAAAACTGTTCAGCGGGATGTGTCCGGAGCGAAGTCTAAAAGCGGTAACGAATTCCATTCGGTGCATAACTACTCCAACGAACCAGGGTGAACGGGGAAGGTCAGGTTGAATGGTTCTATATAAAGAGCATGACCGCCGGTCGCGTATCTACTTTTGGCAGAGGGGTACGCTCTGCAGTGTCGACTCCTTTTGGTTAGGTACTTAATGGCTATAATTCATAAAGATATCGCGTGAAACGAAGTTCGCCGGGTCAGCTAGTATAGAATAAATAAATATTAGGGGACTTTTTACACGTTAGGTTTTAGCAACCCTAATCTAAATAATAGATCTTTCAGCGTATTACGTAAATGACGTAAACGTAAAACAACAAAATTACAAGATTTGCATCGTTTATGGATGTAATATACAACAACTGGAGTCATAAATAAAAAAAGGAAGTTATGCGCAGAACGCTGCGCAAAAGCCGAAATATAGGCATGGGCGGGAGCCAGAGAGACGAGACGCCGGGGCACACGCGCCCGCCAACCTCATGCCTCCCGCGCGCTACCTACGCCCGTGCTCAACACTACGCCACGCGGCGTCGGCATTGTGCACACATGCGCAATAATTAGCGAATCACGGCGAAGTGTAATCTGCGGCTAACTTCTCATCCGTCGATTTGTGTGGCGCTTAGTATACGTACGTTTCGTTGGCCAACAAGATTATTTTTTGCAAAAATTAGCATGACTGACTTCACCCGTGTACAGAATTCGCGAATATTACGCACGGATCGATGTAGCATTTTTCACATTATTGTTGATTTATCAAAAATGGCTCAGCCGATTTCAATAAAATTTAAATGGCACCAATTTCGAAGTATACTCTTTCCAATAAAAAAAGAATTATTGAATTCGGACCACTACGAAAAAAGTTATGCGTAAAAAATACATAAAAAAAAAATACGCATCAAATTGTATACCTACCTTCTCCGGTGGTTCGTCGGTCAAAAAAGGAAATTCACAGGAATGTAAATCGACCACTGTTATCGCGTTGTAGGTCGCTCGAGAGAATTTTGGGTACATTATTTGATAGAATTTACATTTCGGGAGAAAACTATTTCACCCCTTAAATTGTAACGAAATGTTTTGTTTTTGGTGTCAGTCGCATAAGTAAGAAATATTGCACTTTCGTATGTATGTTTGACCGACGAACCACCCGGAGGAGGTACTTAAGTATACTATTCGACGCGTATATATTTTTTCTACGTATAACCACGCATAACTTTTTTCATAGTAGTCCGATTTCAATAATTATATTTTTATTGGAAAGAGTATACTTTGAAATCGGTCCCATTTAAATTTTATCGAAATCGGCTGAGCCATTTTTGATAAATCAACTATAGTGTGAAAAATGTTACATCGATCCGTGCGAAATATTTGCGTTCTAGCGATGCGCCCCGGCCTCGCACAGGTGTATTATACATATAAACATTTCTCTTGAATTACTCTATCTATTAAAATAAACTGCATAAAAATCTGTTGCGTAGTTTTAAAGATATAAGCATACATGGGGACAGACAGCGGAAAGCGACTTTTTACTATGTAATGATTCTGTGCACGGGTGAAGTCGGTCATGCTATTGTTTGCAAAAAAATATGATTACCTACATATTACATCCATGGTATCGTGATGTTATTGTTGTTTCATTCTCAAAATAATTTCACTATCGTTCAGACAATCTTGAATGTTTTCGTATTATATTACAGGAAACACTTAAATAGGTATTTACCAACGGCATGGCTGATTTTATGCCAGACTTTGCACTTGTTATACCTACAGCCTTGGCCAAAAGTATTAAGCACCATGTATTTTTACTCTATTTTCTAAACTAATTTCACTCCTTTATGGAATTTTTAACAAAATTAGGTATCAATTGAATCACATCAACAGAAATGAAAGCTTGTTTACTTGTTAGAGTCCAGAACACAAGTGACCAAACTTTGACTGATAAGACCGAAAGAAAACCGAATCCTTTGTTTTCGGTCACCAGGTGTTTTATGACCTTAACAAAGAGCCGCTTGATATTCTAAGAAGTTGTTTATGACCCCGATAAGTCATTTAAGATAAGCACTAAGTTATTGGTTAAGTAGTAAGTATGCATTTTGATTTTTTAAAGGTGCCTAATACTTTTGGGCAAGGCTGTATAAGAATAATTATTTATTCATATAACACCTAACAAAAGAAAAAGGAGAAGTAAAATTTGCTTATATTACGATAGCTTCGATAAGCCTGTAGGTACTCAGAATGGGACCTCAATCTAAGTGTAGGCCGAATCAAAGTTCTTGGCGGCTGTGCTTCAAGCTGCGGATAAGTAACCCAATCCCCGCGCAGCTGTTAAGTGAGCATAACGACGGGGAAGTGCTAACAACTCCTAACTTACATTTTCTACGAAACCGACTTATGAATGCAGTTCGATAGAGAATTGAATTACGCGTCTAGTCGTATATGAGTTATGTTGAAATTCGCCAAATTGACGTAACAAGGCAACGAAGGAATATCTCCTATATTGAGATCAATCATAAACAACCTGATTAACGGTTTTTTTCACCCCCTGTAAAATTTGTTTTTTTTTTTGTGAGTTAGGAGTTGTTAGCACTTCTCCGTCGATAAGTCTGTATCAGCCTTTTTATTAGTCCACTGCAGGACGTAGGCCTACCCACGAAGGGTGATTGGGCCATATCCACCACGCTGGCCCAGTGCTGGTTGGGGGATTGACATACGCCATCGAATTTCTTCTACGGACATATGCAGATTGCCTCACGATGTTTTCCTTCACTAAAAAGCCAGTGGTGTGAAATTCCGTAAATAAATTCCAAGGAAATCGTTGATTATGAAAACAAAATATCACGCGGGCGTAGCTGTAGGCAAAAGCTAATCTCCCGATATTAATGCTTTAGAAATGTATTAAGTAATCAACATTTGTAAATTTGTGAGGGAGACAGCTGTGGCCTGTTAAAAGGTCGTTAGTTGTTACACAATTATTATATTATATATAGGTACAGTGCGCGCGAATAAATAGTACAACTTGGACATTTGGATAAAATAATCATCGAAGTTAAGCAACGTTCAACACGGCCAGTCTTCGGATGGGAGACCGCGGGTGGCATTTACAACTGACCGCTGCCGTGGCTCGGATGACACTTTAAATTGTAGGCCCCGGTTGTTTTACCGCTTAGCCATGTCAGAGGCCTTCAGGCTAAAATTCTGCCATCTGGCCTATACGAACTTACTTTAGGTATTTGGAAAAAGATGATTGGCTTATTTCAGTTGCGTAGTGACACCTTCATGAACGTACTATACGAGGTTATCTGCTCGCTTTGTTATAAGCCGAAATAATAGAATAGAAACGCTTTATTGCTCACACAATGAAGCGTTTTCTAAAAAAAAAAATTTGTGATAAAGTATCCAATAGATGGCGACAATAGTTTGAAATCATCGATCCTTTGACTATGGAAATCGTACTGTCATTGTCAAGATGTCTTCTTCTTCTTTTTTTATGTCTTGGCGTCGCATTGTTGTGCATTTGCCAATATCAAGTATTAAGATTGAATAATTTTTAGTAATATTTTATCAAAACAGTCACGTCATAGTCCAATAGAGTCGACGTCAAGTCCAAATGTAGTCCAAGTCATATCTCAGTAAAGTATTGGAGACTTTAATGTAGGTTTCTCTCTCACACCCTATTCCAGTTGATAATGACAGATCAATTTATATGACTATTACGCCATCTAGTAAGGTTTGTGAAACAATTTTTTTTTTTGGAAAACGCCTCATTGACAATAAGCCCGATTATAGAGGCACCAGCGTAAATTTACTAGCAACGCAAAAAGCGTTCTCTCTATCGAATGCCTAAAGTGAAAATGAAACAGAACTATGCTATTTAGTTATTATAATTACGATGGCGCCTCTGTAATCGGGCTTAATATAACAATAAAAGATTACAATGTAATTAAAATAGTGCGACAACCGGCGGCCTTATCGCTTAGAGCGATTTCTTCCAGGCAACTTGATTAAGAGAGAAAAAGAGAAAATAAAGGAAAGGAGGTCATTCAGACCATCATTACGAACAACTTTTTCTATGAGACGAACACGACTTTTGAGAAAAATAATTACTTACAATTAATAAATTAATTATTAATTATTATATTAATTAATTAATTAATTAATAAATAACAAATAATTAATTTGTCGATTCTGAGTTGCAATAAATAAATAATAAATATTTTTGGGACATCTTACACACGGCTTCTGACCCCAAACTAAGCAAAGCTTGTGATATGGCTGCCAGAGACTGATATACTACATATTATTATACTTATTTTTAAATACATACTTATATAAATAGTAACTAATTATTGTATGGACAGCTAATTTTTTTTCTCGAATTTTGGGTTGTCTCCATAGTAAAAGTTGTTCATAATTATAGTGTCTTGATCACTAAAATTAGTGATCAATAACCCTGTATAAGTATGTGTTTAAAATTATACATATGTAGTGTATCAGTCTCTGGCAGCCGTAGCACAAATTTTGCAATTTACAATCACCGTATTTAAGATGCCCCCTAATATTAATTATTATTTAAATATTTCAGCCACTGTAATTTTATTAGTGAGCTCCAAGTAACCCAACGAGCTATGGAGAGGACTATGCTCGGAGTCTCTCTGCAGGAATGAGGAGATCCGTAGAAAAACCAAAGTTACCTACATAGCCCAAAGGATTAGCAAGTTGAAATGGCAATGGGCAGGGCACATAGCGCGGAGGACTAATGACCGGTGGAGTCGAAAAGTTCTCGAGTGGAGACCACGTACCGGCAAGCGCAGCGTAGGACGTCCACCCACAAGGTGGACGGATGACCTCATTAAGACCGCAGGATCGCGCTGGATGCAAGCCGCTTCCAACCGGTCTTATTGGAGATCCATAGGGGAGGCCTATGTCCAGCAGTGGACGTATTTTGGATGGATGGATTTCTGAAATACTAAGCCGCAGCTGTCTGCGGAGTGCTTAACTCTGGTTTGTCCATTAGTTAAGTGATTATCTTTTTCCAAAAGCCGATGTTCATTCTTTATTTGCTATTACTGTTCTTGAATGATTCATGTAAAAATTTTCAGAATTAAAATGTTAAACAATAGATACACTCGCTGTTTGACTTTTTAATTATACACATTTCTTTTGTTCTAATCAGGTAAAGTTATAAATTTTAAATTCGATATACCTGTCAACTGAGACTCCGATATTCATTAGTTATTCCATATTAAATTAGGTTGAATTTGTAACGCCTATACAGGGTTATCCACAACTGGTGTGCTGAGCCGAAAAGAGGTGACAGAATCACCTCTTTTTTATAGAATCACCATCTCGTTAACCAAAATTAAACTGGATGGTGTTAGTTGTCCTTTAAAACGCACAAAAAGGCAAAACACTTATGACCAAAGATGACGTCCACAAGTGGTATATTATTCAGAGAAAAAGTTAAGAGATGAATTCAAAATTGTGAAATGTGAAAGAATCAGCTACGAATGCAAGTAAAATAACGATAGAAGCCCTATTATTATTGTTAAACTAGAAAAAAATAATAGCTGTATTATTATTTTTCATACAATTTATTTTTCACATTCAAAAAAAATGAAGGGATGAGAAATTCTAAATTAAATATTTTTGAAAAGCCCACAAATCAAGCTTTCTAATGGGTTTTTTGTTATTTACATACTCATATAGATAGTTACTAAATAATACCCAGACACAGAGCAAACACTTATGTTCATCACAAAAATATTTGCCCTGGGTGGAGATCGAACCCAGGCCTCTTTGATTCAGAATTTAGGGTCACCAACCACTGAGCCACCGAGGCAGGCTTTTCGCCTTTATTTTCTGAGGCTATTCATTGAATTATTCCTTTATTCCTTATTGGCTATTATGAATATAACTGAGAAGTTTTTCCTTTACACAACTGTAAGATACACGTATACAGTTAGATTATAGTTAGAGATAGATATACGTACTGTTACCAGCCTTTTTAACAGTCCACTGCAGGACATAGGCCTACCCACGAAGGGTGATTGGGCCATATCCACCACGCTGGCCCGGTGCGGGTTGGTGGATTCACATACGCCATCGAATTTCTTCTACGGACGTAAGCAGGTTGCCTCACGATGTTTTCCTTCACCGAAAAGCCAGTGGTGTGAAATTCCGTACATAAATTCCAAAGAACTCATTGGTACGGGACCGGGGATTGGAACCCGCCACCTCACAATTGTAAGGCGGGTGTCACTACCTCTTGACCACCACGGCTTATTATATTATATACGTATACAGTTTAAATTTCAACTCGATATCTTTACGCGTTCGAGTCTTGACATACACACAGACGGGCAGACGGACAACAAAGTGACCCTATACCTAAGGGTTCCGTTTAAAAATCATACAGGTCAGTGGATGTGAGGTTAGCTTAAAGCTGCGCCAAACCCAATCAACGCGCAGTTTTATGTGAGCTTCAGTCAGGATTGGATATTGCGCAGCTTGTAGCTAACTTCTCATCTGTCGACTTGTATGATTCGGCCTATAGGAAGCCTAAGAAACAAACCAACAAACACACCTTTGGATTTATAATATTGTTATGGATAACATTGGGCGATCCAAAACTACCTAAGCTACTCGTATGGTGTTCAAAAATTGATTTTCAATTCGATTTGCGTATTTTATTTATTTTTGATTTACACCCACTTGTGCAAATTTTCAATTTGTGAACACAAATATACCTACGTATGTATATACACAGTTTTTACAAAGTTTTTAGGCTATTTTACTAAGTAATTGTTGATTTATTTAAATTCTTTAAAAAGTTGTATACTAAGCGCCATATAAATTGGCGGATGAGAAGTTCGCCGCAGATGAATGTCCACCCTTTTATGGTGGACATTCCGCGCGTTAGAACCAAGCGTTTTGAATCCTCATTCCTCATACGAATAGCCGGAATGTGGAATGCTTTGCCTGGGTCTGTCTTCCCGTTAAAGTACAACGTGAGTGTCTTCAAATCCCGAGTAAATAGGTATCTTCTAGGTAAGCGTGCTACACCCTAGACCGCACATCTGCTTAACATCAGGCAGTGTGTAGTCAAACGCGAACCTACATCCGCCGATTTGTGTGGCACTTAGTATAACACATGATCACATTCATAGCAAGATGGCGTAACGCATAGAAACGGCTATGTAATCTTGACATAAATGACACTTGAACTACTGATCAAATCACACATTGGACTGCTGTCATATGGATGACAAATTTCAAAATTGTCCTAGGTGGAGCTTATATTTTGGACCTTGTAACAGTACCAGTACTTTACCACTCTTTGTATTAGTCCACTGTATGACGTAGGCCTATCCATAATCATAATCATTTTTATTGGTTATATGTCTTAAATTACAGGTACATTATAAATTAAATTACAAAGCTTGTAATTAATAACATCGCATTACTCATTACACACGAAATCAATTAAATTCAAATATAATATGTCAAATATTTTAAATATAATAAAATATAACGTCAACTGGAAAATTTCAATAATAGCATATCGTCAAACTTGTAGAATGCCTGTTCGATAAGCCAGTGTTTTAGTTTTTGCTTGAACGATTCCCTAAAGGGTGCATCTCGCACCGTCTGCGGCAATCTATTGTACACTAAGGGTGATTGGGACATGACCACCACGCTAGCTAAGTTCGAGTTTTTGGATTCACATACGCCATGGAATTTCTTCTACGGACGTATGCAGGTTGCCTCATGATGTTTTCCTTCACTGAAAAGCCAGTGGTGGGAAAATCTGTACATAAATTCCAAGGAATTCATTGGTACGGGACCGGGATTTGAACGATTGTAAGGTGGGTGTCGTTACCACTGGACCACCACGGCTCTTGAACCTTATCTGAAATCAAATGTAAACTAAGTCAACAAAGCGCACATACCCTGGACTCTATGGATCTGTAATTTGAATTAAAAAAAAAACCTTATCTTAATGGTAATAATTCCATCACTCGGGCAATCGCCAGGTTCACATCTTGTACACGTTGGAACCGTACATACATATAGCAACCGTAGAGCCACAGAAACCCCAGAAAGAGATAATTACTATGTTGTCACTTGAGGCCATTCTTAACCACAAAATCGTATGGCTTATAGATGTCAAAACTGTCAAACATGTACTAAAGAAAACACCGGTTGTTAATTTTTATACCTTTGTTTGAACAATTTATTATTTATATTGCTATGGTTACATATTTGGTATAATAGATTATCTTCTGTTAGCTCACTATTGTTTATTATAATTTAATCCAAGTTTTTTGTGATGTATTTTATTTTTTTGATTTTAATTGCATATTTGTTTTTTTTTGCCATAATTAATGTAATGTTTGACGTGTAACATATATCTGTTATTGAATAAAAATCTCAATCTGAATTTGAATCCGGTTTTTACTCACGTACTTAATTATAACACTCAAGTAATTAGTGCTCCTTAGTAATTAGGCGCACGCGCACACAATAAAAATGAGTGCGCGTACGCCAGTCGACGGGAGCGCGCGTATTCCCTGACGAAGGAGTACTAATTACTCTGAAACCGGTCGGGTTCCCAGCGGCCCGGCCGCGATATTATACGTGAGTAAAAACCGGTGTTTTCTTTAGTATAATGAATTCTCACGCGAGTTTTAATGAAGTGACTGTCAAATATGAATTGAAATTTGACAAGAATTTGAGACTACCCGGAGAAAAACCCGGTAACAGGCATTGAATCGAGATATTTTTCATGTCTCTTTCTGACTCATGCCATATTAAATCAATGCATCTCTTTCTTTTCTCGATCAACCACATAATGTAATTTTGTAACGAGTATGCCCGGCCCTTGCGTAAAGTATTATTTTTTTCCTTACTAATATTATAAATCCGAAAGTGCTTTTGTTGGTTTATTGGTTTGTTTGATTGAACGAATTGATTTGATTTTTGGTATGGACATAGTTTGAAAGATGTAAAGTGACATAGGCTCTTAATCTCAGAAAAATAAAATGTTTCCATGGGATAACACAAAAGTCAAAGTAACACGCGAGCGAAGCCGCGGGCACAAGCTAGATGTTTATATACCAATGTATTGTTATAGATGAATGTACGAACGCGGCAGCACTTCGGCTACTGGAGGCCGCTCGGACTGGCGACGTGGAGACCGCGCGGGCGATCCTCGACGCGAGACCACGGCTTGTCAACTGCCGGGACGTGGATGGAAGGCATTCCACGCCGCTGCACTTCGCTGCCGGGTGAGTGTGGTGGCAGAGGCCAGTAAGATCGCTAGTGTCATGTAGGGTCGCTGGTGACGTGGAGACCGTGTGAGCGATCCTCGACGCCAGACCACGGCTCGTCAACTGCCGGGACGTGGATGGAAGGCATTCCACGCCGCTGCACTTCGCTGCCGGGTGAGTGTGGTGGCAGAAGCCGGTAGAGTCGCTAGTGTCATGTAGGGTCGCTGGTGACGTGGAGACTGTGAGAGCGATCCTCGATCTCGTCAACTGCCGGGACGTGGATGGAATTATCCCACGCAGCTGCACTTCTCTGTCTGGCGAGCGTGACGTCAGAAGTCGGTAGGGTCATGTAGGATCACTAGCATCATGTAGGGTCACTATTGATATAATTATAGGCTTTCTAGCGTCATGTAGGGTCGCTAGCGACGTGGATACAGTGCGGGCTGGACTATCCTCGACGCTAGACCATGGCTCGCCAAGTGCCGGGACGTAGACGGTAGCCATGGGTGTAGCTGTAGGAAGAGGAGGGCACGGTAGGCCTTGCCCACCACAACTTCTTTGTCCACCCCAAATTTTTAGCTACTCTAATGCGGCTGGCATGGTAACCCCCGTGACCCTGTGACATCAGTGACCACTCTCATCCTATTTTGCGGTGTTCGACAGATCCGCACTGAACTCTGTACCTAAACTTTGTTACTAATATCTTGTATATACTGAAGAAAACACCGGTTTTTACTCACGTATAATATCGCGGCCGGGCCGCTGGGAACCCAACCGGTTTCGGAGTAATTAGTACTCCTTCGTCAGGGAATAAGCGCGCTCCCGTCGACTGGCGCACGCGCCCTAATATCTTGTATAGGCCGAGCCTGTAATTGCGCAATAGCAAATTCATTAAATCGGCTGCGCAAGAAGCGGGGATGTGCTTCGCTTGTAAATATGCTGAGGTGGGACCGGGTTGTGACAAAAATAAAATTAAGTAGGATAGCATTGTAAAATAATTATGAGTAATTGTTTATGAGGTTTATTTTGTTTTGTTTTGCTGTGTTGTTTACTTTGTGGTTATGTTTAATTTTATTTTTGTCTTAATAAAGAGTTGTCTATTGTCTATTTTAAAACTTCATAGACGCCTGGAAGTTTGATTCGGCCTATGCTGCAAGGGAGCAATGTAAATGAAATAATAAAATAGAGTATACAGGGTTATTTCTAATCAATTAGCATCCTTTTAGGGGCTTATTCTGTACATCAAAACTAACAAATTTTGTTCTGCGACTTTTGTCAAAACATTTTGTCAAACAAGCTATACATTTTGTCCCAGATGAACGATATTTTTCAATTTTTTTTTTTGAGTTTTGACGAAAGTCGTAGAACAAAAGTTGTTAGTTTTGATGTACAGAATAAGCCCCTAAGAGGATGCTAATTGATTTGGAAAGGTCAAATCAAGCTTCTTGATGGATATGAAGTTAGCTACAAGCTGCGCAAAATCCAATCCTCGTGCAGCTGTTATGTGAGCTCCAGTCACGAGTGCATATACACAGACGCCAAGAAATTTGATTCGGCCTGTGGAATATGTGATAACATGTAAACTAATGACGTAAATCGTTGCAGGTACAACAGACTGCCGCTCGCCCAACTACTCCTGCAAAGAGGCGCGGACGTGCATGCCAAAGACAAAGGGTAAGGGGTATGCTTAGTTAAGCTGGAAACATACTATCGGACGCGGCTGATTGACGCGACTGACAGCCGCGACTTAGCAGTGTGCACGTCTTAGAACATCCGGCGCGCCAGATCGCTCTCGGACGTCCGAACGCTGAAGGTCAACCCAAGGTGACGTCCGCGACTTGTGTCCGATAGTTTGCACGGCTCTGTGGACATTCATTATCTAGATACCTATCAGTCGCGGCTGTCAGTCGCGTCCGTAAGCCGCGTCCGATAGTATGTTTCCAGCTTTACACGGTAATAAATAAATACATAAATATTAGAAGACATCTTACACATGGTTCAATAAGCATAGCTTGTGATATGGCTGCCAGAGACTGATACTACCTATACAAATATTTTTAAATACATACTCGTACCATCTTATTTATAGATAACAACTAGTAACACCAAGACACAGTCAATGGTAATTTCGCAGTTCCGTATCGGTACACACTCGGTACACCAACAGTCCCAGTTGCGCGTGCGATGTGCCTACCAGGCGGGCAGACTTATTGACTTGTAACAAATGGTGTTATGAATAAATAAATGACAGGGCCGGGTCGCAATACTGTCAGATACTATTACCGTGGTAAGGGCTATTCTAAGGCGACCTATTAACAGCTAATTCTCATTAATTAACTAAGCCCGATTACAGAGGCGCCAGCGTAAATTTAATAGCAACGTAAAAAGCGTTCTCTCTATCGAATGCCTAAGGTGAAAAAGAAACAGAACTGTGCTATTTTGACGCAGTAGGCCGCGGTAATGACGTCGAGTTGTTTACACTTGTGCGAGATTTATGGTTTTATGACTCGAGCGGGGTCGGCCTTTGTCTGCCGTCTATTGTTTAGTTATTTTGGTGTTTTCGTGTAGGAGAAACAATAGGAAAGTCTCGAACTTTCAAGTTGTTTACTTGTTAACATAATAGCGTTTATTAGTAATGTCACGAATTATCTAGTGAATTCCAGACTGTAATAACGGATATAAATACGCCGGCCGACCCTTGGGGACTCAGTTTTTCGTTTACCGTCGAAGCGAAAACATCTCGTGTTCCAGTGCGATTGTGAAGTGACTAGTTTGTGTAAATATCAGTGCCAGTGTGAAGTGTTTGTGCGAACCAGTTGTGTCGTGTGTATTGTGATTTTATGCAATAAAGTGCAAAGTGAATAATCGGCGTTTTAACTGATTATCTAAGAACCCATCTCGTAACACTATTTAGCTATTATAATTACAATGGCGCCTCTGTGATCGGGCTTATTATATTACTAACCTTTAAACGAGGTTTAATCATGTAATTAATTATATTTTTTTAATTATCCTCTGGAGTTTAGACTATGAGTATTGGAATTGCATGTTATGTTGTACCCTTCGCACTGTACAGCCCGAATCATACAACTTGGCATCTCTGATGATAGCTACAAACTTCGGATAACCCAATCCTGACTAAAAGTAAGTAAGTTCGTATAAGCCGGGTTTCTAGCCCTGGTGTCAGAGTTTGTAGGCCGCCCGAAGTCCTCTGATATGGATGACTGACTGAAGCTCACTTAAGAGCTGCGCGAAGATTGGGTTTTCTGGAGCTTGTAGCTAACATATGATTCGGCCGTATACGTTTTAATAGTCCACTCTATATCAGTCTCTGGCAGCCATATCACAAGCTTTGCTTAGTGTGGGTTCAGAGACAGTGTGTGTAAGATAGATGTCCCCTAATATTAGTTAATTGATATTGAATTTGAATTTTGCGCGATGAATGAGAGCATCAGCCTTAATATTGTTCCTTGTTCCGTAGCGGCCTTGTACCACTCCACAACGCGTGTTCGTACGGTCACTACGAGGTGACGGAGCTGTTAGTAGCTGGCGGCGCGGGCGTCAACGCGGCTGATTTGTGGCGGTTTACACCGTTACACGAGGCTGCCGCTAAAGGCAAGGCTGATATCGTACGACTATTACTAAAGGTAAGAAGTGATACCAAAGGATACCAGTGGTATACTGTATTGTCCTGTAGCAGTGTGTCCCCCAAAGCTAAGTGTACTAATACCTATATTAGTGTAGCAGTGTGTCCCCAAAGCTAAGTGTACTAATATCTACTATATGTCGGCGTCGTGTGTCAGGTCGTTCTCTCCTCTTAAATATGGTCGAGGAGAGTGATGGCTGATACATGCGTCATACTCGTGATCGGGTGCTGCATGCGGGTCGCCGGTTTGCTCGCGGCATTCACACAATGCAATGAAACCACTAACTTGGACTAAGATTTAAACTAACCCCACTCTATTGTACAGTCGCATTCTTTCAATTGTAATTTACTTAACAAAAGGCACAGACCCTGGAGTCTGTGGGCCATTAATTTATTAATTTAAATAATAAAAAAATAAAAAAAACTACTATCAGCAGGGAGTCATCGCGGCAGACCTGTGGCGGTTTACGCCACTGCACGAAACTGCCTCTAAAGACAAGGAGGATATCTACGGCTGTTGCTAAACGTCCACAGATTGCTTTACCGCAGGGTACCAGTATCTATCTAAGCAGTGTGTCTCCCAATCCAAGGTCGATGGCAAGAGCAAAGCGAACTTCGTGTGCCTGATACTTAAGATGACATGTATACCGCAGGATACCAGTCACTGCTTTAGCAGGATACCAATGACTACCGAAGGAAGGTTTTCCCCAAACGTAGGTGATCGCCAAGGGCAAAGCGGACATCATGTGCCTGCTACTTAAGGTGACTTCATAGGGAACTGTACCACAGGATACTATATTAAACCAGTGGGCACAGTTCGTGTTTTGCGGGTGGCTCCGACTTTAGAGGGCTGGCCCGATATTAAAAGTTGTACATAATAATGTCCTAAATCGCTCCCTTTCGGCTATGGATATACCTTGCAACTATAGAAGCATATTTTATAATAATTTTCTCTCCAAACGTGTAATAAAATTAAAAAAAAAATGTCCTTGACAGCACGGCGCGGACCCGACAAGGAGAAACAGAGACGGACTGACGGCGTTACAATTGGTGCGAGCGGGAGATAGCGATACAGCGGACGCGTTGAGAGGCGACGCTGCGTTATTGGACGCGGCGAAACGAGGAGACTTGGCGAGAGCTAGGTGAGTGAGCGAGAAATAGAGATGGTCTGGTGGTATTCCAACTAGTGTGAGCGAGAAAAAAAGCAATACAGAAAACATATTGAGGAAA
Organism: Hypomecis punctinalis; assembly: GCA_949316475.1. Lineage (NCBI taxonomy): Eukaryota > Metazoa > Arthropoda > Insecta > Lepidoptera > Geometridae > Hypomecis > Hypomecis punctinalis. Next base: position 12,574,196 of record OX438822.1, read on the forward strand.
TAGTACGTCCGCGAACCATACTAAAGGAACATTAAAAGAGCTATCAAACGATACATCACGCACGAGCTATTTGAATAAAGAGTAACCTAAAACGACGGTGGCCATCTTTGTGACTTCATAACTCCCAAAGTCCCCCCTTTTCGCACCACGATTCGGATTCTTTATCCAGAAATAATAATGCAAACATTAGTACCGGTCGCAGGTCACCCAACAGCCATCTATCAGTAGTAGGACGTCCACTGCTGAACATAGGAATAAAGAAAAAAACAATAGCCGTTAGACTATAAATATAAGTGGTAATAAAAATACTAATTTCCCGTGAGGCGATTTCCGAATGTGTACGTCAGGGTCACTTACGCCATTTTCTCGTTACAAAAGTACCAGTAAAAGTAGTACAAGTTAAGTATATCTCTGTACAAACTTACTTAACCTATGTACTTACACTAGTAGTTATCCAGACCGTAGACCTCGCGACACATCTCTTTAGCTGAATCTTTATGACCTTATATCTCGACTCGCTTTTGACCGAATTGGTTCATACCCGCATGTTTTGTTAGGATTTAGATACTAAACAATCCTGCCAAATGTTATTAAAATTGGCTGTTAAATAAATAAATATTTTAGGACATCTTACACACGGCCTCTGACCCCAAACTAAGCAAAGCTTGTGGTATGGCTGCCAGAGACTGATATACTACGTATACTTATTTTTAAATACATAACTTATATAGATAGTGACTAAATAACACCCAGACACAGAGCAAACACTTATGTTCATCACATAAATATTTGCCCTGCGTGGGAATCGAACCCACGCCTCTTTATACACGACACCATAATCGTCTAGTTAAAATGGAGACCTCTCTCATTTCGGTCGCCCCGTATATTTAAGTGGTAAAAAGAACTTAATTTCTCGTGGGGCGAAGTCTGATTGTGTCCTGAGTCAGGCTCACCTACGGCGTTACCTTGTTACAAATTTAATGTATGTAACGGGACAATAACTTTAAGTTTATTTTTAAATAGTGCCACTTAGTATGATTCCGAAGGACTAGGAATGGTAGTGGCAACATTCCTGGGGTAACGCTTGTAACAAACGCTGCTGATTGGTTCAAAGGAAAATGTGATGATGACATGAGAGATGTCACTTGTTAGTTGTAAAGAGAGCTTGTTCGGGAGAGGTTGTCTTGAAATGTGATTGGAACGGCTCGAGTTGTGATTCTTGAAAAATTGGTGGCAGCGCGCGTTACGCTGCGGAACGCCATGTCCTTCGCTTAAAGTTTTCTCTATAATTGTAATCATACGTAGTCTTCTGTGAAATAAAATGATTGTTCGTGACTTATTTATCTCCTCGCCCGCTTAACCCACGCCACGCCACACTGAAGCATTGTTGGGTCAGATGGTATAAAATCATTACCACATTGAAGCACCATAACTTATGCGGATCCTGTAATGGATTCGACATACAGCCTTGGCCAAAAGTATTAGGCACTCTGTTTGTTCACTCTATCTTCTAAACTAATTTCACTTCTTTTTGGCATTTTTAACAAAATTAGGTGTCAATTTAATCAGATCAACAGAAATGAAAGCTTGTTTACTTGTTAGAGTCCAGAACACAAGTGACCAAACATTGACTGATAAGACCGAAAGAAAACCGAATCCTTTGTTTTCGGTCCCCAGGTGTTTTATGACCTTAACAAAGAGTCGCTTGATATTCTAAGAAGTTATTTATGACCCCGGTAAGTCATTTAAGATAAGCACTCAGTTATTGGTTAAGTAGTAACCATGCATTTTGTTTTTTTAAAGGTGCCTAATACTTTTGGCCAAGGCTGTATGTTATATCTCTATACGAACTTACTTAAAAACCTATGTACATGCATTAATAAGAAATTGTTCCTTTCGCAGGAAACTAATAACCCCTCAGAATGTGAACTGCAGAGACGCCCACGGGAGGAATTCGACCCCACTACATCTCGCCGGTAAGTTGTATTCCTAAATAAATTACGGTACGAGAACAAGAACTAATTACGGCAAAACAATGCCTACTGTTGAAGGAGCACAACTATTTAACAAATTACCCTCTAACATAAAAAAATATTAGCTCACTGCATGCATTCAAAAAACAATTGGCTCAACATATTATCTCTGAGACGTAAAATATACCATAGATGACATGAATCATACCTTTATAAACCAAAGGAGTTGGTAAACTTTTTATATGGGAGGCGGTCCTTGAAAACCAGCAGCGATGCGAGCTGTATTAATATTTAGTGCCATATTTAAGAATATTATTTCACGCAAAAACATATTTTTGTGTATCGCCGTTTTATTATAATATCTCTTTTTTATATCACTAAGTAGAAAATATTTAGACTGAACTGGTAATACTAAGAGGAGGTTTACGTAGTCTACGTATCAGACAGGAATCTTCAAACAACCAATAGCGGGCTGGTATTTTAGAGTTTGACATTTATTTATTTTTTAAAACATGGCGACCAGCCCTCTAATGGTTGTTCAATATTGACAATGTTATTTCCTTTTGCTGTTTCATAATGTCACTGTCAGGTTTTTTTTTTTCAATTTAGGCTTAATGCAGTTATTTGGTGTAGCACATAGTTCATTTTTCTAATGTTTTTAGAACCCATTTGAAAATTAAATGGCGATGAAAAAAATTCTAAAAAATATGTGTTTGAAAAGATAATTATATAAGCTTTTTATTGGTATATATTTTGTTTCTGCAAGATTTCAAAAACCGCATCTTTTCCAAATCCTTTCATAAATTCTAAAAACGAGATGCATGAAGTGTATCAAACAAATTGAAACCTTAATGTTGAAGTGAGTAGGTACCAACTTAGTTTAAAATAGTGTTTTTGAAGTCGAGTTGGTAGTCGGGTTATTTGTTTGTAATACTTATTGCTTTATCACGAATTTTTGGTTGTTTATGTTTATATTTATGTACTGAGTGTGACGACGATATTTTAAAATGTTAATTAAGTTATTTTTATCATGTAAGCGACAGAAATGTCTTGAATGATAAATGTAATTCTTTAAACCTAAATAATTTATTTTTGCCAAAGATACCATATTTGTAGATTATTTATTTTGATTGTGATTTCTAGCTATCCGTACCCAAAGGGTAAAACGTGGACCCTATTACTAAGAGCCCGATGTCCGTCTGTCTGTCTGTAACCAGGCTCTCATGAACCGTAATAACAGCTCAAATTTTCGTCAGCGGAGGGAAGGTTAGGCATAGAACGCTGCGCAAAATGCAAAATATAGGTATGCGCGGGAGAAAGAGAGACTAGACGCTGGGGCACACCCGCCAGCCAACCTAATGCGTCCCGCCAGCTAACCTAATGCCTCTGGTCAGCTAACCTAATGCCTCCCGCGCGCTCCATAATTTTAATTTCTAATTTTAATTGGGGGCGATAAGTCCCGCACCGACGTCCCGCATGGGGTGTTTTGTGCGTTTCCCCTCCAGCGTCTACCTGAGCCCAGCTCCTTAAAATAACGGAGCGTGGCTCTGGGCCGCTGGCATAACTGCTCCAGTAGCTTAGATGGTGAATGAGATGATGATAATGCAGAGGCATCGTGCAATCCGTTAGCTATTCTAGTGTCTTCTGTGGCTTTGCAGTGCCACAGAACATGCTCTACAGTTTCGTTATCCTGCAAACAGCCGCGACATAGAGGGCTGTCAGTGGCTCCTAGTTTATACAAGTGACTATTTAAGTTGCAGTGACCAGTTATGAGTCCTACGCGCTCCATACTATCGAGCTCACTACTTCGTCACTTGTGTTGGCATTGTGCACACACGCGCAATAATTAGCGAATCACGGCGAAATGTCCTCTGCCGCTAACTTCTCATCCGCCGACTTGTGTGGCGATACCTATAACAATGGTTTCAAAGATTCTGGACAACTTATTTTATTTACAAGAGAGTACCGTAAAATTATTTATGAGGTTATTACTTTATGGTGCCTACTTTAAAATAAATACTCGTAAATCAAACCACAATAAGTAGTACGCTTTAAAATTGTTTTTGAAATGGTAGCCGAAACGGTTGAAAAAAATAAACAAGCTGTTATCGAGGATCTAACGATCTATAATTAGGTGCCCGATCGCATATCTGTGTAAATAACATCGTAAATATCTCGAATATCTTTCAAGAAAATCTTATTCAAGATATTTTTGGACTTTGTACAACTGAATTTACAATAATATTACTTTTATACTCGTAAATATAGGAAAATGAGATGGTGGGATATTTACGACTTTACAAGGTGTTTACCACATACCGGCAAGCGCAGTTTAGGATGTCCACCTGTAAGGTAGACAGATATAAATGATGATCTTTTTTTTTAATAATTCTTATCTTATTCTTATTATAGGTGATGTTCTCAAGTCTGACACTAATTTATACTTTGTGAAACAGGCCATCAACTCATGTTTTGAATTTTACCACTGTGTGTGACATAAATTTGACAGTGACAAGTACACATGGATGTAATTACTCTCGCGAAACTCAATGCGACCTCTTTGTGAATTCCCCACGGACGCTTTTCGAATAATGCCCTGCTTTGTACATATTAGAGAGCCAACCAATAATATTTATTTGTTTGAAATAAAAATCGTGGAGTCAGATTTTGAGCATTGTTGCCGATTGACTTCTGTCTTACATCCATGGATCCAATACATGGTGGATGTGTCTAATGGCGGACAGTATGGCAATAATGTAAAACTAAAAAAATGTGTGGTTTTTAATGAACTGTTTGATTACGAAACACCATGTCGCATCGAATTAAGTTGTTTTTCTCCCTATTATGGTTCACCGTCATTCATTGATCCAAAGCTCCGTACAAAAAAGGACATGTCCTTAGGGGCGATAAGTCCTGCAATGACGTCCCGCATGGGATGTTTGTGCATTTCCCCCTCCAGCCGAGCCAGTCCAGCTCCTTATATTAACGGAGCGCTTAGAAGAATGACAAGTCTATGTTTTGAATTAATATTTAGTGTATTTCCGCTATCTTGTTGTAGGCAAATAAGTTTAAGGGCATTAAGTGCATTTATGAAAAGAAAAAAAAAAAAAAAAAAAAAAACAATTATTAATATTACAATAATTATACATTTAAAAACTTAATTTTACAAAATAGATAAAATAATAATAAATATCACTTATTTTCACTACACTCTATATTATATATTTTTAAAAATATTACAATAATAATCCGTTAACAACAAAGAAATATTATAAAAATCTTTTAAAAATACTATGACAAAATATTGAAAACACTTCACTAATAAATAACACCCTTATTCTCACTGCACTACACTCTGTTCGACACGTGTTTCGCCTCTCAACGAGGCATCTTCAGGACGTGTTGACTCTTCGAGGTCGCTCGCAAGAAATTATAAAATAATGCACTTAATGCCCTTAAACTTATTTGCCTACAACAAGATAGCGGAAATACACTAAATATTAATTCAAAACATAGATTTGAAGATGAATTTCCGCAAAGTAACGCCTGATTCAATCAACTAGAATGACAAGTAATAGAAACCGTACTAAAATAGCAAGAGATATACATCACTTTGTCCCACTTTACCTAAATCTGAAATTTAAAAGGTGTTAGAAAAAGATGCACAATTGCACATACACCCGAACTTACGTAATTTCGAAGGGTTTTCGCATACTAGCATTGAGCTATCTCGGCTGTCCAAATTCAAAAAGTGAAAAAGTAAAAAGGTAAAATGATCAGAGATTTGAACCTTCTGCTGGAACTAGAGGGTTCAAATTTCCGATCATATCGCAAAAGACAAAGTGAGACCAAATTCTAACCATTTCGACATTTCAACTTATGATTTTGACGTATGCCGACAGACAATGCGTGTTTTTGTTCCACTCACTCTCGCGTATATATATAATACGACAGCTATAACGTAGTTTTTATTTGAGTAAAATTTAGCAAGGTTTCTATTACTTGTCATTCTTCTGAGAAGGAGCGTGGCTCTGGGCCGCTGGCATAACTGCTCCAGTGGCTTAGATGGTGTACTAGATTGCGATGAGGATGATGATGTCGATGCTGATGACAAAGCAATAGTAGCGTCATGCAACACGCAAGCGATTCTAGTTTCTGCCGTGGCCTTGCAATGCCACAAAACATGCTCTGGCGTTTCATTCTCCTGCAGGCAACCACGACAGAGTGAGCTGTCGTTGGCTCCCAGTTTATAGTCATAGTCATAAACATTTATTTCCATAGGAACATAATATGGGAACACTTGAACACGTCAATTAAAACAGTAGAATGGTTAAAATTGCCGACTTTGTGAGTAAACTATCCATCCGTGCGGTAATCGATGGATGCTCTTCAGATCTATTGGAAATTAATGACGGCGTTCCTCAGGGTTTCGTACTCTCTGCCACGTTATTCCTGCTACATAAATAGAAATGATTAAAAAATTATGCCGCTGTAAAGGGGCCTCGTCAAAACATAAAATATGTACCAATCTAGTAAATATGTAGTAAAAAACTTACAATTATATAATGGTCAGCTTTCGGTAATAATTCAATTCATTCCGTTCAGAGCTAGACAATTTCCATGCTTTTTTTGTCTTGAATATAGTGTTCAAATTAATTATATACCTTTTAAATTCAATATTGCTTTTTTTTTTAAACTATATACATGTGACTATTCAAGTTACAGTAACCAGTGATGAGCTGTACCATAAGTCGGAGGTCTTAAATTGTCACCGCAACCTCAACAGATCGTTTGTAATGTTTCTGTTCAGGGCTGGGAAAGTAGCTTTGGCATGCCTGCAATCCGTCCTCTTGTCTCAAAAAATATAATTCTTGTTTTATTATTTCTAGCCGGTTACAACAACCTAGAAGTGGCGGAGGCGTTACTTGAAGCAGGTGCTGCCGTCGCGGCGCGGGACAAGGGGGGGCTCGTTCCTTTACACAACGCGGCTTCCTATGGCCACCTCGAGTTAGCTGCCTTGCTGCTCAGGCACGGCACCGACCCTAACGCTATGGACAGGTCTGTATATATCTATATATTAGCTGTTACTCGCGCCATCGCCCGCGTCACTTATTGATTTTTAAGCTTTTCCATAGAAAATGTCTCTTGTTTCTAATAATTGATTTTCACGCATTTTCTACTTTATTTTGTGGTCATAATTTTATAGAGTTGTTTTTTCCTTTTTTCCTTCTACGATGACGCAGCCAATGTCATTAACATTTGGTCTATCTATATTAGACATGGATATGGATAAGTTGGTAAGCTAATAAAAAAGTGTTTTGCCTATCCAAAGGGAACCACGAAATTTTTCGGGATAAAAAGTAGCCCATGTCATTTTCAGTCTTTCACACCATGTCTATAGCAAAAATCAAGTCAATCCGTTGCTCCACAGGAACAAACCAACAAACATACTTACGGATTTATAGTAATAAATCTACACTAATATTATAAAGAGGAAAGATTTGTATTTTTGCATGTAACGAATAAACTCAAAAAGTACTGGACCGATATTAATAATTCTTTTTTTCATTAGAAAGCTACATTAGCACTGAGTAACATAGGCTATATTTAGTACTAGATTACTATAGTACCTATTTATGTCTACCCGTGCGAAGCCGGGACGGGCCGCTAGTATAATAATAATTCTCTGGAAAAATAGATTGCAGTGAACTTTTAGCAAACATATTGATAAGGGTACCTAATAACTGTTCGTCGCACAAGATTCAACCCACCCCTGTTTCATGTCTTTGCAAATACGAATTACGCTCGAAACTCAGTCTAATGTCGTGCTGCCCAAACCTACAACGTACACTACTCAAAATTAGATATTTTTCATTTAGCCAAAGATGCCCTAAAAATTGAAATAAAACATGCTCATGGGGTCGGTGGATAGTCTGCAACAAACGCTCTTCTCTCTCTCAATCAAACAAACACCGGCTTAACTATTTTACATCCTACACACTCCTGGCGACATCGTCTCTGCGAACTCTGACTCTCACGAGGACTTGTGTATCTCAGAGACGATTCAATTGAAGATAGACTCACAAACGTATTCAGTCATACACACACGCACACACACACACCCCCCCCACACACACACACCGTGTAAAATGTGAATCATGCAAAATACCTGCGTACTGCTAAGTCGTATCAGTCGTAAAATTACTCGTATACTATGTTAAATATACTAAATAACTGTAATCGGTTTTGACCTTATTTTTAATTACTGTAGTTGTATCTAGAGATTAAAATAAATAAATAATATCGGTGTAATAAGGCACGGCACAGACCCAAACGCCATGAATAGGTCTGTATATGTCTATACTAGGTGCCCGCCCCGACTTTGCCCAGGTACTATTGTTATAACTACAAATATTCTCGTTGAAACACTCTAAAAGATAGTGAAAACAGCTTTCGAACCTGTGGTGTAGTTTGGAAGATATAAGCGGGATAAACATACGGATAGACAGACATTATGTCAAAGTTTGAAAATTTGTTTACCTACATATTTTATTTTAACGCTAGCTGACTCGGCGAACTTCGTTCCGCCTAACAGTCGATTAACGTAGCCTAAGTTATACTGAGCGCCACACAAATCGGCAGAAGAGATGTTAGCCGCAGATGACACTTCGCCGTGATTGGCTAATTATTGCGCATGTGTGCACAATTCAGACGCTGACCGTCGTAGTGCGTAGGGAGCGCGCGGGAGGCATGAGGTTGGCGGGCGGGTGTGCCCCGGCGTCTCGTCTCTCTGGCTCCCGCGAAAGCCTATATTTCGGCTTTTGCGCAGTTCTCTGCGCATAACTTCCCATCCGTCGATTAGATCCGCTCAGTATACTCCTTATTACATCAGCTACTGCCAATTAAAGTCCCGTCAAAATCGGTCCAGCCATTTCAGAGATTAGCCGGAACAAACAGACAGACAGACAGACAAAAATTGTAAAAAAATATATTTTGGTGTATGTACCATATGTATATTCATATGCATGTAGTAAAAAACGGTTATTTCAATATTACAAACAGACACTACCCTATATATTTATCTAAATTTGAGTAATAATATAATTTTCAGGTGGGGATTCACGCCGTTACACGAAGCAGCCCACAAAGCCAGAACTCAGCTGGCAGCTTTATTAGTGAGTATTTTACTTATTTCTCTTAGCAAGTTAAAAGTAATGACGTGAAATGAATGAAATTTTTGTATTTGATAGTTGTTCGAATTTCTCACTTGAATATTGTGTGATTTTTTTCAGAAATTCATTCAATTTATTTACTGTGTTATGGTTCTCCACATTACTAGGTTGAAATTCTAAACAAAAGAAATATTGCAAAAATATATCGAACTTAGGCCATTACCTGGTACAGTATTTAATTATTTACTTTATTTGTCTTGAAAAATCATTTTCCAATTATTTTCTTTACTGATCACATTATAAAGGTATTTCAAGTGGGTCCAGTGCCGGGTCATGCGGTTATTCGATGCGGGGCACCTAGGCAATTGCCTAATCTGCTTTAGGGATAATCCGGCACTGGGTGGGCCCGGCTGGTGACGAAAATATAAGATCAAAAAAAAAAACTGTAAATATTTTTTTGCCCTAATTGAGATGTTTGTATAAATTTGCAGCTAGCGCACGGTGCCGACCCTTTCCTGAAGAACCAGGAGGGGCAGACTGCACTGGACTTGGCCGGCGCAGAGGATGTTAGATCTCTATTGCAGGTGACTATACGGTCTAGTTTGTACTGTACCAGCCTTTTAAATAGCCCACTGCAGGACGTCGTCTTCCTTTTCCGTGAAAGGAGGGATTTATTTTAAACATAAATGCTGCGATGTTGAAAGTATGGGAAGTTGGGGTACTGAAGTCGGGGCAGTTGGGGGACCGAAGCCTGGGCAGTTGGGAGACCGAAGCCTGGGCAGTTGGGTGACTGAAGCCTGGGCAATTGGGAGACCGAAGCCTGGGCAGTTGGGGGACCGAAGCCTGGGCAGTTGGGGGACCGAAACCTGCGCATTTGGGGGACCGAAGCCTGGGCAGGTGGGGGACCGAAACCTGCGCAGTTGGGGGACCGAAGCCTGGGCAGTTGGGGGACCGAAGTCTGGGCAGTTGGGAGACCGAAGCCTGGGCAGTTGAGGGACCGAAACTAAGGCTTTGGTTCGCGAAATTGAGCGGAGGATAAGGGACAAAGGAGGTGACTCCCGCTCTGGGTGGTTCTTGGTGCAAAGGATACCTATCGCTATTCAACGCGGTAATGCGGCCATTATTATGGACACTTGCACCAATAATCATCACGGGCGGATCGTTTGATTTGTTAGGACAGACTTGAGATCTTGATTTTGTATTAGGTATTTTTAACGTAATGTGTTAATTGACAGTTGGCGGAAATAAAGTTAGTTACAAGCGGCGCAATATCCAATCAACGCGCGGCTTTGTGTGAGCTTCAATCAGGATTAGATATTGCGCAGGTTGTAGCTAACGTCATTTCCGTCAACTTGTGTGACGCAGTCCATTTGAATTGCGAAGTATTTTTTATGCAAATTAAAGTGATTTATTTTTTAAACATCCGACCGGCGTTGATGGATGATCACATAGATATTTTGATTGTTGTTTGTAGGACGCGAGTACGGGCGCGGCGGGCTCCCCTCCCCCGCGGCCCGCGCCGCTGCCCGCCCCCCCGCACACTGCGCCCGCCCTCATGCCGAGCGGAGACACCGTGCAGCTGCCCGTGCCCGTGAGTATACTGTACACTGCCCGCACCCCATCGTGCACTGTACACTATATACCTAGTCAGGTCATAAGTATTGTCACACAGTAAAAAATTTTCTTTCATAATGCTGGCCATAAAAAAGTTTATTGAATTCGAATTTCGAATTGTTCATGAAAATAAAAATGTATACTTTTTAGAAATTTACTCATTTTTAAATATGGAGTGGACGCTTAAAGAAGACCGTGTTGCAGTTATTGCGTTGTATCGTTGCGGTTACGCGCCAATTGAAATTTTTGACATACTGAAAAATTTGAATATAACCAAAAGATTCTTTTATCGTACCATCAAACGATACAATGAAGACTCTAGTGTAGATGACAGGTCAAGATGTGGTCGCCCTCGGCCTGTTAGGACTCCAGCAGTGATAAAAGCTGTGAAGGCGCGAATTCAAAGAAATCCCAAACTTAAGCAGAAACTGTTGGCCCTTCAGATGGGGTTAAGCAGAACCACGGTGAAAAGGGTGTTAAATGAAGACTTAGGGCTTCGGGCATATCGAAGAAAAATAGGACATCGTTTAAATGCTCGTCTAATGGACCTGAGACTGAAGAAATGCCGCGCTTTATTGAAGCGGTACGCGGGAAAAAAATATCGGGAAATACTTTTTTCGGATGAAAAAAATTTTACCGTAGAAGAGAGCTACAACAAACAAAATGATAAGGTGTACGCACACAGCAGTGAAGAAGCGAGCAACCGTATTCCGCGTGTCTAACGAGGTCATTTTCCATCCTCGCTCATGGTATGGTTGGGAGTTTCTTATTAGGGCTTAACAGAGGTACATTTTTGTGAGAAAGGTGTAAAAACGAATGCAGTTGTGTATCAAAATACAGTCTTGACGAACCTTGTGGAACCTGTTTCTCATAACATGTTCAATAAAAGGCACTGGGTATTCCAACAAAATTCGGCGCCAGCTCATAGAGCGAAGAGCACACAAGACGAGCTGGCGGCGCGTGAAATCGACTTCATCCGGCACGAAGACTGGCCCTCCTCCAGTCCAGATTTGAGTCCGTTAGATTACAAGATATGGCAACACTTGGAGGAAAAGGCGTGCTCAAAGCCTCATCCCAATTTGGAGTCACTCAAGACATCCTTGATTAAGGCAGCCGCCGATATTGACATGGACCTCGTTCGTGCTGCGATAGACGACTGGCCGCGCAGATTGAAGGCCTGTATTCAAAATAACGGAGGTAATTTTGAATAAACTTTATTGTCATAAGAATCTATGTTTTGTTAAGTTCATTTTGGTATATAAATGGTTACATAATGAATAAACTTGTTTCAATTATCTTATATTAAACATGTGACAGAATTTATGACCTGACTGTGTATACACTGTATGTTACACATTGTACACTAAATACTGTACGTTACACATTGTACACTATACACTGTATGTTACGCATTGTACACTAAATACTGTACGTTACACATTGCGCACTATACACTGTATGTTACACATTGTACACTAAATACTGTACTTTACACATTGTACACTATACACTGTATGTTACGCATTGTACACTAAATACTGTACGTTACACATTGCACACTATACACTGTATGTTACACATTGTACACTAAGTACTGTACGTTACACATTGCACACTATACACTGTACGTTACACATTGTACACTAAATACTGTATGATACACATTGTACACTACACTGTACGTTACACCCTGTATATTAAATATTTTCTACACTATACACATTACTTGTCCGAACTTGTTGAAATGATTCAATGTATAGGACAAATCAAATTTCTTGGCGGCTGTAAAGTTAGTTTCAAACTGCGCAAAACCTAATCCTGACTAAAACTTATTTAAAAGCTACGCGAGGACTGGGTTTCGTGCTGTTTGTAACTAACTTCACAGTCATCAAAAAGTTTGATTCGGCCTATACTTTGGATATAATGATTGGGCATTCGATTCATAGCCAAGTTTGAACTAAACCATTATATCCAATGTTTGACCCATCAGTGTCTAACAGACGGGCATGAATGGTAAAATCTTCACCTATATTGATACGACATTGTATATGTATAAGCAGGTGGTGCCAAGCGACTACTGGAGCGAAGGCAGCCGAGGCAGCTTGGAGGAGGCTGCCGGCAGACCAGCATCAGCTCTCTCCAGCTCCGAGTCTCTCGCCAGCTTCCTCTCAAGGTGAGCTCATCATCATGTAAGGTATGCTTTTCTAGAAATAAACCATCTATTCTCATCATACAGGTTGATTTTTATCATCGTCATAATCATAGTCACCATCTACGGAAGCCTATCAAACGCGCGTCTCGACACGCACTTGACAACTTATAAATAAACTAGCTGACCCGCCAAACTTTGTTTTACTAAAATAATATTAAAAAATATAACCGTTAAAACATATTGCGATTATAAATTGAGATACAAACTATCCCATCTTTCAAGTTGGATTAAACTGCACACAGTGTAAATTTGGTTAAAATTGGTTCAGCAGTTGAAGAGTTCATCGCGGACAAACAACGCGACACGATTTTTTTATATATAAAGATATTATGTCGTTCCAGTATCGGTCTCGAGCAACTGGCGCCAGTGCTGGAACGCGAGCAGATCACGGTGGACATCCTGTCGGAGATGTCGCATGAAGACCTGCGCGCCATCGGCGTAGCGGCGTACGGACACCGCCACCGGCTCATGAAGGCCGCCCGGCAAACGCTGCATAGCGCTTCAGGTACTTATTACTTAGAAAATAGAGTCTATACTCTATAAAATTTAACTTGATCTCTGCGACAGTGACATTGACATAGAAGATTGACATTTTTAGAGTTGAGATAGTGGTGGGAAAAATTGATTATCGAACAATGTTGTAATGAAATCGAATGAGTAGTTGAAGGTGAGAAATTGGATTTTATTTACTTACTATTATTTAAGATCAAGTATGTACACATGTAAATAATGTTATGATATTAATTAAATACTCATAATAATGTAACGATAGTATTTATCGACGTTTTTCACTATTATCGATGCTAATGTAACATATAATTGGGTTTAATTTAATTACACATGTAAAAAATGTTATGATATTAAAATATACAGTAAAATTAATGATAAATTAAGTTTTATTTAAAATATCGTTAGTATAAACTATCGATATTTTTAATAAAACTCTATCTAAAACTCTTTGGTCACGATCATTCGTCGCCCATCACTAATCGGCATGCTCATAAAGTATGACATTGACAGGTACTGTTTGTAATATTAAGAAATTCAGGACTTCATAGGCGTGATTTTTCTGACAGTTGTCGCAGAGATCAAGTAAAATTTTATAGAGTATAGTTTAGCTTGTCACTGCTTTAGCTGATAAAACAACCTGAAAGACGCTGCATAGCGCTAAAGGTACTTATTGCTTACATAATAGAGTCTAGTTTAGCTTGAATCTTGCGAGCTATAGGAGGCGAGACAATACAGCGTTTCAAGTGTTTAATACCTAGATAATAGAGTATACTTTGGCTTGAATTTTGCGATCTATCGGCGTATGTTGAAAACTCGAGGCATTCAACTAGAGTGCCGCAAGATGGCATTTTGGTCACATTTCTAAAATTGGTCATATCTCAAAAAATCAAGAGGTAGGGGTTTTTGGTCATACCGGTTTTAGAGCCCAAATATTACATTGAGTGCTCGGATACCTGTATAATAGAGTCTAGTTTCGCTTGTCACACGGAAATTTGTGAAACGTAAAGAGCGAGATAGCCGCTATATAGGTTCCAGTATCGGAACGCGAGCAAATCACAGTAGACATTCTGTCGGAGATGTCGCATGAAGACCTGCGAGCCATCGGCGTAGCGGCGTACGGACACCGGCTCATGAAGGCGGCCAGGCAAACGCTGCATAGCGCTTCAGGTACTTATTGCTTACATAATACAGTCTATTTTAGATTGAACCTTGCGAGCTATTGGCGTAGCGGCGGCATCGACTGATGAACGCTGCATGAAGCGCTCAGGTACTTATTGCTTTGATAATCGAGTCTAGTTTAACTTGTCGTATGAAGACCCAGGTCAGTCTGATGTTACATGGTGCTTCAAGTCTGTATTACTTAGATAATAGAGTCTAGTTTAGCTTGAATCTTGCGAATAGCGGCGTACGGGCACCGGCACCGGCTCAGGAAGGCTGCTAGACAAATGCTGCATAGCGTTTCAGATACCCGTCAACCGGCTAAAAAAAGGGCCTCATTTCGATTGTAGGTATGTTTTTTTGTATGTATGTTACGTGATTATTCCGCCAATTCTGAATTTTGATGTTGTTTTTTGGTGCGGTATATTATGTTCACAAGTGATCCATAAACATTTACACAGGTCCATTTAAATTTCATCGATATCGGTTGGGCCGTTTTAGAAAAATCAATAACAATCGAAAAATGGTATACATCGACTCGAGCGAATTATTCTAATTCTGTACACGATTGAAGTCGATTGTGCTATTTTTGGCGAAAAACTTGGATTTAGCTACTGGAGAAGAATTCAGCGCGCGTTGTGTACCGCTCATAAATCATATTACACAATTTTCGACTTAAGCATCTACGCAATTAAGGCGAAAATGGATGATCAGCAACTGGGCTGCATTGTTCTCGCTCGCTCCGCTTCATAAACCCGTCACCCGTTAACATTTCGACTTTATTGTCATATGAATTAGGTCGAAACTTCAGTGAACATCTCCTCCCGCGCGTCTCACGTAAAGCTGTTAGAATGTAGTGAATGTGATAAAACGTCCCTGGCGAAAAATAATGATCTATTTATTATGTTTACAGATTGCTACGGTGGCACGACGCTAATAGACGTGACCGCGCCTTCCGAGGGCGAGTGCGGCGAGAACGAGTACACGATAGTCGAGAGAGAGATGCAAGCTTCCGTGCGAGCGCACAGGGACCACGCGGGCGGTCACTTCTCGCACTACAACGTCGTCCGGGTGAGTGAGTGAGTGAACGATAGTCGAGAGAGAGATGCAAGCTTCCGTGCGAGCGCACAGGGACCACGCGGGCGGTCACTTCTCGCACTACAACGTCGTCCGGGTGAGTGAGTGAGTGAACGATAGTCGAGAGAGAGATGCAAGCTTCCGTGCGAGCGCACAGGGACCACGCGGGCGGTCACTTCTCGCACTACAACGTCGTCCGGGTGAGTGAGTGAGTGAACGATAGTCGAGAGAGAGATGCAAGCTTCCGTGCGAGCGCACAGGGACCACGCGGGCGGTCACTTCTCGCACTACAACGTCGTCCGGGTGAGTGAGTGAGTGAACGATAGTCGAGAGAGAGAGATGCAAGCTTCCGTGCGAGCTCACAGGGACCACGCGGGCAGTCACTTCTCGCACTACAACGTCGTCCGGGTGAGTGAGTGAGTGAACGATAGTCGAGAGAGAGATGCAAGCTTCCGTGCGAGCGCACAGGGACCACGCGGGCGGTCACTTCTCGCACTACAACGTCGTCCGGGTGAGTGAGTGAGTGAACGATAGTCGAGAGAGAGATGCAAGCTTCCGTGCGAGCGCACAGGGACCACGCGGGCAGTCACTTCTCGCACTACAACGTCGTCCGGGTGAGTGAGTGAGTGAACGATAGTCGAGAGAGAGAGATGCAAGCTTCCGTGCGAGCGCACAGGGACCACGCGGGCGGTCACTTCTCGCACTACAACGTCGTCCGGGTGAGTGAGTGAGTGAACGATAGTCGAGAGAGAGAGATGCAAGCTTCCGTGCGAGCGCACAGGGACCACGCGGGCGGTCACTTCTCGCACTACAACGTCGTCCGGGTGAGTGAGTGAGTGAACGATAGTCGAGAGAGAGAGATGCAAGCTTCCGTGCGAGCTCACAGGGACCACGCGGGCGGTCACTTCTCGCACTACAACGTCGTCCGGGTGAGTGAGTGAGTGAACGATAGTCGAGAGAGAGAGATGCAAGCTTCCGTGCGAGCGCACAGGGACCACGCGGGCGGTCACTTCTCGCACTACAACGTCGTCCGGGTGAGTGAGTGAGTGAACGATAGTCGAGAGAGAGAGATGCAAGCTTCCGTGCGAGCGCACAGGGACCACGCGGGCGGTCACTTCTCGCACTACAACGTCGTCCGGGTGAGTGAGTGAGTGAACGATAGTCGAGAGAGAGATGCAAGCTTCCGTGCGAGCGCACAGGGACCACGCGGGCGGTCACTTCTCGCACTACAACGTCGTCCGGGTGAGTGAGTGAGTGAACGATAGTCGAGAGAGAGAGATGCAAGCTTCCGTGCGAGCTCACAGGGACCACGCGGGCGGTCACTTCTCGCACTACAACGTCGTCCGGGTGAGTGAGTGAGTGAACGATAGTCGAGAGAGAGAGATGCAAGCTTCCGTGCGAGCTCACAGGGACCACGCGGGCGGTCACTTCTCGCACTACAACGTCGTCCGGGTGAGTGAGTGAGTGAACGATAGTCGAGAGAGAGAGATGCAAGCTTCCGTGCGAGCGCACAGGGACCACGCGGGCGGTCACTTCTCGCACTACAACGTCGTCCGGGTGAGTGAGTGAGTGAACGATAGTCGAGAGAGAGATGCAAGCTTCCGTGCGAGCGCACAGGGACCACGCGGGCGGTCACTTCTCGCACTACAACGTCGTCCGGGTGAGTGAGTGAGTGAACGATAGTCGAGAGAGAGATGCAAGCTTCCGTGCGAGCGCACAGGGACCACGCGGGCGGTCACTTCTCGCACTACAACGTCGTCCGGGTGAGTGAGTGAGTGAACGATAGTCGAGAGAGAGATGCAAGCTTCCGTGCGAGCGCACAGGGACCACGCGGGCGGTCACTTCTCGCACTACAACGTCGTCCGGGTGAGTGAGTGAGTGAACGATAGTCGAGAGAGAGATGCAAGCTTCCGTGTGAGCGGACAGGGACTAAAATGCGAGTGAGTGAGTGAATGAGAATGCGGTACTCCAAAGAGAAATGTTCACAAAGACCCGGAAGCACGTCACAGGGTCAGAATGACATATCAGACACGTATTTTTTCTTTTGCCAATTCAACAAAAAAATATGAGGATATAGCCCTTTAAAGTTCCGCGTGACGTCACTAACCGCTGTCAAATGCACCGGCTAGTGCCGTCACGAGCCCCCACTCTTAAACTTTGACAAGGTTAATCTTTGTCACTGATTGTTTGATCGCGACCAGACTGAAGATATGTGTAGCAAGCCTAAAATCTAAAAAGCGAAACCAAACATTGTCCATTTCAGATACAAAAGATAGTGAACGGGCGGTTGTGGGAGCGCTACACGCACCGGCGGCGCGAGGTGGGCGGGGAGGCGGGCGCGCCCCACGAGCGCATGCTGTTCCACGGGTCACCCTTCATTAACGCTATCGTGCAGAAGGGCTTCGACGAACGACACGCATATATTGGTGAGTAGATATGTAGCCAAATACAGCGAGGAAAGTAGCCAGATGTAGAAAAAAAAGTAGGCAGATATAGCGAGTAATGCAGCCTAATTTAAATAAAGTAGCCAATTTAGGCTAAAGTAGCCACTTTTAGTAAAAGAGTAGCCAGGTTCAGTAAAGCATTGGCCAGGATTAGTAAAAGAGTAGGCAGGTTTGGTAAAATAGTAGACATGTTTAGTAAAAGAGTTAGCCAGGTTTAGTAAAAGAGTAGGCAGGTTTAGTAAAATAGTAGCCAGGTTTAGTAAAACAGTAGCCAGGTTCAGTGAAAGAGTAGCCAGGCTTAGAAAAAAAATAGGCAGGTTTAGTAAAATAGTAGGCAGGTTTAGTAAAACAGTAGCCAGGTTCAGTGAAAGAGTAGCCAGGCTTAGAAAAAAAATAGGCAGGTTTAGTAAAATAGTAGGCAGGTTTAGTAAAAGAGTAGGCAAGTTTAGTAAAACAGTAGCCAGGTTCAGTGAAAGAGTAGCCAGGTTTAGTAAAACAGTAGCCAGGTTCAGTGAAAGAGTAGCCAGGTTTAGTAAAACAGTAGCTAGGCTTAGAAAAAAATAGGCAGATTTAGTAAAATAGTAGGCAAGTTTAGTAAAAGATTAGTCAGGTTGTTTAGCGAAAGGTGAATTTTATACCGATCGGTCATTCTCCCAACTACCTACAGTTTAAAAAATCCTTTTTGGTTTATTCACAGGCGGCATGTTCGGCGCCGGCATATACTTCGCGGAGCATTCCTCCAAGAGCAACCAGTACGTGTACGGCTTCGGCGGCGGCTCGGGCTGCCCGCAGCACAAAGATAAAGGATGTTATCTGTGCCACAGGTGACTATCGAAAAATATCGTTCACCCTTTTCGAGAAAATATCTATAGAGTAACAATCGCGCAAAAAGTGTCCGAGCCAAAACTCTGCCCAAGCTATGTAGTGGGCAGGCTTTTTAGTTAGTCGTAAGGCGATTGCAAGCCGACTACTACGCTGCGCGATGCCAAAGTGCTCGGTTACAAGCACTATTTAGGTGACATAACGTCGAGATTCGAGGAAACTGATCATTGTGAATAATTTAATATAAATATCTAATTCGGCGTGTATGACGGCGCTCGGACGTTTTTCTACTACTTTTACTCAGGGACTGTGGCTCTGTAGATATTTGCTCGAAGTTCACCCTCGACAAAATGTAAAGAACAGCTGTTTTTTTAGTTTTGACATAAGTCGCTGAACAAAAAATGTTAGTTTTGATGTACACAATAAACGCCTAAAAGGATGCTAAGTAGTTATCAGTAACCCTGTATAAATTTTTTGGCCTGAAACTGCGCTCATACTAATACACAATTCTTTTTTGCCAAAAATGGTACATCGACTTCAATCGTGTACAAAATTCCAGTAGTTCACTCGTCGAAGTATATTATTTTTTGGTTTATTGTTTATTTTCGAAACCTCAGCTGATAATATACTTTAATTAAGGACCTCTAAAGTTTGATCTACTAAGCAAATTAAATAAAAAAGAACCATTAAAATAGGTTCATAATTGGCGGAGTAATCACGTAATACAGAAAAATCATATTCGAAATGAGAACCTTCTTTTTGAAGTCGGTTAAAGACCGCATCAGATCACTTCTGTATGAATACATGCGAGAGTCTTAACTCCCGTAGCCTTAAACAAGGACTGTTAAAGTTCTTGCAATTTTAGATCTTCCCTTGAAGGGCAACTGAACCGTATCCTTGACAAACTCAGTTGCAAATTACCTCTCGACGTTTCCTTTTGCCGAAAAGCTCGCCAAAAAAGCCAAAAATTTAAATAATGTTCAAGCTTTTTACTATGAGACAATTTTGGTAACAAATACCAAACTCGATGTTTTCTGTTTAAAGTCGATTGTATCATGTTGGTTTTTACGTTTTTATCAAAAAAAAAATGTTTACTTTTATAATGTTTCCAGACAAATGCTTCTGTGTCGCGTGACGTTAGGGCGCGCGTTCCAACTGATGAGTGCTATGAAGATGGCGCACGCTCCGCCCGGACACCACAGCGTGGCGGGCCGGCCCAGCAGCGGGGGACTCGTGTTTCCAGAGTACGTGGTCTACAGGGGAGAACAGGTACTAACTAATACTAAATACCTACTTCGTTTTATTTTCAACTAAACATGTACAAAAATATCTAGTCCGCCATCTTGACTGTCCCTCTTCTTGGGTCGTCCGCCATCTTGACTATCCCTCATCTTAGGTCGTCCGCTATCCTGGGCCGTCCGCTATCCTGGGCCGTCCGATATCTCAGGTGTCCGTCGTCTTTAGCTATCCGCCATCTTAGATCGTCCGCCATACTGAATTTAAAATGATGGGCGCGATAAAAATGGCGCACGATCCAACCAGGCACCACAGCGTGGCGGAATGGCCCAGCAGTGGGGGACTCGTGTTTCCAGAGTACCTACGTGGTATATAGGGAGGATCAGGTATAAATTATTTCATACTACTTCCAGCAAACCTTTTCTTTGCATATAAACTAGTCCACCATCTTAGGCTGTCCGCCATTTTGGGCCGTCCGCCATCTTTGGCTGTCCGCCACCTTTAGTCGTCCAACGTCCACCATATTAGATTTAGAATACTATCAGTGATATATCAACTTAGTATCATTTCTTCTACCATCCGTAACTAAACTGTTTTGTAAAACAACTTAAAATGATCCTATTATCCAAATGGTATTACACATAGAAAACAAAATAATAAATCGTTCCAATACAAATAATAAAATTCCCATACCCTTATAGGGGCATATGTATTTTTTTTACAAAACATGTTAATTAACAACTGTATGTAAATTTCATTGGTGCAATAAATTATTAAGTTTGAGCATTTCATAGCTTCATTTTATAATTACCGATTTTTTTTTAATTTTCAGGCGTATCCGGAGTACCTCATCACGTATCAAATCGTGAGTCCGGAGGCGGGCACGGGGGCGGTGTAATAATAAATAAACAAATAGTAATAATTATAAATATAATTAATTTTCGGTGTATATTTCAAGCAGTATTTTGTGAATTATTTTTACTAAGACTTTGATGGTACGTTTCACCACTTTTGGATAGATTTATCAGGGGATTTGATTGTACACAGCTGTGTCTTGGTAAATGTAGTATATAGTCCGTGCTATATTGTAATATATAGCCCCTGTGATATTACCTACGTAGTTGCCCGAGGATTGGGTTTAGCGCAGCTTGTAGCTAACTTCACAGCCGACAAGATGTTTGATTCGGGCTGTATCTGCGTTGTTTTAGTGATTGTAAGGTCAATTTAAAATAATCTTTATTGACACCAAAATACATGATATACAAAGGATGTGTTAGCACCCGGACAAGAAATTCTGATTCCCAGATGCTGACGTCTTCGAACGTGTTAAATAAAATTCAATGGATCTAAGTCAATGGGAAAGCGGTATGAGATAATTTAATCTGCTAGATAGTGGATTGATTAAAAGCTGTTGTTTTGCAAAGTGCAAGAACTTTCTGAAGCATATATTATTTACTGAGAAATTATGAAAAACTTTTACTGTGACATCAACTAAAAAATCACGGAATAGCTATTCCATTTTATATGTTTACATGAAGACACGTGCCGCAAATAAACTATTTTTGACACGTTGCTGTGTTAAAATGATTGTGTGTTTAAAACTATAAACGCATTTTGTTTTAGGTAAATGCAAATTAAACTCAAATGTTTACTCGATTGGTACCTTTTTATATTTATTTATATGTATAGAGGGGTTTATCGCAAAGATAACGCCATCCTCGACTCAATTCGTTTCGATTCAATCTGTTGAATAGTATTTATCCAAAAGTGGTGAAACTTAGGTGAATTTATATGCATAAATTTGTCTATGCCAAAACGTAGGGATCAGATTACAAGAGAAGTGTGGTTTCGGATATAACGATTCTAAATTATTGAGGCTTCCTATTCGTTGTGAGATTGTCGAATAACAATAGTTTAATATTATTAGGTTACTAGTTTTTTTTTAATGTCAAAAGTTGTTTAGCGAACGTCGATCTATAAAGACATAGATGTATTGTTGAAGCACAAAAGGTTAAGTTGACGTCAACGTATATTTTTCTGGTCATATTATGTACTGTATAGGCCGCGCCACGCAAGTTGGCGGATGTGAGCTGTGCAATAGTCAATCTACGTGTGGCTTCATGTGAGCTTCAGTCAGGATTGGATATTGCGCAGCTTTGTAGCTAACTTCACATCCGTCAACTTGTGTGGCGCGGCCTGTACCGGCCTTTTTGATTGTGCATTATTGAATAGGCCTACTCACGAAGGGTAACTGGGCCATATTCACCACGCTGGCCCAGTGCGGGTTGGTGGATTCACATGCGCCATCGAATTTCTTACGGATGTATGCAGGTTGCCTCACGATGTTTTCCTTCACCGAAAACCCAGATCATAATTATGTGCTCATATAAATATCAATCTACTAATAAAAATAATATTAACACCCAAATAATATCTAATCAAATCAAAGATTAAAAGGCTTGGAAGTGTTATCACAATGTTTTTATGAGCTTCCTTGTTTTTAGACTTTTTGAATATTTTTTTTTATTTGCATTAATTTTCAACCGACTTCTAAAATAAAAATGCATTTATTTGCCAAAACATGAGCATAAGTGTAGATCTCATTCGTAATTGTAAAAAAAACTAGGTTTTTGATCTGGATTCGATTTATGTTTTTTTTTGTATGTAACGGATTTGCGCGGTTCTGAAATAACATCGCTACTCAGACCAAGTAAAAAAAAAGACAATTTTGTGAACAAAATAAGTGAGGCCGGCAAAACTACGTGTACAGTCACAATCACGCACACATACACGTACAAGGAAACTACGCCTTGCCTCGTCAATCAAACTATAGCGGTGCAACACCGACGCATTCACCACATGTATAAAAAACCAGCCTCACTTGTCTGTTTCCGACGTTCTGTCTTGATTTTTTTATTTGGTCTGAACATCGCTATTAGTGAAATATTTATTTTGGTTTAGTATTTTTAACAAGCGCCAAAATATGTAAATAAACTTGGTTTATGTCAAGACATTATAGTCAAGGCTTGATTGACGTCATAGTAGGAGAGACGTGGAAAAAAGACCGTCACTCGTCTGATAACCAGATGAGACATTTTTTTTTATTAATCATCATTAATTTGCAAACACGCATATGATAACTTGCCTATCCAAAAGTGTTCATGGCTATTTTTAAATTAAATTAGTAATATTTCATAAGCGGTTTTTGCAGCAACATTCAATACTTTTGATAAAAAAATATGTCTCATCTGCCGGGTTAGTATGCGCGCCACGAATTATTTCGTTCGTAGTGTCAGAACGAGACAGCGTTATAGCATAGTATATATCTGTCACTTTTTCACACGTCTAAATGAGTTATTTTCGTGGCTATTCGTGATCGCATGCTTGACTAGTTGGTTATCAGATGGATGTAAATTAATCTTCACCGGCTCTTCAGACAATGAAGTCGGTTGTTTTTTTTAAACATTTTTTTTTATAAAGAGCCGCATTTTTATAGCCTCCTCAGGTTAACATTTCAAATGTATGTTTATTTTTAAAATCTTTGTGAAAAAAATATCTATGTGTTTATAGATCGGTGACGTCTATTCATTCTGAATAGTAACTTTTAACACGTTCAATTATATAATTATAATAATTTATAATGATTGTAAAATATAAAAAAATCCCCTTTTTATTTTTCGATGTTAGGGAATTTTAAATCAATTTCTGTATTTTGAATAATGACTGACATTTACTTGTATATATTGAAATTGCTATAGTTGTAATGCTGTCGCGTATAGATGGATTTTCAAAATTCAACGGCCTATTATAATATTGCCCTGAACTATTTTCAATGGAATCTGTTTAGGAAATAGATTTCAAAGCTTGTCTCTTCAAATGTTTAATGTATGGTAAATAAATAGTTGGTTCTAAGTTTGGTTTACATGTTAACTAATAAAAAAACGTTACGCCATTTAATCTGAAAAAAAAATTGAATTGATTTAGATGATTCTTTTTTTGTTTGGTAGATTATTATTTCGGAGGTTTTCGAAAAATTTAGTTTTGAAAGTCGAAGTGTCATTGGCTACTTTTTATCCCGGAAAAATAAAAAGTTCATAAGGTATAGCCTTTGAATATGTATCTGTCTAGATACCGAATTGGCTGTGCAAAACGGCACAAAAAATAGTACCTGGGTATATAATTATGGTGCTCACATAGGGGCGGTGTTTGAATTGACATGGCACTATTACTATGACCTTAGGGTTCAAAATAAAAGTTTCGCATAAGAGACGTTTGAAGAATGGTGGACATTGTGAAATCGAATTTGACATTTGATCACTCAAGTGTCATTTGTGTCAAGATCACATAGCAGTGTCTATGTGTTTTCGCCGCCATGTTTCTGAGATCATGCTTCACAACTTTTTACTTTATGTCGCTTCTCCTATTATTCATTATTCTAAGGGTGCATGTATACAAATTTTGACAGTTTAGACATAATAATATTGTCAAAAATCTAGGCCTTTTGAAAATGGAAATGTTTTTAGAGTCTAGACCCTACTTATTATTAAAAAATGTTTGATTTTGTGCTATCAAAGGGTATATCACAAAAAACAAAATTGAAAACATTTTTTTTTAAGATATCTATTTATTTATCATACATATAACGTGTGTAGTAAAAATGCAGAAAACAATCGTGTTTCGAGACGTCATGTGCGAAAGAATGTTTTGTATGTGTTTATGATGTTAGGGAAATAAATGAATTTGATTCAGTTTCATTGTTTTATTTCAACAATTTTATGTATAGATATGTACGTTTTAGTTTACGTCATAAGTGGGTAAGGTTTGCTACACACATAATCGGGTCGGCACAGTCGGTCCGGCGCAATTTGTCGAATGGCACTCGACTCGGCTACTAAATTGAAATGAAATATATTTATTCGACAGATACAAAATAGGTACAAGGAAACTTATAAAATAACTAAATACAAAAAGTATCGAAAGGGACCCACCTCAGCTATAAATGTTGAGTGCTGGGAGGACCCAACACTCAACGCTGGTATTCTGGTGAGCCCCTTTAAACAAGGGTAGGTTTAACTATACAACAATTAATAACATACAAAATTAATAGCTCTGTGACAAAATACTCAAAAACAAAATACATACATTAAAACAATTCGTTCGGCATCACTCGGCTCGTGTCGATCGGCACCGATCGGGTCCAATCGGCACTATTCGTTTTTCATTAGTCCTTTACGCGTCTCGGCTTAGCGAAAGATCGGCTTTAGTTCGGATTTCTCCCGAAAATTCATGGAGTGCCGACCGAGGCCGAGCCGACTATGTGTGTAGCAACCTTTAGTTTAAAATGATATTTTCTATTAGCTAGATATGGTTATCGTTGAACATTGACTAGAACATTATACATAGCTATACTAACAACAAAACCTTGCTATTTATTATCTTAAAATAAATAAAATACATTAGGCCCAATTTTAAAGGCGCCATCGTAAATGTAATACCAACGTAAAATTATGTTCTCTCTATCAAATGCATGTAGTGAAAAAGAAACGGCTACTTTAAATTGCTATTATAATTAGGATGGCGCCTCTAAAATTGGGCCTATATAAGGTTAATTTCGGCATTCTAATAAAAACAAGGTGAATAAGTGATAAATTGAAGTATAGGCCAAATCAAACTTTTTGGCGGTTGTGAAGTTAGCTACAAAACTACAAGCTGCGCAAAACCCAATCCTGGTTGAAGCTCACTTAACAGCTGCCCGAGGATTGGGTTTTGCGCAGTTTGTAGCTATTTTCTCAGCCGACAGAAATGTTGATTCGACCTATACTCTAGCGCCGCTAGTCGAACAACTATACATATTTTTATGTAGATACTACTCATAGTTAAGTTTCGCTAACTTAATAAGTACTGAAATAAGTAATTGAATTCTTCTATGACCACCCCAAAAAAATTAATTGTCAATATATTTTTTCTGGTATGGGCTAAATTAGGCTATCACTAAAAAAACTAGCTAAGTACGTAGATTTTATAAAAACGTAAGAGCACTTGTCACCGGTCAACGGACCGTTAATAAACAAATGTCTAAATTTTTCGCCGGATGGATGTTCGGTGCGTCAACACACGTACATTACAAACCATACACCACCGCGAATCCGGTGAAAAACGGTCCGTTATCCGGTGAAACAAATTGCCGTGAACGAGCGCTCTAATTTTACAGTTGCATATTTCCAAATGATGACTGTAACTTACTTATAAGTATAATAGTTTACTTATCGTTATACTTTTGATTCGCATTATTATTACAATGTTCTACTTATTATGTATACCTACTGCCGTCCATAAGCTATAACACCGTTAAGCCACAGGGGGTCATTTTTCACTTTTAAACACATTCTTATAGAGTTTCAAATTATCTATCGGTCATCTAAGAATTATTTTTATATCGTTTATAGTTTAGAAGATATAAATTGTGAAAACACCGCTATTGACATTCTTATTTCTACTTTACAAGTCAATAAAGTCGTCATCCAACAAAACATAACTTAAATACCGCTATGATCCCATAATTATTCGAAAACATCATTATTCTACAAATAATAGCTTACCTTTAAAGCCGTTTTTGCAAATAATTGTCTAAATCATAGTTAAAGTACTTTATCTGTCTAGTCCCGCGTTTTTCGTTGATACCCAAAATTTGGTTTTGTGGTTTAACGGCTTTTTAGGTTATAGACGGCAGTATAACACTACTAACTACTTAGTGCTACCAGACTAGCATAAAAATTACATACTAAATATTTCTTCTTAAATGATTAAATACAAGGATTGTGTTCCCCAGTCATGTTGACATGCGAACAAGCGGCTTTTCTCCCAGTCGCCGCTACCCTGAACAGTTTCCCTTGTGGCATACACACGCACACTTTAAATTGCGCCTGGCCAAATTGCCCCGCCCCTTGGCCGAATTGCCCCGCGCTCTGGCCGAATTGCCCCGCGCTCTGACCGAATTGCCCCACACCCATAGTTTTGTTGACGGGTATAGCTATAGGCAGGTATCTAACGTCAATGTAAACACCTTCTTTCCCGCTCAGGACGACGGAACCGTTGATGCTTTTGAGGTAGATGTCTTGGTCGGCCGTCCAGAATAACTCCTAAAAGAAAAAATAGTGCGTAGAGTCCCTCCGCGCGGAAGAAATGAAACTTTGACCCGAAAGTGCTTTCATACCCCCTCCATGGTATCGTTAAACGTTTAACGCAACCTTGTTGGAAGTCGCATTAGAAGTTTCACTTCAAAAAGTTTGGTATACTAAGCGCCATACAAATCGGCGGATGGGAAGTTATGCGCAGAACGCTGCGCAAAAGCCGAAATATAGGTATACGCGAGAGCCAGTGACACGAGACGCCGGGGCACACCCGCTCGTCAACCTCGTGCCTCCCGTACGCTACGCACTACAACACGCGGCGTCGGAATTGTGCACATTTGCTCAATAATTAACCAATCACGGCGAAGTGTCATCTGCGGCTAACATCTCATCTGCCGATTTGTGTGGCGCGCAGTATATAGGCCGTATCAAGGATTCTTGGTAGCTGTGAAGTTAGTTATTGTTAGCTTGAGTCAGTTTTAGGTTTGAGATTTGCGCAGCTCGTAGCTAACTTAACAGTCGCCAATAAGTTTAATTCGGCCTAGATACGTTTAGACTTTAGATAAATGTGCCAAATCAAATTGTCTTGATTTTTTTGCTGTTACCAAGTCAAAAGTCAATTCATCATAGTCATCAGCCATATAAATATGCGACGTCTAGTATGTATCAATAGTAAATTAACTGTTAGTTTATTTATATTCTTAACATTTCTCGAAACTTTTTTTTTTAAATCGAATAGGTTCGCGTACACACTGCTAAATAAAGAGTTCTCGAGCTGCAAACAGTGAAAATACGCAACATTGTTGATTCCCAAATGTATGATACCTTGGATTCCATGTGGGTGCCTTCAGCCCCGCGGAGGAAGGTGGAGGAGTCGGAGTGGATGACCAGATCCTCGTCCACCGGGGAAGTGATGCGTTTCGTTGATATTTGCTGCCAACAAACAGTCAGTTACTTATGGATTTTACAACCAAATTTTACCGAATAGGTACCTGAAGGTCTTCATTTTACTGGTTAGTTTTACCAGATACTTCAAATGTACCAGAATAATGTGTAAAAACTTCCTACGCAAAATTAGTAATAGGGTCCGTTTTACCCTTTGGGTACGGAACCCTTAAAAAGGTATCCGATATAATGGACCAGAGACCATGTGTGAACCGGCCGTATGTGGTTTAAGTGTAGTGGAACAATGACAACCAGCTGAGAAGTTGACACAGCTACAAGTCACGGCACGTAAGCGTAGTATTATTATATCTTCTTTGACGTAAGTCTAGCGCTGACCGAAGTGTGGAGAGGATGGTTGCGCATGACTTTAGGATGGCGGTCACCATACGCAGCTATCCCTCCACACTATCCTCAGCGTTACACTAACGTGCCGCTCAGTACCTATACTTATGCAAATTTTTCAGAACATCAGTCATGGCGCAGCGTTTTCCGCGGGCCGCTAGCGTGGACAACACCAGTCCCCCTGCCGACTCCTGACGTGTTCACTTTCAGACATTTCAGATCAGGATAAAAATAGCTTTCTGAAGAGACAGAAACTCTACTTTCGCGTGAGAAAGGTTGAGTGTTAGCTGCTGGAATGGTGGACCAGGACAAATTGCTTGAAAGTTTAAACGCTAAAAAGAGACAGCTAGCTGAATGCAAGTTGTTGATGGCATCAGGCACCGCGCAGCGCTGGCCAGTAGCTGCTGGCGCTGTGGAAAACACCAGCTTGGCCGTCTCTGGTTCGCGGAGCTCCAGCGAACTGACTCCTCGGATTACAAACTCAGACGGGACAAAGACGACCAGCTTGGAAGTCTACACATTAGAAAAAGACAGTTACCTTCGCGTGCAAGTTGTAGACAGCATTAGGCACGGCGAAGCGCTAGCCAGTAGCTGCTGGAGCGGTGGAGAACACCAGCTCTCCCGTTTCTAGTTCACAAAGCTCAGTGAGCTCACTCCTAAGAAAGACAGCTGCTGGTGAAACAGGAGAGACAGCTATACAAGTTGTTGATCGTTGGCTGCTGGCAAAGTAGAGATGGACAACCTATTTGGAAGTTGACACGCCAAAAAGAGACAATTACCTTCGCTGTCAAGAGGTAGGTTGAGCCCAATATAAGATTGGCTGCTGACAAGGTGGACTGGCAACCTGCTTTCAGAGAGTCAACAATAGTACTGGCTTCTGGACATTCTGCAAGGCATCAAAGAGAACCTGCTAGATTGTTGAAATGCCGAAAAATGACAGGTACCTTTGAGTTGTGCATCAGGCACAGCGACAGTAGTAACAATTTCAGTAGGGACAAGGACAGCTAACTTGGAAGTTGACACGCCGAAAAGAGACACCTACCTTTGCGTGCAAATTGTTGACGGCGTCAGGAACCGCGCAGCGCTGGCCAGTAGCTGCTGGAGCGGTGGAGAACACCAGCTCTCCCGTCTCTGGCTCGCGGAGCTCCAGCGAGCTGACTCCTCGGATGAAGACGCCTGACGTGTTCACCGTCAGGCGAGTGTCGGAGCGGGACAACCTGCGAGAAAAAAGAAGGTAAGTTCGTATAAAAATTCAAACTGCACGCCCCTCCATTGTTTTTTTTTTCCGAAACAGGGACTCTATTTTTTAACCGACGAAAAAACTCAAGTCAACGCTTACTTATTTTTAATTTTTTTTTGAAAGTGGTCTTTGAGTAGTCGAATTTTGTATTCAGATTTTTATGATAAACGTTGGTTGTGCCATTTATATAAAAATAATTATTTACAGAATATTTTGACGTACGCTTGTTTTAAAGAATCTTATGTCTTAAAATTCGGTAGAAAAATGCGATAGTAGCACCACTCGACTATAAAGTCACAGTCGTGGCAAAAAACAATATTGTAACAGGGTTTCTTCCCTATGAAGGGGTGTGGATAGATATACCTACACTTATCAACTAAGGTGGTTAAATAAAATCCAAGTGTTCATCACCGGCATGTTTTTTTTTTTATTTATAAGCAACTTTCCTGTGATGCATAATTATTGTAAACTCATTGAACACCTTATGAGTAATTCGGACCGTACGAATGACGTATTCGTACATCGTAAAGTTGCCTACATTGAATCATTACTAACATCTGCGGGTAGTTTCACTTACTTACTCTTTTTATTTTTTACTTCTACAAGAAACAAGTCTCGAATACCTACCTTATTTAAAGTAACTGAAAGATAGAGTGCAATTTTCTTTTTTAATGTTTTTGTGAGTGATATTATTTTATTTATAAGTTTTCTTCGCTTATATAAGAAATCTAGATGTTCGTTTTCTAATTTTTAATTATGTTTTTAGCCGTGCTTAATTTTTTTATACACAATGACTTCGAGAAGCAAGCAAGAACACGAGCAGGAAAGAAAGAAGAGAGCAAACAGTGGAAAAGTGAAACGTTTCATTGAATCATGTAAGTATTTTTACTCATCCATTCATCAGCCGCAGGACGTCCACTGCTGGACATAGGCCTACCCTAACCTACCCTGACTGAGGATTGGGTTTCCCGCAGTTTGTAGCAAATTTTACAGCTGCCATGTTTAATTCGTCCTACCGAGTTCAAAAAAAGGAGGTTTGCAATTTAACTCTGTTTCTATGTTTTAACTAGCTTTTGCCCGCGGCTCCGCTCGCGTGGTTTTTGCCTTTTGTGCTATCCCACAGGAATCTTTTATTTTTTCTGGGTAAAAAGTAGCCTATGTCACTTTTCGGGCCTTGAACTATCATCATCATTATCTACAGTATTCTTTATCCCACTGCTGGGTATAGGCCTCTCTCGTACTGTGCCATCTGCCTCGGTCCTGTGCCAATCGTGTCCAGGGGCCTTATTGTGTAAGCACTCTGACGTTCGGCTTCGCTTTTTCTCTTGCTTGCGCCAGTTACTCACGCCACGAGAGCGAGCGGGAGAAAAAGCGAAGCCGAACGCCAGAGCGCTTACACAATAAGGCCCCCGGTTCTTGAACTATGTCCACGCCAAAAATGAAGTCAATCCGTCGCTCCGTTGCTGCGTGAAGCAGGAACAAACCAACAAATTTTCGGATTTATAATATTAGTATGATGATGAATCGATTTTGGTGATCCTTTTTGTTTGGTAGATCAAACTTCAAAGGTAAAATTAAATTTTACTGAAATAGATTAAATGAGTTAGGTATTTTTGAAAATTCAATAACTTATTTCATTTCATTTATTCAACAAATGTGTGTCAGCTTTTGAGAAGTCAATAAAAATCTACACAGTGGTAAACAGTT
This sequence comes from Hypomecis punctinalis, assembly GCA_949316475.1. Lineage (NCBI taxonomy): Eukaryota > Metazoa > Arthropoda > Insecta > Lepidoptera > Geometridae > Hypomecis > Hypomecis punctinalis. The sequence continues at coordinate 12,605,778 of OX438822.1, forward strand.
AACAAAAAAAATCAATTGCTTACATAAATAAATCATCAATTTACACTTAATCCACATTAATTAATTAAACATTAAAATTAGTTACCTACCTACATCATACATTAAAAACAAGTAAACACAACACGGTGCCAGAAGTATGAATGACGAAAACCTACCAAATCTATCCACTTAATTAAAATAAACTTAATTAAAATGGCGTAGGTAGGTACAACAATTTGAGCGACTCATTGACAGTAAATTTTTTGTTTCTTCAGAAGCGGTATCGAAACCGGCGGAGCTGTTATAGAAAAAATTACAATTAATATATTTTTTTATCATTAATCTATATATATAAAAATGAAACCCGTTTTCCGTTGTCACGACATAACATGAAAACGGCTTGACCGATTTGGCTTATTTTTTTTTGTAGTTTTCTAATACTCTGTACAAGGTTCTTACGGAAAGCGAAACGAAGTTCGCCGGGTCCGCTAGTAATCTATAAATGGTATCTTCGAGCAAATATCTACAGAGCCACAGTTCCTAAGTGAAAGTAGTAAAAAAATGTCCGAGCGCCGTCATACATACCTAAGATATTCACATTATATAATTCACAATGACCCGTTTTGCTCGAATCTCGACGTTATGGCACCTAATTAGTGCTTGTAACTAGGGCATGTAATATCGGAAGGTTTTCAATTCCGATACTGATTTCCGATATTAGATCTCAATATCGGAATTCCGATATTAATATCGGAATTTTCTTTTTGTGATAAACATTTCAAAAATTGAAACTGCGAACGCGTCAATTTTTGAAATGTTTATCACAAAAAGAAAGTTTCTATACACCTAGTGTGTGAAGCACGATAAAAATAATTTCATTAATATCGGAATTGCGGTTTTTCCTTAAAAATTGCACATTTTAGTTTTAAAATTGCACAAATTCGGTATGTGTTTGGATTGAGTGCAATAAAAAACATTTTTAAATCGTATTCTTTAATGTGGTTCAAACATTCGTTGTTTTCAAGTATTTATTAAATCACATATTTCTCATTATTTTCCTATACATACTTATTACTAATTAAACTCAAAATCAATAAAACTCCTTATAATTTAAAATATGCGAGCAAAATCAACAATTATTGGAAATATTTGTTTATCATATTTCTCATTATTATATCCTATAGTTATTACTAATTAAACTACCGAACTTAATCAACAAAACTGTCATAATTTAAAGTGTGCAAGTACAATCAACAATTAGGAACTAGGAACAAGTTGTAACCGAGCACTTTGGCATCGCGTGGCGTTGTACAGTCCGCGCCATACAAGTTGGTAGGTGTTAGCTACAAGCTGCACAATATACAATCCTGGCAGAAGCTCACATAAAGCCGCACGTTGATTGGTTATTTCGCAGCTTGTAGCTAACTTCACATCCTTCAACTTGTGTGGCGCTCAGTATAGTCGGCTTGCAATAGCCTTATGACTAACTACATAAAAAGCCACACAGCTTGGGCAGTCTGACTCGGACACTTTTTTTTAACGATTGTGACTCTAGATATATATTTGTTCGAAGATGTACTTCGATTCAGGCGAACAATTCGAATTTTGTACTGTACCAGCCTTTTTAATAGTCCACTACAGAACGTAGGCATATCCACGAAGGGCGATTGGGCTATATCCACCACGCTGGCCCAGTGCGGTTTGGTGGATTCACATACGCCATCGAATTTCTTCTACGGACGTATGCAGATTGCGTCACGATGTAATCCTTCACCGAAAAGCTAATGATGTGAAATTCCGTACATAAGTTCCAAAGAAACTCATTGGTACGGGATCGGGATTTGAACCCACGACCTCACGATTGCAGGTCGGGTGTTACTGCCACTAGACCACCACGGATTTTTTATACTACCACTAGACCAGCACGGCTTTTTTCGAATTTTGTACTTACCATAATTATAAGAATGTAAATCGCAATAATTCAAGTCGGTTGTGTCATTATTTGGCGAAAAATAATAAAAGGTGATGTCCACAAGTGGTATATTATTCAGAGAAAAATCGAACCAAGATGATATATACATCATTTGAAAGCTTGTTTTATGGGCTTCTGAAAAATATTTAATTTAGATTTTTTTATCCCTGCATTTTTTTTTAAAGTGAAAAATAAATTATTTGAAAAAAAAATAATGCAGCTTTTTATTTTTTCTAGTTTAACAATAATAAAGTGTTTCTAGCGTTATTTTACTTGGATTCAAAGCTGATTCTTCAACATTTACCTCTTAATTTGCTAAAATTGAAAATTATAACCTACCAGTGTGACCAGTTAGTAGGTACAATGTGACAAAAAATCACTTAAAGAGTGTGTCTAATTGGTAAAAATGCCTTTATTTAACAATTTGGAGGTTACTTAATCAGAGTTCCTAGAGATAAACTACCTATTGAGCCAAATATATTTATTTATCCTAATAAAATCAAAATTAATTTTTTAAAAAATGCAGGGCTCTTTTTTGTTTTCAACTGATGTAATAGACTCAGAAAAATATGAACTTTCTCGAAATGTAACGAGTCTTGTGGTTAGTATTTTTGATTATTATTATACCAGCCTCCATACATTTTGTGAACAATTTATTCGTTTCAGCACAACGAGAGAAATCAGACGATCCAATCAAAGACGTCGTAGCCAGTTCATCATCCTCGCAAAGTAGCCGTGACTCGGATGACTCAGATATCCCGACCGAACAACTAACATCTCCACGAGAGCAAAAGAGATATCAGATATTTAAGAAAATAACGAAGAGATATTTAAGACATCGTTGCTTAAAATCCGCAAGTAATCAAGACTCGAGCAGCCCAGATGTTGGTCCGAGTGGCTCAAACGTAGGCCGGAGTGGCTCAAATGTAGAGCCAAGTGGCTCGAATGTAAAGCCAAGCGGCTCGAATGTAGAGCCAAGAGGCTCGAATCCGGGTCGCTTGAATGTAGACCCGAGTGGCTCGAATTTAGACTCTAGTGGCTCGAATGTAGATCAGATTGGCTCAGATGTAGAACCAGCCTCGAGAAATTCGAGCGATGCTTCTTGGGACGTGTCGCTCGAAGAAAATAATGAGTCGAGTGACTCGACGCCGATTCCAGTGCGGGTAAATATATAATTTTTTTATATTTTTAATTGTCTGTTTGTTTACTAAATCAAATAATTTTAATATTATTTATTAATTAATATAAGCCCTAAACTTATTCCGGCAATGATTAAATTAAACATAGACAACCACATTACATAAAAAAACAGATTACAAGGACAAAACAATACAAATAGGTTTCTAACTGGCAGTATTATCGCTTAAAGCGTTTTCTTCCAGGCAACCAACATGATGCAATCAAGTATCCTACTAATATTATAAACGCGAAAGTTTGTGAGGATGGATGGATGGATGGATGTATGGATGTTTGTTACTCTTTCACGCAAAAACTACTGAACGGATTGTGATGAAACTTTGCAATAATATAGCTTATATATCAGAATAATACATAGGCTATAAATTATAATGCGTATGCGGGCGAAGCCGCGGGTAAAAACTAGTAAAAGATATAATCTTGTGACCTTCTTACTTTATACCTAGGTATAGGTCCCGGCACGTAAGTTGAACAAAAAATATCACTATCTCCCTTTCGTTAGGAGAAAACAAAAGAGAGGTAGCTATGGTTTAATGTTCAAGTTGTTTGCCGGCTACTATATATGACTCACTTTATACATAGAGTATGATAATTATGGTATGATTATATTGGTGTACAGAATAAGCCTTTAAAAGGATGCTAATTGATTACCAATAACTCTGTATAATTAAATTCTCCCGTTTCCAGAGACCTCCAAAGCCTCCATCAGAGCCTTCGGAGCCAGAAAGCCCGCTGCCAGAGCTGAACGTGGAGTACGAAAAGTCGGTGGAAAATTACTCCGACTGCTCGGAGTTCTACGACCAGCTGATGAAGAAGGTGGCCAAACTGTGGCGCAAGTACGAGAGAGGGGAGAAAGACGTCGATGGAGTGTCTTCGGACTGGAGTGATACCGGTGAGATATCCCCTTTTCTTCCTTTTCGCAGCAGCAAAGTAAGAAAAGTTCATATGGGCCGGGTGGCTAGCCCTCCCCCCCTACCGCCTAAGCAATAGCAATCGTTTATGACTTCATTTTAGTCATTTGGCACCGCCTATGTGACGTTAGCCATCAATTGCTTTGCGCGGATTGCGAAAGCAATCGTTGAATAAACAACTTTGATGGCTAACGTCACATAGGCGGTGCCAAATGACTAAAATGAAGTCATAAACGATTGCTATTACGATTGCTATTGCTTTAGGCGGTAGGGGGGCTGCAGAGTTTTAAAGCCGCCTGAAAGCCTCTGACATGGCTAAACAGTTTTTTTTATCGCGTACAAGTCCGCGCTAGACCACCAACTCGTCTGATGGTAAGCGACGTTGTGGTTGAAGATGAAGCGCGCAGACCTAGAAGATACCTATTCACTCTGACCTTGAAAAGCTTTAGATTAAAGTTAGGAACAAGTAGAAATTAGGAACAGATTAGGAAGCGCTTGGTTTGCCTTGAGGCGCGTAGCCAAAGTAGTTTCGAGTGAAACAGTACGATCATGCTATTTTGCAACGGTCCACTCCATTATACTGTATGGTGTAGATTTGTACGGTAGAGCGGCGGCCTGGTGCAGAGTTTTCAAACTGCAAAAGCGTGCAGTACGTGCGATTGTCGGGATACCGCAGGATTCCACTTTGCGTCCGCATTTCAAGAGGCTTGGGATCATGACGTTGCCAGCTCTAACCATATTTCAGGTATCGGTGCATGTCCGATTAAACCAAGCCTCCTATGAAACGCGTGTCAGCGCCCGCTATAGAGATAAGCTACCGGAGGTGCCCCGCGCGTTAGAAAAATCGGCCGCCTAAGTAATAGCAATCGTAATAGCAATCGTTTATGACTTCATTTTAGTCATTTGACACCGCCTATGTGACGTGTGCTATTGCTTAGGCGGTCAGGGAGCAGGTCGACACACGTGATGGGTCCGGCGGTGTACAGCAACCTGCCACCTCATATTACCACTGCGCCAACGATAGGCAGCTTCAAGTCACGGCTCAAACGCTGGCTTATCGAGCACGCCTTCTATACTTACGATGAATTCATTAATTTAAAATTGTAATTTTAATTTATTATTGTAGATTGACATTTTGAGTTATTGCTTATTTATTTTTGATTATTTTATTATTAATTAGTATTTCAATTGTATTAGTGATTAATAATTATACATTGTTGACATGTTAATTTTTGAATGATTGTGCAATGATAATAATTTAATCTTTTTGTATTTTTTTTAATTTTAAATAATGGATTTTAATTTTAACTGGTTGTATTTTTACGATTGTACTGTACTGTACTGTACCAGCCTTTTTAGTAGTCCACTGCAGGACGTAGGCCTACCCACGAAGGGTGATTGGGCCATATCCACCACGCGGGCCCAGTGCGGGTTGGTGGATTCACATACGCCATCGAATTTCTTCTACGGACGTATGCAGGTTGCCTCACGATGTTTTCCTTCACCGAAAAGCCTGTAGTGTGAAATTCCGTACATAAATTCCAAAGAACTCATTGGTACGGGACCGGGGATTCGAACCCACGACCTCACGATTGTAAGGCGGGTGTCACTACCTCTTGACCACCACGGCTTTTTACGATTGTAAAAGAACACTAATTTATTTCTATATTGTAATTATTAATCCAAATATTATTATTAATGCTATGGATAATGGCTTGGAACAAAATGTTATCAATAAATTGATTATGATTATATCTCTTAAGAAACAGAAAAGCAGGAAGACTGTTCCATTCCCTGGCGGTACGAATTAGAAATGTTGAGTCAAACCGCTTCGTACGTATCGAAGGAACATCGACAGTGTAGGGGTGGTAATGTGGCGTCCTCCTACTTGTGCTGTAGTAAAAAGGGGATGGTAGGATAAGTATAACAGAATACGGCTAAAACTCACGTTATAATTATACGGTCGTACCTTAAGGAATCCGACCAGTTTCGGAGTATTTAGTACTCCATCCTCAGGGAATACGCGCACCCCCGTCGACTGGCGCGCGCGCACTCGCGCGTGAATTTTAGACGTATTCTGTTATAGTTATGATGAATACTCACGGTAGTTTTAATGGAAGGATAAGGTCGTGCAGCTCATATGCGCACTCTCCGAAATGAATCCTATAGAAAATAATTAAGCCTATAAAAAAAAAAACTTGTACGATTCGGTCTATAGGTGCGTGTCACGTGGTCACCATTCGAAAACTATCGACCCTATTGATCATTCATCAATTCAATCATTTATTTATCAAATAGGTACAAAAAAGTACACTTTTGAACCTCATAACACAAACAAAAGCAAATTATAAATTACAATATATTAAATCAATTTTATTAATACATGTCAAAAATTAAAAAATATAAATCAATATTATCCAATGTCATGTGTTTCCAAGCCAGTTTATCCTTCAAGAAGTCGTCAATGGTGCAGTATGCTTTATTTATTAATTTTTTTTTTATGATATAAATCATCATCGAGTACATAATAATTAGAATAACGATCTTCAATATTCTTATTGTACAGGATTATTTCTAATCAATTAGCATCCTTTTGGGGGCTTATTCTATACATCAAAACTAACAACTTTTTGTTCTGCGACTTTTGTCAAAACTAAAAAAATAATCACCTGTTCCATACATTTTGTCGCGGGTGAACGATATTTTTCTATGGAACAACATTTTTTTTTGAGTTACGAGTATTACCAAAGTCACATAACAATAGTTGTTAGTTTTGATGTACAGAATAAGCCCCTAAAAGGATGCTAATTTATTAGAAATAACCTTGTATAAACCTTTTAAATAGAACCTACTGGTTAAAATGTGTTTATATAATATAATATTTATCTATATTGTGTGTTTATTTATGCATATACACCGTGTACAGAACTCGAATAATTTGCACGAATCGAAGTGACATCCATGTACATTTTTGTTGAATTATCAAAAACGGCTCTGCCAATTTCGTTAAAATTTAAATGGGACCCCCTCAAAAGTTAAAAATACTTTACAAATACTTTCTTTCGAACTAAAAATTTTTTTTTAAATCGGTTTACAATTGGTGAAACTGAAAATAACGCTGAACACACAGAAAAAAGTACAGACGAACAAAGTACCTCCTCTTTTTTGGAAGTCGGTAATAAATAAATAAATATTATTAATCATCAGTTACATTTTAAGCTCAAGTAAAATAAATCATTTTGTATTTCTATGATTTCAGAAATGCCAGAAATTACCGACCGCCAGCCTCTTCCAAAACCAGCCAACGTCGATGCAACTGACAATATAGAGGGCTCTCCAAGGCCTGTTTCAATTAATACAAGAGCTTCAAGCTCCCGTTCCCACAAATCAAAAGACCTTTCTGAGCCTTCCGCAGATTCAGAAAATGTATCCAATTCAATTCCACCTAAACAGCCCAGATACAGCAAGAAAACCTCTTCCAAAAGACTTTCTTCTAGCAAGGCTTCTACTGAACCTAGTTCAAGTAGCGACGAATCGTGTAAGCATCCTTCTAAAGTTACAAAAACGCCAAAAACTAGCGCAAATGATGCTTCAGACAACGCGAAGTTTCCTTCTGCCTCTCTTACCGAGAGGGTTTCTTCAGGATCTCGTATCACCAAGTCAAAAAGCCCTTCTGAACCACCCGGAGACAATAGACAGATTTCTCCTCCTCCAATTCCAACTAAGAAAATTAGACTTACGTACGATGCGGAGGCCTCTTTCAGAGCTCTTTCGCACCCTAGTAGGGTCTCATCTGGATATCGGCCACTCGGCGAGGCCTCTAATAAACCTCGAAAAACCGATGAGGCCTATCCTAGGCCTCTGCGAAAGAGCAGGAAGGGCTCATCTGGATCTCGGTCACGCGGCGAGACCTCTAATAAGTCTCGGAAAACCGACGAGACCTCTCCTAGGCCTCTGCGAAAGAGCAACAAGGCCCCTTCTAAGCCTTTGCCGAACCTTGAGAAAGGTGAAGAATATGGCACAGAGAGCGGCTGTACCTTTCCTGATGTCAGCGAGAATGTACCCACACGCGACCTAGTGATTGATGAAAACAGCAGTAGTAAGTAACCATATTTATCTTATCCTGATATTAGTCTGACATTTTTACAAGTACATTTATCAAGACCATGATAAAATGAAATGAACTTAGAGAAAGGAGTTATAAGAACAGGTATTCTCAAGTACTTTCAAGTTGAGTCTTCATGTCAAATGTTATTGTAGGACTAAGAGGCTTATAATAGTATTATGAAATGCGCTTATATACATATATGAGACTAAGTAATAAAACCGAGAATTATTGACTTCGTGCTGGCTTACCTAATGCTAATATGAGAGCAATAGAAAAGTACGCTCTTAGTATTTTTATGTTATGCTGATATTAGTCTGACATTCTTAAAAGAGCTTTTTACCAAGAACATTATAAAATCAAATGAACTTACAAAATGAGGCTATAAGAACAAATATTTTCAAGTGCAATGAGTCTTCGTAAATGTTATTTTAGGAGTAACAGGCTTATAATAGTATTATAAAATGCGTATATATACATATATGTGACTAAGTATAAGACACACTGGGTCTAAAAATGCTTATCTAAGACTAATATAAGAGCGATAATATGTTCTAAAACTATTATAAGAGCGCTAGAAGCCCACCATTCTTATCCAAGCGAAATCCAAGACATTTTTGCTAGTTGGGCATATAGGGTTATCCTGAACTGATGTAATAAGCCGAAAGGAGGTGACTTAGACTGAATCGCAAAAAGTTGAGCTGACTGTTGAATTTGCAAAAAGTTGAAATTTCTAACATGTTGAGATTGCAATAAGTTGAATTTGCAGTAGGTACATAATATGTTGAAATTCAATTCAACATTTTTGGATAACTATTCCTAACTGGCGAAATAATAAAAAAATAACGTATATGTGTAATTATATTTATTTATTATATCGTATAGATGTAAGTATATTTAAAACTTAGATTGAATTAAGTATATTTAGTTTATTATTTATAGGTGTTTTCTATAGATATTTAATAGATATTAACAATATCTATTTAAGGCCACTATTTCTTGTTTTTGTCGATTCATTTTCGTGCAAGGTTGCCTGGAAGAAATCGCCATGGGTGATAAGGCCGCCACTTTATAATCATATTTTTTGTCGTATATGTGTAAATAGTGTTTATTTTTCATATTGTGGTTGTAAATAAAGAGTTTTGTCTGCCTGTCTGTCTTTCCGTATGCCAAATATGTGCACTGAAAAAAAAACACCCTGTATAAGTAAAGCTCATGACTTATTGCGCGATAAGTCCCGTATTACAGAGATAATAATGAGCACTATTATTTCTTCACAGCGTCATCGGAAACACAGCACGTGTTGGTTACATTCCAAGCTGACGTCCACGCGACACAGAGTCCAGAAGACCAGACAAATGATGACCAGCCTGGACGTCGAGGTACTGATGGTAAGCCACCATTATCAACTGTAAGGTGTCTGCCCATTATTATACAGGGTTTTACTGGTAATCAATTAGCATTCTTTTAGGGGCTTATTCTGTACATCAAAACTAACTTTTCTTCTGCGACTTTTGTCAAAACTAAAAGAAAAACCATGGTGGTCAAAAGGTAGTGACTTACAATCGTGAGGTCGTTGGTTCAAATCCCCCAGACCCGTACCAATGAGTACTTTAGAATGTATGTACGTAATTTCACACCACGGGCTTTTCGGTAAAGGAAAACATCGTGAGGCAACCTGCACACGTCCGTAGAAGAAATTGCACTGGGCCAGCGTGGTGGATATGGCCCAACCACCCTTCGTGGGTACGTCCTGCAGTGAACTCTTAAAAAGGCTGGTGCAGTACAAAAGAAAACCAGTTGTTCCAAATATAATTCCGTTGAACATAAGTTGTTAGTTTTGATGTACAGAATAAGCCCAATAGGATGCTAATTGATTACCAATAACCCTGTATACACCGAGTCAAACTTCTTGGCGGCTGTGATGTTAGCTGTAAGCTGCGCAAAACCCAATCTTGACAGAACCTTACTTAACAAAAGCCACGGTCATCGTATGGTACGTTGTAGTGGGCAGACACCTTAATTTATTATTAAGGAACTTTCCCATACCAGTGCTGGATTAACCATATCAGGGGCCCCTAGGCAGTGCCATTCTCGGGCCCTTGCTCATTACATAACCTTCACAGCTCTAGCCATTGTGGGGTGTTTCAATATTTTTTCAATACCAAGCATCTTAGTAATTTGTACGGAACCCTTGATAAGCGAACCTAACTCTCACTTGTCCAGTTTTTTTGCGTTCACAGGGCCCCGTGTCCGTATCTAGGGGACACTAATCGATAGGCCCTTAGGCAATTGCCTGATCTGCCTTAGGGATAATCTGGCACTGTCCCATACTGCCTACCTCGTTCAAGAGGGAGGGATTTTCCAAATTACGCACTTGGTCGTAGACTTGGAGCTAGGTCTTGGTTACATGGTCAACTTACTACGTGGAAACTTGTGGGGGTTTAGCTTATTACCAATTACAGATGGTTACTGAAGGCGAGAGGCCTCGGGGCCCTTAGGCAATTGCCTAATCTGCCTTAGGGATAATCTGGCACTGTCCCATACTGCCTACCTCGTTCAAGAGGGAGGGATTTTCCAAATTACGCACTTGGTCGTAGACTTGTAACTAGGTCTTGGTTACATGGTCAACTTACGTGGAAACTTGAGGGGGTTTGGCTTATTATGTGATGGGCACGTCTATGACCTCATTTAACATTACTTTAGAAAAAATGGCACATTGATGCATAAAGGTTCGCCAACCCTGATCTAGCACTACATCGCATTTATTTTATAAATGACAGATGAGCCGGTACCCTAAGGACCTACACGATACGCTCTACAGGGCTATGTGCTAACACTGTACTAACCATCATTATAAACAACTTTTACTAAAAGGCCAATAATTAATAGGCCAAATAGGCCAATAAAAGGCCAAAAAATAGCATGACCGACTTCACCCGTGTACAGAATCATTACATAGTATAAAACAAAGTCGCTTTCCGCTGTCTGTCCCCATGTATGCTTATATCTTTAAAACTACGCAACGGATTTAGATGTACTTAGTTTATTTTAATAGATAGAGTAATTCAAGAGAAATGTTCTTATGTATAATACACCTGTGCGAAGCCGGGGCGCATCGCTAGAACGCAAATATTATGCACCGATCGATGTAGCATTTTTCACATTATTGTTGATTTATCAAAAATGGCTCAGCCGATTTCAATAAAATTTATATGAGACCAATTTCGAAGTATATTCTTTCCAATAAAAAAATAATTATTGATATCGGACTACTATGAAAAAAGTTATGCGTGGTTATACATAAAATATATATATATATATATATATATATGCGGTCGAATTGTATACCTCCTCCGGTGGTTCGTCGGTCAACAAAAAGTTAGAGAAAACATCAGCTGTTTCATACATTTTGTCTATTCCGAGTTTTTTTTTTATTCCTTGTAGGTTTGCGTTTGACTACATACTACCTGATGTTGAGCAGATATGCGGTCTAGGGTGTAGTACGCTTGCCTAGAAGATACCTTTTTACTCGAGATTTGAAGACACCCACGTTGTACTTTAACGGGAAGACAGACTCAGGCAAAGCGTTCCACATTCTGCTTGTTCGTTTGAGGAATGAGGATTCGAAACGCTTTGTTCTAACGTGCAATTTGATATGAAACAGCCGATATTTTTTCTCGAATTTTCGGTTGGTCCCATAGTAAAATTTGTTCGTAATCATGGCCTGAATCACCCCCTTTCGACTTAGTACAGGGTTAGCAAATAACCCTGTATAATGCCCACTACAATGTATCATCAACGTGAATCACTACCTAGGTAGTATAAAACAAAGTCGCTTCCCGCTGTCTATCTATCCCTGCTTATATCTTTAAAACTACGCAACGGATTTTGATGTTGTTTTTTTAAATAGATAGAATGATTCAAGAGGAAGGTTTTCATGTATAATACACCTGTGCTAAGCCGGGGCGGGTCGCTAGTTGGAATTAAATTACATATTGATACCATCATTGGAGGAGGATTTCAGAGGAAAAGATGATGGTACTCGTATCAATATGCAAAGGCGATGTTTTCCTTCACCGAAAAGCCAGTGGTGTGAAAGTATTAAAAAACCATTTTTTTTTTTTTTATTCAATTTTTTTTTGGCAGCTTTTGGACCGAAAGTCCATGCCAGCCCCATCGTAAAAAAAAAAAAAAAAAACCATTAAGGAGTTTTGTAACCCTAGTTTCCTAAACGGCCGAAGCGTGTGAAAATATACATACATAAATACCTAAGAATTCATTGGTACAGGGCCGGGATTCGAACTGATGTCCTCACGATTGTCAGGCCGATGTCACTACGACTAGATCACACCACGAAGCGAATAGGCTATGCTTCGAGATTGGCGAAATTTTCTTTCATTTGTCCGGATGTTTATTAGTTTGGATGTTTGATCTTCTCTTCAGCAGGCCAATCGCGTTAATTTTAAACAGCTGAGTTCCATCTGTAATACAGTTAAAGTTCGGTTGCAATTGTAGTTAAGTTTCGATTCAGCTTCAAGGAATTAGGTATTGCGCTAAACATCATACACCAACCGTTAATTTGACACCGGTTACGTTCCAACTCTGATCGAGTTGCGTTTCAACTTTAGTCAAAATCATTAGTGCGATACGAAAATAGACAAAAAGTCGAAGTTCAGTTAAAGTTCAATTGTAGTTCAGCTGTAATTTTTTAGTGCGATTGGCCTGCAGGTCACATTTTTCAACGAAACTTGGAACACACTATTAGTACTCTGTATTATTTCTAGATTTTTTCTTGCCGGCGATTTTTGATGGATGTATTTTTCTTAGAGGTAAAGGTGACGTCCACATTACAAGTGATATATTATTCAGAGAAAAATCGAACCAAGATGATAATATGCATCATTTGAAAACTTGTTATATGGGCTTCCCAAAAATATTTAATTTATATTTTTTCACCACTCCAATTTTTTTAAATGCAAAAAATAAATTGTATGAAAAATAACAATACAGCTTATGATTTTTTCTAGTTTAGCAATAATAAAGTGCTTCTATCGTTATTTTACTTGCATTCGTAGCTGATTCTTCTTAAAATTAAAAATTATAACCTTTCAGTGTGACCAGTTAGTAGGTACAATGTCACAAAAAAATACTTAAAAAGTGTGTCTAATTGGTAAAAATGCTTTTAGTTTGGAGGTTACTTAATCAGGGCTGATAGAGATAAACTATCTATTGAGCGAAATATATTTATTTTTTCTAATAAATTCAAAATTAATTTTGAAAAAATCGGAGGGGTCTCTTTTGTTTTTAACTGTTGTAATAGACTCAGAAAATATGAACTATCTTGAAATGTAACGAGTGTTGTGGTTAGAATTTTTGATTATTATTATACCAGCCTCCATACATTTTGTGGACATGTTCTTTACTGTAGCGATATTTACCAGCCGATTTCTATAACATTTGGACAATTGTTTATAACCTCCTTTGGACTATGTTGGTCGTCCATGTCGAGATGATGATGATAGGATAACATCTCGCAAAGGAGTACAAATCCTAACAAAAAACAACGGGTTGCACTCCGGGAATGCCGGCAGAAGTGAAAACTTGAACATATATAAAGTATTATCATTTAAAAACAAAATCACACACTTCATTAAAACTACCGTTAGTATTCATCATAACTATAACAGAATACGGCTAAAACTCACGTTATAATTTTATTATACGGTCGATCCACTTATACGACGATTATAACGTGAGTTTTAGCCGTATTCTGTTATAGTTAATATCACACACGCACACTCGCGCAAGCGCCCTGCGTCGCTTTAACGAAACAGCAGGAGGTGGGATACATTTTCGCCGCGCGGTAGAAAGAGAGGAGGATATTATTTCCTCTCTACGCCCTTCCGTCCTACGAATTTTCGATCAGCATACGTGTCTGTCCTGACGCGAGTTATAATATTTTTTACCCATCCCAAAAAGTACACAACGCCACTAAATAAGTGAGTAGGTAGCTATATGAATCAAATCAAGAGCGTTGTTTTTTTTTTAAACTGTCGCGATTTGATCACATTATTATTTTATACTACGGGACTAATCGCGCACTAAAATTACGAGATAAATAAACACACACACACACACACAGTCACAGTCTACCCGTGACCACGGTCGATGCAACTCGGCCGAAACGTTGGGATGATGAGGTATTTATTTATCTCGTAATTTTAGTGCGCGATTAGTTCCGCAGTATAAAATAATAATAAATCAAGAGCGAGTCGAGAAATACAATTATTAATGGTACTAATTTTATAAACGTGAAAGTTTGTGAGTTTGTGAGGATGGATGGATGGATGTTTGTTACTCTTTCACGCAAGAACTACTGAACGTATTGAGATGAAACTTTGCAATAATATAGCTTATATATCAGAATAACACATAGGCTATACATTATAATAATATTGCGTCGAAAATCAAAATATCATGCGGGCGAAGCCGCGGGTAAAAACTAGTCATAAATAGTTTAGGTACTATCTATATAAGTATGTATTTAAAAATATGTACATGTAGTATATCAGTCTCTGACAGCCATAACACAAGCTTTGCTTAGTTTGGGGTCAGAGATCGTGTGTAAGATGTCCCCTACCTAATATTTTAATATTTATTTATTTATTTTCTGTTTCACTTGCAGAAATCAACAATAATGCGGTCGAACTAACTGAGATATTAAGGAGCGCAACACCTCTCAGACCTAGTATATTCCACAAAGAACCGAACATAGAATTCAGTAGAGCGAATAACGATAGAGATCGCTATAACACATACCGAGCTACATTAGAAAGAGCACCTACTGAAGACACAAACGATGGGATGGAGAACATGGATTATGATCAAGAACAAACTAACCTCAGTCAAGATCAGAACATTGCGCACGAAATTGATATTTCTGACCACAAAGACCACACAAACTACGGAGGTATAACAGAATCAAAAAAACGAAAAGCAACATCGCAACTCTTTGCACCTGCACCCAAACGTAGGCGACTGCAGAGGAGATGTGAGATATTCCTTTGCGAATTTTGTGGATATGAGCCTTTTATACCATATAGTTCGGACTCGCTGAAAGAAAGCGCTAGTGAATCTGACCTACCAAATGTGAGATCTGGTGATATCACCCCAATCATACCTAATCCGGTCTCGCCTAGTGAGAAGTCTCGTGAATTTGGTCTAGAAAATGAGAGGTATGGTGATACGAACCCAACTGTACCTAACATTCCGGACTTGCCAAGAGAGAGACCTAGTGAATCGGACCCAGAAATTGAGAGGTCTGGTGATATGAATCCAATTAAATCTAATAGTCCAGACTTGTCTGGAAGAGAGAATTCTAGTGAATTGGGCTCAGAAAATGAAAGATCTGCTATTATAAACCCAGTTACACCTAATAGTCCGGACTCGCCAAGAGATAGGTCTGGTGTAACAGACCAACAAAATGGGAGATCTGGTGATATGTACCCAGTTATACCTCATAGTCCGGACTCGCCAACAGGAAAGTCAAGTGAATTGGGCTCAGATAATGAGAGATCTGGTGATACTAACCATACACCTAACGTTTCGGTCTCGCCAAGAGAGAGTTCTAATGAATCGAGTCCAAAAAATGAGAGATCTGGTGACCCGATAATATCTGATAGTCCAGACTTGCCCAGAGAGAGATCTAGTGAACCGGGCCCAGAAAATGATAGATCTGGTGATACGAACTCCCTAATTGGAAGACTTATACATGCAGACTCACAAAAGAAAAGACTTAGAGATACGGACTCACGAGCAGAGATTTCTACAGATCCAGATTTGCAAAAAGAAAGGCCTAATGATCCGGAATCACAAAACAGGAGAAGCAGTGAACTGGAGTCAAAAGTTTCAAGCTTAAAACGTTCCATAAATAATGCTGAAGCATTACTGAGAGCAAGCGACTCAAGTTGGAGAAACTCAAATGTTTCTACTCCCAACAGAACGATTTTAGACTCAAAGAGTAAATCCATTTCACGAATAATTGAATATGAATCTGAACAAGATGGTAACGATGAAACTGTAAATGATCAAAACGATGAGCAAGACGCAAATAGTCCTATATTATTAACTCAGCAACAAAAGCAAAGTGCTGTAAGAGCAACGATGCCCAAACAAGTCAGTGTAAAAGATACAGAGACTCCGTTAGTAATAACTCCGAGATTGAACCTTAGAAGCGCTACAGTGTCAACTCAAAGCAGATATCAAGATATACTAAACAGCACTGTAACAATTCAAGATCCCGAACTAGGTACACCGATTATAACTTCATGTACTCACATTAATGAGAAAGATTTAAGAAATGTAACGTCTACTTCTCAAGATAAAGAAAGAAGCGCCCGAAAAGCGACTGTGTCCACTCAAGACAATTTAAGGAGTATATTCTCGACGTCTGTGCTTAACCAAAATACTCGAAGCGAGTCTATAGCGTCTCGATTCCATAGAGCTCGAAGCGCGACTGTCACCACTCAAGGCCGTGGACAAATTATGGCACTCGATTTATCACTTAAAGATCGTGAAGAGTGTGCTCATCGTACATCTATCCAACAACGAGCACCAGTCAGTGAATACTCTCTCACAACTCAAAATCGAGAACAAGTTGTGGCACTCGATTTATCACTTAAAGATCGTGAAGAGTGTGCTCATCGTACATCTATCCAACAACGAGCACCAGTCAGTGAATACTCTCTCACAACTCAAAATCGAGAACAAGTTGTGGCACTCGATTTATCACTTCAATATCGTGAAGAGTTTCAACGCACTTCCTCATCTACCCAACAACGAGCGCCAGTCAGTAAATACTCTATCACAACTCAAGACCGAGAACAAAGTATAGCACTCGATTTGTCAGTTCATGATCGTGAAGAGCGTGCTCAACACGGGTCCATATCTATCCGAAACCGAGCACCAGTCGTCAAATTATCAATGACTGTACCACCAGAAAGGCTTCAAAGAGAAATTCTATCGATTGACGCTGCAGACAGAAGAAGCGAAGAAGCTAAAGAGGAGAGTCTAAATATCGAACCAAATGAAGCACAGAATACGTCTACTATGGACCAAGAGCCAGTCGCATACAGCCCAATCAGTTTAAGACAACTGCATGAAAATACTACGTCAACTCAAAACCTTGAATGGGATTTACGCAGTGCCAATGAAATATCGGTACAACATACACCTGATGTACGAAATAGTTCTTCAAAACTGGTCCAAGATCGAGAACCTAATGATGGTAGCTCAGGCATTGGTTCAGATCATCACATCTCTACTGGAGCGAGTCGAGACCGAAAGCCTGATGACAGCTCAAATATCGGTTTAGGTCAACCAACCCCTACTAGGGCGAATCGAAACCGAGAACCAGTTGCGTGCAGCCCAATCATCAGCACAGGTCGATGTATTCGTAACATTAGGGTAACTAAAGACTGGGAATGGCTTTCAGGCCAACAAACACAAATTGAGACAATTCAACACCGAGTTAGCTCAAATATTGGTACAGCTCAACAAACGCAAAACTCTACAGAGGCGAGTCAAGACCAGGTACCTGTTGGTGACAGCTCACACATCGGTTCAGCCCAACAAACACAAACGTTTACTGGGACGAGCCAATACCAGCTCACTATTGGTACAGCTCAACAAAAGCAAAGCTCTACTGCAGCGAGTCGAAACCAGGGACCTGTTGATGAAAGCTCAAACATTGGTACAGCTCAACAAACACAAACCTCTATCGGGGCGAGTCAAGATCAGGGACCTGTTAACGTCACTTCACATTTTGGTTCAGCCCAACACAAAGAAACGCAAACGCAAATCTCTACTGAAGCGAGTCAAGACACGGGATCTGTTGGTGTCAGCTCAAAGCTCGGTACAGCTCAACAAACACAAACCTCTATCGGGGCGAGTCAAGATCAGGGACCTGTTAGCGTCACTTCACATTTTGGTTCAGCCCAACACAAAGAAACGCAAACGCAAATCTCTACTGAAGTTAGTCAAGACACGGGATCTGTTGGTGTCAGCTCAAAGCTCGGTACAGCTCAACAAACACAAACCTCTATCGGGGCGAGTCAAGATCAGGGACTTGTTGGTGACAGCTCACATATTGGTTCAGCTCAACAAACGCAAACCTCTAATAAGGCGAGTCAAACTCAGGGATCTGTCGGCATCAGCTCTCACTTCAGTTCAGTCCATCACGAACAAACACAAATCTCTACTGGCGTAAGTCAAGACCAATCTGTTGGTGGTAGCTCAAACATCGGTACAGCTCAACAAACGCAAATTCCTACTGAGGCTAATCAAGACCAGAGACCTGTTGGTGACAGCTCACTTATCGGGTCAGCTCAACAAACGCAAATCCTACCTTGGCCAAGTCAAAACCGGGAATCAGAAGCACGCCGTGAAAACGCTGGTTCCCAACACCAAAGACAAAATACTGGGTCGTATCGAGAGTGGGAAAGAGAAAACGATGGTTCGAATAGAGCTGGACAGTCCAACTACACCATGAGACTACTGTTCGAACGTCCAGATAGGACACGTCTTGAATGGAGTCTGACTTGGACTCAGCCATGACTCACGTGTATTCGGTCTTTGAACAGGGTTATCTGCTTACCCTTTACTAAGCCGAAAGGGGTGATTAAGACCATCATTATTAACAACTTTTACTATGGGGCCAAGCCAAAATTCGAGAAAATAAATCAGCTGTTCCATACAATATTGCAACTCGAAATTGACAAAATGTATGAAACGGCTGCTTTTTTTTTCGAATTCTGGATTGGGCCCATAGTAAAAGTGATTCATGGTGGTCTTTATCACCCCCTTTCGGCTTCCACCAGTTCTGGATAGCCCTGTATTTCTAGGTTTTATTTTAGCCTGTCCATGTTTTCTATGGCAACCCTTACACTTGTAAGTTTTACTCACGTAAGTAACATAAGCGATTAACTTACGATAACTTTGCAGATGGAAGCAGTCTTTGTAAGTAGCTTATCGTAATTTTTTAATCGTAAGTTACATAAATAACTTACGAAAGCACCTTACAAGTGCAAGGGCGGTGTAAAAGTCCTAACAAATGTATCCTAACAAATTGGTTTGTTACACAGTAAGTTCACAGCATTTTTTGATTGAAAATAATTCAGATGAAACAAAATTCTAATGTATTTTGGTAAGTAAATTTGGTCGTTTTCTAAAAGAATATAATTTTTAAGAATTAATATTTTATCGTCCGTAAGTCTCTTGTTTTCTAGGCGAAGGATTTTTTCACGAATTAATTTTTAATTCATATGGATGGTCTAGTATTTAGAACATGAATTTTAGTAAATGTGCTCCTGTATCTTCTATAATAATTCACTAATTGTAAAACTGTGTAGTTGATCAAAATGTCAGAAAGTTAGATCCTTTCTGGACTAAGATAATTCTCAAGAATTATTTTTTCATCGGGAATTTTCCTCCTGTTTTCTAGACGAAGGTACATTTTCATGAATACTTTTTGAATTCGTAAGTTAGTTTCTATGTTTTTAGCCGAAGAATTATTATATTTATGAATAGTAAGTGTGCTCCTGTGCCGTTTATAATTCTAATAAGCGTGCTCTCCTGTGACAATTGACTGATTGTAAAATTGATGACGTAAAATGAATTGATTATTATGTATCAGAAAGTTAGATGCTTTACAGACTTGTAAATACTAGGAATGATACCAAAAAAAAATTAGTCCATCAGTAAGATTATCAAAAAGTATTGGACACGTATTTTTTCTTTTGTCAATCAAACAACAAATGACAAAGATAAACCTTGTCGAAAGTTTGGAAGTGGGGGGGTCGTGACGTCACCTCTCAGAAAAGTCTATACATTTGTATGCCACTTGTAATGTTACGCGGAACTTTAACTGGCTATATCTTCATCAATTTTTGTTTAATTGACGAAACAAAAAATACGTGTCTAACATTTTTTGATAGTCTATCTGACGGACGAATTATATTATTTAATCATCTTGCCTATTCTCAAGAATTATTTTGTCGCTCAATAAGTTTGCTCCTGTCTTAATACAAAAATAATTCTCAAGATTTTTAGTCAGTAAGTTGCTCCTTCATACGTTATTTACGTACAAATAAAATTATAAAGATTTTTTAGAGTGAATTCTCTTCACATTGTAATAGCTCTGTGCTCTATGTATTCATAATTTAGACGGAAATATTTTCTGATGATATATGTACCTCCTGGTATAAGCGGAATCAAACTTCTTGGCGGGTGTGAAGTTAACTACAAGCTGCACGAAACCCAATAATCCTCGCACAGCTATTATGTAATCTTCAGTCAGGATTGTTTTGCCCAGCTTGGAGGTAACTTGGTCAAGAAGTCAAGTTTTTATGTTCACTATATTATTATGTGTATTTGTAAGTACCTATACAGGGTTATTTCTAATCAATTTGCATCCTTTCAGGGGCTTATTCTGTACATCAAAGCTAACAACTTTTGTTCTACAACTTTTGTCAAAACTAAAACAAAAATCCGCTGTTCCATACATTTCTTGCCTTGTTTCTTTTCTACATTGTTTTATTTCTTTCTACATTGTTCCCTTTCTTCTATCGTACGGCTAGACAGACGCGACCAAAGCGCCACCCTTTTATGGTGGACATCCCGCGCGTTAGAACCAAGCGTTTTGAGTCCACATTCCTCATACGAACTGCCAGAATGTGGAACGCTTTGCCTGAGTCTGTCTTTCCGCTAAAGTAGGTACAATGTAGGTGTCTTCAAATCTCGAGTAAATAGGTATCTTCTAGGTAAGCGTGCTACATCCTTGACTACATATCTGCTTAACATCAGGCAGTGTGTAGTCAAACGCAAAACGATTCAAAATAAAAACAAAATTAGTCGCTTGCGAACGATATTTTTCTATGGAACAACAATTTTTTTTTTAGTTTTGACAAAAGTCACAGAACAAAAGTTGTTAGTATTGATGTACAGAATAAGCCCCTAGAAGGATGCTAATTGATTAAAAATAACCCTGTATAACCGTCTCACTTGCGCATCAAATTGAAATTTCCATGTACTTTTGAGCGTAGTAACAATTTTCATAGTGGATCCACGATATTTGTTTTTGAATATTACCATTCGGTAATGTTATACGTAATTTTTTGTAAAAATTACTAAATTAAGTTAGTTTTTTTGACGCAAGCGGAAAGCATTTTATGTTAGAACTTTGTTTAAAAGTATTAATTTATGATTGTATTTGTATGGATTTATAAATAATACCAAAATGTAATTGACATCGATCTAGGTATATATAGGCCGCGTCACGCAAGTTGGCGGATATGAAGTTATGTTGTTTTTAAACTTTCGCGATTTGAACAACATTATTATTATATACTACGGGACTAATCGCGCACTAAAATTATGAAATAAATAAATACCTCCTCATCCCGACGTTTCGGCCGAGTTGCATCGACCGTGGTCACGGGTAGACTGAGTGAGTCAGTGTTACATCGACCGTGGTCACGGGTAGACTGAGTGAGTCAGTGTTACATCGACCGTGGCCACGGGTAAACTGAGTGAGTCAGTGTTACATCGACCGTGGTCACGGGTAGACTGAGTGAGTCAGTCTACCCGTGACCACGGTCGATGTAACTCGGCCGAAACGTCGGGATGAGGAGGTATTTATTTATCTCGTAATTTTAGTGCGCGATTAGTCCCGTAGTATATAATATTAAGGAAATAAAGTTAGGTACAAGCTACGCAATACCCAATCAATGCGCGGCTTTGTGTGAACCAGTCAGGATTGGATGTTGCGCAGCTTGCACCTAACTTCATTTCCGCCAACTTGTGTGGCGCGGCCTTAATACTATACTTAATGTTATTCATGCTGAATTATGGTAAAATAAATATTATTTAACAAAATATTGTTGTCTTTTTCTTTTATTCTGTCTATTCTACACTATGTTTATCACCGTAGCTAGAGACTTTTTCAGAGGTAGATAGAGCTATGTAGAGGACTATGCTCATAGTCTCTCTGCGAGATCGAATCAGGAAGGAGGAGATCCGTAGAAGAACCAAAGTTACCGACCTAGCTCAGCGGATTGGCAAGTTGAAGTGGTAATGGACTGATGACCGATGGGGTCGAAAAATCTCGAGTGGAGACCACGTACCGGCAAAAGCAGCGTAGGACTCCACCCGCAAAGTGGACGGATGACATCTTTAAGACCGCAGAATCACTTCGCTTCCAACCGGTCTTATTGGAGATCAATAGGAGAGGTCTATGTTCAGCAGTGGACGTCTTAAAGCTGATGGCTAGATGGATGAGGTACCTATAGCTGCAATTTGTGCCTTTCAAAGAAAAATATAATCCTTACTGAAGGTCGTGTGTCGTCCTGGCTGCATCACTGGATGCTATAGCTGAAAGGGTAATGGATATACTGATATACCTGATTTGGGGGCTGAAGATCACGGCGCTATCTTGACTGGATATCTCCATAGACTCATCACGGTAGCTCTCCAGTAAGCCTCTCTATCCATATCTTTTCATTTATGGTCTCCTGGTACTTTGTTTCGTTATGAAATCTCAGTTAAAGACCTATGAAGATAGGTTAAAAGCTCTTCGTCTCACGACCCTCGAAGAAAGACGATTTTTTTTTTTTTAAGAACCGAGTTCCCAACAGAAATCGGATTTATTTATTTATTTGGTACACAAAACAGAATACAGTCAATAATATGCTTAAATATGTAGTGATAAGAACTATGAGCTAAACCATATTCCAAAACATGTGAACACATCATGATTAATATAAAACAGTACTTAAGTATTAGGTAAAATACTATTGATATTAAGTAGGTTAATACAACAACAAAGTAATTTAATTATAGCTACATTCACGGTGAACCGTGAATGCAATCCTCCTCACGTCTCTTTTAAAGAATCGAAAATGTCTATTGCGTTATGGTGGATCTTAAGAATTTCGTTGAACTGGCGACACATTCTAATGACTGGGTTGTAAAAAGAAGTATTGTTCTTATAGAAGCGCATAGATTATAGATTACGTGGAGACTTGATTGAGACCTTCAAAATTCTCAATGGCTTCTATAATATCCCGAATATCCGAATATACACTTTGAAGGAAAATATGCGCGATAGCAGACGCCATACAATCCTCTTACAGCCTACACCATCACAAACCAACACTGCACACCACATCCTCTGCAATAGAGTTGTCTACAACTGGAACAGGTTGCCTGAGGATGTCATCTCAGCAAGAACTATAAACACATATAAGAATAGACTGGACATTTGGATAAGGAAGGAAAAATATTCCTTGACAGATAAATATTAATTTTATTCGACACTGCTTGATATAGGCACATCAGTATACACTGCTCGCTTATAAACAAATAAATAAATAAAGAGGACGTTCTATCATATTCTACGGCTGAAATGATGATGGATATACCTGGTCTGAAGGTTGAAGATCACGGCGCCATCTTGACTGGATATTTCCATGGGTTCATCCCGGAAGCTCTCCAGCAGCCCGTCCCGTTTGTACACGTGCTCCAGGTCTGCCGCTCCGGAGAGTTTCACCGCGTTGTGTTCAGGCAGAAACTCCATGCTTTCCATGCCTGAATACATATTACATAATCACCTTGATATACAACACAGGTCATCTTGATATGAACTTAGATATGAATAGGCTGAACCAAACTTTTTGGTGGCTGTGAAAGTAGCTCACTTTATACAACGTGTAACAGAACGGTTCAACAATACTGAACGGCATGTATGTATATCCAGTCACGAATCACCTGTATGAATTTTAGACTTCTAAAGTCATCTTATTTTTTCCATACAAAACTAAAAAATAAGTTTTTCAAATTATTTTGGACAACCCTAAAGTAGTGAGGTCGGTGACCGGGCGCGGCCTCGCCTCGAAAGGTTTGATGAAGTCGCCCGCGCCGCACGCCAACAACAAACGAACGCGAACGCGCCGTGGCGTCTTATTTTTTAGTTTTAGGTTCAAAATCTACAAGGAAATGCTAGTTAGGCTACGTAATGCTGTTGAAGGAAGCTACTTACCTACAGATTCTTAGACCTAGTCCCTAGACCTAGTCGAGACCTAATTCACGTTTAAAAACAGCTAAAAATTCGTGGCCTACTTGTAGGTATCTAGTTCCATAATTACCTACTCAATGTTTTATTTTAATGCGTAACTTAAATATGTAAGTACCTAGGAATTTTCAGAGTAGATAACCAATTTAGGTATCCTATTTTTGACAAATACCTATTTACTTACCCTAATTGTAAGGTTTCTTGACACTCTTGAAAGTAAACAAATGTTATAGGCCGCGCCACACAAGTTGGCCGACGATGTGAAGTTAGCTAAAAGCCAATCAACGTGCGGCTTTATGTGAGCTTCTGTCAGGATGGGATATTGTGCAGCTTGTAGCTGTTGGCTTCATATCCGCCAACTTGTGTGGCGCAGCCTAGGTACATGTGGGTACTTACCCTATCTTTGGCATATAAAATTACTTACCTAGGTAATTAGATCCTATGGGCACTCAGAAGTGATAGAAAAAAAAAACAAATTGATAGATATTTTAAATTCACTATTTTTATTTGCCTACTACAAATAACAACTAGGTACCTACCTATACAGTTAACACACACAGTGGCGTCCACAAAAACTTAATAAAAGTCGAAGGAAAGGCTCGAAATCCTGACCTCCTCGCTCGCAGCACAACCGAGTACGTAGGCACGACGAGCCATAGATTTTCTCACGTTCACCACCTCAAAATTCCGTGTACGATACGAGGGATCTCTCCTGGACTGGAGTCGCACGGCACAGAATAAACAATATTTTTAATGTACCACCACAAAAAGTCTAATCACGTTAAGTCCGGAGACCTTGGTGGCCAGCACACCACGCCCCTGGGTCTTATTCACCGTCCTGGAAACCGCACGTTCAGGTGGTCGCTGACGCGGCGCGCATAATGCGCGGGCGCTATTAAATGTCCTCCAGACCTCCATCTGGTTAATGTAGAACGCCGCTTCTGCCCGATGCGTGCTGGTCCTTGGGCTATCTTCAAAATGCTGCAGACTGCGCGTCTCGAGATTTGAACCAACTCGAGCACCGGGTCATCCTTCGTGAAAGTTCCCAGTAGGTACTGAGCAGACGTACACATCCGTCTAAGAAGTCCGTAAGTTAGAAAAGAACGCCAAATTCGTGCGCCGCGCCGCCGCCGCCGCCTCACCCGCGTCGGTTAGATTAGAAAGCGGCCTGTCTTCTTCAAAATGTCAGCTCGTGCGCGGCACCGTAGTTGCCATTTGTATAATATTATTAGGTATCCTAGACTTCCGAGACATCGCGATGGTAGAAAGAGTTGATAGACGTCTTCATTTCCGCAAGGTCAGAGGGCGACTGACTAAAAAATTCCTATTATTTCTATTAAAATTGGAATCAAAATTTTATGGTTCAGTGTTCATATTTTGAATTTCGTTTATAGTGAAAGTTTTTTTTTGATGCGCACATAGTTCGAAGAACGGATGGCCGATGGGGCCGTAAAGTTCTCGAATGGAGACCACGGACCAGCAAGCGCAGCGTAGGATGTCCACTGACCAGGTGGACTAACGATATAATAAAGATCGGAGGAACGCGCTGGATACAGGCCGCTTCCAACTGGCCTTATTGGAAATCCAAAGGGAGGCCTATGTCTCGCAGTGGAGTCTTTCGGCTGTTTGATGGATAGATGGCCGATGATACCGTAAAGTTCTCGAATGGAATAAAGTAGCAGTGGACAGGGCACATTGTTCGAAGAATGGATAGCCGATGATACCGTAAAGTTCGGGTGGACTGAAGCTATTATAAACATATTTTTTTACGTTATTTCAAAATTGATTCGACATTTTAAATAAGCAAAAGAAAAGAAATCATTTCGAGAAAGCGCGAGCGGAGCGAGCTAGCGAGGCCTATGTCCAGCAGTGGACGTCCTATGTCTGATAAATGGGTGGATGGATGTAGTAGAAACTAAATAACAAAGCTTCAGACAACATTTTACCATAATAAAAAAATAGTAGAACAAAATATTGTACGGAACCCATATTGTGAAAAACATATTTTTGGGGGGCGGAGCTAATTTTGCTAAAAGAGCCGCCATAGTGGCGGCTGATTCGTGATTTGCTGGCGATGTTTGTTTATGCTCTTTGTCGGCTCGTGTGTGCTCGTGTGTGCAAACGCCGCCAGTCCACGTGGACTATCGCCGATCATAAAGATAAAAATACAGATGCGTAGTTGAAATGCTCTAACTTTGGTTTGGAAACTATTGTTACGCGTGATTTCTATTTTGAATGTAGTATTTTACTGTACCAGCCTTTTTTTCAAATAGTCCACTGCAGGACGTATGCCTACCCACGAAGGGTGATTGGGCCATATTCACCACGCTGGCCCAGTGCGGGTTGGTGGATTCACATACGCCATCGAATTTCTACTACGGCCGTATGCAGGTTGCCTCACGATGTTTTCCTTCACAGCAAAGCCAGAGGTGTGAAATTCCGTACATAAATTCCAAAGAACTCATACATATGGTACGGGACCGGGGATTTGAACCCACGACCTCACGATCGTAAGGCGGCTGTCACTACCTCTTGACCACCACGGCTTTTTTTAATGACATTAAATAATAATTTTAATGTATGTATCTGGGAGAGAACCTAGCAAAAGCTTGGTATAAAAAATTCTGAACTTTCATATTACCTACTTTGGCTTTCGTCTCGCTCTTTTTACAGTTAAAATAACATCTAGGTATTTTCGTGTCGTGTCCAGAATATTTGATGTATTTTTTAAAGCTAAGCTAACAACAAATAAATTGATCTTGTAATGTAGGTAAATAGGTACGTATTTTTTATTTTGACATGACTTGGAGCTGGTAGAATATGCCGAGTGCTAAGACCTATTCTCAGGTTTTACGCCACTTAAAATATCACGGCCAATGACTGATGTCACACGACTACATGCAAATAGGTATGAGTGACAAAAAAAAATATCTTTGTGAATCTTTTTTTACAGTCCTGCTTCATCAGAAAGGTTGTTACATAGACGATGTAATCATTTTATGCAACAGGTAGTACTTACAACATGTTCTAGTCTAGGCAGTTTAGATGAGTTAGGTAAATCAATCTATGACCTTGTAATTTGTACCTATGACCACGTACCTACTTACAATGTTTGTGTGTAAAAGCCCGTCCACGATTTTGTAGGCAAAAATAAAATATGTCTGTACACTTATTAGTCTTTGTCATTACCGTCAGCTGATAAGTTTAGGGTTGACATCAGGTTGTTTTACGCAAAACTTTAACTTGGTTTATCTCGTAATCTAACATACTGAGGATTGTGAGACCTTATGGGGTAAGTTTTAAATATGTCTGAGCATGCGTGGTTTAAGTATTGTTGAACCGTTCTGTTACACGTTGTATAGCAGCTTTTGGGTTTCAGCTGCTCGAGGATTGAGTTTATTGCTCAGCTCGTAGCTATATAACTTCACAGCCGCCAAGAAGTTTGATTCGGCCTATAGCTATTAAGCAGAGGTAGTCACCGAGGCCGAATCCAGTTGGGAGACATGATCATCATCACCACATACAGATACTTGTGCAAATGTGATAAAATATTTTAAAAATTATCGAATAAAAATCTGATAGGGCTAGATGAACGCCTATATTATCAACTTACTTAATCATCATCATTAAATTATCTGTAGGACGTCTACTGCAGGTCTCCCCTATTGATTGACCTTATTGGAAGGGGCTCGCATCTAGCCCTTAAAAATAATATGTTTTTTTAAAGTCCCCACCAAAAATATATTTATTTATTTATTGCACAGTCATAACAGAAGTTATTACAAACTAGAGTCTTAACTTAGTGACATTGGCCCCGTAAGGGCGTCGCAGTTTAAGGAGGAACATTAGCTCTACTCGATATATTAATAATAAACAATCTATCAAATATTTAGTTTCCTGACTATGCTAGGCTGTGTAGACATAAAATATAAAAAATATATATATATATATTATACACTGTCAAATATTCTATTATGTCCTTGAGCCGTTATTCGAAGCCTTTTAAACATATATATTGAGAATGCATCTTCCGTTTCCGGCCGTATTTGCGGTTGTAGTTCCCTCTGTTGGGCTAAAATGGCAACCCAGGCCGCCAAGTTCCCAGGCAGCGAATAGTTCCCGTCATTGGCGTCTTAACTTCCGTGCCGTTAAGTTACGTTAACGCTGTTAGCGTTCGTCGTTATTTCATAAAATTATTTTACTTCTATTGTTCTAAATAACTTAAATAGGTTCTAGTTACTTAATATTTTTTCTGAAAGTAAATTAATTCAATTTGAAAATTTATATTTCTACCTACAATAATGACTGAAATAAGATGTGCGAAAAATTCGTAAAGTGGTTCACGTGCTCGAGGATGAACCTAGTCGACGTCATCGTCCTTTAGCGGTACTAGGAACCGCATGAATATTATATACGAGACCTCCACGCCGCCGTCGCTGTGGGGACCACCTCTTGGGCTGCAGGTGGTGACCACGTGACCGCCAAGTCGCTGAGGATGTGGGCTTCAAAAAGAGTAAGGTAGTAGAACACCTTACTGACCAGGTATGGCAAATTCAAAACTATATCTGTTGTACATACTACCCTCGGATCGGTAAGACACCAAATACCTCAGAGTAGAATTATTCCGGCGCCGATCCAGCAGATCGAGCCTTCTATATAGGTGCCCGCCGAGGCGGCCCTTATAATTTCAATTATATTTGAAAATGTCTGACAATTGCAAATGAATGCTGAAAACTATTGCTATTAAACCAGGAAAAGGCAGGGCTATTTGTTTCAATGGAAGGTATTTATTGAAGATTTATTGCAACATTTAATTTTGAAAACTATTAAGTTCGGTAATAGCAAACAATCTTGATTGCTACGATAAAATTACACATGTCTTTTTCATTTTGAGCATGGAAATGTTCAAGCAATTCATTTAATTTTCGAGCGACTTGTTTTCGATGGTCTGGTATTATTTGGCGGTCACTGAAACCACCAAGACTATTTCATAAGATACCCCCATATAAAAAAGTTTTGTTTAGGAAAAGCAAGTTCCCAGAATTATTTTCATAAATATTAATGGGGGTACTTTAGTAAATTATTTTCAATATCTTCCAGACGATTTGAATACTCGTAAAGGTTAGATAAACACCTAGCTTTTACAAACATACAATCACAACCTTCCTTCTCCGATCAGAAGGTAGTTAGTTCAATGGATATCAGGCGGCGCTAACCCTGAATCCAGTATAAAATAACTAAGCGGGTCGCCTACGGCACCGGCAAATTATATTCTTTGACAATGCTCACAGACATCTAGATCTTGTGGTGCAATGTAATCATATGTGCCCATGTGCCATATGCATTCATTCATTATGCTTTCAGCTTCATATGTATTGCATTTTGTGGTTTTATCTAAGATAACATTTATTGATACCAATAATAATGATGATATGCGCCCATTTTGCCATATGCATTCATTTATTACGCTTCATCTTAATGTGTATAGTATTTTGTGATCATAAATACGAGTAAGATAACATTTAGTGATTGCAGTGTAATTGGTATAACAATGTAATCATATGCGTTTTTTAAGGATTATTGTATCGCCCTTTTGTCGAAGCAATGTTTAATTACTGCGCGTTCTTGTAGCCATTTGAGTTCGATTGTGATTTGCATTGCATTTGTTTAGGGTTGTTGTTGCAGTGTAATTGCTATACAATATACATGGCATTCAATTATATTTTTTCAACTTGCTTTTTGCGTGAATTTAAATACTTACTGCAACATAGTTATATGAGCCCTTGTGCCATATGCATTCAATAATAATTTGCTAGGTTTGTGTTATAATGCTGTTGTGGTTAATCAAATATTAAAACCACAGTAGTTTACCACCGTTCAACAAGTCCAGGTAAACTTAATATAACCTTGAAATCAATTAAGTTCATTGAACCTGAGGTCTCGTTGTTCCACGGGTTAGGTTCCTATTAGGGTGATCAAGTTAACCAGATGATTCGATGGCAACGTGTATTGATCACAAAACGATACAGTTAAACGTTATGAAGGAACTTAAGCTAGGCTAGAACACACGAGTCTCTTAAGTCTATAAATAGCGAGTTGAGTGCGCGAGAGTCGAGAGACGCGGTCTGCGGGCGTCTCGGACGGAGGTGAGATGCGGACTGGCTCAACTTGTTGCCACGGGCTCGCGTGTGCGTAGCCCGTTAGATGGTCGGACGATGGGTCGCGTTCCGACTTGTTTCTCGCGCACACAAGCGCAATAAGTATCTACCTAACATATCAGCGTGGACGCGTAGTGGCACATGTCGCCACAAACCAAACCAATGCGGGAGTGGCAGATAAGAAGGTAAATTTGATATAACATTAATTGTTTTTGCGGGTAGATTGAAGCGTTCATAAATACTAATATTTTATCTAGCCTAAAATATTCTTTACATCGCGTGCGCTGCGAAAACTATTGATGATGGAATAAAATAATGTACTACAACTTTATAGAAAAGTATATATATTTATTTATATTTTTCAAAAGTCTTTCTGAGCGTCTGGTGGACGCGACGCGTGACCAAAATGCTGGTGTTTATTTGGCTCAACGTATAAGCATTGCCATTCAGCGTGGCAATGCTGCCAGCATGCTGGGCACGCTGCCAACTGGCAGTGGGCTTGAGCACTTGGATTATCTTTAGACCTTCAAGGGTCTGTGGATGATCCAATTGCTTTCTATGTAGTAGTAATGTAGTATTGTCATTATATTAAAAAAAATTAAAAAAAAAAGGACTAAAAAAAAACTTTATAGAACACACCATAATTTACAAAAAATATCGCGACAGCATATATCTAACTATTATAGTTAAGCCGTAATAACTGTTCTTTTATTTTTAAAAATTAATTGAAATACCATCGCAGGAAAAGGATCTTAATTTGTATCTTGGTATTAATCCATATCGAAATAAATTATTTCATATTCAAGACTGTTTCAATAGCTTTATGCAACTTTTTAAATTATTTAATTCAGACATTTTATTACAAAGATATCACGAGTTCAAAAATGTAAGTATTATAAAAGTTCCGTTTCGCCGCTCACCCCGCTTGGCAATTCATGTACTTTGTACAATGTACATAATACAAAATTCACTTCGAGCAAATATCTATAGTCACAATCGTGAAAAAAAGTGTCCGAGCCAAAATCCTGCCCAAGCTACGTAGTGGGCAGGCTTTTTAGTTAGTCGTAAAGCGATTCCAAGCCGACTACAACGCCGCGCGATGCCAAAGTGCTCGGTTACAGGCACTTATTAGGTGACATAACGTCGAGATTCGAGGAAACGGGTCATTGAGAATTGAGAAGGGTACTTGGGCCATATCCACCACCAGTGCCAGGGCTCAGTGTGGGTTGGTGCAGATTGCCACACAATATTTTCCTTCGCCGAAAAGCCAATGATTTGAAATTCCGTACATAAGTTCCAAAGAAACTCATTGATATAGGATCGGGATTTGAACACACCACCTCACGATTCTAGGACAGGCGTTACTACCACTAGACCACCACAGTTATATATCTCCGCCATTAGTGTGTCGATTAATGTTTTATTGGTAGTAAATAGGTATGCAGTGGCGTGGCGTGCCTTGGGGAGCCCTGAATCAAACATATTTGGGGTGCCCAAATCACTCATTTCTCACAAAAGAAACAAAAATGCTTGCATTAAATTGAAATAAATATATACCGCCTTACCGCAAAAGATTTAAACACTGTTTAGCCGTAGAATGTGTACTGTTAAACATTGTCTAAAGCCTGCGTAAAACTTTTGTGGTAAGACGGTTATTTATAAGTTGTCACTTCCTCCTAGAAATTGAGCTAGCCAAACAATTCAAATGAAATATACACTTTTCTTGCCTTTTTTTCGGGAAATTGATAATTGATAATGAATAGAATACAATTACCTATATCAGCTAAGTAAGTCTAGCTGAAGACGATTTCAGCCTCTTAGGACAACTTTTGGAAGAATGCTTAAACCGGGAAAAAAAGAGATGATTTTTTTTCGGGAAGCACGAGATTAAGTGACATTGTGGATAACATTTTACTAGGTTTTGCTTACACACGTTAAAGCTCCTGTAGCCCGGGAGCCCCGTATTATTGACACGGCTGATACTGCGGTAGCTATGCCCCTACATATAGTATGTGAAACGAATTGTCGATGGGACCTTAAAGTTCTCGAATGTAGACAATGTATTGGCAAGTGTATTAGCGAAGGTCTTCACGTGAATCTAAGATCTGGTCGTGACGTCCGGAACACGTTGGATGCCAGCGCTTCGATTCCTTTCATCACAGCTCTTTGGGTTAGCAAGTTGAAGAGGCCTTAGG
This sequence comes from Hypomecis punctinalis, assembly GCA_949316475.1. NCBI lineage: Eukaryota > Metazoa > Arthropoda > Insecta > Lepidoptera > Geometridae > Hypomecis > Hypomecis punctinalis. Next base: position 12,638,424 of record OX438822.1, read on the forward strand.
TAGGGCACACAATTCGTAGAAGTAGAACTGATGTGCAATGTTTTTCAAAGTTCTCGAGTGAAGACAAGATCAAGAAACTAACTTACATAGGTAGAATGTATAGACTGTGGGTCTCTAATATTTTAACGTAGCTTTCATTCTCATCATTGTCATATTCTGAAATCAGGGTTATGTTATGTACAGCCACCCGACACATACGAACTCACTTTTATTTAGATATGCCAATACCTACTATCTCTTTTTCATAAACTTCGAACAGTTTAAGACTACCGAAACTCTCGCCATTTGAGTAGGTTTTAACTCATCATAATGGTTCATCCGGTATGTCTAGCATGTGTGTGACGCTTACCTATATTACGTGGTAAGTATATGTACAGCCAATCATACCCGGGCAAAGCCGGGACGGGCAGCTAGTATACAATAAAATTAATGATAAATGAAGTTTTATTTAAAATATCGTTAGTATATAAACTATCGATATTTTAAATAAAACTCTATCTAAATCTCTGTGGTCACGATCATTCGTCGCCCATCACTAATCATGCCCATAAAGTATGACATTGACAGGTACTGTCTGCACTATTAAGAAATTCAGGACTTCATAGGCGTGATTTTTCTGACAGCTGTCGTAGAGATCAAACTATATTTTATAGATTATAGGGACTGTGGCTCTGTAGATATTTGCTCCAAGTTCACCCTCGACAAAATGTATGGTACAACAGTTTTTTTAGTGTTGACATAAGTCGCAGAACAAAAATGTTAGTTTTGATGTACACAATAGCCCCTAAAAGGATGCTAATTGGTTATCAGTAACCCTGTATAAATTTTTAGGCCTTAAACTGCGCGAATACTAATACACAATTATTTAATAGACGAGTTTTGCCTACCAATAAAACTCATATTATGTCCGAAGCCTTATTCGAAGCCTTTTAAACATATATTGAGAATGCATCTTCAGTTTCCGGCCGTATTTGCGGTTGTAGTTCCCTCTGTTGGGCTAAAATGGCAACCCGCTAATAACCATGCAATGCCATAACCCGGCAATGCGCTAACACTAATACACAATTCAAAGAGTTATTTTTGTGATAAACATTTCAAAAATTCTTCGCGGATGCAGGACTCGAACCTTGCGTCTTCGGAACACTAGCCCGACGCTCTGCCCAACTGAGCTAATCCGCAATACTGCATACGCGTCGAATTTTGTGAAGTGTTTATCATTTAACCAACTTATAGCGTTGGCGGCGCCACCTGTGATACCCGTATTAGACAGGTTATCACTCAATTGAAGTTATATATGGGATGCACTATAAAATTAAAATCATTTCATTAATACACAATTATTTAATACACAAATATTTTTCGCCAAAAATGGTACACATTAAGCCCGATTACAGAGGCGCCAGCGTAAATTAAATAGCGACGTAAAAAGCGTTATCTCTATCGAATGCCTAAAGTGAAAAAGAAACAGAACTATGCTATTTAGCTAATATAGTTACGCTGGCGCCTCTGTAATCGGACTTATAGGATTCCATCGTGTACAAAATTCGTATAGTTCACTCGAATCGAAGTATACCATTTTTTGGATTATTGTTGATTTTCAGAACCTGAGCTGTTTTCAATATAATCTAAATAAGGACCTTTATAGTTTGATCTACTAAGCAAAATAAAAGAACCATTAAAATTGGTTCACAATTGGCGGAGTAATCACGTAATACTGAAATATCATAGTCGAAATGAAAACCTTATTTCTGAAGTCGGTTAAAGACCGCATCAGATCACTTCACATGCGAGAGTCCGACTTCCGAGCCTTAAGCAAGGATTGTTAAAGCTCTTGCAACTTTAGATCTTCCCTTGAAGGGCAACTGGACCGTATCCTTGACATACTCAGTTGCAAATTACTTCACGATCTTTTCTTTCGCCGAAAAGCTCGCTAAGAAGCCAAAAATTAAAATAATGTCAAAACTTTTACTATGGGACGATTTTGGCAACAAATACCAAAATCGCTGTTTTCAACTTGAGATCGATTGTATGATAATGGTTGTTACGTTATTATCAAAAAATAATCATTACTTTTATAATGTTTCCAGACAAATGCTCCTCTGTCGTGTGACGTTAGGGCGCGCGTTCCAACTGATGAGTGCTATGAAGATGGCGCACGCTCCGCCCGGACACCACAGCGTGGCGGGCCGGCCCAGCAGCGGGGGACTCGTGTTCCCGGAGTACGTAGTCTACAGGGGAGAACAGGTACTAACTAATACTAAATACCTATTCCTTTTAATTTTCAACTAAACATATACAAAAATATCTAGTCCGCCATCTTGGCTCTCCCTCTTCTTGGATCGTCCGTCATCCTGAGCCGTCCGCTATCTCAGGTGTCCGTCGTCTTTAGCTATCCGCCATCTTAGATCGTCCGCCATAATGGATTTAAAATGATTGGGGTTTCAAATGATGAGCGTCTTAAAAATAGCGCACGCTCCACCCTGGCACCACAGCGTGGCGGGCCGGCTCAGCAGTAGGGGACTCGTGTTTCCAGAGTACGTGGTATATAGGGAGGATCAGGTATAAATTATTTCATACTACTTTCATCAAACCTTTTCTTTGCATATAAACTAGTCCACCATCTTAGGCTGTCCGCCATCTTTGGCTGTCCGCCATCTTGAGTCCTCCACCATATTAGATTTAGAATACTATCAGTTATATGTCAACTTAGTATCATTTCTTGTACCATCTGTAACTAAGCTAAACTGTTTTATAAAACAACTCAAAATTATCCTATTATCCAAATGCCATTTATTACACATTAGACGATTTTTTTTAACGATAATCTAGAAAACAAAATAATAAATCGTTCCAATAAAAACAATAAAATTTCCATACCCTTATAGGGGCATATGTTTATTTATACAAAACATGTTAATTAACAACTGTATGTAAATTTCATATGGTGCAATAAATTATTGAGTTTGAGCATTTCATAGTTTCATATTATAATTACCGTTTTTTTTTTAATTTCCAGGCGTATCCGGAGTACCTCATCACGTATCAAATCGTGAGTCCGGAGGCGGGCACGGGGGCGGTGTAATAATAAATAAACAAATAGTAATAATTATAAATATAATTAATTTTCGGTGTATATTTCAAGCAGTATTTTGTGAATTATTTTTACTAAGACTTTGATGGTACGTTTCACCACTTTTGGATAGATTATCAGGGGATTTGATTGTACACAGCTGTGTCTTGGTAAATGTAGTATAGTCCGTGCTATATTGTAATATATAGCCCCTGTGATATTACCTACGTAGTTGCCCGAGGATTGGGTTTAGCGCAGCTTGTAGCTAACATCACAGCCGACAAGATGTTTGATTCGGGCTGTATCTGCGTTGTTTTAGTGATTGTAAGGTCAATTTAAAATAATCTTTATTGACACCAAAATACATGATATACAAAGGATGTGTTAGCACCCGGACAAGAAATTCTGATTTCCAGATACTGACGTCTTCCGACGTGTTAAATAAAATTCAATGGATCTAAGTCAATGGGAAAGCGGTATGAGATAATTTAATCTACTAGATAGTGGATTGATTAAAAGCTGTTGTTTTGCAAAGTGCAAGAACTTTCTGAAGCATATATTATTTACTGAGAAATTATGAAATACTTTTACTGTGACATCAACTAAAAATCACGGAACAGCTATTCCATTTTATATGTTTATATGAAGACACGTGCCGCAAATAAACTATTTTTGACACGTTGCTGTGTTAAAATGATTGTGTGTTTAAAACTATAAACGCATTTTGTTTTAGGTAAATGCAAAATAAACTCAAATGTTTACTCGATTGGTACCTTTTTATATTTATTTATATGTATAGAGGGGTTTATCGCAAAGATAACGCCATCCTCGACTCAATAGGTATCTGTTGAATAGTATTTATCCAAAAGTGGTGAAACTTATGTAGATGAATTTATATGCACAAATTTGTCTATGCCAAAACGTAGGGATCAGATCACAAGTCGAAGAGTGTGGTTTCGGATATAACGATTCTAAATTATTGAGGCTTCCTATTCGTTGTGAGATTGTCGAATAACAATAGTTTAATATTATTAGGTTACTAGTTTTTTTTTTTAATGTCAAAAGTTGTGTAGCGAACGTCGATCTATAAAGACATAGATGTACTGTTGTAGCACAAAAGGTTAAGTTGTCGTCAACGTATATTTTTCTGGTCATATTATGTACTGTATAGGCCGCGCCACGCAAGTTGGCGGATGTGAGCTGTGCAATAGTCAATCTACGTGTGGCTTCATGTGAGCTTCAGTCAGGATTGGATATTGCGCAGCTTTGTAGCTAACTTCACATCCGCCAACTTGTTTGGCGCGGCCTATACCGGTCTTTTTGATTGTCCATTATTGAATAGGCCTACCCACGAAGGGTAACTGGGCCATATTCACCACGCTGGCCCAGTGCGGGTTGGTGGATTCACATGCGCCATCGAATTTCTTACGGATGTATGCAGGTTGCCTCACGATGTTTTCCTTCACCGAAAACCCAGTTCATAATTATGTGCTCATTTAAATATCAATCATGTAATAAAAATAATATTAACACCCAAATAATATGTAATCAAATCAAAAGACTTGGAAGTGTTATCACAATGTTTTTATGAGCTTCTTTGTTTTTAGACTTTTCGAATATTTTTTTTTATTTGCATTAATTTTCAACGGACTTCTAAAATAAAAATGCATTTATTTGCCAAAACATGAGCATAAGTGTAGATCTCATTCGTAATTGTAAAAAAAAAATAGGTTATAGATCTCGATTCGATTTATGTTTTTTTTTGTATGTAACGGATTTGCGCGGTTCTGAAATAACATCGCTACTCAGACCAAGTAAAAAAAAAAGACAATTTTGTGAACAAAATAAGTGAGGCCGGCAAAACTACGTGTACAGTCACAATCACGCACACATACACGTACAAGGAAACTACGCCTTGGCTCGTCAATCAAACTATAGCGGTGCAACACCGACGCATTCACCATATGTATAAAAGACCGGCCTCTCTTCTCTGTTCCCGACGTTCTGTCTTGATTTTTTTTATATGATCTGAGCATTGCCATTAGTGAAATATTTATTTTGGTTTAGTATTTTTAACAAGCGCCAAAATATGTGAATAAACTTGCTTTATGTCAAGACATTATAGTCAAGGCTTGATTGACGTCATAGTAGGAGAGACGTGGAAAAAGGACCGTCACTCATCTGATAACTAGATGAGACATTTTTTTTTATTAATTACCATTTATTTGCAAACACGCCTATGATAGCTTGCCTATCCAAAAGTGTTCATGTTCATGGCTATTTTTAAATTAAATTAGTAATATTTCATAAGCGGTTTTTGCAGCAACATTCAATACTTTTGATAAAAAAATATGTCTCATCTGCCGGGTTAATATGCGCGCCACGAATTATTTCTTTCGTAGTGTCAGAACGAGACAGCGTTATGTCATAGTATATATCTGTCACTTTTTCACACGTCTAAATGAGTTATTTTCGTGGCTATTCGTGATCGCATGCTTGACTAGTTGGTTATCAGATGGGTGTAAATTAATCTTCACCGGCTCTTCAGACAATGAAGTCGGTTGTTTTTTTTTTAAACATTTCTTTTTATAAAGAGCCGCATTTTTATAACCTCCTCAGGTTAATATTTCAAATGTATGTTTGTTTTTAAATCTTTGTGAAAAAAAATCTATGTGTTTATAGATCGGTGACGTCTATTCATTCTGAATAGTAACTTTTAACACGTTCAATTATATAATTATAATAATTTATAATGATTGTAAAATATATAAAAAAATCCCCTTTTTATTTTTCGATGTTAGGGAATTTTAAATCAATTTCTGTATTTTGAATAATGACTGACATTTACTTGTATATATTGAAATTGCTATAGTTGTAATGCTGTCGCGTATAGATGGATTTTCAAAATTCAACGGCCTATTATAATATTGCCCTGAACTATTTTCAATGGAATCTGTTTAGGAAATAGATTTCAATGCTTGTCTCTTCAAATGGTTAATGTATGGTAAATATATAGTTGGTTCTAAGTTTGGTTTACATGTTAACTAATAAAAAAACGTTACGCCATTTAATCTGAAAAAAAAATTGAATTGATTTAGATGATTCTTTTTTGTAAGGTAGATTATTATTTCGGAAGTGGTCCCTTTATTTCGGTTGAGTAGTTTTCAAATTATATTGAAAGTCGAAGTGTCATTGGCTACTTTTTATCCCGGAAAAATAAAAAGTTCATAAGATATAGCCTTTGAATATGTGTCTGTCGAATTGGCTGAGCATAACGGCACAAAAATAGTACCTGGGTATATAATTATGGTGCTCACATAGGGGCGGTGTTTGAAATGACATGGCATTTTTACTATGACCTTAGGGTTCAAAATAAAAGTTTCGCATAAGAGACGTTTGAAGTATGGTGGACATTGTGAAATCGAATTTGACATTTGATCACTCAAGTGTCATTTGTGTCAAGATCACATGGCAGTTTCTATGTGTTTTCGCCGCCATGTTTCTGAGATCATGCTTCATAACTCTTTTACTTTATGTCGCTTCTCTTATTTTTCATTACTCTAAGGGTGCATGTACACAAATTTTGACAGTTTAGACATAATAATATTGTCAAAAATCTGGGCCTTTTGAAAATGGAAATGTTTTTAGAGTCTAGACCTACCTTTTATTATAAAAGGTTTGATTTTGTGCTATCAAAGGTTATAGCACAAAAACCAAAATTGAAAACAATTTTTTTAAGACATCTATTTATTTACCATACATATAACGTATGTAGTAAAAATGCAGAAAACAATCGTGTTTCGAGACATCATGTGCGAAATAATGTTTTGTATGTGTTTATGATGTTAGGGAAATAAATGAATTTGATTCAGTTTCAGTTTTATTTCAACAATTTTATGTACAGATATGTGCGTTTTAGTTTAGTTATACTGAGCGCCACACAAATCGACGGATGGGAAGTTATGCGCAGAGAACTGCGCAAAAGCCGAAATATAGGCATTCGCGGGAGCCAAAGAGACGAGACGCTGGGGCACACCCGCCCGCCAACCTCATGCCTCCCGCACGCTCTCTACGCACTACGACACGCGGCGTCGGAATTGTGCACACATGCGCAATAATTAGCCAATCACTGCGAAGTGTCATCTGCGGCTAACATCTCATCTGCCGATTTGTGTGGCGCTCAGTATAACAAGCCCTTGCTACGCACATAATCTGGTCGGCACAGTCGGTTCGGGATAATTTGTCGAGTGGCAAAGCCGACTCGGCTTGTGTCGATCAGCACCGATCGGGTGGTTCCTTCGTGTCCAAACGCACTATTCGTTTTTCATTAGTGCTTTACGCGTCTCGGCTTAGCGAAAGATCGGCTTTAGTGGGTTTTTTCCCCCGAAAATTCATGGAGTCGGCACTCCAGGCCGAACCGAATATGTGTGTAGCAACCCTTAGTTTTAAATGCTGATATTTTCTATTAGCTAGATATGGTTATCGTTGAACATTGACTAGAACATTATACATATCTACACTAATAACTAAACCTTAGGTACTGTTTATTATCATATACTAATATTATAAATACGAAAAGTTTGTTGGTTTGTTCCTCTTTCACGCAGCAACGGAGCATCGGATCGACTTGGTTTTTGGCATGGATATAGTTCAAAGTGACATATGCTACAATTTATCCTGAAAAAAATATAAGGTTCCTGTGGGATAGTACAAAAGTCGAATTCCACGCGGGCGAAAAGCTAGTCTTAATATAAATAAAATACATTAGGGCCAATTTTAAAAGCGCCATCGTAAATGTAATACCAACTTAAAATAGTGTTATCTCTATCAAATGCACGTAGAGAAAAAGAAACAGGGCTACTTTAAATTGCTATTATAATTACGATGGCGCCTCTAAAACTGGGCATATACTTAGGTTATTTTCGGCATTCTAATAAAAACAAGGTGAATAAGTGATATATTGAAGTATAGGCCAAATCAAGCTTCTTGGCGGTTGTGAAGTTAGCTACAAGCTGCGCAAAACCCAATCCTGGTTGAAGCTCACTTAACAGCTGCCTGAGGATTGGGTTTTGCGCAGTGTAGCTATTTTCTCAGCCGACAGAAATATTGATTCGGCCTATATTCTAGCGCCGCTAGTCAAACAACTACTTACATATTTTTATGTAGATACTACTCATAGTTAAGTTTCGCTAACTTAATAAGTACTGAAATAAGTAATTGAATTCTTCTATGACCACCCCAAAAAAATTAATAGTCAATACTCAGAGCAAATAAAAAAAATCAAGAGGGAATGTTGTGAACAAACAAGTGAAGCCAACTAAAACTACGCCTCGCCGTGTACAGATTACACACACATCCACGTACAAGGAAACTACGCCTTAGCTTGTCAGTCGAACTATGGCGGCGCAACACCGACGCACTCACACATGTATAAAAAATCGGCCTCACTTGACTGTTCAACTCCGTTTTCTCTTGATTTTTATATTTGCTCCACTGAGAAAAAAATCGCCCCTAAATATTACAAAAGTCTTTTGTATTTGGCGAAAACACTAAATTTTAGTATAATTTAGAAAAGTTTTGCTGTATTTGCAATTTTTATTATTTTTTACTAACAGTTTTGTTTTTGTAATTGTAATTCCTAAAATACGATTTTAGTAAATGCAGATATTGCAAAAGTTTAATATTTATTACAAATTTATAGTAAATATTGTTAGAGTTTTGTAAATTCCGCAAATTCGATTACTATTTTCAAGAAAAGGTAGTTGTGATTCTAACAGTTTACCTATTTTGTAATTCTAAGTAATAATTTTGATCAATTTTAAAAAACGTTTGTAATTTTAAGAATGAACTATAGTTGATACAACAAAAATATTTAGTTTTACCTTTTTGTAATTCCAAGCAACACGTTTTATTTATTTCAACACGGGTTTGTAATTTTTAGAAAATATAAAATTATTGGTACAAGAAAAGATTTAGTTTTTACCTTTTGTAATTCCAAGCATCTCGTTTTATTAATTTCAACACGCATTAGTAATTGTTAGAAAGAATTTTAATTGGTATAACAAAAATATTTTGTTTTACCCTTTTTGTAATTCCAAGTAACATGCTTTTTAAATTTCAACACGCGTTTGTAAATATTAGAAATAACTTTAATTGGTACAACAAAAATATTTAGTTTTTCCCTTTTTGTAATTCCAAGTAACACGCTTTATTAATTTCAACACTCATTTGTAATTATTGGAAATAACTTTAATTGGTACAACAATAATATTTAGTTTTCCCTTTTTTGTAATTTCAAAGAGCATGCTTGATTAATTTCAATACACGTTTGTGATTTTTAGAAAGAACTATAATTGGTACAACAAAAATATTTTGTTTTACCCTTTTTGTGATTCCAAGCAACATGCTTTATTAATTTCAACACCCGTTTGTAAATATTAAAAATAACTTTAATTGGTACAACAAAAATATCTAATATTTCTCTTTCTTCTTCTCTTTTTGTGATAACAAGCAACACGCTTTATTAATTTCAACACTAGTTTCTAATTATTAGAAATAGCTTTAACTGGTACAACAATAATATTTAATGTTTCCCTTTTTGTAATTCCTAACAACATACTTTATTAATTTCAACACACGTTTGTGATGTTTAGAAAGAACTTTAATTGGTAAATAAAAATATTTAGTATTTCCGTCATTGTAATTCCAAGCAACATGCTTAATTAATTTCAACACGCATTTGTAAATATTAGAAATAACTTTAATTGGTACAACAATAATATTTAGTTTTTCCCGTTTTGCAATTCCAAATAACACGCTTATTTAACTTCAACACACGCTTATAAAATTTAACAAGAACTTTATTTGGTACAACAAATATAATTAATTTATCCCTTTTTGTAATTCCAAGGAACACGCTTTAATTATTATGAGCTTCTAGCGGCTTCGCCCGCGTGGCCTACAGGAATCAAAATATGACGTACTGTTTTTTCAGAAACAAACATTATAAACGCTCTTACGATAATAATCTCAATTGAAATTACAAGATGACAAAATTCGCAAACAAAGCATTATTGCTTTTCAACAACAAACAAAGTTATAAAATCGACAAAATTAGCCGTAAAACGTAACCTTATCGCCTATAACAATAGTAAATATTAGATCATAAGTAGTAGTAAGTAACAATATTTTTCCCAGAACAAATTATTATACAATGATTTTACGCTATGGTCTTGAGTCAAGAGTAAAAAAATGAAGAATAAGCATAGCTGCTGGATTCTAAACGCTTACAAATAAAAAGCAAATTTTTGGCTTTAACATTTAATAAGGTATGGTTAAATATATGAAGCTATTAAACGGAAACGGAAAAAAGTTTACGTTTACTATCAAAAGTCATGGTAAGGGCACTGAAGTTACTGGAATAATATTATACGAGATAAGTTTACACTTTAATACTCGAAAAATCTCAAATTAATACTTATGCATTAATTCTAATTGCATTAATTGGCATTAAGATTTTTTCTGATGCCGCGTTTTCTGTTCCCGCCAACGTCGTTGAAATATCCTTATTTGACGGCTTTGGCTTTGGTTTCAGTAGTTCAGTACACTAAGTATCATACGAGTACTTCGTACGGTTTGACATGCTCTTAGGCGATTAGTACTATGTACTTACAAAAAAATCCACCGCGTTGGTACCTAGATAAGTACTGGTATAGACAAGTATTGGTATCTGATATACCACTGGTTTGGAAGATGAAAAAAAATGATTTACTTTGTTTTGTAATTACAAGCGTGGGTTTAATCATTTTCGAAACTCGATTGTCATTTGTATTGAAAGGAAGAATAATTTCAAGCATGAGGCTTTATTAATTTCAAGACACTATTGTAATTTTACTACAAAACTTAAGTTAATGCAACAGAAACATTTAGTTTTTGGTCTATTTTGTAAATCCAGCAATAAGCTAAGTAATTTCAACGAAATGTTTTGTTATTTCCACTAAAGTGTCCGGTGAGTTTTGTTTTATGAATACGATCCCGCCTTTTCAGCAGCCATTTCGTAGTTGCTTGCAGTAGAGTAAACATGGAGAGTGAAGTTCAGTACCAACAAACTGTGTTTTACCAACAGATTTAAACACTGTGAGTGACAATTGACAATCTTACCCAGGAGTCATTGTTATAACAGCTATACAGTCATCTTACTGAGTAATTGGGGTCTCAGTGAATACGATCCCGCCTTTCCAGCAGCCATTTCGTCGTTGCGTGCAGTAGAGTAAACATGGAGAATGAAGCTCAGTGCGTACCAACTAACTGTTTAATAGTGTAGTGTCATAAGTACAGATTTAACCAGTGTAAGTGAAAATTGACAATTTTACCCAGAATCTACTGAGTAACTGGGTATCTCCGTGAATACATTATACTCGCCGGCAATGTAAATTATGTTTTATTGTACATGTGGCTGTTTCGTGTGTTATATTATAAATGTATAATACTTAATAAATATCTAACATGACTTACTTGAATCTTTATTTTTATGTTTGCAATTATTATTCACCTTGTAACATACATTTTTTTTTTTAGTTTATTACCATAGATTCGTTTTGTAAGATATGTAACTCAAGTAGTTTCGATAGCTTAATTTTGTATTATCTAGTTGGTTTTTGTAATGTCTAGTTTAGTTCTGTGATATCTACTTAATAAACCCTTTCCATAAAAAAGTTATAAAACACTTCAAATTGAAATATTTAATACTGTATACTTATAGGTAATTGTTATAAGTAGGTATTCAGTTTTTAATATTTCAATTTGAAGTGTTTTATAACTTTTTCTTGGATAGGGTTTACTAAATTGATAACACAAAACTAAACTAGACATTACAAAAATCAACTAGATAATGCAAAATTAAGCTATTGAAACTACTAAACTTTTACTAAATAATACTGAACCAAACTTTCGAAAGTACTAAGGCTTACTAGATATTACAAAACGAATCTATCAAAATTACTAGGTGTTTACTAGATGATACAGAACTAAACTTTTGAAAGTACTAAGACTTGACTAGATATTACAAAACTATTCTATTAAAATTACTAGGGGTTTACTAGATGATACAGAACTAAACTTTTGAAAGTACTAAGACTTGACTAGATATTACAAAACTATTCTATTAAAATTACTAGGGGTTTATAGATAATACAAAACTAAAATTTCGAAATTACTAGGACTTTGCTAGATATTACAAAACTAATCTATTGGATTTACTGGGGCCTTACTACATGTAACAAAACAGGTATTAATAATTCCTACTAAATATCAATTTGTATTTTTTACAGGGCATTTGTTGTCCTCGGAATTAGTAAAATCTTTAGTATTCTTTACTAAGATTTTACTTTGACTTTGCTAGCTATAACAAAACAGGTATTAGTAATACCTACTAAATATCGATTTGTATTTTTAACAGGGCATTTGTTGTCTTCATTTTAGTAAAGATTACTATGGACTTTACTAGATATTACAAAGCTAATCTATTGAAGCTACTGGGACCTTACTACATATAACAGAACTGATATTGTAATACCTACTAATTGCATTAACAAAAATCGATTTGTATTTATTACAGGTCATTTGTTGTCCTCGGATTTAGTAAAATTTTAGTAAAGATTACTATTTTTTTGTTAGTTTTTCTCTCAGTGTCTGAGAGTCAATATATTTTACTGGTATCTATGGGCAAAAGCCATTTTATAATATAAAAACGTAAGATTTCTAAATGGTGACTGTAAATTACTTGATATCGTAGATACCTAATATAGTTTACTTATCGTTATAGTTTCGATTCGCATTTTTATTAATAACAATATTCTAATGTTGTATAACTTTCGCGATTTGAACAGATTATTATTATATACTACGGGGCTAATCGCGCACTAAAATTACGAGATAAATAAATACCTCCTGATCGCGACGTTTCGGCCGAGTTGCATCGACCGTGGTCACGGGTAGACAACGTGGTCAGTCTACCGGGATAGTCGGGATGAGGAGGTATTTATTTATCTCGTAATTTTAGTGCGCGATTAGTCCCGTAGTATATAATAACAACAATATTCTACTTATTATGTATAAGCTACTAGCATAAAAATTACATAACACACCATTTTAAATGATTAAATACAAGGGTTGTGTTCCCCCGTCATGTTGACATGCGAACAAGCTGCTTTTCTCCCAGTCGCCGCTACCCTGAACAGTTTCCCTTGTGGCATACACACGCACACTTTAAATTGCGCTTGGCCGTATTGCCCCGCCCCTTGGCCGAATTGCCCCGCGCTCTGGCCGAATTGCCCCACACCCATAGTTTTGTTGACGGGTATAGCTATAGGCAGGTATCTAACGTCAATGTAAACTCCTTCTTTCCCGCTTAGGACGACGGAACCGTTGATGCTTTTGAGGTAGATGTCTTGGTCGGCCGTCCAGAATAACTCCTAAAAGAAAAAATAGTGCGTAGAGTCCCTCTGCGCGGAAGAAATGAAACTTTGACGCGAAAGTGCTTTCATACCCCCTCCATGGTAGCGTTAAACGTTTAACGCAACCTTGTTGGAAGTCGCATTAGAAGTTTCACTTCAAAAAGTTTAGTATACCTACTAAGCGCCATACAAATCGGCGGATGGGAAGTTATGCGCAGAACGCTGCGCAAATGCCGAAATATAGGTATACGCGGGAGCCAGTGACACGAGACGCCGGGGCACACCCGCTCGTTAACCTCGTTCCTCCCGTACGCTACGCACTACAACACGCGGCGTCGGAATTGTGCACATTTGCTCAATAATTAACCAATCACGGCGAAGTGTCATCTGCGGCTAACATCTCATCTGCCGATTTGTGTGGCGCTCAGTATATAGGCCGTATCAAGGATTCTTGGTAGCTGTGAAGTTAGTTATTGTTAGCTTGAGTCAGTTTTAGGTTTGAGATCTGCGCAGCTCGTAGCTAACTTAACAGTCGCCAATAAGTTTAATTCGGCTTAGATACGTTTAGATAAATGTGCCAAATCAAATTGTCTTGATTTTTTTGCTGTTACCAAGTCAAAAGTCAATTCATCATAGTCATCAGCCATATAAATATGCGACGTCTAGTATGTATCAATAGTAAATTAACTGTTAATTTATTTATATTCTTAACATTTTTTGAATTTTTTTTTCTAAATCGAATAGGTTCGCGTTTGACTACACACTGCTAATTAAAGCGTTCTCGAGCTGCAAACAGTGAAAATACGCAACATTGTTGATTTCCAAATGTATGATACCTTGGATTCCATGTGGGTGCCTTCAGCCCCGCGGAGGAAAGTGGAGGAGTCGGAGTGGATGACCAGGTCCTCGTCCACCGGAGACGTGATGCGCTTCGTTGATATTTGCTGCCAACAAACAGTCAGTTACTTATGGATCTTAGAACCAAATTTTACTGAATAGGTACCTGAAGGTCTTCATTTTACTGGTTCGTTTTACCAGATACTTCAAATGTACCAGAATAATGTGTAAGAACTTCCTACGCAACATTAGTAATAGGGTCCGTTCTACCCTTTGGGTACGGAACCCTTAAAAACGTAACCGATATAACGGACCAGTAAAATGGAAACCACGTGTGAACCGGCCGTATGTGGTTTAAGTGTAGTGGAACAATGACAACCTGCTGAGAAGTTGACACAGCTACAAGTCGCGGCACGTAAGTCTAACGCTGAGCGAAGTGTGGAGGGGATGGTTGTGCATGGATTTAGTATGGCGGTCACCATACGCAGCCATCCCTCCACACTACCCTCAGCGCCTACCTGGACTTATGTAAATTTTTCAGAACATCAGTCATGGCGCAGCGTTGTCCGCGGGCCGCTAGCGTGGACAACACCAGTCCCCCTGCTGACTCCTGACGTGTTCACTTTCAGACATTCAGGATAAAAATAGCTTGCTAAAGAGACAGCAACTCTACTTTCGCGTGAGAAAGGTTGAGTGTTCGCTGCTGGAATGGTGGACCAGAACAACCTGCTTGAAAGTTTATACGCTAAAAAGAGACAGCTAGCTAAATGCAAGTTGTTGATGGCATTAGGTACGGTACAGTGCTGGCCAGTAGCTGCCGGCGCCGTGGAAAACATCAGCTTGGCCGTCTCTCGCGGAGCTCCAGCGAACTGACTCCTCGGATTACAGACTCAGACGGGACAAAGACGACCAGCTTGGAAGTCTACACAATAGAAAAAGACAGTTACCTTCGCGTGCAAGTTGTAGACAGCATTAGGCATGGCGCAGCGCTAGCCAGCCTGCTGGAGCGGTGGAGAACACCAGCTCTCTCGTTTCTAGTTCACGAAGCTCAGCGAGCTCACTCTTAGGATGAAGACAGCTGCTGGGGAGACAGGAGAGACAGCTATACAAGTTGTTGATCGTTGGCTGCTGGCAAAGTAGAAATGGACAACCTACTTGGAAGTTGACACGCCAAAAAGAGACAATTACCTTCGCTGTCAAGAGGTTGAGCTCAATACAAGATTGGCTGCTGAAAAGATGGACTGGAAATCTGCTTTCAGAGAGTCAACAACAGTACTGGCTTCTGGGCGTTCTGCAAGGCATCAAAGAGAATCTGCTAGATTGTTGAAATGCCGAAAAATGACAGATACCTTTGAGTTGTGCATCAGGCACAGCGACAGTAGTAACAAACTCAGATGGGACAAGGACAGCTAACTTGGAAGTTGACACGCCGAAAAGAGACACCTACCTTTGCGTGCAAATTGTTGACAGCGTCAGGAACCGCGCAGCGCTGGCCAGTAGCTGCTGGAGCGGTGGAGAACACCAGCTCTCCCGTCTCTGGCTCGCGGAGCTCCAGCGAGCTGACTCCTCGGATGAAGACGCCTGACGTGTTCACCGTCAGGCGAGTGTCGGAGCGGGACAACCTGCGAGAAAAAAAAAGGTAAGTTCGTATAAAAATTCAAACTGCACGCCCCTCCATTGTTTTTTTTTTCCGAAACAGGGACTCTATTTTTTAACCGACGAAAAAACTGTTCACAAGTCAACGCGTACTTATTTTTAATTTTTTTTTGAAAGTGGTCTTTGAGTAGTCGAATTTTGTATTCAGATTTTTATGATAAACGTTGGTTGTGCCATTTATATAAAAATAATTATTTACAGAATATTTTGACGTACGCTTGTTTTAAAGAATCTTATGTCTTAAAATTCGGTAGAAAAATGCGATAGTAGCACCACTCGACTATAAAGTCACAGTCGTGGCAAAAAACAATATTGTAACAGGGTTTCTTCCCTATGAAGGGGTGTGGATAGATATACCTACACTTATCAACTAAGGTGGTTAAATAAAATCCAAGTGTTCATCACCGGCATGTTTTTTTTTATTTATAAGCAACTTTCCTGTGATGCATAATTATTGTAAACTCATTGAACACCTTATGAGTAATTCGGACCGTACGAATGACGTATTCGTACATCGTAAAGTTGCCTACATTGAATCATTACTAACATCTGCGGGTAGTTTCACTTACTTACTCTTTTTATTTTTTACTTCTACAAGAAACAAGTCTCGAATACCTACCTTATTTAAAGTAACTGAAAGATAGAGTGCAATTTTCTTTTTTAATGTTTTTGTGAGTGATATTATTTTATTTATAAGTTTTCTTCGCTTATATAAGAAATCTAGATGTTCGTTTTCTAATTTTTAATTATGTTTTTAGCCGTGCTTAATTTTTTTTATACACAATGACTTCGAGAAGCAAGCAAGAACACGAGCAGGAAAGAAAGAAGAGAGCAAACAGTGGAAAAGTGAAACGTTTCATTGAATCATGTAAGTATTTTTACTCATCCATTCATCAGCCGCAGGACGTCCACTGCTGGACATAGGCCTACCCTTACCTACCCTAACTGTGGATTGGGTTTCCCGCAGTTTGTAGCAAATTTTACAGCTGCCATGTTTGATTCGTCCTACCGAGTTCAAAAAAAGGAGGTTTGCAATTTAACTCTGTTTCTATGTTTTAACTAGCTTTTGCCCGCGGCTCCGCCCGCGTGGTTTTTGCCTTTTGTGCTATCCCACAGGAATCTTTTATTTTTTCTGGGTAAAAGTAGCCTATGTCACTTTTCGGGCCTTGAACTATCATCATCATTATCTACAGTATTCTTTATCCCACTGCTGGGTATAGGCCTCTCTCGTACTGTGCCATCTGCCTCGGTCCTGTGCCAATCGTGTCCAGGGGCCTTATTGTGTAAGCACTCTGACGTTCGGCTTCGCTTTTTCTCTTGCTTGCGCCAGTTACTCACGCCACGAGAGCGAGCGGGAGAAAAAGCGAAGCCGAACGCCAGAGCGCTTACACAATAAGGCCTCCGGTTCTTGAACTATGTCCACGCCAAAAATGAAGTCAATCCGTCGCTCCGTTGCTGCGTGAAGCAGGAACAAACCAACAAATTTTCGGATTTATAATATTAGTATGATGATGAATCGATTTTGGTGATCCTTTTTGTTTGGTAGATCAAACTTCAAAGGTAAAATTAAATTTTACTGAAATAGATTAAATGAGTTAGGTATTTTTGAAAATTCAATAACTTATTTCATTTCATTTATTCAACAAATGTGTGTCAGCTTTTGAGAAGTCAATAAAAATCTACACAGTGGTAAACACTTAACAAAAAAAATCAATTGCTTACATAAATAAATCATCTATTTACACTTAATCCACATTAATTAATTAAACATTAAAATTAGTTACCTACCTACATCATACATTAAAAACAAGTAAACACAACACGGTGCCAGAAGTATGAATGACGAAAACCTACCAAATCTATCCACTTAATTAAAATAAACTTAATTAAAATGGCGTAGGTAGGTACAACAATTTGAGCGACTCATTGACAGTAAATTTTTTGTTTCTTCAGAAGCGATACCGAAACCGGCGGAGCTGTTATTGAAAAAATTACAATTAATATATTTTTTTATCATTAATCTATATATATAAAAATGAAACCCGTTTTCCGTTGTCACGACATAACATGAAAACGGCTTGACCGATTTGGCTTATTTTTTTTTGTAGTTTTCTAATACTCTGTACAAGGTTCTTACGGAAAGCGAAACGAAGTTCGCCGGGTCCGCTAGTAATCTATAAATGGTATCTTCGAGCAAATATCTACAGAGCCACAGTTCCTAAGTGAAAGTAGTAAAAAAGTGTCCGAGCGCCGTCATACATACCGACTTAGACAACATTAAATAATTCACAATGACCCGTTTTGCTCGAATCTCGACGTTATGGCACCTAATTAGTGCTTGTAACTAGGGCATGTAATATCGGAAGGTTTTCAATTCCGATACTGATTTCCGATATTAGATCTCAATATCGGAATTCCGATATTAATATCGGAATTGCGGTTTTTCCTTAAAAATTGCACATTTTAGTTTTAAAATTGCACAAATTCGGTATGTGTTTGGATTGAGTGCAATAAAAAACATTTTTAAATCGTATTCTTTAATGTGGTTCAAACATTCGTTGTTTTCAAGTATTTATTAAATCACATATTTCTCATTATTTTCCTATACATACTTATTACTAATTAAACTCAAAATCAACAAAACTCCTTATAATTTAAAATATGCGAGCAAAATCAACAATTATTGGATATATTTGTTTATCATATTTCTCATTATTATATCCTATACTTATTACTAATTAAACTACCGAACTTAATCAACAAAACTGTCATAATTTAAAGTGTGCAAGTACAATCAACAATTAGGAACTAGGAACAAGTTGTAACCGAGCACTTTGGCATCGCGTGGCGTTGTACAGTCCGCGCCATACAAGTTGGTAGGTGTTAGCTACAAGCTGCACAATATACAATCCTGGCAGAAGCTCACATAAAGCCGCACGTTGATTGGTTATTTCGCAGCTTGAAGCTAACTTCACATCCTTCAACTTGTGTGGCGCTCAGTATAATCGGCTTGCAATAGCCTTATGACTAACTACATAAAAAGCCACACAGCTTGGGCAGTCTGGCTCGGACACTTTTTTTGAACGATTGTGACTCTAGGTATATATTTGTTCGAAGATGTACTTCGATTCAGGCGAACTATTCGAATTTTGTACTGTACCAGCCTTTTTAATAGTCCACTACAGGACGTAGGCCTATCCACGAAGGGTGATTGGGCTATATCCACCACGCTGGCCCAGTGCGGGTTGGTGGATTCACATACGCCATCGAATTTCTTCTACGGACGTATGCAGGTTGCCTCACGATGTAATCCTTCACCGAAAAGCCAATGATGTGAAATTCCGTACATAAGTTCCAAAGAAACTCATTGGTACGGGATCGGGATTTGAACCCACGACCTCACGATTGCAGGTCGGGTGTTACTGCCACTAGACCACCACGGATTTTTTATACTACCACTAGACCAGCACGGCTTTTTTCGAATTTTGTACTTACCATAATTATAAGAATGTAAATCGCAATAATTCAAGTCGGTTGTGTCATTATTTGGCGAAAAATAATAAAAGGTGATGTCCACAAGTGGTATAATATTCAGAGAAAAATCGAACCAAGATGATATATACATCATTTGAAAGCTTGTTTTATGGGCTTCTGAAAAATATTTAATTTAGATTTTTTTATCCCTGCATTTTTTTTTAAAGTGAAAAATAAATTATCTGAAAAAAAATAATGCAGCTTTTTATTTTTTCTAGTTTAACAATAATAAAGTGTTTCTAGCGTTATTTTACTTGGATTCAAAGCTGATTCTTCAACATTTACCTCTTAATTTGCTAAAATTGAAAATTATAACCTACCAGTGTGACCAGTTAGTAGGTACAATGTGACAAAAAATCACTTAAAGAGTGTGTCTAATTGGTAAAAATGCTTTTATTTAACAATTTGGAGGTTACTTAATCAGAGTTCCTAGAGATAAACTACCTATTGAGCCAAATATATTTATTTATCCTAATAAAATCAAAATTAATTTAAAAAAAAATGCAGGGCTCTTTTTTGTTTTCAACTGATGTAATAGACTCAGAAAAATATGAACTTTCTCGAAATGTAACGAGTCTTGTGGTTAGATTTTTTGATTATTATTATACCAGCCTCCATACATTTTGTGAACAATTTATTCGTTTCAGCACAACGAGAGAAATCAGACGATCCAATCAAAGACGTCGTAGCCAGTTCATCATCCTCGCAAAGTAGCCGTGACTCGGATGACTCAGATATCCCGACCGAACAACTAACATCTCCACGAGAGCAAAAGAGATATCAGAAATTTAAGAAAATAACGAAGAGATATTTAAGACATCGTTGCTTAAAATCCGCAAGTAATCAAGACTCGAGCAGCCCAGATGTTGGTCCGAGTGGCTCAAACGTAGGCCGGAGTGGCTCAAATGTAGAGCCAAGTGGCTCGAATGTAAAGCCAAGCGGCTCGAATGTAGAGCCAAGAGGCTCGAATCCGGGTCGCTTGAATGTAGACCCGAGTGGCTCGAATTTAGACTCTAGTGGCTCGAATGTAGATCAGATTGGCTCAGATGTAGAACCAGCCTCGAGAAATTCGAGCGATGCTTCTTGGGACGTGTCGCTCGAAGAAAATAATGAGTCGAGTGACTCGACGCCGATTCCAGTGCGGGTAAATATATAATTTTTTCATATTTTTAATTGTCTGTTTGTTTACTAAATCAAATAATTTTAATATTATTTATTAATTAATATAAGCCCTAAACTTATTCCGGCAATGATTAAATTAAACATAGACAACCACATTACATAAAAAAACAGATTACAAGGACAAAACAATACAAATAGGTTTCTAACTGGCAGTATTATCGCTTAAAGCGTTTTCTTCCAGGCAACCAACATGATGCAATCAAGTATCCTACTAATATTATAAACGCGAAAGTTTGTGAGGATGGATGGATGGATGGATGTATGGATGTTTGTTACTCTTTCACGCAAAAACTACTGAACGGATTGTGATGAAACTTTGCAATAATATAGCTTATATATCAGAATAATACATAGGCTATAAATTATAATGCGTATGTGGGCGAAGCCGCGGGTAAAAACTAGTAAAATATATAATCTTGTGACCTTCTCACTTTATACCTAGGTATAGGTCCCGGCACGTAAGTTGAACAAAAAAATATCACTCTCTCCCTTTCGTTAGCAGAGAAAACAAAAGAGAGGTAGCTATGGTTTAATGTTCAAGTTGTTTGCCGGCTACTATATATGACTCACTTTATACATAGAGTATGATAATTATGGTATGATTATATTGGTGTACAGAATAACCCTGTATAATTAAATTCTCCCGTTTCCAGAGACCTCCAAAGCCTCCATCAGAGCCTTCGGAGCCAGAAAGCCCGCTGCCAGAGCTGAACGTGGAGTACGAAAAGTCGGTGGAAAATTACTCCGACTGCTCGGAGTTCTACGACCAGCTGATGAAGAAGGTGGCCAAACTGTGGCGCAAGTACGAGAGAGGGGAGAAAGACGTCGATGGAGTGTCTTCGGACTGGAGTGATACCGGTGAGATATCCCCTTTTCTTCCTTTTCGCAGCAGCAAAGTAAGAAAAGTTCATATGGGCCGGGTGGCTAGCCCTCCCCCCTACCGCCTAAGCAATAGCAATAGTTTATGACTTCATTTTAGTCATTTGGCACCGCCTATGTGACGTTAGCCATCAATTGCTTTGCGCGGATTGCGAAAGCAATCGTTGAATGAACAACTTTGATGGCTAACGTCACATAGGCGGTGCCAAATGGCTAAAATGAAGTCATAAACGACTGCTATTGCTTTAGGCGGTAGGGGGGCTGGTGTCAGAGTTAAAGCCGCCTGAAAGCCTCTGAAATGGCTAAACAGTTTTTTTTATCGCGTACAAGTCCGCGCTAGACCACCAACTCGTCTGATGGTAAGCGACGTTGTGGTTGAAGATGAAGCGCGCAGACCTAGAAGATACCTATTCACTCTGACCTTGAAAAGCTTTAGATTAAAGTTAGGAACAAGTAGGAATTAGGAACAGATTAGGAAGCGCTTGGTTTGCCTTGAGGCGCGTAGCCAAAGTAGTTTCGAGTGAAACAGTACGATCATGCTATTTTGCAACGGTCCACTCCATTATACTGTATGGTGTAGATTTGTACAGTAGAGCGGCGGCCTGGTGCAGTTTTCAAACTGCAAAAGCGTGCAGTAAGGTAAACGTACCAATGTACGGACGTTTTTGAACTTCGCTGACTTTGAAGTAATACTACGCTGATACTAATAGACTTACAACAACAAAGTGAATATGTCCAGGTAGGGCATTTATCTGAGTTTTATAATAGTTAAACATTTTTTAATTTGTTTGAGCTTTAATGGGAATTAATATCCAAAATGTAAAAAAATACCCAAATGTACCAAACCGCGGACGAATTGTCCTAATGCGCGGATAGTCGTCCCAATTCCCGGACTCTATACGAAATTGAACTGTATTTGCTTTACATTAGAATCTAAATTGCCTTTCTATTGTATTATTATTTTTATGAACTTTAAAATCGACCCGAATCTTGGACAAATCTTTCCGATTCCCGGACGCTATACGAATTAGGACTCTATTTGCTTTCCATTAGAAATTAAATTGCCTAATATTGTATTATTACTTATTATTATGACAGAATATTTTAGTTTAGGCCATTTAAGGTCTCGTAAATCTAAGAAATAATAGTTTACATGCAATAAAATATATTTCAAACAAAACAATAATCACATTATGAAAAAAAAATTCTGAAACGTTAGATAGTTAACACTAATAGCACTTTTAACCGTATTTAGTTCGTTGCAAGATAAGCAGCTTTAATGATTCCCAAGGTAATGTATTCAGTCTTTCCCACAGTCTCTAAGGCAACCTCAGTAGTATAGTTACCTTTAGAACACGGCGTACTTACATATGACAGAAGTGGCGCTACATCTGGCGATCGAAGAATTAATGCTTTTAGTCAGAAGTCTTGGTACATCCTTTAAGAAAGAACTATGAAAAAGCTTGCCAGTTGAAAAATGAGAACTTTAGTTTTTCAGTCCTAAAAAACCAATGGTGGAATAATAACCATGCTCAAATAAAAGGTCAGACATCTCTTCAACAGAGCTATAAGCACTGATGCACCAGTGAACAGACAAGAGTATACAAATATGCGCCACCTATTCAAGGTAAAGGTAAAAAAAAGCCAGGAAAACTTACGGAAAACGTTTAGCAACTCTATTCAATCTAAGAGTGAAACTACGTGACTCAGAAAAAATATATCGAGTGACCTACAAATAAAATCTCAGAACAGAAGCAATTTGAATTGCTTCTACAAACGTACTTTTACCGACTGTCAACTGAATTACACAGATGGATGGAAACCACATAAATCTGGTATGGAAGACAGGGGATTTTGCAGACTTAATTGTCACATAAGAGACTCTTTTATGGACAATAAGCACTTTTCAACCACAGAAGGTACCCAAACTGTATGAAATATATCCGGTTCTTTTCCAATAGGGCCTAAGAATGATAAAATACATTTTATCGCCATATTTATATTGTGTATGGCGTGGATTTTTCAGATATATACTTAAAGCCTCGAGAGAAGTAAAAGTGGTCTTACTGCCAAAGCCAAGAAAGATCAATTACACAAATCCAAGGTCGTTTGCACCAATAACCTCAGCTCTTTCTTATTGAAAACGCTGGAAATAATCTGCAATGAGCACATAAGAGGTAGACCTCTAGCAAAAAACGCAGTCCATAGTAATCAACTTGCCTATTAATCAGGAAAATAAACGGAGACAATCAGATGGAGAGCACTCCACCAAGTTACCCACAAAATCGAATCCGCACTGGAAATCAAACAGTTCTGTTTAGCCACCTTCATTGACATTGAAAGGGCGTTTGTTAAGACTATTTTCATTAATATTTAGGTAAGTTTGCGAAAATAGTAAACAGTAGTGCATTATTACAATACTCGCTAGCAGAACATACAACTTTGAAATGGCAAGCACGACGCGCTTACACAAAGTCGCTCGAGTCACAAAAGACTGCCTAAAAGGAGGGCTCATGTCATTTTTACTAGTTTACTAGTGGTCGAGTTGGTCGCATCCCTTAACAAAGAAGGCATTGTCACTGTGGCATATGCTGAAAACCTGGTGATAATAGTGTCTGGACTTTTTGACTTTCAACTTCGTGTTAGAAGATAAAAATAGTGTGAACGCCGTGTGACTCCACCACTGAAATGAATCCACCACTGAAATGGAGTTTTATTCACACAAAAAACCAAGAAAACAGATTGATTATGATACTACTGGGAACTCTATGTATGATACTACTAGGTAACTACTAATCAAGGAAGTTAAATATAGGTAGCTAGGTAGCTAGATATCTGGCTAGGCTATTAACTTCTGTGGAAAAAATACTCGAATATGTCACCACGAAGGCAACTAAATTTTATGGTAATGCACTAAAGCGGTAGGAAAAGACTGGAGTCTAACAGATGCTGTTGGAACAATCTTAGAGATCACACCGCTGCACCTGCATATATACAGCAGGAATCGATGACGTCTACCCTATGAATTAAATCTAGAAATATGTGGAAGAATATGAGTGCCACGACAACCCACTGCCAAATAATCGACCGGGCGATGGCGATATATTGCTATCTTGGAACATATATCCAGATGGTGCAAAAAACAAGCTTGGGCTAAGAGAGTTCTTTGCCAAAATCAAAATCTGAGCACGAAAAATCTTACTTAAGATAATCTTTTAAACATAATGTAAAAATATTGAAGCATAAACTTCAATATTATAATATTGTTTTAAATATACCTACGTTGTAAATCGATCAAAAATTTTTTTAGTCATGTATAGAAATACAGTTTAAGCAATACTAAAGCAATCTGGTTACGACTATTGCTTGAACCAGCCCAAAATAATTCTTGATTCAAAAGAATAAGACGCAAATGAATTATAATAATTGCATTTTGCACGCTTTTGAAACCGATGTTATTACAAGCAAGGAAAAATGAGACTTATTTCAAGGCAATAAGGTCGAGATCCGAAATTTGGTACAACGGTTGTTAAAGAACTGATGTGTGTCCCACTTCTCGGACGGAAAATGTAATTATTGTCCGTGCATTGGGACAAGTACAGGTTTAGTGAGTACCAGTAGGCGGATACGCAAATATTATAAATAATCATAAAGATTATGTCTAGATTATAGGTTATAATATTAGGTAATTTATCTAAGTATCGTAATAAAATAGCACACTTACTGTATCACATTAGACAACTAAGAAATGAACTGAAGTTGATGACAGGGTAGGCACCAAATTCAGCTACTGAATTAACAGATTAACGAAAATTTTACGACACCGCACATTTGAGATAATTTGGTTTGGACATCATTACACTACGTGTACAGTTTTGCCTGTATAATACTTTGAAAAATAACCAAGAATTTATTGTCATTCAAAAGATTAAGTTTAACTTTCGTAGAAAATTACAAAAATTAAAAATCCGAGTAACGTCCGCGTTCTGGGACTCGTCCGCAGTTACGTACGTTTACCTTACGTGCGATTGTCGGGATACCGCAGGAATCCTCTGTGCGTCCGCATTTCAAGAGGCTTGGGATCATGACGTTGCCAGCTCTAATCATATTTCAGGTAGCGGTGTATGTCCGATTAAACCAAGCCTCCTATGAAACGCGTGTCAGCGCCCGCTATAGAGATAAGCTACCGGAGGTGCCCCGCGCGTTAGAAAAATCGGCCGCCTAAGTAATAGCAATCGTAATAGCAATCGTTTATGACTTCATTTTAGTCATTTGACACCGCCTATGTGACGTGTGCTATTGCTTAGGCGGTCAGGGAGCAGGTCGACACACGTGATGGGTCCGGCGCTGTACAGCAACCTGCCACCTCATATTACCACTGCGCCAACGATAGGCAGCTTCAAGTCACGGCTCAAACGCTGGCTTATCGAGCACGCCTTCTATACTTACGATGAATTCATTAATTTAAAATTGTAATTTTAATTTATTATTGTAGATTGACATTGTGAGTTATTGCTTATTTATTTTTGATTATTTTATTATTAATGAGTATTTCAATTGTATTAGTGATTAATAATTATACATTGTTGACATGTTAATTTTTGAATGATTGTGCAATGATAATAATTTAATCTTTGTGTATTTTTTTAATTTTAAATAATGAATTTTAATTTTAACTGGTTGTATTTTTACGATTGTACTGTACTGTACTGTACCAGCCTTTTTAGTAGTCCACTGCAGGACGTAGGCCTACCCACGAAGGGTGATTGGGCCTTATCCACCACGCGGGCCCAGTGCGGGTTGGTGGATTCACATACGCCATCGAATTTCTTCTACGGACGTATGCAGGTTGCCTCACGATGTTTTCCTTCACCGAAAAGCCTGTAGTGTGAAATTCCGTACATAAATTCCAAAGAACTCATTGGTACGGGACCGGGGATTCGAACCCACGACCTCACGATTGTAAGGCGGGTGTCACTACCTCTTGACCACCACGGCTTTTTACGATTGTAAAAGAACACTAATTTATTTCTTTATTGTTATTATTAATTTAAATATTATTATTAATGCTATGGATAATGACTTGGAACAAAATGTTATCAATAAATTGATTATGATTATATCTCTTAGGAAATAGGAAAGCAGGAAGACTGTTCCATTCCCTGGCGGTACGAATTAGTAACGTTGAGTCAAACCGCTTCGTACGTATCGAAGGAACATCGACAGTGTAGGGGTGGTAATGTGGCGTCCTCCTACTTGTGCTGTAGTTAAAAGGGGATGGTAGGATAAGTATAACAGAATACGGCTAAAACTCACGTTATTTTTTTTATTTTTTTGACTTACGTTACGTTACGTTTGACTACACACTGCCTGATGTTAAGCAGATGCGCGGTCTAGGGTGTAGCACGCTTACCTAGAAGATACCTATTTACTCGGGATTTGAAGACACTCACGTTGTACTTTAACGGGAAGACAGACCCAGGCAAAGCGTTCCACATTCTGGCTGTTCGTATGAGGAATGAGTATTCGAAACGCTTGGTTCTAACGCGCGGAATGTCCACCATAAAAGGGTTATAATTATACGGTCGAACTTCAAGGAATCCGACCAGTTTCGGAGTATTTAGTACTCCATCCTCAGGGAATACGCGCACCCCCGTCGACTGGCGCGCGCGCACTCGCGCGTGATTTTTAGCCGTATTCTGTTATAGTTATGATGAATACTCACGGTAGTTTTAATGGTAGGATAAGGTCGTGCAGCTCAGATGCGCACTCTCCGAAATGAATCCTATAGAAAATAATTAAACCTATAAAAAAAAAACTTGTACGATTCGGTCTATAGGTGCGTGTCACGTGGTCACCATTCGAAAACTATCGACCCTATCGATAATTCATCAATTCAATCATTTATTTATCAAATAGGTACAAAAAAGTACAATTTTGAACGTCATAACATAAACAAAAGCAAATTATAAATAACAATAAATTAAATCAATTTTATTAAAACATGTCAAAAATTAAAAACTATAAATCAATATTATCCAATGTCTTGTGTTTCCAAGCCAGTTTATCCTTCAAGAAGTGGTCAATGGTGCAGTATGGTTTCTTTATTAAAATTTTTTTCATGATATGTGTCATCATCGAGTACATAATAATTAGAATAACGATCTTCAATATTCTTATTATACAGGGTTATTTCTAATCAATTAGCATCCTTTTAGGGGCTTATTCTGTACATCAAAACTAACAATATTTTGTTCTGCGACTTTTGTTAAAACACAAAGAAAAAAATCAGCTGTTCCATACATTTTGTCGCGGGTGAACGATATTTTTTTATGGAACAACTTTTTTTTTTGAGTTATTACCAAAGTCACAAAACAAAAGTTGTTAGTTTTGATGTACAGAATAAGCCCCTAAAAGGATGCTAATTTATTAGAAATAACCTTGTATAAACCTTTTAAATAGAACCTACTGGTTAAAATGTGTTTATATAATATTTATCTATATTGTTTGTTTATTTATGCATATACACCGTGTACAGAACTCGAATAATTTGCACGAATCGAAGTGACATCCATGTACATTTTTGTTGAATTATCAAAAACGGCTCAGCCAATTTCGTTAAAATTTAAACGGGACCCCCTCAAAAGTATATAATACTCTTTCGAATTAAAAATATTGTTCTAAATCGGTTTACAATTGGTGAAACTGAAAATAACGCTGAACACACAGAAAAAAGTACAGACGAACAAAGTACCTCCTCTTTTTTGGAAGTCGGTAATAAATAAATAAATATTATTAATCATCAGTTACATTTTAAGCTCAAGTAAAATAAATCATTTTGTATTTCTATGATTTCAGAAATGCCAGAAATTACCGACCGCCAGCCCCTTCCAAAACCAGCAAACGTCGATGCAACTGACAATATAGAGGGCTCTCCAAGGCCTGTTTCAATTAATACAAGAGCTTCAAGCTCCCGTTCCCACAAATCAAAAGACCTTTCTGAGCCATCCGCAGATTCAGAAAATGTATCCAATTCAATTCCACCCAAAAAGGCCAGATACAGCAAGAAAACCTCTTCCAAAAGACTTTCCTCTAGCAAGGCTTCTACTAAACCTAGTTCAAGTAGCGACGAATCGTCTAAGCATCCTTCTAAAGTTACAAAAACGCCAAAAACTAGCGCAAATGATGCTTCAGACAACGCGAAGTTTCCTTCTGCCTCTCTTACCGAGAGGGTTTCTTCAGGATCTCGTATCACCAAGTCAAAAAGCCCTTCCGAACCACCCGGAGACAATAGACAGATTACTCCTCCTCCAATTCCAACTAAAAAAATTAGACTTACGTACGATGCGGAGGCCTCTTTCAGAGCTCTTTCGCACCCTAGTAGGGTCTCATCTGGATATCGGCCTCTCGGCGAGGCCTCTAATAAACCTCGAAAAACCGATGAGGCCTATCCTAGGCCTCTGCGAAAGAGCAGGAAGGGCTCATCTGGATCTCGGTCACGCGGCGAGACCTCTAATAAGTCTCGGAAAACCGACGAGACCTCTCCTAGGCCTCTGCGAAAGAGCAACAAGGCCCCTTCTAAACCTTTGCCGAACCTTGAGAAAGGTGAAGAATATGGCACAGAGAGCGGCTGTACCTTTCCTGATGTCAGCGAGAATGTACCCATACGCGACCTCGTGTTTGATGAAAACAGCAGTGGTAAGTAACCATATTTATCTTATCCTGATATTAGTCTGACATTTTTACAAGTACATTTATCAAGACCATGATAAAATGAAATGAACTTAGAGAAAGGAGTTGTAAGAACAGGTATTCTCAAGTACTTTCAAGTTGAGTCTTCATAAATGTTATTGTAGGACTAAGAGGCTTATAATAGTATTATGAAATGCGCTTATATACATACCTATATGAGACTAAGTAATAAAACCGAGAATTATTGACTTCGTGCTGGCTTACCTAATGCTAATATGAGAGCAATAGAAAAGTACGCTCTTAGTATTTTTATGTTATGCTGATATTAGTCTGACATTCTTAAAAGAGCTTTTTACCAAGAACATTATAAAATCAAATGAACTTACAAAATGAGGCTATAAGAACAAATATTTTCAAGTGCAATGAGTCTTCGTAAATGTTATTTTAGGAGTAACAGGCTTATAATAGTATTATAAAATGCGTATATATAAATATATGTGACTAAGTATAAGACACACTGGGTCTAAAAATGCTTATCTAAGAGTAATATAAGAGCGATAATATGTTCTAAAATTATTATAAGAGCGCTAGAAGCCCACCATTGTTATCCAAGCGAAATCCAAGACATTTTTGCTAGTTGGGCATATAGGGTTATACCGAACTGATGTAATAACATCAGTTCGGTATAACCCTATAAGCCGAAAGGAGGTGACTTAGACTGAATCGCAAAAAGTTGAGTTGACTGTTGAATTTGCAAAAAGTTGAAATTTCTAACATGTTGAGATAGCAATAAGTAGAATTTGTAGTAGGTACATAATATGTTGAAATTTAATTCAACATTTTTGGATAACTATTCCTAACTGGCGAAATAATAAAAAAATATACAAAATAAATATAATAATAGTTGGGAAAAAGAGGTATTTAATTATACAGCATGACTTTTTATTCAGTGCACAAATTTTTATCGCTTAATAGATATAATTAATAGAACATATTTCGCTCATAAAAAGATCGATTTTTTTTTCATCAATTTTTAGTCAAACTATTCCAAAGAAAATTATATTGCATGCACCCTACACTCCAGACAATAACTACCTACCAAAACGTCACGGACGTAGGTACGACGTGGCCGCGTAGGTACTCAGACGTAGAGTGACATTGATTACTCCGTTTATCTGTATACTTTCTCTTGAAGTTATTTCAATATTTTTGTACTAAAGTGAGTAAAACTAATTGTAGGGGTTTAATTGTTTGTTTATTATACTTTCCGTATGCAAATTATGTGCACTGAAAAAAAACACCCTGTATAAGTAAAGCTAAAGATTTATTGTTTCATACATTACAGAGATAATAATGAGCACTATTATTTCTTCACAGCGTCATCGGAGACACATCACGTGTTGGTTACATTCCAAGCTGACGTCCACGCGACACAGAGTCCAGAAGACCAGACAAATGATGACCAGTCTGGACGTCGAGGTACTGATGGTAAGCCACCATTATCAACTGTAAGGTGTCTGCCCATTATTATACAGGGTTACTGGCAATCAATTAGCATTCTTTTAGGGGCTTATTCTGTACATCAAAACTAACAACTTTTGTTCTGCGACTTTTGTCAAAACTAAAAAAAAGTCAGCTGTTCCATATATTTTGTCGCGGGTGAACAATTTTTTTCTATGGGACAACAACTTTTTTTTGAGAATTATTAAAAGTCGTAAAACAAAAGTTGTTATTTTTATGTACAGAATAAGCCCCTAAGAGGATGCTGATTTGATTAGAAATAACCTTGTATAAACCTTTTAAATAGAACCTACTGGTTAAAATGTGTTTATATAATTCATCCCATTTTCATCCTACTATTATTATTTTTTTCGCTCTTTATTATTTTTAAAGGTTCTACTCTGGTCTATCTTTATTTATTTATAAGTATCTGTGTTCAAATTAGGTTACTTTAGCGGTCAAAAGACCAACAGAAAAAATGTACCCTGCTATACAGGCTCTTACGAGACCTAGTGTAAGGTCCAAATACTTTAAAGGTACTTTTGCGATTTTCTACCGCACCTTATTTTTAAGATTGTTTGTAAGTACCTCCACATGTTGTAATACGTAATAAAATATTTTATTATTATTTATTATATTATATAATTTAATATTTATCTATATTGTTTGTTTATTTATGCATATACACCGTGTACAGAACTCGAATAATTTGCACGAATCGAAGTGCCATCCATGTACATTTTTGTTGAATTATCAAAAACGGCTCAGCCAATTTCGTTAAAATTTAAATGGGACCCCCTCAAAAGTATATAATACTTTCTTTCGAACAAAAAAATTTTTTTTAAATCGGTTTACAATTGGTGAAACTGAAAATAACGCTGAACACACAGAAAAAAGTACAGACGAACAAAGTACCTCCTCTTTTTTGGAAGTCGGTAATAAATAAATAAATATTATTAATCACCAGTTACATTTTAAGCTCAAGTAAAATAAATCATTTTGTATTTCTATCTATTTCAGAAATGCCAGAAGTTACCGACCGCCAGCCCCTTCCAGAACCAGCAAACGTCGATGCAACTGACAATATAGAGGGCTTTCCAAAGCCTGTTTCAATTAATACAAGAGCTTCAAGCTCCCGTTCCCACAAATCAAAAGACCTTTCTGAGCCATCCGCAGATTCAGAAAATGTATCCAATTCAATTCCACCTAAACAGCCCAGATACAGCAAGAAAACCTCTTCCAAAAGACTTTCCTTTAGCAAGGCTTCTACTGAATCTAGTTCAAGTAGCGACGAATCGTCTAAGCAGCCTTCTAAAGTTACAAAAACGCCAAAAACTAGCGCAAATGATGCTTCAGACAACGCGAAGTTTTCTTCTGCCTCTCTTACCGAGAGGGTTTCTTCAGGATCTCGTATCACCAAGTCAAAAAGCCCATCTGAACCACCCGGAGACAATAGACAGATTTCTCCTCCTCCAATTCCAACTAAAAAAATTAGACTTACGTACGACGCGGAGGCCTCTGTCAGAGCTCTTTCGCACCCTAGTAGGGTCTCATCTGGATATCGGTCACGCGGCGAGGCCTCTAATAAGCCTCGAAAAACCGATGAGGCCTATCCTAGGCCTCTGCGAAAGAGCAGGAAGGGCTCATCTGGATCTCGGTCACGCGGCGAGACCTCTAATAAGTCTCGGAAAACCGACGAGGCCTCTCCTAGGCCTCTGCGAAAGAGCAACAAGGCCCCTTCTAAGCCTTTGCCGAACCTTGAGAAAGGTGAAGAATATGGCACAGAGAGCGGCTGTACCTTTCCTGATGTCAGCGAGAATGTACCCATACGCGACCTCGTGTTTGATGAAAACAGCAGTGGTAAGTAACCATATTTATCTTATCCTGATATAAGTCTGACATTTTTACAAGTACATTTATCAAGACCATTATAAAATGAAATGAACTTAGAGAAAGGAGTTATAAGAACAGGTATTCTCAAGTACTTTCAAGTTGAGTCTTCATAAATGTTATTGTAGGACTGAGAGGCTTATAATAGTATTATGAAATGCGCTTATATACATATATGAGACTAAGTAATAAAACCGAGAATTATTGACTTCGTGCTGGCTTACCTAATGCTAATATGAGATCAATAGAAAAGTACGCTCTTAGTATTTTTGTGTTATGCTGATATTAGTCTGACATTCTTAAAAGAGCTTTTTACCAAGAACATTATAAAATCAAATGAACTTACAAAATGAGGCTATAAGAACAAATATTTTCAAGTGCAATGAGTCTTCGTAAATGTTATTTTAGGAGTAACAGGCTTATAATAGTATTATAAAATGCGCTTATATACATATATGTGACTAAGTATAAGACACTGGGTCCAAAAATGCTTATCTAAGAGTAATATAAGAGCGATAATATGTTCTAAAACTATTATAAGAGCGCTAGAAGCCCACCATTGTTATCCAAGCGAAATCCAAGACATTTTTGCTAGTTGGGCATATAGGGTTATACCGAACTGATGTAATAAGCCGAAAGGAGGTGACTTAGACTGAATCGCAAAAAGTTGAGTTGACTGTTGAATTTTCAAGAAAAGTTGAAATTTCTAACATGTTGAGATTGCAATAAGTTGAATTTGCAGTAGGTACATAATATGTTGAAATTCAATTCAACATTTTTGGATAACTATTCCTAACTGGCGAAATAATAAAAAAATAACGTATATGTGTAATTATATTTATTTATTATATCGTATATATGTAAGTATATTTAAAACTTAGATTGAATTAAGTATATTTAGTTTATTATTTATAGGTGTTTTCTATAGATATCTAATAGATATTAACAATATCTATTTAAGGCCACTATTTCTTGTTTTTGTCGATTCATTTTCGTGCAAGGTTGCCTGGAAGAAATCGCCATGGGTGATAAGGCCGCCACTTTATAATCATATTTTTTGTCGTATATGTGTAAACAGTGTTTATTTTTCATATTGTGGTTGTAAATAAAGAGTTTTGTCTGCCTGTCTGTCTTTCCGTATGCCAAATATGTGCACTGAAAAAAAAACAACCTGTATAAGTAAAGCTCATGACTTATTGCGCGATAAGTCCCGTATTACAGAGATAATAATGAGCACTATTATTTCTTCACAGCGTCATCGGAAACACAGCACGTGTTGGTTACATTCCAAGCTGACGTCCACGCGACACAGAGTCCAGAAGACCAGACAAATGATGACCAGCCTGGACGTCGAGGTACTGATGGTAAGCCACCATTATCAACTGTAAGGTGTCTGCCCATTATTATACAGGGTTTTACTGGTAATCAATTAGCATTCTTTTAGGGGCTTATTCTGTACATCAAAACTAACTTTTCTTCTGCGACTTTTGTCAAAACTAAAAGAAAAACCATGGTGGTCAAAAGGTAGTGACACCCGCCTTACAATCGTGAGGTCGTTGGTTCAAATCCCCCAGACCCGTACCAATGAGTACTTTAGAATGTATGTACGTAATTTCACACCACGGGCTTTTCGGTAAAGGAAAACATCGTGAGGCAACCTGCACACGTCCGTAGAAGAAATTGCACTGGGCCAGCGTGGTGGATATGGCCCAACCACCCTTCGTGGGTACGTCCTGCAGTGAACTCTTAAAAAGGCTGGTGCAGTACAAAAGAAAACCAGTTGTTCCAAATATAATTCCGTTGAACATAAGTTGTTAGTTTTGATGTACAGAATAAGCCCAATAGGATGCTAATTGATTACCAATAACCCTGTATACACCGAGTCAAACTTCTTGGCGGCTGTGATGTTAGCTGTAAGCTGCGCAAAACCCAATCTTGACAGAACCTTACTTAACAAAAGCCACGGTCATCGTATGGTACGTTGTAGTGGGCAGACACCTTAATTTATTATTAAGGAACTTTCCCATACCAGTGCTGGATTAACCATATCAGGGGCCCCTAGGCAGTGCCATTCTCGGGCCCTTGCTCATTACATAACCTTTACAGCTCTAGCCATTGTGGGGTGTTTCAATATTTGTTCAATACCAAGCATCTTAGAGGTTTGTACGGAACCCTTGATAAGGGAACCTAACTCTCACTTGTCCAGTTTTTTTGCGTTCACAGGGCTCCGTGTCCGTATCTAGGGGACCCTAATCGATGGGCCCTTAGGCAATTGCCTAATCTGCCTTAGGGATAATCCGGCACTGTACATACTGCCTACCTCGTTCAAGAGGGAGGGACTTTCCAAATTACGCACTTGGTCGTAGACTTGTAGCTAGGTCTTGGTTACATGGTCAAATTACTTCGTGGAAACTTGTGGGGGTTTGGCTTATTACCAATTACAGATGGTTACTGAAGCCGAGAGGCCTCCACTGTCCCATACTGCCTACCTCGTTCAAGAGGGAGGGATTTTCCAAATTACGCACTTGGTCGTAGACTTGGAGCTAGATTTTGGTTACATGGTCAACTTACGTGGAAACTTGTGGGGGTTTAGCTTATTACCAATTACAGATGGTTCCTGAAGCCGAGAGGCCTCAAGAGTTGTAAAAATGGGACACGTGCAGCATTGAAACAATCAGGATTTGGATGTTTGATCTTCTCTTCAGGTCGCATTTTTCAACGAAACTTGGTGCACAGGTTCTCTGTATTATTTATAGACTTTTTCTTGCTGGCAATTTTTGACTGGATGTATTTTTCTTAGAGCGGAGGTAAATTTACAGTAGCGATATTTACAAGGTGATTTGTATAACATTTGGACCATTGTTTAACCTCCCTATCTCTCTAAATCTTAACAAAAAACAACTGGTTGCACTCCGGGAATGCCGGCAGAAGTGAAAACTTGAACATATATGAAGTATTATCATTTAAAAACAATATCACACACTTCATTAAAACTACCGTGAGTATTCATCGTAACTATAACAGAATACGGCTAAAACTCACGTTATAATTATACGGTCGATCCACTTATACGACGATTATAACGTGAGTTTTAGCCGTATTCTGTTATAGTTAATATCACACACGCACACTCGCGCAAGCGCCCTGTGTCGCTTTAACGAAACAGCAGGAGGTGGGATACATTTTCGCCGCGCGGTAGAAAGAGAGGAGGATATTATTTCCTCTCTACGCCCTTCCGTCCTACGAATTTTCGATCAGCATACGTGTCTGTCCTGACGCGAGTTGTAATATTTTTTACCCATCCCAAAAAGTACACAACGCCACTAAATAAGTGAGTAGGTAGCTATATGAATCAAATCAAGAGCGTTGTTTTTTTTTTAAACTGTCGCGATTTGAACACATTATTATTTTATACTACGGGACTAATCGCGCACTAAAATTACGAGATAAATAAACACACACACACAGTCACAGTCTACCCGTGACCACGGTCGATGCAACTCGGCCGAAACGTTGGGATGATGAGGTATTTATTTATCTCGTAATTTTAGTGCGCGATTAGTTCCGCAGTATAAAATAATAATAAATCAAGAGCGAGTCGAGAAATACAATTATTAATGGTACTAATTTTATAAACGTGAAAGTTTGTGAGTTTGTGAGGATGGATGGATGGATGTTTGTTACTCTTTCACGCAAGAACTACTGAACGTATTGAGATGAAACTTTGCAATAATATAGCTTATATATCAGAATAACACATAGGCTATAAATTATAATAATATTGCGTCGAAAATCAAAATATCATGTGGGCGAAGCCGCGGGTAAAAACTAGTCATAAATAGTTTAGGTACTATCTATATAAGTATGTATTTAAAAATATGTACATGTAGTATATCAGTCTCTGACAGCCATAACACAAGCTTTGCTTAGTTTGGGGCCAGAGATCGTGTGTAAGATGTCCCCTACCTAATATTTTAATATTTATTTATTTATTTTCTGTTTCACTTGCAGAAATCAACAATAATGCGGTCGAACTAACTGAGATATTAAGGAGCGCAACACCTCTCAGACCTAGTATACTCCACAAAGAACCGAATATAGAATTCAGTAGAGCGAATAACGATAGAGATCGCTATAACACATACCGAGCTACATTAGAAAGAGCACCTACTGAAGACACAAACGATGGGATGGAGAACATGGATTATGATCAAGAACAAACTAACCTCAGTCAAGATCAGAACATTGCGCACGAAATTGATATTTCTGACCACAAAGACCACACAAACTACGGAGGTATAACAGAATCAAAAAAACGAAAAGCAACATCGCAACTCTTTGCACCTGCACCCAAACGTAGGCGACTGCAGAGGAGATGTGAGATATTCCTTTGCGAATTTTGTGGCTATGAGCCTTTTATACCATATAGTTCGGACTCGCTGAAAGAAAGCGCTAGTGAATCTGACCTACCAAATGTGAGATCTGGTGATATCACCCCAATCATACCTAATCCGGTCTCGCCTAGTGAGAAGTCTCGTGAATTTGGTCCAGAAAATGAGAGATATGGTGAAACGAACCCAACTGTACCTAACATTCCGGACTTGCCAAGAGAGAGACCTAGTGAATTGGACCCAGAAATTGAGAGGTCTGGTGATATGAATCCAATTAAATCTAATAGTCCAGAATTGTCTGGAAGAGAGAAGTCTAGTGAATTGGGCTCAGAAAATGAAAGATCTGGTGATACGAACTCCCTAATTGGAAGACTTATACATGCAGACTCACAAAAGGAAAGACTTAGAGATACGGACTCACGAGCAGAGATTTCTACAGATCCAGATTTGCAAATAGAAAGGCCTAATGATCCGGAATCACAAAACAGGAGAAGCAGTGAACTGGAGTCAAAAGTTTCAAGCTTAAAACGTTCTATAAATAATGCTGAAGCATTACTGAGAGCAAGCGACTCAAGTTGGAGAAACTCAAATGTTTCTACTCCCAACAGAACGATTTTGGACTCAAAGAGTAAATCCATTTCACGAATAATTGAATATGAATCTGAACAAGATGGTAACGATGAAACTGTAAATGATCAAAACGATGAGCAAGACGCAAATAGTCCTATATTATTAACTCAGCAACAAAAGCAAAGTGCTGTAAGAGCAACGATGCCCAAACAAGTCAGTGTAAAAGATACAGAGACTCCGTTAGTAATAACTCCGAGATTGAACCTTAGAAGCGCTACAGTGTCAACTCAAAGCAGATATCAAGATATACTAAACAGCACTGTAACAACTCAAGATCCCGAACTAGGTACACCGATTATAACTTCAAGTACTCACATTAATGAGAAAGATTTAAGAAATGTAACGTCTACTTCTCAAGATAAAGAAAGAAGCGCCCGAAAAGCGACTGTGTCCACTCAAGACAATTTAAGGAGTATATTCTCGACGTCTGTGCTTAACCAAAATACTCGAAGCGAGTCTATAGCGTCTCGATTCCATAGAGCTCGAAGCGCGACTGTCACCACTCAAGGCCGTGGACAAATTATGGCACTCGATTTATCACTTAAAGATCGTGAAGAGAGTGCTCATCGTACATCTATCCAACAACGAGCACCAGTCAGTGAATACTCTCTCACAACTCAAAATCAAGAACAAGTTGTGGCACTCGATTTATCACTTAAAGATCGTGAAGAGTGTGCTCATCGTACATCTATCCAACAACGAGCACCAGTCAGTGAATACTCTCTCACAACTCAAAATCGAGAACAAGTTGTGGCACTCGATTTATCAGTTCAATATCGTGAAGAGTTTCAACGCACTTCCTCATCTACCCAACAACGAGCGCCAGTCAGTAAATACTCTATCACAACTCAAGACCGAGAACAAAGTATAGCACTCGATTTGTCAGTTCATGATCGTGAAGAGCGTGCTCAACACGGGTCCATATCTATCCGAAACCGAGCACCAGTCGTCAAATTATCAATGACTGTACCACCAGAAAGGCTTCAAAGAGATATTCTATCGATTGACGCTGCAGACAGAAGAAGCGAAGAAGCTAAAGAGGAGAGTCTAAATATCGAACCAAATGAAGCACAGAATACGTCTACTATGGACCAAGAGCCAGTCGCATACAGCCCAATCAGTTTAAGACAACTGCATGAAAATACTACGTCAACTCAAAACCTTGAATGGGATTTACGCAGTGCCAATGAAATATCGGTACAACATACACCTGATGTACGAAATAGTTCTTCAGAACTGGTCCAAGATGGAGAACCTAATGATGGTAGCTCAGGCATTGGTTCAGATCATCACATCTCTACTGGAGCGAGTCGAGACCGAAAGTCTGATGATAGCTCAAATATCGGTTTAGGTCAACCAACCCCTACTAGGGCGAATCAAAACCGAGAACCAGTTGCGTGCAGCCCAATCATCAGCACAGGTCGATGTATTCGTAACATTAGGGTAACTAAAGACTGGGAATGGCTTTCAGGCCAACAAACACAAATTGAGACAAGTCAACACCGAGTTAGCTCAAATATTGGTACAGCTCAACAAACGCAAAACTCTACAGAGGCGAGTCAAGACCAGGTACCTGTTGGTGACAGCTCACACATCGGTTCAGCCCAACAAACACAAACGTTTACTGGGACGAGCCAATACCAGCTCACTATTGGTACAGCTCAACAAAAGCAAAGCTTTACTGAGGCGAGTCAAGACCAGGGACCTATTGGTGACAGCTCAAACATTGGTACAACTCAACAAACGCAAATCCGTACAGAGGCGTGGAAAGACCAATCTGTTGATGATAGCTCACACATCGGTTCAGCCCAACAAACACAAACGATTACTGGGACGAGCGAAGACCAGCTCACCATTGGTACAGCTCAACAAACGCAAACACCTACTGGATTGAATCAAGACCAAGGACCTATTGGTGACAGATCGAAGATTGGTGCAGGCCAACGAACGCAAAGCTCTACTGCAGCGAGTCGAAACCAGGGACCTGTTGATGAAAACTCAAACATTGGTACAGCTCAACAAACACAAACCTCTATCGGGGCGAGTCAAGATCAGGGACCTGTTAGCGTCACTTCACATTTTGGTTCAGCCCAACACAAAGAAACGCAAACGCAAATCTCTACTGAAGCGAGTCAAGACACGGGATCTGTTGGTGTCAGCTCAAAGCTCGGTACAGCTCAACAAACACAAACCTCTATCGGGGCGAGTCAAGATCAGGGACCTGTTAGCGTCACTTCACATTTTGGTTCATCCCAACACAAAGAAACGCAAACGCAAATCTCTACTGAAGCGAGTCAAGACACGGGATCTGTTGGTGTCAGCTCAAAACTCGGTACAGCTCAACAAACACAAACCTCTATCGGGGCGAGTCAAGATCAGGGACCTGTTAGCGTCACTTCACATTTTGGTTCAGCCCAACACAAAGAAACGCAAACGCAAATCTCTACTGAAGCGAGTCAAGACACGGGATCTGTTGGTGTCAGCTCAAAGCTCGGTACAGCTCAACAAACACAAACCTCTATCGGGGCGAGTCAAGATCAGGGACCTGTTAGCGTCACTTCACATTTTGGTTCAGCCCAACACAAAGAAACGCAAACGCAAATCTCTACTGAAGCGAGTCAAGACACGGGATCTGTTGGTGTCAGCTCAAAGCTCGGTACAGCTCAACAAACACAAACCTCTATCGGGGCGAGTCAAGATCAGGGACCTGTTAGCGTCACTTCACATTTTGGTTCAGCCCAACACAAAGAAACGCAAACGCAAATCTCTACTGAAGCGAGTCAAGACACGGGATCTGTTGGTGTCAGCTCAAAGCTCGGTACAGCTCAACAAACACAAACCTCTATCGAGGCGAGTCAAGATCAGGGACCTGTTAGCGTCACTTCACATTTTGGTTCAGCCCAACACAAAGAAACGCAAACGCAAATCTCTACTGAAGCGAGTCAAGACACGGGATCTGTTGGTGTCAGCTCAAAGCTCGGTACAGCTCAACAAACACAAACCTCTATCGGGGCGAGTCAAGATCAGGGACCTGTTAGCGTCACTTCACATTTTGGTTCATCCCAACACAAAGAAACGCAAACGCAAATCTCTACTGAAGCGAGTCAAGACACGGGATCTGTTGGTGTCAGCTCAAAACTCGGTACAGCTCAACAAACACAAACCTCTATCGGGGCGAGTCAAGATCAGGGACCTGTTAGCGTCACTTCACATTTTGGTTCAGCCCAACACAAAGAAACGCAAACGCAAATCTCTACTGAAGCGAGTCAAGACACGGGATCTGTTGGTGTCAGCTCAAAGCTCGGTACAGCTCAACAAACACAAACCTCTATCGGGGCGAGTCAAGATCAGGGACTTGTTGGTGACAGCTCACATATTGGTTCAGCTCAACAAACGCAAACCTCTAATAAGGCGAGTCAAACTCAGGGATCTGTCGGCATCAGCTCTCACTTCAGTTCAGTCCATCACGAACAAACACAAATCTCTACTGGCGTAAGTCAAGACCAATCTGTTGGTGGTAGCTCAAACATCGGTACAGCTCAACAAACGCAAATTCCTACTGAGGCTAATCAAGACCAGAGACCTGTTGGTGACAGCTCACTTATCGGGTCAGCTCAACAAACGCAAATCCTACCTTGGCCAAGTCAAAACCGGGAATCAGAAGCACGCCGTGAAAACGCTGGTTCCCAACACCAAAGACAAAATACTGGGTCGTATCGAGAGTGGGAAAGAGAAAACGATGGTTCGAATAGAGCTGGACAGTCCAACTACACCATGAGACTACTGTTCGAACGTCCAGATAGGACACGTCTTGAATGGAGTCTGACTTGGACTCAGCCATGACTCACGTGTATTCGGTCTTTGAACAGGGTTATCTGCTTACCCTTTACTAAGCCGAAAGGGGTGATTAAGACCATCATTATTAACAACTTTTACTATGGGGCCAAGCCAAAATTCGAGAAAATAAATCAGCTGTTCCATACAATATTGCAACTCGAAATTGACAAAATGTATGAAACGGCTGCTTTTTTTTTCGAATTCCGGATTGGGCCCATAGTAAAAGTGATTCATGGTGGTCTTTATCACCCCCTTTCGGCTTCCACCAGTTCTGGATAGCCCTGTATTTCTAGGTTTTATTTTAGCCTGTCCATGTTTTCTAAGGCAACCCTTACACTTGTAAGTTTTACTCACGTAAGTAACTTAAGCGATTAACTTACGATAACTTTGCAGATAGAAGCACTCTTTGTAAGTAGCTTATCGTAATTTTTTAATCGTAATTTACATAAATAACTTACGAAAGCACCTTACAAGTGTAAGGGCGGTGTAAAAGTCCTAACAAATGTATCCTAACAAATTGGTTTGTTACACAGTAAGTTCACAGCATTTTTTGATTGAAAATAATTCAGATGAAACAAAATTCTAAGGTATTTTGGTAAGTAAATTCACTCGTTTTCTAAAAGAATATAATTCTCAAGAATTATATCGTCCGTAAGTCACTTGTTTTCTAGACGAAGGATTTTTCACGAATTAATTTTTAATTCATATGGATGGTCTAGTATTTAGATGAACACAATTATATCAATTTTAGTAGGTGTGCTCCTGTATCTTCTATAATAATTGACTAATTGTAAAATTGTGTGGTTGATCATAATATCAGAAAGTTAGATCCTTTCTGGACTAGGTAATTCTCAAGAATTATTTTTGCATCGGGAATTTTTCTCCTGTTTTCTAGACGTAATTTTCATGAATACTTTTTTAATCCGTAAGTTAGTTTCTATGTTTTTAGCCGAAGAATTATTATATTTATGAATAGTAAGTGTGCTCCAGTGCCGTTTATAATTCTAATAAGCGTGCTCTCCTATGACAATTAACTGATTGTAAAATTGATAACGTAAAATGAATTGATTATTATATAAGAGTTCACAATTTTTGTTTAATTGACGAAACAAAAATACGTGTCTAATATTTTTTGATAGTCTATCTGACGGACGAATTATATTATTTAATCATCTTGCCTATTCTCAAGAATTATTTTGTCGCTCAATAAGTTTGCTCCTGTCTTAATACAAAAATAATTCTCAAGATTTTTAGTCAGTAAGTTGCTCCTTCATACGTTATTTACGTACAAATAAAATTATAAAGATTTTTTAGAGTGAATTCTCTTCACATTGTAATAGCTCTGTGCTCTATGTATTCATAATTTAGACGGAAATATTTTCTGATGATATATGTACCTCCTGGTATAAGCGGAATCAAACTTCTCGGCGGGTGTGAAGTTAACTACAAGCTGCACGAAACCCAATAATCCTCGCACAGCTATTATGTAATCTTCAGACAGGATTGTTTTGCCCAGCTTGGAGGTAACTTGGTCAAGAAGTCAAGTTTTTATGTTCACTATATTATTATGTGTATTTGTAAGTATACAGGGTTATTTCTAATCAATTTGCATCCTTTCAGGGGCTTATTCTGTACATCAAAGCTAACAACTTTTGTTCTACAACTTTTGTCAAAACTAAAACAAAAATCCGCTGTTCCATACATTTCTTGCCTTGTTTCTTTTCTACATTGTTTTATTTCTTTCTGCATTGTTCCCTTTCTTCTATCGTACGGCTAGACAGACGCGACCAAAGCGCCACCCTTTTATGGTGGACATTCCACGCGTTAGAACCAAGCGTTTTGAGTCCACATTCCTCATACGAACAGCCAGAATGTGGAACGCTTTGCCTGAGTCTGTCTTTCCGCTAAAGTAGGTACAATGTAGGTGTCTTCAAATCTCGAGTAAATAGGTATCTTCTAGGTGAGCGTGCTACATCCTAGACTGCATATCTGCTTAACATCAGGCAGTGTGTAGGCAAACGCAAAACGATTCGAAATAAAAACAAAATTAGTCGCGTGCGAACGATATTTTTCTATGGAACAACAATTTTTTTTTAGTTTTGACAAAAGTCACAGAACATAAGTTGTTAGTTTTGATGTACAGAATAAGCCCCTAAGAGGATGCTAATTGATTAAAAATAACCCTGTATAACCGTCTCACTTGCGCATCAAATTGAAATTTCCATGTACTTTTGAGCGTAGTAACAATTTTCATAGTGGATCCACGATATTTGTTTTTGAATATTACCATTCGGTAATGTTATACGTAATTTTTTGTAAAAATTACTAAATTAAGTTAGTTTTTTTGACGCAAGCGGAAAGCATTTTATGTTAGAACTTTGTTTAAAAGTATTAATTTATGATTGTATTTGTATGGATTTATAAATAATACCAAAATGTAATTGACATCGATCTAGGTATATATAGGCCGCGTCACGCAAGTTGGCGGATATGAAGTTATGTTGTTTTTGAACTTTCGCGATTTGAACAACATTATTATTATATACTACGGGACTAATCGCGCACTAAAATTACGAAATAAATAAATACCTCCTCATCCCGACGTTTCGGCCGAGTTGCATCGACCGTGGTCACGGGTAGACTGAGTGAGTCAGTGTTACATCGACCGTGGTCACGGGTAGACTGAGTG
Organism: Hypomecis punctinalis; assembly: GCA_949316475.1. NCBI lineage: Eukaryota > Metazoa > Arthropoda > Insecta > Lepidoptera > Geometridae > Hypomecis > Hypomecis punctinalis. Next base: position 12,682,665 of record OX438822.1, read on the forward strand.
AGTCAGTGTTACATCGACCGTGGCCACGGGTAAACTGAGTGAGTCAGTGTTACATCGACCGTGACCCCGGGTAGACTGAGTGAGTCAGTCTACCCGCGACCACGGTCGATGCAACTCGGCCGAAACGTCGGGATGAGGAGGTATTTATTTATCTCGTAATTTTAGTGCGCGATTAGTCCCGTAGTATATAATATTAAGGAAATAAAGTTAGGTACAAGCTACGCAATACCCAATCAATGCGCGGCTTTGTGTGAACCAGTCAGGATTGGATGTTGCGCAGCTTGCACCTAACTTCACATCCGCCAACTTGTGTGGCGCGGCCTTAATACTATACTTAATGTTATTCATGCTGAATTATGGTAAAATAAATATTATTTAACAAAATATTGTTGTCTTTTTCTTTTATTCTGTCTATTCTACACTATGTTTATCACCGTACCTAGAGACTTTTTCAGAGGTAGATAGAGCTATGTAGAGGACTATGCTCATAGTCTCTCTGCGAGATCGAATCAGGAAGGAGGAGATCCGTAGAAGAACCAAAGTTACCGACCTAGCTCAGCGGATTGGCAAGTTGAAGTGGTAATGGACTGATGACCGATGGGTTCGAAAAAATCTCGAGTGGAGACCACGTACCGGCAAAAGCAGCGTAGGACTCCACCCGCAAAGTGGACGGATGACATCTTTAAGACCGCAGAATCACTTCGCTTCCAACCGGTCTTATTGGAGATCCATAGGAGAGGTCTATGTTCAGCAGTGGACGTCTTAAGACTGATGGCGGGATGGATGAGGTACCAATAGCTGCAACTTTTACCTTTCAAAGAAAAATATAATCCTTACTGAAGGTCGTGTGTCGTCCTGGCTGCATCACTGGATGCTATAGCTGAAAGGGTAATGGATATACTGATATACCTGATTTGGGGGCTGAAGATCACGGCGCTATCTTGACTGGATATCTCCATAGACTCATCACGGTAGCTCTCCAGTAAGCCTTTCTATCCATATCTTTTCATTTATGGTCTCCTGGTACTTTGTTTCGTTATGAAATCTCAGTTAAAGACCTATGAAGATAGGTTAAAAGCTCTTCGTCTCACGACCCTCGAAGAACGACGATTGCGTGGAGACTTGATTGAGACCTTCAAAATTCTCAATGGCTTCTATAATATCCCGAATATCCGCGACATATACACTTTGAAGGAAAATATGCGCGATAGCAGACGCCATACAATCCTCTTACAGCCTACACCATCACAAACCAACACTGCACACCACATCCTCTGCAATAGAGTTGTCTACAATTGGAATACGTTGCCTGAGGATGTCATCTCAGCAAGAACTATAAACACATTTAAGAATAGACTGGACCTTTGGATAAGGAAGGAAAAAAAATCCTTGACAGATAAATATTAATTTTATTCGACACTGCTTGATATAGGCACATCAGTATACACTGCTCGCCTATAAACAAATAAATAAATAAAGGGGATGTTCTATCATATTCTGTGGCTGAAATGATGATGGATATACCTGGTCTGAAGGTTGAAGATCACGGCGCCATCTTGACTAGATATTTCCATGGGTTCATCCCGGAAGCTCTCCAGCAAGCCGTCTCGTTTGTACACGTGCTCCAGGTCTGCCGCTCCGGAGAGTTTCACCGCGTTGTGTTCAGGCAGGAACTCCATGCTTTCCATGCCTGAATACATATTACATAATCATCTTGATATACAAAACAGCGGTCATCTTGATATGAACTTAGATATGAATACCTCAACCTCAAGGAAACTAGTGTACTAAACAAGATAAACTTAGACGATGAACCCCAAACTAAGCTCGAGGCTTGTATCTTGGGGTTCGAGTGGGTAGTTACCAAAATGGATTAATGTTGTATATACAGAGTTTAATGAGGTACTTATATGCAGAGATGAAATAATTTATAAATTATATATTTTTAATTCTGAGAGCCTGTGTGTGTGTGTGTGCGTGTGTGTGTTCGTGTGTGAGTGTGTGCAACACCGCAATACACGCAATAGGCTGAATCAAACTATTTGGTGGCTGTGAAGTTAGCTACAAAAATCCTGAGTAAAGTAGCTCACTTTATATAGCAGTTTAATGCCACGAAGACTTACCTAAGGCTGTATGTTTTCGGCCAAAATGAGACCCTTCCAATTGTCTCCCGCTTTCCGCGGTGTCTCCGTTCTGGTAACCGACAGCTTGGAACTATTAGGCGTTTCACTCTCATCGACTCTTAACTTTGGCTCATACATAGAGTCAAAAGCCCAATTAGCCTCCAAAAAACTTGGTGTTCTCTCTAAGGTGAGACGGTATTTCACACCTGAGCAACTGCTTAGTCTTTGTAAAGCACAAGTCAGGTCTTGCATGGAATACTGCTCTTACCTTTGGGATGGCTCTGCCAAATATCAACTGGAAGCTCTGGAGTCGATTGAGAGGCGAGCCAGGAGGCTGATTGATAACGACACGTTGACTAAGTCGCAGCTGCAAAGTCTCGAGCATCGACGGAAGGTAGCGTGTTTGTCGGTCTTTTATCGGATACACTTCGGAGAGTGCGCCCAGGAGTTGCACAATCTGGTCCCCCCTGCCCCTTTCTTCTATCGTACGGCTAGGCAGACGCGACCAAAGCGCCACCCTTTTATGGTGGACATTCCGCGCGTTAGAACCAAGCGTTTCCTTCCTCCTCATTCCTCATACGAACAGCCGGAATGTGGAACAATTTGCCTGGGTCTGTCTTTCCGCTTAAGTACAACGTGTGTGCCTTCAAATCCCGAGTAAATAGGTATCTTCTAGGTAAGCGTGCTACACCCTAGACCGCATATCTGCTCAACATCAGGCAGTATGTAGTCAAACGCAAACCTATACGTAATAAAAAAAAAACAGCTTTTGGGTATTCAGCTGCGAGGATCGAGTTTATTTCTCAGCTCGTAGCTATATAACTTCACAGCCGCCAAGAAGTTTGCTTCGGCCTATAACTATTAAGCAAAACAAAATTAAGATTTGTCAAAATGGAATAGAAAGAAGTACACTAGGAGTAAAAAGGAAAGACAGAGAAAAACTTATAGACATAAAAAGTAAGACAAAATTCAAAAATGCCTACACAACATTCAAACGGCTAAAATGGAGATGGACAGGACACATGCTAAGAGAAAAGAAAGAAAAATGGACAAGACTATTAACTGAATGGTGTCCAGATAGCAAAAGAAAAAGAGGTAGACAAATCAAGAGGTGGGAAGACGACCTCAAAAATATAGCGGGCCCAACATGGACTCGTACGGGAAAGGACAGAGAAAAATGGAAATCTTTGGAGGAGGCCTGTGTCGGAAGACAAGTTGTACAGGAAAAGGAATAAAAAAATATATTTAAATTGATAATTATATATAGGTAAATTAAATTAAAAAAAAAATATTTCATTATTTTTATTTTATTTTTATAACTATTAAGTAGAGGTAGTCACCGAGGCCGAATCCAGTTGGGAGACATCATCATCATCACCACACATACAGATACAACGGCAAATGTGATAAAATATTTTAAAAAATATCGAATAAAAATCTGATAGTAGGGCTGGATGAACGCCTATATTATCAACTTACTTAATCATCATCATTAAATTATCTGTAGGACGTCTACTGCAGGCCTCCCCTATTGATTGACCATTGGAAGGGGTTCGCATCTAGCGCTTAAAAATAATATGCTTTTTTAAAGTCCCCGCCAAAAATATATTCGAAATATTAATTCGAAATTCGAATAAGTTTATAAACGAATAAACCTCTATCCGTGTTCCAAAAGATTTATTATTCAATTCCAAAAGAACATTCTGAGGCCAATGTTTTTTGGGGCTGGATACAGGCTATATTCTACTAGGCCACCACTGTACCAATAATAACTATGATAAAAATAGGAGAAATAAAAAAACTTACCTTGACCAAGCCTGAGCACGGCCAATATGGTAAACGTAAGAATCAAGTTCCCGATGGCGAGGACGAAGAGCAAACAAACCAGCGTCCAAAACGCGAATGTTTTCCGCCCTTTATGTACCGCTTTTGTCACATCGTTCCCGTTTTTATCGGAATAATTCTTCACTCCCTTATTCAAGAACGTTTGGCTCTGGGTTGGGGTCTTAATTATCAAGGCTTTTTCAGCGCGATTTCGCTCCAACGTGCTGTCAGACATGGCTTCGGATGAAGGAGACACCCCGCGGAGGCCGCTCAGCATATCGCACTAATGTTTACAGGAGTTTTCAGCGTGCAATCATGAATTTTATAAATAGCCCAAAATGCTGTGAGAAATGTCAGTCAAATTATCGAGCGCGATTTCTGTTATTTCATTGGTTGCTTTTGGACCAATCAACGGTGCGTATTTTTTTTCTTTAGCTTTTAGGGATGCCTTTGTACATAGAAAAAAATTACACCTCATAATAGAGATTTTTCGTCTATGGTTTACATCAAGCCATCAAGTACTTTACGTTCATGGTCACTTCGATTTCTACCACGATTTCTACCATAGAAACTTTGACGTTTGTGAAGTGCTGACAACATAACAGTGCAAAAATAAATTGACAATTTGCTTTGTAATCATGGCGTCAGAACGATACAGTTTTTCTCTTACAACTTTTAGGTAATATTAATTTATTTACGCCGTATCTGGTCCTAAAACCTATATAATATTAATCCCCAGTAGTAGTTCTGTGTACTTTTCGTTAGTTTCGCTCGGAAAAGTAGTAAAATGACCGGTTTCTGTATCAACAAAGTTTTCTTGAATTTGTGTGAAAAATAAATGTTTAATTCCATTATTCCACAGCCCGTCAGGGAAATTGGTCCAGATCGAATATGCTTTAGCCGCGGTAGCCGCCGGCGGGACCTCCGTCGGTATAAAAGGTAAGTGAAAATAATGATCATGATTGAGGTTATTTTAGCGTCTCCTAATCTTGCGACTCATTGTTTTGCTACCTTCTCTGTAACAATTGCAGTTTATTTACGCTGTAAATTACAACATCCAAAAGATTCGTTTCGAACTGCACAGCCGTAATAATTGCAATAACTGTATATTTCATTAAAATGCTATGTCATCTGAAACTAAAAAGATTTTGGTGTCTACCTTATTCTTTGAAACTCCTCTTTTACGGAAAAAATATGGCACATGAATATTGAATGCAGCATTCATACAATAATCCTAGTGACTTTCATTATAATTCTATTTTACATACCCATAATGCAATGTAAGAACTGTACACACTGCCTGATGTTAAGTAGATATGCGGTCTAGGATGTAGCATGCTGACATAGAAGATACCTATTTACTCGACATTGACATACGCATAATAACTCGCGCACATCAAGTAAGTACCATAGTTTTTAAAGTCAAAATGTTCGGTTCACAATGTTCATGCTCGTGCATCTCGACCATGAACAGCAGCATTGTGTGCCGAACTTTTTGACTATGAAAAATATGGTAGTTGATGAGTTATATGTACTGTATCAGCCTTTATAATAGTCCACTACAGAACGTAGGCCTACCCATGAAGGAATTTCTTCTGTGGACATGTGCAGGTTGCCTCACAATGTTTTCCTTCACCAAAAGGCCAGTAGTGTGAAATTCCGTACATAAATACCAAGGCATTCATTGGTACGGGACCGGGCTTGAACCCACGACCTCACGATCGCAAGGCGAGTGTCATTACCACTAGACCATGACGGCTTGAAAAATTTAAAACACGATGTAAGAACAATGTTTAAAAAACTGTTCCAGCTTCAAATGGAGTTGTGATTGCAACAGAAAATAAGCACAAGAGTATTTTATATGATGAGCACAGCGTCAACAAGGTTGAGATGATCACCGGACATATTGGTAAGCAAATTTTCTCTTTTCACTGTAGATACTGAATTTTTTAAATTTTACTGCTGAACATAGTCCTACCCAGAGAAGTTAATTCAGCCATATTCAGGTTTTATTACTGTGTCTAGTGTTATAAACTGTAATTTTATTGCAAAAAACATGACCTTACAACCACCACCGCTTTTATAAATTTCATGAAAACACTACACACAATATTTATTTATTTATTTATTTATTTGTTTATAGGCGAGCAGTGTATACTGATATGCCTATATCAAGCAGAGTCGAATTAAATTAGTATTTATCTGACAAAGAAATGTTTTCCTTCTTTATCCAAAGGTCCAGTCTATTCTTAAATGTGTTTATAGTTCTTGCTGAGATGACATCCTCAGGCAACCTATTCCAATTGTAGACAACTCTATTGCATAGTATGTGGTGTCCAGTGTTGGTTTGTGATGGTGTAGGCTGCAAGAGAAACTTATGGCGTCTGCTATCGCACATATTTTCCTTCAAGGTATACATGTCGTGAATATCCGGAAGATTGTAGAAGCCATTGAGAATCTTGAAGGTCTCAATAAGGTCTCCACGCAATCGTCGTTCTTCCAGGGTCGTGAGACGAAGAGCTTTTAACCTATCTTCATAGGTTTTGCGGCGCAGAGCATATGGAATCCTGGTGGCTTTTCTTTGTGCACTTTCAAGCAAATCAATATCCTTCTTAACTCTTTCAGCCACACTCCTTCAAATATGGCGTTATAAATGAAATAATGGATTATTTAGGTCTCTTAGGGTATGTTTATTATAAAAAATATGAAAAAAAAAATCTACCACATGAGGTTTACGAGAAATAAGGTGGTTAGTTTGTTAACCACTGTGACGGTTGGCATCAATAATTTACCTAAATTACGTAATTATACATTATACATTTTGATGATGAAAAATGGTATGATTATTTTTTATGAAAATCTAATAAACAAAGAGGCACTTTACAAGTGCTGCACTGCCAAACATGCGTGCTGGGCTACTTTTAGTTCTATATTTTGCCCATCTTCTTGACGTAGTACGCTCCGGTTGATGCATACTGCTTTCCAGACGTAATTCTTGAAGAACTGATGGTTTGTGGCGTTATATCAGAACATGCAGAGGAGAAGAAGGCCCAGAACTACTGTTGGAGTATCTGAAACCTGCTCTTTGCTTATTAGTCTTGAATGGCGCCAGGATTCCTTGAAAAACTCTTCTTCTGAAGTCTTTTGTCGTCAATTGATCCATTTCTGGATGATGATCGTTCTGAAGATCTTTATAATTACTAAAAATTCCAAACCACAGTCCAAAAAGTGAAAAAAAAAACCCGATGCCACCATTTATGGGATTTCCTGTCAATAGCCTGTGCACTTTTTATCTGGTCGAATTTGTCAACAAAGTTCATATTGCTGTTGTACTGCATCACGGCTTCAGGGCATGTCATTTCGCTTCTGTATCCATTGCATTCTCTGCGTGTAACAACACTAGTATGTTTTGATCTAAATAGTTGGTAAATATAAAAACAGATCTCTTGTCTTTCCATTTGAGAATGCCGACGTTAGTGTCACTGACCCTGTAATCGTGCTGTTCTCGTTTCAGATCTTTGTCTTCCTTCAGTTTTGGCAGAAACTTGCGATTGGAATTGACAGTACTACAAGTCAATATTTTATCTTTTTAACACAGAATTACTAAGAGAAAAAGAACACATAAAAACCTACTACAGCCACAGTGGTTAAAAATCAAACCACCTTATTAATTTCGTTATATCCAAAAGAATATAAAAGATAATGTGCAAGTTTTATAAGTAATTTATCAAAGGCATCACAAATAACAAAAATATACATAATTCATAACATAAATATTCATCTTACCTTTTTTACACTATTTTAAAACGCACGGTGGAAAAAATTTCACTACGTCACTTTTCCAATTCAAATTATTTTTCTAATGGCTGCACCTGTGCGCCAAAGTTTATGAAGGCACGGTTGTCTTATATGTTAAGAAGCGTAAAAGTTCAAAAAACCAATAATATATGCCGTAAAAATATATTTAAAAAAATCGCGAATATGTGGTTAGGAAACTGACCACTAAACCTGAAAGAGTTAAAGTAAGGACTCCACACCTGGAACCCATACTCTAGCAGATTTATAAGTTTTTAAATGGTTGGAACCCTACACTGTATCTCATGTTTTTTTTTTATTGTTACATTTTTTCCATTCCAAAAATCACATGGATTCATAAAAGTAAGAATTTTCCCATGTATGTTTCCAGGCATGGTGTACTCAGGCATGGGCCCCGACTACCGACTGCTGGTGACGCAGGCCCGTAAGATGGCTCAGCAGTATTTCCTGATGTACCACGAGCCCATACCCACCGCGCAGCTCGTGCAGCGCTTGGCCACTGTCATGCAGGAGTACACGCAGTCTGGGTGGGTGTTGACCATTATTCTTGTTTAATATGGAGGCAATAAGTCCTGCACTGATGTCTCACATAGGGTGTTTTGTGCATTTCCCTGAAGCGTCACCCCATCCATCCATCCATCAGCCAAAGGACGTCCACTGCTGGACATAGGCCTCCCCTATGGATCTCCAATAAGACCGGTTGGAAGCGGCTTGCATCCAGCGCGATCCTGCGGTCTTAACGAGGTCATCCGTCCACCTTGTGGGTGGACGTCCTATGCTGCACTTGCCGGTACGTGGTCTCCACTCGAGAACTTTTCGACTCCACCGGTCATCAGTCCTCCACGCTATGTGCCCTGCCCATTGCCATTTCAACTTGCTAACCCGTTGGGCTATGTCAGTAACTTTGGTTCTTCTACGGATCTCCTCATAAAGCGTCATCCGAGCCAGCCCAACTCCTTAATGTAACGGAGTGTAGCTCTGGGCCGCTGGCGTTTCTGCTACAGTGGCTTGAATGGTATGAGATGGAGATGTGGCTGATGAAGTAGAAGAGTTGTGCTAACTTTTTAGTAGTTCTAGTTTCTAGTGGCTCTGCAGTGCCGCAGAACATGCTCTACAGTTTCATATTCTTGTAGACAGCTGAGACAGCCACAAATATGCTAACCTCGGTAGTGGTTACATACAAGTATTTGAGCCATTTGGAGTTGAGACTTTGGGTCCGTGGGGGCCGGGAGCTCATCTCGTTTTCAAAAGTCTTTCTGAGCGTCTGGTGGACGCGACGCGTGACCAAAATGCTGGTGTTTATTTGGCTCAACGTATAAGCATTGCCATTCAATGTGGCAATGCTGCCAGCATGCTGGGCACGCTGCCAACTGGCAGTGGGCTTGAGCACTTGGATTATCTTTAGACCTTCAAGGGTCTGTGGATGATCCAATTGCTTTCTATGTAGTAGTAGTGTAGTATTGTCATTATAAACAATACAAGTGACTATGTATTTGTGACTGGTGTTATTAGAGATATATAGAAGAGGCCTATGTCTAACACTATAGGTCCTATGACTGAAATGAAGGTAATAATCTTTTCTTTTTTAACCCAACTACTTGGTTATTAACTACAACTTACTTTTTTTTACTTAATTTACTAAAAGGAATTAAACATACATATTCATCCATTTATTTTATACTTTCAAAATGGGTACATTTTTTGCATTTTTCTTAGTCCACTTAATTTGTAATAATATGGAGTTATACCCTTGTAAAGTGATTGGGCAACTTTACATAGTCCCCTCTAAGAATAGTTTAAAACTTTTAAATCTTTTATAATGTATCCACGACGTGTACACCTTGAAGGAAAATATGCGCGATAGCAGACGCCATACAGTCCTCTTACAGCCTACACCATCACAAACCAACACTGCACACCACATCCTCTGCATTAGAGTTGTCTACAACTGGAACAGGTTGCCTGAGGATGTCATCTCGGCAAGAACTATAAACACATTTAAGAATAGACCGGACCTTTGGCTTATCCAAAAAAAATTCCTTGACAGATAAATATTAATTTTATTCGACACTGCTTGATATAGGCACATCAGTATACACTGCTCGCCTATAAACAAATAAATAAATATTATATTTTTTACATTAAATGTTGTGTCACATGTTATAAATCAGTTGGGATCAAGTATGTAGGATGTCTATCCACAAGGTGGACGGATAACCTCATTAAGACTGCAGGATCGCGATAGCTGCAAGCCGCTACCAACCGCTCTTATTGGAGATCTAATATTTTGTGACATCTTACACACGGCCTCTGACCCCAAACTAAGCAAAGCTTGTGATATGGCTGCCAGATACTGATATACTACATATACTTATTTTTTTTAAATACATATATAGATATTAACTAAATAACACCCAGACACAGAGCAAACATTTATGTTCATCACATAAATATTTGCCCTGGTGAGGATCGAACCCACGCCTCTTTGATCCAGAAGTTAGGGTCACTAACCACTATACAATCTATAGGGGAGGGCTATGTCCAGCAGTGGACGTGCTATGGCTGATGGCTGGATGAAGTATGTAGTCTAGATAATCTGCAATGAACCATGTATTTCCAGTGGTGTCCGCCCGTTCGGCGTGTCGCTGCTGATCTGCGGGTGGGACGAGCGGCCCTACCTGTTCCAGTGCGACCCGTCCGGCGCCTACTTCGCCTGGAAGGCCACCGCCATGGGCAAGAACTTCAACAACGGCAAGACTTTCCTCGAGAAACGGTCCGTATGACAGCATATTGAAATATGTAGCGCTTACAGGGTAGTTTGCAGGGGCGTAGCTACCGCCGTATCTAACCGTAGAGTCTGGCTAACGAAAGTTGATACTGGAATTTTTCGCAAACTTTTTAAATGACAACACATGGTGCTACTACCATCGCGGATTTACCTTTAAATTGGGGTATTTTACCTTGTATTAAAAACTTATTCAAACTTTATGTACTAAACTGAACAAAATGATTCATTATTTTATGATAATATTCATCGTAATGAAGTAGATAGGTACGCGATGAAATCATTTGGAGAGCAATGCAAAGCCTCAGTTTGGCATCATAATAACGTCAAAAAACAGAAAATAATTAACGTGATGAATATAAAACTCCTACACCACAAGTTAAAGCTTGAAAAAAAGATTTTTTTGCGATTCCCCCAAAGATTTGGAAGAATCAAAATCGCAGTATGGTAACAATGCTACATCGTGTGAGTGAGAGAAAGTGTTTCCCTCTCAGTTTAGGGCTGCCATACTGATATTTTTTAAATTTGCCGCGCTTTGTCAATATCAACTTTCGTTAGCCAGACTCTATCAATTATACGAGTGCTATACGAATGTACAGTCTACGTCGCACTAGTGACGTCACGAGTCCCCACTTCCAAACTTTGGTAAGGTTTATCTTTGTCATTTATTGTTTGACTGACAAAAGAAAAACTATCCAATATTTTTTAGTAATCTAACTAACGGACTAATTAAAATAATCAATGAAATTCGTCGTGCTTCACACACTAGGTGTATAGAAACTTTCTTTTTGTGATAAACTCACTAATTCGGCGCCTTCGCAGAGAGCGTTTTAGCTTAATTGGACAGAGCATCTGGGCCGGAGTCCCAGAGGATGCAGGTTCAAATCCTGCGAACGCGTCAATTTTTGAAATGTTTATCACAAAAAGAAAGTAATTATAATAATGTTTTTTTAAACCCAGTAATCGTTTCAACCGTTTAACCAAGTCAGAGGCCTTCAGGAGGCTTAGAAACTCTGACCATAGGACTAGCCGCTCGCCCTATGTGGGTAGCTACAGATCTGCGGGTGGAACGAGCGACCCACCGATTAATTAATTAATTTAACAAGTAATTTGTTCCCCACAGGTACACAGAAGACCTGGAGCTGGATGACGCGGTGCACACAGCCATCCTCACGCTGAAGGAAGGGTTCGAGGGGCAGATGACCGCCGACAACATCGAGGTGGGCATCTGTGACGCCTCGGGCTTCAGGAGACTCGAGCCCGCGCACGTGAAGGACTATTTGGCTAACATCCCCTAATAATATATTAGTACCTATTACTTTTATTCAATAAAAAATCTTTCGCTTTTTAGTTGCATTTTTATTCTTTGAATTCATGGAGATATTGCTTCCTTAACGACTATCGCAAACTGGGCGACCTCGCCGCGACAAGATGCGGCGTTGTCGTTTGCATCTGGCGTCTTGTCGCCGCGACTAGACGTGGAGCTGTCGCTTGCGTCGACAACTAGTTACGACAAACGTTTTGGAAGCGATCATTTAGTAGAGAGTATTCAAGAGAGACGGCCGTGTTGTTCAACTTGTGAGTGAATATGGAGCCTCTAGTTGCACTTGAGCTTGACTTGACTTACACGCGGCGACAAATAGTGAGCGCGCGCGACTCCCCCAGCTTGACTCCGCGACTCTGGCGCCAAGTGTGCGGAGCTTCAAGGAAATTACATGAAGTTTGTAGGCCGCGGCCTGTCGTCACGTCAAGTTGTCGAGCTGTCGCGTGTCGCCTAGTCTTAATCAGTCTTTTTAGAGTTCCGTACCTCAAAAGGAAAAAACGAAACCCTTATAGGATGACTTTGTTGTCCGTCTGTGTGTATGTCAAGACTCTTTATCTCGGGAACGCGTAAAGATATCGAGTTGAAATTTAAACTGTATACGTATATCTATGGTTTCTTGCAGTTGTGTAAAAGAAAAACTTCTCAGTTATCGTTTAAAAAAGTTAGAGCCGTTCATGTCGTAAAAAACCGCATATTTCGACACAAAAATCAAAACCTACAGGGTACTTCCCGTTGACATAGAATTGTATTTGGCGAGAAGCATTGTCTCAGAGTACTCATATAGGTTAAGGTAAAGGTTTTAATTATTTTAACAATGTGTTTGTACGGAACCCTTGATGTGCGAGCCTGACTCACACTTGTCCGGTTTTTTTTTGTAATACGTGGCCGTATCAAACTTTTTGGTAGCGTTGAAGTTTTGTTACAAACTGCGCCAACAAATCCTGACTGAAGCTTGCCTATGTAACAGCTACGCGAGGATTGGGCTTTGCGCGGCTTACCGTCTTGTAGCTAACTTTACAGTTGCCAAAAGGCTAGTTTCTGCCAAATAAACACTTTAAAGGCCAAATCAGTAACATCCTGACGCTGAAGGAAGGGTTCGCGGGGCAGATGACCGCAGACAACTTCGAAGTGGGCATCTGTGACGCTTCGGACTTCAGAAGACGCCCGCGCATGTTAAGGGGGCGCCTAATCCCAAAATCAAGCGAAAGGTGTGTAGCGACTAACTTCGCTACATGTGGCGGCACCACACGCGCGCCTCGAGAAACTAGCGTCAGCCAATCACAAGCCGAGGGCTGCATCGCGCAAACGAAATTCTCAGCGGCGGCCGAACTTTATTAAGACCAAATCATACACTGTCGGATAGCTATCCCCGGGCCCAACACCTCGCCCGGTGGAGTACTCCTATGCGAGATGTTATCCTATCTATCATCATCATCTCGACATGGACGACCACCTAGTCCATAGGTGTATTTTTAAAGACGTGTCACGTGGTGTTAAGGTAACGAAGATAAATATCCATATTAAAAAAATACTATAGGAAAGGAAAAAACCTATAGTAGCAAAGTAATCGATTAGAATTTTGGAAAATAATGAGGTAACTTTAGAAAAAAATTAAAACTTTGCATCATGAAATAAAAACATTTTATTTCAAGTGCTCCAAATTATCAGCGACAAGACCACATTATTTTTGACAAATTACGTAGCCAGACAGTAATGTTCTAGTCACATAATCAATTAGTTTTTTGTTTGTATAAATAAATAAAATCCCACCTAAAAATATAAGCTGGAGCACAAAGCCAACATCATCATAAACTGTGTCATGCGATTTTCGACTATTTGGCTAACATCCCATAATTATTATTAATAACTGTATTTTTCAATGAAGCCGTGGTGGTAACACCCGACCTGAAATCGTGAGGTCGTGGGTTCAAATCCCGATCTCGTACCAATGAGTTTCTTTGGAACTTATTTACGGAATTTCACATCATTGGCTTTTCGGTGAAGGAAAACATCGTGAGGCAACCTGCATACGTCCGTAGAAGAAATTCGATGGCGTATGTGAATCCACCAACCCGCACTGGGCCAGCGTGGTGGATATGGCCCAATCACCCTTCATGGGTAGGCCTACGTCCTGCAGTGGACTATTAAAAAAAGGCTGGTACAGTACAGTACAGTATTTTTCAATAAATAAATAACTTTCCGCTTTTCACTTGTTTTATTTTTAGAATTAGGATCTGTAAAGCTTGGAAGAAGTCTTGGTGGCTGTGAAGTTAGTTACAAACTGCGTAAAGCCCAATCCTGACTGACTCTCATGTAACAGCTGCGCAAGGATTGGGTTTTGCGAAGGTACCTTAAAGCCACCAAGGCATTTTATTCGGCATAGGTATATTTATACCCTGTAGAGACCGAATCTGAAACCCTCTGAAGGAAGGGTTCGAGGGGCAGATGTCCATCATCATTTGGTCCTTCCACCACCTTTTTAGGCGTGGTGAGAATTGGCCTCGGGGAGTGCTCCCCTTTGCCAAGGCTGGGCGCCAGAGGCCGTAACCCCTAGGGAATTTGTTATTATTATTTATTTATTTATTATTTACAGTAAAATATAGCTTTACAGATTACACAAAATCCAATACGCTACATTTTATACTTTACCTAAGAAACTATATACATAACAGGTACTTTTGTGCCGCTGGAGCACTTCCTGCTCTATGTAGGTTGCCTCTCCGCGGCGTTGTGGTCTGGGACGATCTTGGTCAGTCTCCGTAAGTCGTTAGTTAATTGTGTTAATCAGAGTTATCTTCCTCCGTATGTATTACGACTTCAGGTGGAAGTGCACGTCGTGATTTTACGTCAGGTGGGAGGGTGTAGAAGCGCAATGCTTCTCAAGTGAGGGTGTGGTCCATTATCTGCTCGTGTGGTCCATTATCTGCCCGGCAGATGACCGCATACAACATCGAGGTGAGCATCTGTGACGCTTAGGGCTTTAGGAGACTCGAACCCGCGCACGGTAAGGACTATTTGGCTAACATCCCCTAGTTAATAACTGTATTTTTCAATAAATAATTTTTGCTTTTCACCTGTTTTATTTTTGGAATTTAGCGAAATAGGTAGATTTTTTTGTAAAACGTAAATAGGCCTAAATAAACCTCAGACGAACTTTTCTTCACTTAATTAAAATTGGCTCTGTGTTGAAAGATTAAAAGAAATTTTTTCGCTGGTTATTATTCTGTTTTTTTTTGCTCACGTCTGTCATATTTACTGACTCAACATCAAAAAAATGTCGAGCTTTCTGATCTAACGATCAAAAAACAACGGAGTGTCATGGTTATGTAATGTTTACCTACTACAACATGGCTATGTTGTTCTTTGGTCTGACGGTGGTTTTTGCTTTAGGTCAACGTCCTAAATTTTAATTTTTCAAAGGCAAGAGTAAAAAGCGCCAAAAATTCCCACTTTAGGTAAGCACTTGATTGAAAAGTTTAAAAATAGTACCTATAGGTAAGGAGCGAGCTGTCTTTTCCTCATACCTATATCTATTTTGAAGTTACCGAAAAAGATTGCGCTCGCTACGCTTGTGAATAAAAGCAGTAGGTTTTTCTGCGTTATAACTGAATATCTTTAAAACATATTGTAAATAAAACCGATATTTTTTTGCATTCTGTATTATACTCGCGTTCCTAATAAATGTACCTACCTATTGTAGACACAGCTGTGATTGTAGAGCATTCCGTAATTCCGTATCCTTTTTTTTCTTCTTTCCCCATTTGGGGCATTTCGCTTCGTGAGATCGGCGCATTTGCCTTCCATATCCTTTCCTTCATATTTATTTTGAAGTTAGTAGGTACAACAATAAAAAAAAAATTAGCGCTCTCTGCTCTCGTGCATAATGGCACTGCGGGGGTCTGTCTTGTAACAAAATACCGAGAATTTTATTCAATTCTAGAAATGATTTTGCTATCGCCACGGATTTCACTTACCATTGTAAGTTTTCTTCATTTTATTCTGTTGGTAGGTAATTTGTTTACCGATCTGTTTAGGGTTCGACGGGCTCTTGAAGAAAACGACATTTTTCTATGAACTTTGTTTTTAGGAGTCTGTCTAAATTCAAATAAATGTTAGAATAGATTCCAATTCCAATAGAGGGTAATTCAGACCATCAACATGAACAGCTTTTAATAAGGTAACATACGAACTTTGTTCCGAACTTTGAATCCCCAATTCAAGAAAAAAGGCCATCTTTTTTCTCAACTTTTTTGCCTTTGTCTTGTCTGCAATTGTTTTTTGTTCGCTCTACCCACAGAAAAAAAAGGAGAGAAAAAGGCTCCACCTCAATTAGCTTAACATGCGACCATACGTAAAGCCACGTGTAGAAGACAATAACTGCAGCGAATAATTAAAATAAAACTAACACATAAACACCATCACTCTATTGAACGTAAAGCAGAAGTGGAAAAACAGGAAGAACAAAAGAAACCTAAACATTCTACTTATTTTTCAAAGGCATTAAAAATACATAAAGTTTACGGGAAAGTATTGCAGGTGCCCCGGTTGTGGCCACTGACCCGGTTATATGGCCATTTTGGTGTCAAAATAATTTCATAAATGGTAATTATAAACAATATAACAACATAAATATTGTTTGTGTGAATTTCAAACTAACTTTTTTTAAATATTATTTGAACGTTAAATTGTCTAATTAATCGTAAAAAATTCAAAGTGGCCACAAATGATACTAAGATGGCCACAACCAGGGCACCTACCCTATTTACATAAAAATACAATAAAAGGTCGCCAACACCACGTAAGAAACTCTTTTCGACGTTTGAAAAAGTGACAGATATATAATTTGCCGTACCTAACTCTGTCTCATTCTGACACGTTGGAAGAATATTTCGTGGCGCGCATCCTAGCCCGGCAGGTAGGTTAGATACAGCCCGTACAGTTGCCTACATTTACCCACCACCAATGTAGATATTAATTTGTAAGTTTTCTGGGGTTGGCAAAGAACTATCAAGGGTGGGCAAGGCGCAGTGTGTACGGATAGGAGGCACGAGTGCGAGTGCCCCCCACAGTCTGCCCACAGCTATGTCCTTGAGTCTGTGGGAAATTATTGATCGAGCGAACGAAGTGAGAAACATTTTCATTTTTGGCGTTTTGCTCTCGTCTGTCCAGATGTTGGTTTTCGTCTACAGGTCGCATTTTTCAACGAATCTCGACGAAACTTGGTACACAAGAATATCATTTTGTATGGCGATCTTCTAATAATATTTCGATATATTCTTGATAATTATTTTTTGCAAAAAATAGCATGACTGACTTCACCCGTGTACAGAACCATTACATAGTATAAAACAAAGTCGTTTTCCGCTATCTGTCCCCATGTATGCTTATATCTTTAAAACTATGCAATGGATTTTGATGCAGTTTGTTTTAATAGATAGAGTAATTCAAGATAAATGTTTATATGTATAATACACCTGTGCGAAGCCGATGCGCATCGCTAGAACGCAAATATTATGCATGGATCGATGTGGCATTTTTCACATTATTGTTGATTTATCAAAAATGGCTCAGCCGATTTCGATAAAATTTAAATGGGACCAATTTCGAAGTATACTCTTTCCTATAAAAAAATAAAATATTGGAATCGGACAACTACGAAAAAAGTTATGCGTGGTTATACATTAAAGATTAAAAATATAAGCGTCGAATTGTATACATACCTCCTCCGGTGGTTCGTCGGTCAAAAATGGGAAAAAATTGCTGTCGCGCTAATTATATGAATTATATCAGCTGATTTCGATAATATTTGTGAATAGATAGTTTATCTAAATCCTAATTAGTATCTTTCTAAATCCTATCAAGATCTGCGAGTAGGTACTTATGAACAAAATCCGTCAAGAGCGAGTCGAGATATAGGTGTCACTACCTACAACTCCTATATACCTAAGCTTATAAAGATTCAGAGATAATATGTATCGCGAGGTTACCTACTAGTTAATAAATGCCTGCGGAACCCCGCGGGTCTTCCGTAATCGCTTTTTACCGTCGATCTGGCTGAATGATTGGAAAGTGTCGATGTCGATTATTAGCGGTATCCACGTAATTGTGACACTCGGGCTTTTTGCGGTGAAATCGATACCACGGGCCCATTGAGATTTCAGAACGGTTGCCATAATTACAACACTAACTTGCGTATTAAAGTAGTAGGATAAAAAGTGTAGTAAAAAATTTGACTGCAATCGTTGTCATCATCCACAGTTACAGAGTCCACAGAGGATAATAAGGTACGAGGGCTTTTCTCGGAGTCTCTCTGCGAGGTCAAATCAGGAATGAAGGGGTCAGCATACGTACCAAAGCAAAGTTACCGACATGGTCCATCGAAATAGCGAGAAGGTAGTCAGGGGCGGCCCTAGGGCGGTGCGAGCGGTGCGACCGCACCGGGCGCCGTCATACGGGGGGCGCCGAAAACGGCCTAACGCATACTAGGTACCGATCGACTTACGCGCAAGCATGGGGGTGACACTGAGCTTCCGACGTTGCCTGCCCGGCGGCGTTTGTGAACACACAAGCATAATGCATATGCCAATGTCCAGGTAGAATCAAGTCTTATGTCAATGTCAACTGTTAGAATCAAGTTAGAACTTGTCAATAGCCCGTCGGACCCGTCCGTTGTAATTTTCGTTTTGAGGTTTTCAAGTGATTTCGCCGGTATTATTTTGTGTATTTCTGGCTATTTTAGCTTGAGCTGAGTTACAAGTCACCCCCGATCGTCCCACGATAAAACAGCAGCGAACGGTATTGTTTAGCGATTATTTGAGTATGAAGCTGCAGATGAAACACAGATTTTGAAGAACTTTTTAAAATTACCCTAGGGTGAACCAGCCAGTTCACGACCACTTAGTGGACTAGTAATCTTTGAAGTGACATTATTCACTATAATGATAATGTTCTGATTCAAATAATACTCAGAAGCTTAGAAAAAACCTTAAATAATTGAAAAAACATAAGTTTTTTTTTATGTTAGTAAGTAAAAAAAGTTAAATGTAGTGTAAAGTGTTAAAATAAATAATGATTTATCAAAATGTGCTATTTTTTAGTTCCCGACCACATGTGGTCAGTTTGCGTCCGACATTTTCGTTAGTTGACGTCCACTCAAAAGCCATTGAAAAAAGAGCCTTAGAGCATATTCTTAGGGTCGTAAATAATAACAGCATCAAATAATCATGTTTAAATGACATTTAATTTTAGTTATCTAATATTATTCATTCAATTATTTTAATGATATTTATTTTTCACCTATTCACACTTATTTAGTAATTTTAATAATAGTATTATTTACTTATTCACTGATTTTTGTATGGCATAAGACACGTGGTCGTTAGCTGACCGATTGTCGAACACCGAAATAATGCTTTATATTTTAATGGTAATCAACACATTTTGCTGGTCGCATTCTGAAGTGTACATAAACCACGTCCTAAAGATCAAACTGATAAAGACTAAAATGCTGTACCATGTAATCAGTTAGAAAATTTATGAAGAAGATCGATGGGAAATAGTCATTTGCCGACCATGTGGTCGTGAAATGATGCATGTATACACAATTTTAGTAGGTTAGTTTGCCGAACACCTATTATTTTAATTAAAAGCGCATATTTTACATTAAAATGACCCTTTAGGGATAATAACGTGTTTTTCTAAACATTCCAAGCTACATTTGGATGCGTGAATCTCGACAAAAACTTGTTTTAATTGCGGTTGAAAAAGTGTCCTCTCACTATTTTTTTCGTAAATTTGTGGAACAAATTCCGACACGTCCACTATGGGTCTGGTTCACGGGCTCATTGAAGTAGTGCATCACGTATCAGAAGACAAATCACAGTGTCGCGGAGGGGAAGCGATAGACTAAAGTATCGTTCAAAAACCAAAACAAACGTTGGCGCGCTTTTATTTAACTATTTATAGTGGTTTTATGAAAAAGTGGTCGTGAACCGGTGGTGGTCGGCAAACTGGCCATTTCACCCTATGATAGATACAATTGAAAATGCATTGGTTTGGACAATTATCCAAATTCAATGACACATGGTCTTTTTTGTATAACATCAAAATCATTCCTGATAAGTCTTTATTAGAAAAAGCCTGTGCAGATTTGCAAATAATTTTAACCGATGGGGAAAAATGTGACGTGTCTAGTTGCGAATTGGTTGAAGAACTGTTGAGCCTGCATCTATTATTAAAAAACCTTGAATCAGCAGAGCCAATAAAAGTTCTTCAACATATTAAAAAAAATGATTGGCAGGATATTTTCCCGAATGTGTGGCAGTGCTTCGAATTTTCATCCATTCCTATAACTGTCGCCAAAGGTGAACGAAGCTTTAGTAAATTAAAACTAATTAAAACGTACTTACGAACGTACAACGTGTCAAGAAAGACTCTCAGAAGCAAAACCTGTTGTTGGATGGAACAAGCACGTTCGTGAGGCTCACAGGTTGGCGAGGTGCAAATTCAATTGTTTGTTTGTTTGTTTGATTTTCGTGGTTTCTCATTCCTTTATTCTTTTCTCATCATAAAAAATTGACACGAAATAAAGAACATAAATGTTAAATGTTGTTTTTAAACTTTCGCGATTTGAACACATTATTATTTTATACTACGGGACTAATCGCGCACTAAAATTACGAGATAAATAAATACCTCCTCATCCCGACGTTTCGGCCGAGTTTCATCGACCGTGGTCACGGGTAGACTCTACCCGTGACCACGGTCGATGAAACGTCGGGATGAGGAGGTATTTATTTATCTCGTAATTTTAGTGCGCGATTAGTCCCGTAGTATAAAATAATAAAATAAATGTTAAATTAATTATACCTACCTTGTAAAATAATAAATGTCAATGTCTCGTATGTCAAGCTAATACGCGAGACATTGACATTGACATACGCGTAATTACTCACGCACATCAAGTACCACATTTTTTAAAGTCAAAATGTTCGGTTCGCAATGTTGTACTTCATGTTCGTGCATCTCGACCATGAATTAGGTACAGCTTGGTGTACCGAAATTTGACATAAAAATATGTGCGTGAGTCATTACGCTAATGTCAATGTCTCGCGTATGCTATATTTTACAAGGTATTGGTATGTTATTTTTTTCGTGTCTATGTAAACTGGGGCGCCACCTTAAGATCTCGCACCACCGAAAAGTTTAGCTAAGACCGCCCCTGAAGGTAGTGGGCAGAGCACATAGTTCGATTGAGAGGCGAGCCAGGAGGCTGATTGACATCGACACCTTGACTAAGTCGCAGCTACAAAGTCTTGAGCATCGTCGCAAGGTAGCGTGTTTGTCGGCCTTTTACCGGATACACTTCGAAGAGTGCGCCCAGGAGTTGCACAATCTGGTCCCCCCTGCCCCTTTCTTCTATCGCACGGCTAGACAGACGCAACCAAAGCGTCACCCTTTTATGGTGGACATTCCGCGCGTTAGAACCAAGCGTTTCGAATCCTCATACGAACAGCCAGAATGTGGAACGCTTTGCCTGGGTCTGTCTTCCCGTTAAAGTACAACGTAGATGTCTTCAAATCCCGAGTAAATAGATATCTTCTAGGTAAGCGTGCTACACCCTAGACCGCACATCTGCTTAACATCAGGCAGTGTGTAGTCAAACAAGAACCTATTCGAAATAAAAAAAAAGTTCTCGAATGGAGACTACGTACGTGCAGCGTATGATGTCCACAGACTAGGTGCAATGAAGAAATACTTTACCAATATAATAATAAAGATAAGAGCAGGAACGCGTTGGATGCAGGCCTCTTCCAACCAGGCTTATTGAAAATCCCCAGGATGGCCAATGTCCAGCAGTGGATATCATACGGCTGGAAGGATCCACATCCAAAGCCTTCCTTATATCACAGCTTAGTTTTTTTAATGCGAATAAGTTCGCGCTTCGCCTGATAGTAAGCGACGTTGAGGTCGAAGATGTAGGTACCTAAATAAAGATATTATTTTTTTGCTTTTTAGGGTTCCGTACCTCAAACGAAAAAAAAGGAACTTTTATAGGATCACTTTGTTGTCCGTCTGTCCGTCTGTGTGTATGTCAAGACTTTATCTCGGGAACGCGTAATGATATCGTGTATACGTATATCTATGGTAGGTCTCTTGCATTTGTGTAAAAGAAAAACTTCTAAGTTATCGTTTAAAAAAGCCGTTCATGTCGTAAAAAACCGCATATTTCGACATTCACAAAAATCAAAACCTACAGGGTACTTCCCGTTGACACAGAACTATGAAATTTGACAAGAAGCATTGTCTTCGAGTACACATATAGGAATAAATCTGAAAACTATACATTTTTATTTAAATCACAAAAAATAGGGCCTCAAAATTCACAAAATATGGGTTCAAAATTCAAAGTGAGTAAATCGTATCATGTAAGGTATAGAGTGCCAAGTGGGAGTTTTGCAAATCAAATCGAATTACTTTTGCGTCGCGTTGACCGAGCGCGACGTGCACACACGCGAGCACATTGACACACACGCTTGAATTAGCCAATCACAGACGTTGCCGCGCTCGTGTTCGATCGCTTTGGCGCTCATTACATTACCGTAATAAATACTCACACTTAGCTATTCAGTTTTCTGTACGTGACACAAGATGGCGCTGTGCCATTTCCATAGAAATCACATCAAACGTTAACGCGATCGAGCTCGAGCGAAAATCTCCCACTTAGCACTCAGAAGTATATTGTGAAACCGCTTCGTTCGTACCTTGTTTTTTTTTTGTTGCCGGGGGGGATATATTTTACAGATACCAAGCTGCGTTGGGGTGCAACTGGGTTATGTGATCTTAACCACTAAAACCCCCCTCGGTAGCCGCCTTCGTACGTACCTAGGTACCCAAGTAGATTTCACGATCGACTGCGTAATCGGTAATACGTATCGAAGGAAAATCGACACTGTAGGGGTGGTAGTGAGGCGTCTTTCTACTTGTCGTGTAGTAGGTAAAAGAGGATGAAAAAATCGCGTAGCTCTGATAGATAGCTACACATTCTCCGAAGTGAATCCTAAAAACATCAATTGACCCCTTAGTAAAAATTGTTAATGATGATGGCCGGAAACACTTCCTTTCGGCGTAGTACACCAGATCTGGAAAACCCTGTTTACTAGTGATATTTCTGAACGAGATGCATTCAAGGAAAACTCTATATTTAAGTAAGAATTCATTTCTTTGTGAAGATGAGTAATAGGGGAATCCGGGGATGTACCTACACCGTCCCTACACAATAATACCTATATTGCACTTACGCGAGATAATTCAATTCTACATCAGTGCAAAATGAATCAACTTCAACAGTGATGGTGTGTGAAGTGAAGTGCACAGTTATAACAAAATATCGTCCGTGACTGTCAAATATCTCCTTAAGTCCGTTCATCCTAACATACGGGTAAGTAAATGGACGGACTGCCTCGGTGGCTCAGTGGTTAGTGAACCTGACTTCTGGATCAAAGAGGCGTGGGTTCGATCCCAGCAAGGGCAAGCATTTTTGTGATGAACATAAGTGTTTGATCTGTGTCTGGGTGTTATTTAGGTACTATCTATATAAGTATGTATTTAAAATATGTATAGTCTCTGGCAGCCATATCACAAGCTTTGCTTAGTTTGGGGTCAGAGACCGTGTGTAAGATGTCCCCCAATATTTATTTATTTAAATAAAAAAATCGGCCAAGTCCGAGTTGTACTCGCGCACGTAGGGTTCCATACCGTATGGAAGCCCCCCTTAATATTTATTATTTAATTTAATTTATTTTCAAAGTATATATAAGTACAAATAAATATTTAAAAAAAAGTACATATATATCTTGTGAATATTTAAAGCGATTTCCTGTGACTGTTAATATCGAGCGAAAAACGGCAAAAAACAGGTTTGTT
Source organism: Hypomecis punctinalis (assembly GCA_949316475.1). NCBI lineage: Eukaryota > Metazoa > Arthropoda > Insecta > Lepidoptera > Geometridae > Hypomecis > Hypomecis punctinalis. The sequence goes on from OX438822.1 coordinate 12,706,462, forward strand.
GTATAGGAGCCCCCCGTAAATATTTATTTTAGTTTATTTTTCAACTGCATAGCTATAACGGTTCATGAGATTATACAGCCTGGTGACAGACAGACAGAAAGACGGACAGCGGAGTCTTAGAAATAGGGTCTCGTTTTTCTCTTTGGGTACAGAACCCTATTTTATTGCCATACCCTTAGAGGGTCATATGTATTTGACATTAATTATATCATGTTATCAAAGAACTGCAATAAATTGAATTGAATTTACTTCTGAAAGTATCTCACTTTGCAAAGCAACCTTGTATACCTAAAATGTTTTTTTGGTTTCATTACTTCGAGCAAATATCATTTGCTCGAAGCTTAATCATAAGTTTATTAAAAATGTATTGTATAACCCAATTCTCGCGCAGTTGTGTGAGTTTCAGTCAGGATTGGGCTATTCGTAGCTTGTATTTTATTTAGCTTGCATTTGCATTTTATTTGCGGACGATAAATCTATTCTTACTTCTTGCACAAATGATTTGAATTGGCACGACAATCTTAATGATATTTATTCAGGGTTATTTCTAATCAATTAGCATCCTTGAAGTGGCTTATTCTGTACATCAAAACTAACAACTTTTGTTCTGCAACTTATGTCAAAACTAAAAAAATATTTAACAAAATGCCAAATAATATAAAAGATATTGAAAAGGAAAACAGTTTTATAAAACAACTAAAATCATTCTATTATCCAAATGCTATTTACACATTAGACGAATTTTTTAATGATAATCTAGAGAACATAATAATAAATCGTTTCAATACAAATAATACAATTGCCATACCCTTATAGGGTCATATGTATCACTATACAAACATGTTAATTAAGAACTGCATGTAAATTTCATATGTTGCAATAAATGATTTGAGTTTGTAGTTAACATTACAGGCGCCAAGTTGTAGGTAATTATTCGACCTATACCTAATTATATAAAAAAATATATATGTATTTTGGGACATCTTACACACGGCCTCTGACCCCAAACTAAGCAAAGCTTGTGATATGGCTGCCAGAGACTGATATACTACATATACTTATTTTTAAATACATACTTATATATATAGTAACTAAATAACACTCAGACACAGAGCAAACACTTATGTTCATCACATAAATATTTGCCCTGGGTGGGGATCGAACCCACGCCTCTTTGATCCTGAAGTTAGGGTCACTAACCACTGAGCCACCGAGGCAGTCATATATACGTAAGTTCGTATATGCCGGGTGGCTAAGCCCTGGTGTCAGTGTTTTTAAGCCGCCTAAAGGCCTCTGACATGGCTGAACGGGGCCTACAATTGAACGTGTCATCTGAGCCACGGTAGCGCTGGATGGCTAGATAGAAATGCCACCCGCGGTCACCCATCCAAAGACTGACCGTACGGAACGTTGCTTAGGTAACTTCGGTGATCGCTGACAAACACCCAGTCAAACTACGTAGTGAGCGCTACATGGCCGACACAGGTCAAATGACGTAGATAAAAGGTCGGGGGTTAGGGAAAAGTCCTCACAAAACATAACCACATACCATCGACTTGGCATTTGTTTATATGCCACATACCACCTAAACCACGAGTGATGCCAACGACCGATGCCATAAATTATCATAAATAACAGGTTACCATGATATGAGTCTGATAGACATAGGCCGATTCAAACTTCTTGGCGGCTGTGATGTTTGCTACAAACTGCGCAAAACTCAACCCTGATTAGAGCTCACTTAACAGCTGCGCCAGGATTGGGTTTCGATTTTTAAAATTAAAATTTTTCTACAAAATGTGTACTAGGGAGGTCTACTGTTCGGAAAACTACTAGTTAATAGTTATAGACGTAAAAACCGCAGTACACTAGTTAGATACACACACCAAGTCTTGTTCTTCTTGGCTTTTTGGTTTCGTGCGGTCATGTTAAACATCTAGAACTCCGGTTATTTGAGTAATTTTTTCACTGTATCTTATTTCTAACGTCTAATTATTTTTAATTTTTATGAACCATTTCAATTCCTTATTTCCTTATAATCGAAATCGAACTACTCTGTAAAAAGTTATAATAGTTATAAACACATAAAATAGATATAGTTCAAAGAAAACAAACACGCTTTGAACGCTTTGATATCAAACTAAGAAGTGTAAAATAATTTTCAATATAGGCAGAAAATAATAATGAATGAAAAATATTAATACTATTGCAACAAAAAAAAGCGTGGGCGCTTTGTGCCCCCAATCGAGCACCCCACGCTTATTATACAATAGTATTTTATTTCTACTTATACTTATTGAAAATTATTTTACACTTTTTAGTTTGATATGCTATAAAAGCGTGTTTTTTAGTATTTTTTAAACTAAGTATATTTATTTTCATTTTCTGGCAACGCGGCAACGACACTACCAACCGCACTACCAGTAGTGTCGTTGCCAAATGAACGACACTACCGCACCTATTTGGGATCAAATTGTACAGTCAACAACGACATTATGTATTTCGTTAGTATTGAGACCAAAGAGATTAACTCAAAGTTCTAACTTATGATCAACCTCTTTTCAGATTTTCTTTTTTCTTCATCATCCATCCATCAGCCAAAAGACGTCCACTGCTGGACATAGGCCTCCCCTATGGATCTCCAATAAGACCGGTTGATAGCGGCTTGCATCCAGCGCGATCCTGCGGCCTTAATGAGGTCATCTGTCCACCTTGTGGGTGGACGTCCTACGCTGCGCTTGCCGGTACGTGGTCTCCACTCGAGAACTTTTCGACTCCACCGGTCATCAGTCCTCCGCGCTATGTGCCCTGCCCATTGCCATTTCAACTTGCTAATCCGTTGGGCTATGTCGGTAACTTTGGTTCTTCTACGGATCTCCTCATTTCTGATTCGATCACGCAGAGAGACTCCGAGCATAGCCCTCTCCATAGCTCGTTGGGCTACCTGGAGCTTACTAATAAGGCCCATAGTGAGAGACCACGTTTCTGTGCCAAAAGTCATCACTGGAAACACACACTCGTCGAAAACTTTCGACTTTCTTTTTTCTTACGATATTAAAAATGACTCAATGCTCAAATGATATTCTTTTCACTTTTTAGTACCTAATCGACACAGACTAATATAGACACTACGTTTCTAATTGAATAAATGCATTGTAATCGGTCTTTGATATGTGTGCAAAGTTTAAAGAAAATCTGATCGCTCAAAGCAGGGTAAAATCGAGCTCAAAGGGGTTGGTTACAAGCAAGCAAGCAAACATACAGGTGAAACTAATAAAAGCAGTTTTGGCGGGAACGCGGAAAAGTCATGTCGCCTCATTGTATTATTTTGTTAAACTTGTGTTTTTATCAGTGATAATTAGTGAAAAATCGTGGTATTTCGTTGATTATGAGCTGAATTATGTGCATGAGTGTGGGCAAGTTATATAATGTGACGTATCATGTCGTTCCGTGTTGTTACCAAAACTCCATAGACACCTCTAGTAAAGTCTCCACTGCTTTACTGAGGTATGACTTAGACTACGTTTGGAGTTGACCGCGACTTTATTGGACTATGACGTGACTACGACAGTGACTATTTTGATAAAATATCAAAAATATTAAAACTTAATACTTGACACTGGCAAATGCACAACAATGCGACGCCAAACAAAAGAAGAAGAAGAAGAACTAATAAAAGCGTGTTAAAAATGTACTCGTCGAGTTGAGAACCTAACAAAAAAAAACATGGCGCATTGAGAGTTGAGTCTCCTTTTTTGTTCGGTGTAAGTCGGTTAAAAATACCTATACATGGTGCTTTGGTCGAGTCAGTCTGGCCGTCCGATAAGTGTGGTGTTTTGTGGTATTACTGTGCTACATAGGCCTACCCACAAAGGGCGAGTGGTATTTAATTGTGGTATTGATGAGTAAGTAAGGAGTAAGTTATCTTGTCGCTCTATAATGGTTCCCCACAACACTGATAATCAAAGGGAAAAGATAACACATAGTATATATAAACTAAATATGAAGTGCAACGATTATTAGTATTACTGTGACGAACACAGGAAACGCTGAAATATATTATCTTCATTTACAGTTACGTGAGTACCTACAGACTAATAATATATATCTAAGTATACAAAAAATACATGTATTTTATACAATAGGATTGAGTAGTTACCGCCCTCAGTTAAGTCGGTTAAGAATCTCGTGTCACAGTTTTAATATGGGTATAAGTGGGGTTTTATTTCTCCTTGCCACACGCTTTCTCATCGTCACTGTCGTGGCTCATTTTAAGTTTTGATTAGAAGAATAATATTTCCAAAAAAAAAAAAAAATGAGCTCGTGAACACAATTTAAAAAAATCGTTAGAATCTTAAGTAATTCGTTAGATACTTTAAGTAATTCTATAACATTGGCCATGCAAGTGTCGAAAACTTTCGACAGTGCATGTTACCTACTTATTGCAGTGAGGTTGCAATAAATTATTGAATGTTATTTAAAAAAACTTAAATAACAGTACCTATCATTTATTAACTTTTAAACTGAAGCTACTGTTACACGTGCTCTAAAATAGCATGCTAAAAGCGTGCTATTGAGAATTCTCAATATGAGCATGCTTATGAGCAGTTTACATTTGCTAGCAATAGTCATGCTAGTTTTAAGTAAGCTCCTGAATAAGCATGCTCAAAGCAAACATTCCAAATACACATGTCATTTTATAGCGTGCTTTGTCTTTCTCATCTCGATCTATATCTACGAGTATCAGTTCAAACAAAGTCATGAACAATCAAACAGCTATCCGTATGGAGGTGAATAAGATCCTTTTGCTGGCGATTCAATGCATCCAGAAGCTATATATCAGCTCCACAAGCACTCGTTACTTCGATATAAATTTACAAAGGTGACGTCCACAAGTTTAGTGGTATATTATTCAGAGAAAAATCGAACCAAGATCATAAATACATAATTTGAAAGCTTGATTTATGGGCTTTTCAAAAATATTTAATTTAGATTTTTTTATCCCTCCATTTTTTTTAAATGTGAAAAATAAATTGTATGAAAAATAATAATACAACTATGTATTTTTTCTAGTTTAGCAATAATAAAGTGCTTCTCTGCAAGTAAAATAACGATAGAAGCACTTTATTATTGCCATACTAGAAAAAATAATAAGCGGTATTGTTATATTTCATACAATTTATTCTTCGCATTTTAAAAAAATTGGAGGGTTGAAAAAATTTAAATTAAATATTTTTGAAAAACCCATAAAACAAGCTTTCATATGATGTGTATACCATCGTCACCTTTACTTTACAAATTTGAGGGATTTTTCGTCGCCCCAGCGAGACATTGTGCGTGAAATTGTGCACGCGCACCTGTTGCGAACGACTGATCGATACTAGCATGCTCAATAAGCAAATATTGGGACCGAGCTGCCTTCGTCCGTGGGTAGGAACCCTTTTTTTTGTCCCCCACACGTGGTCCTGGGTGGCGCTAACCAGGCAGCAACCATACTGGTGGTAGGCTATAGCCACGGCGAGAGACCACCCACCAGACTAAGCCGCGCCGCCAAGCGACTCTCTCGAGCTCGTGTTCCGGCGCGAAGTCTGGTGACGCCATTCTGGGAGTCGGGTCGGAACAGTAGCGTCCTCTGGGGATTCGAATACGGTGCACACATTGATTTCCGCATCGGCCGACTAGTCGAGGAGGGCAGCGGGATCCGAGGCACGGTTTGTCGCTGGCCGACCGCAGATAGTAGGGGGCCCAAGTAGTGAGCTAGCCACTCACGAAAGGCTGCCCCGCCATCTGTCGAAAAATTCCAGGGATGCGCCATCGTGCTGGTTGGCGACCGGACGAGAGGGCCCGATGGACATCCTTGGGGGGGCTCGGGCGTCCCCGCGGTCTCCAGGCTAGTCTACCGTGGATGTGTGTGGTTTTTGTGTTGTACCACTGAATCTGCAGAGTGACGTCTCGTTCCACTTCCGACTTTCTATCTACTTTACTCCGCCATTAACCATGAGAAACACTAGAAGAAAAAGAACGTGTACACAGCGGCAGCACTCCCTCTCACTTAAAGTGCACCTGTGCAATATTCGGGGCCTGCACTCCAAACTCACGCCTGTCCATCATCATCTCGAGACAGATCGTCCCCACCTATTGTTTCTCACGGAGACGCAGATTGCTGGTCCATCCGACGTGTCGTATCTTTCCTACCCAGGGTACTCCCTGGAGCACCGTTTCAAACCACGTGCGGGTGTATGCGTGTACGCCCGGGATGACATTTGCTTTCTGCGCCTTCGTAGGTTTGAAGACTCTTCATTTTCCGTGCTCTGGGCTTTGGCGGATACTGGCGTAGAGAAAATTATCTACGCCTGTGTATACCGATCACATAGCGGAGACCAGGAGACGACCAGACTCACCGAATACCTTAGTGAGGCGGCGGATGCTGCTCAGCTCAGCTACCCTTCGGCCCAATTAGTGATCCTGGGGGATTTTAATGGCCACCATAAAGAGTGGCTTCACCCATACCTGGACACAAACCATGCTGGGCTTGAGACGCGCAAGCTTGCCTTGACACTTGATCTCACCCAGCTGGTTCAAGGCGCCACACGGGTACCTGATGTTGACTCGCACACGGCCTACTGCTTGGACTTTCTGCTGACTACCGATCCAGACCGTTACTCAGTGGCGATCTCCCCACCGTTAGGTACATCTGACCACTGTCTGGTGAAATCTGTATCCGTCTACTCCCCATCAGACCCCAGTCCCAAAGGGTCACGGCGCGTGTGGCGGTACAAGTCAGCAGATTGGGATGAGATGCGGTGTTTCTTTGCTTCTTATCCTTGGCAGCCTGTTTGTTTTTCTTCCAATGATCCTTCTGCGTGCGCGGATGCCGTGACAGATGTGCTTCGTACCGCCATGGAATACTTCATCCCATTTTCGGACGTGCCTCTGTCTAGCAAAGCTCAGCCCTGGTTTGGGCCTGAATGTGGACGCGCCGAAGCGCAAAAGCATCAGGCATACCTGGCTTGGGTCGATGCTCGAAACCGTAAGTTGAGGGACGTTAGTATGAGGAAGAAGGCATACAATAAGGCTGCTAAGTCCTGCAAAAAGGTTATGCGGAGGGCTCGCTTTGACCACATTAGTCGAATAAGAAACAAGCTTGCTTCTTACCCTGCGGGTAGTAAGGCATTCTGGTCCCTAGCTAAATCGGTTGAAGCGAACTTCTGCCGCCCCTCACTGCCTCCGTTGCTGAAACCCAATGGTTCACTGGCCCATACCGCGGTGGAGAAAGCAAATTTATTTGCATCTCAATTTGCTGAGTCTTCGCGTCTAGACCCCGGTAGTGCGAGACCTCCAACTTTGCCAAACTGTGACACTGTAATGAGTGAAATACACATCCGGCAAAAGGAGGTCCTCAAAGTTCTCCGCAGTCTAGATGTGAACAAAGCCAGTGGCCCTGATGGTATTCCGGCCATTGTATTGAGGACTTGTGCGCCTGAGCTGTCGCCTGTGCTGACTCGCCTCTTTCGCCTATCTCTGAAGACAGGTCAAGTGCCCAAATCTTGGAAGCTTGCTAACGTGCAACCTGTACCCAAGAAGGGCAGCCGTGCCGACCCTGCCAACTACAGGCCAATTTCGATCACGTCTATACTCTGTAAGAGTATGGAACGTGTTCTAAATAACAGGCTCCTGGCCTACCTGGAAGCGAATGACTTACTCAGTGACCGCCAATACGGCTTTCGCCGAAACCGGTCTACTGGGGACCTTCTAGCGTATGCCACACACATCTGAAGTGAGGTCATGGAGAAGCACGGGGAGGCGTTGGCTGTCTCCTTGGACATTTCCAAAGCTTTTGATAGAGTATGGCACGAGAGCCTTATTGGCAAGCTTCCATCTTACGGCCTGCCTGCTGATTTCTGCACATGGATATCAGATTTCTTGAGGAATCGGTCGATACGAGTTGTCGTTGATGGCTGCTCGTCAGACCAAATGGCTATCAATGCCGGTGTTCCTCAGGGGTCTGTGCTCTCTGCGACACTCTTCCTACTGCATATCAACGATCTGCTTAAGCCCGGGATCTTTGGGTACGCAGATGACAGTACAGTCGTGGAGAGCTACACATCCGATGCAAGAACCAGCGGGCCACAGATCGAGTTATACAGAGAGGCTATGGTTGAACGGCTCAACTTGAGTCTGCAGGCGGTATCCGACTGGGGTGATGCTAACCTGGTTAAGTTTAATGCCACAAAGACTTAGGGCTGTCTGTTTTCGGACAAAAAGAGAACCTTTCAATTGTCTCCCGCTTTCCGTGGTGTCTCCGTTCCGGTAACTGACAGCTTGGAAATATTAGGCGTTTCACTCTCATCTTCTCTTAACTTTGGCTCTTACATAGAATCCAAAGCCCAATTAGCCTCCAAAAAACTTGGTGTTCTCTCTAAGGTGAGACGGTATTTCACACCTGAGCAACTGCTTAGTCTTTATAAAGCACAAGTCAGGTCTTGCATGGAATACTGCTCTCACCTTTGGGATGGCTCTGCCAAATATCAACTGGAGGCTCTGGAGTCGATTGAGAGACGAGCCAGGAGGCTGATTGACAACGACACCTTGACTAAGACGCAGCTGCAAAGTCTTGAGCATCGTCGCAAGGTAGCGTGTTTGTCGGTCTTTTACCGGATACACTTCGGAGAGTGCGCCCAGGAGTTGCACAATCTGGTCCCCCCTGCCCGTTTCTTCTATCGTACGGCTAGACGGACGCGACCAAAGCGTCACCCTTTTATGGTGGACATTCCGCGCGTTAGAACCAAGCGTTTCGAATCCTCATTCCTCATACGAACAGCCGGAATGTGGAATGCTTTGCCTGGGTCTGTCTTCCCGTTAAAGTACAACGTGGGTGTCTTCAAATCCCGAGTAAATAGGTATCTTCTAGGTAAGCGTGCTACACCCTAGACCACACATCTGCTTAACATCAGGCAGTGTGTAGTCAAACGCAAACCTATTCGAAATAAAAAAAAAAAATGTTTAGACGCGCTAAAAGCACGCCCCCTACCACCCACGCCGCAGGTAGCCTGCTCAAAAATCGCACGCCTGTCGATTTTTGAGCTAACTCTAAATGAGCATGCTAATTTTCAGCAACATCCTGACACACATGCTACTAAGTAGCAACTGCTCAATAGAAGCATGCTTTCATGCTTGAAATGAGCATGTATAACTGTACCTTAAATCTAAAAATATTCAATATAACTATAATAAATGTATTTATATACAAAAGTAAATTAAAAACACTTAAAACTTAATCTAAAAGCTCATTCGTAGAGGGAGGGTTTTTATGACTACATTATGTAAATCTTTTTTTACGGGACACAGGAGACATCAATATGACGGAAGCAGGCCACGGTATGCAAGCAGTGGAGGTGCTGGGCGACCACTCGTACCGCCTGAACGAGAGTCTGATCCAGCAGCTACTCACGAGGGAGGATGTGAAGGATCTACCGGTGGCAGTGATCAGCGTGGCTGGCGCATACCGCGGGGGGAAGTCTTTTCTGCTCAATTTTCTGCTACGATACCTTTCTTCCCCGGTAAGTAGGTATACTCCATAAAAGTTAACTTGATCTCTGCGACAGCTGTCAGAAAAATCACGCCTATGAAGTCCTGAATTTCTTAATAGTACAGACAGTACCTGTCAATGTCATACTTTATGGGCATGCCGATTAGTGATGCGCGACGAATGATCGTGACCACAGAGTTTTAATTAAAATATCGATAGTTTATACTGACGATATTTTAAATAAAACTTAATTTATCATTAATTTTATTGTATATTTTAATGTCATAACATTTTTTACACGTGTAATTAAATTAAACCCAATTAAATGTTACATTAGCATCGATAATAGTGAAAAACGTCGATAAATACTACCGTTCCATTATTATGAGTATTTAATTAATTTCATAACATTATTTACATGTGTAAATAGGTACATACTTGATCTTAAATAATAGTAAGTAAATAAAATCCAATTTCTCACCTTCAACTACTCATTCGATTTCATTACAACTTTGTTTGAAAATCGATTTTTTCCACCACTATCTCAACTCTAAAATGTCAATCTTCTATGTCAATGTCACTGTCGCAGAGATCAAGTTAAATTTTATAGTGTATAGGTACCTAAGAATAGTGTTTTGGTAGAGGGGTGGAGATAAGACTAATGAAGACCACGCATAGGGAAACAGCGTAGGATACACACCCACAAGGCAAACAGACAATCTATTCAGAACCACAGGATAAATCTGGATACAAACCACATCAAGGCAACCACAAGGCTGCCTCGGTGGCTCAGTGATTAGTACCCCTGATTCCTGGGTCAAAGAGGCGTGGGTTCGATTCCAACTCAGGGCAACCATTTATGTGACATTGGTGTTTGCTCTGTGTCTGGGTGTTATTTAGGTTCTATCTATATAAGTATGTATTTAAAAATATGTATATGTAGTATATCAGTCTCTGGCAGCCATTGACAAGCCTTGCTTAGTTTGGGGTCAGAGACCGTGTGTAAGATGTCCCCTAATATTTATTTATTCATTTACATATCGATTGCTCTAGAACCTTCTTTGCCCACGAGAAATCTTTCTTACTCCATAAGTAAAGGATCTACCTACCAGTAGCTGTGATCAGTGTGACTAGTGCTTACCGAGGGGGAAATTCTTTTTTGCTCAATTTCTTGCTGCGATACTTTCCTGTTAAGTAAGCATAGCCATGTCATGCTAGAAAGTGGAGGAAAGTCTTGATAAAGCTGAATGCTAGCTGCACATCTTGGGCATTTCCTGTCGTGCTATTTATCAGCCGATTTTAATAATATTTGGCAAGATCGATTTATACCTAAATCCTAACAAAATTTGTGAGTATTAATCAAATTGGTCAAGACCGAGTCGAGATAATAGACTTATGAAGATTCAGTTAAGCAGCCGTGGTATTTTTTGTACGTGTTCCGACGTTGGGCTTCGTTTTTTTTCCTGCTTGCGCCAGTTACTCGCGCCACGAGAACGAGCGGGAGGAAAAGTGAAACCGAACGTCAGAACGCGTATACAGGGTTATTTCTAATTAATTAGCATCATTTTAGGGGCTTATTCAAAACTAACAACTTGTGTCCTGCTACTTTTGTCAAAACTAAAAAAAAAAATTGGTGTTCCATAGAAAACTATCGTTCACCCGCGACCAAGTTTATTTTATTTATTTGTTTATATGTTAGTCATGTGTAATTCCCATGTTATACCCACCCCGATTTCTGTTGGTAACTCGGTTCTTGAAGTCGTTGACTCGTCTACCTAGGACAAGTAGTCCAGTTAGGTAGGTCCGACTTCAACAAAGAGACCAATCGCCGAATCCAACTCGGATAGGCAGCGTTCGGAAAATTGCATAGCGTCTTCTCGTCCGACATACCTCAGTGTCTCAAGTCGAAAGTTTACGACCAGTGTGTGTTGCCAGTGATGACTTATGGCACAGAAACGTGGTCTCTCACTATGGGCCTTATCAGTAAGCTCCAAGTAGCACAACGAGCTATGGAGAGGGCTATGCTCGGAGTCTCTCTGCGGGATCGAATCAGGAATGAGGAGATCCGTAGAAGAACCAAGGTTACCGACATAGCCCAACGGATTAGCAAGTTGAAATGGCAATGGGCAGGGCACATAGCGCGGAGGACTGATGACCGGTGGAGTCGAAAAGTTCTCGAGTGGAGACCACGTACCGGCAAGCGCAGCGTAGGACGTCCACCCACAAGGTGGACGGATGTCCTCATTAAACCGCAGGATCGCGCTGGATGCAAGCCGCTTCCAACCGTTCTTATTGGAGATCCATAGGGGAGGCCTATGTCCAGCAGTGGACGTCCTCTGGCTGATGGATGGATGGATGATTTGTTTATAGGCGAGCAGTGTATACTGATATATCTTCGAATCGTAGTGTCGAACAAAATCAGTATTTATCCGTCAAGGATTTTTTTTCCTTCTCTATCCAAAGGTCCAGTCTATTCTTAAATGTGTTTATAGTCCTTGCTGAGATGACTTCCTCAGGCAACCTATTTCAATTGTAGACAACTCTATTGCAGAGGATGTGGTGTGCAGTGTTGGTTTGTGATGGTGTAGGCTGTAAGAAGATTTTATGGCGTCTGCTATCGGGCATAATTTCCTTCAAGGTGTACATGTCGTGGATATCCGGAAGATTATAGAAGCCATTGAGAATTTTGAAGGTTTCAATCAAAGTCTCCACGCAATCGTCGTTCTTCGAGGGTCGTGAGACGAAGAGCTTTTAACCTATCTTCATAGGTTTTGCGGCGCAGAGCATATGGAATCCTGGTGGCTTTTCTTTGTGCACTTTCAAGCAAATTAATACTCCACACCTGAAATCCATACTCTAGCAGAGGCCTTACATAGGTTTTGTAAATCTTAATAAAAACATCCATTGTTACTGTCTGAAAGGACTTGTGTGAAACAGCTGATTTTGTTTTGAGTTTTGACAAATCACAGAACAAAAGTTGTAAGTTTTGATGTACAGAATAAGCCCCTAAAAGGATGCTAATTGATTAGGAATAGCCCTGTATAATACAGCCACAGGTCAATTGTTCGGAGTACTTAACGTTATTATAAATTTTGCAGGCATCAGCTCGCTCAGACGGCTCCTGGATGGGTGATGGCAGCGAGCCGCTCCACGGGTTCGACTGGCGAGGAGGAATCGAGAGGAACACCACCGGGATCCTCCTCTGGTCAGAACCCTTCGTGAACACCCTGCCTAATGGGGAGAAGGTACGCTATTCTTTTCTTTTATAGCGAATAAGTCCGCGCTCGATCACCAATGATCAAAACCCTAAGTAGCCATTTTATGCGAAGTACTGTACTAGCCTTTTAATAGTCCACTGCAGGACGTAAGCCTACACACGAAGGATGATTGGGCCATATCCACTACGCTAGCCCAGTGTGGGTTGGTGGATACACCATCGAATTTCTTCTACGGACGCATGCAGGTTGCCTCACGATGTTTTCTTTCACCAAAAAGCTAGTGGTGTTGAATTCCGTACATAAATTCCAAAGAACTCATTGGTACGTGATCGGGATTTGAATCCATGACCTCACGATTGCAAGGCGGGTGTCACTAACTCGAGGCCACCACGGATATTTTTTTTTTAATTGGCATTTTATGCGTAGTAGTGTGTAGTACTAGGTATTCTCAGAACAATCTAAATAATGACGTGGGATGCCACCTGACCGTGATTGATGGGGTTGAAAAGTTCTTATTTGGAGACCACGCGCCGGCAAGCGCAGCGTAGAACGTTCACCGAAAGGTCGACTAACTAAATGACTAAAACCGCAGGAACGCGCACTGGATGCAAGCTGCTTCCAACGGTTTATTTTAAATCTACAGGGGAGGCTTATGTCCAACAGCGGATGTACTATAGGCTGAGACGTATTTAAATGATGCCATGTGACACAAATGTAGTTTACCCAAAGCGTTGTATCGTGCAGGTGGCAGTGATCCTGATGGACACGCAGGGTACCTTCGACAGCCAGAGCACGGTCCGCGACAACTCTACCATCTTCGCGCTCTCCACGCTCCTGGCCAGCGTCACGCTCTACAACCTCTCTATGAATATCAAGGAAGATGACTTGCAGCATTTACAGGTTTGTATACCTTATCAAACCTTTACTAACTTGAAGCATCTGCAGGAGTTTATCTAAATATTCGCAACCTCAGACATCAGACACGGATCATGAGAACATTGGCAGCATCTGCCGCATATCTTCACATTTTTTCCATTTTGTTTCATTACTTTCAATTGTGTATACTGTAAATAGTAACAACCCCTCCGTGCTTGCGACATTTACGGAAATGTATAGGCAATGAGATTTATGTGTATAATAATTCTATGTGTACCGCCTATACTATAGGTATAGGCGTATATTATCCACATCTCATCATCTTATACGTCTGTGATATTATCGCATAATATTGCTAATTTTTTTTTTATTTCAATTAGGTTAGCGTTTGACCACACACTGCCTGATGTTAAGCAGATATGCGGTCTAGGATGTAGCACGCTTACCTAGACACCTATTTACTCGAGATTTGAAGACACCTACATTGTACTTTAGCGGAAAGACAGACTCAGGCAAAGCGTCCCACTTGCTTTCAGTTCGAATGAGGAATGTGGACTCAAAACACTTGGTTCTAACACGTGGGATGTCCACCATAAAGTGGTGGTGCTTTAGTCGCGTCTACCTAGCCGTACGATAGAAGAAAGGGGCAGGTGGGAACAGATTGTGCAGCTCCTAGGCGCACTCACCGAAGTGTATCCGATAGTAGGCCGACAGACACGCCACCCTACGACGATGCCCGAGACTTTGCAGCTTCGACTCAGTCAAGGTTTCGTTGCCTATCGGCCTCCTGGCTCGCCTTTCAATGGACTCCAAAGCCTCCAACTGATATTTGGCAGAGCCATCCCAAAGGTGAGAGCAGTATTCCATGCAAGACCTGACTTGTACTTGATAAAGACTAAGCAGTTGCTCAGGTGTGAAATACCGTTTCACCTTAGAGAGAACACTAAAAATATCATTTTGGTCGCTCGATTGAGCTAAACTCTTCCGTTTCAATTGTCTCCTGCTTTCCGTGGTGTGTCCGTTCCGGTAACTGACAGTCTGGAACTATTAGGCGTTACACTTTTATCGACTCTTAACTTTGGCTCTTCATCATTATCAGCCTGTATCGACCCACTGCTGGGTATAGGCCTCTTCCCCCTTGTGCCAGTTTTCCTGTCTTGGGCTGATCTCATCCACGCGTGTCCCGCGATGGCTCTGATGAAGTCGACCCATCGGGCTGGTGGTCTGCCTACGGATCGCCTGTCTGCTATTGGAAGCCACAGTCAGAGATCTACTCCACCTTCCATCATCACGCCTGGCCACGTGTCCTCCCCAGCGCCATTTGAGTTGCGTAATACGGCTTCCAACATCTGCAACCTTTGTCCGTCGTCGGATTTCCGTATTACAGAATTGGTCTCTTAAACTAATGTCTAGATGGCCCGCTCCATCACCCTTTGTTGCACAATATGGTCCCACCTGCTTTTTTTTTCTATCTTACGGCTAGACAGATGTGACCAAAGCGCCACCCTTTTACGACGGAAACTCCGCGCGTTAGATCGTTTCGAATCCATATTCTTCACACTAACAGCCAGAATGTGGATAGTTTTGCCTGAGTCTGTCTTATTAAATTATTTTAATTTTATAGTGCATCCCACACTAGGTTTATCTCAAAGAGTTATTTTTGTGATAAACAATTCAAAATTATTCACGGATGCAGGACTCGAACCTTGCGTCTTCGGAACACTAGCCCGACGCTCTGCCCAACTGAGCTAATCCGTAATACTGCATACGCGTCGAATTTTGAAGTGTTTATCATTTAACCAACTTATAGCGATGGCGGCGCCACCTGTGATACCCGTATTAGACAGGTTATCACTCAATTGAAGTTATAAGAACTTCTGTATATTGACGAGAGATGGCGCACTGCTAAATCAATTAAATTATTTTAATTTTATAGTGCATCCCACACTAGGTTTATCTCAAAGAGTTATTTTTGTGATAAACAATTCAAAATTATTCACGGATGCAGGACTCGAACCTTGCGTCTTCGGAACACTAGCCCGACGCTCTGCCCAACTGAGCTAATCCGTAATACTGCATACGCGTCGAATTTTGAAGTGTTTATCATTTAACCAACTTATAGCGTTGGCGGCGCCACCTGTGATACCCGTATTAGACAGGTTATCACTCAATTGAAGTTATAAGAACTTCTGTATATTGACGAGAGATGGCGCACTGCTAAATCAATTAAATTATTTTAATTTTATAGTGCATCCCACACTAGGTTTATCTCAAAGAGTTATTTTTGTGATAAACAATTCAAAATTATTCACGGATGCAGGACTCGAACCCGTATTGGCGGCCAGGTCAGGCCAGGTGGCGCCGCCAATACGGGTATCACAGGTGGCGCCGCCAACGCTATAAGTTGGTTAAATGATAAACACTTCAAAATTCGACGCGTATGCAGTATTACGGATTAGCTCAGTTGGGCAGAGCGTCGGGCTAGTGTTCTGAAGACGCAAGGTTCGAGTCCTGCATCCGTGAATAATTTTGAATTGTTTATCACAAAAATAACTCTTTGAGATAAACCTAGTGTGGGATGCACTATAAAATTAAAATAATTTAATTGATTTAGCAGTGCGCCATCTCTCGTCAATATACAGAAGTTCTTATAACTTCAATTGAGTGATAACCTGTCTAATACGGGTATCACAGGTGGCGCCGCCAACGCTATAAGTTGGTTAAATGATAAACACTTCAAAATTCGACGCGTATGCAGTATTACGGATTAGCTCAGTTGGGCAGAGCGTCGGGCTAGTGTTCCGAAGACGCAAGGTTCGAGTCCTGCATCCGTGAATAATTTTGAATTGTTTATCACAAAAATAACTCTTTGAGATAAACCTAGTGTGGGATGCACTATAAAATTAAAATAATTTAATTGATTTAGCAGTGCGCCATCTCTCGTCAATATACAGAAGTTCTTATAACTTCAATTGAGTGATAACCTGTCTAATACGGGTATCACAGGTGGCGCCGCCAACGTTATAAGTTGGTTAAATGATAAACACTTCAAAATTCGACGCGTATGCAGTATTACGGATTAGCTCAGTTGGGCAGAGCGTCGGGCTAGTGTTCCGAAGACGCAAGGTTCGAGTCCTGCATCCGTGAATAATTTTGAATTGTTTATCACAAAAATAACTCTTTGAGATAAACCTAGTGTGGGATGCACTATAAAATTAAAATAATTTAATTGATTTAGCAGTGCGCCATCTCTCGTCAATATACAGAAGTTCTTATAACTTCAATTGAGTGATAACCTGTCTAATACGGGTATCACAGGTGGCGCCGCCAACGCTATAAGTTGGTTAAATGATAAACACTTCAAAATTCGACGCGTATGCAGTATTACGGATTAGCTCAGTTGGGCAGAGCGTCGGGCTAGTGTTCCGAAGACGCAAGGTTCGAGTCCTGCATCCGTGAATAATTTTGAATTGTTTATCACAAAAATAACTCTTTGAGATAAACCTAGTGTGGGATGCACTATAAAATTAAAATAATTTAATTGATTTAGCAGTGCGCCATCTCTCGTCAATATACAGAAGTTCTTATAACTTCAATTGAGTGATAACCTGTCTAATACGGGTATCACAGGTGGCGCCGCCAACGCTATAAGTTGGTTAAATGATAAACACTTCAAAATTCGACGCGTATGCAGTATTACGGATTAGCTCAGTTGGGCAGAGCGTCGGGCTAGTGTTCCGAAGACGCAAGGTTCGAGTCCTGCATCCGTGAATAATTTTGAATTGTTTATCACAAAAATAACTCTTTGAGTCTGTCTTCTCGCTAAAGTACAACGTAGGTGTCTTCAAATCGTGAGCAAATAGTATCTTTTAGGTAAGCGTGTTACTCCTTAGACTGCATATCTGCTTACCTAAAATAATACAAACGCAAACCTATTTGAAATTAAAAAAATCTGATTCCTCAAGTTTGATTTGATATTACTAAAAATGCCCATGTTTGTACACAGCTGTTCACCATGTACGGCAAAACGGTGCAAGAGAAGGATCACGTGGGCAAGGCCTTCCAGACTCTGGAGTTCCTCGTGCGAGACTGGCCCTACCCCGAAGACTACGCCTACGGAGCAGCGGGCGGGAGGCAGCTGCTGCTGAAAAGGCTTGAGGTACGTTTGCTTTTGGGCAAGGGATTTTTCAGGGATCGTTCATAACCGTCCATTACTAACTTGAGGCGCGAATGAGGACGAAGGGGGTCGAAACAAACACGTAATATCATTTTGTGTTGTGTCAAATTGGAGGGTTATTTATAATTATATGAGATAATTTTGTACAGTTAGTTTTAATAGTAGAATTAATAGTAGAACATACGAGAACGACCCTGTTTTTCCGTCATTTTCGATCAAAAACAACCTGCAACCTTATCTTTTTCGACATATTGCACAGGCTCACAGCCCTCACAGGTTGCATTTTTCAACGGATCTTGACGAAACTTGGTCGAAACACGTGTTCAATATAAAATATATTTTTTTATCGTCGGCAATTTTTGGTTAGGTATTTACTTCCAATAGGAGGAAAATTTCTGTAACTATTTTGATCTGCCGATTTTAATAATGTTTTACAATATTGTTTATTATCTAAATCCTAAGAAGATTTGTGTGTATTATGATTTTGAACCAAATTAATCAAGAGCGAGTTCACATAATTATACTTGTAGAGCAGTTAAATATGCCGCGGTGTCTACTGTTCGGAGAATTACTAGTGATAGGTTCCATCCCTACTTTTCCAGATCTCTGCAAACCAGCCCCAGGAGTTGAGAGAGCTGCGGACCCACCTCGACTCCTGCTTCGAGAAGCTTCTCTGCTTCCTGATGCCGCACCCAGGGTTCAAGGTCTCCAGGCGGAACTTCAAGGGACACTTAAACGGTAAGCCTTCGACATGAACCTTTTTATCTTAATGTATTACTGTAAACTATAAAGAATTCAGCAATCTCATCGTTGTTTATCTCACTAGTTCTGAAGGAGTTATGCCAGCGGGCCAAGGCCATGATCCGCTTAGTAAGGAGCTGGGCTAGTGCCGCTGGAGTGGGAAAAGCATAACACTCCCCATGTGGGTCGTCACTCGTCAGCGCAGGAATTGTGGCTCCCACACCGAATTAGAAACAGGTGAAGTTGGCACAACACCTTTCCATTCGCCGCGCCGCTTCACTCTACCTCGTCATCAACTTCTTTCTCTCCCATATCATATTTCGCACAATTCAATCCTTTTTTTGAATTTATTCCTTTTTACATAGATATAAGAAATTATTCAGAATTAAAAGTGACAAGTGCCCATTTGCCCAAAGTGTGCAAGTAGCCCAACGAGCATGCGGGAAATGTATATCGTCTTCTCGTCCGACATACCTTAGTGCCTCAAATCGAAAGTTTTTGAGAAGCGTATGTGACGTGGTAATCATTTTATGCCGTAGGACGTTTCTTAGAAACTTAGAAGTTTACGTATTTTTTCAGATATCGAGCCAGAGTTCCGAACCCACCTAAATGATCTGGTAACGTCGTTGCTTAGCCCAGAGAAGCTGTGCCCGAAGACTATTAACGGTCAGAGGATCAAGACGGGAGAGCTGCTGACATACTTCAAGGGCTACATGACACTGTTCAACAGCGACGAGGTTCCTAGCCCGAGGAGCATCATGCAGGTGACTCTATAAACTCACAAACTAGTAGTTCTACGAACAGTAGATCTCGCGACACTTGTCTTAAACTTTGTGCCTCTTGTGATGGGTGATCTGTGTGTGTCAGTGCGAGTCAGGCTCGCACATCAAGGGTTCCGTACAAACACATTGTTAAAATAATTAAAAACCTGTTTTAGCATGTGCTAATGAAGTTCTTTTATATGACATCTTACATGATACGATTTACTCACTTTGAATTTTCAACCCATATTTTGTGAATTTTGAGGCCCTATTTTTTTGTGATGTAAATAAAAATGTACAGTTTTCAGATTTATTCCTATATGTGTACTCTAAGACAATGCTTCTCGCCAAATTTCATAGTTCTATGTCAACGGGAAGTACCCTGTAGGTTTTGATTTTTGTGAGTGTCGAAATATGCGGTTTTTTACGACATTAACGGCTCTAACTTTTTTATTCGATAACTGAGAAGTTTTTCTTTTACACAACTGCAAGAAATCATAGATATACGTACACAGTTAAAATTTCAATTCGATATCTTTACGCGTTCCCGAGATAAAGAGTCTTGACATACACACAGACGGACAGAGGGACAACAAAGTGATCCTATAAGGGTTCCGTTTTTTCCGTTTGAGGTACGGAACCCTAATGATGTAGGTACAGAAGTACGACTCTGGAGTATTATCCACCAAACAAAAAAATATCAAATTGGAACCATAGAGGAAGTATACTATTAGGGAACTGATTGGTCCAATAGTTGGCGGAATGATCACTACATACATACATACAACAGCAAAAATGCACTCAAATTAGGAATCTCCTCCTTTGTCGAAGTCCGTTAAAAAGTCCATCCATCCATCCATCAGCCAAAGGACGTCCACTGCTGGACATAGGCCTCCCCTATGGATCTCCAATAAGACCGGTTGGAAGCGGCTTGCATCCAGCGCGATCCTGCGGTCTTAATGAGGTCATCCGTCCACCGGTCTGAAGTCGAAAGTTTTCGATCAGTGTGTGTTGCCAGTGATGACTTATGGCACAGAAACGTGGTCTCTCACTATGGGCCTTATCAGTAAGCTCCAAGTAGCCCAACGAGCTATGGAGAGGGCTATGCTCGGAGTCTCTCTGCGGGATCGAATCAGGAATGAGGAGATCCGTAGAAGAACCAAGGTTACCGACATAGCCCAACTGATTAGCAAGTTGAAATGGCAATGGGCAGGGCACATAGCGCGGAGGACTGATGACCGGTGGAGTCGAAAAGTTCTCGAGTGGAGACCACGTACCAGCAAGCGCAGCGTAGGACGTCCACCCACAAGGTTAAAAAGTGATAGTATCTAAATAAATGAAGGCACCTTTCATTTGTAACAGGTGACGGTAGAAGCCGGTCTCCTAACAGCGCTGAACTCAGCTCGCAGCGTGTACGAGCGTGGGATGGAAGCAGCCTGCGGGCCGCAGCAGCCGGCTATCTCGCCTGCAGACTTGCTGGATGCACACGAGCAACAGGCTGCCGCGGCGAGAGCAGCCTTCACTGGCAAACGGACCATGGCTTCCCAGGAAGAAGTCAACAATCGTCTGAACCAACTTAACACGGTAACGCATTAAAAATTTTAATCGCCGATAGTTCAGCATAGGTTGACCTTCGAAGAACAGTTGGGCTGTATCTACCGCACTAGCCAAGATGTGGTTTAGCGGATCCACCTTCGAGTTTTTTCTTGCCTGTCGATACAGGGGATTCTCACGAGTAACACGTGGCTGCGGCGAGAGCAGCTTTCAGTGGCAAACGAACCACGACTACCCAGGAAGAAGTCAATACATGGCCGAGCCAACTTAACGCGGTACCGTAGCAGCCTTTTTTCCTCCTCCTGAGCGTAGACCTTTGATCTTCATTGGCCTCCTAAATCTAAAGTTTAAGAGGGTTTAGTAGATACTTTCATTTTCTTTAATACACCAGATGGAATCCATCATCTACATCCCAGCTTCTAACAAGATCCTTAAATTTTTCTTGAATAAAAAGTACCTTACGACACTCTCCGTCTTTTGAAGTAGCTAAAAAGCCAAAAATCAAGTCAATCCGTTGCTCCATTGCTGTGCAAAATAATAACAAACAAACCAACCAACGCAAAGGTATATTAATAAGAATTTTATGACCATTGGGCTTATACTAGAATCTTACAATACTAAGTTAGACTTTACTCAACAGGAGCTAGCAAACCGACTGCAGCAATTCGACCAAGTCAACCTTTCGAAGCTGCAGGCTGCGATGAAGAAAGCGAGCGATTCTTACGATCAGGCCATGCGGGCCGTGACTAAAGGACAGCCTCTGTGCCTGAACCCGCTGGATCTGGATGCTCTACAACGAGACGCCGTGCAAGTGGCTCTCGGGATATATGACGGAAGTGTAAAGAAAATCTCCGGGAAACCGGACCAGAAGAGAACTGAACTAGTGCATGTAAGTCATGTGTCTTTAAAAATATTGTACAAACAACCTAGACGTGGTTTAGTGGCTTTTCATCAATAATGCCAAGTCGATGTAGCTACATAACACATCTATAGATAGATGAGCTTCAGCCAAGTTAACCTTTAATATACCATAAAGCTTAAGCAAGGATCTATAAAGAGTTTGCCATAAAGCAATTTGACCGTCTCGGGAGCTCTATTTGGAGTGAATTAAAGTGAAAGTGTTTTTATGTGATCCCAAAAATGCCAATAATAATGCTAAAAGTTGACCATCTCTTATGGACAAAAGGAACTTGTAAAATCGCGTTAATAATACCCATATCACACTGTGACACCAGCAACAGCTGACTAGTACGATGATTGATGAAACAATATTATTATCCACATAAATACAGTGTTACTTTGGAGTAGTAGTCGTCCGTATCGTCTTTTACAAGATCATCAAAAGAAGGACTGACTACTCCAAAGTTACTCCGTGTTTAAATAATGTGGTATAAGTGCATGTATCATGGTCTACGATTAAAGCTGAATCTCATTCCGCCAATCTCACTTACACCCACAGAGTTTCGAAGCCAACTTCTCCAGCATGAGGTCTACCAACGAGCAGAACAACAGGACCGCAATAAAGGACATACACTCGGAGTACTGGAAGACTCTAGCTAGCATGCATGTGAATCCTCCACTCTCTGGTGCTGAGTTCAACCGGGGTCATGAAACTGCTCGTACCCAAGCCATGGCCAAATTCCAAGCGAAAAGGAACCGCCCCAGCGCTTTCCCGAGTGACATCTTGGCGGAAGAATTGGCTAAAGTAAGAGTCCTTTTATTTCCCAGACTTTTCTCTACTTTGCCTTTTATTCTCCATAGCAGCTCTAGGGCGAATTTCAACCGAGGCCACGAGATCGCTCGCAGCCAGGCCATGGTGAAGTTACAAGCAAAAAGAAACCGTCCCAGTGTTTTTCCAAGCGAAATCTTTATGGAAGAATTGGCTAAGGTAAGAGTCCTTTTATGCCCCATACTTTTAAAGAACACTGTGTGTGATCCCTCCTAGGACAAATTTCAACCGCGATAGCCAAATTTCAGAAGAAAAGGAACCGTCCCAGCTCCTTTCCTATAACACTTTTACGGAAGAATTGGCTAAGGTAAGAGTCTTCTTGTGCTCGATACTCTTAAAGAACACTGTGTATGAACTCTCTCCCTCCCTTTCTTTCCTGAGCGACATTATTTCAAAGAATTTGCCAAGGTAAGAATCCTCTTGTCATTTCACAAGATTAAATTAAATATCATGTTTAGCTAGCTACCAAGCTAATATGGAGTCCTAGTAAAATCTAGTAGCGTAAGCATCCTCCAACCAGTCATGTTTTCCATAAATACACTTGATATTTTTTCTAGCTATAGAGTCATAGTGGATATTACTAGCGTAGATATAAGTGTCCCACATTATAAAGATTAAAAAAAGAAAAAACCTTATTTTTTTTTTACAGACAATAAACGAAACTTACTTGGAGCTGCACGCGATAAATCTGAAAAATATCGAAAAAGAAATGAAAAGGCAAGAAGAAGAAAGATTGAGGTTAGAAAACGCTAGAGCAGAAGCGGAGAAAGAGAGGCAGAGATTAGAACAAGAAAGAAAAAAGATAGAACAAGAATTGGCGAGAATTCAAAGAGAGAAGGACGCAGTAGAAGAACAGAAGCGTAAAGAAGCTGAAGAAATTGAAAGACAGAGACGGGAAAAACAAGAAGAAGTAGAGAGGGTGAAGCAAAAGTATCGTGATATGAAATGTGTAGTCAACTAGATTATATATATTCTCAAAAAAAATATTACGGACGATGGTTTAACGTGACAACGTCATAACTAGACATCGGATTGTATGCATTTGCATGTTTGCATATGCAAAATGCATATAATGCTACTTTACAGCGTTAATGCTTTGGTACTCTTTCATAGATAGTACATACATATTTCATATGTAGTTATGCGTGTTAAGCAAGTTGTATTACGCCGTCAACACGTCCGCCCTGGACACACTTCAGGAGGAGCACATTTCAGCAATATGCCCGATGCAATTAAGAAACTAGAAACTAAAAACCTTCCTCTCTGCTCTGTGCTCTGTGTTTCTGTTCCTTCGAAATATAAAAAAAATGATTGAACAGAGTAATGCCATTCTAAGCTCGCTATCATAAAATGTTTGTGGTAAATTAAATGCAATTACATATGTATAAAACCTCCAGTCTTGAAGGAATGAAGAAAATGGACGCATTTATAATGCCACCGAAAAAACTCTGCCTGAAAAGGTACTTGAAAAAATGGCACTTTATAGGCCATTTGAATATTTTTTGGAAATCGTTTTAAATTTTTCGTTAGTACATAAGAAGCACTTTACATTTATATTTCCGAGAGATCTACTGTATTAACAATGAAAAATAGGCCAGTGGACTAATTTTTGGAAATCGTTTTAAATGATTCGTTAGTACATAAGAAGCACTTTACATTTATATTTCCGAGAGATCTACTGTATTAACAATGAAAATCAAGTGTTAAAGAATAGATATTCAAGATCCCGCCAAAACGATATTCTGTAATAGCGCTGGTCTGTGACGTCACACACTAGTAAATGACGTTAGCTAATACTAGTAAATACGCTAGTTCACATCTAAATATTGACAAAAAATACTTTAAAAGTAACTTTCAGTTCCAATAATATATTACTCCAAAAAAACACAAATTACACAAACAACAGTCAATCGAGAAATTCTCGCTTACTAGCATGTGACGTCACCAGAGTTGCCGCCCTTCTTAGAGCGTTTACGTCACAGATAAAATATAAAAAAATATCGTATTTTATTTCGTGCGATTTGCAAAAATTAGATGTATTTCAGTTTAAATAAAGTGAAATATGTCTTTTTCAGGCTATTATTATCTGTACGGATAACCATAATCAATAGTATATTTTCAATGTTCTCAAATAGCCTATTGTATCCGGTTACATCAATTGACGATGAAAGGTCGTTTTTGACCGAAGGTAGGTGCTTAATTCGACGCGTATATATTATTTGATGTATAGCCACTATATTTATTTAATACAATTATGGATAGCTATTTTTTATTGGAAAGAGTATACTTCGAAATTGATCTTATTTTAATTTTATAGAAATCGGCTGTCCTTTTGTTAGTGCATATTTTCATGCATATTTTGGCATTTTGATAGTGTTGTTTTTAAACTTTCGCGATTTGAACACATTATTATTATATACTACGGGGCTAATCGCGCACTGACATGTCTCAGACTTAGACTCAGTCTACCCGTGACCACGGTCGATGCAACTCGGCCGAAACGTTGGGATGAGGAAGTATTTATTTATCTCGTAATTTTAGTGCGCTATTAGTCCCGTAGTATATAATAATAATTTTGATAGTGTATATAATCCGATGTCTAGTCATAACAAAACATTGATGAAATGATTCCACCGAACGCTCAAGTCGATCGTGCCTTTCGCTCGTTCGTGTAGTGAGCGTAACGGGACAATGAGTCATCCTTTTTTGTGCGTGCAGCCAGCGTTCATCGATTTACTAGACGTTGTCACGTCAAAGATGTTTTAAAATACTTGACTTGTAATATTTACTTTCCACAAATAAATTATTATACGTTTAACTTTACCCGTGTTTTATTAATCAACTCAATAAGCATTGACGTAACTGAACTGCAACTAACTTAAAACGTTTTGCTTTTCGTGGAAAAATATAGAGATACATACCTATATCTCTATATAATATATAATTTTCGATCAGCTTACGTCCTGACGCGAGTTTAACATGTTTTACCCATCCCAAAAAGTGCACAACGCCGCTAGAGAAGATTTCACATCAAAAATGATGATAGATATGAAGCTGGAACACCAAAATTGTATCTCCCGATTTTGTTATCTTTCGACTTTTTGACTTTCCTCCCTGTATTGCAATTTTAAAAACGTAGGTTCACGTCAAAAACGTGCTAGCTAAAAATTAATCTGCCCCATTCACGCACGTGGGGGTGGTATAATTTTACGGTTTACGGTATAATTTTTCTACTGACTATAGTCATCAGAAAATAATAGGCCCGTTGACATTTGTCTTCGCGACGTAACTAGTGGTGTAACCATACCATGGATAGTATGAAAACATCGTTATGAACGGCACTTAGCCGAGTGGGCGGTACCCATCAATGAAAAATGTACTCGTAATTACATTGAACATTTCGCTCGGTAAAAAATAGAAAATCAACTGTCAAAACGGGCCTTTTATTTTGTGATGACTCTAGGTTTAGCGAGGTTTTTAGATAGATCAATTTTATCTTGTCTCTGATTGGTCAGCTAGTTATCATCGAGTCGAATTTAGTTAATTAATTATTATCCAGCATAAAAAATATCTGGAGTGCGTAAACCTCAGAAGAATGACAAGAACTAAGTAAGTAATAGTAATAATTGCTAAATTTTACTTCAGTAAAAACTACGTTACAGCTGTCTTATTAATTTCAGGTTATACAGCATACGCGAGAGTAAGTGGAACAAAAAAAAAACGCAATGTCTGTCGCATACGTCAAAATTACCTGTTGGAATGTCAAAATAGTTAAAATTAGGTTCCACTTGGTCTTGTGTCTTTTTCGGAAATTAGAACTCTCTAGTTCCAGTAAGAAGGTTCAAATCTCTGATCATTTTACCTAACTACTTTTTACCTTTTTGAATTTGGACACTCGAGATAGGTAGCTCAATGCTAGTTTGTGAAACCCTTCGAAATTACGTAAGTTCGGGTGATTGTGCAATTGTGCAATTGTGCATCTTTTTCTGACACCTTTTAAATTTCATATTTAAAATGGGACAAAGTGATGTATATCTCTTGCTATTTAAGTATGGTTTCTAATACTTTAGTTCTTATTCTATGGCGTAAACGCACCCCTGTACAGTAGTTCTCTAGTATCTAAGATAGAAATATAGCAGTTTTCATCATTTTAACCTTCATTACAGACCATAAACGACACATACATGCAGCTTCACGCGATAAATCTCAGAAACATTGATAAAGAAAATCAGAGACAAGAACAAGAGAGACAGAGGATAGAAAACGCAAGAGTAGAAGCGGAGAAAGAGAGACAGAGATTAGAGCAAGAGAGAAAAAAGATAGAACAAGAATTAGCGAGAATTCAAAGAGAGAAGGACGCGGTAGAAGAACAGAAGCGTAAAGAAGCTGAAGAAATTGAAAGACAGAGACGGGAAGAAGAAGAACACAAGCGGGAGTTCAAACAAATGATCCATGATGATATTGGATGTGAAATCAACTAGACACTAGATTTTTATATTTGATCTGTAAACGCCAAAATAGGCATGATGACTGGGTAAAACTATCAATAATATAATTAGTCTTATACTATATATAACGGTACTAAACTCACGTGTCCGGATAGTCGTAACGACTAATAGTGCATTGCGAGACGACTCCGCGTGCTAGCACTCGCCAACTTGAGAAAGGTCGCCGAATGCGACCGAAACTATAGTCGTTACGACTATCCGTACACGTGAGTTTAGCCCCGTTATATATTTATAGTATACAATGTGTGAAAACCACGTTAATTTCCATAGTGAAATAGTAAACCTCTACGGGGAGGTAAGATTAAATGATGTGAAGCTGTTTGCAAAATTAAGAATTAAACGTAATAAACTTGAGTGTGGTTTAATGTACATGAAAAAGTGCCGGTTGTCGAGTGTTGTGCCTAAATTCATGGAAATTAAACCTATAAAGTGCATTCGGGGTTACGAATCTTTCTTTGAAAATGTAAACATTAAATTGTTAAAGCGGGTAATCCGTGACTACCATCGGAAAATAAAAATCGTAACGAGTGAGTTATACGATTTACACCTACAGTTGTCTCAGCTGTTTGATTATGAGTTATGGAGGATTTTGGATACGATGACGTTTAGCAGGGCTGATATCGCTAAACAGAAGACGGAAAAGGTACACGAGTCTAAGTTGAAGCGCCTGATACAAAAGAGTCAGCAAAATGCTATCGTACAAAAAGAGACTTTACAGACAAGGCCGCGGTGAATTTATCTTCGCAGGACTTATCAGGTGAAACGATCACAGCGCTAGAGGTCTGAATTTTGCACCTACACCGAAGATAATTCCGGTAGAGTCTGTTATCACTGATATTGAAGACACAATTGTGCGTAATAAAATAAATGCACGGGATGCTGAGTGTCTGAGGCAAGATGTAGCCGTGATACTAAGAAATAGCAAGCCTAAACCCAATATCTCCAGGTCAAAATTGGATGCCTTGGAGTCTTTACGTCGTAACCCGGACCTGCTAGTCTTACCGGCTGACAAAGATAATGCTGCCGTAATTGTAGATACTTCTGCCTATGAACAAAAGATGTCAAAATTGGTAGAAGATGAGAACACGTATAAAAAGGTAAATTAACCCTACAAATCGTGTAACAAACAATCTTAATAAAATCTTAAAGACTTTACCGGAGGATCTGTATGAAAGTTTAAGACCACTAAACCCGACTTCCCCAAAACTTTACGGCTTACCGAAAATCCACAAACCAGATTGGCCCCTTCGTCTTATACACTCGCCGACATATAAAACCGCGCGGTTTCTATCAGATATGCTCCTTCCGTTTACAGGCAAGACAACGAGTTAAGTGAAAGATTCGTCACATTTTGTTCAGATGCTTGAAGGAGTACGACTGGATGAAAGTGAGGAGATGGTTAGTTTTGACGTCGTGTCTTTGTTTACGAATGTACCGATAGAGGATACAATAGACATAATAGCTGGTTTATTACAGCATGTCGACATATCTATCGAGTACTTGGTTTTAATAAGATTCGTTCTGTCAAGTGGATACCTGGTATGGAAGGGGGACTACTTTCTGCAGATTGACGGAGTTGCGATGGGTTCTCTTTTGGCTCCAGTGGCAGCGAACATCTTTATGGAGTGGTTTGAAGAAGCTGCCTTGTTAACCACTATAAACCGAGACACTGGTGGCGTTATGTGGACGATGTGTTTGCCATAGTACAGAAAGATGGAATAGATCCGCTACTGTCGCATCTGAACAGCGTACATGCGAACATTACTGTTACGGTAGAACGCGAACGCAACGGAGCTCTACCATTTCTAGATGTGTTGGTGAAACGAAACTTTAACGGCCGACTTTCTCACACGGTATACCGTAAACCAACACACACGGATAGATACCTGAGCGCAGATTCGCACCACCATCCAGCGCACTTGACCTCGGTACCACGGACACTGATAAATAGAGCACTAAAATTGTGTAGTTTTGAATACCTGGAACATATTAAAAGTGTGCTGAGCAGTAATGGTTTCAAGTGGAAACAGAGCTGGCAGTTGGCAAACGCATCTCCGAGGACACGTCCGGCATCGGTTGAAAGAATAGCAACGTATTTGCCATATATTAAAGGAGTGACGGACAGAATTGGAAATTTATTACGCCAAAGGAATAGCATTAAAACCATCTTCCGTCCACCGGGACAACTAAGACAATTGCTACGCTCTCCTAAGGATAGAGACCCTTTGACACCGGGGACACCCCCCGGTGTCTACATGATCCCGTGCGATTGCGGGAAGTGTTACATCGAAGAGACAAGAAGAAATGTTTCTACCAGGCTCACGGAGCATATACGTTCAATGAAAAACTTAGATAGTAATGGTTCCGCGGTGGTAGAACACACTCTCGATTCCGATGCACAGCACTTCATCAGATTTGATAGAGCGAAGGTGCTAGCGCAAGATAAGTTTTTCGTGCCCCGTAAAGTTAGGGAGGCTATTAAGATTAGCAGGCGCACTAACTCCAATAGAGACGGGGGATGGATACTGCCACCGACGAGGAAACCGTGTCTTCAAGGAACCAAAGGACTTAACCGTGGAACTGGTGGAGACATAGTGAACTCAGTGTGCTGGAGTATCCCCGACGTATACCAGGATACCGACGAAGAGGATCTTCAGTGCGCACCGACACAACAATCCTCTCTACACGCCCCCGCCCCACCACCGCAACCGCTGTCATCGCGAGCGCTACGCGCCGCAGCCCGCAGTGCATTGCGAGACGGCTCCGCGTGCTAGCACTCGCCAACTTGCGAAAGGTTGCCGAATGCGACCGAAACTATAGTCGTTACTACTATCCGTACACGTGAGTTTAGTCCCGTTATATATAGTATAAAATGTGTGAAAACCACGTTAATTTCCATGGTAAAATATAATTAGTCCGTGAGTTTGATTATCAAAAAATATTGGACACTTATTTTTTCTTTTGTCAAACAAACAATAAATGACGAAGATTAACCTTGTCAAAATTTGGGAGTGGGTGTGACGTCACCTTTCTTACAAAAGTATGTACATTTGTATGGCACTTGTGACGTCATGCGGAACTTTGTCGCGCTATATCTTCATAATTTTTTGTTTAATAACCAAAGAAAAAATACTTGTCTAATATTTTCTGATAGTCTATCTGACGGATTTATTATAGTTATTTAGTCATCATACCTATTACCTGTTTAGATTGTTACCTAGTTTAAGCCAGAGTCAATTAATCAAAATGTGAACAAAGTTCACAAGTCAAAAACAATGACACTATACTGTGCATAATTATAAATATAATATGTATACGAGTATTTTTATACAGTTCATTAATAAAAATGTATTTATCGCAATGTCAATTTATTTTCTTTTCTAATTGTATTGTGACAAAATCTACATTTTGGATGACAGCTGTCAAACTTCAACGCGATTTATCTCGGTTGTTATCGATTCTAGACTACTGCTGTCTTGACAAAAGTGATAGAGCTCGACGAGATCTACATTTAATATGACAGCTGTCAAACTTCAATGTGATTTATCTCAGTTAATGTCGATTCTAGACTACTGCTGTCTGATAACTTCAACGCGATTTGTCTCGGTTATTATCGATTCTAGACTACTGCTGTCATCACAAAAGTGATGGAGCTCGACAAGATCCACATTTCGCATGACAGCTGTCAAACTTGACCAATCTAAATAAAAATATATACATACAAAAATATTCTGCCATCACACAAATACAATTACAAAATAATTTATTTTACCACAACTTTTACAAAAACCTTAATGATTAAATTAACAATGAATATTAATTTTATTTAAGGAAGTCATATTATTTTACAATTTAAACTAAGGTTAATTTATGCAAATAAAAGACATTTTCACCAAAGCAAAAATAAGGTTTCACAGTTTGATTGTGAGACCTGCACTAATAACAAGTACTGTATCGCAGGGCTCAAACAGTTCTAATGAGTTACCAGACTAAGCATATTGGTGGGGCTTTATTGAAAAAATGGCCTGAAGGTGGTGTGTATGTGTGTGTGTGTGGTGTGTATGTGTGTGTGTGGGGGGGGGGGGGGGAGGGGGGGGGGGTGTGTTTGCTGTTTACTTAATTATTCTCAGAAATTCCTCAGTCTCACCATACGTAAGTGTACTTAGGTATTTTGGTAGTGCTACTTTACATTCTCTAATTGTTTTGCCACAAATGGGATACCGTTTGTTTATTTTATTGTAAATGTAGGGATATCTGAATTCTGGAAAGCGTTGATCAAAGGTAGTTTTAGTGCGAGGTTCATTTACCCGAGGAGGCCTCCTTTTTGGAGAGCCAGAGGAGCTTTGAGTAGATACCGTCCGCCGCTGTACAATCAGAGAAACCTTGTGTAGGTATAATTGTCGAACCGTTAACACTCCCGCTAGTGCATACAGTCTGTCCGTCGGGTGCCGGTAGGGCAGTTTATACATGACTATTAGCACTGCTCGCTGAGCTCTTTCCACTTCAATCATGTTTATGGTTGCTGCACCTCCCCATCCCGGTATGCAATAATAGGATATGACGGATTTACAGAGAGCAACGTAGACTAGTTTCAACAACTTCTTATCGGCAACACTTCGGAGAGCTCGCATGACGTGAATCAATTTGCGAACTCTTTTCGCTAGTGCTGAAATATGTGCTTTAAAAGATAACTGCTCGTCAATGACAATCCCAAGATATTTTATTGTGGAAGACCGTGAGATAGTTGCACATTTACACGATGATGCGTTGCAAGCAGAGTGAATTCTGAGGCTGAGTCTGATAACAGGTTCGGAGGCTTTGGTTTTGTGGAAACAAAGAAACTTAGTTTTACCAAGATTAAGTGTTAGGATATTCCTATCTAACCATTCTTTCAAGAGTCTCATACCATTCTCAGCCTCCCGGAATGCAGCTTCCCACGTATCCCCGTAGGGGATCAAAGGAAGATCGAGAATATGTTTCGAGGTGTTGACTCAAAAACAAAAAATCAAAACTCACAATCCTATTTATTACAAATTACAATCAGTCACATAAGTATATTTCGCAAAAAATGGTAAAACCGCCTTTCATCGTGTACAAAATTCAAATATTTCTGTCGAATTGTTAACATTGTTGTTATTCATAAGATGAAACACTCATTTTAACCACTATATTTATTAGCTACAATTGTGGATAGTTCTTTTTTTATTGGAAAGAGTATACTTCGACATTGATCCTATTTAAATTTTATCGAAATCGGCTGAGCCATTATCGATCAACAATAATGTGAAAAATGCTATTTCGATCCGTGCGAAATATTTTCGAAATAGTTCGAACCTATTTAATTGAATATAATGTAAACTTAAATTCGAATAATAAATTGTTTTAGATAGTGCATATTTTGTCCTTTATTAGCGCATATTTGCATGCACATTTTGGCACTTTGATAGTGGATATAATCCGATGTCTAGTCATAACAAAACATTGATGTAATGATTCCACCGAACGCTCAAGTCGATCGTGCCTTTCGCTCGTTCGTGTAGTGAGCGTAATGAGTCATCCTTTTTTGTGCGTGCAGCCAGCGTTCATCGATTTACTAGACGTTGTCACGTCAAAGATGTTTTAAAATACTTGACTTGTAATATTTACTTTCCACAAATAAACTATTGTACGTTTAATTTTACCCGTGTTTTATTAATCAACTCAATAAGAATTAAATTATTTTTATCGTGCTTCACACACTAAGTGTATAGAAACTTTCTTTTTGTGATAAACATATAAAAAATTGACGCGTTCGCAGGATTTGAACCTGCATCCTCTGGGACTCCGGCCCAGATGCTTTGTCCAATTAAGCTAAATCGCGCTCTGCGAAGGCGCCGAATTAGTGAGTGTTTATCATTTTTACCAACTACTACATTGTTGGAAGCGCTATTTGTGAGAACTGCTTTAAACCAGTCAGTCACTTAATGTGAAATTATTAGAATTTCTTACCATTAACGAGAAATGACGCATTGCTTAATCAATGAAATTATTTTTATCGTGCTTCACACACTAGGTGTATAGAAACTTTCTTTTTGTGATAAACATTTCAAAAATTGACGCGTTCGCAGGATTTGAACCTCAAAAACCTTAAAACCCTGCGAACGCGTCAATTTTTGAAATGTTTATCACAAAAAGAAAGTTTCAATAAGAATTGACGTAACTGAACTGAAACTAACTTAAAACGTTTTGCTTGTCGTGGAAAAATACCTATATCTCTATATAATTTTCGATCAGCTTACGTCCTGACGCGAGTTTAACATGTTTTACCCATCCCAAAAAGTGCACAACGCCGCTAGAGAAGTTTTCACTGCAAAAATGATGATAGATATGAAGCTGGAACACCAAAATTGTATCTCCCGATTATTTTTTGATTTCCTCCCCATATTGCAATTTTTTTAATCTTTATTTATTGGGAACTTCAGTCGCTACGCGACTATGTCAGTTTCATTGTTACATTCTTTGATTTACTTAGCACTACTTATATAATATCGCACAATAATTTCCAAAGTGTTTTAACCGCCTCGCTTAGCAGAGCGGATAAGACACTTTGTATTTCACCAAAATCGAGAAAATAGGAACCGTACTGAGCCAACATGACCGCTCTCACAGACTGAGGCCGCGAGCACTCCACCAGGACGTGGTACACGGTGCGGTCTAGGGTGTAGCACGCTTACCTAGAAGATTATTTTATTAGATTATTAAGACCTATTTACTCGGGATTTGAAAACACCCACGTTGTACTTTAACGGGAAGACGGACCCAGGCAAAACGTTCCACATTCTGGCTGTTCGTATGAGGAATGAGGATTCGAAACGCTTGGTTCTAACGCGCGGAATGTCCACCATAAAAGGGTGGCGCTTTGGTCGCGTCTGTCTAGCCGTACGATAGAAGAAAGGGTATCCGGTAAAAGGCCGACAAACACGCTACCTTGCGACGATGCTAAAGACTTTGCAGCTGCGTCTTAGTCAAGGTGTCGTTGTCAATCAGCTTCCTGGCTCGACTCCAGAGCCTCCAGTTGATATTTGGCAGAGCCATCCCAAAGGTGAGAGCAGTATTCCATGCAAGGCTAAGAAGGCTAAAAATTAATCTGCCCCATTCACGCACCCCGGTATAATTTTTCTCCTGACTATAGTCATCACAAAATAGTAGGCCCGTTGACATTTGTCTTCGCGACGTAACTAGTGGTGTAACTATACCATGATTGGTATGAAAAAATCGTTATAAACAGCACTTAGCCTAGTGGGCGGTACCCGTCAATGAAAAATTTACTCGTAATTACATTGAACATTTCAATCGAAAAAAAATAGAAAATCGACTGTCACTACGGGCCTTTTATTTTGTGGTGACTAAAGTTTAGCGAGGTTTTTAAGTAGATAAAGGTGACGTCCACAAGTGGTATATTATTCAGAGAAAAATCGAACCAAGATGATATAAATATACATAATTTGAAAGCTTGATGGGCTTCTCAAAAATATTTTATTTAGATTCTTTTTTATCCCTCCATATTTTTATAAATGTGAAAAATAAATTGTATGGATAATACAGCTATGTATTTTTTCTAGTTTAGCAATAATAAATGCTTCTATCATTATTTTACTTGCATTCGTAGCTGATTCTTCCACATTCATGTCTTAATTTGCTAAAATTAAAAATTATAACCTACCAGTGTGACCAGTTAGTAGGTACAATTTGACAAATAAACACTTAAAAACTGTCTCATTGGTAAAAATGCTCATATTTAACATTTTGGATGTTACTTAATCAGGGTAGAGATAAACTAACTATTGAGCCAAATATATGTATTTATCCTAATAGATTCAAAATTTATTAAAAAAACGGACGGCTCTTTTTTGATAAAATCAATGCTTACTGATGTAATAGACTAGAAATGTGAACTTTCTGGAAATGTGACGACTGTTGTGGTTAGAATTTTTGATTATTATTAGACCAGCCTCCATACATTTTGAAGACATGTCCTTTTATCTTGTCTTTGATTGGTCAGCTACTCGTAGTTGTCATCAAGTCGAATTTAATTAATCATTATCCAGCATAAAAATATCTGCCCCCCGACCGCCTTAGCAATAGCAATCGTAATAGCAATCGTTTATGACTTCATTTTAGTCATTTGGCGCCGCCTATGTGACGTTAGCCATCAATTGCTTTGCGCGGATTGCGAAAGCAATCGTTGAATGAACAACTTTGATGGCTAACGTCACATAGGCGGTGCCAAATGACTAAAATGAAGTCATAAACGATTGCTATTGCTTAGGCGGTCGGGGGGCTGGTTGCGCTGTGTTGCATTAATTTTCAGCTAGTGTTAGTTAATTACATTTGTGTGCGTGTAAACTTGCCTATATTTTGGGTTGTGTGCGTTTCTTCACCCCCCACTGATTTGGCAGACTTCGGTGCTTAGGCGCGTCGACTCCTTGAGTGCGTAAACCTCAGAAGAATGACAATTAAGTAATAGAAGTATTGCTAAATTTTACTTCAGTAAAAACTATGTTACAGCTGTCTGATTAATTTCTGGTTATACAGCATACGCGAGAGTGAGTGGAACAAAAAAAAAGCAATGTCTGTCTCATACGTCAAAATTACCAGTTGGAATGTCAAAATAGTTAAAATTAGGTCCCACTTGGTCTCAGTCAGAAGGTCAGAAGGTTCAAATCTCTGATCATTTTACCTTACTACTTTTAACGTTTTTGAAATTGGACACCCGAGATAGCTCAATGCTAGTTTGTGAAACCATTCGAAATTACGTAAGTTCGGGTGTATGTCTTTCTGACACCTTTTAAATTTTATACCTATTTAAAATGGGACAAAGTGATGTACGAGTATATCTCTTGCTATCTAAGTATGGTTTCTATTACTTTAGTAAAAACTAAACGGCCTAAAAACTCTGATACCAGGGCTAGCCACCCGGCCTATACGAACTTACTTACTTACTTATTACTTTAGTTCTTTTTCTATGGCGAAAACGCACCCACCAACAACAACCACCAACTATACAGTAGTTCTCTAGTACCTATGATATATATATATATATATATAGCAGTTTTCATAATTTTAACCTTCATTACAGACCATAAACGACACATACATGCAGCTTCACGCGATAAATCTCAGAAACATTGATAAAGAAAACCAGAGACAAGAGCAAGAGAGACAGAGGATTGAAAACGCAAGAGTAGAAGCGGAGAAAGAGAGACAGAGATTAGAGCAAGAGAGAAAAAAGATAGAACAAGAATTAGCGAGAATTCAAAGAGAGAAGGACGCGGTAGAAGAACAGAAGCGTAAAGAAGCTGAAGAAATTGAAAGACAGAGACGGGAACAAGAAGAATTCAGCCGGGAGTTCCAACGAATAATGCGTGATAATGGATGTGAAGTCAACTAGACACTAGATTTTTATATTTGATCTGTAAACGCCAAAATAGGCATGATTACAGTTCTGGGGTAAAACTATCAATAATATAATTCGTCTGTGAGTTAGATTATCAAAAAATATTGGACACTTATTTTTTCT
This sequence comes from Hypomecis punctinalis, assembly GCA_949316475.1. Classification (NCBI taxonomy): domain Eukaryota; kingdom Metazoa; phylum Arthropoda; class Insecta; order Lepidoptera; family Geometridae; genus Hypomecis; species Hypomecis punctinalis. The sequence continues at coordinate 12,743,114 of OX438822.1, forward strand.
ATTGTCAAACAAACAATAAATGACGAAGATTAACCTTGTCAAAATTTGGGAGTGGGTGTGACGTCACCTTTCTTACAGAAGTATGTACATTTGTATGGCGCTTGTGACGTCACGCGGAACTTTGTCGCGCTATATCTTCATAATTTTTTGTTTAATTAACCAAAGAAAAAATACGTGTCTTATATTTTCTGACAGTCTATCTGACGGATTAATTATAGTTTTTTAGTCATCATACCTATTACCTGTTTAGATTGTTACCTAGTTTAAGCCAGAGTCAATTAATTAAAATGTGAACAAAGTTCACAAGTCAAAAACAATGACACTTTACTGTGCATAATTATAAATATATGTATACGAGTATTTTTATACAGTTCATTAATAAAAATGCAATATTTATCACAATGTCAATTTATTTTCTTTTCTAATTGTATTGTCTCAGCTTTTTAATAGTCACTGTAGGAACCCGCCTACCCACGAAGAGTTGTTGGGCCATATCCACCACGCTGACATACCTATGCCGGTTTCTTCTGGTGTTATATTCCGTACATAAAATCCAAAGAACTCATTGGTATGGGACCGGGATTTGAACCCACGACCTCAGGATTGTAAGGCTGGTGTCTCTACCACTAGACCACCACGGCTCTTTTCTAATAAGTAGTTATAAATCCTCAGGCAGGTGGGGATCAATTTAATTTTGGGCATGGATATAGTTTAAAAAGTCGGAGAGGATCATAGGCTAGGTATCTTTTATACAAAAAAAAAATTGGTTCCTATGAGATGGCACAGTAACCAAAATATTACGCGGACCAAGCAATAACTATACGAGTATGTATTAAGAATCTTGATAGCTTGAATGTCAAGGGAAATGCAAACAACTTCGACTGACGGAGTCTTCGACTTCGGAAGATCGAGAATATGTTTCGAGGTGTTGACTCAAAAACAAAAAATCAAAGCTCTCCGAAGTGTTGCCGATAAGAAGTTGTTGAAACTAGTCGACGTTGCTCTCTGTGAATCCGTCATATCCTATTGCATACCGGTATGGGGAGGTGCAGCAACCACAAACATGATTGAAGTGGAAAGAGCTCAGCGAGCAGTGCTAATAGTCATGTATAAACTGCCCTACCGGCACCCGACGGACAGACTGTATGTACTAGCGGGAGTGTTAACGGTTCTACAATTATACCTACACAAGGTTTCTCTGATTGTACAGCGGCTGACGGTATCTACTCAAAGCTCCTCTGGCTCTCCAAAAAGGAGGCCTCCTCGGGTAAATGAACCTCGCACTAAAACTACCTTTGCTCAACGCTTTCCAGAATTCAGATATCCCTACATTTACAATAAAATAAACAAACGGTATCCCATTCGTGGCAAAACAATTAGAGAATGTAAAGTAGCACTACCAAAATACCTAAGTACACTTACGTATGGTGAGACTGAGGAATTTCTGAGAATAATTAAGTAAGCACGAGTACCCACGAAGAGTTGTTGGGCCATATCCACCACGCTGACATAATATGCAGGTTTCTTCATGATGTTTTCCTTCACTGAAAAGCCAGTGGTGTTATATTCCGTAGGAACCCGCCTACCCACGAAGAGTTGTTGGGCCATATCCACCACGCTGACATACCTATGCCGGTTTCTTCTGGTGTTATATTCCGTACATAAAATCCAAAGAACTCATTGGTATGGGACCGGGATTTGAACCCACGACCTCAGGATTGTAAGGCTGGTGTCTCTACCACTAGACCACCACGGCTCTTTTCTAATAAGTAGTTATAAATCCTCAGGCAGGTGGGGATCAATTTAATTTTGGGCATGGATATAGTTTAAAAAGTCGGAGAGGATCATAGGCTAGGTATCTTTTATACAAAAAAAAAAATAGGTTCCTATGAGATGGCACAGTAACCAAAATATTACGCGGACCAAGCAATAACTATACGAGTATGTATTAAGAATCTCGATAGCTTGAATGTCAAGGGAAATGCAAACAACTTCGACTTAAGGAGTCTTCGACTTCGGTAGATCGAGAATATGTTTCGAGGTGTTGACTCAAAAACAAAAAATCAAAGCTCTCCGAAGTGTTGCCGATAAGAAGTTGTTGAAACTAGTCTACGTTGCTCTCTGTGAATCCGTCATATCCTATTGCATACCGGGATGAGGAGGTGCAGCAACCACAAACATGATTGAAGTGGAAAGAGCTCAACGAGCAGTGCTAATAGTCATGTTTAAACTACCCTACCGGCACCCGACGGACAAACTGTATGCACTAGCGGGAGTGTTAGCGGTTTGACAATTATACCTACACAAGGTTTCTCTGATTGTACTGCGGCTGACGGTATCTACTCAAAGCTCCTCTGGCTCTCCAAAAAGGAGGCCTCCTCGGGTAAATGAACCTCGCACTAAAACTACCTTTGCTCAACGCTTTCCAGAATTCAGATATCCCTACATTTACAATAAAATAAACAAACGGTATCCCATTCGTGGCAAAACAATTAGAGAATGTAAAGTAGCACTACCAAAATACCTAAGTACACTTACGTATGGTGAGACTGAGGAATTTCTGAGAATAATTAAGTAAACAGCAAACACACACACCCTCCCCCCCCCCCCCACACACACACATACACACCACACACCACCTTCAGGCCATTTTTTCAATAAAGCCGCACCAATATGCTTATTCTGGTAACTCATTAGAACTGTTTGAGCCCTGCGATACAGTACTTGTTACTAGTGCAGGTCTCACAATCAAACTGTGAAACCTTATTTTTGCTTTGGTGAAAATGTCTTTTATTTGCATAAATTAACCTTAGTTTAAATTGTAAAATAATATGACTTCCTTAAATAAAATTAATATTCATTGCTAATTTAATCATTAAGGTTTTTGTATTGCCAGAATATTTTTGTATGTATATATTTTTATTTAGATTGTTCAAGTTTGACAGCTGTCATGCGAAATGTGGATCTTGTCGAGCTCCATCACTTTTGTGATGATAGCAGTAGTCTAGAATCGACATTAACTGAGTTAAATCACATTGAAGTTTGACAGCTGTGTCTTAAATGTAGATCTCGTCGAGCTCTATCACTTTTGTCAAGACAGCAGTAGTCTAGAATCGATAACAACCGAGATAAATCGCGTTGAAGTTTGACAGCTGTCATCCAACATGTAGATTTTGTCGAGCTTTATCACTTTTTTAAAGACAGCACTAGTCTAGTGGATAATAACCGAGATAAATCACTTTGAATTTTGACAGCTATTACTGTGACACTCGTCGTGACAAATTACACGATCCGATTTCGAATGTGTACGAGGGACTCATCTTCAGCTTAAGACTGAACGGTTGTCATTAAAATCTTTTTTTCCAGCTTACTATTCATAGAACATTCGAATACTCTAGATTTAATGTCTAAGACGCTACCGGCCACACTGGTCGCCGCGGTGCAGCGGTGGTGTCGCCGCGGCGTCGCCCGTGTGGCACCAGCCTAACACCCCAATGCTGATGTCGCCCATCTCGCCAAATTACACAAGTCAAACTTATTTCAGCTTGGAGCTCACTTTTCAATTTACTCTCAGTGAGCCCTTTCATTTGATACTCATATTGCAGAAGTGCATTAAAAATAACTATTCCTCTATCTTGAATGATCCGCCATATTAGATTTAGAATAACGTTACATTATTTTTCGAGTTACTCTCAACCATCCCTTTCATTTGATACCCATATTGTAGAAGTGCATTAAAAAATAAATCTTCTATCTTGGACGACCCGCCATATTGGATTTAGAATGACGTCACATTCTTTTTCGAGTTACTCTCAACCATCTATTTCATTTGATACTCATATTGTAGAAGTGCATCAAAAATAACTATTCCGCCATCTTGGACAGTCCGCCATTTAGAATTTAGAATGATGTCACAAACTATATTGTGCATTGTCATCCAAATTAAACGTGTATACAAAATTTCAGCTCAATCGGTTGAAGATATCTACTTCAAAATTGAGTTCAAAGATTCCACCCATGCAGACATACTTACATATACATACCTACATACATTGCAAGTTAAATAAAAGCTTTTAAAATGGGACAAAGTGATGTATATCTCTTGCTATTTTAGTATGGTTTCTATTACTTTAGTTCTTATTCTATGGCGTAAACGCACCCCTGTACAGTAGTTCCCTAGTACCTAAGATAGAAATATAGCAGTTTTCATAATTTTAACCTTCATTACAGACCATAAACGACACATACATGCAGCTGCACGCGTTAAATCTCAGAAACATTGACAAAGAAAACCAGAGACAAGAGCAAGAGAGACAGAGGATAGAAAACGCAAGAGTAGAAGCGGAGAAAGAGAGACAGAGATTAGAGCAAGAGAGAAAAAAGATAGAACAAGAATTAGCGAGAATTCAAAGAGAGAAGGACGCGGTAGAAGAACAGAAGCGCAAAGAAGCTGAAGAAATTGAAAGACAGAGACGGGCAGAAGAAGAATACAGCCGGGAGCTCCAACAAATGATGCGTGATAGTGGATGTGAAGTCAACTAGACACTAGATTTTTATATTTGATCTGTAAACGTCAAAATAGGCATGCTGACTGGGTAAAACTATCAATAATATAATTAGTCAGTGAGTTAGATTATCAAAAAAATATTGGACACTTATTTTTTTCTTTTGTCAAACCGTGGGTGTGACGTCACCTTTCTTACAAAAGTATGTACATTTGTATGGCACTTGTGACGTCACGCGGAACTTTGTCGCGCTATATCTTCATACATTTTTGTTTAATTAACAAAAGAAAAAATACGTGTTTAATATTTTCTGATAGTCTATCTGACGGATTAATTATAGTTTTTTAGTCATCATACCTATTACCTATAATAGGTAGATTGTTACCTACTTTAAGCCTAAGTCAATTAATTAAAATGTGAACAAAGTTCACAAGTCAAAACCAATGAAACTACTGTGCATAATTATAACTATATGTATACAAGTATTTTTATACAGTTAATAAAAATGTATTTATCGCAATATCACTTTATTTTCTTTTCTAATAGTTATTAATAGTCCACTGCAGGAACGTAGGCCTACCCACGAAGAGTGGTCAGGCCATATCGACCACGCTGACATATGCAGGTTTCCTCACGATGTTTTCCTTCACCGAAAAGCCAGTGGTGTTACATTCCAGATAGGGCAGGGATCAATTTAATTTTGTGTATGGATATAGTTTAAAAGTCGGAGAGGATCATAGGCTAGGTGCCTTTTATCCTACTAATATTATAAACGCGAAAGTTTGTGAGGATGGATGGATGGATAGATGTTTGTTACTCTTTCACGCAAAAACTACTGAACGGATTGAGATGAAACTTTGCAATAATATAGCTTATATATCAGAATAACACATAGGCTATAAATTATAATGATATATTGCGTATGCGGGCAAAGCCGCGGGTAAAAACTAGTACTAAATAAACTTAGGTTGCTATGGGTAATGGGCAGAGCCGTATTTGCCTAAAGGCCGAAAAGGTCCAGGCCTGGGGCGGCTAGATATTAGGGGCGGTCACTTGCAGAATAACTTCAGTGATCTAGACACATCATATCTAACGCAGCTATCACAAATTACAATATTTTTTGAATATTTCTTTCCTCTCATCCGTGTCTACTGATCCTACCAAAAAATGCCAAAATGTGCCATAGGTTCGAGTCTTCCCGATCAGCATCCAAAACACATTAAAAAAAACACACACACAAACTTAGAATGGTGTCTATGCCTCCATTTATAGAGTTCACGTCCCAGTGTACAAATCATACTGGTCAACAGAAAAAATAATCCTTTTCGGAAGCTGCATTGTGCAATTCCCTAAAATCATCACTTGTTGTTTTAGGATGCTTTACGATATGGTTACCTACCTATCAATAACAATGAAGTTCGTTCAAAATTGTCTACCTTTTGCGCTTTGAGTTATGAGTGTATTTGTAAATGATTTGTATAAGGTTCTTAGGTTGTATTTTATGTGACAGGGCAGTATAACTCACACTATAGTAAATTAATGTTCAAATAGATTAAATATTTTTATTATTTTCTTCGTCATTTGAACGATTTTTTTTTTACAATTCTACATCCGTATTCTGTATTTATCTAAGTACCTACTTACTATTATATTTTTTGATTTATCACCAATATTACAGTTTTTAATTTATTAACTGCGATCAAGAGAATAAACTTTCATCTTCATTATGAACAACATTTCATTTAGGTATAGTACGTCCAGTATTGATGAGGGCCTCACCCAGGTCAAGGAAGAGTCGGTTAGTTAACCTAGGTCTTAATTTGATCTGACCTAGTTAAAATGTTAAAAACTAAAACGATTGTCACCACTTGAGTACGATTTTTTTGTCCTAAGAGAAACTAGGACGGTAAAGGCACCCTTTACCTACGGGGTGTTCACGCGCGGCTCGGTCATAACTGATACTATGAAACTCTGTTGTGTTGCTGTTCTGGGAACAAAAACGTGCAAACACTTCGGAAGACAATCAAAACGCGCTGTATGGTAGCGAAACTGGCAGAGATAATTACCTTATAGTTAAACCAACTTTTATTATTGTGTTACGGCGCCTTAGAGCTGCCTACTTTTCTATCCACCCGCATTTACCGACTCCTATGTCCTACCCTCATCTTTCCTAGACGACGACCGCCTAGGTACGTTTCGTGGATAGGTGAGACGCGCTGTTTGCTTTGGCGAACAGTCTGCCCTTGACCGCCGGACAGGGTGAATTTTTCATTTTTTTTTCATTGGTGGCGGCGGCTGAGCTAACTGGCCTTTTTTGACCCAGGAAAATCCTTTATGGATACCACCAAACCTGGGGAAGCCGGTGGTTATGTGGGAGTCTCCACTACTAGTCGGTGGCAAACCTGGACTAAACTAAAAACCTGGGGTGTTTCCGCCACTGCGCCATTATGTCGGGGCTGACTAACTGGCCTAGGGCGGCCCAGTGTGCTAATCCGCCTCTGGTAATGGAATAGCACAAAAACCAAAATATTGCGCGGGCCAAGCTGCTATATAAGCAATTACTATACGAGTATGTATTTATATATACAGGGTTATTTCTAATCAATTAGCATCCGTTTAGGGGCTTATTCTGTACATCAAAACTAACAACTTTTGTTCTGCGACTTTTGTCAAAACTCAAAAAAATTGGTGTTCCATAGAAAAATATCGTTCACCCGCGACCAAATCTACGGAACAGCTGATTTTTTTTAGTTTTGACTTGTTTCTTCGTGCCGCTTTTTATTACGTTGATGAATTTAATAAATAATCATTTATTTCACAATAAATAAATAAATATTTTTGGGACATCTTACACACGGTCTCTGACCCCAAACTAAGCAAAGCTTGTGATATGGCTGCCAGAGACTGATATACTACATGTACTAATTTTAAAATACATACTTATATAGATAGTAACTAAATAACACACAGACACAGAACCAACACTTATGTTCTTCTTATAAATATTTGCCCTGGGTGGGGATCGAATACACGCCTCTTTGACCCAGAAGTTAGGGTCACTAACCACTGAGCCACCGAGGCAGTCACCGATGTAACACCGAAAATATAACGCCGATGATAACGCAGCATTTTTCACATAGACTACTGTACCAGCCTATTTAATAGTCCACTGCAGGACGTAGGCCTACCCGCGAAGGGTGATTGGGCCATATCCATCACGCTGGCCCAGTGCGGGTTGGTGGATTCACATACACCATTGAATTTCTTCTACGGACGCATGCAGGTTGCCTCGCGATGTTTTCCTTCACCGAAAAGCCAGTGGTGTGAAATTCCGTACATAAATTCCAAAGAACTCATTGGTACGGGACCGGGGATTCGAACCTACGACCTCACGATTGTAAGGCGGGTGTCACTACCTCTCGACCACCACGGCTTCACCATATGTTGAATGGTACTCAGGCGTGTATCATACGTATGCTGTCCAGGGTATAGCACGCTAACCTAGGAGATACCTATTTACTCGGGATTTGAAGACACCCACGTTGTACTTTAGCGGGAAGAGAAGTGTTAGATTATATGAATATTCCATTTTAATTTACACAAAAATTGAAAATGTAAGCTAGGAACTTGACACTTCACGGACTAGCAACACTACAAGACGAACGGGAGAAAAACAACATGGAGGGGTGTCGTGGTTAGAAAAACAAAAGTATTAAGGAAATAGACGAAAAGGACATAAAAATACAGGAAAGGTAGTTGAAAACGTGACCAAGTTAATAATGATAATAATAAAGCCTCTTTATTTCCTATCCCCTAATTATTACATATATTTCAACTTATAACTAATTTAACGCTATTTTACAAGTTACATTACATTATTGAGAAATAAAAAAGTTTAGTTTACCCCTATTTGGGTAAAGGCCTCCTCCAGTGCGTTCCAGCTTTCCCTATCTTTAGCTTGCTCAGCCCACTTTTTTCCCGCTATGGCTATGATTTCGTCACTCCAACGTTTCATAGGTCTTCCCTTCCGTCTTTTCCCACTAGGTCCATTCCATTTTGTCGCTTCTTCTGTCCATCGTTTGTCGCTGTATCGAGCTACGTGCCCAGCCCATCGCCATTTCGCCCGTAGACTGTACTGTAGGACATCGATTAGCTTGGTCTTCTTTCGAATAAATTCGCTTTTTATTTTGTGTATTTTTCTTATTTTTAAAAGGCTTCTTTCCATTGCTTTCTGGCAACTGACTAGCTTTGTTTTTATTTTAGTATTGTAAGTCCTTGTCTGGCATCCATACGTAAGAGTTGGTAGAATGCAGGTATCCATCACTGTTTTCTTCAGGTGTAGCGGATATTTGCCTTTCATAATTTCTTTAAGATATATAAAGTCACAAAGTTAAGTATGCATTAATTACTTTACAAATAGGGGTTCATACTAAGGGTTAAATGTTGAGAGAAACCTGTGAGGCATTAGGACGCTAAGTAATAGGTATCTTGAATGTACATACTCGACGATTGATTATGTTACTCCATCCTCAGATCAAGTAAAATGTTATTCTGTAGAATACATATGACTTGTAATAACTGTTGTTACTGTACTTGTTAATCTGTATAAAATGTAAAATGTAACCTGTTAAAGTTTCAGGTTGCCTATTGTGTTAAAATGTATGTTGAAGGTAACATATAATAAATGTTGTATCTAATGACTTATATATTATCTGTGTTTACAATTGTGTTTTTCCTAACGAATTTAGTAAGTCTAGCCTCGTAAAACATCATCATAACCTACTTAGGTTATCTTTGGAATGTTGGGTTTTAGTCATAGGTTTAATCTCTAAACTAATAAGGATCAGTAGACTGTCGCTCAGTATCATTTCATCACCTACCACTTTATCATAAAGGAAATTACTAGGCTTGAAGTAGGTACTCTTCTCAGATTTCACCTCATGAGGGAGATCTCTACTGTAGCTGGGTCATCCTTGGGGTCATCATATAGGGAATTGCCAGGATATACATGTACCACCCTAATACTCCTGTTCTAACAGAAGACAGACCCAGGCAAAGCGTTCCACATTCTGGCTGGTCGTATGAGGAATATGGATTCGAAACGCTTGGATTGGAAACGCAACATAGCTTCATTCTACAAGCTGCACGAAACTCAATCCTGACTGAAGCTCACATCAGCTGCGCGAGGATTAAGTTTGGCGCAGCTTATAGTTAACTTCACAGCTGCCAAGAAGTTTAATTCGGCCTTTAACACGCAGACTCACGTAGCAATATGTACCTATACTCTATAAAATTTAACTTGATCTCTGCGATAGCTGTCAGAGAAATCACGCCTATGAAGTCCTGAATTTCTTAATAATACAGTCAGTACCTGTCAATGTCATACTTTATGGGCATGCCGATTAGTGATGGGCGACGAATGATCGTGACCACAGAGTTTTAGATAGAGTTTTAGTTAAAATATCGATAGTTTATACTGACGGTATTTTAAATAAAACTTAATTTATCATTAATTTTATTGTATATTTTAATATCATAACATTTTTTACATGTGTAATTAAATTAAACCCAATTATATGTTACATTAGCATCGATAATAGTGAAAAACGTCGATAAATACTATCGTTACATTGTTATGAGTATTTAATTAATATCATAACATTATTTACATGTGTACATACTTGATCTTAAATAAGTAAGTATATAAAATCCAATTTCTCACCTTCAACTACTCATTCGATTTCATTACAACATTGTTTAAAAATCGATTTTGTCCACTTCTATCTCAACTCTAAAAATGTCAATCTTCTATGTCAATGTCACTGTCGCAGAGATCAAGTTAAATATTATAGAGTATAGTACCTTTGTATGTACCTGTACTGTACTGTATCATCCTATATCCTACAATTGTTTATTCAACAACACACTAAGCCTCAGTCAGCAATAAACAATAACTTACATAATAAACGCAACAATTAAACATTATAATATTTACACTGTACCACTGACAAAAACAGTTTTTGCAATGCACTATTCCAACTATTTGGGTCCTAAATTATACAACAAACTTAGTAAACAATCTGCTGTTCAGAAGCTAAACGCGCATAAATTTAAAAAAAAATGTTATCTTTCCTAAAAGATATGGACTATCAAAACACTGAAAGCTTTATCTCTGTTCATTAAATTTTTTTCTATTAATTATTAATGTTAAAAAACGATTCTAACTATGCTTATCATAGTTTTAATACGTTTTAATTAGCTTATGTATGAATGTTTAAATTGTATTATTTTAAATATTATTTCAAAATTTATTGTTAATATTGATTCAAGTTACTTATTTATAATTATTTTAATATAGTGCAACTATAGGGAGAAGCCACCGGATTCCGAGACACAGTTTTTAACTAGTTCGGAACCGGTGGATTCAATTCAATAGCATGTATATTTTGTGTCCTAATAAAGATTTTGAATTTGAATTTGAATTTAATAGTCCACTGGAGGACTAGTATGCACCTAGGTACATTATTTTATAATGTATGAATATAATAATTATCGTAATTATCTGCTGGGTACAATGTCTGATGATCTACGAAATAAGTAGTCAAGGCCACTTTTTACTGACATCGTCACGGACAGCCATATTTTGATATATTTAAATTACTAAGTACTTACCTACTACATAAAAAGTTTCTTTATTTTTCTTTGTTCCTCGGCAACGGGAGAACAGGAGTTTGTTTTTCTTTGTAGGTACCTATGTAGAATTGTAGATACCTATGTTAGGCGCTAAATAGTTAAAGGTTAGACGATTATTGAATCTATTATTACCCACAATGTTTTTTGTTTGGTAAATCATACTTTGGTAGTTTAGTGGTCCCATTTTTTCATCGAAATTGGTTGAGCGGTTTTTGAATAATTATTTTTTTTGCAAAAAACAGCAACCGCTTCAACCATGTCCAAATTCGTGAATATTTCGTACCTACGGATCGATGTAGTTGATGTAGTTCACATAATTGTTGATTTATCAAAAATGGCTCAGCCGATTTCGATATAATTTAAATGGGACCAAATTCAAAGTATACTCTTTCCAATAAAAAAATAATAATCAAAATCGGACCACTATGTAAAAAGTTATACATAAAAAAAATACGTATCGAATTGAGTAGGTACCTACTTCCTCCGTTTCGTCAATCAAAAATAAAAAATAGGTACTTATAGTATTGTACATCGATTTGAGCGAACTATTAAAATGTTGGGCAGGACACAGTGTTCGAAGAACGGATGGTCGATGGGGCCGGAAGGTTCTCGAATGGAGACCACGGACCAGCAAGCGCAGCGTAGGACGTCCACCGACTAGGTGGACTGACGACATAATAAAAATCGCAGGAACGCGCTGGATGCAGGCCGCTTCCAACCGGCCTTATTGGAAATCCATGGGGGAGGCCTATGTCCAGCAGTGGACATCCTACGGCTGATAGATAGATAGATAGATAGATTAAAATGTTGTGTACGTAAGTAAATAATAATTGGCGGAATAATCACGTATTATAGGAACACAAAACTTTACAACAAAAAAGAAACCAGCCAGTCGAAAACCTTCCTATTTTTGAAGTCGGTTAAAAATTGCTTATACATGTCTCAATTTAATCAAATTGAGAGCAGTAGAATCTCGAATCGAAGAAAAAATCGTTATAGGCGCAATTATTGATTGTTAAGGGCCCACTTCCCAATATGCTCCTGAGAATGCAGTTTTTTTTTACAAAAAATAATTGCATAGTTTACGTACTAAAGAAAAAAAATTAAGAGGGACTACATTCACGAACGGCTAGATCATGCATAAAATGTACCAATGTACCTATGCATTTCAAATCATGAATTATGAACAGACTTATTCTTTTGTGGGTGTATCCGTGTATACGGATCTGAACAAAGAATTGAGGCCAAAATAAGAAGCCGAAGATAATTATTTTAAGACGGTCACTAAAAGCCTCCGAGATGAAGCTCATCGTCTGCTCCAAAGAATGGAGGTCAAAACAAAAAGCAATAAAGAACATGAACAACATAAAATATAGCCGCATTGTCTATGCTTCGGCGGCTCACCGGCAGCCCGCGAGTCGCAAGCGAAGCCCTACAAAAGAGGGGCTCAAACTGCCTGTCTCCGCACGAAACCCTTACCCGACCCTCTCGCTCCACACCAGCTGGTAAGAGCGAGACAAACAATCCAAGTTGACAAAAAGCGGTGCGAAAAAGCCTCGTCGTTCCGGGCGTGACGTCACGGGGTGCGCGGGGCGGGGGCCGACGCAGCGCAGGCCGGCAGTCGGCAGTATTCAGCCGGCCGCCAAACCGCGCGGACGGGTACAGAATGCGCGCACGGTGAAATAAAAAAACAATCGCGATGCTGTTCGAGAGTCCTAACGCGAAACTGTTCCCGGCGTTCAACATCCCGCCGCCTGTCAGGCTAAGGTGAGCGTCCCGCGCCCCATCCCGACCGACAGTGCAACCGAATCCAAAAGTGCTAGTGATACAACCGTAATTTTTAACCGAAGCCATAAAAAATGCCTATAAAGTGTACTCGGTACGACGTCCGGCGACAGTGCGTCCGTCAGTAACGCTCGAGCGAACGAAGAAACGTCAATACGAGATCACTGCTCTATTTTTTAATTCCCAGCCATTACGGCATCCTGAGTGGTTTGTGTTGAAACCTCGACCATGTTTATTGAAAACGTGAATCGAGTGCACGCTTTTCCTCAATTATCTCCGTAATCCAAGTTAGCTGTCGCTGTCGTAAGAATGGCAAAGCAAAACACTGCATTCCACACTTTGCAGCGATAACAATCGATACACTTACAAAGGTTAAGTTCTGTGTTAAACCTCGGAGACTCGATTCGATTTCTGTTGCAAATCGAGTTTTGATGCGTGGAGAATCGATTTCGTTTCATCGAGTTCAATTTCACGTTGAGAAATCAAGATTTTCGGAGGCACACGGCGGAGCTTTCGCGTCCGTGGTCGCTAAAACGTGATTGTTTGGCAGACTAATCAATCAAATCGACTATTCGAGTCGGTATCGACGGAGACATTTATAAATAAGATCGAATATCAATAGAGTTCGTGGAAGCGAGACAGACGACGTGTAAACAAAACCGGGGCTTCCTGTTGCTCCAGCGGAGCATTCCACGCAAACTGGCAGGATCACATTCTCGCTCCATCATTTTGATGAGCCGAGGAACAAAATGAAACATCATTTAGTCTCTGTCTAACAGCATCAATTCGATTTTAATGAAGCAACTGTTGTTGTTGCTGCTCTAAACGTTATTGATATTATTGTCGATCTACCTGAATAAATAAAAAAGTATAAACATTGGCAAACCCAAGAGCCGCAATATGCAAACATGCATTTGTAGGTTATAATAAATGTGATTGATGTGGAAAAACACTCGGTGTTGGTTTCACAACATTGCAATACTTAAAATTGAATTTGCTAAGACTACATAGAAACGTAACTGACCTAGACAACTCGACACCTACTTCATCCTAGTCCTAGGGCATTCAATTTTAACCTTTTCAAGGTATCTTCTTACAAAAAGAATTTCACGATTCTCGTAAATTATTTATCCTTCAAACACCGTGTTTGCTTCAAGTAAATATTAAAACTACTGAGTTAATCAATTCCAGTACCTACACATAAATGTTTTGAATTCCATCAAGATATTTTTCTATTGAATTATAATTTCTAAACACCGAGACTTATCAAGTCACCTTCAGAGGCTATTGCAATAAAAAATAAGCGTGTTTATTATATTTTATACTTGAGATAATAACTCTGGGAAATTTTATGCTGATTCAAGATAATTTTTATATGAAATAAAACATATTCATACACTTTTCTTTATCGTTGACTTTGTTTTCTTAGGCAAGTTATTTTGTAGACATGAAAGTAATATTAAAATCTACCTTCTGTTTTTTAAATATCTCAATTTTTTTCATTTTTAAAATGAACGTATAAAATATCTGATTGTTGGTAATTCGTAATCAATAAATAATAAGATTGCTATATACATCGTCATAAATATTATTAAGTACAATATTAAACATAGGTTTCCACATATTAGAATTTTGTTCATAAATCATACTTGTAAGTAAAGAATAATCGTAATTTTAATACAATAATTTTATTCAGAACTAAAATCCAATATTTACAACCTATCTCCAAAACCCTAATTAATCATGCATTAAACGATATTCCACTTCTGAGTAGAATCCTCTTTCCATTACGAGAAGGGTAAGGGCTAAACCATTGTTCACCACGCTGGCCAAATGCTAATCAGCAAATTTTACTACATTACGTAGTCTAATCAAATTATATGAAAATCTCTTCTACAGATCAGTAAAGATTTCATATTTCTTAAGCTCAATTTAGTGATGTAGTGTAGTTAGGTCCAACGTTTCGGTCTTTAAATTGTCTTGCTCTTTTTCTTCAAATTACTGTTGAAATACTTATCATTGGCTTCAGGAATGAGTTTCACTGTGACACAAACCTTGTATCAAATGATTTAAGTTTAGTTAAGTTTAGCAGTGCTTTTTCTTCATCTACTGACTTTTCATTGACGTTTTTGGTGGATGCACTTTTATTAATAGCTTTTTACTATTTTAGCTTTTGGGCGTATTATTAATACTTACTATTCATTGATACAAACATTTTTTAGTAAATTTCTAAACGCTTTGAATGAAAGTAGCTTCCGAATAATCTTATTGGAATTTTATAGAGGTGGCTTAAGCCAAGCCAGTGGACGTCTTGCGGCTGATAATGGTCTTGATAATAATGAAATCACATTACAAACAACGCAATAACGATGTTGTGTAAATTAAATAGCTAAGTTAATATAGTTTCTAATAGAGTTTTGGTTGAATACATCTTTACAATTTTTTAATCGCAGAACAAAATTAGGGCTAGGTACTCCCGTATTGTCCCCAGATGTCTTTCTCTATGGTACCCATAACAGGAATCCTGAGCTTAGTGTGAGCTCGAAGGGTATTATGCAATCAATCTAGACACTTTAGACGTTTTTGCTAAAACCATAGAGATATCAGAGAGGTAATATGGACGATCGCGAAAATCTAAAAGATGATTAGATTCGGTGTTAATTGCCGGATATTTCTCCCGTGGACGTCAAATTCTTATTAAATTCTAATAAGTACAAACTGATTTGCAAAATTTGATCACACTGTTATCAACCTGTTAAATAAAGATATATGTGGCTAAAACTAGCCCTAAGATAATAAATAAGTTTGACTTTGACACATTGGAAAAAAGTTATTGTGTCAAAAATGCGCAAATGGTTGTGTTCTTACATAACAATACATGGCATTACAAGCCAAGCGTGTCGGCCATGTGATCTTCGTGTCAAACGCGTGAATCAGCAATCATTGGCCTCAGTTACGTTTAAAAGGAATTACTCAGAGAATTTAGTTTAGGAGGAAACATATCGCTTCTATATGTTCTGATACCTTTGTCTTTTTTGTCTTTCGTACGCTTCGATCAATTCCTGATTGAAGTTCGTAAGACTTGGGCTTCCCAAAAATATATCAAAAAGACTTTTAGTTTTGTCGCTATTTACAGAGACAGTTACTGGACTACGGGGAACATAAACCATACCTATATTAAATAATATGGTTCTGTTTTGATATTATAATAATATAATATAGTCATAGATAAAAATGGAAATACAGCCCTAAATAGAAAAAAAAAACAGAAAAATATTACATCGCTGGTTACGTGTCCTGACGCAAATTGAAAAAAAAAGTTTTCATTTCAAAATAAAAAATGATGAAAATTTCTGCCCAGAAGTGGGATCATACAGAGCCATTGAAAGTTTCTCTGTAACATCCAGAAAGGAAATCAACCAACCAAAAGGACTTAGCTCAGCAGATTAACACATTGAAACACATAGTGGCAAAGTACATAGCATGTAGATTGTAGAACGGCTGTTGATCGATGAAATGATCTGATAGAAATCGTAAGAACAAGAATACTCTTATTGCAAGTTACTCCCGATCCCAAAAACTCAAAGACTAGTATAGGAAATAACCATCAGTATATCTATCATCATTCAGAAAATGTGTACAAAGTCAAAGGTGTCTAGTAGGACTCTTAACATGAAAGACTTTTACTACCTATTTCGCGAAAAAAATTAGCTGTATGGCGAAAACTTAGAGCACAAATCGCACACTTTTTCATACTCCATCAACCTGGCGGTCTATCTGAACTTTATATATGTATATGCATATATGGTTACAAGTTACACAGAATTTAATGATGCAGAAAAACAAGATTACGTTAAGTAGCATCTCATTACACGTGAGTCAACTTCAAAGCCTCTCACGGTGGCCTAATTCTGATCAACCCACTGGGTATTACAATATATTTCATCCATAAGTTTTATTTTACCTTCTAAGAAAACATAATGGGTAATTTTGAATAGACTGCTAGCGCCAACTGCTTTTTTCGTTATTTTTTTTTTCTTTTTTTTTTTCATTGAAAATTTTTACAAACCACAGACTCCAGGTTCTGTGCCCTTTGTTACCTTTGGTACTTTCGTTATTTTGTAGATTTAAGTTATAAATAAAACATTTTATTTCGAGTAGGTACTTACCAATATTTAGAAATTCGATTTTATAAAGGATATGGACACTAAAATAATAAATATTAGGTAAATACAATATTTATTGATCGATATTTGGCAGGATAGATGCGAGTGTCGTCCAGTAAAATAAAACTCGATATGCATAGTGATAAATGTATAAAAAATTATTAGGACATGTAGATGTTTAATCTGTAGAACAATAAGGTACTTTAGTACAGTAAAAACATAATGATGAATAATGAAAAGAGAAAAACTCACAAACATTACATGTTAGAGTCAGAGAGGTTAGTTTTCTTGTCATATTATTTATCTTTTTTGAAGAATATGGATGCGGGCCCTTAAGTTACTGGTACGTGACTCAATTAGCGTGGCTAAATAACAATAAAAATAATTTGTCACATCGATAAAATACTTCATAACAATAATATAATTATAATAATTGTTGAAAACGAATAGAGTCGATATTTATCGAGGTTCTTAGCTGTCGACGTTAAAGGCCTCGCTTGCGAGATTTCATATTATCTTTTGTATTTTAGATAAAAACATTTGAATCCGTTTAAAAAAATGTGTTCTTACATCATAATGTCATTGCATGTGTTTTCTTATACCTATACTACTAATACCTATTATAAACGCGAAAGTTTGTGAGGATGGATGGATGGATGTTTGTTACTCTTTCACGCAAAAACTACTGAACGGATTGAGATGAAACTTTGCAATATTATAGCATATCAGAATAACACATAGGCTATAAATTATAATGATATTGCGTCAAAAATCTAAATATCATGCAGGCGAAGCCGCGGGTAAAAACTAGTACATTATATTTCATTTAATATGTTTAATAGCTGGTTGTCATTTTTTATCATCTTCTCTGTTAAATCAAGAGATATCAATACCATTATTACTTTAGGTAATACCTACATTGTTGAATTTTAAGAATACTATACCTATGTACTCAAACTTACAAAATAAATATACACTAGGTATTTGTGTGAGACAACTGTGGCCGGTTTAGAGGCCGTTAAAACATTACTGTTTGATGACAGTCAATAGAAACAATCTTTCATTGAGGTACCTACTTGCCGAAGATAAAATAAACAATCTTTCGTACGCAGAATTTTTAATTGTTCATAAACAATAATTGTCTATAACGGGTTTCGATCAGCTACAGCTGTCTCACTCACACTATTGCAATCGTGGCTTTTTGTGGTCGCATGCTTGACTAGGTCTCCACTCGACAACTTTTAGACCCATCAATTATTGTTATATTATGTGCCCTGCCAACTGCAACTTCAAATTACAAATGTTTTCTAGTCGATTGAAAATGGCGTACTCACAAATCTTCCGTATACAAATCTGACTAATATAGGATCTATATTAGTCAGATTTGTATACGACAACCATAAAGCAACATAGACCAGCGTTTCTCAAACTGTGGGTTGGGTCCGCGACGCTCTAGCAGGTCGCGGACGATTAGAAAGGCCTCGAAAAATAGGCTGTGATGATAGTTGCAAGCTGCGGTTGCAACTCACTTAACAGCTGCCCAGTCCTCGCGTAGCTGTTAAGCGAGTTGCACTCAGGGCTCGGCAATAAGTTAATCATGCAAATAAAGACTATTTATTAATATTATCCGCAGCTTTTAGATAACATGACAGCCGCCAAGTTGTATGATTCGGTCTGTATGTACCAAGATACAGTGCGACACAAAAGACTTGAAAATAAATGAGGTCGCCACCATCGCTTTGTTAGTATATTTTGCATTATTTTTTGCATAAAGATACTGTTTTCCTGTCCACAATACACAAAATAACACAAAACGAGAAAATTTTGAGAACCGAGAATTTAACAATGATTGACAGCTCAGGTTGTGGTTCTAGCAAAAGTGATAATTTAGTTTCCAAATAATTCATTTCATCTCTTTTGTGTCGCGCTCACAGACACACACGACTTCAGTGTCGGAGACTAGTAGCCGCGGAGTGTCGCGCCGATGTAACATTTGACTAGTAGTTCAAGTGGCACTTATGTCAAGTTATGTCGTTGATTACATTGCAGTTCCTAATATAGGTACGTTTTCAACGCCATCTTCCTGTGATTGAGTCTTACAAAGGTGACGTCCACAAGTGGTATATTATTGAGAGAAAAATCGAACCAAGATGATCTATACATCATTTGAAAGCTTCATTTATGAGCTTTTCAAAAATATTTAACTGAGATTTTTTTTCCCTTCATTTTTTTTAAATGTGAAAAATAAATTGTATCAAAGATAATAACACAGACTATGTATTTTTTCTAGTTTAGCAATAATAAAGTGCTTCTATCGTTATTTTGCTTACATTCTTAGCTGATTCTTCGACTTTCATAATTATCTTAATTTGCTAAAATTAAAAATTATAAATTACCAGTGTGACCAGTTAGTAGGTACAATGTGACAAATAAACACTTAAAACTGCGTCTAATTGGTAAAAAAATATTCTATTAACAATTTGGAGGTTACTTAATCAGGGTTGCTAGAGATAAACTACTTATTGAGCCAAATATATTTATTTATCCTAATAGATTCAAAATTAATTTAAAAAAAACGGAGGTCTCTTTTTGGGTTTTAACTGATGTAATAGACTCAGAAAAATATGAACTTTCTTGAAATGTAACGAGTGTTGTGGTTAGAATGTTTGATTAATATTATACCAGCCTACATACATTTTGTGGACATGTCCTTTTCTACCTGAGAGCACTTCCACTCTGTTTAATTTTTCTATGATGACCCTTACCGAAGTTTGGGAACCGCCGACTATTTCAACCATTTCAGCTTAGCTATAAATAGCTTATTACTTCCTCCTGCATCTGATGTTCCATATCGGAGATGTACGTGTCTTCGAGCTATTTCTGTTAACAGATCTATTGAGATGCCAGCCGGTCGTCTGTCTGCGGATATTAAGATTAATTGATCGATTTGGCTTTTGATTTAGTTGCTTTATAATCTTTAATTGCTCATAAAGGTGCGATATATAGGTATAGAAATATACCTAATACGAAACAAACTTCTTAGCGACTGGAAGTTTGAATTTAAAGCGCCATAGTATCAGCGTAATTTTTCATATGTGAAGACCAATACGCCCCCGGTTTCGCCCGATTTTTGCATTCAAAAATCAATATAAAATTGATATCACCACTTTTTCCTAAACTTTATGAATGGAAGCTATAGTTCAATCCATATCTGATGTTGTATGACATGACATACCTATTACATCTGATGTTCCACAACGAAGATGTACCTACCTACGTCTCTTCAAGCTATTTCTGTTAACAAATCTATTGAGCCAGCCGGTCGTCTGTATGTGGTTATTACGATGAATTGTCCGATTTGGCTTTTGAAGTATTATTATATCTTCTTTGCTTTTGATTTAGTTGTTTTAAATGTATCTTTATAAGTTACTAGTAAGCTCCAAGTAGCTCAACGAGCTGTGGAGACGGCCATACTCGGAGTCTCTCTGCGAGATCGAATCAGAAATAGGAACATTCGTAGAAGAACCAAAGTTGCCGACATAGCCCATGGCAGTGGTCAAAGTGACGGCATGACGGGGTGACTGATGGGACCGAAAAGTTCTCGAGTGGAGATCACGTACCGACAAGCACAGCGTTGGACGGATGCCTCATAAAAACCGTAGGATCGTGCTGTGACAGCCGCTTCCAACCAATTGTCAAGATATTTTACATGTGCTAGAAGAAAGCGCATTTAAAACCATGAATAATTTTTTTTTACAAAAATGGCATGACCGACTTCAACCGTGAACAGAAATTGCGAATATTCCGCACGGATTGATGTAGCATTTTTCAATTTATCAAAAATGGCTCAGCTGATTTCGATAAAATTTAAATGGTACTAACTTCGAAGTATTATTATACCTACTCTTTCCAATAAAAAAATATCGAAATCGGACTCCTACGTAAAAAGTTATACCTAAAAAAAGAATTTAGAGAAAAAAGAATAAATAAAGTAATAAAGATTTTTCCTAATCGATATCTCTTTGGATATTTTTTCTATCTATACTTATTCTTTTTTTTAAGTTGACAAGTTTCTTGCCACATGTATTGTATTTGTGTGAGAATGTCGACACAAATGTCGCAAAAGAGACATTAACGAAAAAATGCAGCCGACTAAAGAATCAACTCAACTCCTTTGAAGTAGATACCGTTAACATTAACAAACTGATTTTTAACGTTTTGCAGTCATTGTTAAAATGGCCACAAAGACTTGCAGTTTGCAACAAAACAGACAAAAAGGCAGCCATTAGAAAGTATTCGATTAACGTCCCGAATGGCCGCTGGTAACGTACAGGAATAAAAAAACTACAATTGGTGACGCAAAACATCGAGAATGCAGAGGTGAAGTTTTATACATTATGCGCGCTTGACCGACGACTAACAAATAGGTAGACAATAGATATCGTACACGGGTACGAAATCTCTAAAGCCGGTTGCAGACCAAGAGCTAAGTTAGTTTCAGGTTAGCTCGCATAACTGAAACAGTTTCCCATAGATCTGTGCAAACTGCGAGCTATGCACAGATCTGTGGAAAACTGCGTTAGCTCGCTTAAATGTGGTTCCGTAGCTGATTTAGTAAAATATTTTAATTCCAGCGTGAACTCACTAAACTAGATTTTATGTGGGTAGATGTGTAGTTATACTTTCTTGACAACTTTACTTAATTAATCTGCAAAAAACTCGTAACGGTTTTACCCGGTACGCGCTTCATTGTTATCATATTATATATTATCAGCTGTAAGACGTCCACAGTTCACTGCTGTCCATAAGCTACTCTTACTGGTAAACGAAAACTATTATCGTTTTCGTGTAATTCCATATAATTTCCACTTCGTAGAAACTTTACAAAATTTGTAAGGCGTAGAACCTACTTTAATTTTCGTTTACGCAAATCTTATTTATATATTTCATTCCTTCATCTCGTTTCAATAGGTAGACATTTTATTTTAATCATATACCTATCCACTTACCTCTTTGTGCTTTGTTTGAGTGGGCTTTGTATGAAGTTTGTCTTCTGTCCTCTCACTATTTAGTGTCGTAACGAATTGTTAATCGATATTAAGCGAAAGCGCAACATAGTAAACAATAGTACGGATGGAGTATTAAAAACATAAAATTGTGATTTGTCTTCGTTGATGAACCTACTTCCAAAGAATAGATTTAACACACTTTTTTATAAAAATTAAAAAAAAAAAACAAATTAAAAAATTATTTTATGCGAAAAATAATAAACAACAGTTGCTTTGTTTTAAGTGTACGTACTTTCAGAGGCATACAGGGCTGCGGGGTTATCCATAATCGGTGTACAAAGCCGAAAGGAGGCAATTCAGACCATTATGAACAACTTTTACTACTGGGCTTTTACCTGTATTAGACCTTTGAAAGACACTGCATAGCACCAGTCTGTATTTTGACTTAAACTACTGGTAAAATACTGTTTTAAAAAGTTTTGTTTATATTTTTTGTGTCCTAGAACCTCACAAAACTTGGCATGGGTTGTTTGTTTTCCTAATTTGTGTATTGTATGTAAATGTTGCCATTAAAGGAAAAATACGCCTTTACTTGGCAACCGCCGATGTTGTAAATATTATCATAAGTTAATGATCTTGATTCGTCGATTTATTACATGGACTATGTGGTAGAGGTGGTGGTTAAAGTTCTGAAATTTTCTATCGGGTTGTTTGCTTGCCCTGTACTAAGGAGTATGTAGTCAAACGCTTACGTATGTACACGAAATAATAAAAAAAGCCCGAAGGATGTGTCTTAGACCATAATTATGAACAACTTTGGCAACATCAGGCAGTATGTAGTCGAACGCAAACCTATAAAAACAAAACCTACGAAATAAAAATCATACTAATATTATAAATCCGAAAAGTTTGTTGGTTTGTTCCTCTTTCTCGCAGCAACGGAGCACTTGATTTTTGACATGGATATAATTCAAAAGACATAAGCTACTTTTTATCCCGAAAAAATTAAATACCACGCGGGCGTAGCCGCGGGCAACCCTAGTAATAAATAAATAAATATAGTTAAAAAAAACACGCTTAGGCAATTCATCGATTCCTTTTTTTTTTTTATAAATGCATTGTCATCGGTCGTTGATAGGTGTGCAAAGTTTTAAAAAAATCTGATCGCTCATAGTAGGTCAAAATCGAGCTCAAAGGGGTTGGTTACAAGCAAACATACAAGCAAGCAAACAAGCAAACATACAGCTGAAACTAATAAGAGCGTGTTAAAAAACCAAAAGGGCGTGACTCAGAACTTCATTATGAACAACTTTTACTGCGGATCCAACCCGGAATTGGAAAAAAAACAGCTGTTACAATATACAACAATGCAACTCAGCTTAAATTTAGATTAAATTGATGAAATGTATAAAAGAGCTAATTTTTGTTCTCGAATTCTAGGTTGGCTCTGTAGAAAAAGTTGTTTATGATGATGACCTGAATCATCTGCTTTCGGCTTAGTACACTAGATCTGGATAACCCTGTATAGTCAGTACATCCAGCTCGAACTTATAGTCTTAATTACATCATCCGTACATTAAATCCAATCTTACTTCCAATAAAATAAAGGGGTTAGTCCATGTTTACACGTAAATTGTAAATACAGCTGTTTCCGTATGGCTTCATACATTTTTGTACAGCGCCCCTGGCGGAAACGAGGAAGAACTAACCAAAATGTATGGAGCCACACGCGAACGCGAAAGTTTAAGTAAACTAAGTACGCAAAACCTGAGTGTCAAGTGAAAGTTTTGCAAATCGAATCGAATTACTTTTACGTCGCGTTGACCGAGCGCGCCGAGCACACACGCGAGCACATTGACACACACGCTTAAATTAGCCAATCACAGACGTAGCCGCGCTCGTGTTCGATCGGTTTGGCGCTCGTTACATTACAACTAAAAAATACTCATACTTAGCTCTTCAGTTTTCTGCACGTGACACAAGATGGCGCTGTGCCATTTCCATAGAAATCACATGAAACGTTAACGCGATCGAGCTCGAGCGAAAATCTCCCACTTAGATTGGACGTTATAACCCTGCACGGCCGGTCCTCACGTGTAAGTCAATGTTCCGCTTGCAGAAGGTTTTAATGTTGATTTTGTCTTTTCGAGGACAAAACGAGTTGTACTCTCGGGTTCAACGTCTTGGCAGTAGTAAACGCCGCTGACATACGTAAAACAAACGGCATTTGATAATTAAATAACTGAATACACGCATAAATGCATGTTGTAAAAGATTTAAAATTACATACGCAAATTGTGTTTAGTTTTGTTTGTTTGATTAGTCTGTAGTGTGTGCCGCAGTACTAAATTCTGAGTTCTGCTGACCTTAATGAGCACATCCAAAATCAAATCAAAAAATGCATTTATTGACAAATAAGTTACTAAGTTAGGTACATAAGAAGATAATGCTGATCTCCAAACTAACCATACTTAGAAGTTTGTCAGACGACCGTCGTAGGCGAGGTCGCCCGTGTGCCATTTTACTAATTATGTTACGTTGACAACACTGCTCTGTCATTGCTAGTATACTGAGCGCCACACAAATCGACGGATGGGAAGTTATGCGTAGAGCACTGCGCAAAATCCGAAATATAGGCATTTGTGGGAGCCAGAGAAACGAGACGCCGTGGCACACCCGCCCGCCAACCTCATGTCTCCCGCGCGCTCCCTACGCAATAATTAGCGAATCACGGCGAAGTGTCATCAGCGGCTAACTTCTCATCCGTTGATTTGTGTGGCGCTCAGTATACCTACAACTAAAAGTGTTGGATACTTGGTAGACACCAATCCGGTTTTCAGCAGTACTCGCGTCTACCAAGTGTAGTCGGTACCTTGGCTGCAGATTAAAATCGTATTGTTAGGTCACTGTAACGCCACGACGGTTCTCTTATTGCACATACTCTGTCTTGTATTTAAGAGATTCGTGCTCTTCTTAAAAATCGGACAAATGCGAGTCAGGCTCGCACATCGAGGGTTCCGTACAAATCCTGAAAATTTCACAAAATTGGGAAGTAACTTGTTAAAATCTTCATACTATCGACATCGACAAAACAGTTTTTTTTTTCACTTTTCTCGTCATTCATCGAAAAGCATGTGCTAATGAAGTTGTTTTATATGATACCTTACATGATACGATTTACTCACTTTGAATTTTGAACCAATATTTTGTGCATTTTGAGGCCCTATTTTTTAGTGATTCAAATAAAAATGTACAGTTTTCAGATTTATTCCTATATGTGTACTCTAAGACAATGTTTATCGCCATATTTCATAGTTCTATGTCAACGGGAAGTACCCTGTAGGTTTTGATTTTTGTTAGTGTCGAAATATGCAGTTTTTTACGACATAAACGACTCTAACTTTTTTAAACGATAACTGAGAAGTTTTCTTTTACACAACAGCAAGAATTCATCGATATACGTATACAGTTTAAATTTCAACTCGATATCTTTACGCGTTCTCGAGATAAAGAGTCTTGACATACACACAGACGGACAACAAAGTGATCCTATAAGGGTTCCGTTTTTTCCTTTTGAGGTACGGAACCCTAAAAAAAGTATTCATAATTTATCTATGCCTGTACTAAACCATAAGAGAGTGATTCAAACCATCGTTATGAACAATTTTTACACTAGTTCTGGATAACCCTGTATATGTCTACACGAGATAAAATATCTTGCTATCCAAGAAGAGCGTGATATACTGAGTGTTTCTTTAGACGATCTTTTCATTTTTTATTATAAGCTTTTATTTAACTTGCAATGGATGTACCCAATGTAACTATGTAAGTTCGGGCGGAATCTTGCAAACCAAAGGACATGTCCACAAAATGTATGGAGGCTGGTATAATAATAATCAAACATTCTAACCACACATTTCGTTACATTTCTAGAAAGTTCATCTTTTTCTGAGTCTTTTACATCAGTTGAAACCAAAAGAGAGCCCTCCATTTTTTTAAAATTAATTTTGAATCTATTAGGATAAATAAATATATTTGGCTCATTAGGTAGTTTATCTCTAGCAACACTGATTAAGTAACCTCCAAATTGTTGAATATAAGCATTTTTACCAATTAGACACAGTTTTTCAGTGTTTATTTGTCACATTGTACCTACTAACTGGTCACACTGGTCGGTTATAATTTTTAATTTTAGCAAATTAAGAGATGAATGTGGAAGAATCAGCTACGAATGCAAGTAAATTATCGATAGAAGCACTTTATTATTGCTAAACTAGAAAAAATACAAAGCTTTATTATTGTTTTTCACACAATTTATTTTTCACATTTAAAAAAAATGGAGGCATAAAAAAATCAAATTAAATATTTTTGAGAAGCCCATAAATCAAGCTTTCAAATGATGTACATATCATCTTGGTTCGATTTTTCTCTGAATAATATACCACTTGTGGACGTCACCTTTGACCAACTTCCCGGTTTCCGATGAGCTGAAATATTTCACGCTTATTTAGGTACCTAACTATATCGCGTGACAATGTAATAATGTGGTATCACGGAGCTGATCTGATGATGGAGTCGGAAGGTGGCCATAGGAACTCCTGTACTAAACAAGATGGACCCGTCGTGTTTGGGCTCGTTTTACTTGTCTTGGCTAGCACTATGCTGCTACATCTCAAAAGCTTGTATTTATAAAGTTATATTTTTTTTCATTATTGGACGAACCCTGAAATAACAAAAAATGAAGCAGCTGTTCAATTTGTCGAGAGTTGATGAATATTTTTTATTTGAACTCGTTGATATATTTTTGTGCGATTTCGAAAATTTAATTCTCTATTACCAATTGTCTAAATCCGCCAGGCCAAATAAGTAGAATAGCAACATAGCCCAGTAAAATTTAATTCAAATTGAATGTATTTTTCCCCAATTCGTTTTAGCTATGAAATATTAATGGCGACCCACAACCCTTCTCGCGGTCCAGTCGGACCGAGATTTTATACTTTGAAAAATTTAATTATTTCACTTGATAGGTATAATTTATTCTAAGCTGTGGTGCTCTAGTGGTAGTGACACCTGCCTTACAAACGTGAGGTCGTGGGTTCAAATCCCGATCCCGTAAAATGAGGCAATGAGTTCTCAGAAATTTATACAATGTGTTTGTCTACCGGTGTCGGAGCCTTAAGCGGTGACATCTATGACAAATTTTACTGTGGGAACAACTCTGAAAACGTAAAAAACTGCTGTTCCATACGATTTTTTATAGACTTTCGACAAAAAGTACTTATGGAAAACCCACAGTAAAAGTTGTTCAAAATTCATATTCATATTATTTATTGGTATCAAAAATATAAAAGATACACATCACTAACTTTAACAATTACATTCATTATTATTAAAATAATAATATTTTACTTATAATAATAATATTTTGCTATGTAGCAAATAATTAAATTATATTGAATTAAATTATAGGTATAATTATTCGATTAAATTAAATTGCATTAAATTAATTAATTTGCCATATACGAGTATGTCACCGGTTAAGGCTCCGAAACCAGATATCAGGCCCCTGGGGCCTGATTCTCTATCGACAAAACGTAACGTAACGCGGTAAGTATTTTTTTATTTCCGTGAATCTCGTTTGGAGAAATGTTTGATAAATGTAAAATTACGTTAAAATTAACCGAGTTTAAGTTATAATATTTGAAAAATATTTTTTTATGCGAATTTCTTAAAAACAAAGAGCACGTTTCACGCTTGTTTTTATACAGTATCACCCATCTGTAGACAAACACATTGTATACGGAAAACATTGTGATGAGGAAACCTGCATATTTATGCCCGTAGAAGAAATTCTATCTAGCTGAAGGTCTCCGACATAGCTCAACGGTTAAAACAACCGGGACACGTAAAATTTAATAATAATAATTAATCGTTTATTTCAGGAAATAACCCATAATCAATAAAAGAAATTAAATTACCACAAAAAATTAAAAATGAATGATATAAAATTAAATAAATAATAATCTAAATGTCAAATAAAATAATACCTATGCATTAAATCTAAATATATGTCACAATTTGTCACCCTTGGTTACGCGCATCCATTTATGTTGGATGGGGCAGTCAGAGCGACCAACAGTCATTTTCAGGATGCTATCGTGTCATCCGAGCCAAGGTAAGGTTCAGTTGTTTACTACCAACCGCGTTCACCCATCCGTACCTACTTTTCGTATTGAACGTTGTTACTATGATCGAGTTTTACTGTGAGATCTACCTGAAATCCCGAAAAATAGGCGTTTCATACAATAGACATGATGACTAAAAATATAATTAGTCCGTCAGATAGGTTATTAAAAAATATTAGACACGTATTTTTTCTTGTGTCAATTAAACAAAAAATGATGAAGATTTAGCTCGTTAAAGTTCCGCGTGACGTGTCAACAACAAGTGTCTTACAAATGTATAGACTTTCGTGAGAGACGTGACGTCACGACCCCACTCCCAAACTTTGACAAGGTTTATCTTTGCCATTTGTTGTTTGATAGACAAAAGAAAAAGTACGTGTCCAATATTTTTTGGTAATGTAACTCACGGACTAATTATAATGGTGCGTCCATACACTCCGCGAGGCGACACGAGCACCGCAGCTGTAGCTAACTTCACATCGTATAAAAGTAAGTCGGCGATGTGAAGTTTCTTTAGAAGCTTCTGTATGCTGAGTGTGAGTTTTGTCGTAAACATGACGCGCTCTTCGGCGAGCGCGTAAGCATGTAATTTGTATGAAGAAATGTATAGCGCCACTAGCGGCGCGTTTTTGAAACACAACAAGATCATACAAATCACATGCTTACGCGCTCGCCGAAGAGCGCGTCATGTTTACGAAAAAGCTCACACTCAGCAAGTCACCATACTGCAGCTAACGCGCTGACGCGGAGTGTGTGGATGCACCATAATAATATTTTTTTTACCCAGTTTTCATGCCTATTCATATTTTTTTCGTATCTAGTTGAAAGACGATTTTAATTCATGCTAATTTATAAGGCATAATAATTTTGTACAAACAATGAGGTAATCTAGGTATAATGCGTTCTGCACGACTTCAGCATTCCTCGTCATTTATAATAATTCACATAAATTACACTATTTATGTAGTTATATTTGCTTACGTTAGTATTTAGTTGTATTTTATACCCATTAAGTTATTTTCTAGATACAAACTGTTGCTTTGCTAAGTGTTAAGTTAGAAACTATCGTATTATCTGTATGTATATGCCGAATTATACAAGTCGGTGGATGTGAAGTGAGCTACAAGCTGCGCATAAGTGCGTAATACCGTAAAACCGTACAACATTGCCCAATCGACTTGACTTTGCCCATCTCAGTATTTTTACAAAAACTAAAAAATGTACAACCTACTCTATGAGTTCCATATTTGCCCGTGGTAGATTTTTGAATATATATATTATTGACAAGACTACGCAAACACCTAGCGTTCTCGTCGGGTAGGTTGACCAACAGATCGTGGTCTGTGATTTGCGGGCCAAAAACAGTGCCAAAAACTTTTGTGGAAACTCGCGACTTTGCCCATTCAAGTTTAGCACGTAATATAATAAATTAAACGTTGAAGATTG
Organism: Hypomecis punctinalis; assembly: GCA_949316475.1. Taxonomy (NCBI): domain Eukaryota; kingdom Metazoa; phylum Arthropoda; class Insecta; order Lepidoptera; family Geometridae; genus Hypomecis; species Hypomecis punctinalis. The sequence continues at coordinate 12,772,903 of OX438822.1, forward strand.
AAACATAAGCAACATTGACTATTTGTTAAAAATTCACCTTTTCTCCATATTAATAGGTTAAAAACAGCGGGTGCATAGGTATATAAGAAAAAAAAAAAAAAAGTTGCTGTCAACGCATGTTGGCAGGATTTTTCTCGGCCCTTATTTTTCAGATTTTTCTGCTCTAGCGGGCCAAATTCTACTCCAATCTTTCCTTTTTTTCTTATTTTCTTTCGAGGTAATATTTGTAGAGCTAGAGATAGTCAAATAATTGTTTTCTATTGTGTTGTAATATTCGGTAGGTTTTTGACAGTCGCGGCTCATTGTTGTTTTCTTGTTTCCATGTCAACGCCATCCGAGTCTGCGCAGACCGCCCACGTCACGGTCTGACGTCCTGACGTCTCCACTTATAGAACCTAAGTTTATTTTTATTTATATTTGTAGTATAATTCTTGTTATTCATGGCATTTTGCGCCCCGGCCAGGCCAAATGCAGTTTCCCAATACGTTAATGTGTCGCAGGGGGACATGATTCAGTGCCTAGAGTGTTCCCAAGTGCGATTTTTTAAAGGACAGAAAGGCCTCAAAATTCACCGTACGCGGTGCCATAAAAATAGCCAAATTACACTTTCGGCCCCTATTGCAGGCTCTGATGGAGCCAGCAGCAGTCCCGTGAGCGCTGCTGCTCCTTCCAAACCGCTTTGGGAGGTTCTTAGCTCACTCAAAACTTCTCTTCCTGTTTTAAAACGCATCCCGCGTGGTGCACGTTTTTCGGTTGCGCAGTGTTTATCTGCTGCTATTCGGAATGTTATTTCTAAAAATTCTTTAGTCGCCTGGGAACACCTCTTGACTTTTCCCTACGTTGTGCTTTACGTACATTCGGACCCAACAAACAAAAAATCCCTTACCACTAGGGTAAAGGAAAATTGCGTAAAGTACAGCGCATTGGAAGAGAACTCTTTAGATTTTGAAAGCATTATTCCGCCAACAAGGCAGAATAAACCAAATTCTAAAAAAACAGACGATTCGGTTACCATTAAAATAGTAGAGAGCAAAATTAGTGATGGCGATATCAAAGGCGCCGCACGAGTCCTGTTCTCCAGCGACACTATTGCCCCCCACACACCCGATACGGTCCAGTCACTCCGTGACAAGCATCCGCCGGCAGCATGTCTCCACCTGCCTGAGCCACCACACCCTGATGACGTTGTCATTGAAGTGTCAGCTCAGGAGATTGCAGCGGCCGTTTCTTCTTTTCGGAGCGGCTCAGCCGGAGGCCTAGATGGTCTCTCGCCTCAACATCTAAAAGATCTTCTATCTTTTAGCTCTGGTGAGGTGGCTGAGTCTCTCTTGAGAGAATTAACGGGTTTGGCAAATCTCATGTTATCTGGGCAGGTCAATGATGACGTTATCGAAGTCTTGTATGGCGCTAACCTATGCGCACTTGTCAAAAAAGATGGTGGCATCAGACCTATTGCTGTTGGCACCACATATCGTCGTCTCGCAGCCAAAGCCGGTTGTGGAAAAAAGGTTGCTCTTTTGAGTAGCCTTTTTCAACCAATACAGCTTGGCTTTGGTTCGCGGGGTGGATGTGAGGCTGCTGTTCATTCGCTTCGTACTTTTCTCGGTCAAAATTGTGGAGAGGTGTTGCTTAAGGTGGATGTCAAAAATGCTTTCAATTCGGTTAATCGAGACGCCTTGTTGGCACAGGTCAAAGACAAAATTCCCGATCTTTTCAATTTTCTTTAGCAATGCTACGGCAAACCCACTAAATTAATTTACAAAAATGATGTTTTGCTATCTTCCGTTGGCTGTCAACAAGGTGACCCTCTCGGACCAGCCATTTTCAGCCTGGCCATTCATCCAATTGTTCAACGTCTCCAATCTAAACTCAACGTTTGGTATCTGGATGACGGGACTTTGGGTGGCGATGCGAGCACAGTCCTACGTGATTTGGAAATTCTTATAGACGAGTTTCGTCAAATTGGTTTGGAGCTAAATTTTTCGAAATGCGAACTTTTCGTTTGCGACTCATGTCCGGATAAAGATTTGATACTTAACAAATTTAATGATTTGGCACCTAACATCAAATCGGTAGACAAGTGTTCTCTTCGCCTTCTAGGTTCGCCGATATTAGATGAGTCTTTTTCGCCTTTCGTTCAAGAAAAAATTCAAAATTTTTTGAGTGCCTCTGATAGGCTACTCAAAATTAACGCCCACATGGCTTTTACCATTATAAGATGTTGTCTGTTTGTTCCAAAATTTATGTACGCTTTACGATGTAGTCCATTGTGGAAACACAATGAGCTCCTTTTGAGCTTAGACGATGTTGTAAAGCAGTCCCTAGTATCGGTTTTGAATATTGACATGAGTGAAAGGGCGTGGCTACAAGCCTCCTTGCCTGTTAGGCTTGGAGGGTTAGGGGTCCGCCAAATTTCAAGTGTTGCTTTACCAGCTTTCTTGTCCTCCATTCATAGTACTCAGAACTTGATTGAAAAAATCCTCGCACCTTCTTTAGGCCATTCTGGTGTAGATGTAGCTCATTTGAATGAGGCAACGAATGCTTGGAGGGTCGCTTGCCCAAATGCCGAGCTTCCAAAGACTTTATCGTCGCAGAGACTGTGGGATCGGCCGATCTGCGAACTAGCACGGAAATCTCTTCTAGACACGTGTCCTAGCGTCGCGGATCGCGCTCGTATCCTTGCAGTCTCTGTATGGGAGTCCGGTCTTTGGTTGCAAGCATTGCCCTCTTTCAATACTGGTAACCTTTTAGACCCAACTGCATTTCGTCTAGCTGTCAGCTTACGCTTGGGTGCAAGGTGTTGTGAAGCCCATCGCTGTCAGTGTGGTACTGCAGTTGACCAGCTTGGTCACCACGGTCTCTCTTGCTCAAGAAGCGCTGGTCGGATTGGACGCCACGCCAGCCTTAACGATGTCATACGCAGGGCTTTTGTCACCGCCAATATCGCAGCCGTACTCGAACCGAGTGGGTTGGCGCGTGGTGATGGCAAAAGGCCTGACGGCATGACACTGGTCCCATGGAAGTGTGGACGGCCCTTAGTATGGGACGCAACTTGCGTCGATACTTTGGCACCGTCACATCTTCCTGAGACTCAGAGTAGGGCTGGAGCGGCGGCCAATTCGGCTGAGCAGCACAAGCGGCGCAAATATGCTAACCTCGGGAGTGGTTACATATTTGAGCCTTTTGGAGTTGAGACTTTGGGTCCGTGGGGGCCGGGAGCTCATCTTGTTTTCAAAAGTCTTTCTGAGCGTCTGGTGGACGCGACGCGTGACCAAAATGCTGGTGTTTATTTGGCTCAACGTATAAGCATTGCCATTCAGCGTGGCAATGCTGCCAGCATGCTGGGCACGCTGCCAACTGGCAGTGGGCTTGAGCACTTGGATTATCTTTAGACCTTCAAGGGTCTGTGGATGATCCAATTGCTTTCTATGTAGTAGTATTAGTGTAGTATTGTCATTATATTTAAAAAAAAAAAAAAAAAAAGTAAAAAAAAAAAAAAAAAAAAAAAAAAAAAAAAAAAAAAAAAAAAATATATATATTTGTAAAATGTATGAAGTTGTAAAAAGCTCTCAAAATTTGGCCCGCTCTCTTAGTTCAAGTTTTTGTGATTGAAATTAGCACGTTGTTGATGTTATAAGAAATTACTTGCGAGGAACCAGACATTTGACGATGATATACTCGTAGCTAAAACACTCATCAGATTCTAAAACACAAATAGTTATTCACAATTGAATGAAAAAAGCAAGGAATTTCGGGCAAAGTTGTACGGTTTTACGGTATCCAATCAACGCGCTGCTTTATGTGAGCTTCAGTCAGGATTGGATACATTTTATATAACTTATCTTATCCTTTAATATAGCTCAATGATCGTATCTAATACTTTGTCAATGTGTATACCTCCTCCTTTTTCGGAAGTCGGTAAAAATAATAGAAATGAAAAATGTATTATCATGTCATGATTTTTAATCGTTGCATCAAATTTTGATCTGATTTTTAAATATATGTCGAATGATATTTTCTAGTATTTGTAAGGTTAACATTTCTCTGGCTTGTGATTGGCCGATTTAACAACGAGCCGGCATTTTAGCCAATAAGAACTGCTTCCGGCGTAGTTTTAAAACAGCCAATCAGAAAACGAGAAAACAAACTGAAGAGATGTAAAAATATTAATCTTTGGTTGAGGGCATTCTCGATTTGCGCCTCGTGGCGAAAGCACATATTCTTAGTCAACAAGAACTGTGATAGTTATTTTAAGAAACTAATGTATCATATTTTATAGTGACCAAATACACATGAAAATGGACTTATTAGTTTGATTCTCCACATATCAGAAGTGCAAATGTAACCTGCAGACCCACAATATGGTATGTACATTTATATTTATTATATTTTTAGATTCGGTGTCTTGTAAGTAGCATTGGTACCGATTCTTAAATCTGTGAAAAACTGTCTTATATTACGCAACTAATTTGGGTGTTAGGTCACGACAAAGTTGACCAAACTGATTGGGTGTAGTGTCACGATTAGATCAAAATTCAACCTTCGGCAGTGTTACTAAATTGTAAAAAAACTGTGCTTATTTTATTCCTACCTACCTGCAGAATAATAGGCATCGCATTTGATTGGTGTAACATGTGGCCAGGAACTCCTAGGCCATGTGAACCTGATCGATTACTGGTAGTATCTTGGCTGAGACACTACTCAACAATACTGTTACCAAGTTTATCAAAACTACGCTTATTCTATTCTCATTACCTACCTGCAGATCAATGAAATAGGCATCGCATTTGATTGGTGTAACATGTGGCCAGGAACTCCTAGGCCGTGTTAACCTGATCAATTACTGGTAGTATCTTGGCTGAGACACTTCTCAACAATGCTGCTACCAAGTGTATCAAAACTGTGTGCATATTTTATTCTTCTTACCTACCTGCAAAATATTAATAAGCATCGCATTTGATTGGTGTAAACTGTAACATGTGGCCAGGAACTCCTAGGCCATGTTAACCTGATCTATTACCGGTAGTATCTTGGCTGAGACACTACTCAACAATGCTGCTACCAAGTATATCAAAACTGTGAGCTTATTCTGTTCTCATTACCTACCCGCAAAATAACAATAGGCACCACAATTGAATTGAAGTAGCATATGGCCTACTCATCGGCCATGTTAACCCGATCGATTCCTGGTACTGACTTAGTCGAGACACTTCTCGATAGTGCTGATACCGGGTGATCATAAAACTGCGCACTTGTTTAATTGTGCGGGTACGCAATATTGTGATGTGAATTATATCATTATCGATAATACATATTATTATGTGTAGCTGCTGACGAGGTGCTACAAAACATGTTTATTAAGATATGTGTGCCGTGCCTAGACTATGACTAAGGCGAATGTATGCCACCAGTTAAATAAGTAGTTCTTTATAAAGACGCGTACCTTCGAATGTACTTTCTGCCATACTTTATGCGGATCGTTGACAAAACAATAAAAATGTTGCGTAGACTTTAGCGGTACCAATCATTTTGTTTCATTGGTATTTAAGGAAAATATTTTACCGGAGACCCAGAATTTATATCACCTGTGCTCCAAAATAAGAAATAAAAATATGGCTAAAAAATGGCCGACACAAAAAAAAAAAAAAGATGATGGTCATATTACTTTGTAGAAAAATACTTTTTGAATTTATATTGGTTCAGAACAGTGTAATAATAATAATGTCAAATTATTTCGCTACGTAAACTTTGGCCGCTATTAATGAAAATACATAATAGAAAAATCATTTTCTAGCTAACATTAAAGTACGCTACAAGGTCTTTGTACATTTTGAAATATCTCAATTTAGGATAGCGTCTTTACTCATTAGTTTTTGGCATTGGTATGGAGACATTACCAGTCTTATTCCAAAGAGGTTCGCCGGTGCCAGGCTTAAACCACGCCTAGCATATCCACGGTTGTTACGGTATTAGAGTTAATCCAAGGATTAATTAAAATGTCCCTATTACAAATCAAGATATAACCTAGAATCAGATAAACCAATGGTAGTCCATGGTTTAAGCGATAGCGACAGATAAAAAAAATATAATTTACAATCATTCATTCGTTCTCGCATGTTTACACCTTTTTTGAATACATTTCAAATGCTTAAATAACTGCGTCTTAATGCATAAATATATCCAAATTGTTGGTTATTTAAGTATCCGTTGAATACAATAACTTAATTCATTATTTTTACATTTTCTTTGTTGGCAAATGCGAGTGTATCTGAAGCCTAAATCCAGGCAAGAAAAAAGTGTGGCTTTGTTTTTGTCGTTTTCGAACTTCATTTCTCTTATGTCTCTAAATTCTAATTTATAATAAGATTGCCGAGTGAAATAATTTAAATCAAATTCTAAGCTAGAATTTGCTAGTCCATGGTTTAAGTTCAGTACTAAAGTTAAAACGTGTTTTGGAATAAGGCTGTACGAGTCAGTGGTTGTTGTGTACTTATTCTGTATCGTTTATTCATTTTGATAATTTGCTTTGGAATGCCTATTTGTTACGCGAATACCCTAAGTGCACCTTCTAATGTTTACTAAGTAACCCTGAATTCGAATCACGATTTAAAATATAGTAACGTGAATTATAATTTACATGTTTAACCATTGATGTGGAGCCATATATTTTGACTGGGCTATAAAAATGATTTAGGCTATGTATGCCACCAGTAAACTAAGTAGAAGCTCGGAGACGCTTATAGCTTATATACGCCATAGGCGAGCATGCTACACCAGTGTTCCAAGTAGAAGCCCGTAAATGCTTTCAGCTATAAGTAGGTACTTATGCCGAGGGCGGGCATGCTACACCAGATAGCCCAGATATGAAATATAATAAATGATTTAGGCTATGTATGCCACCAGTAAACTAAGTAGATGCTCGGAGACGCTTATAGCTTATATACGCCATAGGCGAGCATGCTACACCAGTGTTCCAAGTAGAAGCCCGTAAATGCTTTCAGCTATAAGTAGGTACTTATGCCGAGGGCGGGCATGCTACACCAGATAGCCCAGATATGAAATCAAATGAAACTTTGACCAATTAGATAGCCCGGAGACGCTTACATTTGTAACGTACTTAATTACTTACATACTGTAAGCGGGCTATGTCGGTCTACAAGTATATCGTGCAACGTGCGTCGATAAAATTAGTCGCAACGTGCGACTGGGCTACGTATGCCCTACGAGAATATGGCTCCGATTGGTTCATATGTTTATGCAATATAGTTAATTTACCATGTGTGACTAATTCAGCATTTTATAATAAGTTGAATTAATTAGCCTTAAATGTTCTTTGAATAATTTCAACTAAATATTTGAAAGGTTAATTCCTCATTGAATTGGGAAATTCTCTATAGATACGAAAAAGAAAAGTGTTATAGAGACGGCCAGCTTACAATAATTGTTGATTGATTATTGGCTTTCCTTAGCCTGACAACAAAAACACAAAGTATGTGCAAGCTAGACACAATCCATAATTTGTACACATCAACTAGCTCACTCGGTTAACTCTATATCACTTTTATCTATCAGAATTTACGGGTCGATTCTCATTTTGATGGTGTTTAGTTTAACGCCACCGAAGAACTTTAATGAAGTTCATTTTTAAAATTTACCTGAATGTGTAATAGATAAGTCTATTATTAAGACAGAACCTTGTAGATGACATTCACAGAAAACTATTATTAGTTATGTAACAATGAGGGTAATAACATCTATGATATCTACCGTCGAGTGTGTCATAGACTGCCATCAGACTGAGATTTTATAGCCTCAGAAAGATTATATTTTTACAGTGGTCAAACTTGCCTTCACAAAGTTACATTCATAATATATCCTGGGATGTGTTCAAACGAATAATTAAGTTATGTATTATCATGTTTGTGCAGCTCACAAGTTAGAGGTTAGAATCATCAAGACCGACCAAAACATTCACGAAAGGTTATAGATATTGAGGTTGTGCTACAACTGAACCATACGCGTTCAGTTCACAAGTCCTAGACTAAGTACCTACACCACGCCGGAATTGTTTCTTTATTCACCCGGCTGCCAACGATGGGTATTGTTTTTCGCGCGTATCTTGTATGTTTGTTTATCAATATCTTTATCAAATTTTCACTCAAGTTCGGTAAACGTAATTGTCTGCAGTTAGCCAAGAGGCAATTTCATTACTAGTAGGATATTAAGTATTACAAATACATGAATACAGTGGCGTTTCATTGGCTTACGATTAACACCAATCAAACGCTTTTGTAAAATTATTTGATTTATTATTATTTTATACTACGGGACTAATCGCGCACTAAAATTACGAGATAAATAAATACCTCCTCATCCCGACGTTTAAAATAATAATGTGTTCAAATCGCGAAAGTTTAAAAACAATATTTGATTTAATCACGATTCACGGTTGCCCGTGAAATAATTATATGTTTACTAATAAGTATTTCTCTTCCTTTCCCGGAATTATGCTACGAGTAAATGACAAGAAGTCCCAGCTACAGTGCAAAGGACATACACCCCGTTGTCTCCACGAGAGTTCTTTGGCAAATTACGTAAGTCACCCCAGATGATTGACCGCAGTTGGTGCTACGAGTGTAGCATATGCTAGCTTTGTCATCACATCACTACTACGTCGCGGCGGCAGAGGCATGAGATTTATAGCGAAGAACTCGCAAGTGCTGAATTTTGCAGCCAAATAGAGGCTTCAAGTAAACTCATTCCAGTTGACATAACCTGTGGACTTGGACATAACCTTCAACTGAAACTGAACTACCTAATAATGATGGCGGATCTCTACCTTCAAAGTTATATTATTACGACTTCGTTACACAACAACTTCTCAACAGTTGGCTGATTTCAACATGTTCCGTATCTGGTGACAATGAACATGATCGTTCATTAATTCGGCGTTAACCTACAATATATGGTTCAGATAGTGCAAATTAGAAATAAAGTGAAATCGGAGTGAAAAATAAAAGCTTTAAATAATGCAGTGAAGTAAAGTTTAGGTTCGAGATTACATCCCCAGTGTTGTGCAATTATGAGTATATAATATAAAGCGACCGTTTTATGTCACGTCCTCAAAATGAGTGTGAATTGTGTGTTCTATACTAAAATACTTTCTAGATAAGGACCAAAGTTTATAAAAAAAAATGCGCATCCTACATAGTCATTTGTCCACAATAAACAGACAAGCCAGAATGCGTTAAAGATTATTCCGATTAAATTAGCTGTGGAAACTTAGAATCAGCATGATACATTATGATTAGGACACGTGACTAGGTCAGATGCTATAAGAGGTTAGCCCATTAAAACTAACATAAATATTTCATTTTGTTTGAACAAGAAGTTAATTTTGTTTGCTTCAGAAACGATAGTAATATGAAAACTTTCTGTAGTTTTTGAATATTTCGTCACAGATTATAAGCACAAAGTTGATATGACGTAATTACTACGTAATGATGAATGATTAAAGAACACGATATCTGTTCCAATTTTAAATCTAGATTTTCTAGTCTCTTTTCTTAAGTTGCTTAACGAACAAATATGTCACGTTTTTGCATTAATGGGAATATGTAACTATTATACTGTAATCATACGTCATCCATATTTGTTCAAATTCATTGCTCGCACAGCTACTTTTAACGTACTTTTTGATCAAGTTTGTGCATTTTTTTCAGTTTGTTTTGTTTTTGTTAATAAGGTATACTTGTCACTTTGTATCCACAACAGTTAAGTTTGTGTTTTACATTAGTGTTTTAGAATAGAATAGAAATAATATTTATTGTGTTGCTGTGTACATACAACAAGATGTTATAAGAAATTTGTTGATAAATAAATATGTTGATCCATTAGAACATAAAAATATTACAAAAAAAATGTGCTCGGATATAAAATTGACGTAATACTCGTAGCTACTAGTTGAACTTGTATTTTTATAAATGTTTTGACCGTTATATCTTCTTAAGTGTTATGAAGCTATTTAAGCTATTATTTTTAAGCTTCTTAAGTGCTATTTATACGTAAATAGTAATTGTCCTTTTTATGTGTTTAATAAGTTTAGTAACGCATTGTTGCTTGAGACAATCTATAGTATTTTTTTTTTTAATTTTGTAAACCAATCATATTACGCACATATATATACACTAATCAATGATAATATTTTGATAAATGACTATTGCCTATGGTATGTAATGCAATTTTCTGAAAGGTAAAATTCCATTTATGACTGCGTGATGATAAGCCAAATGTCATGAGCTAAAATTATAAGATAGGTTTATTACATAGTAGATAAGTAGTAATAGTAATCTATTTAATTCTAAAGTCGTATTATTACATTGTTTTTAATTACTATTATTCAGGGTGCACCAGGAGGTAGCACATGAGCCGGATGGCCGAATGTCATGATTTTTAATCGTTGCATCAAATTTTGATCTGATTTTTAAATATATGTCGAATGATATTTTCTAGTATTTGTAAGGTTAACATTTCTCTGGCTTGTGATTGGCCGATTTAACAACGAGCCGGCATTTTAGCCAATAAGAACTGCTTCCGGCGTAGTTTTAAAACAGCCAATCAGAAAACGAGAAAACAAACTGAAGAGATGTAAAAATATTAATCTTTGGTTGAGGGCATTCTCGATTTGCGCCTCGTGGCGAAAGCACATATTCTTAGTCAACAAGAACTGTGATAGTTATTTTAAGAAACTAATGTATCATATTTTATAGTGACCAAATACACATGAAAATGGACTTATTAGTTTGATTCTCCACAATCACAACATCCCTACTACAAGTAACGTTATCCAATTTACGTGCTAAGCAAAAAAACACATTTTACAACCAAAATCTCAACTACTTTCACTAAAACCAACAGCAACTGGCAAGGGCGCGCGCCCTCCATATACCGCGAGGCGTTGCCGCTCCGTGCGCACTTGCGCAGGAGTAGGGACTGTTGTTGTAAGAGCGGCAACGTCGCGTACTGTTACATATTGTGGTAGTTTAACCCTTCTCTAGTTACTTATTGTGAATTGTGTTGGTTGGACAAAAGGCACGCAGGTTTGATAGAACTGTGAGTCAAGAGAAAACAAACTTGTTTTATAAATACTTCATCATCATCAGCTGTTTGAACTTTGTTACGTAGGTATACAGCGTTATCCAGAACTCGTGTACTAAACCGAAAGCAGGTGATTCAGACCATAATTATGAAAAAAAAAACTATGGGAACAACCCAGAATAAAAAAAACTGTTTCAAACACTTTGTTCATTCAGAGCTACAATTTTGGATGGAACAGATGTGGAACATTCAGCGCCTTCCGGGTTGGCCCTAATGTAAAAGTTGTTCATAATGATGGTCATAATACCTGTATAACCCTGTTTAACATAATTTTGTACACAATTATACAATAAGATTATTTCTATCATCATCATATCAGCAGTACGATGGCCACAGTTGCACTGTTATTCGTTTGAGCATACGACCTCTCCTGTTGGAAATAAGCATTCCCTATAGGTTTCTAATAAGACTAGTTGGAAGCATCCTGCTTCCAGCGCGATCCTGCAATCTTGATGAGATCATCAGTCCACCATGTGGGTCTTAAGTTCAGTTCGAGAACCATTTGACCTCATCGAAAGGTGTCAGTTCTTTGTGTTATATGCTCTGCCCACTGCCTTCAACATGTCTCTTCGCTGGGCAATGTCGGTTATAGACAGAATCATACACGTCAGCGGATGTGAAGTTAGCCACAAGCTGCGCAATATCCAATCAAGACCGAAGCTCACATAAAGCTGCGCGTTGATTGGCTATCTCGCAGTCTGTAGCAAACTTCACACCCGCTGACTTGTATGATTCTATCTATAAGTACTTTAGTTCTTCTCCATATTTTTTCATTTCTGGTTTGATCTCGCAGGATTTTTCTGCTTAAGCCACTCCATAGCACATTGGGCTATTTTGAGCTTGTTTAACATACTTAGGTAATTGATAGGTATAGGTCGAGTCAAACTTAATGGCGTCTGTGGACACGTAGTGGTTGCACAGTAGCACTATGTTCATGTCAGGGGCGCAATAAGATGGGATGTACAGGTCAAATCATACAACTTAGCGGCTGTGAAGTTAGCTACAAGCTATGGATAAGTTACACAATCTTCGCGCAACTGTTAAGTGAGCTTCAGTATGGATTAGGCTATCCGCAGCTAGTAAATTTGTAGCTAACATTACAGCTGCCAAGTTGTATGATTCAGCCTATACGATACCGGGTTTTGAACCCACGGCCTCACGATTGCAAGCACGTTGGGCTATTTTGAGTTTATCCTACTAATATTATAAACGCGAAAGTTTGTGAGGATGGATGGATGGATGTATGGATGTTTGTTACTTTCACGCAAAAACTACTGAACGGATTGAGATGAAACTTTGCAATAATATAGCTTATATATCAGAATAACACATAGGCTATAAATTATAATGATATTGCGTCAAAAATCAAAATATCATGCGGGCGAAGCCGCGGGTAAAAACTAGTTCAACATAAAAGGTAGATCCCTATAGTAGGTACTATGATTTCTGCGGTAAGACTTGACTTCTTTGCCACCACAACCTGTATCCGTGTGCCTTTGTCCGCAATAATGGAGTAACCCGAGATTGCGACGTTGCCGCTCTTCTACTCCACAAGTTCCACTACCCTGCGTGTGCGCATGCACAGATTACGTGCTAGTCACAGTGATGACTTTTGTTTGTTTGTTTACATTTTTTTGCGTAGCGCTCATAGTGTAGGTAGGTCAGTCTTTGGTTGGGTGACCGCGGGTGGCATTAACAACTGAGCGTGGTTCGGATGACTCGTTAAGTTGTGGGTCTCGGTTATTTTGTGCACAAAATTCGAATAATTCGCTTGAATCGATGTACCTATGTATGTATGTATGATGTACGGCTGTATACCATTATTGTTACCATATTTTGATTATTGTTGATTTTTCAAAAACATCTCGGCCTGGTTTGATAAAAGGTGACGTCCACAAGTGGTATATTATTCAGAGAAAAATCTAACCACAATGATATATACATCATTTGAAAGGGCTCAGGCGCACAATGTCCCTTTCTCAAAATGTCTACCGCTCAAAAAATGTCCCTTTCGCACAATGTCCCTTTCGCAAAGTGTCTCTTTCTCAAAATGTCGCTTTCGCAAAATGTCCCTTTCGCACAATGTCCCTTTCGAAAAATGTCCCTTTCTCACAATGTCCCTTTCGAAAAATGTCCCTTTCTCACAATGTCCCTTTCGAAAAATGTCCCTTTCGCAGAATGTCCCTTGGAGCCTCAGTGACTCTGTTTGACGTGTTGTCAGTGCATATGCATCTGTTGAAGAAATAATATAAATATAGCTTTAAAAAAACTAAAAAACAAGCATAGGAGCCATTTTTTTTTTGCTTTTTTTAATAAATGCATTGTCATTCGGTCTTTAATAGTTGTGAAAAGTTTGAAGAAAATCTGATAGCTCAAAGTAGGTCCAAAATTGAGCTCAAAGGGGTTGGCACACTCACACACACGCACACACACATATCTGAAATCTTTTAGCTGATTGGGATGTATACGGTGCTTTTGTATTAAATGATGTGTAGAAATGGAGAAAATCGTATGATTTTCGTATATTGATGTCAAACATAAATTTATTTTTATTCAAGATTACTAAAAAAATATATTATTTTATAATACCAGCTTTACAAATAACGGTCAATAAAAAAATATTGATAAACATATACAGTTAAGTATGTATTATTATTACGTAATTAACTTAAAAATATGCATAAAAACAACTAAAAAACACTCTTCGTCAACATAAAATGCTGTATAATAATAAAAAAAAGTAATAGTAGAAACACAGTAAAACCAAACTGTTTTTAATAACAAAAATATTTTGAAAATTACTTAAATACATACGTGGACAAATATCCACGTACTCGTTGTACTTATATATTTATTGGCCCGTACAAAAATAGAAAAAATCATATCAAACTTAAATTCTTATTGTCATATTCAGGTGGACTAACAATTTTTTATTGTTTTACAATACCTGCTTTACAATAAAAAAAAATAGAATTAAAATAATTGCAATTAATAATTTATATCCTATTAATAATTAATAATTTATATATTAATAATTTTAATCCCATTGGTATAAGCTTACTTTTTCTAATTACAAAAATATTGTATTTCAAAATACATAAATAAATATGTGGATGAACAAACAACTAAAAAATGTTATTTATTTTATAGATTGTAATAAAACAATTTTCTTCAAAAATTGGGGCATGGAAATATCATTCTGTTCCAACTTTACGAGGATTTTTTTGTATTTTCTGTTATATTTTGCAGTCTTAAACAAGTTATCTTTTATTCGTTATCAAGTTATCAGTTATTGTAATATAATTTTCTCTATTTTTGTACGGCCCAAAAACATTTAGGTGAATACGAGTACGTGGACGAGGAGATTTTTTGCATATTGTTTGTGTGTGTGTGTGTGTGAATATATGTGTGGGTGTGTGTGTGTGCCAACCCCTTTGAGCTCGATTTTGACCTACTTTGAACTATCAGATTTTCTTCAAACTTTTCACAACTATTAAAGACCGAATGACAATGCATTTATTAAAAAAAGCAAAAAAAAAAATGGCTCCTATGCTTGTTTTTTAGTTTTTTTAAAGCTATATTTATATTATTTCTTCAACAGATGCATATGCACTGACAACACGTCAAACAGAGTCACTGAGGCTCCAAGGGACATTCTGCGAAAGGGACATTTTTCGAAAGGGACATTGTGAGAAAGGGACATTTTTCGAAAGGGACATTGTGAGAAAGGGACATTTTTCGAAAGGGACATTGTGCGAAAGGGACATTTTGCGAAAGCGACATTTTGAGAAAGAGACACTTTGCGAAAGGGACATTGTGCGAAAGGGACATTTTTTGAGCGGTAGACATTTTGAGAAAGGGACATTGTGCGCCTGAGCCTTTGAAAGCTTGTTTTATGGGCTTTTCAAAAATATTTTATTTAGAATTTTCCATCCCTCCATTTCTTTTTAAATGTGATAAGTAAATTTTATTAAAAATAACAATACAGCTTTTTATTTTTACTAGTTTAGCAATAATAAAGTGCTTCTATCGTTATTTTACTTCCATTTGTAGCTGATTCTTCCACATTCATGTCTTAATTTGCTACAATTAAAAATTATACCTACCAGTGTGACCAGTTAGTAGGTACAATGTGACAAAAAACACTTAAAAAGTGTGTTTAATTGGTAAAAATGCTTTTATTTAACAATTTCGAGGTAACTTAATCAGGGTTGATAGAGATAAACTATCTATTGAGCCAAATATAATTATTTATCTTAATAAATTCAAAATTAATTTTTAAAAAATCGGAGGGCTCTTTTATATTTTTAACTACTGTAATAGACTCAGAAAAATATAAAGTTTCTCGAAATGTAACGAGTGTTGTGGTTCGAATTTTTGATTATTATTATACCAGCCTCCATACATTTCGTGGACATGTCCTTTAAATGAACTTTAAATGTAAACGAATGACCACCTCTGAAGTATAATCTGCCAAGCAAAAAAGAATGATCAAAATCGGTTCATAATTGGCAGAGTAATCGCGTAACATTTATATACAAAAAAAAAACACATACTTACCTAGGCACATTCGAATTGACAACCTTATTTTTTTAAGTCGGTTAAAAAAACAATCAAAGAGAATAAAAAGAAGTTTAAATTAGAAATTTAACATGTTCAACATATCAATTCATAGCAGGCAAACAAATCAACACATTCTAAACAAAATATCGCTCCTGTCATCCTGTCTTCTTCTGACAGCGCCGGAAGCTCCCCCGAGAGAGCGGGACGGAAATACCTGTTGGTGTACCTCAGGGGAGCGTGGTAGGTGCTCTTTTATTCCTTTTGTACGAGAAAAGTTAGTTTAAAAGGGTTGTTTTGAGACTCTCGGCTCTTTGTTCCAAACTGTAACGCTGGTAGTGATGGATGCTGGTATTTTAGCCGGATTGCCGGATAGTTATTTTGGCCGGTAAGAAATTTTCATGACTGCGTTTTTCTTAACGATCTTAAATATCTTGTTGAAGATAAATGTAACGTGAGGCCTGTTTAAGCGTGTAACATTTTTTCCAGTTCATACTAGACATGTCACAAAAATATGTCACAAAAGCAATCTCTTTTAGGCGTCCTTAGTTCTAATCATCACCGTAATATCGTCACCGTCTAGCCGTCTACTAATAATCTCAATACGTACTTGACAACTTATTTGAAATATTTGTGAGTAGATTTTGCCTGCGGCTTCGCCCACGTTATTTTTTATTTTTGTGCTATCCCATTGAAACTATTTGTACCAAAAATCAAGCCAATCTATTGCTCCATAGCTGCGTGAAAGAGAATCAAACCAATAAACCAACAAATACACTTTCGGATTCAGAATATTAGTAAAGAAGGATAAGAAAGTAAGGATTTGCGATATTATTACGTTTTATTTGTAAATGATGGTTGGTATTGTGATATTTGTGATAATTTAGATTTTTATTTTATGCATTGACTTTATGCCGGAATGTAATTTGCCGGATCGTGTCCCATCACTAGCTCGTTCTGCCTCTTTGTGGTTGTCATAGGCTGACCTAATTAATTAGGCGGTTAGTAGTACCTCACTAATTAAGTGGGAGTTTGTTTTTTGGCTACTCTGAAAACTTTACCCGACTAAATCTAAAAATAAATATTAGGGGACATCTTAGTCTTACACATCTATATAAATGGGCCGTTATTTTGAATTAGAATAGTTTACCTGAATCAGCCTTTTTCTAGTTCACTGCAGGGCGTAGACCTACTTATGAAGAGTGATTGGGACATATTCACCACGCAGGCCCAGTGCGGGTTGCTGGATTCACATACGCCATCGAATTTCTTCAACGGACGTATACCTTATCTACCTATCTTCACCACAAAGCCATAAAATGAAATTCCACGAAAGTTCCAAGGAAACTCATTTGGTACCTTAGTACTTACGGGATCGGGATTTGAACCCGCAACCTGACGATTATAGGGCGGGTGTCACTACCACTAGACCATCACGGCTATTTTATTACCCGTTTGACTCATGGTAATTATTACAATCATCATCATCATCCGCAGCCTTCTTAATTCCACTGCTGGTTATAGGCCTCTCCTACGGTGTCATTTGTCTCGTTCCTGTGTTAATCGTATCTAGCCGGGCTAGTATACGCACCTCAAAAAAATCTTTAGACCTGTCAGAACGAGACAGAGTTATGATGTGTCACTTTTTCACACGTAGATAAAACTCTTTTCGTAGTCGTATGCTAAGCTAGCAGGTTCGATACGCGATTTTCACTATATCATTGGCCCATTTTGCCTCCTGATGGATTTAGAATTATTAACAACTAGTTTTTACCCGCGGCTTCGCCCGCATACGCAATATATCATTATAATTTATAGCCTATGTGTTATTCTGATATATAAGCTATATTATTGCAAAGTTTCATCTCAATCCGTTCAGTAGTTTTTGCGTGAGTAGAGTAACAAACATCCATACATCCATCCATTCTCACAAACTTTCACGTTTATAATATTAGTAGGATACTGTAACGCAGTAGAGTTTTTGCGTACCTTTGTAGGTATGCAGTAACTATGATGTAATCTGTGGTGTATACGATTCTGGGAAGCTCTATATTGTTTTGCGTTTTTTTTTTATTGGTGCCTTTTGTGTTCGGTTTTATGGCTTAATGACTCGAGCGGGATCAGTCTTTGTATCTCGTCTTTTGTTGGGTGTTTACGTAAATGAAAAACAATAGGGGATTCTCGAACTTTCAAGTTGTTTACTTGTTAATACAATAGCGTTTATTAAGATCGAGTAATGTTGCGAAATATCTCGTAGGTTCGAGACTGTAGGAAATAACGGATATAAATACGCCGGCCGACCCTTGGAGTTCAGTTTATTCGTTTACCGTCGAAGCGATAACTACTCGGGTTAGAGTGCGATATCAGTGATTGTGAAGTGACTAACTCGTGTGAATATCAGTGCCAGTGTAAAGTGTTTGTGCGAACCAGTTGTGTCGTGTGTTTTTGTGATTTTTGTGAAGTGATTGTGTGCAATAAAGTGCAAAGTGAATAATCGGCGTTTTAACTGACTATCCAAGAACCCATCTCGTAACATTTGGTGTCAGAAGTGGGATAATTGAAAATGCCGGTAACACCATACGACGAAGAGACGCCGCGCACACGGAGTCAGCGACGACAGGACGAAGCGCGTCGACTAGAGGAGCAGGAGCGCCGCCAGGAGGAGGTCGACCAGCGACGCTTCGGAAACAATTCGCTGTTAATGGGAGCCAGCGAGTCCGAGGCAACCAACAACGACCCCAGGCACTCGGAAGCACCTGCTGTGGCACCTGCCACGGCACCAGCTGTTCCTGCGGCATTTGATATGGCTGCGTTGATGTCAATGATGCAGTCTATGACTCGCCAGCTAGAAGACAAATTAGACCGCAACAGAGAGGATCAGGCTCGCCAAAAAGAAGAACTCCTTACAAGCTTGCAGGCGACCTTGGGCAGTGAGATAAAAGAGGTCAAGGACACGGTTAAGCAGCTTGATACCAGCGTAAAGGAGCATGAATCCCGAATTGTTGATGCGGAAGCACAAATCGCCGATGTAAGGAAAGCCCTCAACGTCATCAAGTTAGGAGGTGGAACTGCTGCATCTACAACCTACTCGCCAGCCTCACAAAAGATTAAAGTGACGCCTTACGACGGGACATCATCATGGTCAGCCTACAAAATTCAATTTGACGCCGCCGTTCAAACCAATGGATGGAACAAGGACCAAGCCAAGAACGCCCTCATCATGAGCCTTCGTGACGAAGCCCTGAGTATTCTGGATGCCGTGGGTAAGGAAGTGACCTACGATAAATTAATGGAAACGCTGGAAAGTCGCTATGGTGATGAGCACCTGGAACGTGTGTACCGAGCGCAGTTGAAGAACAGGGTGCAACGTCGTTATGAAAGTCTTCAACAGTGGGCCGTCGAGGTGGAGAAACTATTCCGGAAAGCTTATCAGTCCGCGCCATTACCCAACGACGAACATCTAGTGGAAGCGTTTGCTAACGGGATAGCAGACTTCGAAGTAAGAACTGCAGTGAAACTCGGGCATTTTAAAACACTAAAGGAAGCTTTGGCTCAAGCCTTAGAAGTCGAGGCTGTACGAAATCCAGCGAAGGATATCCAGCATATAAGGGAGGTGAAGAACGCATCACTTCGTACAAGATTTGGCCCTAGATGCTACAACTGCGACGAAAGAGGCCATTTATGGCGGAATTGCCCAAAGCCACGTCGACCGAGGGTGGATCGACCATTAGAAGAACAGGAGGAACGGCCGCACCGTGACACCACACAGCAGCAGGGAAACGAGTAAGCGCCAGGACCAAGGGGCGGGTGCTGGCCGGTCTAAAAAAGGCCCCAAAGATTTTGATCTCACAAGCTCACGATGGAAACAGCCTGATCATCAATGGTGCCATCAACGGAACTTCGTGCAAGCTGACGTTGGATACTGGAGCTTCTCGCACTGTCATCAGTTCCCGATTGGCTAAGCGCTTTCTTCCGAACTTCGAAAGCTGCAAAACAGTTCAACTTCTGACAGCGACCGGCCAGCACATATCCGTCCGAGGAGAGAAGCTGGTGGAGTTAAAGTTGGGTGAGAAAACTTTCCAACACAAAGTCATTGTGGCAGATATAGTTGACGATTGCATTCTGGGTCTTGACTTCATGCGAGAACATCATTGTGAGATTGACGTCAACCAAGGAATCTTGAAATGTGGAAGAGAAGAAATCTTCATGGAAGGCACCATATCAGGAAAGGTTTATTGTCTGCAGAGAACAGTCCTTCCACCTAGATCGGAAACCATTGTGGCAGTTAGATTACCGCAAAAGTTGGGACATCAACAACGATGTGTGCTAATAGAACAATCGGAAGGTGATCAACCATGGTTAGTGGCCCGAACTTTGGTGAGGACTACTAATACTGCTGTGGTACGTGTGCTCAACACAAGTAACGAGGCACAACTCATCAAAGGAGGAACCCCGATTGGTACATGCGAAAAAGTAGACTGGATGCGCAGATGCCAAGAACAACCAAAAGAGAAATACAACTGTGCTGGGAGTTGCAACGTGTCAACACTATTGGAAGATTCCCGTAAAGATCTCTCTGAAAAAGAATTTCTGATGGCGAAAAAGATGCTACAGCGCTTTACCGACATATTTGCCCTCGATGATGCTGTCAACGGGAAGACTGGCTTAGTGAAGCACACGATAAATACAGGAAACGTGCCACCGATACGACAGCGGCCAAGAAGGATACCAGTGGCTCGAGAAAAAGAAGTTGAGTCAATGATTGAAGACATGGCGCTAAATGGTGTGATAGAACCTTCATCCAGTCCGTGGTGTTCGCCAGTGGTTCTAGTGAAAAAGAAGGACGGCAGTATGCGGTTTTGTGTTGATTATCGACGACTCAACGACGTAACGAAGAAGGACAGCTACCCTTTGCCGAGGATTGATGACACGTTGGATACACTGACGGGCATGAAGTGGTTCACTACGCTGGACTTGAAGAGCGGGTACTGGCAAGTGGAAATTGACCCTAAAGATAAGGAGAAGACCGCATTTTCTACGGGAAAAGGCCTGTGGCAATTTAAAGTGATGCCGTTTGGGTTGTGCAACGCCCCCGCCACGTTCGAAAGGTTAATGGAGTTAGTTCTTGCGGGACTAATTGGTGACGCATGCCTTGTCTACTTAGACGACATCATAATTGTGGGAAAAACCTTCGAAGACCACCTGCAAAACCTGGAACGAGTCCTAACAAAAATACGTGCTGCCAATCTTAAGCTGAGTCCGAAGAAATGTTCCTTCTTTAAGAGGCAAGTGAATTTCTTGGGACATGTGATTTCCGAAGCTGGTGTTCAGACGGATCCAGGTAAAGTCAGTGCTGTGAAGGATTGGCCTGTGCCAAAAGACAAGACGGAAGTCAGAGCATTCTTGGGATTATGCTCCTATTACAGGCGATTCGTGAAGAACTTTGCTGACATCGCTAAGCCGTTGCATAGACTGACTGAGGAAAAACGGCCCTTCCTCTGGGATGAAAATTGCGACGCAGCTTTTCGAGGACTAAAGGAGCGACTTTGTAATACGCCTATTCTTGGCTTTCCGGACACCGAGCACGAGTTCATCGTGGACACTGACGCCAGCAACACCGGCATTGGAGGAGTATTGTCGCAAAGAAAAGGAGACCAAGAAGTGGTGATTGCGTATTTCAGCAAATCCCTGTCCAAGCCAGAAAGGAACTACTGTGTGACAAGAAAGGAGCTACTTGCAGTGGTGAAGACATTGCGTCATTTTAGCAAATACCTGCTCGGGCGAAAATTCCATCTGAGGACCGACCACGCTGCTCTAAAGTGGCTACTGCAGTTTAAGGATCCCGAAGGCCAAGTGGCAAGATGGATTGAGCAACTACAAGAGTTCGACTTCACCACGGAGCATCGCAGTGGAAAATCTCATGGCAACGCAGATGCACTGTCAAGAAGGCCATGCTCAGAGGACTGCAAGCATTGCTCAAGACAAGAGTCGAAAGATCCAGTACCTGTCAGAATGCTCAAAGCTGACATCGGCGACGAATGGAAAGAAACCCTTCAAGCTGCACAAAAAGAAGACGTCGACATCAAGCCGATTCTTGAATGGATGGAATCAGATGCCCGTAAGCCTGACTGGAGTGCTATTGCTTCACTGAGTGTTACGACAAAAAGCTATTGGGCGCAATGGGATAGCCTGGTACTTCAAGAGGGAGTGCTGTGCCGAAAATGGGAAAATGCTCGAGGCAACCAGTGCCATCTCCAAATGGTTGTACCCAGAGCAAAAGTTCCCGAAGTTTTGAAGCTGTACCATGAAGGGTTTTCGGGAGGACATCTGGGTGTGAAACGGACACTGTTGAAGATTCGAGAAAGGTTTTACTGGATCAACTGCAGAGATGACGTAGAAGACTGGGTACGGAAATGCACGAGCTGTGCATCAGTGAAAGGTCCGCATACCCGCAGCAGAGGAGCACTAAAGCTGTATAATGTTGGAGCACCATGGGAGCGAATCGCACTGGATGTGGCCGGACCATTTCCTGTGAGCGAAAGTGGCAACAAGTACTTCCTTGTCGTCATGGATTACTTCACCAAGTGGCCGGAAGTCTTCGCAATTCCAAACCAAGAGGCATCGACGATAGCAGACAAATTGGTCCATGACGTATTCTGTCGTTTTGGAGTACCATTGGAAATCCATAGTGACCAAGGAAGAAATTTTGAATCACAACTGTTTCAAGAGACGTGTCGGCTAATGGGTGCACACAAAACAAGGACAACATCTTACCACCCGCAATCAGATGGAATGGTGGAGCGATTCAACCAAACTCTGGAGAGATACCTGGCAAAAGTAGTCGAAAGCAAACAACGGGATTGGGACAAGCATATCCAGCCATTTTTGCTGTCATACCGAAGTGCTGTTCATGAGAGCACCAATGTCACTCCTGCTTTTGCCAATTTTGGACGTGAATTACGGCTACCCGCCGACTTAATAACTGGTGTCCCACCGGATTCTCCACAACCCATAACTGAGTACGCCAGTGACCTCCGGAACAAGATGAACGACATCTATGAGCACATTAGAGAGTATGGCCAGCAAACATCGGAAAGAATGAAGACTAGATACGACAGAAGGACTAACAACCCTGGGTTTGAGGAAGGCTCGCTGGTATGGCTACACAACCCTATACGCAAAAAAGGGAAATCTCCAAAGCTACAAGCCAAATGGGATGGACCATACCGAGTGGTGACCAAGATCAACGACGTGACGTTCCGCATACAGAAGGGACATCGAAGTGCTCCCAAGACAGTTCATGTGGATCGATTGGCGCGATATTACGGGTGCAACGATGCTCGGGACGAGCATGCCTTAGGAGGGGGTAGTGTAACGCAGTAGAGTTTTTGCGTACCTTTGTAGGTATGCAGTAACTATGATGTAATCTGTGGTGTATACGATTCTGGGAAGCTCTATATTGTTTTGCGTTTTTTTTTTATTGGTGCCTTTTGTGTTCGGTTTTATGGCTTAATGACTCGAGCGGGATCAGTCTTTGTATCTCGTCTTTTGTTGGGTGTTTACGTAAATGAAAAACAATAGGGGATTCTCGAACTTTCAAGTTGTTTACTTGTTAATACAATAGCGTTTATTAAGATCGAGTAATGTTGCGAAATATCTCGTAGGTTCGAGACTGTAGGAAATAACGGATATAAATACGCCGGCCGACCCTTGGAGTTCAGTTTATTCGTTTACCGTCGAAGCGATAACTACTCGGGTTAGAGTGCGATATCAGTGATTGTGAAGTGACTAACTCGTGTGAATATCAGTGCCAGTGTAAAGTGTTTGTGCGAACCAGTTGTGTCGTGTGTTTTTGTGATTTTTGTGAAGTGATTGTGTGCAATAAAGTGCAAAGTGAATAATCGGCGTTTTAACTGACTATCCAAGAACCCATCTCGTAACAATACTATAATTTAATTTTAGTAAAGATAGGTTTATTATCACAACAAAACTCATAAATCATCAAAACTTACTTTAAAAATAAATATTTTTTTAAAAGTAAAATTTAAAAAAAATCTGCTTTTAGGACGCTTTCCGCGGGCAATGTTAACCATGCAAGAGGCTGGTGACATTACCTCGTTGGATAGTAATGCTCGTTATTTAATTTCGCAATTTTTCTCAGCAGAGAACATAAGAAACCTACGAAAACAGCCCACAAACAACGGAGAAATCACGTGACATCGGAACAAAGAAGTACAACCTGAAATTACAAGTTTAGTTTTATATTTTCCCTGTTTTTCAAACTCTTTGACAAAAATGGCGGGCAGCGCTCTCATTTCTAGCTAAAAAAATAAAAATACGAAACTCCGAACTGCGGAGGACTTCAAAAAGGTGAAATTAAAAACAACTGTTGCGGTCTCGCGACCTGGATTCAGGGTACCTAAATAAATACCTAGGCAATGAGTTATTATACCCGCAGAGTTGTAATGTCTCTTTCGCGCATTTTCATTGTTTTAACCAAATTTAAAAAAGGAGTTCCTTAATTCGATAGTGTTTGTTGATCGACTATGAAACGGAGGTGGTACTGAATTCGGCGCGTATATTTGTTTTTTTTTTTTTTTTTTTTTTTTTTTTTTTATGTGTAACCACGCGTAACTTTTTACATAGTAGTCTGATTTCGATAATTCTTTTTTTATTGGAAAGAGTATACTTTGAAGTTGGTCCCATTTAAATTTTAACGAAATCAGCTGAGCCATTTTTGATAAATCAATATTAATGTGAAAAATGCTACATCGATCCGTGCGAAATATTCGCGAATTCTGTACACGGGTAATTTGTATGTGATACGCGATTACTGCGCCAATTAGGTGTGAACCGATTTTGATGGTTCTTTTTAGGGTTCCGTACCTCAAACGGAAAAAACGGAACTCTTATAGGATCACTTTGTTGTCCGTCTGTTCGTCTGTGCGTATGTCAAGACTCTTTATCTCGGGAACGCGTAAAGATAATGAGTTGAAATTTAAACTGTATACGTATATCTATGTTCTCTTGCAGTTGTGTAAACGAAAAACTGCTCAGTTATCGTTTAAAAAAGTTAGGGCCGTTTATGTCGTAAAAAAACGCATATTTCGCACTAACAAAAATCAAAGCCTACAGGGTACTTCCCGTTAACATAGAACTATGAAATTTGGCGAAAAGCATTGTCTCAGAGTACACATATAGGAATAAATCTGAAACTGTACATTTTTATTTAAATCACAAAAAAATAGGACCTCAAAATTCACAAAATATGGGATTAAAATTCAAAGTGAGTAAATCGTATCATGTAAGGTATCATATAAAAGAACTTCATTAGCACATGCTAAAACAGGTTTTTAATTATTTTAACAACGTGTTTGTACGGAACCCTCGATGTGCGAGCATGACTCGCACTCGGTTTTATTTATAAAAGCCACGCTATGATTTAATACTTACCATGGCATTGAAATCTGTGTACAAAATCTTAAAAAACTACAAGATGCAGAAAATATTTTTCTACAAACTTTCAAATATATGCACAAACTTACAACTTGCGGGAAGTTGTAAATATTTAAATTGTGTTACTTTGTCTAGTTCAGCCTAGATTATGTTTATTCATACATTTTGCTTTTTACTTTTATTGTGGAGTACTTTACCTACTTATGTTTTTTATTTGTGTATTATACTCTACAGACTCCGGGGCCTGTACCTTTTATTAACAATGATTCGACTTTTTCCTAAGAAGACAATATATTTTACTAAACTACGTTACGTATATGCACCGAGCAGTCCTGCCCCCGCAAGCAGCACCCGTTCACGAGGTGACGCACGTGCGAGCCGTCGTCCTTATCGACCACATTTTTTTTTTACCTACTTATGTTAGTATAGGTCTCTGCCCCCCCTACCGCCTAAAGCAATAGCAATCGTAATAGCAATCGTTTATGACTTCATTTTAGTCATTTGGCACCGCCTATGTGACGTTAGCCATCAAAGTTGTTCATTCAACGATTGCTTTCGCAATCCGCGCAAAACAATTGATGGCTAACGTCACATAGGCGGTGCCAAATGACTAAAATGAAGTCATAAACGATTGCTATTACGATTGCTATTGCTTAGGCGGTAGCCCCCCTGGTGACCCTAATAGGCCGAATCATACAAGTCGGCGGATGTGAAGTTAGTCAATAAACGTGCAGCTTAATGTGAGCTTCAGTTAGGATTGTTGCTAACTTCACATCCGTCGACTTGTGTGATTCGTCCTATAGGTACAACAGAACGTTTATAGAGCAGAGCACATACACAAGTCGTACCACAAAACTTTTACGCACGGCTTAGACAATGTTTAACAGTACGAATTGCACGGTTAAACAGTGTTTAAAGCGTGTTTTAATATTTTGTGGTGAGGCGGAATATTGATAAGAAAGTATAAGACTCGGAAAGGTGCGACGGCACAAGTGGTATATTATTCAGAAAAAAATCAAACCAAGATGACATATACATCAATTGAAAGCTTGTTTTATGGACTTTTCAAAAATATTTAATTTAGATATTTTCACCCCTCCAATTTTTTTTAAATGCGAAAAATAATTTGTATGGAAAATAACAATACAGCTTATTATTTTTTCTAGTTTAGCAATGATAAAGTGCTTCTATCGTTATTTTTACTTGCATTCGTAGCTGATTCTTCCACATTCATCTCTTAATTTGCTAAAATTAAAAATTATAACCTACCAGTGTTACCAGTTAGTAGGTACAATGTGACAAAAAAACACTGAAAAAACTGTGTCTAATTGGTAAAAATGCTTTCATTTAACAATTTGGAAGTTATTTAATCAGGGTTGCTGGAGATAAACAATACTACATTACTACTACATAGAAAGCAATTGGATCATCCACAGACCCTTGAAG
Source organism: Hypomecis punctinalis (assembly GCA_949316475.1). Lineage (NCBI taxonomy): Eukaryota > Metazoa > Arthropoda > Insecta > Lepidoptera > Geometridae > Hypomecis > Hypomecis punctinalis. Next base: position 12,799,522 of record OX438822.1, read on the forward strand.
GTCTAAAGATAATCCAAGTGCTCAAGCCCACTGCCAGTTGGCAGCGTGCCCAGCATGCTGGCAGCATTGCCACGCTGAATGGCAATGCTTATACGTTGAGCCAAATAAACACCAGCATTTTGGTCACGCGTCGCGTCCACCAGACGCTCAGAAAGACTTTTGAAAACGAGATGAGCTCCCGGCCCCCACGGACCCAAAGTCTCAACTCCAAATGGCTCAAATATGTAACCACTGCCGAGGTTAGCATATTTGCGCCGCTTGTGCTGCTCAGCCGAATTGGCCGCCGCTCCAGCCCTACTCTGAGTCTCAGGAAGATGTGACGGTGCCAAAGTATCGACGCAAGTTGCGTCCCATACTAAGGGCCGTCCACACTTCCATGGGACCAGCGTCATGCCGTCAGGCCTTTTGCCATCACCACGCGCCAACCCACTCGGTTCGAGTACGGCTGCGATATTGGCGGTGACAAAAGCCCTGCGTATGACATCGTTAAGGCTGGCGTGGCGTCCAATCCGACCAGCGCTTCTTGAGCAAGAGAGACCGTGGTGACCGAGCTGGTCAACTGCAGTACCACACTGACAGCGATGGGCTTCACAACACCTTGCACCCAAGCGTAAGCTGACAGCTAGACGAAATGCAGTTGGGTCTAAAAGGTTACCAGTATTGAAAGAGGGCAATGCTTGCAACCAAAGACCGGACTCCCATACAGAGACTGCAAGGATACGAGCGCGATCCGCGACGCTAGGACACGTGTCTAGAAGAGATTTCCGTGCTAGTTCGCAGATCGGCCGATCCCACAGTCTCTGCGACGATAAAGTCTTTGGAAGCTCGGTATTTGGGCAAGCGACCCTCCAAGCATTCGTTGCCTCATTCAAATGAGCTACATCTACGCCAGAATGGCCTAAAGAAGGTGCGAGGATTTTTTCAATCAAGTTCTGAGTACTATGAATGGAGGACAAGAAAGCTGGTAAAGCAACACTTGAAATTTGGCGGACCCCTAACCCTCCAAGCCTAACAGGCAAGGAGGCTTGTAGCCACGCCCTTTCACTCATGTCAATATTCAAAACCGATACTAGGGACTGCTTTACAACATCGTCTAAGCTCAAAAGGAGCTCATTGTGTTTCCACAATGGACTACATCGTAAAGCGTACATAAATTTTGGAACAAACAGACAACATCTTATAATGGTAAAAGCCATGTGGGCGTTAATTTTGAGTAGCCTATCAGAGGCACTCAAAAAATTTTGAATTTTTTCTTGAACGAAAGGCGGAAAAAAAAAAAAAAAAAAAAAAAAAAAACTACCTATTGAGCCAAAAATATTTATTTATATTCAAAAAATAATTTTTAAAAATCGGAGGGCTCTTTTTTTAACTGTTGTAATAGACTAAGAAAAATATGAACTTTCTCGAAATGTAACGAGTGTTATGGTTAGAATTTTTGTTTATTATTATACCAGCCTCCATACATTTCGTGGACATGTCCTTTGTTGCTAGGGCGAATCAAACTTTTGTGCGGCTGTGAATTTAGGTACAAACTGCGCAAAACCCAATTCTCGCGCATCTGTTATGTAAGCTTTATACATAATTATAAATATTTTACCGACTTCAACCGTGTAGGTACAGATCTAGCAAACAAAAAAAGAATCATCAAAATCGGTTCACATTATTACATATAAAAAAAGTTAATTTTAAGTAGAGTTTAGTTCAGTTGGGAACTCGGTTCTTGAAGTCGTTGACTCGTACCTAGGACAAGTAGTCCAGTTAGGTAGATCCGACTTTAAGAAAGAGGCCAATCGCCGAATCCAACTCGGTTGGGCAGCGTTTGGAAAATTGCGTAACGTCTTCTCGTCCGACATACCTCAGTGCCTCAAGTCGAAAGTTTTCGACCAGTGTGTGTTGCCAGTGATGACTTATGGCACAGAAACGTGGTCTCTCACTATGGGCCTCCAAGCTCCATGTAGCTCCTAGTAAGCTCCAAGTAGCCCAACGAGCCATGGAGAGGGCTATGCTTGGAGTTTCTCTGCGAGATCGAATCAGGAATGAGGAGATCCGTAGGAGAACTAAGGTTACCGACATAGCCCAGTGGATTGGCAAGTTGAAGTGGCAATGGGCAGGGCACATAGCGCGGAGAACTGATGACCGATGGGGTCGAAAAGTTCTCGAGTGGAGACCACGTACCGGCAAGCGCAGCGTAGGACGTCCACCCAATGACCTTATTAGGACCGCAGGATCGCGCTGGATGCAAACCGCTATCAACCGGTCTTATTGGAAATCATTAGGGGAGGCTATTATCTATGTCCAGCAGTGGACGTCCTATGGCTGAAATGATGATGATGATGATGACGAGTACAGTCGATTTGAGTACTTACATTCTTTTTGAAATAGGTTAAAAATGTCTCCGTCATACGTGGCTCCGATGACGATCGTGTCTCAATTGTGCAACAACAATAACATGAATCTTGTGTCAAGGGTGTAATTCAGTATTTTGGCGGTAGTTCAACGCGGCCGAGTCGGCCGTGGAAACCGCGCCTTAGCGGCTCGTCTGTCACTGCAGACTATTATTAATTTATGACGACACCATAATAATAATAAACAAACCTCGAGCACATATCCTACTAATAATATAAACGCGAAAGTTTGTGAGTTTGTGAGGATGGATAGATGGATGGATGTTTGTCACTCTTTCACGCAAAAAGTATTGAACGGATTGAGATGAAACCTTGCAATAATATAGCTTATACATCAGAATAACACATAGGCTATGTATATATTTGTAAAGATATCGTGTGAAACGAAGTTTGCCGGGTCAACTATTACAGCATTGCATAAAAAGTATAAGCATTGCCATTCAGCGTGGCAATGCTGCCAGCATGCTGGGCACGCTGCCAACTGGCAGTGGGCTTGAGCACTTGGATTATCTTTAGACTTTCAAGGGTCTGTGGATGATCCAATTGCTTTCTATGTAGTAGTAGTGTAGTATTGTCATTAATAAAAAAAAAAACTATTACAGTATAGCTCTAATATCTCACCAAAACCAAATATACTTATGTGTTATTATTATTAATATCTGTATTCAGCATATAATACATTGTAGAAAATCTTAAGCGTTTCATTTTAAAGTAATTTAAACAAATTTCTTAACATTATATTACCAGTACTGTAGTAGTAATAATACAGGGTTATTTCTAATCAATTAGCATCCTTCTAGGGACTTATTATGTACATCAAAACTAACAACTTTTGTTCTACGACTTTCGTCAAAACTCAAAAAAAAATTTGTTGTTCCATAGAATTTTTTTGTTGTTCTATAGAAAAATTTAGTTCACCCGCGACAAAATGTATGGAACAGCTGATTTTTATTTTGAGTTTTGACGAAAATCGTAGAACAAAAGTTGTTAGTTTTGATGTACAGAATAAGCCCCGAGAAGGATGCATATGTGCATCCATCCATCAGCATGATGCAAACATCCACATTTACTCACAAACTTTCGCGTTTTTAATATTAGTAAGATTTATATGTACCCTGCCCACTGCCCCTTTCATTTGCAATCTCGTTGTAAATCGAATAAGAAAATAATGTACACGTAAGTGGTAGTTGCTCGCACCGATGTTTACTCGAGCGGATGCCCAACGTAAACACCATTCACAGCTGTTTGCGGCGCGCTGTACAGGCTGCTGCACTTATTATCATGTACATATTTATTTTATTACATTAGCTGACCAATAAATAGTACGTGGTTTTGTCCCGAAAATCTAGAGAAGACCACTCAGATTGTCATTTAGTAGACTAGGGTTGCCACCCGTCCGGGTTTCTCCGGATTTGTCTTAGTTTAGAGCGGGTCCGGAGAGCGTCCGAGCGGGGTTCCATTTGTAGTCTGAATTACGATTAGCAAAATTCACCGTACATTTTTACAATAACTGTCAATTTTTTCTTTGGTTAAAAACTAAATCTGTTAATCTGTTGACATGTCCGGGTTCTGGACTCTAAAATCCGGAATTTCGTCCGGAGAGCGTCTGAGCGGGGTTCCATTTGTAGTCGGAATTCCGATTCGCAAAATTTACTACAAATTTTTTCAATTACTGTCAATTTTTTCTACTGTTAAAAACTAAATCTGTTGAGATGTCCGGGTTCTGGACTCTAAAATCCGGAATTTTCACGTGACTTGTCCTGGTTGCCGAATTCTAGAGATGGCAACCCTAGATCCGACCTATTCTCAGACCTACCCAAATATACACAAAAATAACATGAAAATCGGTCAAGATTTCAAAAGATAATGCGAAGATTAACACTTTCATAGGAGTTTTTTTCATATAATTACTAGCTGACCCGGTGAACTTTATTTCACCGTCTGTCATCTGTCAATGACAGCTTTTACAACGGATAGTACCCGTGACCACGGTCGAAACGTCGAGATGATGAGGTATTTACCTATCCCGTAATTTTAGTGCGCGATTAGTCCCGTAGTATACATAATAATGTGTTCAAATCGCGAAAGTTTAAAAACAGCAAATTATTATGATTTGGAGAATCTTCATGTTTTGTTTGACGTTATGCCATTGGGGAACGCACACACCCACTTTTTACAACGTTTGACACTCTTCCCCCTCTCAATGAAGTCCCGTGTTATGACCAATAGTGTCAAGTGTGTATTGTATAGTTATACAATATGACCCATATTGGATGTTGTATGGCATGACATATTACATCTGATGTTCCACAACGAAGATGTACCTACCTACGTATCTTCAAGCTATTTCTGTTAACAGATCTATTGAGATGCCGGCCAGTCGTCTGTCTGTGGTTATTACGATTAATTGACAGATTTGGCTTTTGATTTAGTTGTTTTAAATGTACCTTTATAAGTTAACTTACTAGTAAGCTCCGGAATTTATGTACGGAATTTCACACCACTGGCTTTTCGGTGAAGGAAAACATCGTGAGGCAACCTGCATATGTCCGTAGAAGAAATTCGATGGCGTATGTGGGCCAGCGTGGTGGATATGGCCCAATCACCCTTCGTGGGTAGACCTACGTCCTGCAGTGGCAAGGCTGATACAGTACAGCGTATAGTACAGTAAGCTCCAAGTAGCTCAACAAGCTGTGGAGACGGCTATACTCGGAGTCTCTCTGCGAGATCGAATCAGAAATGAGAACATCCGTAGAAGAACTAAAGTTACCGCCGTAGCCCAAGGAAGTTGTCAAGGTAATAGCATGGCGGGCTAGTGACTGATGGGACCAAAAAGTTTTCGAGTGGAGACCACGTACCAAGCACAGCGTAGGACGGATGCCTCATAAAAACCGTAGGATCGTGTTGGATAATAGCCGCTTCCAACCAATTGTCAAGCTATTTTACATGTGCTTGCAGAAAGCGATAACTTATCTCATGAAGAATTATTTTTTTGCAAAAATAGCATGACCGACTACCGTGTACATAATTCGCGAATAGTACGCACGGATCGATGTAACAATTTCATATTATTGTTGATTTATCAAAAATGGCTCAGCCGATTTCGATAAAATCTAAATGGGATAAACTTCAAAGTATATACTTTATTACTATTATAGTATAAAACTAAGTACTATTATACTATTACATAGTATAAAACAAAGTCGCTTTCCGCTGTCTGTCCCCATGTATACTTATAGCTTTAAAACTACGCAACGGATTTTGATAGAAATTATTAATTAGATTAATAGATAGAGTAATTCAATAGAAATGTTTAAATGTATAATACACCTGTGCGAAGCCGGGGCGCATCGCTAGAACGCAAATATTATGCACGGATCGATGTAACATTTTTCATATTATTGTTGATTTATCAAAAATGGTTAAGCTAATTTCGATAAAATTTAAATGGCACCAATTTCAAAGTACATTTATTCTTTCCAATAAAAAAAGAATTATTGAAATCGGACAACTAAACAAAAAGTTAAGCGTGATTACACAAAAAAAATATATATATACGCGTCGATTTGAGTTTCGTCGGTCAAAAAATTACTATGCGTGGTATTTTGATCTTCAAAAGATCTTCTTGATCTACGAACACATCCGTAGGTTATACAGCCTAAACTCAAACTCAATTATAGCTACATATGAATTATACATTTGACCCTATAAATATATCACCATTTTATTATTTGTATTGGAACGATTTATTATTATGTTTTCTAGATTATCGTTAAAAATTCGTCTGCTGTGTAATAAAATTTGGATTAAAGAATCATTTTTAATTGCTTTATGAAACAGTTTTCCTTTTCGGGAATTTGGGCTGGAACTGTGGCTTACTCATCTTACTACTAAAAACACCCACACCTATTTACTGCCTCAACAAACCCCAGACGCCAAAACCAACTAGTAGCACCCGAACCATTATTAGAAATAGTCAGGAAAGGCCCAGAATACATGCTAATAAAAATATTTAACAACCTACCAAATAACATCAGAAACGAAACAAACGAAATTTTTTTTAAAAGAAAACTAAAAGCGATTCTCATATCCAAAAGCTATTACTCAATACAATACTTCCTAGACGAAAAACGTTTCGACACCGCAAACTAGTAAATGTAAAATAAGACATAATACTTAGCTAACGTTCCCATCACCTTAGTGTTTAAGTTAATTGCAATACCCTAATACAGGGTCTATAAGTATGTAACTCTAGGTTTATATAAATGATAGATTTATAAATTAGACTAAGAATAATTATGTGTATTTATGGTGCAATAAAAACTATTGAATATCTGTTGCTGTCCATCGCAATAAAAATAAAACATTTACAGTACATCCTGTATAGCATATGCGTATGCGCAGCATTTATTTTTATTAAGTTCTCTAATGAACTCGCATCGAATGATGCATGGAGTAACCGGGATCTGGGCCGGGTTGGAATTATAATCTAAATGTTTATACAAATAAACAGGCCGACTACATACTAGTAGTCCTTCGAACAGTAGATCTCGCGACACATCTCACTAACTGAATCTTTATAAGCTTGTATCTCGATTTGCTCTTAGCCGATTTGGATCATACGCGCAAATCTTGTTAGGTTTTAGATACAAAACGATCTTGCGAAATCGGCTGAGCCGTTTTTGATAAATCAACAAAAATGTACATGGATGTCACATCGATTGTGATTGTCGACAAAACCTTTTAAGGGCGGATCTAGTACATCTAGACAAATAACTTTTGTTCAAGGACTTTTGGAAAATCATGAAGAAAAATCAGCTTTTTCATACAAAAAGTTCGTCAACGCGCGGCAAAATATTTTTTTTTTTTGCAAATTTTCAAAAGTTGTACAAATGTTAGATCCGCCCTTTAAAGGTTTTGCGTCAAAGGACCACAGAGTCATAAGTATTATGAAAATTGCCGGTGCTGCAATTTTTTTGCGAAAAAAATAAAAACCGAAAAAGTGTGAGTCAGGCTCGCACATCGAGGGTTCCGTACAAACACGTTATTAAAATAATTAAAAACCTGCTTTAGCATGTGCTCATGAAATTCTTTTATATGATACCTTACATGATACGATATACTCACTTTGAATTTTGAACCCATATTTTGTGAATTTAGAGGCCCTATTTTTTGTGACTTAAATAAAAATGTACAGTTTTCAGATTTATTCCTATATGTCTGAGACAATGCTCTCGCTAAATTTCATAGTTCTATGTCAACGGGAGGGTACCTGTAGGTTTTGACTTTTGTGAGTGCGAAATATGCAGTTTTTTACGACATAAACGGCTCTAACTTTTTTAAACGATAACTGAGAAGTTTTTCTTTTACACAACTGCAAGAAAACATAAATATACGTATACAGTTTAAATTTCAACTTAATATCTTTACGCGTTCCCGAGATAAAGAGTCTTGACATACACACAGATGGACAACAAAGTCCTATAAGGGTCCGTTTTTGCCATTTGAGGTACGGAACTCTAATAATATTATTGCGAAAAACAATTATATTTGTAGGTATTCGGGATGGACGCGAATAAAAATTTGATGATTGATTGAATGATGCATGAGGTAATCGAGATCTAGGTCGGATTATAATTATAATCTAAATGTTTATACAAATAAACAGACCGATGGACGGATAGCGAGCGCTGGCAGCCAAGGAATTCGCGGAATGATCACGTTTTGAATTCGTATGACATTGGCCGTGTTTATGATTTTCCAATTTTCTTGCAAACGTGTGCAACCAACACGTAATATCACATAACAGTTGCGCGGAACTCAAGCTTCGCGTGTAGTCGTTGTAGTCACCTTCACAGCCGTCAAGAAGTTTGATGCAGCTTATACCTATTTACTTTTTAACCGACTCCCAAAAAGGAGGAGGTTCTATGTTCATGTATTTTGTTTTTGTGTATGTTCAACGATAATTTCGCCAATTGTAAACCGAAGCACGATAAAAATAATTTCATTGATTAAGCAATGCGTCATTTCTCGTTAATGGTAAGAAGTTCTAATAACTGACTGGTTTAAAGCAGTTCTCACAAATGGCGCTTCCAACAATGTAGTAGTTGGTAAAAAAGATAAACACTTTCACTAATTCGGCGCCTTCGCAAAGAGCGTTTTAGCTTAATTGGACAAAGCATCTGGGCCGGAGCCCCAGGAGGATGCAGGTTCAAATCCTGCGAACGCGTCAATTTTTGAAATGTTTATCACAAAAAGAAAGTTTCTATACACGTAGTGTGTGAAGCACGATAAAAATAATTTTAATTGTAAACCGAATCGAAAAATTATTTCTAGTTCGAAAGGGTATCCCGAAGTGGTCCCATTTAATTTTCACAGAAATCGGCTGAGCTGTTTTAGAAAAATCAACAATAATGTAAACAATTCGAGCGAAATATTCGAATTTTGTACATGGTGGAAGGCTGTTTTACTATTTTTTGCGAAAAATACAATACTATATTGCGTACATATGGTCACCTGAGTCATGGTGTAGTCATATGGTTTAGTAAGCTCTAAGTAGCCCAACGAGCTATGGAGAAGGCTATGCTCGGAGTCTCTCTGCGAGATCGAATCAGGAATGAGGAGATCCGTAGAAGAACCAAAGTTACCGACATAGCCCAACGGATTGGCAAGTTGAAATGGCAATGGGCAGGGCACATAGCGCGGAGGACTGATGACTGGTGGAGTCGAAAAGTTCTCGAGTGGAGGCCACGTACTGGCAAGCGCAGCGTAGAACGTCCACCCACAAGGTGGACGGATGACCTCATTAAGACCGCAGGATCGCGCTGGAAGCAAGCCACTTCCACCCGGTCTTATTGGAGATCTATAGGGGAGGCCTATGTCCAGCAGTGGACCTCCTTCGGCTGATAGATGGATGGATGGTCACCTGAAAATGAATAAAAAATTCCTCACGTCTTTATCTGTAATTATGTTGGAAATATGTGAAGCCGTGGTGGCTTAGAGGTAGTGACACCCGCCTTACAATCGTGAGGTCGTGGGTTCAAATGTCGGTCCCGTACCAATGAGTTCTTTGGAATTTATGTACGGAATTTCACACCACTGGCTTTTCGGTGAAGGAAAACATCGTGAGGCAACCTGCATATGTCCGTAGAAGAAATTCGATGGCGTATGTGAATCCATCAACCCGCACTTGGCCAGCGTGGTGGATATGGCCCAATCACCCTTCGTGGGTAGGCCTACGTCCTGCAGTGGACTATTAAAAAAGACTGATACAGTACAGTACAGTATGTTGGAAATTTTAATACTGACCGTGCGGAACGTTGCTTAAGAGTGCGCCTAATGCCATGAAAAAAAAACAGATTTCAGCCGCGCTTCTTGCATCGCCCGCTATCATCTATGCTGCTTTGTTTAGAGTCGAAAATCGCATGACACAGTTCACGATGATGTTGGCTTCGAGCGCCAGCTTACATATTTAGGTGACGTTTTATTTATTTTTTCAAAATAAGCATGTATTAAAAAAACTAATCGATTACTCTACTAGAACATTAGTCTGGCTACATAATTTGTCAAAAATAATGTGGTGTTGTCGCTGATAATTTCGAGCATTTAAAAAAAATCTTTTTTAAGATGCGATGTTTTAATTTTTTTCTAAGGTAACCATATTATTTTCCAAAATTCTACGCGATTACTCTGCTACTATAGGTTCTTTCCTTTTCTATAGTTATTTTTTAATATGGATATTTATGTTCGTTATCTTTACACCACGTCTTTAAAAAGTCGATTTTGGCATTAGGCGTCCCCTTAAATTCGGTGATCGCTGACAATCACAGAATCCGTATCATGTGAGCTCTACCGTGGCTCGGATGACACGTTAAATTGTATGTAGGTCCCGGTTGTTTTAACCGTTTAGCCATTCCAGAGGCCTTCAGGGGCCTAAAAACTCTGACACCAGGGCTAGCCTCCCGGCCTATACGAACTTTTTGTAATTATGTTGATTATTATTATTTTATACTACGGGACTAATCGCGCACTAAAATTACGAGATAAATAAATACCTCCTCATCCCGACGTTTCGGCCGAGTTGCATCGACCGTGGTCACGGGTAGACTCATCGACCGTGGTCACGGGTAGACTCAGAGTAGAGTCTACCCGCGACCACGGTCGATGCAACTCGGCCGAAACGTCGGGATGAGGAGGTATTTATTTATCTCGTAATTTTAGTGCGCGATTAGTCCCGTAGTATAAAATAATAATGTGTTCAAATCGCGAAAGTTTAAAAACAACATAATATGTTGATTATCTCTGTATCAAACCCGTTTCCTACGTTTTTTGTTTATTCATCAAAGCACTATTACACAGTATCAACTGAAACGCGGCTGAAGCAGAATCCGCCATCTTGTTATGGGCACAGGTTCAATGATATTTACTGCAGTACACTTCGGGCCAATCTTTTGATTATATTTTTTGGACAAGGTCCTGTTTTGCTATGTACATGGACTTTCGGATGTGTGTGTATATGCTCGTAATTATACACAATTTTTACTATGTGACCAAATGTGTAAGATGTCCCCAAAAGTTTATTTATTAAATATGAAATAAGCCAATTGTGGCTTGTGTGTTGAAATGTTGTTGGCTTAGAAAAGCCTGGTAACAGCTGGAAAAGGCCTATGTGTCACAAGACACGCCGACCACTAAACCCGAAATTCCGATGTGTTAGATTAGTATTAGTTAAAGTTTCATATTATGTTTAGTTTGGCAATAAAGGCTTAAATAAATATGAAATAAACAATCTAAAAATAAAAAATCTGCTGTTGCGTACACTTGGTCGAAAGTCAATTGTTGAGTAAAAAGGTCTTGAACATGTTTTATGTTACCAGCAGATTTTTATTTATTTACCATCTCTAGTCATGACTAACTTCAGAATCGCATTCTCTCGCTATTTAGAGTATAATGGAATTTATTTAGACACCAATGCGGCATCCGCTCACAGCGTCTATAACTTTCGGCGCGCACTGCACACCGCGCCATGATTAATTGAACCGAGCTACAAAACATCAAACAAATATGAATCGGGCGATTCTTCAATACAGAAATACCGCGAGACTACTGCGTAGTCACTGCTACTTAATCTGTGGCACTTTGCCGCAGATTTAAATGAATTGACTGCTCATGTAAAGTCGTCTTGTTTATCGCAAACATTAGGTATCGCAAACGTTCAATAATATGTAATTTACTAGTATAGGTATACCAGAGTTCTTAGTCCAGAGGGCTAAGTGGGAGATTTTCGCTTGAGCTCGATCGCGTTAACGTTTGATGTGATTTCTATGGAAATGGCACAGCGCCATCTTGTGTCACGTACAGAAAACAGAATAGCTAAGTGTGACTATTTTTTACGGTAATGTAACGAGCGCCAAACTGATCGAACACGAGCGCGACGACGTCTGTGATTGGCTAATTAAAGCGTGTGTGTCAATGTGCTCGCGTGTGTGCACGGCGCGTTCGATCAACGCGACGTAAAAGTTATTCGATTTGATTTGCACAACTCCCACTTGGCACTCTGGTTTTGAGTAGTTTACTTTCGCGTTCGCGTGTTCTCCATACATTTTGCATAGTTCTTCCTCGTTTCCACCAGGGGCGCTTACAAAATGTAAAGAGCCATACGGAAACAGATGTAGTTTCAATTTATATAGAAACCTGGACTAACCCCTCAGGTTTTAATGGCACCTCATTCACAATGAATTAGGCGATTCTTCAACACAGAAAATACCATATGACTGCTGTGCAGTAACTGTTACAGAATCTGTGGCACTGTAGCCGGCCACCAGTCACACCGTTCGCCGCAAATAATGCGGATTGACTGCTCGTGTTATATTTTGTTTAACCTTTGACTTCGACGGGGGTGCCACGGAGCACAAACGAAGAAAGTGACAAGTAACACCCAGACTTTCAATAGACATTAAAATTCTTCACCCAAATCATCCGGGAGTCAAACCCGTGTATCAAAGACTAGGAAGTTAATTAATACATTTACATGATTCAAGAAAAATGAATGAATTTTAATGAAATTGAATAGAAACAATCAAAATTGCAACGAAAATTATATGACGCATTTTCATCTTACTTCACAAAATGCATGCTATCAACTACTTTTATGATCGTTTCCGTCCGGTGTGAGCCTCTAAGTGGGTCACGGACGATGAAAGACCATCTGAAGTGTAATGTAGAATAAGAACCTATCGCCTCTATATATTTTAAATACGTTATTACTTAAATATTATTTATCTCAATAAGTTTTTGACATGATTTTGAATAAAACTGTCTTATACAGGGTTATTCTAATCAATTAGCATCCTTTTAGGAGCTTATTCTGGGCATCAAAACCAACAACTTTTGTTCTGTGACTTTTGACAAAACGCAAAAAAAGAAATTGTGTTCCATAGAAAAATATCGATCACCCGCGACAAAATGTATGGAAAAGCTGATTTTATTTTTAGTTTTGACAAAAGTCGCAAAACAAAAGTGGTTATATTTGATGTACAGAATAAGCCCCTAAAAGGATGCTAATTGATTAGAAATAACCCTGTATATCGCAGAGAAAATGATGTGACGTATTTTTTTAAACCATTTTGCATGCGTCATCAACTACTTTTATAATCATTTCCTTCCGGTGTGAGCCACAGTCTCTAAGTGGGTCACGGACGATGAAAGACTATCTCAAGTGTAATGTAGAATAAGAAGTTATTGCCTCTATGTATTTTTAATACGTTATTCCGCCATCCTCGGCGAACCCCTTGAGAGCTTAGGGCTTTGATAACCGGATTTACCCGCGGTACTGTGTGTTTTTCATTTTTCCTGAATACATAATAAAGTCACATTTAGAGTAGGTGCTATTATTATGGGTTGTAATGTAATCTTACCATGCATTAGGCTGAAAAAAAGGTCATTGTATAAAGTTACCGGTTGTTTGACGATTTGTTCTACTAAAAGAACAATTTGGACTCTAGTTTCCCGGTAGTTCTGTGATAGAATGATCAGGTTAAAAAAGTCTCGGTTGTCTAGTATCTAATATGACCAGGTGGGTGATTCTGTATGAAAATAAGCACGTAACGCGCTCTAACTCTTTGATTTTAAGAAATTAGAATGAAAATTACTTATGTTTCAAATAGCATAACTTAAACTCGGTTTATAATTTATTTTAACGTAATTTTACATTTATCAAACAGTTCTCCAAATAAAATTCAAGGAAATAAAAAAATACTTACCGCGTTACGTTACGTTTTGTCGATGAAGAATCAGGCCCCAGAAAGAGATGATTAAAAACTTTTGCTGAAAGACCTACCCTGGAATGGCAACAATATTGCTATAAGTAAACACAATATTGGTATATTTAATGAAGTTTTCGTATAGCAATTTTTTTCAAGTAATTTCATGCGTATTTTTTTTAGTTCTGTTATCAATACCTAATGTAATATTTAGATGGGTACAGGTTAAGCTTAGTATCTATGATTGGCTAATAATAAAATATTTTGCTTTAGTAAATATTTTGTTGGTTATTTTGAAATATGACCTAGGTATATCGCAAACAATATTAGTTTTTTTTAAGGGCAAAAGTGCCTTTATTATCTACAATAAGATACAATACTACTTTATATGCTAAAAATACCTACACTACTACTACATAGAAAGCAATTGGATCATCCACAGACCCTTGAAGGTCTGAAGATAATCCAAATGCTCAAGCCCACTGCCAGTTGGCAGCGTGCCCAGCATGCTGGCAGCATTGCCACGCTGAATGGCAATGCTTATACGTTGAGCCAAATAAACACCAGCATTTTGGTCACGCGGAAAGACTTTTGAAAACAAGAGGAGCTCCCGGCCCCCACAGACCCAAATATACTTATATCTTACTAATATTATAAATCCGAAAAGTTTGTTGGTTTGTTCCTCTTTCACGCAGCAACGGAGCTACGGATTGACTTGATTTTTGGCAAGAATATAGTTCAAAGGTCGGGAAGTGACATCGGCTACTTTTAATCCCGAAAAAATAAAGGCGGAGCCGCGGGCAAAAGCTAGTTACATTGAGTAAGTTCATTGTTTAACTGTTTATTGAGATATAAACGAATAACACCATTTACATACATCTCACAACATAATAATCAAAAATCAATCGAAAATAGTAGTTAAGAATAAAATTAAATTACAAATACTTAATACAATAAAATTATTACTATTACAATATCATGTCATTTAAATAGCCAAATTAAAAATGTCATACAATTTCTTCAATGTCAATTGTGCCGTCGTCAACTCTACGACATCTGTTCCATTGGTCGGTCATATTTTCGCAATATGTCAGAAAAGCAGATAATACAATATTCCAATTGTTAAAAATTAATCTAATTCAGTTGATATCAGAGGGTGGCTAGCGTAGCCCCGTCAAAAACAATAAAACCAGTTGATAGCACATAAACAAGACAACGCATTTGATAGCGCATGCAGTAAAACCTCAGTACCACATATTTTACCACATCAATCGAGGCAGCTACAGCTATACACGTTTAATTCGATAATCTTGTATTTGATCACATCCGGCCAGATGCGGATAAATGGAAATACGGATTTAATTTAAAAAAACGCTTATAAAAGACGATTATATAGAGCAGGTACCTATACACTGGACGACAGGCATACTCTGGGATGTCATCTGAGCATTCATCATAATAAGGGTGATGTTATCATGGAACAAAACTCTCTCGATAAAATACATATATTTGTTGACCTATTTCTTGTAAGTAAATTACTATTATATAAAAGATATAAAAATAATGAGAAAATAATTAATAGACGTATAGAATTTTTAAATAGCGTCAAATAACTAACTAAATAAATACTCATCGATTTCATAAGTTTGTTTATGTTTTTTTAAAGTTTGTGCTAAAGAGAGTATTTTTTTCTCAAATGTAGCGAGCGCGACTTGTCATCAATTTATATAGTCTTTGGATAAAATCTAGTATTTAGTTAAGTCCGTCTCATGGCCGAACTGATTTAAATGTAGCTCAGGCAGGAGCCATCTGATGGGAGAACCGCCAGGATTCTAATAATTCAAAATGACTACATGATTATTATAAAGCAATGTCGTCTTTTTGTGTGTCTGTCTGTGTATTCGTTTAGATCGTCTAAACTACACAATAGAGCGCAATGCAATGGTCTTCAATTTATTTATTGTGATATCCCATAGGAATCTTTACTGTTCTGGAATAAAAAGTAGCCTATAGACAAAGAAGATACTCTTATTTCCACATGTGGTATATTATTCAGAGAAAAATCGAACCAAGATGATATATTATATATACATCATTTCAAAGCTTGATATAGGTATGGCTTCTCAAAAATATTTAATTTTGATTTTTTTATTTTTAAATTTTTTTTAAAGGTGAAAAATAAATTGTATGAAACATAATAATACAGCTATGTATTTTTTCTAGTTTAGCAATAATAAGTGCTTCTATCGTTATTTTACTGGCATTCTTAGCTGATTCTTCCACATTCATCTCTTAATTTGCTAAAATTAAAAATTATAACCTATCATCGCTTTCATCTATGGTGCTTTGCTTAGAGTCGAAAATCGCATGACTCAGTTCACGATGATGGTGGCTTCGAGCGCCAGCTTACATTTTTAGGTGACATTTTATTTATTTATACAAAATTTAAGCATGTATTAAAAAAACTAATTGATTACTCTACTAGAACATTAGTCTGGCTACATAATTTGTCAAAAATAATGTGGTGTTGTCGCTGATAATTTCGAGCATTTAAAAAAAAAAGATTTTTTTATGATGCGAAGTTTTTTTTTTTTTTTTGTAAAGTAATCATATTCTTTTCCAAAATTCTACTTGGGGACAGACAGTGGGAACCGACTTTGTTTTATACTATGTAATGATTCTGTACACAGGTGAAGTTGTCATGCTATTTTTTGCAAAAAATAATTATATGTTCAGTACTTTGTCTTAATAGTTCATTAATATTTACAATACACGCATAATCGAACACTTTGATGACGTCAAAAATATTCTCAATTTCCCTCACCACAAAGAACAATTCAATTCAAAAACGTATAACAGAACGACATTTTTTATTCTTTTTTTGGCAAATGAAATTGACATCATACAGCCTCACAAGGAGTATCTAATTATTCAATAAGACATACGCTCGTGTCGGTAAAAGGCTCAAAAATAAAGCGAGGAATGTAATGACATGGAGAACATATGGGGGCTCGTCTTATATGTGTCGTATATCTCTGGAGCGCAGAGTAGAATTTTGGACAGAAATATGCATTAAGAATGATACTTTATGGAATAGGTAGGTACGTGAAGTTTACGTCGAACTTCACCTTGAGCAGGTGCCCTTGTTGTGGCCACTGACCTGGTTGTGGCTATTTTGGTGTCAAAAATATTGCATGGTAATTATAAACAATGTAACAGCCTAAATATTGTTTGAGTGAATCTCAAATTATAATTTTTTTTAAAATATTATTTGAACATTAAATTGTCTAATTAATAGATAAGGTGGCCACAATCTGCCGTATGTGCTATGTGTACATTTGTACAACAGTGACGTATCTACGTATTTGCTGCTAGTAGGCTGTTGAATTTCGACTTGGCCGTCACACGGCAGGGGAGTTCCGATTTGCCCGGGTGCCCCAGAAGGGGTGTGCCCTGTGGCTCTGTTGGGTCGAGCTGGTTGATTGGTTCTTAGGAGAGAATCTAACCGATTCTCTAACCGAGGGCTAAGTGCAAGATTTTCGCTCGATCTCGATCGCGTTAACGTTTGATATGAGTTCTATGGAAATGACACAGCGCCATCTTGTGTCACGTACAGAAAACTGAATAGCTAAGTGCGAGTATTTTTTACGGTAATGTAACGAGCGCCAAACCGATCGAACAAGAGCGCGGCAACGACCGTGATTGGCTAATTCAAGCGTGTGTGTCAATGTGCTCGCGTGTGTGCACGGCGCGCTCAGTCAATGAGACGTAAAAGTAATTCGATTTGATTTGCAAATCTCCCACTTGACACTTAGACACTCAGATCCGGTGAGTTTTCGACCTCGACCGGTGAGGTCAGTGTGTCAGTGCACCTTTTCTGACGTAACACAAATCTCAATCAGTAACTGTAACTCTGAACATTTTCTACTCCACATTAGATGTTCGTACGTAATTCTCAGGTAGATTTAGTTGAAGTTTAATTAAAGGTTAGGTATTCGAGTGTCTGCAGACTTAATGTCCGCATGCTTCGCTAACGGCTGTGTTCGGCAGTTAACTTACACGTAACTAGCGATATTGAGGGGATAAATTCCTCTGCTTCTTAGTTTAATTCACTATTCTTTTTAATTTCTTTCTTGTAATAGTTGCGTCGTCTTGATTAAAGTAGGAACGCGCTGGATGCAAGCGACTTTAAAATTGATCTTATCAGAAATCTATGTATATGAGATATTTGCTCACAGCAGTGGACTTTCTACGATTGATAATAACTAATTATCGAATCCTTACTAATTGTACAAAATAAGTGCTACTTATAGAACGTGCCACCAAAGATGTGACTTCAGAAAAATGAGAAACCACTTAGGTGTGTAATAAATATACTTACGTAAGTATTCTGGATTATAGAAATCTTAGATTATTTTAAATAATCAAAGATAGATATACAAACGTTTAAAAAAAGTTTATAAAACGTTTAATAACGCAAGATCCCCCACCACTGACGCTCGTCAAGTCTCATCTTTGGTGGCATTCACTATACCTACTATTTTTTACACTTAATTTATACAGGGTTATTTCTAATCAATTAGCATCCTTTTACGGGCTTATTCTGTACATCAAAACTAACAACTTTTATTCTACGATTTTTGTCAAAACTCTATGTGAGTACGACATGGGTCCGATTCCGCAGTCGTGCGATACTAAAACTACTAGAAAATCCACTGACTAAGTAGGTTAGTGCAGTCCAATCATTCGATCTGTGGAAGCATATTGCATAATAAATTACAAAGAACCAGAAAAAAAACCCCGCACTGACTCTTCTAGGTGACGATAGAGCGATGCCCTCTTGATTTAGTACCTCGGGAACGCACTGGATGCAAACAACTTTCAATCAGTCTTATTAGAGATCTATAGTAAAGGCCTATGTTCAGCAGTGGACGTCCTATTGAAAATTGACAATTGAAAATATATATATCAGACAAAATTGTTTAAAATTAACCTACGATGCCTTTTAAATTGAAGAATAATTATTTTGACAATTTTCTTCAGTAAATACAGAAATTATCGTGAAATCTTTCTCGCTAAGTCCAAAGTAACTAACTACTTAAACTTTACGGTTTTTGGAAGGACGTCAAAGTTGCGAAGGTTTTTACAGATTGTTTCCAAGTAGGCCAACTTGGGAATCTTTTATAAGTTTGATGTAAGTAGATTGTATCGGTGGAATTGAATTAATTTTAGCTAGCTTTGATTTTCGTACGTTTTGTTACGGGTAGAATAATAGGAAAATTGCGTAGTGTCTTCTCGCCCGATATACCTCAGTGCCTCAAGTTGTAAGTGTAGGGCACGTACTTTTTATCCCGGTAAATGTTCAGTTCGATATAATCATCATTATTAGCTTATTTTGGCCCACTACAGGGCATAAGCCTCCTTCCCCTTGCGCCAACTATCCCTGTCCTGTGCCAGTCTCATCCAGGGGTTGCCGCAAAACTTTTGGATGTCGTCACGCCACCGTTGTAAGGGTCTACCGGGACTGCGCTTCATATCACGGGGCCACCAATCACCATTCAGTATGAGACCTACTCCTCCTGCCATCATAACATCTACCTAAATGTCCTGCCCAACGCCACTTGAGATTAATTCGTTCCTAATGAGGTCATTCGTCCACCTTGTGGGTGGACGTCCTACGCTGCGCTTGCTCGTACGTGGTCTCCACTCGAGAACTTTTCGACCCCATCGGTCATCAGTCCTCCGCGCTATGTGCCCTACCCATTGCCACTTCAACCTGCCAATCCGCTGGGCTATGTCGGTAACCTTGGTTCTTCTACGGATCTCCTCATTCCTTATTCGATCTTGCAGAGAAACTCCGAGCATAGCCCTCTCCATGGCTCGTTGGGCTACTTGGAGCTTACTAATAAGGCCCATAGTGAAAGATCACATTTCTGTGCCATATTAACAAGTCATCACTGGCAACACACACTGGTTGGAGATTGATTATATTTCATCAATCAATCAGTTCGATATCAAAGTAGGTAAATCCTTGTTTCACCTTGTTTAAAACGTTCAATGGTTTTTACACATCGTTTTCACTTAAGCAACGTATATATAACAACCAATTTAACAGCAAACGTGGCTAAATGAACGAACTAAAACTTTCGAATGTTTTCTCTGAAAAAACGCGCTGGTGGCTCCCACTGGCCAAATAACTTGGCAAAAAGGCGAACAGCGATAAATAAAAAGGGTTTGGATGCCAGGAATAAAATATTTAGTTAATCGGTTTAAAATATAAATCATTTATTTACCGATATTTGGTAGGATAGGTGCGAGTGCGGTCTAGCACAGCTCTATGAGAACAGTGGTAAGGAATTCATCATAAGTAGGCTAAGCATTAAAGCTGTAGAACAAAGGGGTATTTTACTATAATGTAAACGTCGTGAAGGAAAGAGAAACACTCACATACATTACATGTTAGAGTGAGATAGATTAGTTTTTGTATCATATTCCAACACGCCCCCTCAAAAATTAATCTATTTAAAAATCAATTCCTATTTCGATAACGAAATTTTATACAATTAAAATAACACAACACACCTTCCTACCTTGTCTGGGGATACATTTAAATTGGTTCAACATTCGTTGCGCAGGATTGGGGAAAACCCAGAAAAACCCAATCAAACCAATTATTCATCTTAAATATACTGTTTCAGTAACTCTACAATTTAAATATCAAAATGTTATTTATTTATGCATACAGTGAGTTACATAATAGGCTTCAGTAATTGAAACTACCTTCTTCAATATGATGGTACAGTATTGTGCTCTGACTCATATTGTTCAAAGAATTCAAACAAATAGTGTGCTTTGATGATTGTTCTGGTATACTACCACTATAAATATCATGACAACAAAACTTCTCGTGACATAAATATTTGGCTCAGTTCTCAAATGTACTCTTTAAATTAAATCTATGGTCCCTTTCAACTCTTTCAAGTATCGTAGGTCCCTTTTTAAAATGTATCAAATGACTGTTATTGTTATCAAATCTGCTGGATGTTTACAACATTACGAGTATGTCGGTTGATTCTACAACGGGCTTTTGTATTATTGTTAGAACTTAAACCCATTAAATTAACTTTGATATATCGATACCAACACCGACGGCACCGACGCTCATTTATGTAGGCGTCTGACCTGGAATGCATTTACGTATAGTATTCATGGTTGAAATTTTCAAATAGTGTAATATTTTAATTTAAATATGTATTCTGGCCTAATTTGATTTGATTATTAGACCCAATGATGTAGACCATTCAACCTTCAAATCCAAGAAAAATAGATTAATGTTGTTTAATGCATCATTTGAGTCTAGTATTTATTTTTAATAGTGAAACATTTCTGAATTTAATCTTTTATTACCTACTTGTGTTTAAAGCAGCTTTTGATACCGAACTAATATCAATGTAAAGCACAACAAAAATATATTTGTAATCGTAATCAATTTTATCTGAAAGCCTTTATAAATTACAGCATTTTCGACCATTAGAAATCAAAAATAATCTACGTGCGAATTATTTCAAATAATATATATCTTACTTTGTTTCGAAAACAGATAAATGTGTAGTTTGCTTCATAATTCGCTATAAAAATTTAATTTCCTATTTAGTGTTTATGTCCTTGAAGATGACAAGGCAAATCAGGTCGATTTATAAAATTATTATCAAAAGATAATAATACATTTACAAAATATCAATTTTAGCAACTGGGGCTTCAAGACATACTTTTTGTATAAAGTCTTGTTTTCGTTTTAAGAAAATACAATTCTAAAACGTATCTTTATTCGGTGGAACATATGAAAATATTTTCACTGATGCTGATTGTATCGTAATTAACTCTGTATCAATAATTTAGATGTGCTATAATACTGCACAAATCAATATGATCGTCGTATAGAATTTATTATTAAATAAATTTTGATCACATCTAGGAGCAATAAATACGTTTTAAGTTTTCCGAACTCATCATTGTAACGGAAAATACACCATAAAGATGCCATTGCTCATTTTAATTACGTACATGTTCATTTTTATCTAAGGAATTATACAATTTCCTTTTTATATAATTTACCCACATATTACACAGCAGCGAAATACATGTATTATAACAACAATTGTGCATTCAACAGTTCAAATAAAACACATTATGTGTTTCAATATATTTGTAAAACACAGAGGACACATTTTAATCCTCTCAGTCCTTTCCTTTAATCATTTTAACTCTATAATTTTATTTATTATATCAAGCTCTTATAATTGATTATTATGTCCAATGTATTTATTTATATTATTTATTATTCAAATGAATATTCTGTTTGCTCATCTGTTTTAAGTTTTACAGATTTATTAGGTGGTGAACCTAATCTAGCGGAAATATATCTGGAATTTTCAACAAAAATTCCTACAGATCGTAACGATCTACCAGATAAGAGCTAATTGTCTCTCATCCATTTACTGGTTCTATAGAGTTCACTCTATTGACCACTGGCTTTATAAACCTTTCGTTTACCACATCTCACACCTTGTATTCATTCGGTTCATACTAATTAGTGTACTTACAATATCTCTTGACTTCAATAAATTAATAAAAATAAATTCATTAAACTTAATAAATTGGTCATTAAAACAAAAAAATAGTCTTCAATAGAATAGAAGTCCAGATTTAAGTAGGTACATTATTTTATGATTACATTTTTTTTTTGTGTATACCTGGTTACATATACCAATAAAGTCATTGTATCATTGCACCACTAATAAAATTAGCATCAAAAATAACAACAACGATATCGATACCAATAAACCATAGAATAACACCAATAAAGTCGATGTACCATTGCACCACTAATATAATTAGCATCAACAGTAACGACAATATTGTTCACAATAAATCAAAGTAAGCGGCCAAGATAACTTTTACTGATTTTTCATCAAACTTGGTTCCATCGTTAAAATTTTAATTTTGAACCGAATAATACTGCCGCCAGATGCGACTAAATTTATAATTTATTGGTGTGTTAGCGACGCACAAAATGCGTTATTCAGTGCTTTGTAGGGCTCAACATCTTAGGTTTCAGAAGCAGTTGTCACTGACTTCACCTAGATTATTTTCCGAGACCTTACTTCTGAACGTTTCATACAATACGTTCTTTATTCTCCGTACGTAATACTTACTATTTATCATACCATTTATTTGTCAGTATGATGCACTGTTTAGTGGTAGCCAAATATCCGCTATAATATTGCAAACAGAACTCATTATCATTATCAATTATTCATTTGACAAACTCAACACCATTATTTACATCATTGACAATTTTTAAATTTAAATTATATTGAGCTTGAGCGGAAGGACTATAGATCACATAACTGTATGCACGTCAAATAGAGGGTGTTTAATATTAAATCTCTTTGATCGGTTACATTATTAATTCACCATTAATACGTATATACTTTGCAAAGTTTATATTCCGTCGAATTTATCGTATTCGCTCTCAATCAGTGAACATTACTTTGCTTTTTAACATATAATTTGCTTTGCCAATGTGGATTAATATCCAACAATTTGGACATTTTTATAATTTACGCCTCTATTCAATGAGCTATCAAAGTATAAAAGCAAATATCTCAACTGAGTTATGCCCGATCAAAATACGTGTTCAAAAACTCACCCATTTCCATCGCTTTACCTTTTGCGTTTTATGTACCTGTTCCTCGCCAGGTTTGCCAAAATGACTGTCATTGTCATACCGGTCTGCTGCTGTCTATTGCATCTAAGTGGGATTTCTGGACGATACAGAACGTCCTGTAGCATTCTCTTAGCACGATCTTGGGCGTCATCACTTGAAGTGTATAACTTGAAGTGTTACTTTCATTATCGCCTTTTTTGTGTTGTAAATGTCTATTTTTAGCCATAGAACCATATGTTCGGGTTTTTGTGTCAACATTCCGTGAATATTTGTAATTTTCACTTTTGATCATCAACCCTGATACAAAAAGTTTATTTGTACTTATAAGCTTGCGCATTCAATTGCTTTAGAAAATTTCATTGGCTCGTTTTCTTTTTGACTCTTCCGTCGCAAATAATAGCAAGCTAGACACTTTTTCCTTTAATTTTGTACTCCATCAATATTCCATGTTCGCAAATTAGAATTTACAGGTTTAGGTTTCTGCGTCGTGTGTATGATTTGTTTACAGCTTATCCTGGAGAACATTCATCGAGATTTTCAGAAAACTCTGGTCATCGTCTTTTCCGCATTCGTTTTATCTTGTTCAAAATGAATGAAGAATCATCAAACCATCTAGAAGTGACGATTTTATTGAATTCGGGGATGTCTCTTCAAGCTAGTGTCTCAATGACCATTTGCCATATATCACAGCATCATAATTTACTCTCCGGTAGCCTCATAGATAGTGAAGTTATCTGCTTCATCTAGTTTGCAGTTGCTGCAGCAGTATTCGAAACTAGTTCATTATACATTTCGAAATGTTAGATGAAGGGGCTCATCTTCTTGTAGATCATCTCCCAATTAATCGCTTTGGTCAGCACGTTTACTTCTTACACAGAATTAGCTCAAATATATATGGACTGCGAGTGATGTCCTTTTCTTAGAGCCATCAATACTTTTTCCAACATAAATTGCGTCCAATTTTGAGAAAACATTCGCAATTATTACTTCACTTGCGAATCCAAGCAGAGAGTCAGCCACAATAAAGTCCTTTATGGCTCTCTGTTTTCTGTGCGTCTCTTGATCACATGAAGCACATAGTTCTTTCACTGCACTGTATTTTGTCCACATATCAAACAGTTTGATGTGATACTTTAATTGTGAATTTTCTATGAATATATAGAAAATATATAAAATATCAATTCACTAAAAGTTACTTTTCAAACACAGAACGTTCATATTAGTAAAGTCCGCACCGATTTTAGTTTAATTATTTTTATGGCACATCAAGTCACTTTATTAAAACTTTAAGTATTTTTATAGTGACTGGGCCCATAACCAAAAGGGTTTGGATGCCAGGAATAAAATATTTAGTTAATCGGTTTAAAATATAAATCATTTATTTACCGATATTTGGTAGGATAGGTGCGAGTGCGGTCTAGCACAGCTCTATGAGAACAGTGGTAAGGAATTCATCATAAGTAGGCTAAGCATTAAAGCTGTAGAACAAAGGGGTATTTTACTATAATGTAAACGTCGTGAAGGAAAGAGAAACACTCACATACATTACATGTTAGAGTGAGATAGATTAGTTTTTGTATCATATTCCAACAAAATAACGTTCGTTTATCACTGAACACGCACTCTGAACACGGTTTTTGCAACTGAAAGGGAAATTTGACGTTTTTCCGTCTATTTTTCAACTTCCTCAAATAGGTATTTTTTTACCCGCGTCTTCGTTTAGGTACCTAGGTACTTCTAGTATAGTATAGTACTTATATTTATTTTTAGTAATTATAATTTAGTTCAGGGGCTAATTCTCTTGCAGCGATCTATCAACGAAACGTAACGTTAACGCGTTAAGTATTTTTTATTTCCGTGAATATTTGGTTGGAGAAATATTTTTATATTGGATTATTATTTTACTATTGGATTATTTGGAGGATTTTTTTTAATCTAAAATTACGTCAATAACGAATAATAATAATTTTGATTTTTAAAAATATTAATTTTGAGTTTTGACAAAAGTTGTAGAACAAAAGTTGTTAGTTTTGATGTACTGAAGAAGCCCCTAAAAGGATGCTAATTGATTAGAAATAACCCTGTATAGGTATAGTTATGTAGCAGGTCCAACATTCAGTACATTCCTTACATATAATATTTAATTTAGTAGATTGCAAAGAAATTCTATGAAGTAATTAAAAAATTATAACACTGTGTTTACTTAACTAACCAGGAATGTTTTGTTTCAGGTATGGCCGTAATCGTAAATTACGATCCGCACTCACGAACGGTGGACGCCGACGATCTATATATTACAGGGTTATCTGATTTAATTAATTAGACCATCGTTATGAACAAATTTTCTTAAGGGACCAACCCAAAATTCTAGAAAAAAAAAAATAGTGCGTAGAGTCCCTCCGCGCGGAAGAAGTGAAACTTCGACGCAACAGTGCTTTCATACCCCCTCCGTGGTAGCGTTAAACGTTTAACGCAACCTTGCTGGAAGTCGCTTTAGAAGTTTCACTTCAAAAATCAGCTACTCCATACAAAATTCCAACTTGAAATTCCGGGTTGGCACCATAATAAAAGTTTTGTGTATTTTACACTTTATTGCAAACTATTTGTACAAAAAGAGGACTTAACGCTTAATAGGATTATCTGCCAGTCAACCTATGGGTAGAAGACATTTGGATGTAATAGGCATGAATAATCAAACAAGGTGGTAAATTAACTAGAATCAACACAAATCAAATCTATAAAAGAATATAATAATAATAATAGGTACAATTTCAATTTAAATAAAATACATAAAGGACATGTCCACAAAATGTATGGAGGCTGGTATAATAATAATCAAAAATTCTAATCACAACACACTTTACATTTCGAGAAAGTGCATATTTTTTGTGTCTATTACATCAGTTAAAACCAAAAAAGAGCACTCTGTTTTTTTTAAATTAATGTCGAATCTATTAGGATAAATACATATTTTTGGCTCAATAGGTTGTTTATCTTTAGCGACTCTTATTAAGTAACTTCAAAATTGTTAAAAAGGAGCATTTTTACCAATTACACACAGTTTTTTTAGTGTATTTTTGTCACATTGTACCTACTAACTGGTCACACTGGTAGGTTATAATTTTTAATTTTAGCAAAATATGAGATGGATGTGGAAGAATCAGCTACGAATGTAAGTAAAATAACGATAGAAGCACTTTATTATTGCTAAACTAGAAAAAAATACAAAGCTGTATTATTATTTTTCATACAATTTATTTATCACATTTAAAAAAAAATATGGGATAAAAAAAATCTAAATTAAATATTTTTGTAAAGCCCATAAATTAAGCTTTCAAATGATGATATATATCATCTTGGTTCGATTTTTCTCTGAATAATATACCACTTGTGGACGTCTCCTTTACATAAACTATTATAATACATACTCGTAATAAGACGATTAATAGTAAAAGATGAAACTTATCCCATGTGTTCGAGATTTTGGACATCTTTAAGTAACGCTAAAGTTGTTTATAACGATGGTCTAAATCGTCTCCTTTCTTCTTAGTTCACCAGTTCTTGTTAACCCTGTATAAATATGTAACTAAAGGCATCTGGAAAAGTAAGAAAACTTAAAGTAGGTCTCTAGGTGCAAAGAGGAATTGCAAAAATTCTTTATGTTGGATTTGTTTTGTAAAATGATTTAGCTATTATTTTCTTTAATAACGGCTGAGCAACTGCTTAGTCTTTATAAAGCGCAAGTCAAGTCTTGCATGGAATACTGCTCTCACCTTTGGGATGGCTCTGCCAAATACCAGTTGGAGGCTTTGGAGTCCATTGAAAGGCGAGCCAGGAGGCTGATAGGCAAAGAAATCTTGACTGTGTCGAAGCTGCAAAGTCTCGAGCATCGACGTAGGGTGGCGTGTCTGTCAGCCTTCTATCGGATACACTTCGGTGAGTGCGCCCAGGAGCCGCACAATCTGGTCCCACCTGCCCCTTTCTTCTATCGTACGGCTAGACAGACGCGACCAAAGCGCCACCCTTTTATGGTGGACATCCCACGCGTTAGAACCAAGCGTTTTGAGTCCACATTCCTCATACGAACAGCCAGAATGTGGAACGCTTTGCCTGAGTCTGTCTTTCCGTTAATGTACAATGTATAGGTGTCTTCAAATCTCGAGTAAATAGGTATCTTCAAGGTAAGCGTGCTATATCCTAGACCGCATATTTGCTTAACATCAGGCAGAGTGCAGTCAAACGCAAACCTATTTGAAATAAAAAAGGCCAAGTGTTTTTTTTTCGATAATGATTTATGATATTGCTCGTAAAATATGGCGATGTGAAGTTAGCTACAAGCTGCGCAAAACCCAATCCTGGCGCAGATGTTAAGTGAGCTCCAGTCAGGATTGGGTTTTGCGCAACTTGTGGCTAACTTCACATCCGCCAAGAAGTGTGATTCGGCCTTTAGCAAGTCTACCCGTGACCACGGTCGATGCAACTCGGCCGAAACGTCGGGATGATGAGGTATTTATTTATCTCGTAAATTTAGTGCGCGATTAGTCCCGTAGTATATATTAATAATAATGTGTTCAAATCGCGAAAGTTTAAATACAACATAAGTATTTTTTATTTATCTCGAACTAGCTTTTACCGGCGGCTTCGCCCGCGTGGTATTTTAATGTTTGTGTTATTCCATGGTAGCACCACGGCTATCCCTACGATGTTCAGCTAGTCAAGCATGCGACCACGAATAACCACGAAAAGAACTCATTTCGACGTTTGAAATAGTGACAGATATATACTTTGCTATAACGCTGTCTCGTTCTGACACAACGAACGAAATAATTCGTGGCGCGCATACTAGCCCGGCTGGGGCCTGACTCGCTATCGACAAAACGTAACGTAACGCGGTAAGTAATTTTTTTATTTCCTTGAATTTTATTTGGAGAACTGTTTGATAAATGTAAAATTACGTTAAAATGAATTATAAACCGAGTTTAAGTTATGCTATTTGAAAGTAATTTTCATACTAATTTCTTAAAAACAAAGAGCACGTTAGAGCGCGTTACGTGCTTGTTTTCATACAGAATCACCCATCAGAAAGGGTTGGAAATACTTTCAAACAAAGCAAACAGTTCCCGTATTATCGACGTAGCTAACTTCACCCACGTTATAGGTTTTAGAGCCGTCAAAAGTTCCCAACTTCCTGTTGGTTCCGAACTGTATTAATTACCAGTTTGCGGGGTACACTGTAGCGAACTAATACTTGGCTATAAATTGAATAATGACTCGAAAATTGGAGCTGGCGTGATACATGGGGTATTGCGGCGTTTCGCCCCGCAAGCGGTTCGGCTCGCGGGGCGAATCGCCCATGACTCTTTTTGAAGGCCCCGTGTCCAGGATATTAGTGACGTAAGTACACTGTACCTACGTCACTAATATCCTGGACCTATTACAGGGTTATTTCTATTCAATTAGTATTATTTTAGGGGCTTATTCTGTACATCAAACTAACAACTTTTGTTCTGAGACTTTTGTCAAAACTCAAAAAAAATTTATTGGTTCCATATATTTTGTCGAGGGTGAACAATATTTTTCTATGAAACAACAACTTTTTTTTTAGTTTTAATAAAAGTCGTAGAATAAAAGTTGTTAATTTTGATGTACAGAATAAGCCCCTGAAAGGATGCTAATTGATTAGAAATAACCCTGTAGAAAAATATCGTTCACCTTCGACAAAATATCTGGAACAGCTGATTTTTTTTTAGTTTTGACAACAGTCGCAGAACAAAAGTTGTTAGTTTTGATGTACAGAATAAGCCCCTAAAAGAATGCTAATTGATTGCCAGTAACCCTGTAAAGGACGAAACTTAGGCTTAGGCAGACTGCGCAAAACCCAAGCGAGGATTGGGTTACCCGCAGTTCGTAGCTATCGTCACAGCCGCCAACTTATTACATTCAGCCTATACCTACTAGCTAGCTCTTGATCTAGCCAGCTAGTAGGTGTAGGCCGAATATATTTATTTATCATTTTAATTCAGACAATAATTATCCACAGTTCGTAAAAAAAAAAATATAATACTGAATTATTTTTTGCAAAAAATCGCAACACCGACTTCCACCGTGTACAGAATTTGAATATTTATTTATTTATACAGGGTTATTTCTAATCAATTAGCATCCTTTCAGGGGCTTATTCTGTACATCAAAACTAACAACTTTTGGTCCATGACTTTTGTCAAAACTAAAAAATAAAATTGTTGTTCCATAGAAAAATATCGTTCACCCGCGACAAAATGTATGGAACAGCAGTTTTTTTTGAGTTTTGACAAAAGTCGTAGAACAAAAATTGTTAGTTTTGATGTACAGAACAAGCCCCTTAATTTTTTTTTATTTTTATTAATGACAACATTACTACACTACTACTACATAGAAAGCAATTGGATCATCCACAGACCCTTGAAGGTCTAAAGATAATCCAAATGCTCAAGCCCACTGCCAGTTGGCAGCTGGCGGCATTGCCACGCTGAATGGCAATGCTTATACGTTGACCTAAATAAACACCAGCATTTTGGTCACGCGTCGCGTAAAAGGATGTTAATTGATTAGAATAACCCTGTATATTTATTTCAGTTCACCAACATTGTGTAGGTACATCAATACATTGTCAAAAGATTAAATATAAAAAATAGGAGCTAAATGTCACAATAATTATAGGTGAAGACAACATGCATTAATATCGAGCAAAACATTGTAAAGAATAAATTAATTATTACATTATATTAATTAATTGAGAAAATAAATTATTTTGAACTAATCGATGTGTCATCCGTGCACTTATTGTTGATTTACTAAAAACAAGTTCAGCCGGTTTCGATAAAATTTAAATGGGACCACCTCGGGATTACTTATACCCATTCGAACAAAGAAATATTTTTTGAAATATGTTCAGTGTTCACAACTGTCGAAAATATTGATGAACATACACAAAAAAAACCGGACAAATGCGAGTCAGGCTCGCACATCGAGGGTTCCCTGAAGTTCTTTTATATGATATCTTACATGATACGATTTACTCACCTTGAATTTTGAACCCACATTTTGTAAATTTTGAGGCCCTTTATTTTTTGATATAAATATCAATATATAGTTTTCAGATTTATTCCTATATGTGTACTCTGAGATAATGCTTCTCGCCAAATTCATAGCCTTCATAGTTCTATGTCAACGGGAAGTACCCTGTTTTTGATTTTTGTGAGTGTCGAAATATGTGGTTTTTACAACATAAACGGCTCTAACTTTTTTAAACGTTAACTGAGAAATTTTTCTTTTTCACAACTGCAAGAAATCATAGATATATACGTATATTTTAAATTTCAACTCGATATCTTTACGTGTTCCCGAGATAAAGTCTTGACATACACACAGACGGACAGACGGACAACAAAGTGATCCTATAAGGGATCCGTTTTTTCCGTTTGAGGTACGAAACCCTAAAAATAAATACAGACGAACATAGTAGATACCTCCTTTTTGGGAGTCGGTAAAAACAAGACACTTAATTCCTTAGAATCATCGTAACTAACAATTACGTACCTCAGCACATTAAGTGGTCGATATTATAAAATGATCAATTGTAAGACAATCGAGTCGTGACGCAGGAATCACACGCTGCTTGCTCAGAACAATGGCGTAAGAAAAAACCTTATAAAAACCGATATCCAGCCGGAAGGTCGCGGCGACGCGCGCTCGTAACGTTATTTTTATGTTCATATAATGCAATAACATGTTTACAAAGCGAAATAAGTGAAAATTGCTTCGTAATTACGGCTTCTGCTGTTACAAATACTATTGTCTATACAGGGTCATTCCTAATCATTTAGCGCCCTTTTAGGGGCTTATTTTGTACTTAAAACTAACAACTTTTGTTCTACAACTTTTGTCAAAACTCAAAAAAAAACAATAACTGTTCCACACATTTTGTCGAAGGTGAATGATATTTTTCTGTGGAACAACTTTTTTTTTGTTTTGGAACAACATGATACGTCACATTATATCACTTGCATACACTCATGAACGTAAATCAGCTCATAATAATCATCGAAATTCTACAATGTTTCACTAAGTCTCAGACAATTTAGAAATAATATGTATAAATTTTTCGTCTCCAAACCATAATGCAGTGCAATATAGTAATTTAAACTATTGTGTTGGACTGTAATATGCATTTCATTTCAAATTATCAACTAAGTAATAGTGTATCACTTTTATGGATTAATTTAAATTTTCACTTTTTCCATAAAGTCAAAATTATGTTATTAATTCTATCATTCTCTTTATTTTAAGTATCAAATTTTGTAATAATATGTACCTATACAACTGTTCACCATGCTGTGTGCTCATTCTTTTGGGACAACACAATCAGTCAAAAATTGTATAAAAAAAAAATGTCATGCATTTTCTGTAGTCTGTTATGAGTGCCTAATAAATAAATAAATAAATTATTACTAAAACACAAGTTTAACAAAATAATACAATGAGGCGACATGATTTTTCCGCGTTCCCGCCAAAACTCCTACTACGACACCTGAATAAATCATTGTTGCGCTCGTCAAAATGCAATTCATTTACAATTGCAATGGTCCACGCACTGTTAGTAGCGCCAACATAGTCTGAAATGAATGCAATTTCATAATGGAATATGCATGTCGTGTGCCAAAGTCTTAACTATTATTGTTTCACCTGTCCCGTTGTCAATCTGTCGGTCTGTAATCAAAGGACATGTTCACAAAATGTATGGAGGCTGGTATAATAATAATCAAAAAATCTAACCACAAGACTCGTTACATTTCGAGAAAGTTCATATTTTTCTGAGTCTATTACATCAATTGAAAACAAAAAAGAGCCCTGCATTTTTTTTTAAATTAATTTTGATTTTATTAGGATAAATAAATATATTTGGCTCAATAGGTAGTTTATCTCTAGGAACTCTGATTAAGTAACCTCCAAATTGTTAAATAAAAGCATTTTTACCAATTAGACACACTCTTTAAGTGATTTTTTGTCACATTGTACCTACTAACTGGTCACACTGGTAGGTTATAATTTTCAATTTTAGCAAATTAAGAGGTAAATGTGGAAGAATCAGCTTTGAATGCAAGTAAAATAACGCTAGAAGCACTTTATTATTGTTAAACTAGAAAAAATAAAAAGCTGCATTATTTTTTTTCAGGTAATTTATTTTTCACTTTAAAAAAAAATGCAGGGATAAAAAAATCTAAATGAAATATTTTTCAGAAGCCCATAAAACAAGCTTTCAAATGATGTATATATCATCTTGGTTAGATTTTTCTCTGAATAATATACCACTTGTGGACATCACCTTTGGCCTACCTTAATTTTGAACCATTTCCTGCCCCCGACCGCCTAAGCAATAGCAATCGTTTATGACTTCATTTTAGTCATTTGGCACCGCCTATGTGACGTTAGCCATCAATTGCTTTGCGCGGATTGCGAAAGCAATCGTTGAATGAACAACTTTGATGGCTAACGTCACATAGGCGGTGCCAACTGACTAAAATGAAGTCGTAAACGATTGCTATTACGATTGATATTACTTAGGCAGTCGGGGGACTGGTTTCCGATTGAGCTAACATTTTGCATACATGTGTAAATTGCGTGACAATGCAATATTATGATGACATGGTGCTGGTCTGATGATGGAGCTGGAAGGTGGCTAAAGGAACTTTGCAATGATACGACACAACCTCATCGAGTTTGGGCTCATTTGATTCGTCGTGGCGAGTACTTGTTCAGTAAAAGCTTGTTTTAAAAAAAGTAAACTTGTGAAATTAATTTCTGTATTTTACGAATAAATAATTTGACTAACAAAGTTGCTATTAAAATTTTATATTTTAACATTTTAATTCAGTTAAAGAGATGTGTCGCGCAGGTCTACCGGTCGGAAAACTTACTGATTATATAGAGCTAGCAACCCACCCCGGCTTCGCAGAGATGTGTTACTCAATATACATATAAACCTTCCTCTGTTAAAAAAAACGCATCAAAATCCTTTGCGTAGTTTTAAAATAAATGTATAAGCGTACCTACATAAGGACAGACAGACAGCGAAGCGACTTTTATTATACATACTACTTGTGATGTATCTAAATAAACGTACATACAGCACATAAGAGTGATGCCTCACACCTAATCGGTCAGCCGAGCGGTGCGGGCGTCACCTGTGTGTTATAGTACTTACTGAAGTAATCTGTTGTTTTATTGGGTGTCTTCTCGAGGACATCACACTACTGGTACCTATACAGGGTTATTTCTAATCAATTAGCATCCTTTAAGGGGCTTGTACATCAAAACTAACAACTTTTGTTCTGCGAGTTCTGACAAAAGTCAGAACTCGAAAAAGAAAACAGCTGTTCCATACATTTATTTTGTCGCGGGTGAACGATAATTATTATTCTTTGGAACAACAAAAAATTGTTTTGAGTTTTGATAAAAGTCGCAGAACAAAAGTTGTTAGTTTTGATGTACAGAATAAGCTCCTAAAAGGATGCTAATTGATTAGAAATAACCCTTTATATGAATTTTGAGATACGGAAGCGAGGGCATTCCTATCGTACTGTTGTAAGACGTATGACTTCTATAACGTCTATAAAATAATATGAAATAAAGTACCTAGTGGGTGTATTGACATGCGTGTGCTCTCGTCCAGACGCGTCATCAGACTGAGTTAATGATGTTGGCAGCGCACGCGCAGCATCAATTATAATTATTATGTATTTTAATTACTACATCAATATCGCCGCGTGAAGGTATGTCCACTTTTTGTTGGTCAAAGATTACTGCTGTTGAACCGCATCTACTTACTGTAAAAAAAGTAAGTTTGTATAGGCCGGGGGGCTAGCCCTGGTGTCAGAGTTTGTGAAGCCGCCTAAATGCCTTTGACATGGCTGAACAGTTAAAAAAACCGGGACCTACAATTTAACGTGTCATCCGAGCCACAGTAGCGCTCAGATGGAAGTGCCACTCGCGGTCACCCATCCAAAGACTGTACGTACGGCTAGACAGACGCGACCAAAGCGCCACCCTTTTATGGTGGACATTCCTCATACGAACAGCCAGAATGACAGACAGACAAAACTCTTTATTTACAACCACATCATGAAAACTAAAAATATGATTATGAGTAGGCGGCCTTATCACCCATGGCGTTTTCTTCCAGGCACCTTGCACGAATATGAACTGACAAGAACAAGAAATAGTGGCTTTAAATAGATATTAACAAAGAAAACACCTTTAAATAATAAACTAGACATACTTAATTCAATCCAAGTTTTTAATATACTTACGTTATAAGCATAGCATACCTACATAGGGACAGACAAACAGCGGGAAGTGACTTGTTTTATACTATGTAGTGATTTTGCAGTATGTCAGTGAATATTGCACAAGAAATCGTAATCGTAATAATTGCCAACATTGTAAACCTGGTTCAAAAACCGCATAAATTTATTGATTGGTCATTGTTTGCTGCATTCTTAATTTTTAGTTTCATTTTAGTTAGGTATTCAGATATTAGGCGCGATTTAAAAGGCTTGTCGACAGCTCTAATTTTAATTTTATGTGTTGCTCTCCTTATGTAATAAACCACAAACAAAAATACAGCTCTATTTTTGACCGATGAAAAGGAGGAGGTAGGTACTCAAATCGATTCGACGTGTATACAGCCTTGGCCAAAATTATTAGGCACCTTTAAAAAAACCAAAATGCATGTTTACTACTTAACCAATAACTGAGTGCTTATCTTAAATGACTTACCGGGGTCATAAATAACTTCTTACAATATCAAGCGGCTCTTTGTTAAGGTCATAAACACCTGGTGACCGAAAACAAAGGATTCGGTTTTCTTTCGGTCTTATCAGTCATTTTTGTCTATGTATCAGTCAATGTTTGGTCACTTGTGATCTGGACTCTAACAAGTAAACAAGCTTTCATTTCTGTTGATGTGATTAAATTGACACCTAATTTTGTTAAAAATGCCAAAAAGGAGTGAAATTAGTTTAGAAGATAGAGTGAAAATACAGGGTGCCTAATACTTTTGGCCAAGGCAGTATATTTTTTTAATGTATAACCACGCATAACTTTTCATACCTACCTATAGTAGTCCGATCTCGGTAATTATTTTTTTATTGGAAAGATGTATACTTCGAAATCGGTCCCATTTAAATTTTATCCAAATCAACTGAGTCATTTTTGATATATCAACAATAATGTGAAAATTGCTACATTGATTCGTGCGAAATATTCGCGAATTCTGTTGAAGTCGATCGTGTTATTTTTTGCAAAAAATAACCATTAGTTAAAATATGTCAAAAATTCAAAATTAAGCGCAATATTGGCCTCGAATTTACTGCCCTCCTAAAATCAACCACTTTACGTGTTAGCCCACTCTGTATTGTACTGTACCAGCCTTTTTAATAGTCCACTGCAGGACGTAGGCCTACCCATGAAGGGTGATTGGGCCATTTCCACCACGCTGGCAGTGTGCGTTGGTAGATTCACATACGCCATAGAATGTCTTCTTTAGACATATGCAGGTTGCCTCACGATGTTTTCCTTCACCGAAAAGCCAGTAGTGTGAAATTCCGTACAAATTCCAAGGAATTCATTGGTACGGGACTGGATTTGAACCCATTATCTCACGATTGTGGGTCATTACCACTAGACCACCACAGCTTAGCCCACTCAACTTATTGGTAAATCTGTTCTGCTACTTTGGAAACAACCCGCTTCCATTGTCCTGCAATCTAATCTGTTATCGAGTAGTAACACTGGCGGAGTGGCTGGCAGTGAACACGGGTCGGCGACCTCTCACGGCCGACCGGTCTGCAGCCTCACTGCTCATGTGCGCCTAGTACCTGGGCTTTTTTTGCTTTTTGTGCGCGAACAGGACTCGCGCTTGATAGTACCCTACCAGATTTAGTTTAGTTTTTTAGTCTATTTTAATTGATATTCGTAAAGACTAAAGCTTTGAAACATACTATCGGAAGCGGCTTACGGACGCGCCTGACAGCCTCGACCTAGACTATGAAAGTACACTGAGCCGTGCACACTATCGGACATAAGTCGCGAACGTCACCTTCGGACGTCCGAGAGCGATCTGGCACACCGGATGTCTTAAAACTGTGCACATTGCTAAGTTGCGGCTGTCAGTCGCGTCCGTCAGCCGCGTCCGATAATATGTTTCCGGCTTTAAGCTATGTTAAAAAATGTAATGATCAAAATGTATTCAATACCCTATCAGGTGCCAATAGGCCAAATCCTGTGGCCGAATCAAACTTTTTGGCGACGAGCTTTTGTGCGCGAACAGGACACGCGCTTGACTTAGTTGGTTACCCATCCCTACCAGATTTAGTTTAGTTTTTTTAGTGCATTTTAATCAATATTTTTAAAGACAACACTAGAATCTGTTGTATTAGAAATATGTCATCAGGTAATCAATTAGCATCCTTTTAGGGGCTTATTCTGTACATCAAAACTAGCAAATTTTGTTCTGCGACTTTTGTCAACACTCAAAAAAAATTGTTTTTTCATAGAAAAATATCGTTCACCCGCAACAAAATGTATAGAACAGTTTTTTTTTGAGTTTTGACAAACGTCGCAGAACTTAAGTTGTTAGATGGTTGTTAGTTACAGTTACAGAATAAGCCCCTAAAAGATAATAACTATAGGAAGGTATATAAGTAGGTAGGCTATGTACCTTATCTATGCGGTTAAAAAAAAATTAAGCGCTTTTTGAAGCCGATACTTTTCTTTAGCGGCTTCTTCCTGGAACGTTTGAATTTCGATAATGAAACCGACAATGGGCGCGTAAAATAAAGCACACGTCACGCATGGTCTCGCTGTCAGTGTCACGGTTGTCAGGCATGTGTCAACGAACTGCATGCATTCAGCCAGCACGGAACTGGCTGGTAATCTGTGTACTGTGTAGCCTTCCGCGTGTTTATTATAGTCCGTGCGAAACAAGTGCGCACGCGGTCAAAACGGAGAATAAATTTAACCAAAGTTACATACAAAGCCCAGAGGATTAAAGTACTGAAATAACCCAGATTATCAAGTTGGAATGGCAGTGAGTGTATATTTAAATTATAATAGTAGGTATAATCGCTTAACTTAGTCTTCGCCTGCCTCGGTACAGGGGTGGCAAACAAGCGGTAGGATTATAATCGTACGAAGAGCTTCATACCAAATGGAAGCCCCCTTAATATATATTATTTTAATTTAATTGTTTAGTTTTGAAGGGAATATACAACTTAATATTCTGTGAATATTTGAAGCATCTTCCTGTTGCAGTTATTAATATCAAGCAAAAAAAATACGTTTATTGCATGTATATATTGTAAAATAAATATATATTTTTTGCAGCGAATATATTATAAATGATGATGATTATAAGGGCTTTCTAAGTGCTGACAACGTAACGTTTGTGGCGCCACCACTCGCGTGCAGAGTTGTTTTGCGCGCACTGTATACACAAGCGGGTGTTCTGTGCCAGCCTTCTGCGTGTTTACTATATTATCACCGGTTTACATTCATATAGGTTATTAGTTACGTAAGTGAGGACACTTTAGTTACCGAATTATTACGTCATTAGTAACAGAATCTTCTCCTTCATATTTTGGCGTCGCATGGTTTGTGCATTCTTTCGTGCATTTCTTTCTTCCCTGAAAATGCCCGCGGTTACCCATCCGTAGACTG
This sequence comes from Hypomecis punctinalis, assembly GCA_949316475.1. Taxonomy (NCBI): domain Eukaryota; kingdom Metazoa; phylum Arthropoda; class Insecta; order Lepidoptera; family Geometridae; genus Hypomecis; species Hypomecis punctinalis. Next base: position 12,837,675 of record OX438822.1, read on the forward strand.
ACCGTGCGGATTGTTGCTAATTGCGGACAAACACTTAGTCAAACTACGTTATGAGCGCTATATCTATGATTGTACCTATGAAGTTAATCGTTAAATTTTGAATAAAATGTTATAAAAAATAACGATCTCAAACCCTTGGTAAACCTGCTAGCTTAGCATACGACCACGAAAAGTGTCAACGTGTAACACATACATACATAATATACTTCATCATAGCTCTGTTTCGTTCCGAGTTCTGAGGGGATAAGGTTCGCGCACATTATGTCGGGCCGCAGCGGGGCGGAGCGGGCCGCAGCGCAATATTAGTGTAGAAATGCTGAAAATGCGGCCCATTGCGCCCGGCACAGTGTGCGTTAGTTCATATAAAATACATATAAGCGATTTGAGCGGATTTTTGCGCTGCGATGCGACCCGACATAATGTGCGCGAACCTTTAGTACAGGTTTACACGTAAATTGAAACTACAGTTTCCGTATGGCCTATACATTTTTGTACAGCGCCCCTGGCGGTAACGAGGAAGAACTAACATAAACGTATGGAGCCACACTCAAACGTGTAAGTAAACTATGCAAAACCAGTAGACACTAGAGGCTCTGACACATCGAAAGAATTATTTAGTAAATGGTTCGTATTCTAGCCCTGTTCTAGTGGCTGTATTTAGGCAATGAAGATATAATAATACTACAATATATATTCTAATTATACCAAGAGAAGCAACCTTTAGCTACAGTACAGGTTTAAGCCATTTTACAAATCGGTGCAATCCTGCCATCAGATAGTGGGTCAACGACCCGCGGTTTGAAATGCTCGACGAGTACGTACCAAGATGAATCACGACGGCTATTGTCCAAAACTTTTATTCCAACTTACGAAGCCATCTTGTTTGAAGACGACTCCATCTTTTTGACCGACGAACCACCGGAGGAGGTATACTCGTACAATTCGACGCGTATATATATATTTGTTTATGTTTAACCACGCATAACTTTTTTCGTAGTAGTCCGATTTCAATAATTCTTTTTTTATTAGAAAGAGTATACTTTGAAATTGGTCCCATTTAAATTTTATCGAAATTGGCTGAGCCATTTTTGATAAATCAACAATCATTTGAAAAGTGCTACATCGATCCGTGCGAAATATTCGCGAATTCTGTACACGGGAGAAGTCGGTCATCTTAATTTTTGAAAAAAATAATCTTATTATTATTTATATTTATTCTAGGTAAGAGCTACTTTTTATATGACTACCTACATAACATTATAAAGCAGTCATCTACTGTGCTCTACAGCAGCTCGTCTGGTTGCACACTTCAGTTATTTTAATCGTTTAGCTAGACACCTTGGGCCTGATTCTCTATCGACAAAACGTAACGTAACACGGTAAGTAATTTTTTTTTCCTTGAATTTCATTTGGAGAACTTTTTGATAAATGTAAAATTACGTTAAAATAAACTTTAAACCGAGTTAAAGTTATGCTATTTGAAAAATAAGTAATTTTCATTCTAATTTCTTAAAAACAAAGAGCACGTTAGAGCGCGTTACGTGCTTGTTTTCACCCACCAGGCAGCGAGCTTAGCACGCGACCACGAAAAACCACAAAAACAACTCTTTACGACTTGTGAAAAAGTGACAGATGTAGATATACTTCGCCATAACTCTGTCGCGTTCTGACACGTCGAAAGAAATAATTCGTGGTGCGCATCGCACCGGCAGGCACCTTAAAAAGGGCAAGCCACATGATCTAATCAAAATTTACGAAATAATAGAATAGAAAACGCTTTATTGTTCACACAATTTACAATATAACAATAAAAGAATACAATGTAATTGAAATAGTGCGACAACCGGCGGCTTTATCGCTTAGAGCGATGTCTTCCAGGCAACCTGATTAAGAGAGGAAAGGATTATAGAGGAAAGTAAGGGACGGGGTGTACAATAATGGCGAATTAATTGAAACAAAAATGAATACACTTGAATAAAGAGTCATAAATATACATAAGATATATACATACATATCAATAATCATACACAAGAATTTAATATTACAACAATAATAAAGTTAGACTTGAAAATAATGCGTTTGCTTTCGTCTCTTTCATTTTTCATTACCCCATGCGGCCCAAATCTCAATAACGAGTTTTCTTTGTCTTAAATAAGATTAATTATAAGTATTGACTTTGAAAATAGTTCAATAGGTAACACTTTTTCGTGCGTGCAGTCAGCGTTCATTGATTTATAAGAATTTATCAAGTCAAAAACCAAACAGTCAAATTGAGAACTGACTTTTTTAAGTTGGTTAAAATAAACTCATCTTCACCAACATTGTCAATTGAATGGGCGTCAGAGTCTACCATGCGGATGCATCTTCAGGACGCTAAGAGTTCACCAAGCCTTGAGCTGGTCATCCAGTAGTGCAGCTAACAGGAACACGCAGTGTTGTTCACTTTCTATTTCACGCGCAGTGACCTGCCACAGCGTGGGAATTGTACAGTAGAATAACTCATCATTTTTAGGGTTCCGTACCCAAAGGGCAAAAACGAGACCCTGTTACTAGGACTCCGTTGTCCGACCGTGTCGGTCTGTCTGCCTGTTACCCAGGCCGTATCTCATGAACGGGTATACAGGGTTGTTTCTAATCAATTAGCATCCTTTTAGGGGCTTATTCTATAAATCAAATCTAACAACTTTTGTTCCGCGACTATTGTCAAAACTCAAAAAAATTGTTGATCCATAAAAAAAAATATTGTTCACCCGCGACAAAATGTATGGAACAGCTGATTTCTTTTTCGAGTTTTGACAAAAGTCGCAGAACAAAAGTTGTTAGTTTTGATACTGTACGGAATAAGCCCCTAAAAGGAGGCTAATTGATTAGGAATAAATAAATAAATAAAAAAATAAAATCAGTTTATTTGCGAGAATATTGTCTAACGTAGATCTAATTACATAAATAGTAGCAAATATTCTACCTTTGCAGGTGTACAAATATTGTTTTTTTTTTAATAACCATGTATATCTGAATTTTTTACAGATGATGTATTTCTGATGCCGCTATAACAATAAATGACTAAACTAAGTAACTAAAGACAATTTTTAAGGGGGGCTAATTTACTACATACGTGATTTTTTGCTTGATATTAATAACGGCAACACCAACAGGTAGAAGTTTAAATGGGGCTAAAGGGGCTCCCATACAACAAACGTAATATTTTTCCTCGATATTTTAATAACGGCTACAGGAAGCTTGAAATAGAGCTAGGGGCTAAGGGGGCATACGGTACTTACGGAACCCTTCATGCGCGAGCTCGACTCGCTCTTGGCCGATTTATCTTAATTAGTTACGAGGTTGTGTGGTAAATGACTAGAATAGTTTATGGTAATGGTTTGCTACGACCTTGTATAAAATTATAATTTTTTGCCAAAAATATTATAACCAACCAACCAAAGTTGAAAGCAACGATCGAAAGTACGAGCGAGAGTAAAATTATTGTATAATAACTAGTAGTGCTCTAACTAGGCCGCCATTGTTACACTGTTTATGTATCTAATATATTATCTGTTTATATTTAATCCCGAGTAAATAGGTATCTTCTAGGTAAGCGTGCTACATCCTAGACCGCATATCTGCTCAACAACAGGCAGTATGTAGTCAAACGCAAACCTACAAGGAATAAAAAAAAACTTTGTTTCTTCTTTTTGTTTATTTCCTGCTAGCTTAGCATACAAGACCACGACAAGAGTTTACCGACGTGTGCAAAGGTGACAGATATACCTATGCTTTATCATAACTCTGTCACGTTCTGACACGTCGATAGTATTATTTTATGGTCCGTATGCTAAGACCGCTGGGGTGCAATAAAGAGTTTATCTATCTAGTTCTCCAAATAGTTGACTTTGCGGCACATACACAGAATTATTTCTAATCAATTAGCATCCTTTTAGGGGCTTATTCTGTACATCAACACTAACATCTTTAGTTCTGCGACTTTTGTCTAATCTCAATAATAAATTTGTTGTTCCATAGAAAAATATCGTTCACCCGCGACCCCGTATGGAACAACTGATATTTTTTGAGTTCTGGCGAAAGTCGCAGAACAAAAGTTGTTAGTTTCGATGTACAGAATAAGCCCCTAAAAGGATGCTAATTGATTAGAATTATCCCTGTATAGACAAGCCTATGTTATATCGACTCGCTCTTGACCGATTTCTTGTCAAGATTTAGATACTAGCCAAACCATCGTGCCAAATAGGTATATCGAAAGTTGCTGATAACGAGGGTGACAGCAAACCCCTCTTTTTGAGGGGATATACGACGACGAACCCCCTTTTTTTTACGAGGGTTAAATCTTCGAAAGCTGCCCGACCGTTTTGGGGTGCAGTCGGGTCATGTGAGATTGTACCCACTTAAAGCCCCTCGGTGGCCAGCCTTTTTGCCTTCTTGGGAGCTCCGGGACCGCGATCTCCAAAAGGAACGCACCGGTGTTCTTAGCACTTTGTGTGTCTACTCGCCTGGTTGTAGAACCAAGCTTGTGCAGCCCTCGACGACAGCGTTGCCACACACGCTGTCATCCTCCTCGGGCCCGCTTGAGTGGATGACCAGAGCCCAACTCTGACCACCCATGAGCCCAGGGGTCCCCTTTTAGTAGGCTCTTACTACAGGCAGGGGATACAGATGCCGTATTCTAGTGCAAGCATCAGGGCAAACGACGACGATCCCTATGACGCAACTTGGTACCTAAAATAGTACTGTGTACCAAGTTACGTCAAAATATGTTAAAAATAACGAGTTAAAGTCAAAGCAACGACCGAAAGTAGGTATAAGATCCTTTACCTCAATGTTTTTTTACTGACAAGACTTATTTTTTTAATTTACCTACGTTGGTTGATGGCGATCGAGGCTGGGTGACGTTACGGACACAACATTTTCAGACACGTTATTCCGACCGACATTTTTAAAGTTTTTGATTATTTTTTGTCACTTCTTAATATTAAAAATGGTCATAGTTAAAAATGTTAACATAATGCAATAAGTAGGCATAATATTAATATAAATAAACTAAAATAAACATGCATGCTATTTTGTAACTGATCTATTCGTATTTGATTTCTGCAATACAGATCTAATCTGTTGCATAAATTGCCTTACTTTTATCTGTTTGTTATGTAGATGTCTCATAAACATGGCAAAGACCGTGCGCCAAATGCGAACGTTACGCGTGCGCTCGGCACGCTGGCGGCGCGCGCGCCCTCCGACCGATCGCTGAGGTTTCAAAGATTTAGCGCAGATGAAGTTTATCGTATTGTGATGTCGCGAATCCCACCGAAGTCATCGAAGGACATATACGATATATCGATGAAAGTAATTCGATTGGTTATCACGTCCCTCGCTCCAGTATTAGCCGACCTCTTTAACAGTTGTTTAGAGGAAGGTATTTTCCCTAAACCTTTAAAAATCAGCAAAGTGTCGCCGTTGTACAAAGGAAAAGGAAAGCGAGACAACATTGACAGCTACAGGCCAGTCTCTATAATACCCGCGGTAGCAAAAATCTTTGAAAACGGTTTGAGCACTCGACTTGTTGAATTTTTATCTGACACAAATGCATTATCTGACCGTCAATATGCTTACAGAGCGGGGCGCTCTACTACATCACTTACACGTGAGGTGGTTTGACGCATCGTTTCAGCTCGAGAGGCCAGGTGCAAGCAGCAGGTGGCGATTCTGTGCTGCGACCTCTCGAAGGCGTTTGACGTCGCAGACCACGCAGTGCTAGCTGCTAAATTGCCGCACTACGGAGTGGCGGGCCCGGCTCACGCCGTCTTGACGGATCTGATGCGAGGGAGGTCGCAGGTGGTAGTCGCCGGTGGCGGCGTGTATAGGTCGGATCCGATGACGTCAGAGATGGGCATGGCCCAGGGGTCCTCCGTGTCCAATATAACGTTCTCTCTGCTCCTGAACGACCTGCCCGACGCCATGCCCGCGTCCGACGTGCTGATGTACGCGGATGACGTGGCCGTGGTAGTCACGGCGCCAACGGTCGAAGCTCTGCAGAGGAGATTGAACGACACGGCCCTCCAGCTATCTGAGTGGTTCCACACGAACGGTCTCGCTCTGAATATATCAAAGACTCATTTTGTCCAATTTAGTCTGTCGGGTAAGGCCGTGAGACCTTTATCTGTACTGGTGGATGGAGTGAGAATTGAGAAGCGGAGTACGACTTCGTTCTTAGGGTATGAGATCGACCAAGGCCTGAAGTGGGACGCTCATTTAGATAAAGTCTGTGGTAGGCTGGGGAGCGCTTGCTTCGCTTTGAGCCGGGTGGCAAAAGTAGTTCCACAAGATGTAGCACGAGCGTGCTACTTCGCCACAGTGCACTCGCAGCTGCAGTATGGAGCAGAAATATGGGCTAGAGCCGCGGATTGGGAGCGAGCGTTTATTATGCAAAAACGTGCAGTGCGGTGCATCGCACGCGTAGCATGGGACACTCCAGCTCGCCCATATTTCAAGAAGCTAGGAATACTGACACTGACCGGTATCGTGATTTATCAGGTAGCGGTGTATGCTAGAACGAATCTGGCTACGTATCCAGAGCGGGGCTCCGCGCACAGGTAACCCCACCCGGGACAGGCACAAGCTGCAGGCCGTCCCCCACTCCCTCGGAAAGTCCTCTAAGTTGACTCATGTCATGGCTCCTACCGTGTACAATAACTTACCTTTGGAAGTAACATCAGCGGTAAGCCTACTGTCTTTTAAGGGTAAATTAAAAAAATGGCTTGTCGAGCAATCTTTTTATAGATACGATGAATTTTATAAGTGTTTGACATGATTATTTTAATTTTATTCGCATTTCTTTAGTACATTTTGACAATCGTATTTTTATTATTAATTTCCACTTATTGATTTTTTATGACATTTTTTTGCATTATTATTATTTGATTTTCAATTTTTATTGAAGCTTTTGCTAATAATTATTGTAATTTAAATTTATTACATCATTGTATTCAATGTTCGTTATGTATACATATAACTATAATATTATGACGTGTAAATTGACATTTTATCAATAAATAACTTATGACTTATGACTTATTGGCGATAAGGCGGCTTTTTGATGCACGCTAGTTTTAATATATTTATGTGTGTATATTTTTCTTTGCTTTAGCAAAAAAGAAGATGTATGTTTGTCTATCGTTCAATGTTATACCTACTTTTTATAGGCTGTATTTCAATTTCTCTTATTCTTCAACGTTTTGATGATCTAAATAGTAAAATAAGTGTTTGTTTGTATTTATTTTATAGGTACAGGGTATCTTCTTGCCTTGTACCTATTATGCTAAAAAGGGTGATTAAGACCATCATTATGAACAAATTTTACTATGAGGCCAACCCGGAATTCGAGAAAATACATCAGCTGCCCCATACAAAATCGCAACTCGGTATCGACAAAATATATGACACTGCTGATTTTATAAATTGAAAACTTTTTAGCGGCGTAGTACGCTTTTTGGGATGACTAAAAAATGTTGAACTCGCGTCAGGACACGGGACCTGATCTAAAATTTGTAAGACGTAGGAAGCACTCTACGGAAAAAGAAAGGAACACAACATTAGGAAGGGAGAAGTTTTTACTTCTGCTGGCATTCGCAGAGAGCAACCCATTGTTTTTAGGGTTCCGTACCTCAAACGGAAAAAACGGAACCCTTATAGGATCACTTTGTTGTCCGTCTGTCCGTCTGTGTGTATGTCAAGACTCTTTATCTCGGGAACGCGTTAAGATATCGAGTTGAAATTTAAATTGTATACGTATATCTATGGTCTTTTGCAGTTTTGTAAAAGAAAAACTTCTCAGTTATCGTTCAAAAAGTTAGAGCCGTTTATGTCGTAAAAAACTGCATATTTCGACACTCACAAAAATCAAAACCTACAGAGTACTTTCTGTTGACATATAACTATGAAATTTGGCGAAAAGCTTTGTTTCAGAGTACAAATATAGGAATAAATCTGAAAACTATACATTATTATTGAAATCACAAAAAAGTAGGGCCCCAAAATTCACAAAATATGGGTTCAAAATTCAAAGCGAGTAAATCGTATCATGTAAGGTATCTTAAAAAAGAACTCCATTAGCACATACTAAAATAGGTTTTTAATTATTTCATCAATGTGTAATTTTCGATGTATGACGAGAAAAGTGAAAAAAAAAACTTTTTGGTCGATGGGTATAGTATAGTTATACTTCCCAATTTTGAGAAATTTTCTGGATTTGTACGGAACCCTCGGTGTGCGAGCCTGACTCGCACTTGTCCGGTTTTTATTTATTTCTAATTCCAAGTTGCTCCTATAGTAAAAATTGTTCAATATGGTGTTCTGAATTGAATTGAAGATGTTCTGTATACCAACCCGAAAGGGGGGCACCCTTTCGAGTTAGTATATCATAGTTCTGGATAACCCTGTATTTACGATAATAAAAATAAAACAGTATATTGACTTAAATTTTATCATCAGTTTATTCAGTAGCCCCAAGTACACGATGCACTCGGGTGACTTACCCTACTGCAATATTTGCACTCTGTGACACGACGCCGTGCAATGATTTGCTTCAACGGGCACGATCGACGCGAAGCGTGACGGCGACTTCTGCTCTCGGGTTCCGTAATTTTATGTGCTTTTAATTTGTCCGTGGACGTTGCAACCGTAAATTAGATTGTTATACCACATAATATTGAGAAGTATATCAAGAAAGGACATTTTATACTATATATAACGGGACTAAACTCACCTGTAGGGATAGTCGTAATGACTCTATAAATTAGAGTTTAGTCTCGTTATAATAATATATAGTATAAAATGTGTAAAAACCATGTTAATTTCCATAGTAAAAAAGAAAGGACATGTCCACAAAATGTATGGAGGCTGGTATAATAATAATCAAAAATTCTAACTACAATACTCGTTACACTCTTTACAGCTCGAGTACTCGTTACTCGTTACAGCTCGAGTTAGTTCATATTTTTCTGAGTATATTACATCAGTTAAATACAAAAAAGAGCCCTCCTTTTTTTTAAATTAATTTTGAATCTAATAGGATAAATAAATATATTTGGCTCAATAGGTAGTTTATCTCTAGCAACCCTGGTCAAGTAACTTCCATTATTGTTAAATGGAAGCATTATTACCAATTAGACACAGTTTTTAAGTGTTTTTTGTCACATTGTACCTACTAACTGGGTCACACTGGTAGGTTATAATTTTAACAAATGAAGACATAGATGTTAAAGAATCAGCTACAAATGCAAGTAAAATAACGATAGAAGCACTTTATTGTTGCTAAACTAGAAAAAATACAAAGCTGTATTATTATTTTTCATACAATTTATTTTTCACAAATGAAAAAAAAATGAAGGGATAAAAAAATCTAAATTAAATATGTTTGAAATGATGTATATATCATCTTGGTCTGATTTTTCTCTGCTTAATATGCCACTTGTGGACGTCACCTTTATATTGTACGTACAACAATTGGCCCAGCGTAGTACCACAGCCCGGACACTCCGCGATTCTTCATACAAAATCTGCTGTCTTACGCACACAACAGTACATTTTACTCACAGACACTACACATACGCACGAACGCTACACGGGTATTTGTGTGTAGAACGCCTATGGTTGTCAACGACCCATGTCGACCGTATGAATTGTAATTCTGACTTACCAAGAAGTTTTGTGAGTACTGATACGATGTACTAGCCGCTGCAGGTTTCACATACAATCGTACATACACTTATTTCGATGAAATCACTCATTTACCTACGTAGAACATAACCAAAACACGGCACTGTTACGAAATTTAATTTTCCTTAATTTTCTCACATATTGTTGAAGTATCCAGTAATATGAACACGCACACACACGATTATGTATATTTGTAAAATCCTCCCATAATTTAAACAAAAGATATACCTAGTAATTAACGATTAAGTAAATCACGCGCTAAACGCACCGACAGATGGCCAACTGAGGGAAGTCCCTAATTTCATATTTCATACACCTACGCTAGTGAGGCCCCTCACCGGTTAAATAGCGGTTGCGGGATCGTTACTGGTTTTCATAACTGTTTCTGGCAATGTTTCCGAATAATTGCAAAAAAATATTTTTAACCCTTGACGCAAAAAGGAGGTTCTAAAAGTTTATCACAATATTCTTAGTAGCTTAACATGTATCAAAGATATAATAATACTATGCACAGTACATGTCTTGTGCCAGTGTGATGAGAATCCAGAATTTTAAACGGTATTTTTTCGGTGTCTCTGTCGACTTTTTAGAATATAATATCAGAATTTTAGGCATATTTGCAGAGGTCGTTTTTTTTCAATAAATATTGATATTTTGGGAAAAATCTTAGTAAAAAGATTTTTTGAGAATGTTTAGAAGATTTTTTTGTAAAAGGTATAATTAGCTTGATGACAAAAAAATATAATTAGTTCGTTAGATAGATAATTATTAAATAATATTTGACACGATTTTTTTCTGATGTCAATTAAGTAGCACTAAATATTTATTCAAAACAATGATTTTAAAATTGGTAATGATATAGCTCGTTGAGGTATGATTAAAGACAGGGCGGGCTCAGGACGGGCGCGGACGTGGGCCCGTACAACGCACGTTCCAAACATTTTGTCTTATGTAAATCATCTCCGCAAAAAGCAAAAATAAAAAAGAAAAGTATAACTCCCTACTCCCGAACTTTGACAAGGTTTATCTTTGTCATTTATTGTGAGATTAACAAAATCTAATTCTTTATGTATTAAAATATATTTAGTATTAGTATTTATGTAGAAAAAATAACTACAAATTATAGGACTGTACATATTAACTCAATTTTGTATACATGTTCGTTTATTTACAGAAAATATACAAATACAAATTAGCACTTATCTACTTGGTATGTATGTGTTAACGCGAAACAATACATTGCATATCGATACCGATATTCTGTAACAGTTGCGTTACGATAATAACTAGTATTTTCACGCCCATGGCAACTCTATCTGTGATCAGCACGACGAGCGAACGAGAGATTATGCGCGCGAGTAGCGGCGCTACGTACATTATGTTGGTAGCATTACGAATTCTCTATCAGCATTGAATTAGTTCCCAATTTTAGCCGCGCGCAGAATTATCTTGGCGTACTCTACGACCGATCCGCCATACTAAGAATAAAAGATATAGAAGTGAGCTAGATGCGAAATAAATTTACAAAAATGAATATCATTCTAGTGCTTATAAAGTATAATGAATTAATAATAATTTGACAGCACTGTAACTAAAAGTAAGCGATTTATTTTATTTGAAACAAATTATCAAGAGAAAGGAACTAAATTTGAATAACATAATTTTTATAACAATATTATCTACCTACTAAAAGTAAATAAGGTACCTTATTTTATCTTTAGGGAAATAATGAAATGATATCTTGTCGCGAATTGTTGTAGAACAGCCATAAACAGCACACGTCTTCCCCATTGTAAGTCTGTATTTTTTGTAGTCAAAATCACCGGCCTGTGCAACCCGCGCGCAGAGTGAATTTGACGAGTCCTGACGCGGGGTGGAAGTGAGGAAGACTCAAACGGGTGGGGGGTAACGAGTGGCCGTTCTATACGTAGTATTATTATATCTTCTTTGGTAGTACTCAAAACACAGCCTGAATCCAATCACCATACTGTAAAATCGATCTGTACGATCAGGCTTCTGATTCTGATAAATGACATTTTATTTCTCTCTTCTTCTTAGAGTAACAGGTCCTACCGGAGGTCAGTTATCTATGACTTTGGAAACCGCTGCGCAGAATAGTTATCATGTGCTCAGCTTGAAGCACGTATGAAGATTTTTGAGCCACAAAGATCTTCTTTCGGGAGGTCGTTTCCCCTGGATCTTCCCTTGCATGATTAACTGGAGCAGGTGATACTTGCCTTTACATTTTATCACTACATAGTATAAAAAAGTAGCTTATCTGTATGTCTGTCCCTATATATGCTTATATCTTTAAAACTAAGCAACAATTTTTGATGCGGTTTTTTTTTAATAGATATACAGTGTTTGAAGCGGAAGGTTTATATGCATAACACACCTGTGCGAAGCCGGGGCGGGTCACTAGTTTATAATAATTTATAGATCCCGGTTGCGTTAACAGAACAAATATACCTATATGAATATTATTTTCCAAGTAACTATGTAACTGTAACATTTTAACAGCACCTCTAATGTTTCAAAAGACGTACCAAAGCGCATTTCACTAATGCTTAAAGGTTGAAATAATTGAAATGCAATAAAATAAGATAATAGTAATTTAACCAAACTACTTCGTAATAGTTAAAGTGCAGCTAGAATTTATTGCACGTCAACTGTTAAGTTCCGTTTGACAGCTGTCATTTGAATGATTCTCTGAAATGGTCTGGGGTCGGTAGGTCCATTGTCGCGGATCCAACGGGACCCTAACATTGTAACCGTTGCATGTGCTGACAAACTGTGCATTTGCGTGAGTGTTTGTAACTGTAATTGTAACCTATATTACTTCCTAGAACTCTTTTCAGAGGCCAAAAAAGCTAACACTAGAGCTGCTAAAATAGACCAATTCGGCAATTCTGTCGACCGATTTTTTTACTGAAGTGATACGTTCTTGAATCTATCTCGTTTTTCTGACAGGTCTGACAGCTCAAAACTGTCAAAAAAACGAGAGAGGTTCTAGAAAGTATCACTTCAGCAACGAGATCGGTTAACAGAATGGACCCGCTGGTCTCTTGTAAGAGGCCAAAAACTAATACTAAAACTGATAAAATAGATTTCTAAAAGTAGGTATGTTCATAGCCCTAGTTTATTTTCCTTTTAATTGTACCAGTAGTTTACTGCTGAATGTGACATCGGTAATCGGTAGCTACATATGCTGGTCACACACGATCATTTCAACTGATTAATTATTTAGTTAAATATTTCAGACACAGTCCGACTTGGTTAGAGTCAACCTTTGAGGTCGGGTCCAACCATGTCGGAACATACAAATACAAAAAGATTTATTTAACAAAAAGTTTACATTAAACCATAGCACATATAGGTAATTAAATGTAAATTGGTGTAGCAATGTTGGATGTCGATTTTGATTTAGTAGAGTCGATATCCAAATATGCTATTAAAAGTCCCGACAATGTACCGATGTAGTTACATACGATGTTGGCTATAACAAAGTCAGATTGTATGTGAGAAATACAGGGTTATTTCTAATCAATTAGCATCCTTTTAGGGGCTTATTCTGTACATCAAAAGTAATAACTTTTGTTCTGCGACTTTTGTCAAAACTCGAAAAAAATCAGCTGTTCCATCTGGTCGCGGATGAACGATATTTTCTATAGAACACATTTTTTTTTGTTTTAGACAAAAGTCGTAGAACAAAAGTTGCTAGTTTTGATGTACAGAATTAGGCCCTAAAAGGATGCTAATTGATTAGAAATAACCTATACATACAGGGTTATTTCTAATCATTAAACCCTGTATAAATATTCTAGTTAGAATGACCCTGTGTGCTATAGGCACGAGTAGCTAATTGGACCGAAAGATAGAAGAAAAGCTTACGTGGCAAAATTGTTATCAATGAGTTAATACGCCGAGTATAGCGTGGTACTAATTTGTCCCAATAAATGGTAACACCGACAACTAATCGAACCGAAGGTCCCCCGCCTGGCGGTAAATCTCCGGGTTAACCCGGGTCAGGTTTAATCAAGGATAACCGGGGTAGTGCGAGGGTACGACTGTTACCAACTATTTTGCGGCACGTTTTAGATGAAGGGAGACGTTTGGGACATTTGAAGGATCGTAGTAAATGGCCTCACTCATTTTAAATTATGCTTAAGGATATTCCCTCGCCAGGAGCATTTGTCATTTATATAAAGACTCCGCTGACTATACATTCGGCTAGTCGGTTCACGGCTTCCAATTAATAGGCATGATGACTTGGTAAAAAAAAAACATTGTTATAACTAATCCGTTAGATTTAAAATAAATATTGTACACGTATTTTTTCTTTTGTCAATCAAACAATAAATGACAAAGATAACCCTTGTCAAAGTTTGGGAGTGGGGGCCGTGACGTCTCTAGTGCGACGTAGTCTGTACATTTGTAGAGCACTCGTGACGTCACGTGAAACTTTAAGGGGGCTATATTTTCGTCAATTTTTTTTTAAAAGGAAAAATACGAGTCCAATATGTTTTATAAGTCAATCTGACAAACTAAGTATATTTTTTAGTCATCTAGCTTCTGCATTGTTGCTAATTTATCGAAGTCAAGTTTTGGCTAAATATTTAACACAATCATGATTGAAATTATAAAATATTGGCTTGCTTATCAAGATTTGCAATAAAAGAAAAAAGTGTTAAATACCTACTTATTTTTTCCTTGCGAAAAATCCGTTGTATTCAAAATAATTAATTTTTCTTCTTGCCAAAAGTAGTTCGGGTACCTACATATCATAAATTAAAGTTTTAATCTAATAAGGTGATTTCAGTCGTAAATTATGTTGAGCGTTTATAAAGAATCGTTAATAATAGTAATAACAGTCTCAAGTGATCCAATCCAGTCTAGACTAGACTGCAGACCTAAAAACTGGACAGAACTGGATATGTAAGCTATAACGCTAATATAGGAGAGTTGGCTTCGACCTACTTGTGTCTAGTAGCTGGAGAAAGCTAAGTAACTATACTAGCTCTATACAAGGTGTTGCTTTTCAACGTATAGACTTAATCATACAAGTCGGATGTGAAGTTAGCTACAAGCTGCGCAATATCCAATCCTAACTGAAGCTCACATGAAGTGCGCGTTGATTGTATATTGCGCTAACTTCGCATCCGCCAACTTGTATGATTCGGTCTATACAGGGATTTTTAAAGGCAAATACTATAAACAGCAAACTGAAAAGCTTTTATTATGGGACGGACCCCAAAAACACAAGAAATCTTAAGAAAGTTCATTGACTCTTGAGAAAATTTACCCAATTTTTTTTGGATTTTGGGATTAGTACTAAAGTAAAAGTCGATGTAATCACTTTATACAGGGTTATTTCTAATCAATTAGCATCTTTCTAGGGGCTTATTCTGTACATCAAAACTAACAACTTTTGTTGTAGGTACTATTTTCGTCAAAACTCAACTGATTAGAAATAACCCTGTATCTGAAAGAAATTTATTCTTTCGCTTTGAGAAACAACACTTATATTATTTGTGTACTAGTTTAATGATACATAGAGTTTTATAACTTCTCCTAGCAACTCGAATAGCATAATTTAACCTATTTTTTCTTCGAAAAGAGTACAAATAAAGTATATTATAAAGTTAACTAGTTCACCAACCTGTAGGCTTGTGTAAAATTACCTTATTTTCCTTGGGCAGTCGGGCAAAAATAGTTCATTTTTTGCAATTTGACACAAGATAGTGAGCGGAAACGGCGCAACTTCCGCACCGGAAGTAGTGCAATACAATACAACAACACTTTATTGACACCAACAAGAAAACATAACAAAAGAAACAAAGACAGAAAAGGCACAAAAGGCGGTCTTATCGCTAAAAGCGATTTCTTCCAGACAACCTCTCTTGGATGCGAGGAAACGTAAATACGACAAGGACGGTGTAAACGTAAAAACAAAAAAAATAATAATAAAATAATGAAAACCAAAAATTCCTAATCAACAATAAAATAAACTACATAATAATAGCCATACATAAATACTTCAAATAATACATACAATAAAAATAAACATACATATACGTAAATATATTACAAACAAATTAATAACGAGGAGTGATATGTGGATCAGTCAGAGAGAGCTTTGCGAGATAATGTTGCTGAACCTGGGCCTTGAAAGATTCAACGCTCTGTGCACGTCTGATAGTCACAGGAAGGTCATTCCAGAGCGCTACTGCTCGGACACTAAAAGAAAAATCATAAAAAATAGTAGAATGAGATGGAGTGGAAAGAAGGAGATTGCTAGAAGATCTAAGATTGACAGAGTGAGTGTCACAGAGAAAAGTGAAGCGAGAGCGTAAATATGAAGGAGAAGAAGGCTTGAAGAGAATGTTGTAGAGAAGGGAAAGTATGTGAGTATCGCGGCGAAGACGGATGGGGAGCCACTTGAGCTTATTACGAAATTGGGAAATGTGGTCATATTTCCGGAGGCCGAAAATGAACCGTATACATAGATTTTGGAGACGCTCAAGCTTGTCGAATTGCTCTTGGGTTAAGTCAAGATAGCAAGCGTCGGCATAGTCTAAAATCGGAAGAAGAAGGGATTGTGCTAACGCAACTTTGGTAGCAGTGGGAAGAAAATTGCGAATTCTTCGTAATGATGCAGAAGAAGCGTACAACTTTCGCTTCACAGATTGTACTTGGAGATTCCACGAGAGACAATTATCAAAAATAATACCAAGGTTTTTAACCTCGCTACTAAAAGGGATCGTAATACCGCTAAAGACAATTTTACTAAGAGAAATTTGATCAATTCGTGCAATCATCCTAGAGCTACCAATAATGATAGCCTGCGTTTTAGTGGGATTGACTGTGAGCCCGTGAGATCGGCTCCAATATTCAATACGGCACAGGTCATCATTAACAGCTGCCACAGCCTCATCCAAGTGATCGATTGTAGCTTGAGAGTAAATTTGCAAGTCGTCTGCATAGAGATGGTAGAGAGAAGTGATGTGAGAAGTAATACCATTTATAAATATAGCAAACAGGAGAGGAGAAAGAACACCACCTTGAGGAACGCCGGCATTAGTAACGCACCAAGAAGAGAGAGTATCTTCAACACGTACACGTTGCCGGCGGCCATACAAATAACTATGAAACCAGTCAACAGCTGTAGGAGATATGTTAATAGTGCGGAGCAGAGCAAGAAGGATATCGAAATCAACAGTGTTGAACGCATTGCTGAAGTCGAGTAAAGTAAGCACAGTGAGTTTTTTGTCATCCATTCCCCGTCTAATGTCATCGGTAATTTTAACAAGAGCAGTGGTAGTGCTGTGGCCTGATCGGAACCCAGACTGCAAAGGATTAAGGAGATTGTTACGAGTTAGAAAGTGATTTAATTGCGAATGGACTAGGCGTTCAAGGACTTTGGATAGGAAAGGAAGAATAGAAATAGGACGGTATTCAGAGAGTGATTTAGGTTTGGGCTTCTTGGGGATCGGAACTATGTGGGCTTCTTTCCAGTAGGAAGGCACCGCACTCAAGGAAATAGAAGTGTTCAGTAAATGACATAGGATAGGTAAAATTTCATCAAGGATTGGGACAATCATGTTACGGCTAATCTTGTCACTACCAACAGCATTCGAGGAAATGGATAAAATACTCTTCTTAACATCACTAGCAGCAAATTGACTAATGACAAAAGGGGAATAGTTGGGTGTTGGGATAGAAGAAAGATAGTTTAAAGTGGCAAGTTTATCGTTCGCATCAATATGTGACGCCGAGGAAAAATGTTGGTTAAGAGAATTAACATCAAGGTCACAAGGATTAGAAGTTTGTTGAGATTTTCCAACACCCAATGAACGTAGAAATTTCCATACTTTCGCAGGATCACCATTTTCGACAGATTTATGGATGTGGTGGCGTTGCGCATCTCTACACATTCTATTGCAGCGATTCCGAAGGACTTGAAATGTATCCTTATTAGCATCACTAGGACAAGCTTTAAATTTACCCTTAGCCACTGCTTTTCGATGGATCATTTTTTTAATATCATCTGTTAACCACGGTGCAGGTAGATGCTTCATCTTGACCGGACGAATGGGAGCATGAACATCATAGAGTTGAATCAAAATAGAATTGAACAGGAAAGTCTTATCCTCAATAGAATGGGCATCAAGAACTTGCGACCAGTCAATTTCGCTAGCATCATTACGCAATTTCACAACATCCATGGCACCGAAGCTGCGTTGCAGAAGAATTTTGGGCTTATTTTTAGGAGGGCGAATTTTGTAAGAGAGATAAATGACATCGTGGTATGATAAATCATGCGAAGTGTGCAAAAATTGTCCGTGTTTGGCAACATGCTGCAGGGAGGAGACAAACATCAGGTCTAATAAAGAGGGAGTGGAATTGGGGAAATGATGGGTAGCGCTCAGTGGTAAAATATTCAGGTTGCTAGCCTGAATAATCGATTTTAATTTAGAGCAACGAGAGTCTACTTTGAGCAAACAGGTGTTAAAATCTCCCATGATTACGGTGTGGGAGTAAGATGGGAGGAGATCTTCTAGAAGATTTTCAAAAGAAGAAAAATAGTCAATAGATTTATCAGGACTGTAATACACTCCAAGAAGTATTTTGGAATGAGAAAGCAGAATTTCCAGAAAAAGATGTTCTCCGGCATTAGCAGGCGGGGGCTGTACGGAAGTGCTGACAACAGTGTAAGGAATATTAGAGCGTAAATAGATAGCTACACCTCCGCCAGGCCTCCCAGTCCTATCATTGCGGATAAGAGTGAAACCAGGGAGAGAAAAAGAAGTGGAAGGAAGACAGGGCTTAAGCCAGCTTTCGGAAACTAGAACAGCATGCAGGTTTTTATGGTTGAAAGACGCCAGAATTTCAGGGTAATGAGCCGGAATACTTTGGGCGTTTATATGAATTGCGTTAAAGTTTTTAGGCACATCTGAAACTTGATTAGATATAAAATCACTCAACGATGGTATACTCACAAAGCTAGAATCAGAGCAAGAATCATTATCTGATGATAGAGATAAAAATATATCACTACTGCTACTATTATGATCGTCATGTAACATAATTTATAAATAAATAATAATAATAAAATAAGTAGTGCAGTGGGGGGGGCGGAAATTTCACATTTTTTATCAACTGGCGCCATCTATCGAAGTGCTCTCTAAAGAGTAAAGAACGAGGCTTCAAAATGGAGAGCTACTTTTAATTCCCACTCAAAATGAGGGGGTAGTACAAGCTCGTATGTGTACATGTAGGTACTTCTACATACATCTACATCTCGAAATGTACCATAGATCAATCATATATTTGTACGTTTGTCTGTAGCATCTGTACTGTACCCGCCTTTTTAATAGTCCATTGCAGAACGTAGGCCAACCCCTTAAGGGTGATAGCATATTCACCACACAGGCCCAGTACGGGTTGGTGGATTTATATACGCCAACGATTTTCTTCTACGGACGTATGCAGGTTGCCTCACGATTTTTCTTTCACCGAAAAGGCAGTGGAGTGAAAAATCCATAAAATAATTAATTAATTCCATAAATTCTAATGAACTCATTAGTACGGGACCGGGATTTGAAGCCACTACCTCACGATATGGCGGTTGTCACTAGGTCACTACCACTAGACCACCACGGCTATTTTGTCTGTAGCTCCTCCTTCCTCCTTGGCTTAGCCGAATTTTTTTGTTTACATTTAGTAACTCTGATAATTTAATAGATGGCAGGATAAACTCGTTGGTGCAACTCATTGGCGATTATTGATTAGGATAGTATAGACCATAGAATATGAATTACATGTCATTCTTCTGATGGAAAGACCTCTTTAGATTTTTATATGACAAAACAGCGTGTTTCTTATCAGCTAGTAAATAAAAACCAGAAGGGTCATATCGGACAAAGTGACTCAAGATATTGTGTCCTTGTGTCCGAAACGTCGGCAAGCCGAACCAAATTATTCAATTCTTTTTTGTTTGTTTCAGGTACATAAACAACACATCATATCCGATCGCATATCTGCAACATCATTAAATGTAATACATAAGTAAATAGACGTAATAAAACAAGTAAGTGCACATCACACAGAAACTACAAAGTGCTTCTGAATAAATTATGTTAATTACATAGTTAAAAATTCATAAACCATGAAAACTGTTTTATGAATCCGTTGGTAAAAGTAAGAGCCATCGCAGACGATCGTGTCGCCGCGCCGCAGCCAGAAAACGTCGTCCCATTTACAGGGTTACGCAGAACTGGTGTTTTTAGCCTAAAGGAGGTGATTCGGACCATTGGACGGAGTCGGACGTGAAATAAATAGGTATCTTCTAGGTAAGCGTGCTACACCCTAGACCGCATATCTGCTCAATATCAGGCAGTATGTAGTCAAACGCAAACCTATAGGGAATTAAAAAAAATCTTTATAAACAAATTTTACTTATGGCTCAACCGGAAATAAATTAAAAAAAATATTTCGTTTATATTTGGATTCATACAACGTTGTTGTTTGTTTTGAAAATTCACATGCTGTGACTATTTATCATTAAGAAAGCAAATTGCCAAAATAAAAAAAGACAGAAAAAAAAATTTGCCAAAAATCCTCACTTTATAAAAATGGACAATACGCATGATGACTTGGTAAAAAAAATGTAATTAGTCCGTTACTTAGAATATCAAAAAATATTGGATAAACCTGGATAAACATTTTCAATTATTTAAAGTAAATATCTAAGTCGGCGCTCGGACATTTTTTTTCTACTTTCACTTAGGGATTGTGGCTCTGGAGATATTAGCTCGAAGCCTTGAAAATTGCTGTCTACAACTTTGTAGCGGCAAATCGTGATTGCAACAGCGCTCGTCTGCGGTGCCGCTAACCTAAAATTAAAACACTCAAACGTCACAGACTGGAGACAACCTTGAAAATTACTTAGAAAAAGCGTAGAAAGAAATTACATTCGGTCAATTTATGTTAACTGTTGCTTGGCTGTGGTAATATTGTGTTTGTATATCAGTCATCGCGCACACAAACTAATAAATTGAAGTATGGACAAAGAGTAAGTAATCATAGAGATGGTTAGGTGTGAAGTTATTAAATGATAATGACCTATTCATGGTAGTTCGCATATATTTAAGGTTGTACTATTGAATTTAATGATTAGGAAAATAAAAATATCATTTTAACACACATTAAACAAAAAAAAAACTAAAAACTCTACACCAGGGCTAGCCACCCGGCCTATACGAACTTACTTACTTACTTAACACACATTGTTATCAGTTATATTTACGGGTTACGTAATAAATAAACACATTACTGCTTTATTTTATAACAAACTAGCTGCCCGTCCCGGCTTTGCCCGGGTATGATTGGCTATACATATACTTACCACGTAAAGTAGGTATGCGTCACACACATGCTAGACATACCGGATGAACCATTATGATGAGTTTCAACCTACCCAAATCGCGATAGTTTCCGTAGTCTTAAACTGTTCGAAGTTTATGAAAAAGAGATAGTAGATATTGGCATATCTAAATAAAAGTGAATTCGTATGTGTTGGATGGCTGTACATAATATATAGCCCTGATTTCAGAAAATGACAATGATGAGAATGAAAGCGACGTTAAAATATTACAGACCCACAGTCTATACATTCTACCTATGTAAGTTAGTTTCTTGATCTTGTCTTCACTCGAGAACTTTGGACATCAGTTCTACTTCTACGAATTGTGTGCCCTACCTAAGGCCTCTTCAACTTACTAACCCAAAGAGCTGTGATGGAAGGAATCGAAGCGCTGGCATCCAACGTGTTCCGATGATTCACGTGAAGACCTTCGCTACACTTGCCAATACATTGTCTACATTCGAGAACTTTAAGGTCCCATCGACAATTCGTTTCACATACTATGTGTAGGGGCGTAGCTACCGCAGTATCAGCCGTGTTAATAATACGGGGCTCCTTGGCTACAGGGGCCTTAACGTGTGTAAGCAAAACCTAGTAAAATGTTATCCACAATGTCACTTAATCTCGTGCTTCCCGAAAAAAAATCATCTCTTTTTCCCGAGTTAAGCGTTCTTCCAAAAGTTGTCCTAAGAGGCGGAAATTTTAAAACAACTAAAATTGTCTTCAGCTAGACTTACTTAGCGGATATAGGTAGGATGATTATACTCTATTCATTATCAATTTCCCGAAAAAAAAGGCAAGAAAAGTGTTTATTTCATTTGAATTGTTTGGCTAGCTCAATTTCTAGGAGGAAGTGACAACATATAAATAACCGCCTTACCTTAAAAGTTTTACGCACGCTTTAGACAATGTTTAACAGTTATTAATACTCTAAGGTTTAACAGTACAAATTGTACGGCTAAACAGTGTTTAAAGCGAGTTTAAATCTTTTGCGGTAAGGCGGTGTATATTTATTTCAATTTAATGCAAGTATTTTTGTTTCTTTTGTGAGAAATGAGTGATTTGGGCTCCCCAACTATGTTTGATTCAGGGCTTCCCAAGGCACGCTACACCACTGCATACCTATTTACTACCAATAAAACATAAATCGACACACTAATGGCGGAGAATGCGGAGATATATAACTGTGGTGGTCTAGAGGTAGTAACGCCTGTCTGATTTTGGCTCGGACACTTTTTTCACGATTGTGACTCTATAGATATTTGCTCGAAGTGAATTTTGTACTCGTATTATGTACATTGTACAAAGTACATGAATTGCCAAGCGGGGTGAGCGGCGAAACGGAACTTTTATAATACTTACATTTTTGAACTCGTGATATCTTTGTAATAAAACGTCTGAATTAAATAATTTAAAAAGCTGCATAAAGCTATTGAAACAGTCTTGAAAATGAAATAATTTATTTTGATAAGGATTAATACCAAGATACAAATTAAGGTCCTTTTCCTGCGACGGTATTTCAATTAATTTTTAAGAATAAAAAACAGTTATTACTGCTTAACTATAATAGTTAGATATATGCTGTTGCGACATTTTTTGTAAATTATAGCGTGTTCTATAAAGTCGTAGTACATTATTTTATTCCATCATCAATAGTTTTCGCAGCGCACGCGATGTAAAGAATATTTTAGGCATTTTATTACACCTTGGGTAACATTATTATAGTTTTAATAGAGATCCTTATTTTTTTCTTACAATTAAAATAACCTATGTTATTCAGTGATAATGTAGCTTTCTAATGAAAAAAGAATTATTAAAATCGGTCCAGTACTTTTTGAGTTTATTCGTTACATACAAAAATACAAATCTTTCCTCTTTATAATATTAGTGTAGATATATAAAAGTAACAACAGACAATACCTACGACCCATCTGGCGTAGAGGAACAGTGAGTTAAAAAACGGTTTTGCACCCGATTTCTGCTTGCGCTGCAATTTTTACTAATTTTTTGGAAATTTCTGAATTCAAAGCTCCTGAATTAATTATGTTCCTATATAGACCGAAACACACAAGTCGGCCCCGGACTTGGACATCGCGCTATTCCTTTTTTATATAATAAATTTATACCTACTGGGATTAAAAAAAATGTAACAATATTTGTATGAAAGTTAGCGATTTATTTAAACAAATGTCGAAAAACATAGATAACATTCGGTGAAATGTTTTAAATAGTCATCCGCAACTCTCGCAGAAAGTGGCGCCGTTTTGCTTATTTTTACCACGGCCTTCGTATAATCGCAACAAATAAACACATAATGCTCATATTCAAACTTAAAAATTCTATAAATATAAACTACGTTCATGCTAAATTTCATGGAGATCGGTTTAACGGTACTTGAGTTATCGTCGAACAAATATACATACAAACATACACCCAAGTGCCGGCTCGTCCCAGGAGACTCTGAGACCTCACTTACGCTCGGTCAACAAGCTGTGCGAGACCCAATCAACCTTTAGTCAGATTGGATATTGCGCAGCTTGTAGCTAACTTCACATAACGACATGTATGATTTGGTTGATACAAATAATAAATAGAACTTACGAATTGGTCCACAAACATCGAGATACGAGCTAACATCGAAACTAAAATAAAATTGAGTTGTTGTTCACAAA
This sequence comes from Hypomecis punctinalis, assembly GCA_949316475.1. NCBI lineage: Eukaryota > Metazoa > Arthropoda > Insecta > Lepidoptera > Geometridae > Hypomecis > Hypomecis punctinalis. The sequence goes on from OX438822.1 coordinate 12,861,498, forward strand.
GATTTACTTCAACAAATTCTATTATATTTATGCACATTCTATTATATTTATGCACATTATTATTTGGGTAGGTATGTATGCTGCTAAAGAATTCCATTTGTAAAGGTAAACATTTATTTTACCAAAACATCCGAACATCCTGTTATTTTCATAATCTTTGTCAACACTCACATTCATAACTTATCTCAACAAAATATCAGTCAAATAAAAATCAGTTCTAAAAGCAAATGTTTTTTTTAAACTAGACAATCAATAGCAGCTATCGACTGACATACGTATATCTCTTTTACGCTTACCGATCTTTTAAGAGTAGGAAAAAGATAGCAGACACGTGCGTTAAATCTATTATTAGACAAAGATCAACGATCTAGCCAGCAGATCTGATAATGTAATTTATGCTATGACGTTGGTAAACAGATGTCCGAATCTAAAATATTGTATTTATATCAAAAATATTGTGTAAAATTAATTTACGACATGACTTATGATTTGAAAGTGTCGGCGTGCGAAAATAAGAATTTTTTTTTGCAGTTAAAAATTGTTCTGTTCTTATAATTTTCTGTGTAACATTTTTTCTCATTTGACATTTTTATAATGTAGTAGTGTCCGAATTGTAAAAGTTATATTATACCTTGTTTATTTATTCACTTCGGAATATTTTTTCATTAATTATTATTAGTTTTTTTTTATAAATTACCTAAAAATTTCAACATTTTTACGCACCAATAACAAGTCATGTCCAATTCAGGTAGGTATAATAATGGGACCTTGTCAAAGTTGAGAACTGTTATTTTAGATTTAGCTCGACAAGGTCCTATCCCATTCTAATCGCATTGTATGTACATACTACAAATTTATAAATCGATTGTATTATTCTTTTACTACGGGACTAATCGCGTACTAATCTGCTGCTCAGATTAATTGTAGCTGGCTATATAGTTACATAAATAACAATAGGTTTTTTTTACTACCAGTTTATAGATACCACTTAGTTACTACCTCAAAGTACGATAACTATTTTTTGCTTAATGCCATATTAATTGTGCAAACTTTTCTTTCATTATACTTCGCGTAGTTCTCTATACGTCGGTCTTTATGTTTGAATGTATTTTTCGTTTGAGATAGAAATAAATCGGCTAAAAAATACAAAGAATAAAATGTTTGGCATCTGGCGTTTCACTAATGTCTTCGAAAGGCCTCTGTAATAACTTAAACTAATCACAAAACTTAGATTCAAAAGTACTCATGTATTTTTTTAAATATATTGTCTTGTCCTTGGTCAAAAACTCATCGTCTTGCCTAAAAAATATTAACCGCTTTTGATAATATTTTGCAAGATGGTTTAGTATCAAGATTTGCGAGTATGAATCAAATCGGCCAAGAGCAAGTCGAGATATAGGCTTATGAAGATTTAGTTAACCTTCCTATACCCGCGTCAGATTTTGTAACACCTATACCCGCGCACGGTGTCATGTACAGACCGTAATTTCGGGACCCTATTTTTTATTATCAGCAGTAGAAACTACATAATATGTATTTTTTTCCGGTAGCCATATAATTTAATAACAAATTAAATTTAATTAATCGTACAAATAATTTATTATTTTACTGTCTATCACACTTCGCCTTCAAAAATATTTTTTTTTCAAGTGTAGAAAAAACTAACTAAAATCTGTGCTCCTAAAAAAATAGTTTAGTACCTTATGAGTTGAAACTCAAGATCTAGCTATCAAGATTTTAGACTATAAAAACCCAATCCATACAAACATTTCATACACATTTTTTGTGGGCGCCACCCACACACACCCACATGCCGTACTTGCACAAGTTTGTTCAGCGTACCGAAGTGAAGCTATCAACAAAAGTGGCAGATAGCTCAAAGTCGGTGCATTGTTTGAATATAAATGCGAAATGATATTTCGTCGGTCTCACAGACCAACGCGCGGGAATAGGAAGGTTAAAGGAAAGATGTGTCACGAGGTCTGTTCGAAGAACTGCTAGTAAGGAGTTATTTGACATCCTAGAAACATGTCTTACCTATCTTTCGTCAAGAACTCATCGTGTTACCTAAAAAATCCACCTGAGTGACACAAAACTTAGCAAACTATTATTTACATTTGTAATATTGCAGTCTAGCAACACAAGACTCTTCTAAAAGCCTACCTAGTCTTTATAGTGAGCACCGCTCCAATGATAGGAGTATTTCATTTACCTCAAAAGAAGGAAAATTCGCTGTCGCGCTATTTGTCAGCCGATTTCGATAATATTTGGCAAGATTGTTTGGTAATTTGCGATTACGAATCAAATCAGTCAAGAGCGAGTTGAGATATAGGCAATAGGCATATGAAGATTCGGTTAAAGAGATGTGTCTACTGTTAGGAGATGTACTAGTAAGAAGTTACATAACATGCCATACAATCCTAAAAAATGTCTTACCCATCTTTCGTCAAAAACTCATCGTCTTACCTAAAACACCCACCTGACTATCACAAAACTTTATCAACTAGGTGCCTACTCGTATTATAGTCCATTTGTAATATTGCAGGCTGGCAACACGAGACTTCTAAAAGCCTAGCCTCGATAGTGGGCATCGCTCCAATGCGCCCATTGTCGTACCGTAGGCGTTTTACTCTCTCCACTCAAAGAAAGTGCCCTTCTGTTTTCATACTCTGTGACTATCGATGGTTGTTGAAACTTTGAAAGCTATGCACTTACATAGGCTATAATAGAAGACTGTAATATTACCTTTTTAAATCTTACCTACTGAATCGAAGTTTCTCCATGAATCGAAGAATCATCTGAATGGTTCATTTAGGTAAAAGGTCATAATTTTAATTAAAATTGTTAATGATGATTGTCTGAATCACCCCCTTTCGCCGTAGCTCTTTATACAATGTGTTTGTCCACCGGTGTCGGAGCCTTAAGCGGTGACATCTATGGCAAATTTTGAACAACTTTTACTGTGAGACCAACTCTGAAAACGTAAAAAAAAAACTGCTGTTCCATACGATTTTTTATAGACTTTCGACAAAAAGAATGGAATAACCTCAGAGCAAATAAAAAAATCAAGAGAGAATGTTGTGAACAAGCAAGTGAAGCCAACCAAAACTACGCCTTGCCGTGTACTGACAATTACACACACATCCATGTAACTATGAAACTACGCCTTGGCTTGACAGTCAAACCATGGCGGCGCAACAGCGACGCACTCACACATGTATAAAAAACCGGCTTCACTTGACTGTTCAACGACGTTCCCTCTGGATGTTTTTATTTGCTCTGAGGGAATAACTGTTTTTTTTTTGCGTCAGTTTTCAGTTTTGATCCCACAGTAAAAGTTGTTCAAAATTTGCCATAGATGTCACCGCTTAAGGTTCCGACAGCGGTAGACAAATACATTGTATTATACCCTTTCTAAATAACTGTGTAGGTTACCTAGGTATACTCGTATAACCAAAATTTTCCAATAAGACTGGTTGTAGGTAAGTAATAATTCATAACACGTGTGCATTTTAAATGAGTACTTACATACTTACCTTATTTGACATGTTTGTTGTTGTTTTTAAACTTTCGCGATTTGAACACATAATTATTATATACTACGGGACTTATCGCGCACTAAAATTACAAGATAAATAAATACCTCCTCATCCCGAGCGACGTTTCGGCCGAGTTGCATCGACAGTGGTCACGGGTAGACTGGAATATAGAACAGCTGGTACCTTATTTGACCTGTTTACGTCTTAGAGTATGTGCAAAAAGAGAACCGTTGTGGCGTTACGGTGAACTAACAATAAAAATTTAATCAGCAGCCAAGGTACCGACTACACTTGGTAGACGCGAGTACTGATGAAAACCGAATTAGCGTCTACCAAGTATCAAACACTTAGTTGTACTAGCAATGACAGAGCAGTGTTGTCAACGTAACAAAATTAGTAAAACGGGCGACCTCACCTACGACGCTTCTTTATTTGCACAAACTCTACGAGTAGATATAAAGCCTGGGCCAAAAGTATTAGGCACCTTTAAAAAATCAAAATGCATGTTTACTACTTAACCAATAACTGAGTGGTTATCTTAAATGACTTACCGGGATCATAAATAACTTCTTAGAATATCAAGCGGCTCTTTGTTAAGGTCATAAACACCTGGTGACCGAAAACAAAGGATTCGGTTTTCTTTCGGTCTTATCAGTCAATGTTTGGTCACTTGTGTTCTGGACTCTAACAAGTAAACAAGCTTTCATTTCTGTTGATGTGATTGACACCTAATTTTGTTAAAAATGCCAAAAAGGAGTGAAATTAGTTTAGAAGATAGAGTGAAAATACAGGGCCTAATACTTTTGGCCAAGGCTGTATGTATATCGATAAACGGCTGCACGCCATTGACTGTCAATGCTGCACCGTGCACGCACACAGAGTTACCTACTGCACGCACGAAAACTGGACACGTTACGCCTGAACTGTGCGTGCAAGCGAGATCGCGGAACAAATGATAGAGAGGCACGATCGGCCTACGCTTTCGGCTTGTTTTAGTTGGTTATGTTTTCTTATGACGTTTAATTATCGTCCGTAAACCGACTTTCTATCTATCAATCTATTCAGCCTGTTCCACCCACTGCTGAATAAAGGCTTCATCTCTTTCTCGCCATTCTCTCCGATCCTGTGCTAGCCTCATTCACTGCCTCCTGACAAGTTTGATGACGTCATCTGACCATCGGGGTGGTCCTCTATGTCTTCGTTCTTCTCTTGGGTACTACTCGGTCCACCTGTTGTCATCCCGTCTAGCCACTGCCCATCCACTTTAGCTTGGCATTTTTTTTTGTTTTTTTTCACGGCCTCTGACCCCAAACTAAGCAACGCTTGTGATATGGCTGCCAGAGACTGATATACTACATTTACTTATTTTTAAATACATACTTATATAGATATTAACTAAATAACACCCAGACACAGAGCAAACATTTATGTTCATCACATAAATATTTGCCCTGGTGGGGATCGAACCCACGGCTCTTTGATCCAGAAGTTAGGGTCACTAACCACTGTGCCACCGAGGCAGTCAAATTAAACCGACTTTGCAGAAAAGTAATTCTTTTAAATACAAATTGTTAAGGAATAATTTTATTATCTTTGTAATTAACTAATAAATAAATTAAAAAACTCGACGGTCTAGTTCTAGTTAATACGTAGTTACTCAATCCACATAAACCTCATCGGCGTCTGAAGCTCATAACATTTAACGAATTACACCAAACGCTTAGTTATAAATACTGGAAACTGAACGCCGATTTGGCATGCCACCGGCCTGAGGAAACTCCCAGACTAATGTCTCTTGGACGTGAAACTCATGATCAATACAACTAACAAGCACGAGTGATGTCCCTGAAGCAATCGTTGACCGCTTCGTACATTCGTGTTTTGCGTTGATCTGGGGCTCTATTTTTCAAATTATATCGAACACATAGGAACGTATATCTACTTATTTTAAGGACGACTTATTTATTTAGGTACTAGCCCGCGGCTCCGCCCGCGTGGTATTTTTAACTTTGTGCTATCCCACAGGAACCTTTTATTTTTCCGGGTTAAATAGTAGCATGTCACTTTCCGGCCCTTGAACTATATCCATGCCAAAAACAACCCGGTCAGAATATCTGTGCACCTCGCTGGAATGCGGCGCCTCTTCCGCTTCCCCTGTCACCTCTCCGCGCACTCCCCGGTGCCGGTCACCCGGTGACAGTGCGGTTAGCATCTTCGTTGCCGATACACGTCCCGATAATTTTGATATTTTCGCTTTGTTGTTGTTTTGTTTTTTAATATTTATTGTTAAGTTTAGACTATATGACGTCACGAGGTCAGGTGCACAGATATTGTGACCGGGTTGTATAGTCAGTTAGAATCATGTCCTAGAGTCAATTCATCACGTGTTACAACTGTAATACAGCTCTAACTAATCTTTATCTAAATCGGGACGTCCGCCGCGTCACGTGCGGGATTTATGTCACGAATCAAACGCAGGGTTGCGGGACGGGACCGCGGGTAACACACTAATAATATTGTGTACATGTTTTCTACTAAAAGACTCAAGTACCTAAATAACTACAATACTTACAAGCTTACAAGTTACTGTTTTGTTACGTGCGGTATTGATATCGCGAATCAAAAGCAGGGCAGCGGGACGGGACAGCGAGACAGCTTGAAATAAGTATATCGAGTATTATTGTGTACATGGGTTTTACGAGCTTTTATTTAAGGCTGTAGCGATAGCGATCACTGTTTTGTCCATCATTCTTTATTTTGAGTTATTCATGGATTCTCCCTAGGATATAGTCCACGAGAGCGAGTTGTCAGTGTTGTCACCTTCAAATTTTAAGTACTTACTTATTTTTTGACCTACGAACCACCGGAGGAGGTACTCAATTCGACGCGTATTTTTTTTTTATGTATAACGATGCAAAGTTGTGTCACTTGTACCATCAATGGAACAAATCAATGGTACTACTGACACTAAGGCGACTTTTTTCATAGTAGTCCGATCACTTTCAATAATACTTTTTTTATTGGAAAGAGTATACATCAATATTGGTCCCATTTGAATATTATCGAAATCGGCTGAGCCATTTTTGATAAATCAACAATAATGTGAAAAATGCTACATCGATCCGTGCGAAATATTCGCGAATTCTGTACACGAGTGAAGTCGGTCATGCTATTTTTTGCAAAAAATAATTACTATTTTGAAATCGCCCACACCCAGATCCTAGAAAATTAACTCTTATTTTACTCAAAACAGAGCTTATTATGCCAGGTCGCGTTTGACTACATCAAACGATTATAGTAGATAAACATTCGTCCGTTCGGGTCACCCCATGTTACCTAATAAAGAGAGAGACAAAATTTGGCTTAAATTTTATCTCTCTCATACACTGTCACATTAATAATGATGAAAAGTTACGGTATGATAATTTTCAAAAATTGTTATTTTTGCAATGCCAGCTGTTAACTCAAATAAAGTTAGAAATTCAATGCCTATGTACTCAAAAATTAAATTAAAAAATATATTGGCACCACCGACTTCCACCATGTACAGAATTCGAATAGTTTGCATGAATCGATTTATCATCCATGTACAGTTTTTTTGATTTATCTAAATGGGCTTAGCTAATTTCGAGAAGTTTTAAATGGGACCACATTGGGAGTATATTCTTTTGAAACGAAAAAGATTTTTTTTTTCATTTCAAAAACTATACAGGGTTATTTCTAATCAACTAGCATCTTTTTAGGGGCTTATTCTGTACATCAAACCTAACAACTTTTGTTCTGCGACTTTTGTCAAAACTAAAAAATATCGTATTTCCATAGAAAAATATCGTTCACCCGCGACAAAATGAACGGAACAGCTGATTTTTAATTTTGAGTTTTGACAAAAGTTGTTACTTTTGATGTACAGAATAAGCCTCTAAAGGGATGCTAATTTAGAGAAATAACCATCTATAAAGCGTTGGCTGTTTTAAAACTACGCCGGAAGCAGTTCTCATTGGTTAAAATGCAGCTGGTTGTAAAATCGGCCAATCATAAACCAGAGAAATGTTATCCTTACAAGTACTAGAAAATATCATTCGACATATTATATATTTAAAAACAAGATTAAAATTTTATGCAACGAATAAAAATCATGACAATAGGCAGACCTTCTGAAAGCGACTGGTCATGTGATAGCTACTGTAACTGTGAGTAGGTATAACTTATTAATAAAATCTAAAAAATTAGAAAATCTGGATTCGGCTAGTGTGCCAGCCGTGTTACCAAAATTTTCAGATAAAATTTGATTTAGCGGCCGTATAAACTGCCAAATGCTAAGACGAACCGTGACGGATACACACTACACTCACAGACACCCACATACATAATAATACCTACTACTGCATTCGTATCAACATCGTCTTCAACTCAGTCAACATTCAAATTAAATTCGTAAAAATAATACATAAAATGATTATCTATCTAGCTTATTTTCAGCACGCATTTATTATCTTTTATAAGCATTGCAATTCAACGTGGCAATGCTGCCAGCATGCTGGGCACGCTGCCAACTGGCAGTGGGCTTGAGCACTTGGATTATCTTTAGACCTTTAAAGGTCTGTGGATGATCCAATTGCTTTCTATGTAGTAGTAGTGTAGGTAGTTTTAGCATTTAAAGTAGTGTTGTATCTTATTGTAGTTAATAAAGGCACTTTTGCCCGTTAACATTCAAATGGACATTGTCATCTTAGCTATAGAACAAAACGACTTTTATCGTATCTAAAAATATACCTACTGTCCCATTGAAAAATATTGTTCACCCTCGACGAAATGTAAGGAACAGCTGTTTTTAGGGTTCCATACCTCAAAAGAAAAAAACGGAACCCTTATAGGATCACTTTGTTGTCCGTCTGTGTGTATGTCAAGACTCTTTATCTCCGGAACGCGTAAAGATATCGAGTTGAAATTTAAACTGTGTACGTATATCTATGATCTCTTACAGTTGTGTAAAGGAAAAACTTCTCATTTATCATATAAAGAAGTTAGAGCCGTTTATGTCGTAAAAAACGCATATATTGACACTCACAAAAATCAAAACCTGGGTATCAAAAAACGGGTACTTCCCGTTGACATAGAACTATGAAATTTGGTAAAAAGCATTGTCTCAAAGTACACATATAGGAATAAATCTGAAAACTGAACATTTTTATTTAAATCAAAACTAATAGGGCTTCAAAATTCACAAAATATGGGTTCAAAATTCAAAGTGCGTAAATCGTATCATGTAAAGTAACATATAAAAGAGCTTCATTAGCACATGCTAAAACAGGTTTTTAATTATTTTAACAATTTTCGATGAATGACAAGAAAAGTAAAAAAAAAACAACTTTTGTCGATGATGATGATGAGTATAGAGATTTTAACAACGTACTTCCCAATTTTGTGAAATTTTCTGGATTTGTACGGAACCCTCGGTGTGCGAGCCTGACTTGCACTTGTCCGGTTTTTTTTGTGTTGACAAAAGTCGCAGACCAAAAGTTGTTAGTTTTGATGTACAGAATAAGCCCCTAAAAGGATGCTAATTGTCAGAACCCTGTATTTTTTCTTGGTTGTTCCATTCACCAGAGCTGCTCCATAGATAGAATAAGTACTTATAAATATAGGGAACAGCGGTTTTTTCTACAATTTCGGGTTGATCCCGTAGTAAAAGTGGTTTATAACAATAAATGCTAGATATTTATAAAGATGACCTACTTCTAAAAGTTGTCTCCGCACTTTTGCAAAGTAAAAGATTCTAAGGCCATTACAAGAAATGTAATAAAACTGACTCCTTTGTAGGTACAGTCTGTTCCGTAACTGCTGAGATTGAGCAAATTGAAATCTATTGAAGAAATTGGCACAAGTCGTAAAAATAATACATAAAAATGATTATCAATTTTCAGCACGCATTTATTATCTTTTAAAAGATTGATAGATAGATAAACTCTTTATTGCACACCACGAAATAAACAAAAAGAAAAAACAAAGATACATAAACAGTGTAACAATGGGCGGCCTTATCGCTGAAAGCGATCTCTGCCAGGCAACCTTAGGATGAAGAGAACAGAAAGCGTAGAAATAACGGACGGGGTGCGCATTAGTCAAAAATATAATTTATATTATACAACATAAACATACATAGATACTAATGACATTTATATAAATACTTAAATTACCAAAAAATAAAGAAAACAATACATAAAAAAATTATAAAAGAAACCTATGACAAATAATAAACTAATGCATAATAAATTACAATATACTTACTACTAACAGGTCTTTGAATTACATACATCATTTTACATACACATTTACATAAATAACAACAACAACAGTTACATAGTTAAAGAATTGATAATTTCTGCAGGTAATGATTTTTAACCTGATCTTTAAATACATTCAGTGATTGAGCTTTTGTGACAGTAACGGACAAGGCATTCCATAACTGGACTGCCTGAAAGGCAAATGAACGGCCATAAAAAGTTTCACACCGTGCGGTAGAGGTCATAAGGGAAAGGTTATCCTTGGATGGAGGGGAAGGGAATGAGCATCACGCCAGAAGGAAAAAGAGTCTCGTAGCATGGGGTAGAAGGATTGAAGAGGATGTTATAAAGAAGATTAATGATATGAACATTCCGACGAAGACGAATTGGAAGCCACTTGAGCTTAGTACGAAAATGAGTAAAAGCTAAAAATATAGTATTTTTAAAGCAAACCTATTACTCGTAGGTAATAGGTTTGCTTTAAAAATACTAGATGATATAATTATATTCGTCAGAGGTCGTCGCGACCCTAGGTCTCAGCGGTTACGGAACGGACTATACGTATATCACAGATTGTTCGTAGGGGCCTTAGGAGCTCGTGGTACGCGCCCAGTAGGGTAACGATACATTTGTCTTGTAGGCTGCAGTGCATCCCACCTGTGCTTGAATATGACAAACGACCGCAGGCTGCCCCTAATGATCTGCTCTGTGGAATATGCCTAGGAATACGTACGGTGTATGAATGATATTATGAGGAGTTAGTACAAGTTTACATGTAAGTTGAAACTACAGTAGTTTCCGTATGGCTAGTTTCCGTAAGCGCCCCTGGCGGAAACGAGGAAGAACTAACAAAAATGTATGGAGCCACATGTGAACGCGCACTGGTAAGTAAACTATGCTAAATCTGTACTAAAAGCTCTGTGGTATGGATAAAATGCTATTAAACATCAGAAATGTATTAAATGTGCCGGGCAGGGCTGGATTTAGAAGCGTGGGGGGCCCGGGGCTACAAAATAGCGGAGACTCCTTTCATGCCGGGCTAGTATGTATACGCTCCAAGAAATAATTTCTTTCGACGTGTCAGGACGAGACCAAGTTATGGTGAAATATATGTGTGTCACTTTTTCATACGTCAACAAAACTATTTTCGTGGTTGTTTGCTAGATAGTCTCCCGACGTCGAAAGCCTTGTCCATCGCTTCGCCAAATCGCGGGACTATTCACGAAATACATTTTAGCACAAATAATATAGGAAGAAATGGGCAAGTGTGGATGAGATTAACTCAAGATTGGGAATAATGGCACATAAAAGAGGAGGCCTATAGAATCAGAATCATTTATTGACGTATCGAGCTTAATACTATAATTAAAAATACACAATCTGTGTAATGATACATAGTACCGCCAACAATAGGTCTCGTCATTCAACTAAGAAAATACATAACTAATGTGTACAAAATTAAAACGAGTACAAATATTTAAAACAATTGATTAAAAAATAATACAAAATAATTCAATAAGATTGGGTGCTGTAAAGGGGCAATAAAATGTATAATAAATCTAAATAATATAATATACTCAGCAGTGAGTCGACACAGGCTGATGATGGTGATGATGATGAATAAAGGACGATTTTTGTAGAAATCTATTGTGCCCCGGCCAGTTGCCCCGTTTCCCCTCCCCTAAATCCAGCCCTGGTGCCAGTTTACTGATAATATAAACAACCTTCCTACGATTAGGTTAGAGCGCAAAATTCATGTTTTATTCGTTAATTTTTTTTAGCATTCTCATCATCCATAAACTAAGGTGTAAATCAGTTGATGCATTTCCGACCTTCAGCGTAAATTCTACTAAAGCCTACTAAACTACAGGCGCTGCAAGGCTAAGTACCTACCCCAAGGCTGCTTATTTCAGTCATAAAATAATTTTAATTCCCGTTGTTATCGCGAAAGTGTTGCCCTCTAGTGTAGTAATAAACTGCCGGCGAAGTCGTGAACTATTTGGTTATAATTTATGGTCTCGCTGCAGCGCCTTGAGACTGCAATTTACGTATTAATATACATTATTTGTTAATGCAGTTAGTATATTAGTGCTTTATATTAGAGCGTTCGTGTTGCCAGAATGAGCAAGCAGACAGGTTGCTTTGCAAAGTACCTACAAGGATTTTTTAGAGGTTTCAGAAGGTTATCAAAAGGAGGTAATTTAGACCATCATTGTGAAAATCTTTTATCTAGAAATAGTAGATTCTATAATCCGCCTTAACATACATTTTGTCGATTCTGAGTTCCAATTTTTAACCGACGAACCACCGGAGGAGGTATACAATTCGACGCGTATATATTTTTTATGTAAGTATAACCGCATAACTTTTTTCGCAGTAGTCCGATTTCAATAATTCTTTTTTTTATTGGAAAGAGTATACTTTGAAATTGGTCTCATTTAAATTTTATCGAAATCAGCTGAGCCAATTTTGATAAATCAACAATAATGTGATAAATGCTACATCGATCCGTACGAAATATTCGCGAATTCTGTACACGGGTGAAGTCGGTCATGCTAATTTTTGCAAAAAATAATCTTGTATGTGGACGAGCTGATTCTTTTTTCTCATAAGTTTGCGTTGTTAACTCAAAGCTAGGTGGTTTCGCAAACGATTTTTTGTCACATAATTATACCATTTCTTAGATATAAGTCGCCAAAGTTGAAGAGAGTGTCCTTGATTTCTAAAGTAGGTATACAATACAAGTTGGAATCTTCAAACTTTCTGTATATAAAGACCACACTAAAAACAGTCCCTGAAAAATATTTTGAGCTCTGTGGGATTATATATTGTTGAGTTATGAAGGAAAATTAAAATTTTTAAGCATGCGCACAATTCAAAGGTTCTCCTCGATGGCTCAGTGGTTAGTGACCCTGACTCCTGGGTCAAAGAGGCGTGGGTTCGATCCCCACCCAGGGCAAATATTTATATGATGAACATAAGTGTTTGCTCTGTGTCTGGGTGTTATTTAGTTACTATCTATATAAGTATGTATTTAAAAAAAGTATATGTAGTATATCAGTCTCTGGCAGCCATATCACAAGCTTTGCTTAGTTTGGGGTCAGAGACCGTGTGTAAGATGTCCCAAAATATTTATATAAAAAAATATTTATTTATTTATCTCACAAATATATTTCTCAGCCAATGATGTTTTTCTAGCAATCAACCATTTAACGACATCATTAAAATTTGTTTTCATCATCATCATAATCATCGTCACCATCTACGGAAGCTTATCATACGAGTGTCTCGACACGCACTTGACAACTTATTTTTTGCTAATTTTGGAACATTGTACAAAGTCTGGGCCGACGGTGAAATATATTCAATTTACTTATTAGAAATACCTACAATGTTTTGTCAAAACTTTATGAAGTGAAACCCATAATTTCCATAGTAAAATGTTAATTAAAATTTATCAATAAGCTCAACGTGTAACCATTTCACACTTGAGCGCCTATCTTATAGATGGAAATCACTTGGTTAGAATTATTTGCGCTAAAATTATAATTACAGTAGAACTCCAATTATCCGAATTAATGGGGACCGGGACCCATTCGGATAATCAAATATTCGGATAATCGGATTTTTTTTAAAAAAATTGCCTTTGGAGATAATAAAAGCTTCGTTTTGATATTGCACTATTTTTTTATTGAATTAAATGAAAGAAACATGAAATTTTCACATGTTTTAAAAATAAATAAAATGTACTTATGTACAAGTTTAGAAATAAAAATCATTGTTTTTTAAACATCTCCGTCAATGTAAGCTGTTTTGCGGTCTTTTTTGTGATTCGGATAATCGGCGATTCGTATAGTCGGAGTTCGGATAATTGGAGTTCTACTGTATTATATTCGGAACTTTATTTTATTATGACCGGAGTAAGGAGTCCTAAATAAGGAGTTCCGTAGAAGCATCAAAGAAGAGTTAAAATGGTAGTGGGCAGGGCACATAGGAGGCTTGATATCCGATGGGGTTGAAAAGTTCTCGAGTGTAAAACACGTACCGTCAAGTACAGCGTAGGACGTCCACCCATTAGGTCGACAGATGATCTCAATAGTATAGCAGGATGGCGCTGGATGCAGGGCACTTCCAACCGATCTTATTGGCGGTCTACAGGGTTATCTGCTTATCCTATCCTACTAATATTATAAACGTGAAAGTTTGTGAGGATGGATGGATGGATGGATGGATGGATGGATGGATGGATGTATGGATGTTTGTTACTCTTTCACGCAAAAACTACTGAACGGATTGAGATGAAACTTTGCAATAATATAGCTTATATATCAGAATAATACATAGGCTATAAATTATAATGATATATTGAATATGCGGGCGAAGCCGCGGGTAAAAACCAGTCCTATATAAATCCGAAAGGAGGTAATTAAGAACATCTTTTTGAACAACTTTTACGATGGGACCAACCCGGAAAATCGACCAAATTTATGATAAGTAAGTAGTTCAGCAGATTATTTTTCTTGAATTTCTGATTGGCCCCTAGTAAAAGTTTTTAATAATGATGGTCTGAATCACCTTCTTTCCGCTTAGTACACCAGTTCTGGATAACGTTGTATAAGGAAGGCCTATATTCAACAGTGAACGTCCGATGGCTGATGGATTGAGCGAGGAAACCACAGGGTTAAAATACATACCAAGAATCCAAATGAAAATCTCCTTCTTCTTTGGAAATCAGTTAAAATACGTTATTAAAGCCCAATCTATCACAGAAGTAGATCGTAGTTTAAACTTTAATAATAAACAGCGAATTCACGATCGCTTGAACTGGCCGTGCCAGGGGCGGACTGGGAACTTCTGTAAAGCTTCGCAGGGCTGGCACCTGCCAGATTACAAATTACCTAATAAGGAAGTTTCCCGTTTTCAATTTTATTAAATAACACCAAGTCTGCAATAAATTATGGTGTTTTTATTTTTCAATTATCTTCAAAAATGACGGAGTTATTTATTTTTAAACATGACCGCACGAAATAAAAAAACCTCGCAACGGAATACGCGTGTGACGTCACCCGACCCAGGAGCCGCGCCGTGGGTTGGGCGGGAGTAAGGAAAAAAGTAAATAAAGTGCTTCATTTTCTATACCGGGTATTTTTCCAAGCCACGAATACGTTCTAGGATATCATTGTACTCATCTTTATGTTATGATCAACATTTGCTATGGGCCTAACCCCCCAATATAACGAATAAAAAGTCAGCATTCCCATAAATTTGTCGTGAGTAAATGAACTTTATATCTAAATGGAACAAGATTTGGTGAATTGAATAGAATGACAATGAGGACATTTTATAAGTCACACAAAAACCTAATACATACCTGCTATACAAATAATTGACCAAGCGGCGGATTTACAAGCAGGCTGAGTAGGGTGGAGCCTAGATCGATAGATTTTAGGGGACGGCAAATTTTGGACCAAGTAATTTTATTATTTTTAAAAATAAAAATTTATTTTCACAACTGATTGTCTAAAGAATAACTATTTTTCCCAAAAAATGGCAAAAGCGCCTTCCAACGTGTACAAAATGCGAATGTTTCACTAGAATTGTTTACATAACATACTTAACGTTTTTTCACAAACGCGGCGGCTCAGCCGATTTCTGTAAAATTTAAATGGACCCTTTCGAACTATAGAAGAATTTTTCAATTCGGTTCCCTATTGGCGAAATTATCGTTGAACATACACAAAAACACATACAGACGAGCATAGAACCTCCTCCTTTTCGGAAGTCGGTAAAAAAACTATATTATTTACACTAACCAAAGTCAGTCTAATGGTGGTAAATATATAAATGCGCCACTGAATTGAACAAGCAAGCGAAACGTGACTGGCTTGAAATTTTGAAATAAAATGTCATCTGTCCGGATGTTAATAGTTTTTTTCTCGCGTACAGGTCTCATTTTTTAACGAATCTTGAGATAACTTGGTACACGGTTATGATGCTTGGCTTCTGGACAATGTTTCGTATCCATATCTTAGCAAGATTTACGAGTATGAACCGTCAAGAGCGAGTCGAGATATAGGCTTATGAAGATTAATTTAAGGAGAGGAGTCGCGACTCGCGAGGTCTACTGTTAGGAGAACTATTAGTTAAATACTTAATAGTTATGTGTTTGTTATACAACAATGCAAAAGTAGATTGTATCATATAGGAGCAAAATAATATTTTTACGGCAGACCGAAGTGAGAGTAGAATCCCGAGCATAGCGAAAGATTCAAAGTACGTCGCCCGAGCCAAAAATATATTTTGCGCCCGAGTGGTATACTCTACTTTTCATCACCTCTATGAGATAATAAAAGGCGCCTCATATTTTATTGTAATATTATTATTTAATAAAACGTGGAGTAACAACTAAATTGAAATTAAATGGTATCTAATAATAAATAAAAACTTATATTTACATTATTTTCATTCATTTTCTTGACGCTGAACACTAATACAAATACTTCCAAATTCAAAAAGTGTGCGGCAAAGATAAATCCGGCACACTTATAAAGTTCCTTATAGAAAACGCCTCCTTTGGGCGCACTTAAAGGCGAACCAAGGAGTCCTTTTCGAATAGATGTGATGAAAAGTTGATTTTTAACCGCGTGCTCAATTCTAATGACCGAGCAAGCGAAGGATTCTAATTTTTTTTTATGTATTCACAAACTTAGTGCACGCCTTGTTCTAAATTCAATTTTACTTTACCCTCTAGCGGATAAAAACGGCTTTTGCACTCAGATTTCGAAGAGCAAAAATACTCTTTCTGAAATAGGGGGATGAAAAAATATTGCTTTAGTGGCAGCCCTATAAAACTACCCTGGCACAGGCCGCGCCGAGTGGAAGGCCCTAGAGTTGGCGGCGCGCCAACGCCGAATTAATATCTAGCCAAATTAAGAACGCTTTACAGGTACGGCATTGTTTTTAAAGTGCCACTAACTCGAGGGAGAGGTATTCTTATTACTAGACTTAATTAAGTGGATTTTATACGCCATTTTTGTTATAGAGAAGTCGAGTTAGTAATTTGCGCATTACTAGCGTGAAGTCGCGGGTTAATTTCTCAGTGCTGTAACAAGATAATTATTTTTTGCACAAAATAGTATGACCGACTTCACCCGTGCACAGAATCATTACATCCGCTGTCTGTACCCATGTATGCTTATATCTTTAAAACTACGCAACGGATTTTGATGCAGTTTGTTTTAATAGATAGAGTAATTCAAGAGAAATGTTTATATTATGTATGTGTTGCCTGTGCGAAGCTGGGTCGCATCGCTTGAACGCAAATACTATGCACGGATCGATGTAGCATTTTTCACATTATTGTTGATTTATCAGAAATGGATGAGCCAATTTCGATAAAATTTAAATGATACCAATTTCGAAGTTTACTCTTTCTAATAAAAAAGAATTATTGAAATCGTACTACTATGAAAAAGTTATGCGTGGTTATACATACAAAAAAATATATATATACGCGTCGAATTGTATACCTCCTCCGGTGGTTCGTCGGTCAAAAATTAAAACATGGATACAAATTACTTCTATTCGTGCGACATATTCAAAGTCTGTAAGTACCTACACGGTAGAAGTCGGTTGTGCCAATTTTGGCGAAAATATTACATCTGCGGCTAAAAATTATCCATTTAATCTGACTTTTGCCTAATGGATTAGTTGATTGCCCACTGGCCATCATGGCCCATCGCAGCCCAAACGCCTGCAGCTGCGTTCGAAATTTAATTAATCAATTTAGTGTCATCGCTGGTGGCGCCGTATGGCGCAGGCATCTGTCAAATTATGATTAACGACAAATATTTTGGCTTGTGTAAAAATATACATCCAATATACCTTTGTTACTAGACCCAGACTTTGTACCATGCTTTAAAATAAGCGTAATAATAATGTTTTGCAAAAAATAGCATGACCGATTTCACCCTTGTACAGAATTCGCGAATATTTAGCGCGGATCGATGTAGCATTTTTCACGTTATTGTTTATTTATCAAAAATGGCTCTGCCGATTTCGATAAAATTAAAATGGGACCGATTTCGAAGTATACTCTTTCCAATAAAAAAAGAATTATTGAAATCTGACTACTATGAAAGAAGTTATGCGTGGTTATACAAAAAAATATATACGCGTCGAATTGAGTACCTCTTCCTGTTCGTCGGTCAAAAATATGCCAAACAAATTGTTTGCAAAAACCGTCATTTAATTATCATTTACTTTCTGTTGGTATATAATAATTATGTCATTTCATTACGAATAAAAAATATTATCCTGCCTGAAACTAGTACAGTTTAGGCCGTTATTTAAGAAAATACCTACCAACGCATATTCGAATAATTATAGCAATTTCTGTAATAACAGAGAAAGCAATAGGCCGACAGGTCGGTCCTAGCGTCGGAATTTATACAAGCCATTTAATTATTACAACAAAGCAATGTAACGCTTTGTCCAATTGGATTCACATTCTTCGGCGCACCCTGTATGAGGTACAGTCAGCAGCAAATATCTGAAGCTTTTGGATAAACTACCAGACTTGTTATATTTTTGGATAAACTACCAGACTTGTAATATTTTTGGATAAACTACCAGACTTGTAATATTTTTGGATATACTACCAGACTTGTAATATTTTTGGATAAACTACCAGACTTGTAATATTTTTGGATAAACTACCAGACTTGTAATATTTTTGGATATACTACCAGACTTGTAATATTTTTGGATAAACTACCAGACTTGTAATATTTTTGGATAAACTACCAGACTTGTAATATTTTTGGATAAACTACCAGACTTTTAACACTTTTGGATAAACTACCAGACTTGTAATATTTTTGGATAAACTACCAGACTTGTAATATTTTTGGATAAACTACCAGACTTGTAATATTTTTGGATATACTACCAGACTTGTAATATTTTTGGATAAACTTCCAGACTTTTAACACTTTTGGATAAACTACCAGACTTGTAATATTTTTGGATATACTACCAGACTTGTAATATTTTTGGATATACTACCAGACTTGTAATATTTTTGGATATACTACCAGACTTGTAATATTTTTGGATAAACTACCAGACTTTTAACACTTTTGGATAAACTACCAGACTTGTAATATTTTTGGATATACTACCAGACTTGTAATATTTTTGGATAAACTACCAGACTTTTAACACTTTTGGATAAACTACCAGACTTGTAATATTTTTGGATAAACTACCAGACTTGTAATATTTTTGGATAAACTACCAGACTTGTAACATTTTTGACCGACGAAACGGAGGAGGAACTCAATTCGACGCGAATATATATTTTTTTTTATGGATAACAACGCATAACTTTTTACATAGAGGTCCGATTTTAATATTTTTTTATTGAAAAGAGAGTTACTTCGAAACTGATCCCATTAAAATTTTTAGAAATCGGCTGAGCCATTTTTGATAAATCAACAATAATGTAAAAAATGCTACATCGATCCGTGCGAACTATTCGCGAATTCTGTACACGGTTGAAGTGGTCATGCCATTTTTTGGCGAAAAATAATTATTCATATGAAACTTTACACGTTCATAATAGCAAGTCGCAAATATGTAATTAGGCTAAGCTTTGCCAAATAAAGATCATCCATCCATCCATCAGCCAAAGGACGTCCACTGCTGGATATAGGCTTCTCCTATGGATCTCCAATAAGACCGGTTGGAAGCGGCTTGCATCCAACGCGATCCTGCGGTCTTAATGAGATCATCCGTCCACCTTGCGGGTGGACGTCCTACGCTGCGCTTGCCGGTACGTGGTCTCCACTCGAGAACTTTTCGACCCCATCGGTCATCAGTCCTCCGCGCTATGTGCCCTGCCCATTGCCATTTCAACTTGCTAATCCGTCGGGATATGTCGGTAACCTTGGTTTTTCTGATTCCTGATTCGATCCCGCAGAGAGACTCCGAGCATAGCCCTCTCCATAGCACGTTGGGCTAATTGGAGCTTACTGATAAGGCCATAGTGAGAGACCACGTTTCTGTGCCATAAGTCATCACTGGCAACACAAATAAAGATATTGATTTTGAATAATTGATAAAGATATAGTTCGTCAATGATCCGCGTGACGTCGCAAGTGCCATACAGATGTATAGACGAACGAGGCGACGTCACATCACAACCCCCCCACTCCCAAATTTTGACAAAGTTTGCCTTTACCATTTGTTGTTTGATTAGCAAAAGAAAAAATTACGTGTCCAATATTTTTTGATAATCTAACTCACGGACTAATTTTAATAATAACGATTTTTTTACCCAGCCTAACCTATACTAAAGAAAACACCGGTTCTTACTCACGTATAATATCGCGGCCAGGCCACTGGGAACCCGTTGGGAACTGGTGCGCGTGCACCAGTCGACGGGAGCGCGCGTATTCCCTGACGAAGGAGTACTAATTACTCTGAAACCGGTCGGGTTCCCAGGGGCCCGGCCGCGATATTATACGTGAGTAAAAACCGGTGTTTTCTTTAGTATAATGAATTCTCACGCGAGTTTTAATGAAGTGATTCAAGCCTAACCTCTCGAAGAAATTTTCCATAAATTTTGTGGTTGAGAATTGCCTCAAGTGATAAGCGTCATCTCTCTGAGTGTCAAGTGGGAGATTCGCAAATCAAATCGAATTACTTTTACGTCGCGTTGACCGAGCGCGCCGTGCACACACGCGAGCACATTGACACACACGCTTGAATTAGTCAATCGCAGCCGTTGTCGCGCTCGTGTTCGATCGGTTTGGCGCTCGTTACATTACCGTAAAAAATACTCACACCTAGCTATTCAGTTTTCTGTACGTGACACAAAATGGCGCTGTGCCATTTTCATAGAAATCACATCAAACGTTAACGCGATCGAGCTCGAGCGAGAATCTCGCACTTAGTCCTCTGGTATCTCTATGTAGCTGACTGTACCTTCCCTGCGCACCTTGCACCATTCATCATAGCAGAGACAATGGAAGTTCCAAAACGGCTCTAAAACGGCCCAAAATGGCCGAATAACAGAATACTCCTCGCATACCGCCCTGATGAATGGTCTAACTAGGCAGTAAGGCCATTCTTAATGATTGATAGTGGGGCTCAAACCATACACGGGTAGAAAAGAGAAAGATATACTATAGATAGATGCGTTTTCTGTACCGTTATTTTCAGGGCATTTTTTTCACCGGTCAACGGACCGTCAATTAACAATTTTTTCCCAGTGTTACTACCAATCTTGCTACCAGTAGTAAGAACAGTAAATGAATTACCGTTGTTACTACTGCAGTTGAAAGTTGGTACGTCAACACACGTTCATTATAAACACAACACCACCGCGAATCCGGTGAAAAAAACGGTCCGTTGTCCGGTGAAATAAATTGCTGTGAACAAGCGCTCTCAAACCATATTTTAAAGAGCGGTACATTGACTGCGTCACAGCAGTTTGTGCACATTAAGTGCATTACTTTAGCTAGCCCACTAGTCAAGCGTGCGACCACCAAAAGCCACGAAAAGAACTCATTTCGACGTGTGAAAAAGTGACAGATATATATGTACTTTGTCATAACGCTGTCTCGTTCTGACACTACAAACGAAATAATTCGTGGCGCGCATGCTAGCCCGGCAGGATGCGGATTTTCTTGTCT
This sequence comes from Hypomecis punctinalis, assembly GCA_949316475.1. NCBI lineage: Eukaryota > Metazoa > Arthropoda > Insecta > Lepidoptera > Geometridae > Hypomecis > Hypomecis punctinalis. The sequence goes on from OX438822.1 coordinate 12,883,020, forward strand.
GGGTACTAACTCACATTTCATTTAAGCATTGATCTAGTATTTGTTTATTTATTTTATCTATTTACAGTAAAATATAGCTTTACAGATTACACGAAATCCAATACGCTACATTTTATACTTTACCTAAAATACTATATACATAACAGGTACTTAGACACTATACCTACTAAAAATATAGGAGCACAAAATAATCAACAATTTAGAATAGTATGTACACAAAAGCTTTAGTCTATCTTATTAATTTACCATAGAAAAATCCTGTATGTGTATCAGAATTCAATAAAGTATTTATTTAACTAAAAACACTGAAAAAAATGAATTTACTGAACAGTTTAGCTATTTTTCATTTAGCTAAACTTTAGTAGTTGCCACCTAAAGTTTAGCTTAATCAACAAAATACTTCGGTTACTAGTAGCTCATTAAGTATAGTAAAATATTTGTTCAGTTAATAAGTACAAAATTTACGGTAATATGCTACTAAACGAATTTACTAAATGCATTTTTACATAACTGCTCGGCTATTATAGCTAACCGATTAGCTATAAGTAGCTTAATAATATTGTAGAATAATAATGTAGTGTTTTGTAGATTTAGCTATTTATTTTATTTCAGGTTCCTTACTTTTTTACATAACTTTTCATTTAGCTAATATTAACCAAGCATTTAGCAGTCCTTCGGTAGCTAAACAGTTGTGTAAAATTTTACGTGAACGAAGATGAAAATCGCTTGATCCACTTTTGTGCATAGTACTACATAGTTAATAATATAATAATCTTTATTCAAGTGCACTCTTAAGTTACATTGGTAAACATAAGTTTCTACTTTGGCATTCTTAACACTGTCTTCTCGTATTACGTTGTATTACGATAAATGGTTAGAAAAAACCGAAAACATTTCAATGCTAAAGATTCAATGTTCAATTAGGCAGTACATAATTCACAAAGTGCCTCTTTTACCCTACTGCCAAAGAAGGATTGTTTTACAAGGTAGATCTAGATACTGTCAAGTAAATAAAAAGAAAAATCAGTAAATAAGACTAATTACCTAACATACATAAAACCTATGTATACCAAAAGGATGGCAAACAAACCAGTTTTCACTATTTGTCATCGGATCACCAAGTTAGCCACACAGAACAGACCCTGGTACCAATAGAACATTAAAGCATCAGTTAGTACAAAATACCTACCACCGATATTTTTATATTAGGTACAATACGACGTTATCAGTGAAAACAATAAGATTCGGGGCTAAAAGTGAAACCAATCTTGACGGATCGGCTATGCGCTTGTGGCGACGTTTTTTGTTTACCCCTTCACAATAGATGAGCAGTCTTAATTAGTGTTTCAGTACCTACTGGAAAACAGTGGGCCCCAAACTAGGCTAAGCCTGTATCTTGGGTATGTTTGATTCAGCCTATAAGTTGGTACTTATAGGCTGAATCAAACATTTAGTCGGCCGAGAAATTAGCTACAAGCTTCGGGAAAGCCAATCCTCAGTTTAGGATTGGGTTATCCGCAGTTTGTAGGTTGTAGCTAATTTCACACACAGCCGCAAACAAGTTTGATCCGCCCTACATAACGTATCTTATTCATTGATGGCCTCGTGGTTCCCGCGGGAGTTGTGCTCCCATCTACCCGCAGGTTCATATCGACGTGTCCAATAAACCACACTCGAAGCTCCTCTTTACTCCTGTTTGCCTGGTACCAGTAGTGACATCATGGTACTCATAACGGTTAACAAATTTTGTTTTTAAACTTTCGCGTTTTGAAAATAATCGTAATTTTAGTGCGCGATAAGTCCCGTAGTATATAATAATAATCATGGTACTCAACACCTACTCACTGTATTTAGTATTGTGGAGTTGGTTATAAAAAAAGTTAGTTATAATTGTGAGTACATAGATACCATTATTTTAAAAAGTTGCAATTTTTTTCACTACATCTTGTGTTAGGTAAGTACCTACAGAAGTCTTATATGCCTAAGATGGCTCAACAACTCATGTCATACAGGCTACAGTTCGTATCTTATTGATGGCTGCGAGGTTCCCGCGGGAGTTCTGCGTTTTCCCGTCTTCCCGCAGGTTCATATCGACGTGTTCAATAAACCACACTGAAGCTTCCTCGGCTCGTGTGAAGTCTTGTGGGAACGTATCGTTTTTCCCCGGTTTTAGCGAACTGCTTGCGGGAAAATTGTCAAAAAGTGTGTTTACACCATCGAGCAAGTCAAAAAACTGTCTGAACCAAAACCTTGCCCAAGCCAAGTAGTGGGCAGGCTTTTAGTTAGTTGTATGGTTATTGCAAGCCGACCACAACGCCAAAGTGTTCGGTAACAAACACTAGTTAAGTAACATAACGGCGAGATTAAAGGAAGTGTGTCGTTTTCTTGAAGTTTTTATTTTCATTTAAGTGAGAATCAAACCCACGTCTCTTTGATCGTGGAGTCAGTGTCACTAACCACTGATCCACCGAGGCAGTCAAAATATGATGGGGTGCAGTTGTACACAACGGTTGGAACACGAGTCGGGAGATACGAGTATTCAGAAAACAAAGATATTCCATAAATTCCTAGTGTTAATTACACCGTTTTGGTTTCTAAAATACCGCAGTATAACCAAAACAGACAAAACAGGTCATAAATAAAGCCACAGAGCCTCCCCGTTTTACCCCCATTTCTTGCGAAAAAAGCGACCTTTACTTTTTTTAAGAATCAACACACGACTTGAAGCTGAGACCTTCGCTTCGGTCAACAAAATGTAACAAAGACATTCCACAGACTCGTCCTAGGGCTAATTACACCGCCCTGGTTTCTAAAACACCGCAGTATAACCAAAACTGACAAAACAGGTCATAAATAAAGCAGAGCCCCCGTTTCACCCCCATTTTATTATCTGCTCTCAATACCCGAATTACCATTCGGAATTGAATACGGACCATAAATTCAGTGGCATTGTAAGGAGTGCAGCGCCAACCAACGGCGTAATAGATGACTTTTGTTGGTCTAAAATGAGAGGTGTAATATTGTTAGACGTAAATTTGGTAAACGCGACAGCTTCACAACCGATTTCCAAATAGTAGGAAGTTCTCAATTCATCTGAAAACTTATTTATTCCGATGTTATCAGATATGTCCGTCAATGGGTCAAGTTCATAATGAATTAGTCAATAGTTGCCAATGTTTTTATGCTCTTTTGGGACAGCTAAGTATAAATAGAGCCGATTATATATAAAGAAAATAAAAATAAAATCAGCTTTAAAATAAAGAAGTTCCAAGCATATTTATTTTCTTGCTAGACAAAGAGCGCACTATAGCAGACTATGACGTCACTGCATGTAAGAGCTGTAAGTGTCAAAAATTCGTCATACAATGGTATGCTCTGTGGGAAAGGGACAAGACATCCCCTATAATTATACAAACTGATATCTCTGAACTTGATAAACGGATTTCATTCATTAATCCTAACACTTTTATTGGCCCAGGGTAGTCGTCTGGTAATTTATTAACGTAACCAGTAGATATATTATACAGGGTTATTTCTAATCAATTAGCATACTTTCAGGGGCTTATTCTGTACATCAAAACTAACAACTTTTGTCCTACGACCTTTATTAATTCTCAAAAAAAATGTTGTTCCATGGAAAAATAACGTTCACCTGCGACAAAATGTACGAAACAGCTGATTTTTTTTTGAGTTTTGACAAAAGTCGCAGAACAAAAGTGGTTTGTTTTGATGTACAGAATAATCCTCTAAAAGGATGCTAATTGATTGGAAATAACCCTGTAGGTATGTAGTAGGTAAGTAACCACATTGATTTGCGACAAAAATGTCTCATACGTTTTTCCACTGTTGTTACTTGTGTTGTTACAGAAGAACTTATTTAATCTTATTTTATTGTATGGAGAGGAAAAACTTTGGTGAAACACCGTGTGCATAGATAAAATGACGCATGTAGTGTAGGTTGTTCATTTAGTACAACCTGAGAGCAGTGGAACGGAAAGCGCTGATAACAGAGTTGCTGCACGCTTGCACGTTTATTTATGGGCTGAATCAAATAACTTGGCGGCTGTGACGTTAGCTACAAGTATAATATGGATAGGTAACCAAACCTGATCAAAGCTCCTTTAAGGCGCCACAGTATCAGCGTAATTTTTCATAAGTATGTGCGGGCGAAGACCAATACACCCCCGGGTTCGCCCGATTTTTGCTTTCAAAAATCAATATAAAATTGATATCACCACTTTTTCCTAAATTTTAATGATGAATAACAGATTAAAAAAAAATTGTAAACGTGTAGAAAAGTGCTCAAAAATGCAATAAACTTTCTTAGAAATCATGAATTTGTTCTAAAAAGCGGTATCTTCGCATTTAATTTCTATCGAGCGAAGTTTTTTAAATTGTGTTTCGAGTTATTGAATCCCCTACCGTATAGTTTTAAGAATATTGTGTATTTTATTTTTATTCGAAAACTTCAAGGTTTGATGGAGAAAAGTCCGTTTAACTAGGGCTCTATACAGGTATTTTGAGATTGGATTGCGGCTTAACATCTGCGCATCATCTTTATTTATTCCTGTATCTATTTCAGAAAAAAAATTCAGGCGGCTTCAATTCTCTGACACCAGGGCTAGCCACACGGCCTATACAAAATTGGTACTTACTTTTTCTAGTACTCAGTTTCGCGGGTTGAAATAGCAAGTGGCTGTTGAACCCTTGTCCAGAGCCAGCCTAGTTAAATAATTTATAAGACGCAGTGCAAGTTTATTTTTACTAAAGGTTCCGTACCACTAATGGATTTTAGTATTGCAGTTGGACGACTAAATTTAACATACCTAGAGCTAAAATTTAGAACAAAAATTCGCAAAAAGCCATCTGTAAATACAAAATGGCATCCAAATTGTTATAACTATTTTTAAAGTCTAAAATATTATTTGTGGGTTCTTGGTTTGTTTGTTAATTTTACTCTTTCACGCAGTGATGGAGAGACGGATCGGCTTGATTTTTTGCACAAGTATAGAGTAGAAGTCACAGAGCTTACTAGATGACAACCCGGAGTCGCGCGGGTGAAATGTGACTCATAATAATTTTGCTGTTACTCGATCACCATCTTAACGAAGAGAAGAGCCCTTCGCTGCATCCATTTTCCACAATTATGACAATGTTTACCAAATGCAAGGAGATTCGGCTGTTAACAAAATGATGTAGGTATCATCAAGCAAAACAATTATGAAAGACATTTGTTGAGAATAAAACCGTCCCTGCGCGCGAGTTACTCAGCTCGGTGCAAGTACGGCAGTGTGTGACTGGGACGCCGTCGCGGATGACGTCTGCGGAACGATTCTAGGATTAGCGGCCTAATTCTTAGTGTGCCAATTATATTAAGTGGGGCGCGGATCGCCTAATTTGTGTTGACTGTTGATTTGAAGTGCAAGTGATTGGCGGCGGATGCAATAGAATCCTGAAGACACCTCATCAGCTGTGAGTTCGTTCCATTTAGTTTTGGTCGACCAAGGGGGTAGGATTCGGGACGAGTTTAGGTTATTTCCAGGGTGGAATGAACTCGTCGGCTTGCGCCGCAGCATTCGCGAATTGATGGTAATCGAATTCCTATTGTTTTAATTATTATATGGGCCCAGCACGATTTAGTAGATTGGTTGGAGTCCAGTCTACCGGTATTTTTTGGCGGAAACATTTTGGTAGCAGAGCGTGGTTCTCACGAAGTGATTTTCGTGCCACGGAATTGAAAATTGCATTTAATATTGTATTATTTGTAAGTTAGATGTAAAATGCGGTCATTTTATTTGGTTGTTTTTTGGTTAAATTGTGGGTAAATCGTAAACTGACTTCATTTTACTGTGAAGGTTTACTACGATTGTGGAATAGTTTTGCATTGTATAGCACCTTATCGTAATAAATACGCGGTCGTATTAAAAGTAAAAGGTAGGTACATTTGTAAAACTCAACTCATTAGTTTGTCGTAAATAAATTACTATTAGCAATCTTAGTAGGGTTGCATATGGATAATTGTGTTGCATTATTGCTATTTGTTATTGTTTCGTATTTTCGCAATTGATAATTGTTTGTTTTGTAATTTTAAGTCGCACGATTGCGTGGTACTTATTGTTTACTTTAGAAATTATCCATAAGAAGCGTAGGCTTGGCTTTTAAATTGCTTCAATATTTTATTAGTCAATGGTAATTAACTAGGAATTGATTCGGTTTGTTTACATTAGAGTAGGTTGTGTACGCTTGCCGTTATCTTTATTAGTTTCATTTTAGTGCGCGGTCGCATTTAAAACTATACTTAAGTTTTAATAAAATTTAGGGTTCAGCTTAATATACCACGGGGTTCCGTACCATTTATATTAAAATTAAATTATAATTTCACTGTAGGTTATAATTGTGTACCTACTATTGTGATACTATTGTTTGCGATTGTTACCTATAGTTTGGGCTGTTGTCACTCGGGGTGTCACCAAGTTTAACTGTGTCATTTTTTGGTCTTTTATTTACGGATCACAGTTGTTTTTATTGTTTAATTTACGTTCCTTTTCGTTTCACTTACTTCGAATATGGCACGGCATGCGGCGAAGGACATTTTAGCCAAGGAGTTAAGATGGTTCCTTGGAGCTAAAGGGCTTATCGGTCGACCGGATCGGAAGTCTGCACTACGTCTACGCGCGGAAGCCGCGCGTGGCAGACTTGAGAGCGCTGAAGACGCTTTCATGACATTAATGGCCACTGATCCTTCGCCAGAGATATTTGCCAGTTATGAGGCAGATCTCAATCAAATCTCTGAAACATGTGATGAGATTATGGAGGCCGTGGAGGCCATGAAGGCGGCGCAGGTGGGTGGCCCGCCAGTCGCTGGTGGAACAAAGACAGAGCCGGGACATGGCGTCACGGGCCGGCTGCCAACTTTGGAATTACCCCATTTTAATGGGGACGTGGGACACTGGGTGTCCTTTAAAAATATGTTTATGTCGCTGGTCGACTCGCGAAGGGACCTGACGTCGGCACAGAAAATGGCGTATCTGTTGTCGACACTTGAGGGCGAGGCACAGTCGCTCATCCGGCATCTTCGGGTCGAAGATGATCAGTATAATACCGCCTGGGAGCTGTTGAACTCCCGCTATCAAAACGTCCGACTACTGGCGGACGTCCATGCGAGCCAGATACTGAATCTGCCGAAGATAGGGTCCAGGGCGGACCTTCGGCATAAGTTGCTCACGCCTCTAACAGTTGCGTGTAACTCGCTGCGCACTCTGGGGTTACCAGTGGACGAGTCGGCGAGTGGATACTTGCTCGTCCACCTAGTTTTAGGCAAACTCCCAGCCGAGCTGCGTTCGAGGTTCGAGCGAGAGCACGGTGCGGGTCCAGATGCTCAGGGTGTCGACGCCCTCCCCAAGTTCACGGATCTGGTGAAGTTCCTCGAATGGGAGGCCAGGATCGCCGAAACCTCGGCCCCGGAAGCTACCTCAAGTGCGCAGGGGCGCATCCCAGGGGGGCCTTCGGGAGGAGGAGGAAGGGCGCGGGGGAAGGACGTCCGCGCAACACCGAATTGGAAGTGCAGCAACAGGGTTGCTACATTGGTTGCCGGCGAGGCTCGAAGGGCTTGTCGGCATTGCGGCCAAGAAGGACATGGGCTGTTGCAGTGCCGCTCCTTTAAAACCTTGACGGTACCGGAGAGGCGCCGGTACGTTAAGAGCAGTAACCTATGCTTTTCGTGCGCTGGGGCACATTTTCACAGGGACTGCTCCGAGGCAAAACCGTGCACGTGGTGCGGAGGCGCGCACCACCCCATGCTATGCATGAACAAGGGTGACGCAGGCCACCAGGACAAACAGAAGGCGTCTGTCACGGGCGGGTGCGCTCCCCCCCGAAGCTCTTCTCCGAGGGACGGAGGAGGTGCCCGGGCACAAGGTCAAGTGCAACACAGGGGCTGGGGGGGGTCGTCCTCTAGTGAGCGCATTGGAGGGCAGAGCCCTCAGGTAACCGGACATGCGGCGGCCGCATCCGGTCCTTATTACGCTCGGGCGAGCATGGCCACCCACTCCAGGGCGGAGGGGTCGGCAAATTGTGATAAGGGGAAGGGGGCCTCGGCAACGGCGCCAATTGCGGTCGGCCATCCCCCATCACGAGGCCAGGAGGTAATGACCTCGCAACATGAGCGGTACTCGCCGCCCATGCATGAGTACCCACGGTTGGAGTATCACCCACCGTACTATCGGTCCGGCAGGGCTGCCGGGTACGTGGTGCCAGCGAGGACGCTGTGCGTGCGTCCCGCACGTCCCACGGAATATCAGGCCTATCCAAATTGTTCTCCGCCAGCTAGTCAATAGCTAGCTGGTTCCTCTGAGGCAATAGGCCCACAAACTGTGCTGTTACCTACCGCGGAGGTCCGCGTTTGGGGTACAAGGGGGGACAGCGTACGGATACGAGCCCTTCTTGACACGGGGGCACAGGGGTGTCTAATAACAACGCGTGTGGCACGTAAATTGCGTTTAGAGCTGGAACGCGCATCGAAACCCATACTGGGTGTGGGTGATTCGGAAGTATTGGGTGTGAGGGGCCATACATACGTCTCCTTTTCTTCGGTGCACACTCCAGCGCTGAGGATTTCTGTTGCCGCCATGGTACTGGATACCGTGGTGGGTTGGCATCCATCAGTGGATATCCCTACGGGAAGGGTATCGCTGACAGAGGGGTTGGACTTGGCCGACCCACTCTTTCATCAACCAGGCCCTGTAGATCTGCTAATCGGAGCAGATGTATTGGGATGGGTATTAACGGGAAGACAGAAGACATTAGGGACTTCTTCCTTGGTAGCAATTTCTACTATTTTTGGACATGCGGTCATGGGTCCGGTGTTTGAGGACCAAACTCAGGGCGAGTCATCGGTCACTATCGCTAGTTCAGCCCTTGCCAGAATTATGCGGAAGTTCTGGGAGGTGGAAGAACCCCCTGAGGCGTCACGGGTAGACCCGAATCACGACGAGTGCGAAGCGTTCTTTAAGGACAACACGGTTAGGCTTCAGTCAGGAAGGTTCATGACTAGGCTACCCTTTATTACCTCGCCGCCCTCGTTGGGGTCTTCTAGAGCGTTGGCCGAGAAAAGACTGCTGTCCATGGAGCGACGTATGCAACGAGACCCAGTTCTCCGGGAAAAATACATCGACTTCATGCGTGAATATGAAGCACTAGGTCACATGTCGCCTGCTCAAGTCGATTGGAGCTCGACTGAGCACTACTTCTTGCCTCATCATGCGGTGCTGAAGGCATCTACGGGTAAATTAAGGACCGTATTTGATGGTTCTGCTGTTACCTCAACGGGAGTAGCTCTCAATCATTGTTTGCACGCGGGTCCCAAATTGAATCGTGACGTTGTCGATGTCATTCTGAACTTTCGGAGACATCAGGTAGTTTTCGGGGCGGACATCCGGATGATGTTCCGTCAGACTGTCATTCACCCAGAAGATAGACGCTTTCAGCTTATTCTCTGGCGTGAAAATCCCAACGACCCAGTGGTCGTATATGAGCTCAACACCAACACGTATGGGTTGAGGTCGAGTCCCTGGATTTCGACTCGCGTGCTCCGTGAGTTAGCGGAGTGTGAGCGAGTGCGTTTCCCTCGGGCTGCTGCAGTTTTGCGTCGCGATTTATTTGTGGATGATATCTGTACGGGTGCGCAGACTTGGGAGGAAGCTATCACTCTACGCGACGAGTTGGTTGCCATACTGGCGACAGCTGGTTATGAACTGCGTAAATGGTTGTCGAATGATCCTAGGGTAATGGAAGGTATCCCAGAAGAACACCAGCAGAATCCGGGCCTCTTCGCGGACGGAGAGGACCCAAATATGATAGCTGTGTTGGGTATGAAATATCAGCCAGTAGCTGATACCTTTACGTTCCAAGTGGATCTGGAACGACATCAAGTGTGGACAAAGCGGACTGTTCTATCCGCCATCGCACGGACCTTTGATCCAAACGGCTGGGTTAGTCCCGTGATCTTCTCAGCCAAATGTCTTTTACAAGAACTTTGGACACTGGGTATCTCGTGGGATGAGCCACTCAATGGAGCCCCATTGAACACATGGCTTGAATTGCTTGATACCATTGAGGAGGTCAATCGGATTGCCCTTCCTCGACGAATACTGCCACCGGGAAAATACCAAGCCAGTCTGCATGGCTTTTGTGACGCCTCAGAACGAGGTTATGCGGCGTCAGTTTATGTACGAGCGGTTGACGCCGAGGGCCGGGTCTCCGTCGTATTACTGATGGCCAAGAGCAAGGTTGCTCCTATTCGGACCAGGTTGACAATACCTAAATTGGAGCTGAGCGGGGCTCACCTTTTAACGCGTTTGTTATGCCACATTGGCAAGGAGTTAGCGTCCACTGTAAATATTGAGAAGATATACGGATGGTCGGACAGCCAAGTGGCCCTGGCGTGGCTTGGAGCCGCACCGCACACGCTGGATGTTTTTGTGGGAAACCGGGTTTCCCAAATTCAGAATGCCGAAGTTCATATTGATTGGAGACACGTTCCGGGCGAAATCAATCCGGCTGACTGTGCGTCTCGGGGCTGTACAGCTGTGGAGCTGGTGCAGCACCCACTTTGGTGGGGACCGGACTGGTTATTGGAACCAGAGTCCTCTTGGCCTGCTCCAAGGAAGGAGAGGTTACTATCGGTGCTGCCGGAGTTGCGCGTGAATGCAGTGGCAACTGAACCAAAATTGGATAAGGATTGGTTGGTGGGGAGATACAGCAGTTTGGAGAAGTTACTGGGTGTGACCAGTTGGATAAAACGCTTCATCCACAACTGCCGCCACCCGACTCGGAAGCAGCTTTCACCCACTACGACGCCGGAGGAGCGGCGAAGCTCGTTGTTATATTGGATCAAGATTATTCAGTCGGACTGCTTCAAGGCGGAATTATCAATCTTACGCTTAGGACGCGCGAAGTTGAAGGGAGCCATGGCACGGCTTAACCCTTTCATTGACTCTGATGGTTTTTTGCGAGTCGGAGGCCGCCTTCGAAGGGCTAACATTCCATATGGGAGTAGGCATCCGTTACTACTACCGAAGCAGGGAGCTTTGGTTGAACTTATCGTGCGAGACAGACACATTCGCAACGCGCATGCGGGGTGCACTGCGTTGCTTGCAATTTTACAACGAGAATTTTGGATTTTATCGGCCCGGAGGGTTGTCCGGGGTGTTATATTTCGTTGTATACCTTGTTATAGGGTCAAGGCAGCTACGATGCAGCCACAGATGGGTGATCTACCCTCGGATAGGGTCAATCAAGCGAGGCCGTTTGATGGGGTTTCTACCGACTTTGCCGGGCCATATTATGTGAAATCGTCTACATTACGAAACGCTAAGGTTACTCGCGCTTATCTATGCGTATATGTCTGTTTATCGACAAAATCGGTTCATTTCGAGGCGGTATCCTCGTTAACTACTGAGGCATTTATTGCTTCTCTAGACCGTTTCGTGTCGCGAAGAGGTCTCCCGTCACTGATCCGGTCTGACAATGGTACAAACTATAAGGGTGCAGACAATTATTTAAAGGAAGTTGGTAAATTCCTACAAGCTAATGGAAATAGTATAAGTCAGGCTCTTGCCCAGAGGGGAATAACTTGGCTAACGAGTCCGCCAAATTGTCCCCACTGGGGAGGTATATTTGAGGCCGCGGTAAAGTCAGCCAAGACGCACCTACGGAGAATATTAGGAGAGACGGCTCTCACGTTCGAAGAGCTTGCCACTGTGTTTTGTAAGGTGGAAGCTGTTCTGAACTCACGTCCGCTCTGTCCATTGTCTTCCGACCCAAACGACCTAGAGGTCCTCACCCCAGGTCATTTCTTGATTGGGCAGCCACTCGCGGCTTTGCCAGAGTATCCGTGGACGGATGTCAATACGACACGGTTGTCGCGGTTTCAGATGTTACAACAAATGGGTCAAGACCTATGGCGTCGATGGTCTTTAGAGTATTTACACATTTTACAACAACGGGTTAAATGGACAGATCGGACGGATCCTCCACGGGAAGGGGATTTGGTTTTGTTGAAGGAAGCGAATTTGCCTTCATTGTTTTGGCGCAGGGGGCGCATTATAAAGTTAATTATGGGTCCTGATGGGACTCCTCGCGTCGCCGAAGTGCTGGTCAGAGGCTCGACTTTACAGCGGGCTATAGCGACGCTCTCCCGGCTCCCGGTGGATTAAGACTAGCGGCTGGCTTCTCCAGCCGGGACGGGTGGTTGTTGAGAATAAAACCGTCCCTGCGCGCGAGTTACTCAGCTCGGTGCAAGTACGGCAGTGTGTGACTGGGACGCCGTCGCGGATGACGTCTGCGGAACGATTCTAGGATTAGCGGCCTAATTCTTAGTGTGCCAATTATATTAAGTGGGGCGCGGATCGCCTAATTTGTGTTGACTGTTGATTTGAAGTGCAAGTGATTGGCGGCGGATGCAATAGAATCCTGAAGACACCTCATCAGCTGTGAGTTCGTTCCATTTAGTTTTGGTCGACCAAGGGGGTAGGATTCGGGACGAGTTTAGGTTATTTCCAGGGTGGAATGAACTCGTCGGCTTGCGCCGCAGCATTCGCGAATTGATGGTAATCGAATTCCTATTGTTTTAATTATTATATGGGCCCAGCACGATTTAGTAGATTGGTTGGAGTCCAGTCTACCGGTATTTTTTGGCGGAAACAACATTCATTTTAAGAAATAGGTACTCACGATTTTGTATGTTTGTGTAATACAATATCCAAAAGTAAAATGTTTTGCTCAAAATTAAAATTACTCAAAACTAAATGAATAAGTAGGTCCCTACATACTGAAAATGTACATTCTTATATTACGTAAAGAAAGTCAACTTCAACTGTAAATATTATAACCAGTATTATTTTTTATATGGTTATCAATTCAGATAGATCAACCGTAGGACATCCACTGCTGGACATAGGTCTCTCCCATGGATTTCCAATAAGGCCGGTTGGAAGAACAATAAATATTTCGAATATATCGTAATGTTTGTTGTTTCGTGAAGAATTTGTATCAAAATGTTTATTGTGTCATGATTTTTCAAAAGTCTAAATTGTTGATATTAAAATGTAATAAATTTATTACAACTACAACTTCGTATGTAATCAAATACATGCTAATAATATATATGCATTAACAAATATGGCCAAGCATAACACTGATTAACAAGGATCCATTTTCCCTTTTAGAACAGAACCCTAAAATGGCCGCCTCTGCTGTCCCCATTCCCAAAATATCTGGATGAATAAAACATCTCGCTTTGATGTCGGCAAATCAAAAAGTTAGTATAAATACCGCAAATATGACATTTTTAAACGGAAACATTGTTTACATAGTCACGGCCATGTACAGAGTAATCAGAGGTATAGGTCAATTCAAACTTATTGACGGCTGTGGTGTTAGCTTGGGTTATTCACAGCTTGTGCCTAACATGACAGCCGCCGAGAAGTTTGAATCTGCTTTTTATTTATTTACTTCAGACAGAGTCCATACATGTACAATACAATTAAGAATTAAATAAAAAATCAAAAACTAATAACCATTAGTATAAATAAAACATAAATAATACATAGTATAAATAAATCAATCCTACAAAATGTCAATCCAACTAAAAAAATGGATTATATACTATGTATGTATGTATATGTATACAAATCAAAACAGAGCTGAAATATTTTTATGTACATGCTGCTGGACTGCATGGTTGACAAAAGGGCAATCAAAACGATCAGCCATAACGCGTACGAGTAGAATGCTGCTGGTGCTGCTCTGGATGCAGCTTAGCAGTTATGCAGCTCGCTTGCGCATTATAATGTAATAATAATATATTGTATCATTTATTCCAGAATAAAAAAATCCATATTTACAATAGTAAAATAATAAAATAAAATGTAAATTTGATTTAAATAAATTATGATTTATAATAGATTTAAATACATTAAAATAAATTATGGCATGAAAACCATCCACTCGAGCATCAGCGAACATGCCCGATGCACTGCGGCGCCAAGGCCGACCCAGCAGCATCCTAAACGCATTGTTAAACTGCACCTGCACGCGTAGTGCACCGATCGTCTTTTGCGTATAGTTGACAGACCGCACGTATAAAACGTCTGACAGTAAGCTTTAAAAAGCGCTATTTTTACTGGTACTGTACAAGTATACATCACGAAAATCTGCGGGCCAACATATTACTTCTAACTGCCAACGCTCTACGCTCTCTCTCGATATCTTCAGCGTCTGTGAGGTCCTCCGAGACCCAGTGACCCAGGTACTTGAAACGTGACACTCTGGCCAAGGGAATGCCTTGGGAAACGGGGAACTTTGTTTATCTTGAAGCCCTTTAGCCTATATAAGCCTTTACAAGCTATACTATTTTTGCTCGAGCGAACGTAGCGAGCAAAATTGTTTAATTGTTTATTGAGATATAAACGAATAATTCCATTTACATACATCTCACAAAATAAAGAAATAGTATTCAAGAATTAAATTAAAAAGATTACAATTATTACCTACTATTACAATACCATGTCATTAAAATATGAAAAAATGTCAAAATTAAAAATTTCAAATTAAAAATGTCAATTCAATATGTCAAACAATATGTCAATATGTCAAACAATTTCATCAATTTTAATTGTGCCGTCTACTCTACGGCATCTGTCCTATTGATCGGTCAAATTTTCACTATATGTCAAAAAAGACGAAGACAAAGTATCTACGCTCCCAGGTTGGCAATAGAATGCAAGATCTGCTGTTCGTAAAACTACTAGCTTATTCTGCGGTATGCATATGTCATGGGTCCGATAGTGTATGTACCTATGACAAAGTGATAAGCTCTATAACTTCGGCTCCTATTTTCGTCTCCAGCGTTGGCTTCAATAAACCATTTTTTCACCTCTATGTGCCTTGCCCACTACCATCTCTTTTTACCAACCCCCTAGGCTCTATCGAAAAGGTTATTTTACGGTTCTTCTCATTTCTAATATCTGTATATGTACCAGCCTTTTAATAGTCCACTGCAGAACATAAACCTACCCACGAAAGGTGATTGGTCCATATCCTCCACGCTGGCCCAGTGCAGGTTGGTGGATTCACATGCTATCGAATTTCTTCTACGGACGTATGCAGGTTAAATTGCCTCACGATGTTTTCTTTCACCGAAAAGTTATAGTAGTGTGAAATTCCGTACATAATTTCCAAAGAACTCATTGGTACGGGACCGGAGTTCGAACCCTCACGAATGTACGGCGGGTGTCATTACTACTTGACCACCACGGTTTCAATGTCTGGTAGCTATTGACTAACTATTAATTTATTCAATTTGCATTATATTCAGCTATTTACAGTAAGAATTACGACCGACAGTGGAGCCATCTGTTTCATATTCGCGAAGTGTGCCGCCGGAAGCCGTAAACCGGAACGTAATGTTGTCACTCCCATCGATTATGGAACGCAATCAATTGCGGAATAAACTTGCATCTTGCTACAGATTTGAAATATTGAAATATTTGACTAAAAGTTGGCTTTCTGTGCCACTTTTTGGACTAAACATTATAAATTGCGGGATAAACTTGCATTGTTTCGTTTTTTTTTGGACAGAACGTAAATTGCCGAATAAATTTGCATTTTGTTAGAAATTTTGAAATAAGTATTTAATTAGCGTTCTGTATCATTTTTTTTGGACAAAACATTTTAAATTGCGGAGTCGCTTCTCTGCCTGTCTGTCCCTATGTATGCTTATATCTTTAAAACTGCGCAACGGATTTTGATGCGCTTTTTTAAATAGCTAGAGTAATTCAAGAGGAAGGTTTTAATGTGTAATATATTAAAATATCAGGTCGTGTATCGAAGGAAATAACATCACCGAGTGCATTGATTCTGTTTATTATTCATAAACAGAATCAATGTACCGAGTGATTAATTATGAATAATAAACAGAATCAATGTACTCGGAACTCAACATCTTCAATGTTGTTTAATGTATGATTGTATTAATATTACAGATTAATCTTCCAACAAATAAATGATAAAGAAAAACACACCCATGCCGTGAAGAGGCAGAAAATCGGAAGAGAGAAGACAAAACAATGTGACAGATGACGTTGACATATTACATGAAAAATGTGTGTTACTATACTCTATAAAATTTAACTTGATCTCTGTGACAGCTGTCAGAAAAATCACGCCTATGAAGTCCTGAATTTTTTAATAGTACAGACAGTACCTGTCAATGTCATACTTTATGGGCATGCCGATTAGTGATGGGCGACGAATGATCGTGACCACAGAGTTTTAGATAGAGTTTTATTTAAAATATCGATAGTTTATAGTAACGATATTTTAAATAAAACTTAATTTATCATTATTTTTTTGTATATTTTAATATCATAACATTTTTTACGTGTGTAATTAAATTAAACCCAATTATATGTTACATTAGCATCGATAATAGTGAAAGACGTCGATAAATACTACCGTTACATTATTATGAGTATTTGATTAATATCATAACATTATTTACATGTGCACATACTTCATCTTAAACAATAGTAAGTAAATAAAATCCAATTTCTCACCTACAACTACTCATTCGATTTCATTACAACATTGTTTGAAAATCGATTTTTTCCACCATTATCTCAACTCTAAAAATGTCAATCTTCTATGTCAATGTTACTGTCGCAGAGATCAAGTTAAATTTTATAGAGTATACATTAAAATACTAAATTCTAACATAATACGCATGTGCAAAGCCGAGGCAGGTCTCTAGTAACACGCGCTACGGTAAAAAGAAACGTGGAGAGTAGGTATACAAACTCGTTGCAAAAAAAACTAAACTGTTGCGTAGAGCGGTGCTAGATTTTAAACTATTGCGATTCAAAATTATAAATTACGTCAAACAGTTAAATCTACAAGCATGAAATCAAACATTATTTTCTCATGTCGTCGTTCTGTTAAATATGAACAAAAACATTTTTATGTCATCTATTAAAATAGCGGTACATTTCGTATTTTCATTCCGGAACTTGTGGACATAAAACAACAAGCTGCGCGCGACTGACAGTTTTACGCATAGAATTTGAACTAAAGTAATAGAAACCATACTAAAATAGCAAAAGATTTAGGTTTTTGTTAGGTCACTTTGTCCCACTTTAAATATGAAATTTAAAAGGTGTTAGAAAAAGATGCACATACACCCGAACTTTCGTAATTTCGAAGGGTTTCTGACTAGCATTGAGCTATCTCGGGCGTCCAAATTCAAAAAGGTAAAAAGTAGGAAGGGAAAATGATCACAGATTTGAACCTTCTTACTAGAACTAGAGAGTTCAAATTTCCGAAAAAGACCAAAGACTAAGTGGAACCAAAGTTTAACTATTTTGACTATCATTCCAACTGGTGATTTTGACGTATGCTGCTACGAGTACAAACATTGCGTTTATTTTTTTTCCACTCTCGCGCGTGTGCTGTATAACCAGATATGAATAAGACAGTTGTAACGTAGTTTTTATTTGATTATAGCAATACTTCTATTACTTGTCATTCTTCTGAGGATGTACGCAAGTAAAGATGAAAATAAAAATAAAAATAGGGGTTAGGACCTTTACGACTACATCTCTATTTGATTAGGCAGCAGATATGACTAGATCGCTTTAAGACTAAATCGCGATATGACCATATCGCGTTGGGGTTAAATAGCTGTTCGACCATATATGCTTACGTCCTTTTATCAGTTCGACGTAATATCGATTAGCATTGGTAGGTAATTATTTTCAAAAAAAACCTCTGTCTGAGCCCTTAGTCCAGGTTTTGCGTAGTTTACCTAAAGTTTGCGTTCGCGTGTGACTCCATACATTTTGGTTAGCTCTTCCCCTTTTCCGGCGCTATACAAAAATGTATAAAGCCACAAGGAAACAATACATCTGTATAGTTTCAATTAACGTGTAAACCTGAACTAACTCCTCTGTTCCGAAAAGTTTATATACATGTAAAACATTCTATAATATGGAAAGCCGACATGAATTGCTAGTAGACAAAATAAAGTTTCATTCTATTTTTAAGTAACGATAGGTACATTCTTGATAAGTCATTACGAAGACATGTATAAGTCACGAAGCTATATAAATACTTAGATACAAGTATGTATACAAAATTCTAATTTATTTATTTATTGTTCCAGGTAAATACCTACTGCATATGGTGAGACGAAGGAAAACATCGTGAGGCATGCTGCGTTGGTATACGGACCGCCACACAAATCGGAAGATGAGATGTTAGCTGCAGATGACACTTCGCCGTGATTGGCTAATTATTGCGCAAGTGCGTAGGGAGTGCGCGGGAGACATGAGGTTGGCGGGCGGGTGTGCCCCGGCGTCTCGTTTCTCTGGTTTTTTTTTTTTTTTTTTTATTTCGAATTGGTTCGCTTTTGACTACACACTGCCTGATGTTAAGCAGATGCGTGGTCTAAGGTGTAGCACGCTTACCTAGAAGATACCTATTTACTTGGGATTTGAAGACACTCACGTTGTACTTTAACGGGAAGACAGACCCAGGCAAAGCGTTCCACATTCCGGCTGTTCGTATGAGGAATGAGGATTCGAAACGCTTGGTTCTAACGCGCGGAATGTCTACCATAAAAGGGTGTCGCTTTGGTCGCGGCCGTCTAGCCGTACGATAGAAGAAAGGGGCAGGGGGGACTAGATTGTGCAACTCCTGGCCCTCTAGGATGCGACTCACGAGAACGATCTTATTTCGAGTAAAATAGAAATATTCCGATACTTCTACCTCCTCTAACATGACAACACACTTATTTCGTCAGTTTTTACTCTGTGGTGTAGAATTCTCGCGTATGATTTATGTACCTGTGGCACTTTTGTCGACAAACTCTAACATGTGCACGCGAATTTAGCCGTATTTTGACATTTCACCGCGAATATCTTTTCGTCAAACTTTTTGAGGACGAAATACTACGAGATAGGCAAAACTAACTAAATAAACAACCAGCGTTGCTGAATTGTGAAGAATTTGTCTAATTACGGGGTATTATCTCCATTGGAGATTGTTGTGGGGATAGATATTTTATTGTATCGATTTAGGGATGATTTATATTAGGACGGGGCGGGTGCCGGACGGGCCGGGGACGGGCTGGACGGGGCCCGTACGACGCATTATTCGGAAAATTGGTATTGGTAACGCTGTAAATATCAAACTTACAACAGCGCACCGAGCTCTTCAGTGATACTCTCACAGACTACTAACACGTATCAGACAGGAATCTTCGAACAATCAATAGCGGGCTGATATTTTAGAGTTTGACATTTATTTATTTTTTAAAACATGGCTACCAAAATGGCGGCATTACTTTTTTGGCTCCATAAATATTTATTAATTCCTGTACCTATGCATAATATTCAATCCTTCAATAAGTTTATATATTATTTTACTATATATTTATTTATATAGATATATATAGGTTAATTTATAAATAAAACTAAAAATACTTCTTCATGTTTATTTATCATTCACATCAATTTCTTTGGACATTTTTATGTTCACTTTCGTAAAATAAGGTTTTTCAGTTTTGCACAGTTATTATTGACAGTAGACACACACTTGAGTCCTATTTAACTATTATGGAATATGTTGTATCCTAATTATGCTTCGCTTGCAGTTGTAGTACGATACAATATTTTACAGGATGCAAAAATACACTCAAAGACCAATGTATGAACTCCAACGCATAAAACACAAATTAATTTGTGGTTTTGTAGCAGTTCATTTCAAGGTTTCAGTCATAATATAAACTATGATGATCATTGATAATCGTATAAGTACCTTTGTGATAATCACAGAGGTATCTCTGTGAGGAATGGTTTTCCTTCTTTATTGTTATCTGTTGTATTTCTGTTGTCAAATTTTTAATAAAATGTAACGTTCTTAAATGGAAAATCTGACAAGAGTTCATATTTTTCATATATCTTTTTACTCATGTTGTATTAAAATTAAATGAATGGATCTCTTTTAGATTATCTCGATAGACCACAGACCATAATATTATCCCTTTGGAATCACTGGGGTGCATTTACGCACTCCACCTGACGGATGCCCTAAACGGGTGACATAGACTTGCCTGGCTTATTTTTATCATAAACTGGAGTGCGTAAACGCACCCCTGTGTTTTGAATGAACTATATCAGTGTTGCTTCATTACAAAATTAAATACCCAAATTATTTAATCACAGGGTGACACTAGTTTTTCGTGACCATAGATCACGATTCTATGACACGAATTTACTTCACACGAATTGGTATTTCGGACGAAATAATTGCTTCGGGTCGCATGCTAAGCCTGCTGGGCGCACTCTCCGAAGTGTATCCGGTAAAAGGCCGACAAACACGCTACCTTGCGACGATGCTCAAGACTTTGCAGCTGCGTCTTAGTCAAGGTATCGTTGTCAATCAGCCTCCTGGCTCGCCTCTCAATCGACTCCAGAGTCCGCTTCCCGCGAATGCCTATATTTCGGCTTTTGCGCAGTGCTCTGCGCATAACTTCCCATCCGTCGATTTGTGTGGCGCTCAGTATAGGCCTGAGCCCTTAGTCCAGATTTAGCGGAGTTGACAAGGGCGCTGTACAAAAATGTATAGAACCATATGTAAATAACTGTAGTTTCAATTTACGTCTAAACCTGGACTAACACGGTTCAGTAAGTTGTGGACTAACAAAAGGCCGATCCAGTTCAGTTTTTTGACGTCATTGTTATGTATATTTTTTGATGAAGCAGCGCACGAAAGTGTCACGTTCTGCCTGAGCCGAGCGTGTAAGCCAAGCACGGAACAAGCGATAAAAAGGCACGATCGGCCTTAGCTATTGGTTTGTTTCAGTCGTTGATTCAACAATAAGCCCGATTACAGAGGCGCCATCGTAATAGGCTATTTGACAACATTGAAAATATTCTATTAATTTTGGTAATCCATACAGATAATAGCCTGAATAAGACATATTTCACTTTATTTAAACTAAAATATGTCTAATTTTCGCAAATCGAACGAAATAAAATACGATATTTTTTTGATATTTTATCTGTGACGTAAACGCTGTAAGAAGGGCGGCAACTCTGGTGACGTCACGTGCTGGTAAACAAGAATTTCTCGATTCACTGTTGTTTGTGTAATTTGTGTTTTGTGATTTCGGAGTCATATTATTGGATCTGTAAGTTACTTTTAAAGTATTTTTTGTTAATTTTTAGATGTGAACTGGCATATTTACCAGTATTAACTAACGTTATTTACTCGTGAGTGACGTCAAAGACCAGCGCCATTACAGAATGTCGTTTTTGGTAGGATCTGGAATATCTATTCTTGAACACTGATATTCATTGTTAATACAGTAGATCTCTCGGAAATATAAATGTAGTGTGCTTAGTATGTACTTACGAATAATTTAAAACGATTTCCAAAAACTAGTCAAATACCCTATTATAATAGATAAATAGCATAGTTCTGTTTCTTTTTGACTATAGGCATTCGATAAAGAGAACGCTTTTTACGTTGCTATTTAATTTACGCTGGCGCCTCTGTAATTGGGCTTGATGTGTCCTTATGACGTTATCACGTAAATTATCAGTCCGTAAACCAATTTTGGGCAGCGTTTGGAAAATTGCGTAACGTCTTCTCGTCCGACATACCTCAGTGCTTTAAGTCGAAAGTTTTCGACCAGTGTGTGTTGCCAGTGATGACTTATGGCACAGAAACGTGGTCTCTCACTATGGGTCTTATTAGTAAGCTCCAAGTAGCCCAACGAGCCATGGAGAGGGCTATGCTCGGAGTTTCTCCGCGAGTTTGAATCAGGAATGAGGAGATCTTCGGCGCCTTCGCAGACAGCGTTTTAGCTTAATTTGGACAAAGCATCTGGGCCGGAATCCCAGAGAGATGCAGGTTCAAATCCTGCGAACGCGTCAATTTTTGAAATGTTTATCACAAAAAAAAAGTATCTATACACCTAGTGTGTGAAGCACGATAAAAATCATTTTCATGGAATCTTGCTTACGCAAGTTGTACGTGTGATATTGTATTTAGTACTTTTATACCGATAAAGGAATTCGTGCGAAATTATTCCCTAACCATTCCACAATATACAAAAATGCACAAGGTTAATGTTCAAGTTTTCTCTTCTGCCGGCACTTCCGGATGCAACCCGTTTTTTTTTTCTTACTAAGCAAATCCTCACGATCACAGATCTACTACAACCAGAGAGATAGCGCTATTGTCGGTAGGTACATGTTGTCGCTGTCAAATATATGTATTGGAATTTGACAAGAATTTGACTCTATCGGGACAAAAAAACGCCAATTAGCCACTGAATCGAGATTTTTCATGTCTCTTTCTAACTCATGCCATATTGAATCAATGCATCTCTTTCTTTCTTTTCCCAATCGACCGCATTATCTCTCTGGTATCATCTCTGTGCTCAGGATCCCCTAAACTGAGACGGGTACCTTTTGACAAAGCCTTATCTGAGATTACGAGTATGTCGGCTGCCGTAAGTCTTCCTCCTTCCTTCGATGACACTTGTCTTCGGAATAATGCTGTGTGGGCTTCAGATTTGTGGACTTATAATACTAGGAAGCAAATAGCACAATAGAGGTGTGAAATATTAAAATTATTATACAATATCCACTAGCTAGTCTTTTCCTGCGGCTTCACCCGCGTTTGCATACTTTGCAACTTTTCGGTCGCGTTTGTAACCCGTTACAAACAAAAAAAAATGTCCTTCCTCGTTACTCAGTTACAAACTAGTAAATATTTCAATGGACTTAGAAACATTTTTAAATAGTTACAACGAATTAATAAACCGTGGTAGTCTTGTGGTAACAACACCCGCCTTACAATCGTGAGGTCGTGAGTTCAAATTTGGTATGTAGGGAATCTAACACTACTGGCTTTTAGGTGAAGGAAAACATCGTGAGGCAACCTGCATACGTCCGTAGAAGAAATTCGATGGCGTATGTGAACCCACCAACCCGCACTGGGCCAGAGCGTGGTGGATATGGCCTACAGTCAAAGTATAATTAGACAGGACGGTAAATAATAATAATTACAAAAGTAAAAGAAGCTGAGATGTGCAAATATTAAAGTGTGTACAGGACAAAACTAAAGTCAAAGTCAAATAATTTATTGCAACATATTATGAAATTTACATGCGGTTCTTAGTTAACGTATGTTTTGTATAGTGATACATATGGCCCTATAAGGGTATGGCAATTTTATTATTTGTATTGGAACGATTTATTATTATGTTTTCTAGATTATCGTTAAAAATTCGTCTAATGTGTAATAGCATTTAGATAAAAGGATTATTTTTAGTTGTTTTATGAAACCGTTTTCTCTTTCGATATCTTTTAGATTGTTTGGCAATTTATTGAATATTTTTATAGCCATAGAATTTGGGCTAGAACTGTGCATTGCTAAGTTAGACTTTGGTTCTACGAGTTTATGTCTATATTGCGATCTAATTTTTTGGTGGTTTTTGACAAATTTGCAAATTATTAATATCTTTTGTTTCTATTTGCGTATACGTTTTTTATTTTTATTACGCACGGCCTAGAAAAAATAGTCAGACAAAAATATTCGCGCCAGAAACTACTGTTGAATTTTTGATGAGATGCTTAAGTAAATCAACATATTTATGAACTATTTATTATTATATACTACGGGACTAATCGCGCACTAAAATTACGAGATAAATAAATACCTCAAAATCCCGACATTTCGGCCGAGTTGCATCGACCGTGGTCACGGGTAGACTGAAACGTCGGGATGAGGAGGTATTTATTTATCTCCTAATTTTAGTGCACGAGTAGTCCCGTAGTATATAATAATAATGTGTTCAAATCGCGAAAGTTTAAAAACAACATTTATGAACTATTATCTATTTTCTATCACTTCTATTAGTATTATTCAGGTTTTTACTATTATCTAGAGTCTAAATATGATAAAATCATAACGTGTATATAGCTATCTAAGTAAGTATAGCACATCTTTTTTCTCACACCCTATACTCTAGTAACTTCTCCAACTATTCTCCTTCCACGATATGGCCTAATCACCCCACGTGGGTAGACCTACGTCCTCCAGTAGGTTATTAAAAAAGGTATGTACAGTAGTTTGGGTAACCCTGCCCTGTACCCACGTAGCAGGATGGGTAGGTACAGGAGTGTCGCCAACAGCCCTCGAGCCAAGAGCGCTGACTATCGATGGCCCTCCAGAGGAGACCGGGGGCTCGACGTGTCCTATCTTCACTTCAATATCGCATTTTGATGACGCCACATAAAAACTCAAGGAGGAAGCGGTTTTAAAACGGATTTAAATGCGGATGTTACTTTCGACGCTCCCTGTATTATAATAACTTTAGGGTGTGATTTGTCACTATCACTACATAATATAAGACAAAGTCGTTTACCGCTGTCTGTCCCCATGTATGTTTATATCTTTAAAACTACGCAACAGATTTTGATGCGGTTTTCTTTAATAGATAGAGTGATTCAAAATTATGTATGTTATAATTGTCATGATTTTTAATCGTTGCACCAAAAGATCTGGTTTTTAAATATAATATGTCGAATGATATTTTCTAGTACTTGTAAGGGTAACATTCCTCTGGTTTATGATTGGCTGATTTAACAACCAGCCGCATATTATCTAATAAGAACTGCTTCCGGCGTAGTTTTAAAACAGCCAATCAGGAAACGAGAAAAGAAACTGAAGAGATGTAAAAATATTAATCTTTCGGTGAGATCATTCTCGATTTGCGCCTCGTGGCGAAAGCACATATTCTTTGTCAACACGAACTGTGATAATTATTTTAAGAAACTAATGTATCATATTTTATAGTGACCAAATACACATGAAAATGGACTTATTAGTGTGATTCACCACATAATTATGTAATAATACACCTGTGCGAAGCCGGGCGGGTCTCTAAGTTTAGGAAATAAAATAAAAATAAAAATTATGATAAACTATAATACCTACACCTGGGGGTTGTAGAACCTTTCAATGACGTTCAGGCGGCTTTAAAACTCTGACACCAGGGACACCTGGTTAACCAACCAGCCATTTTAAAACACCAGGTCTAGCCACCCGGCCCGTAGTAGTCTACTTATTGCATACTGTACTGTACTAGCCTTTTTAATAGTCCACTGCAAGATGTAGGCCTACCCACGAAGGGTGATTACATATTGTCTCAATAATTTGATATATTGGACGCGGAATAATATACCTTTATACAGGGTGGCATTTAGAACTGAGCGTTACCATGGCTAGGATGAAACGTTAGATTGTAGGTTCCGGCTGTTCTAACCGTTTAGAACCTTTAACCTTTAACTTTTAACCGTTTAGGGCCTTTAGGCGGTTTAAAACCTCTGACACCAGGGCACCCTATACGAACGTACAAGGTTATCTAGAACGGATGTACACTAATCATTATTTTTCGCAAAAAATGTCATGACCGACTTCAACCGGTATACAGAATGCGCGAATATTTCGCTCGAATCGATGTAGCATTTTTCACATTATTGTTGATTTATCAAAAACGGCTCAGCCGATTTCGATAAAATTTAAATGGGACCAATTTCGAAGTGTACTCTATCCAATAAAAAAGAATTATTTAAATCCTACCACTCCGTAAAAAAATATGTTTATAAATAAAAAAACGCGTCGAATTGAGTACCTCCTCCGTTTCGTCGGTCAAAAAGTCTCTGATTAAGATAATTTATTTATTTATTTGGGTATTCAATTGCCTAATAATATTTCTAGTTACAATTATTCACACTTATATAATAGTAACACAGTATAAGGTGTTAGGGTTAGGGTGTCGCAAATAGTATAAGTTATGAATAATTTTACTATGGGACCAACCCATAATTCGAGAGAAAAAACCGCTGTTTCATACATTTTGTCGATTCCGAGTTGCAATTTTATATGGGACAGCTGTATTTTTTTTCGAATTTTGGGTTGGTTCCAAAATAAATGTTGTTCATAATAATGGCGGTCCTTTCGGCTTATAGACGTGTAGACCAGTTCTGGATAACCCTGTGTAGTGTCTCAATAATTTGATATACTCGTATAATATACCTTTATATGGCTTCGGGCTTTATTTATATGGCTTCGTGAAAGGGAATGACGCCACTGTGTTACCAGGCTGACATAATTATTTCGCTCTATTTGAGCAACTAACTACTACATATTCCATTTTAACACGCTTAAATATTAGTTTCACCTGTATGTTTGCTTGCTTTGAGCCACTTTGAGCTCGATTTTGACCTACTTTGAGCGATCAGAATTTCTTTAAACTTTGCACACCTATCAAAGACCGATGACAATTCATTTGTAAAAAAAAAAAGGAATTGATGACGCCTAAGCGTGTTTTTTGATTTTTTTTTTAAACTATATTTATATTATTATTACCCGACTGCCAAGAAAGGGTTTTGTTTTTCCTGCGTATCAAGATAAGAAAGACAAAGATGAGTAAATGGGTTGCCTGGAAGAGATTGCTTCCAGCGATATAGCCGTCTTGTGTTACACTCGCATAAGTATTTCTTTTAAACTTTTCGTGTTATATTTTTTGTGTGTACAGTGTTAAACAATAAAGTGTTAACTATCTATTTTCCAAACAGGCCAGGATACAGGCCGCTTCCAACGGACCTTATTGGAAATCCATAGGGGAGGCCTAAGTCCAGCAGTGTACTAACGACTGATAGATGGATTGAGTACAGTGACCTCTTTACAGTTCCGTCGATCTACCCTTCTTAGTATATGTAACCCTGTATATGTATACATATTACGTACATTGAAGAATCTGGCGTGGTGGTCAAGAGGTAGTGACACCCGCCTTACAATTGTGAGGTCGTGGGTTCGAATCCCCGGTCCCGTACCAATGAGTTCTTTGGAATTGATGTACGGAATTTAACACCACTGGCTTTTCGGTGAAGGAAAACATCGTAAGGCAACCTGCGTACGTCCTTAGAAGAAATTCAATGCCGTATGTGAATCCACCAACCCGCACTGGGCCAGCGTGGTGAATATGGTTCAATCACCCTTCGTGGGTAGGCCTACGTTCTGCAGTGGACTATTAAAAAGGCTGGTACAGTACAGTACATAGAACCTACGAGTACACGCTTTAACGATACCACGCCTTGGTATAAATATCCTACAGTGGTTATATAAATGGTTGTATATTGGTCGTATATCGCACCTCAAGTGCTTAGCTATCACTTCTACGCAAGGGCCGTAGCATGGCCGTAGCAGACTGCGTAGACATGCTACGCCGTAGTGCCGTAGAGTTATGACGTCATACATAAAGGCTGTCGCACATGTAAGTGACGGGTGTGTTTGCTACGGTCCAGTTACTCGAATGAAAATTTTGTAATTGGAATAGTTTAAAGGTTTTATAGTAGTTGATTTTATAAAGTTGCCATTATTAGTTTTATTCGAAACTAAATCTAACAGGACAGGACAGGACACTTTTTTTACGAAACTTAACAATTTTTACATTCAGTCGACTCAAAACTACTATTGCTACAAAACTAGGTTCTGTGTTTTTATTTATTCGTCAAAGAAAAGTTTTTTCGCCTTGAAGTTTGTCTACCATGCCATGTTGCGAAAAGGCCAATGCCAAGTTACGAGTATGTCATTAATTATAATAGTTCTAACCTTAGAACAAGGATTAAAGCAAACCTTTCGAAATTAGGTAAGTTCGGGTGTATGTGTATCTTTTTCTCACATCTTTTAAATAACTTAAAAGGAGAAAAAGTAATGTATATTTCTTGGTATTTCAGTACGGTTTCTAGTACTGAAATACCAAGAAATATACATTACTTTTTCTCCTTTTAAGTTATTTAAAAGATGTGAGAAAAAGATACACATACCCCGAACTTACCTAATTTCGAAAGGTTTCACAAACTAGGATTGAGCTATTACGGCTGTCCAAATTCAAAAAAGTAAAACGATCAGAGATTTGAACCTTCTGATGGAGTTAGAGGATTCAAATTTCCGATGACATCGCAAAGGACAAAGTAGACCAAATTGCAACCATTTTGAAATTCCAACTTGTGATTTTGACGTTTGACGATACATAATGCGTTTTTTTCGTTCCACTCACTCTCGGGTATACTGTATAACCAGATACAAATAAGCCAGCTGTAACGTAGTTTTTATTTGAGTAAAATGTAGCAAGGTTTCTATTACTGTAGTCCTTATTCTAAGGTTCTCTTTTCCGTGATTATGTCTTCTTCTTGAGTTCAGGGTTCGTCCTCTGTTTTCTTTCTTATTTCAAAGACAAAGATACTTATAGTTTTACGCAGAAAAGTGCAGTATAAAGCTCGAAACATACTATCGGACGCGGCTTACGGTGGTGACTGACAGCCGCGACTTAGCAAGTCTTAAAACATCCGGTGTGCCAGATCGCTCTCGGGCGTCCGAACGCTCAAGGACGTCCGAAGGTGACGTCCGCGACTTATGTCCGATAGTGTGCACGGCTCAGTGTACTTTCATAGTCTAGGTCGCGGCTGTCAGTCGCGTCCGATAGTATCTTTCGAGCTTTATTGAGTGATCTAAAAATAAACGCGAAGAGTGCCAACACTACAAAACAATTTGAATGTTTCAATAAGTTACAAATGTACGAAGTCACAAGTTAGACATGGGTCACAGGGGTCGAACCAAAAATAAATTTTACTTGTTTAATCTTTTTTCTTTGTTGTATTTCTATTTTCATTGTTAGTCATGTAAAAAAGCGTGATTTTAGCATATTATAATTTTATGTTGTTTTTAAGCTTTCGCGATTTGAACACATTAATATTATATACTACGGGACTAATCGCGCACTAAAATTACGAGATAAATAAATACCTCCTCATCCCGTCGTTTCGGCCGGGTTGCAGTGACCACGTGACCACGGTCGATGCAACTCGGCCGAAACGTCGGGATGAGGAAATATTCATTATAATTATGTATTTAAACTTTAGGTGTTAGTACTTAAAGACGAGTTATGGTAGGTAGGTACTCAATTCGAGGCTACCAAATGTTTTCGAAACTATAAACACGCTGTCTGACTCTAAAAATATCGCATAAGTAAAACCTGCGATTTTTCATTGTCATTTTAAACCTACTTAAAAAATAGAGTCTCAATTCGACTGTATTGTTTTTTTAATGGGAATAAATTGGTGTTTGACCACCAACTTGCCTGAAGCACGCAGACTTAGGAGATACCTATACACTCTGATCTTGAAAAGCTTTACAACCCGGTCAGAATATCTGTGCACCTCGCTGGAATGCGGCGCCTCTTCCGCTTCCCCTGTCACCTCTCCGGGCACTCCCCGGTGCGACAGTGCGGTTAGCATCTTCGTTGCCGATACACGTCCCGATCATTTTGATATTTTCGCTTTGTTGTTGTTTTGTTTTTTAATATTTATTGTTAAGTTTAGACTATATGACGTCACGAGGTCAGGTGCACAGATATTGTGACCGAGTTGTAGATTATATTATATCTCTTAGGAAACAAGAAAGCAGGAAGACTGTTCCATTCCCTGGCGGTACGAATCAGAAATGTTGAGTCAAACCGCTTCGTACGTATCGAAGGAACATCGACAGTGTAGGGGTGGTAATGTGGCGTCTTTCTACTTGTCCTGTAGTAAATAGGGGATGGTAGGATAAGTTCGTGTAGTTCAGATGTTACGCGATTTTTTTTTATTTGAATGCCCGCTAATTATAAGCCAATTTTGTTGATTATTTTTTTGTTTGGTACATGATAAGTACCTATTTCAGAGTTGGTCCCATTTAAATCAGACATATCGGAGAAATTGAGAAAAATCAACAATATAATGTGAAAATACAACAGATCAATGATAAATTAATCCGTTCCAGCTATAATTGAAAACCTGTACACGGGTATGCCATTTTTGGCGACCACTAATTATGAGAATTGAATAAAATAATAAATATTCGGGAACTTCTTACACACGGCCTCAGACCCCAAACTATGCAATGCTTGTGATATGGCTGCCAGAGATTGACAAACTACTTATCCATATTTTTAAGTACATACTTATATAGATAGTAACTAAATAACACAAAGACACAGAAGAGCAAACACCTATGTTCATCACATAAATATGGGTGAGGATCGAACCCGAGGATCTTTCATCCAGTAGATAGCACCAATAACCACTGAGCCACCGAGGAAGTCAAATTTAAAGAATAGGTATCTAATTATTTCATTACTTTGCTCTTTGATTTATTTTTAACCCCTTAACAAACATGTACTAGGAGGCCAGAAGCCATCAAGTAGTAACAGCGTACGTACATCCATTGTAAGCCGTTGTAGCAGTGTAATTGCTCATCAGTTACGTCACAGCCACGCGTGCTGTCAGCGGGCAGAATGATTGCGCCGCCATGTGCCGCGGTCTGAAATGTCACTGTCACTAATCTGTCACCGAGAATTACTCTAAAATATTTTGACATTGTTGATTGAAACAAGCAAGCAAAGTGAATCTATTAATCAGTTAAACATAAAAAATATTTCTTCTAAAAATACTTCTGGTTGTCATAACCTAATTAATATTCAATCAGTACTTATATTAATTTATTTAATCATTACTAATTACTATTTTATTAGTCACTTGCATCTCCCGCGGCCACCGCAGGGTACCTACTTAAAGTTTTCCAAAAAGTAAAGACTTCTGGATCAAAGAGGTGTGGGTTCGATCCCCCCCAAGGCATTTTTGTGATGAACATAGGTGTTTGCTCTGTGTCTGGGTGTTATTCAGGTACTTTCTATATAAGTATGTATTTAAAATATGTATAATATGTAGTATATCAGTCTTTGGCAGCCATATCACAAGCTTTGCTTAGTTTGGGGTCAGAGACCGTGTGTGAGATGTCCCCCAATATTTATTTATTATTACTCTCTGACCTTTGAACTAAAATTCAAATAATAATTATAATAATATCTCCGTAACAATTTGACTACTATTTAAACACATTACAAAAGTTAGTGAATGTGACCTTACGGCTCAGACAGATCGATGAGCCGTATTGAGCCAACGTCGCTGTTGTCATGGCGACGTCTTCAAGTAGCTTTCAAGAACAACCTGCCTGTCTGTCAATAGGGACTATTATTCTTATACAGGGTTATTTCTAATCAATTAGCATCCTTTCAGGGGCTTATTCTGTACATCAAAACTAACTACCTAAACTAACTTTTGTTCTACGACTTTTATTAATTCTCAAAAAAAGTTGTTGTTCCACAGAAAAATATCGTTCACCCGCGACAAAATGTATGGAACAGATGTTTTTTTTTAGTTTTGACAAAAGTCGCTGAACAAAAGTTGTTAGTCTTGAGGTACAGATTAAGCCCCTGAAAGGATGCTAATTGACTAGAAATAACCCTGTATTACAGGTCTTATCGCGCAAAGAAATTTACAGGTTAGTTATAATATTAATCGTCGTTTTAACCGCATCGGTCGTAGTATCTGGAAAAAACTAAGTTTTTTTTTTATTTATTTTAGATCTACGAGTATTCATTATGGATCATTGATGATACATTTGGAGTAAAGCGATAAAAAAAATGTAAAATTGTGCATTGCTCGTTTTCATTCCAAGGAGTCCTCATCCTCTCGGTCAGCGAACGAAATCCTGAGTTTCATGTTTACAGATAAATTACTCATTATAAGCTTACGAAAAACTCAATGAGCGCTCATGAATAAATAGTAGGTAGTGTTAACGAGGTAGTTCCGAACACCTAAATTTTAAAACAGTGGTCAATGAAATAACAATTTATCCAAAAAAGGTGAATGAATTTTACGCGCTTTGATGCCCGAGGGCATAAGTTCTTTGTTGTAGGCTAACTCACACTTGAATGAACACGGGTTGACGTAGCATTTCTAAAAATTGTTCACTTTATCATCAAATCAATTTTTCAGTCAAAAATATGCCAGTGCACGTCTGGGACGAGATAATTTGGCGCCCTCAGTGATTTGCACAAAACCAGTGAACCCGTCGCCACCAGGGGGCGTCCGCCACTTTGTCTCTGACAGCTACAGAGACTGGGCAAGTGTGGACACGCCCTTAATGATGCGAGAGTTGAGAGGACTTTTTGTTATGTTGGCAATCAGTATTCTACAGGTTTTAGTGATCTATTTTTGAACTCATACGTACCTAAGCGTAAGTAGGTAAATGGTTACGAACTCTTAGTGCCAACAGAATAGTAAAGTAAGTAGATATGCGATTCTTTTCTTTCGTCACAGAAATTAACTTCATTTGAAATACCGTCTGCCACTTTGTCTCTGACAGCTACATTGGCCGAGTGTGGACACGCCCTTACTGATGCGAGAGGACATTTTGCTATGTTGGCAATATGTATTCTGTTAGTTTGAAAATAATAGAACATGAAACTATTGGTCGCTTTGACGTGGCTTTTTTAGGTCATTTTCAAATAAAAAATAAAAATATAGCCTAACAGTAATTTGAAGAACTTCGTAGTCAAATAAATAAAATTAAATAATGTAATTAACTGATACAATGATAAGTACTTCAATATGTTAGCTATATAGGTATTAATATTTATGAGAATTACATATAGAAAAATACGTAATATTGATTAATATTTTATTGTTAGGTTATTAATAGGTAAGTAAAAGTAAAAACTTGAATATATTTTCCATTTGGAAATAGTTCGATTTATTAACGTCAACTGTGTACATTTAGTAACAAACAAGTGGAATACTTAGTATCTCAAATATTTAATGTTAAATCGCTGATTTAGGCATTTGTTTTCACCCACTTAGTATTTCCGTATGCCATTACTATTTTTTTGATACCTTTAATTCGAATTAAATGTCGCTGGGTTCAAATTGACAGGCGCTCAGTTAAATACTAGCCCAAAAAATATTGCATAAAGATCAGTTCCCATCTAATCGCTTTGACCAACTTATCAATAAGCTGAATAATGAAGTCACTTTCACACTATCTAATACAACCTCGACTGTTTCCCCTCCAAATTATTTAGTTCCACAATTTCACCGTAGCACAAATAAGTTGTACAAACGGAAGCGAGTCGCAGCCAAACTTTGAAATAGGTCGTCTATTGAAATGGCTGACATTTATACGACCGAAGTTAGATCTATATTTAGGTCATCCGTCAGCCGTAGGATGTTCACTGCAGGACATAGGCCTCCCTTATCTCCAATAAGACCGATTGGAAGCGGATTGCATCCAGCGCGATCCTGAGGTCTTGAGGTCATCCCTACACCTTGTAGAAGAACATCCTACGCTGCGCTTGCTGGTACGTGATTTCCGCGAACTTTTCGACCCCATCGGTCGTCAGTCCTCCGTGCTATGTGCCCTGCCCATTGTCATTTCAACTTTCCAACCCGCTGGGCTATATCGGTAACTTTGGCCATCTACAGTTTCCGTTTTTGAAATTTATTTGAAACTTTCCTTACTTAACGTCTTATAAATCGATAATATTCTATAATAATAATATAATAGTGCGTGCAGCCGCGCACGAAAAAGCATGATTCATTGTCATATTCCGCCCGAGCCGAGCGTGAAAGCGAGAGCGGAAAACAAACGATAGAGAGGCACGATCGGCCTAAGTACAGGGCCTAAGTATTTGCCTTGTGACGCTCGATTACAGAGGCGCCAGCGTAAATTTAATAGCAACCTAAAAAGCGTTCTCTCTATCGAATGCCTAAAGTGAAAAAGAAATAGAACTATGCTATTTAGTTAATATGATTATATTAGCCAAATAGCATAGTTCTGTTTCTTTTATGATACCGTTTTTGTTATGATATCGTCATTATAAGCCCAATCGGGTTATCACGTATAAATATGTAGCGCTCGTATCGTAGTTTGACTAGGTGTTTGTCAGCGATCACCGAAATTAAGCAACGTTCCGCACGGTCAGTATTTGGATGGGTGACCGCGAGTGGCATTTCCAACTGAGCGCTACCGTGGCTCGGATGACACGTTAAACTATAGGTTAGATATATAGATAAACTCTTTATTGATTCACATTCACACACACATAATACAGAAAATAGAGAAAAATTGATGCTAAAACATGTGAAGCAACCGGCTTTATCACTGAAACTGATTTCTTCCAGGCAACCTTAGGATGGAGAGAGATAGGTACAAAAGAAAATACGACGAGATGTGCTAATTTAAAGAACACTTTAAAAGTAAAACAAAATAATACCGGTTGTTTCAACCGTTTACCCATGTCAGAGACCTTCAGGCGGCCTAAAAACTCTGACACCAGGGCTAGCCACCCGGCCTATACGAACTTCCATTCATCCATCAGCCAAAGGACGTCCACTGCTGGACATAGGCCTCCCCTATGGATCTCCAATAAGACCGGTTGATAGCGGCTTGCATCCAGCGCGATCCTGCGGTCTTAATGAGATCATCCGTCCACTTTGCGGGTGGACGTCCTACGCTGCGCTTGCCGGTACGTGGTCTCCACTCGAGATCTTTTCGACTCCACCGGTCATCAGTCCTCCGCGCTATGTGCCCTGCCCATTGCCATTTCAACTTGCTTATCCGTTGGGCTATGTCGGTCTATACGAACTTACTTACGTAAAATTATCCGTGAAACGTTACAGACAACAAATTTTTCAGATAAATATAAAAAATTCTTCCATACATTTAATTCCACCATATCACAAATAAATTGGTAGTTACCGCCGTACGTCCTTTGCAATACAAACGGAAGAGTCGCAGCCAAACTTAGAAATAGGTCGCCTGCTGAAATGGCTGCCATTTAGACGGCCGAAGTTGGATCTATATTTGTATCCGCCATTGTCTGAGCGTTTGTATCGTGCTTAGTCTGCTTACTTAGCCCTAGTTTATAGAAAGATATTTATTTCCCTAGGGTACAGTATAGGTTGAATCATATTACGTGGCGGCTATGATATTAGCCACCAGCTGCGGATAACTCAATCCAGACAGAAGCTCACTTACAGCGACGCGACCCTAGTTTGTTTATAGAAAAGATATTTACATCTTTCATGTTCGGTAAGTAGGTTCTTATTACCTCCAAATGGGGCTTGTAGGTGACTAATTAGCGCTCTAGGGTAATAATGTAGCTAGAAAAGCCCTAGGGCGGTAAGTAATTAAAACAAAAAACACTTCTTTCTTTCAAAAAGTTCGCGTACATCTAACCATCATACTGGCAATAGACATCATGCATTCAGCACAATGACTAAAGAGGTCGCTTTATTCAGCCTTGTCTTCGTGTGAGTAGGTATAATAGTCATCAATTTTAAACATCGAACGGCGAAGCTCAATTTCAATAAAATGTTTTATTCTTGTAATGCCGGTTTTTTTCTACTTACTTCACAATCGAGATGTAAAGCAGAATAGTTAGCTCGGGTGTAAGCACCAATTGCATCCTCGTATTATAGGTACCTCGTAAATATCTCGGGCTGTAATCGATGCCTTACAGTCCTTGGCTACTAATCTACTATTATTTCCCTAGGGTACAGTATAGGCCGAAACATACTACGTGGCGACTGTGATGATAGCTGCAAGCTGCTGATTACCCGATCCTGATTGAAGCTCACCTAACAGCCATGAGAGGATCGGGTTATCCGTAGCTTGTAGCTAACATCACAGCCGTCAAGTTGTTTGATTCGACCTATAGTACTAAGGAGTTAGTTCAGGTTTACACGTAAATTGATCCTACAGCTGTTTCCGTATATCTCTATAGGTACATTTTTGTGCAGCGCCCCTGGCGGTAACGAGGAAGAACTAACCAAAATGTATGGAGCCACTCGCGAAGGCCAAAGTTTACTAAACTACGTATATAGCTTGGACTAAGGTATAGAAAGACTCAAACTTAATGGAGTCTGTGAAGTTGGCCTCATAGTAATAGGTGTTCATAATAATGGTCGGAATACTTATTTCAACTGAATATTTTTTCCTAAAAAAGTTCCATCCAAAGAAGTCCATAAACTTCTGTATTCTTCCATGACGGAAACCATTCAAATATATGTAACTAAAACTGTACCAACGCAGTTATTTTAGTTATCAAATTAATTTAGCTGACGTTTGATTTCGATTTTAATAGCAATCTGTGAGTTCCAGATGGATGGCCTGCAATCCGGTGTGAAGCTGGCACCGAAATAGATCGCTTGCATTTCCGCCACGGCCGATAATGTTTGCTGATCGAGCATTCGAACTGTCATTGCTAATGTGGCTAAAACTAGGAGCTGGGCGTTTCGTCAATTGTCATATTTTTATTACAATATGGTGACGCTGTACAAAAACTTGCACGTTTCGTGCGCGTTTAGTTATGGTATAAGAAAATTCACGCGAAAAATATTTATTTGTACAAATAATAATTATTTATGGCAAAAAAATGACATGACTTCAACGGTGTACAGTATTAGCGAATAATTCTCATGGATCGATGTAGCATCTTTCACATTATTGTTGATTTATCGATTCAGCCGATTTCGATAAAATGATTAAATGGAACCAACTTCAAAGTATATTCTTTCCAATAAAAATATAATTATAGAAATCGGACTACTATGCAAAAAGTTATACGCGTCGAATTGAGTAGGTACCTCCTCTGTATCGTCAGTCTAAAAAAAGTTTTAGGCACGCTTCCTACGTCACTAAATATCTCAAAAAAGAATCAAAGCTCGATATTACGTATTGAGAAGGTGGTTTAAGAGATTTAAAAAATATATATATCATTACACACAAAAAACATCAAATGGGCCTTAAAATCATTAAGTTGTTGTGTCTGTGTAGTCAATCTTTTGGCTATTTTTTATTTGCAATTACTTGAGGCAAAAAAAAAAAAAATCAAGGATACTGTCAGCTTACAAAAATAATCACCATTGTTTTTTTTGTCCGTTGGCAAGTTTTTACTCGTATGTAACTTCCTTGGTTTTTACAAAGGCAGTGACGTTGTCAAAAAGGGATGTTACGTCACCAGACTCCCATACCTAATGTTAATCAAGTACACCCAAAAAGCCTCGACACAATTTCGCGCGAAAATCGAAAAAGGAACGGCAAGCTTTGATTCACAAACCTAATTCCGTGTCACAAGAAAGCCCGCCATTTTGCGCTCCCGTCAAATGTTGTTTTCCATTCGCGTGGCAAAGGCAAAACATGTATACAGCCAGAAATCCTGCTTTATGCGTATTGCCATGTTTACGACGCCTACTAGTCATGTAGAAGGATAAACAGCCGTTAGGGGAGCGTACAATACATAACAAACTTCTTTTACTACCGTTTTGATGACATAAACTGTTAAAAAGTTTTATAGAGGTTCCAATCGAACTTTGTGGTGGCTGTGAAGTTAGCTACAATCTTTACGCAAATGCGTACCCATGTGAACTTCTATTCAATCAGCACCTCTATACTCTACAAAATTTAACTTGATCTCTGCGACAGTGACAGATTGACATAAATTTAGAGTTGAGATAGTGGTGGAAAAAATCGATTTTCAAACAATGTTGTAATGAAATCGAATGAGTAGTTGAAAGTGAGAAATTGGATTTTATTTACTTACTATTATTTAAGATCAAGTATGTACACATGTAAATAATGTTATGATATTAATTAAATACTCATAATAATGTAACGATAGTATATATCGACGTTTTTCACTATTATCGATGCTAATGTAACATATAATTGGGTTTAATTTAATTACACATGTAAAAAATGTTATACTATTAAAATATACAATAAAATTAATAATAAATTAAGTTTTATTGAAAATATCGTCAGTATAAACTATCGATATTTTAATTAAAACTCTGTGGTCACGATCATTCGTCGCGCATCACTAATCGGCATGCCCATAAAGTATGACATTGACAGGTACTGTCTGTACTATTAAGACATTCAGGACTTCATAGACAGATTTTTCTGACAGCTGTCGCAGAGATCAAGTTAAATTTTATAGAGTATAGTATGGCATATAGGGATAAAATGTCAATGTCCACTGTTAATATTAATTGTTAATGTCAATTTATATTTTGTTTCCAATCTGAGGGGCAAAATTGTCATTCTGAGTTTTGAGCAGCTAGTAGCTAGCATCAGCTATAATTATGTAGCTATCTAAACTGAAGAAAGCAGTAAATTCAAACTAGAAAAAGGTGTAAATGTACACTAGGTAAGTACAGTTTATATTATTTTAAGGAGAAAATTAAAACTAAAGATAACAAAAAACTGTAGATGTATAGTTAATAGAGTAGAATTGGATAAATTGTAGCTTGACAATGACTGGACAAGAATCAACAGATAAACTAAAATACCGTAGAAAATAATAGAAATCAACAAAACATTAGCGTTAAAAAAGTAAAACGAGTTATTATTTTCAAAACAATTTCTTCTGCCACCAAATGACGAGCTTTCAAGTAATTACTAAATAATTTTGCAGAATAGAGCAAAATATTACAGTCTTGAGACAGTGTTGGACTTTTTGCTGTTATCAAAGACTCGTCTAGTTTGCATTCTGCCCGGAAGTTTACCTCCTTGGGTTTTTTACTTGTCTTGTCGGTTGGCAGTGCTGGAAAACTGTAGGAGAAATATAATTAAATTAATTACAGATATCTGTGTACAATATCACAGAGTTCCTACAATATAAATAAATACATCCATGTTGCGTACGCGGCCGAAAGCCTCTGAGAATCTATTTCTTATATTCACAGATATCTCTATAAAACAGATTGATAGCAGTGTTGACAATAGGCTATTTGACAACATTGAAAATATACTATTGATTGTAGTAATCCTTAAATATAATAGCCTGAAAAAGACGTAAGTATTTTACTTTATTTAAACTAAAATATGTATAATTTTCGCAAATCTCGTGAAATAAAATACGATATTATTTTGATATTTTATCTGTGACGTAAACGCTCTAAGAAATGCGGCAACGCTGGTGACGTCATATGATAGTAAACAAGAATTTCTCGATTGACTGTTGTTTGTGTAATTTGTGTTTTGTGATTTCGGAGTCGTATTACAGGATCTGTAAGTTACTTTTAAAGTATTATTGACAATTTTTAGATGTGAACTAGCGTATTTACAGGTATTTACTAACGTTATTTACTAGTGTGTGACGTCAAAGACCAGCGCCATTACAGAATGTCGTTTTTGGTGGGATCTTGAATATCTATTCTTTAAGACTGATTTTTATTGTTAATACAGTAGATCTCTCGGAAATATAAATTGAGTGTGCTTAATTAGTACTAACGAATAATTTAAAACGGTTTCCAAAACCTAGTCAAATAGCCTATTGAAGCAATTCTCAACCGCAAAAATCACATATACCAAGGAGAATGTTTCTTTATAGGCCAAATCAAACAACTTGGCGTCTGTGGTGTTAGCTACAAGCTGCAGATAATCCAACCCTGACAGAAGTTAATTTAACAGCCGCGCAAGGATTGGGTTTTCCGCCTTGTAGCTTAACATTACAGCCGCCAAGTTGTTTGAGTCGTAGGTATACGTAAACGTAAATTTTCCCGCTCCACGTTGTTTACATACAACTAAGCAATAGTTCATAAATCGATAGATTTCATTTGGGCGCGGTGTTTCGCCGAGATATCGCCATCGCGTGTGAGGCCTACGATATCCGACCTTCATGCTAATTCCCCTCTTTCAGTGCCGCATTATTCCTAAGGCGAATTAAGCGACTGCTTAGACGGGGCCCGTTTATACGATGGCCCCGCATCCACTGGAGGCCCCGCGTAAACTAGCGATCCCGTGTATGGGTCCCGTATACCATGAAAAAAATTGGACAAGACAACTTAGTTTATTTAATTTCATTTATTTGACATTCATTACAGCTACTATTACAGTCAAAAACTAATGCGATATTTTAAGATTTTTTAAGTCGCGTAATTACATGCAATTTTCTAGATTTGTGCGGAATCCTCGTTGAGCGAACCTGACTCGCGCTTGTCCAGTTTTTTTTTACTTTTGAGCCACGGAACTCTAAAAAGCAAAAAAGGGTAAACGAACCTAAAAATTTCATTGCCTAGGGGCCCTGACAGAGTTATAATACGGCCCTGCCGTCCTTAAATACTCCTTGATGGTAATTTCTACGAAATTTACCGATGATACTAGCAGTTAATAAAACTTTTTGAAGAAAGAAGGAAAAGGCGGGTCTTTTTTGTATTTGGAATTGTTTGTGATTGTTGACAGAGGTTTATTGTTTTTCTTTTTATGATTAAAGGGTGGTTTACACGGCGACGCCAGAGTTTTGTTTTATGAGAACGAAAAATTAACCATGTCTTATTAGGGAGTTATTAAATTAATTTACCTCAGATATAAAGTAATAAATCAATTTTTCATCCCCCCATCTCGAAAAAAGTATTGATTGCTCTTCGATTTCTGACAGCAAAAGCCGTTTTTATTCGTTAGAGGATAAAGTTAAATTGAATTTAGAACATCGTGTGCTCTAAGATTGTTAATTCAAAACATCATTAAACCTATTTACTTCTTCCTACATGGTGCCGAATTTATCATACAACCTCTTTTAATTTGTTGAAAACTCTCTCTGAACTATCTTGGTGTACGTACTTTTTTAAATATACTTTGCGTACCCATTTTTTTCACGGAATCCTTTTAAAAACAAGAAACTTGAAAACAAGTGAAAAGTTTAAGCTCAGTTAATTTAGGTAAAAGATCCTAGGATTCTAGCGACGAGAAAGATTATTTGTCGCCAACAGAATCGACTGAAACTGTTAATAATTCGCAAATATTTTTTGATTTTACGGAAAGTTACGTGTTGTTGGTACTCGAGGGCAAAGATTTTTCACCTTGTGGTA
The DNA here is from genome assembly GCA_949316475.1 of Hypomecis punctinalis. Lineage (NCBI taxonomy): Eukaryota > Metazoa > Arthropoda > Insecta > Lepidoptera > Geometridae > Hypomecis > Hypomecis punctinalis. The sequence goes on from OX438822.1 coordinate 12,923,909, forward strand.
TTTTCATCCCCGCCTTATTCAAATCATGTCCATCATAAAATGACCAAATACATCAATCAATTTTATTTTTTTTGGTCCAAAAACCAAGCTCGACTCTAATTTTGAAGCTGCAAAAGTTTGTAGCTGTTGCAACACCATTTGTATTGTACGTAGCTGTAGCGTAAATACATTACTACGTAGCACGATATTTACTTAACTCAAAACGTTTACGCGTTGCAAGCTCGTAGAGTATTCGTAGCAGGCCTATGTCGATAACTTCCGGCAACCAAACAACACTATCGCAACGACAAATCCATAAACAATTGTTTATCTCATTTGCACATTGATATCTACCATAGCAATAACGGCCTAATGTGACAGTTATTGGTAGAGTGTGGACGAGGCTTTAGCTAATAGCTTTCGTCGTAGTTTTTTTTTATTTGTTGGCCTTAACGTCTTTACGTTGTGCCATTAAGTTTTCTTTGCAGACATAAATATAAATTGCTTTGCGTTAATTTAATTAGTACTTAAATATAACTGTAATAGTATTAAAAACTATACGGTAGTAGGTAAGAAGTAAGTACCTATAGTTGAGCAAGCGAACGAAGCGAAAGTCTCAGTTTTGCTTACTTACGTCTGATGATGATCCTCTCTTGGTAGGTATACAGGGTTAATTCTAATCAATTAGCATCCTTTTGTGGGCTTATTCTGTACATCAAAACTAACAACTTTTGTCCTACAACTTCTGCTGTTCCATACATTATGTCGCGGGTGAACGATATTTTTCTATGGAACAACAAATTTTTTTGAGTTTTCAAGTATGTATTGTTTTTTTTTGTCGTCGACGTTTTTTTGTTGGACAGGTAGAGATACTATTTCCCTTTAAAAAGAGGGTAGGAAAATTTCTGTAAGCATAGTTAGCAGCCGATTTCGATAATATTTGGCAAACAATTTTAACATCTAAGTCCTATCTTTATGAGTAAGAATAAAATCGATCAAGATAATCTTAATATTATATATAAATCTCGTGTCACAATGTTTGTCCTCAATGGACTCCTAAGCCACTTATCTTAATATATATAAATCTCGTGTCACAATGTTTGTCCTCAATGGACTCCTAAACCACTTAACCGATTATAATAAAATTCCCACACCATGTGCAGTTCGATCCAACTTGAGAGATAGGATAGTTTAAATCTCAAATTATAGTCGCAATTTTAATTTATTTAGCCACAGCAACGCGTGGCCGGGTCAGCTAGTCTTAATATATATAAATCTTGTGTCACAATGTTTGTCCTCAATGGACTCCTAAACCACTTAACCGATTATAATAAAATTCGCACACCATGTGCAGCTCGATCCAACTTGAGAGATAGGATAGTTTAAATCTCAAATTATAGTCGCAATTTTAATTTATTTAGCCACAGCAACGCGTGGCCGGGTCAGCTAGTAGGATTATAAAGGTTCTACGGTTCGGGAAACTACTAGTTATTATTCTGTGTCATCTCTAGCCGCGTCGTATGGGGTCGTCCGAATGTCTGTAAACAGGGTCTTGGCGCCACCGCGTCTGCTATCGATTCAGCCATCTACATAGCGCTCTGTTCTCTTGGTCGCTGAGAAATATGGATATTCTTGGTTTTACTAACGGAAAATACTACTTAAGTATTTATTATCGTAGTTTAGAAAATAGAATAGAAAACACTTTATTGTACACAGTAAAATATTCACTTAGAGTACAGTACAATAATGGTTTTAGGATACTGTTGGGGCTGCCACGTTATTGTAGCGCATCAGGGATGTTCACACAAGCTCGAACCGATGGTTTTCATGCCATCATGAGGAAAAAAGTATACTCCCTGCTGACAAGAATGCGTGGCAGCAGTAACAGTATCCTACACATAATTATTAGTAAACCAGATTGCCCTATACAGGGACATTTGAATAATGTTTTACTAGGCTTAAGATAGGCATAATATCTAATATAAATTACTGCTGTAATATGGACTAAGTACTGTCTGAAATAAAGATTTATTATTATTATAAGACAACAGTAATACAGCCTTGGCCAAAAGTATTAGGCACCTTTAAAAAATCAAAATGCATGTTTACTACTTAACCAATAACTGAGTGCTTATTTTAAATGACTTACCGGGGTCATAAATAACTTCTTAGAATATCAAGCGGCTCTTTGTTAAGGTCATAAAACACCTGGTGACCGAAAACAAAAGATTCGGTTTTCTTTCGGTCTTATCTGTCAATGTTTGGTCACTTGTGTTCTGGACTCTACCAAGTAAACAAGCTTTCATTTCTGTTAAGTAAGTAAGTTCGTATAGGCCGGGTGGCTAGCCCTGGTGTCAGAGTTTTTAGGCCGCCTGAAGGCCTCTGACATGGCTAAACGGTTAAAACAACCGGGACCTACAATTTAACGTGTCATCCGAGCCACGGTAGCGCTGAGTTGGAAAATGCCACCCGCGGTCACCCATCCAAATACTGACCGTGCGGAACGTTGCTTAATTTCGGTGATCGCTGACAATCACCTAGTCAAACTACGCTACGAGCGCTACATTTCTGTTGATGTGATTTGATTGACACCTAATTTTGTTAAAAATGTCATAAGGAGTGAAATTAGTTTAGAAGATAGAGTGAAGATACAGGGTGCCTAATACTTTTGGCCAAGGCTGTAGGTACATGAAAAACTTATTAGTGTAGCTCAAGACGGCCCTATCGCTGGAAGCGATCTCTTCCAGGCAGGAAAATATGAATAGGTAGTATAAGAATATCTAAAAATCTAGACTGCTTACCTTGCTAAGTAGGTAGGTACCTAATTGCTTGTCATATTCAAATAGTTCTATTATTATACAGGGTTGCTGATAATCAATTAGCATCCTTTTAGGGGCTTATTCTGTACATCAAAACTAACAAATTTTGTTCTGCGACTTTTGTCAAAACTAATAAAAGCAGTTGTTCCATACATTTTGTTGAGGGTGAGTGATATTTTTTATGGAACAGCATTTTTTTAGTTGTTAGACTTGTTATTAGTTTTCGTGTACATAATAAGCACCTAAAAGGATGCTAATTGATTACCAACCAGCAGTAACCCTACACAATGTGTTTGTCTACCGGTGTCGGAGTTTAAGGCTCGAGAGTCGGAGCGGTGACATCTATGGCAAATGTTGAACAACTTTTACTATGAGACCAACTCTGAAAACGTAAAAAACTGCTGTTCCATATGATTTTTATAGACTTTCGACAAAAAGTATGGAATAGCAGTTTTTTCGCGTTTTCAGAGTTGATCCAACAGTGGAAATTATTAAAAATTGGGCATATATGTCACCGCTTAAGGCTCCGACACCGGTAGACAAACACTATGTATAATAATTATATTATGATAATTAATTTATTGATAATTTACTTATTCATAAATACCTAATATAAAAACATCAAACAATAGAGATTCAATTTAAGTAGGTACTTATTAACTAAACGAAACATTTTTTTACAATTCAGATAGGTACATAGACAAGAAGTTAAAGCACCAACCGAAATTTACAAATTTACCGGAGTTGGAAGGTAGGTACTTAATAGCTATTAACATCATCTTGTATTACTATATTATATTATAATATAACCCTATATAAAACCCAATCCTGTCGCAGCTGTTTGTATTGTGAGCCTCAGTCAGGACTCAGGACTGGGTTTTGTGCAGCTTATAGCTAACGTCACAGCCGCCCAGAGCTGATTCGGTCTATATCTAAACTGCGGAGTGACACCAATACTTCGGATTCTATCTAAATTGTGCCCGGTCAACGCTCAAACTCAAATAAAAGCCCGGAAACCCGTTTCGGCCCGGAAGGGACGCAGATAAAATGTAATTGTTTTTAAGCCACCTGGAAAGTGCTTTATTTACTTACATTTGCCACTTCAATGGGTTTTATCTGGAGTTTGCGAGTACCTATTTGGTACGTTGTTATAGGTAGTAGCGCCATATAAGTATGATCGCGGGACAGCTAGCTACAGGCAGTACCTGAATAAAGGCTGAAACATACGAGTACAAGTCAGCGGATGTGAAGTTAGCTATAAGCTGTGCGAAACCCAATCAACGCATAGCTTTGGATATTGCGTCGATTTCTATGATTCGGCATACAGAACATCTACAAGTTTCCTAATGATACCTATTTTATTTCACAGAAAATCCAGCTAAATATTTAAGTATTCAAAGCACAAACGGTACAGCTGGCAACTCTCGTAAAGGGTTAAAAAAAATATTTTAAAAATGGCGTTTAGCATTTTTGACCAAAAGGTAATTTGCCGTGTGCCTAATCGTCCGCCATAGCCGCCACGTGTCGTTTATGGCAGAAATATTCTAATTCAATGGCTACACCGTCCGGTCACCATAAATCATGGTAAAGATTTCAGAATTTTAACATGTGTGATCAATTTTTAGCACCTGCGTTAGTTGCTGGGCGGTACAAAGATTATAAAATTGCAATGTTGGCAACGCAAGAAATTCCATTTTCTAATTTCCTGTCAGTTTTTTAAACTACGAAATATTACAATCTTCCAATTTTTGATATTAAAATATTTTGAATTATACATGACGTGTCTAATATACCTAATCTGTGTAAATTACCCACACATAAAATTATCGTATAAAAAGTAGGTATGTAAATGAACTAAACATTTGAACAAAAACGATTTTCCCGCCCATAACATTTTTTTTACCGACGAACCACCGTAGGAGGTATACAATTCGACGCGTATATATTTTTTTTAATGTATAACCACGAATAACTTTATTCTTGCTTTATTCATAGTTGTCCGATTTCAATAATTATTTTTTTATTGGAAAGAGTATACTTTGCAATTAGTCCCATTTAAATTTTAATGAAATCGGCTGAGCCGTTTTTGATAAATCAACAATCATGTGAAAAATGCTACATCAATCCGTGCGAAATATTGGCGAATTCTGTACACGGGTGAAGTCGGTCATGCTATTTTTTGCAAAAAATAATATTGTTTACATCTAGTGTGTGAGAAAGAATAGAGATCGTTCCAGTAACTATTGCAACCATTCTATGCAACCAGTATAGTCTATGTAAACTAATCACAGATAATCATCAGTAGACAGTTTACGATGGTGCGTGTCTTCGCAACCGATGCGGCTGTTGTAGTGCTACTTATTCAGCCGTGGAACGCAGAATATTACTACAATACATGCTATCAGGTTGGGAACTTAATTCAATCTTTTATGGAATCGAAAATCACAATAACGATTCATGAAAGCTAGGTACATAATTTGCACTTTTGAAAGCAACTATGAAATTACTGATCGCTTTCTCGGAGGATTTTGGCGTCGCATGTTTTATGCATTTGTATGCTCATTAAATCAATCATATTTTTGTGGATTTCCTATGAACGGAAAGCTTGTTGAAGAGTTCAGGATAAACCGTTCCTAACGGAAAGTAAAATCTTAAAAACAATCAAAAATTCATCATTATCAGCCATACGGAATCTACTGCTGGATATAGGCTTCTCCTATGAATTTCCCGTAAGACCCACTAGAAGCGGTTAGTAGGTATAACCAACACCCAGCGTTTAATATTCTTGCTGTTTTAAAGAAATCATTTTGTAGCGCTCATATCGTAGTTTGACTAGGCGTTCGTTAGCGATCATCGAAATTAAGCAACGGTCAGCACGGTCAGTCTTCAGATAGGTGACCGTTAAATTTTAGTTCCCGGTTATTTTAACCGTTTAGCCATGTCATAGGCATTTAGGTGGCTTAAAAACTGTTGACACCAGGGCTAGCCACCCAGCCTACCTATACATTTTTTTTTATCGGTCCATCTTGTTAACGGTCTTGCTGCGCTGGCTTGCCAACTTACCATCACATGATTTCCATTCAAGAACTTATCCATCTGTTCTTCGATATATACGAGTAAGCCCTCCCTACTGCCATTTCAACTTGCTTGCTAAACCGCTAGGCTGTGTCGATAACTTAAATTAACACAAAATATAATTTCAAGCGTCTAATGCAAGCCCCTTCCAACTGGGCTTATAGAAAATCCGTAGGGGAAGGCTATGACCAGCAATGGACTTTCATAGCTGATGGATGGATGGATTACAATATTGCATGCCAGGATTGGATAAATCTTCTTATCATTTATTTATAGACTTTAACATAACATAGTTCGAAGAACGGAGGGCTGATGGGGCCGTAAAGTTCTCGAATGGAGACCATGGATCAGCAAGCGCAGCGTAGGACGTCCACCGACTAGGTGGACTGACGATATAATAAAGACCGCAGGATCGCGCTGGATGCAGGCCGCTTCCGACCGGCCTTATTGGAAATCATAGGGGAGGCCTATGACCAGCAGTGGACGTCTTACGGCTGATGGATATCCGGACCATGATTTATAGACTAGCTATTTTTTACACTAAAACAAAGATTTAAATATTTGTCGCTGTACCTAATTTTATTATTGAGTCTCATTACGACAATAATTACTCCACCGTGTACAGTACGACATAAAAGACTTGAAAATAAATGAAATGAAATAAAAACCATCGTTTTGTTAGCATATTTTGCATAATTATACTGTTTTCCTGTTTATAATCCACAAACAGATTGTGGTTCCAGCAAAAAGTGATAATTTAGTTCCCGAAAAATTTATTTCAACTCTTTTGTGTCGCGCTCACGATACATAATTCGAAAAATTTGAACGAATCGATGTGACATCCATGTACCTACCTACTGTATTTTTGTTGATTTATCAAAAACGGCTCTGTCGATTTCTATAAGTACTATTTAAACTCTTTCGAACTAAAAAATATTTTTTAAATCGGTCTACAGTTGGCCAAAATATCGATGAACATACACAAAAAAATGCATACAGATGAACATAGTACCTCCTCCTTATTGGAAGTCTGTAAAAATACGTATGATCGTTCGCGCCATACGCAACACCCATGTTGTTTCATAAACTACAAATCAAATATAGCCCTCCTAATTGGAGCAGGGAGTCGACAATAATTAAAATCGCGCAGTAAATTTATCGCGAGACGTGCTGAGATTGTCTTTTGAACAAAAATGCCTCCAGCCACCCTCCAACGGGGGAAGAATCAATAAAACTCTATTCAAGTGTGAATGTGGAGGACAGCGCCATCTATTGAAATACAATAGTACTAGGTGTAGCGATCAAATGTTGCGTAATTAAACCGTGTAGATGACGCAATTAAGATTTTAATACCAAATTCTTCTAAAATGAAAAATATTTGTGGTTTGCGTCCGGAATGCAATTTTTTGACACCTCGCGCTTCGAGCATAATATATCTAGATATTTTACTCGAACTCGAAGACCCCGTGTCCTAATTTCATCATCAAGTCAGGATACTTATTTTATCCTTAGTCATCACAGTTAGTCATAAATAATAAAATTACTATCCGAAAGTGTGGTGTTTACCGACCACCAATAGCTCTGTGCCGCCGACCACCCCTCTATAATCTAAGCCGACCACCGAGTTCTTCTTTTTCTTTTGTTTGGCGTCGCATTGTTGAGCATTTGCCAGTGTCATGTATTAAGTTTTAATAATTTTTGATATTTTATCAAAATAGTCACTGTCGTAGTCACGCCATAGTCCCATAAAGTCGCGGTCAAGTCCAAACATAGTCCAAGTCATACCTCAGTAAAGCAGTGGAGACTTTACTAGAGACGCCTATGGAGTTTTTGTAACAACACAGAACAACATGATACGTCACATTATATCACTTGCCTACATCCATGCACGTAAATCAGCTCATAATCAACGAAGCACCACAATGTTTCACTAATTATCACTATACCTTATAAAATGTAGCTTGATACGCGATACATTGACATTGACATCCGCGTAATAACTCACGCACATCAAGTATCATATTTTTATGATCAAAATGTTCGGTACACAATGCTATACTTTATGGTCGAGATGCACGAGCATGAAGTACAACATAACTAAAAGAACTCTTTTCGACGTGTGAAAAAGTTACAGATACATAATCTATATATATAAAAGAAAGTCGTGTTAGTTACTCCACTTATAACTCAAGAACGGCTGAACCGATTTAGCTGAAAATTGGCAGGGAGGTAGTTTAGAGCCAGGAGAAGGACATAGGGTACTTTTTATCCCGTTCCTTTTTATTATATTTTTAATAGTTATTCATTTTATCTTTTTCATATCATCTTTTCCCTTGAAAAATCGTTAGCGAAACTGTCACCTATCACAACGACGCTAATAGGCCCAATTTTGAAAGAATCATCGTAATTATAACAGCTAATTAAAATATATCTATTTCTTTTTCACTCTAGGCATTCGATAGAGAAAACACTTTTTACATTCCTATTAAATTTACGATAATATGGATTGACGAAACGTAATAAGATGACAGGTGACATTTATTGACTGCAGACTTTTATAAATGTCACGCTTAGCATAGCAAAGAGACAAATTGTCTTTTCACCATTGTAGCTCCTCGAAGAGGAAATAATTATAGTATGGATTGACAATGACAACTGACATTAAAATTGGAGAAAATGTTTTTTCCCTATGACATGCCACATATTACAATGACGTTTAATACTGGGCCGTCATTTTGTCTGACATTAAAAATATTTTTAAATATACCACCGTTAGAGGTTAAACATGTTTCTTTATTCTACCTTTATGGTACAGAATCCATACTAATATACGAAAAAACGGATCGACTTGATTCTTAGAAGTAGTATGGCATGAGTATAAGTATCTTGACTCTTTAACCTTGACTGTGAACTGCGACCTTGACATGAACATACATTTCTGTTGGTTTGGTTAGGATTGAACAGTGATAAAAGTGCAGCCCGCCTCAGTTGCGGTACCCCTCATGAGGCACGCAACTTACCGGCCAGCCTCTCAGCTGCTTGAGATAAAAAGCCCAGAAAAGCGGCCCAACCACGAGTGCAAACTTCTAAGCTGCCAAGAGAGAAAAGACCCAAAAAATCGGGAGACATCGAGCGCCGCCTTCTCAGCTGTCTCAGAAGAAACCCAGAGAAGCGGCTCTATCTGGGATTCCCGCGCCGCCCATAAGCCTCGGCTACTAAGTTCCCCGCCACGACAAGGCGGGAACCCGTACACTTTAACCTTATCTTAATCAACAGAAGCATTTATAAGTATAAGGTATTATGATGTCAGGTTAGGTTTGGACAGTGGCAATGTGCAAGAGTCCTTGACTTTTTTTTTATAGAGCAAGTGCCTTTATTAACTACCACTAAATACAAGACTTATAATGTAAAACTTCATAAACTACTACATAACAAGCAATTGGATCATACACAGACCCTTGAAGGTCTAAAGATAATCCAAATACTCAAGCCCACTGCCAGTTAGCAGCGTGTCCAGCATGTTGGCAGCATTGGCACGCTGATTGGCAATGCCTATACGTTAGCCGAATAAACACCAGCATTTTGGTCACACGTCGGGTACACCAGACGCTCAGAAAGACTTTTGAAAACAAGACTGGCCACCACGGGCACAATGTCTCAATTTCAAATGGCTCAAATATGTAACCACTGCCGAGGTTAGCATATTTGCGCCGTTTGTGCTGCTCCGAATCGCCCAACGCTCCAGCCATTCTCTGAGTCTCAGAAAGATGTGACGGCACCAAACTATCGACGCAAGTCGCGTCTCATACTAAGGGCCGTCTACACTTCTATGGGACCAGCTTCATACCGTCAGGCCTTTTGCCATCACCAAGCGCAAGCCCAGCGCTTCTTGAGCAAGACGGTGGTGACCGAGCTGGTCAACAAGGGTACTTGAATAGGTGAAAGCGCTCAGCCATGTGCGGCGCGGCAGCAAGGTGGGTCGACTATCTCGACGATATCATCAATACCGCCGGTCGAGCCTGGCCACGACCGGCAAAGAGCCGAGGTAGATGTCACAGAAAGAGAGAGACCTATACCTAGCAGTGGGACAAAGAAAGCTGCGGATGATAACCATGACGAAACAAATTAGTTGAGATTAACTGTTTCTTGGGTTTGAAATGATTGTTTGCTACAATATTTGTGTACCGTTTCACATTGAATTGGGGCTAATATTTTGTGGCGCACTTACTATTACTTACTTCGTATCTACCGATTTTAGACCATAAAGCCGGAAACATACTATTGGACGCGGCTGACGGACGCGACTGACAGCCGCGACTTAGCAATGTGCACAGTCTTAAGACATCCGGTGTGCCAGATCACTCTCGGACGTCCGAAAGCTCAAGGTCGTCCGAAGGTGACGTCCGCGACTTATGTCCGATAGTGTGCACGGCTCAGTGTACTTTCATAGTCTAGGTCGCGGCTGTCAGTCGCGTCCGTAAGCCGCGTCCGATAGTATGTTTCGAGCTTTACTGTCTTTACAAAAGTGTGATAGCTCAACCAGATCTCCATAAAGCCGGAAACATACTATTGGACGCGGCTGACGGACGCGACTGACAGCCGCGACTTAGCAATGTGCACAGTCTTAAGACATCCGGTGTGCCAGATCACTCTCGGACGTCCGAAAGCTCAAGGTCGTCCGAAGGTGACGTCCGCGACTTATGTCCGATAGTGTGCACGGCTCAGTGTACTTTCATAGTCTAGGTCGCGGCTGTCAGTCGCGTCCGTAAGCCGCGTCCGATAGTATGTTTCGAGCTTTACTGTCTTTACAAAAGTGTGATAGCTCAACCAGATCTCCATAAAGCCGGAAACATACTATTGGACGCGGCTGACGGACGCGACTGACAGCCGCGACTTAGCAATGTGCACAGTCTTAAGACATCCGGTGTGCCAGATCACTCTCGGACGTCCGAAAGCTCAAGGTCGTCCGAAGGTGACGTCCGCGACTTATGTCCGATAGTGTGCACGGCTCAGTGTACTTTCATAGTCTAGGTCGCGGCTGTCAGTCGCGTCCGTAAGCCGCGTCCGATAGTATGTTTCGAGCTTTACTGTCTTTACAAAAGTGTGATAGCTCAACCAGATCTACATATTGTATGATAGCTGTCAAACTTAAAAGTAGTTTATCTCCGTAACTATCAAATTTTGATCAATGCTATCTTTACGAAAGTGAGATAGCTGAACCAGATCTACATTTTTGATGACAGCTGTCGAACTTAAAAGTGGTATCTCCGCAAATGTCATCTTTTGATCAATGCTATCTTTACAAAAGTGAGATAGCTCAATGAGATCTACATTTTGGATGACAGCCATTAAACATAAAATATCTCAAGGTAGGTATCTCCGTAAGGTTAGCTACCTACATTCATTAACTTTCGCGGTACGAAGTTCGCCGGGTCCGCTAGTAATATATACTTTGCCGTAACGGTAATATTTAAAACGTAAATATTTCGTGGCGCGCATCCTAATCATAATCATAAATCCCAAGCCCGGCTGAGTTGCCTTTGCTACGGCAATTAATTTTGCTGTGTTATTTATAAGGTCACCCTTCGTGGGTAGGCCTACGTCCTGCAGTGGACTATTAAAAAGGCTGGTAAAGTAAGTAAGTTCGTATAGGCCGGGTGGCTAGCCCTTGTGTCGGAGTTTTTAGGCCGCCTGAAGGCCTCTGACATGGCTAAACGGTTAAAACAACCGGGACCTACAATGTACGTTACATTGTAGGTCCCGGTTTATCATCCGAGCCACGGTAGCGCTCGGCTGATAAAGTACAGCTTATACACGGTAATCTCCTTTCCCAGTACGATAATCTCCTCTCTACTCGGTATAAACAAAACACGAATTTCATAAGTCATTTATTCGTAAATGGCAATTTACACGTCAAATTGTATGCACATGTAAATAGTACACATTCAATACAATATTGAAATACATTTAAATTTACGAAAAAACATAGATATATAGAAACCATACACACCGGAGAGTGTATGAAAAAGTTACCTTATAAAACTGAAATGACCGTGTGTGCCTAGCTTTAAACTGAAGATCCTGAATTCCTGACTAAATGATCAGGCATAACTTTATTATTATTTTGTATGATGGTATTTTTCTATGTGAACATTAAATAATTTATTTTTTTATTTTGTTACAGGTAAATTACTGAAAATAGAAGACAACGCCAGAAATGAAGTTTGTAGCTATAAAACCAAACAAACCTAATTAACAACTTTTCCAATTCATCCAAGTTTTCGCATGTTAACGATTAATATTGGTTCAAACGTTGTTCAAACAACATTAAACCTTTATTTATTACTGAATACTCGTTTTCGGAAGTCCATTATGCAAGCAGTAAATAAGGAAGACTGAAAGAACTTTCGCAGAGTTGTTCTTTTGTAAAAATAAGGTTTTCCTTTTAAAGAAAAAGTGTTCCGTATTTCGTAATTATCTTAAATGGCGGGCTTTTCTCAATGTTACCTATTTCATTATCTTAGACATTGTAAGCAGGTACCTGCGTTGTAATCAAAGTTTTGGGACACCTATTAATAATTCTAACTTTCATTAAAAGTTTGTAGAAATTATAAATAATTTTAGTTATAACTGAATAGGCACTTGTCACTAGCAAATGCATGGAAATGTAACGCCAATAACCTTAGATTACCAAACCCTGTTATTAAAAATTAGCCATAGACAAAATAGTAGCCACATCACACGCATTAAATTGAATATTATTCATGTTTATCGAACATAATAATAAATAATTTCAGAAAATAATAAGGAAGGAAAGGAAATAAATATGATTACCAAATTATTACACAAAACTAGTATTGCCTTGCTAGGAAAACTTAAATCAACTCAAAATACAATGCGTGTCTAGAAAACTAAAAACAAACAACGATAGAACGTAAACGTAACCAGTGATGTCGCAAAACTGAAACCAGTGATGCGAAATGGTTAAACGGCTAATTTTATCACGAGTTAACCGCGTATCGGTCGTTTCCAGGCTATTAAGTAGAATATCAAGCGCAGTGTTCGGGGTGGAATATGATGTATGGTTTGCGACCTGTCGTACCCACGATGTCATAAAACGCAGGGTTCGGCGTGAATGGCGATGGCGGGTTTATAGCGAGAACTGCTCAGATAATAATCTTTTGTCTCTGGTTTGCCGCTGACGCGGAGTGTGAATAATGAGCCGGGCACGCTTTATTTACTTTATCTTTCACACCAAGGGCTATCTTATTTTTGTGCGTCATTACTTTTGTAGGACTAAACGTGTACGGTCGTAGGGTAGTATTCACACGAGGCGGATGTTTAGGAGGTGCGTATCATTTTTGCTGTCATGTAACATCGACAACAAGCCGTATACCTATTAATATTTTTTTACTAGCCAGGTATATTAAGATTATTCATACATATATTACTTATCTTTGTATTAGGTATGTCTGACTGATGTTTTTGTTATATTGCACGTAGTAGATAGATAGAAAAGTAACATTAGCTAGGTAGGTAACATTAGATGTTATTCTATTTTTATTTTCTGTAGGATATAATTTTGTTCGACAACAATTTTAATTTACTGTAATATTTTAGTCTATAAAAATCTACTTTTTCCTGAGCTACAACATTTCACGGAAAGGCTGCCTCAAGGGCTTTCAAGCAATGGGCCTACGCCCACACTAACCACTTGCAATTGCAATAAAATAAAAAAATAAACTTAACAGCCACCAATCAAATCGAACGACGACTAATTTTATTTCCATCAACGAAATAATCCACGTCACCGGCAGTTTGTTGGCGACATTTGGAATTTTCACGCCATATTCAACTTTATAACTGCGGGATAAGGCAAAGGTTTGATAAATGATTTCTTAGGTTAGATTGTGAAAGTTCGCCAACTAATGAAGCGCGGGATCTGCAAAAAACCACCGAAAAGGGACAAAAAATGGTGAAACTCGGTAATGAGATGAAACTGCTAAACTGCTTGATCATCTGTAGGGCCCCGTAGTTTCTATTAGGTTTTTTGAAGGCTCAATTCGCTTTGTCATCAAATAAAGTGTCTCGGTAATGTTCATCTATCAATATTAATGGCCCCATAAAAAGCATCCCATCACATTAAATATCTATCAAATAAGTAGGTAATGGTCATTTTCATACTTCCATAAAGTTTTTAAACGTCTGTGGAGAAAACAATTATTTTACTTTACTGTCTTGTTGAATTTTGGAAAGAAGCTAAAAATTTGTGGTAAAATTGTCCATAACGGATTTTGAAAATGTATGTACTCAATGTTGAAGACGTAACGACTTGCTGTTTTGTCGGACGGTTTATTACCAACTTTCTCGGAAACTATAAAGTCCAGTGGTCACTGACATTTCTCATAAATTTAGTTTGAAACAAACTCTTCTTGTGAAATAGTGCATAAACTGCCGAGTATTAATGTTTATCAAAGTTAACGAACACTACAAGGGTGGATACAATTTATAAATGGATTGTATCCATTGGAGTACGATTTTAGGATCGTATTATACGATATCATCATTGTTCATTGTCTTTTTGTTCAGGTTGGACCTACGATTTTGAAAATATCGTGAACCCAATTTTTTAAATATTAAGGCCATTCAATTATTATGGAATCTTCTCTCCCTTCTTTTCATACCTTGTCATAATTAGCAGAAATATTATGTTATATGTGACCTAAACTATAACCCTTACCCTCAACCCTCCTTTTTCGCACTTCTTTATCCTAGCGAGATGTTTTATTCTATGTTACATTTATTTACTGAACACTGAGATTGTGATAGCTATCTGGTATCCGAAACACCACCACCAAACATTTTTCTTATAAAGTGCTGTCTTCAATAACGTGCCACATTTCCATTTGGTAGCATTTTCTGTTGTTTTTTGCGGCACTTACCCGCGCGAATAACGCATTTGTGTTTGTCAGAAAATGTGTGGGCTAGGCAGGGGCGTATAATGGAAAAACCTTTTATAGTAGGCTCGAATATTTTTACATAACTATTTATAGAGTTCAGTTGTTAAGTATTTATAGATTGCGCGCTGAAATTGTAAAACCTATGAAGTAAGGATCAACGTTAGGATTCCATATTTATCTAAGCAAATCGTGCCTACTTGAAAGAGTTACTTAAATTGTAAGAAAAAGGGTCGTTTAAAATTATGAGTTTTACCAACTAGATACATGCGTTTGGGGTTCCTTGTATCCACTTGGTGAACAATTATTTGTTTTTACTTATCTAGACATCAAATCAAATTATTTTTTTTTCGGATACCGTGGCTGTGATTAATAACTGTACTAGAGGTTAGGTTTTTCATGTATAATATAATAGTTCGTTTCGATATAATATCCCGAATCAATAAGTAGGCCAGTTCTATCGTTCAAAGAGAGGAGAAAATAAATCAAATAATAATCTGCCCCTTTTGTATCCTTAGTCCGCCCTCTCGCAAAGCTTTTAGTAATGTAGGGCACGGAGCGACATCTTAAGTGAATCTGCGTATTGTTTAGGTTATCTAGGCATTGTTTTAGTCTAGACTGTGATGTGCAAAGCTGTGGTTTAAATTGCTGGAGTTTGTGTGAAGTAACATTATTAAAACTAGTATTATACCTACCTATACAGTAGTCAGGTACACTTTTCATAAAACAGGACGGGTAGAAGTTAGATACTTAGCTAAATAAAAAAGCCCACCATTCCAACAGGACTCTACATAATACGGTGGAATAGTCTAATACGGGCTTTAAATTTGTGGTAACTTTTTCCACAAGTAAGAACAAAAATAAAGTACTTATATTTTGTCTTCAAACTTTACATAAATTAACTTCAGAAATCGTAAGAATATTACCTACTAGATGACAACCCGGCTTCGCTCGGGTGAAATATGACTTATAATACACACACTCATCATAATTTTACTTGATCACCATCTTTACGAAGAGCTCTTCGCTGCATCAATTTTTCACAATCATGACAATTATTACCAAATGCAAGGAGCATAGATGAAGGAAGGATCGCTTCGCTCTGAGCGAAAACTTATCCTTCATCTATGGCAAGGAGATTAGGCTGATAACAAAATGATGAAGATCAAGCAAAACAATTATGAAAGACATAAAGGATATGGAAAACATGCGGGTTTTGAAATCTTGCAGAAACAAAAATTATACCAATAGAAAGTTTACATAATTATCTTTTCAAACACATATTTTTTAGAATTTTTTTCATCGCCATTTAATTTTCAAATGGGTTCTAAAAACATTAGAAAAATGAACTATGTGCTACACCAAATAACTGCATTAAGCCTAAATTGAAAAAAAAACCTGACAGTGACATTAAGAAACAGCAAAAGGAAATAACATTGTCAATATTGAACAACCAATAGAGGGCTGGTCGCCATGTTTTAAAAAATAAATAAATGTCAAACTCTAAAATACCAGCCCGCTATTGGTTGTTTGAAGATTCCTGTCTGATACGTAGACTACGTAGACCTCCTCTTAGTATTACCAGTTCAGACTAAATATTTTCTACTTAGTGAAATAAAAAAGAGATATTATAATAAAACGGCGATACACAAAAATATGTTTTTGCGTGAAATAATATTCTTAAATATGGCACTAAACATTAATATAGCTCGCATCGCTGCCGATTTTCAAGGACCGCCTCCCATATAAAAAGTTTACCAACTCCTTTAAAAAATAGGTAATTTCGGAATGATGGGTGTAAACAATATCCCAAAGTAATTGCTCAAAACTAAATGAATAAGTACTGAAAATGTATCTATACATTCTGATAGAACGAAAAGAAAGGTAACGTCAACTTTAAAGATTAGGTATGGCAAGTATTATATTTTCCATGATTATCTATCTATATATCAGCCGTAGGACGTCCACAGCTGGACTTTAGGCTCATAGATTTCCAATAAAGCCGGTTGGAGATATATTATGATGTACTTTATGTAGCCTGTATCCTTTGCTTCTCCAGTGGAGTCTGATTACTACATACACAAAATTAATAGCCTACACTCCTGTCCTATTTTATGTTTCAGATCATTGAAAACATTAAGTGGGTACCTAACCTTCGGTTAGGTACTAACCTAGTATATTAGATATCTGTGGTACCTACTAACCAAAGGTTGGACGTTAACGTGACTACGACAGTGACTATTTTGATACAATACTATCAAAAATTATTAAAACTTATTACTTGACACTGGCAAATGCACTACAATGCGACGCCAAAACATAAAATACTTGACTGCTCAAGATCAGTGATGCCAATTTAGCATTTTTCATCTTGTTTAGCATATTTATTTGCAATTTAGCATACGTCATATTTTTAGCATGTAAAATAATTGTACAATAAGTTTTTTATTAAAATTACATGCAGAATGGCAGATTTATGTCAGCAATATCGTATTTAACGCTACCACTTTCATGCAAATGACGAAATTGAACGGGTTTCTATTAGTCAAATAAATGTATTAAAAATTATGCTACGCATTTGTTTGTCAGTAAAAACTTTAAATGCTATTTTATACTTATAAGATTCGACTTAAAAAGGGCAAGGAAATGCTGCTAGTCTTACGCAGTTCCAGAGAACGCACTACGCTCTGTAGGTACCAAGGGGACCATTAGTGGTCGATGAAGACAAAGATACTTACATTTTATTTGATAACATAATAATAGGTCATAGTCGATTAAAACACATATCTTGTTAATTAATAATAATTTTATAATTATGTTACGTTTCATTTCATATTGAAAAATGTTATCACAATTTTTAGCATGTTTATATAGAATTATTTTGTCACAATTTTAACACCACTTTAGCAGATTCTTTATTTGTGGTGTTGGCAACACTTCTCAAGTTATGTCATCCGTCATCCGGTGTCAATATGGACACCGTGTTTTTGTTTGTCAGCACCGTTATAAATTTATTAAAATACTCGATAATCCGAATTTTCCGGATATATGTTGTCGACTCGAAATCATTATTTTTTTATGTTTTATCATTCAGATAAAGTTTCGATCGAGTCTACCGTACCCCTTGACGAAATTATTAATATAGATGTATCCATATTTAGATGTTACCTAAAACCGAATAACGTTCAATCTTACCCTGCCATTGCCAATACGAGTATTATTCAATACATCAAGCTGTCAATTATCAGTAATACATTTACTTATATTATTGCTTTTTAAATATTTATCCCTCAACATATTGTAGAAAACGGTCATCTGGCACAGCTAGCATTTTTTATACATTACAATCTTAACAATTGACCACTGCTCTTAGGATGTCAAATTATGATGCTATCGAAGACGGTTAACATCATTTAGAACGGAAACTAGCTACCAAATCATAAATGCATTGCCATCTACATCGCTATCTTAAACACCTCCCAAGTTATTGCAGCAGCTGCGCCAGCATTCCACAACCAAGCTCTGTTATTTTGAAGGTGTGGGCTGACTTCGGTAGACGCTGAAAAAGAAGCGCACAAAATGCCACATGCGGGATGCCTATCCATTGCCTCCACGCCAAATAAGAATCCGTATCGTACCTTACCAGCCTTTTTAATAGTACACTGCAGGAAGTAGGCATACCCACGAAGGGTGATCTCAAATAAGAATAATATTCTCAAATAAAACTATACTTGAACACTGGCAGGTGGTCATTTTTTGAACTTCGCACGGTTTGGTCGTATACGTAACTTTAACAGATTGTATGGAGAATCTCTATGTTGTATTTGGAAGTTCCATAAACGACCAAACCGTACGAAGTTCAAACAAATGACTGTTGCTTTATGAAACCACGGTAAAAGTAAAACTTTATCCGATCGTCACGCGACATGCTGTAGATGGACGAAAAATTTTGAAGCGACGTAATAAAAGTTTAAAAACGATCCCCTGGAAGATTCAGATGAACACGCTGAATGCAAGATGCTTCAAGCCGGTATTATTGAGGATCTAAAGGAAGCCTTTTGACCAGCAGTATTATAGTGTAAGGAATTAAATAAAGAATATTTGAAATTGAAATTACGACCAGCAGTGGACGCTGATATGATGATGATCTGAAAAATAGACGCGTCAAAAACAATTTTAATTTATAAACGACTAATATTTTAAAGTCATGTCAATGATTCTTACAAATTATTTCAGTAGAGATTTATTTCCCAACACCAGGCCGACACATTATTTCTAGGCTTTCTGAGAGCTCAACGGATTGGCAAGTTAAAATGACAGTAGGCAGGGCGCATAGCGCGGAAGACTGATTGCAAAGTTCTTGAATAGAACTCAAATACCTGATTTAGATCGCATGAATGCGCTGGATTAAAGCCGCTTCCAATGGGTCTTATTGGAAATGTATAGGAGAGGCCTAAGTCCTTGTAGCAGTGGATATCCTACGGCTGATAATATGATAATATGAACAGCTACGTCAAACACATTTGTCTAATAATCTCTTCAAATTGCATCTAATTACGATTTAGTCTTGCTACCACGTTGAATGGATTTCACATTTTCAAATTCATGCATAAATAATAAATTCATCTGAGTTTAGCTTACAAAAAATTAATTTTAAATCCAAAGTTAATCCGCAGACAGTCAAAGAAAATGTGAACAAAATCCTCAAGTAAGCGATGGACCAATATCGCATCTGGTTTTTCAGTTGTCCATATATCCGTAACCTCTCACCATCAAAAAGTTCATCGACATGTTTGACACTTTATCATTCAAAAGAAAATCATAATCCGTAGCTTTCCTGTAAATGAATCGGAATCAATTTACTTTTGTAAGTAATCGAGGTCATGACCCTTCCACTTACCCTTTGTGTCTGCAAAGAAAATTTCGACAATGAAATAATAAATATCAAATCAATTTCTAGTAAATCATTAGTAAGTTCTGCTATTCCTTGCAATCATGAATTGTTGAGGTTAAGACTTATGGTGAAGCCTTTCTTTGAATCCGTTGAAAATCAGAACATAAAAAGATGAGCTCTCATGAAAATCAATGCTTCATCACCCAAACAAAACTCATTCTAAAAACAAATATACAAGAACCAAAATCGCGAGACACAAACGAGATAATACCCCCGAGGATTTTATTTAGAACCCCGCGAGAAAAGGCAAAATGGCGCTTTGGATGCAGCGAAAGATGGCGGGCGCATGCGCCCTCAGTCGCTCGATACATGCACCCTCCGTGTAGCCAAGCCATTAATCACGCTATTAAAAATCACTGACACTGGATCTGCACTAGCACATCACTATTAGGACACTGAAAGGACAACGCCCGGTTTTCCCTCACGACTGGCATCGATTCGACCGCTCCCAAAAACCTGTGAACAGAGTTAGACACGAGAACAGGATACCACTGGTTCAGTCAAATTAGAAACATGTTACAACTTCTTGATTCTTGATGATTATTACGTTGATGTGGCAACGCCGTGGCCGTTTTGTCCCGACGCAGCAGTAGCTAGTAGACGTACTGCTGTGACAGGACAATATGGTCACGACGCGCGAGGCGGCGTCGGCGGGCGTCGGCGAGCGTGTGAGGCAGCGTGGCCGGACGCCGCGCCCCGCCGCCGCGCGCATGCGCCTCAAAGCCCTATCCCCCTGTACACACCCTCAATGAACACCCTCAATCAGCTATCGATCCCACATAAAAAAATAGTTATATAGTTAATTCATTGCATTTTTTACTATTTTCACGAGATGAGACGCTAGCATGTAGGTAAAAGGTCAATGACCTGATAGTAACTTTGGTTACTATGTGGTTGGTATTAAGATAGAACAGGAGACATCAGCAGGAGTGGTCGCCTATATTCTCGTTAGGGTTGACGCTCGATACCATAGCGGCACAGAAAGCTGCTCTTATTGTTAGATTATTCGATTGATACCTATTCAATCTGTGTCATATTGTAACACGGACACAGTGTTACAGACTTAGCAGTCTCAGACCTGTGATGTTAGCTTCTCAACATCTCAGGTTCTAGCAAAATAATCGGTAAAATCGATAAAATAATAGCTGTAAATCGACAGCTAACACATTTGTGCATCTTAATTTCATATTATTATGTGTCTTTTATTTTCTTTAGTGAGGAACTAATGCAACGTTAGGGCTTTCAAAATAGTGTAGTTTATCGACTAAAAGGTCGATAGCCCTTTTACAATAAAAATCACTATATTACGCTATACGCACTAATATCATAAATAATGTTCATGATGTCTTTATTATATTGATTGAATCAATAATTATGAACATAAATAACTTGAATGATTTAAAAAAAAAACTTTCAAAATAAAAAATAAAAAATTTCAATAAAATAATTAAATCTGCCAAAATACTACTAATTTATTAATGGCTTTTTTATTCACGACAAGCTTGTGTTACAGATATCTTTGTACCTACAAAGTCTAGACTCTCCTATAATAAAATCACCCCATATTCAGTTATGCGATATTTTACGCACTCGGTCACGTATTCTCTTGTGCTAAGTTTTCGCGTTGCCGAGATATAATATCCTCGCTGAGATTTCTCACATTGGCATCCGGTACAGCATTCTCTGCCAGTAATTTTGTTCTTTACAGACGCGCATTCACACATTTTTGCTGGGATGTGGGAAGAGTATAATATAAAATATGCCTCGGTTTTATGTTCTAACATGTTTACTCTTTGCTAAAAGTATTTATGTACTTCATTTTCTACTATAACATCGCTTACTATCAGGAGAACTACCGTGAAACATGCCAACTTTGCATCCAAGGGTTTCTTTGCCCAGAATGCAATCTGCAAGGAGATCCGATTCTAGTGTTATGGGAACATTACTAACTTTGGTAGAAAGTAGGTTTTACGTGTCACATCACTGAATACATCGTTGGTAGCCAACTTCATTCAGTAACGTGTCGGAACCTGTCGAATACGGTGCATGTTTACGCGGGCAAATTTTTGAAGAAATTTTGCAGTGAACTACAAGACATGGCAAAAACAAAGGGCGGTTTGTGTTATTGTATGTTATAAATATCGAATTGCTCGGTGTTTTAACCGTAGTTTCGGCGATAAAGGCTCACACAATCAAAAGATATGATGATGGGCAAAGTTATCTAATGATTTCAAGACCTCAGAATGGCTACTTTGCCAGCGTTCAAAAAAGTGTTAGGGTTGTCACTTTACAATAAAACATTTTTTATTTTACTAATTTGCTAAATTAAAGAAAAAATATGTATAAAAATATATACCATATTAATGTATTATTAATATACCTGTATTAAAAGTTGTTATTTTTTTAAAAGAAAAACAAACAAATCTCGGATCCGACAAAGAAAGTCTAGTCCAGACGTAAAATAAGGTCGAGAATGTACAAAAATTACTCTGAAAAAATGCTAAAATTAGCATGCGAAGCAGTTAAGTCAAAAAAAATCTTTCAGAGATGCTGAACAACAGATTGGTGTACCAAGAAGGATAATAATCAATAAAATTACAAAACAACATGTTAAGTCTGTGGGGCATCCAACTGCAGAAGAAGAAAATAACACTAAGGGTTTTACAAGTTTCTGATGAATATGGGTCTCCGATATATGAAAAAAAAAACTCACAGACCCATAAATTCAAAAATCAAAATCCTGGTGATGCATGGTTCCAAAACTTTTGGTCTAGACATAGTAATGAATTAACTGTAAGAACTACTCAAAATATTTCAACGGCAAGAGCAGAAAAAGGGCCACAAAAAATCGCAGAATATTTTGATAATTTAAGTGGTGTTTTTATGATAATTTTAATTTTTTGTTTTATTATTATTATTTTGAGCCTGTGTTGTCCCACTGCTGGGCAAAGGCTTCCCTTCCCTCCTTCCAGACTCCGCGATCTACTGTGTTGGTGGCCCAGTGATTTCTTGTGATTACTAAAAATTACTAACTCAAATGTGGCAGCCCTATCACATTGAAATCACAACTTTTATTTAGTATGGAAAAGAGAAAAAATAACAAGGTAACATTGCCCACTCATTTCAAAAGCAAAGTTGTTTCATAATCGGTAAGATTTTTAAATTAAATTCCTTCATTGCCCTAATACTTTTAATAGTTTGTTTCTCCACTGGCAAAAAGGCTATACTTTCATCAAAAATGAACACGGGTAATGTTGGCTAGAATTGCAGATAACTTTGCCCGCCATCAAAATCAATGAAATGTTGGACAAAATGTTGACTTTTTAAAAAACTTACTAAACTAGGCCATGCCCATGATCCTGCAGATTACGGCATTAAAGAAAAAATACCTCAGAACTAGTAAAAAAAAACAGATACTTCAAGTTTTCTAAAAAAAACGGGCAAAGTTGGCATATTTCACGGTAGTGGTTAAACGCAGTATTTGAGATAAAAAAAAGTTTTTCTAAGTTCATATCAATAATCCAGGTAATTTAACAAATTGTAAATTTAATTGACTGTAAAACTGTCATTGACAACGGCTAGCTTCAAACTTTACCTAATATGGTCCTTATTGACGTTAGCCCAAATTACACAGATTAATTTGTTAAATGGCTGGCTCCTTTTGGCTAATGGCGTAAGCAATCTGGGGTCCAAATTTTTAGATTGGGACTAATGTTGCACCCAAATGTAAGAACGATTAAATCAGGTACATTTTAATAGTTGAACTTCAAAATAATGTTCTGTTCTTACCACCTATGAGAAAAGTTCTAACTTTTCTTTTAGGTTGTGCAACTGCCAAAATGGTATTGCATTTTAGAATTACTCTGTAGCCAGCTCATCACATGCAGAGTACCACAAAAATGCTCGCTTTTCATCCCGCAAAAATTCGTCGCAAAATGAATTTATGACCTAAATTAAAAGTTTACCTTTCGGAATTTTACTACACCGTCTATTATCACGGTACCGCGGATGGTGCGATATTAATTTTTAAAATGTTGCATACCTGAAGTTAAATTGGATAAACGGGCAAAAATGTAGAAACGATTTATGATTTAATTTATGACCACGTAATAAAATTTTTATATTTTAATTAAGATACCGGATGCATGGATTAAATCCCTATTAAAATTGAGTTACTTTAAAATTGTTTTTTAATCAAATTTAGGTTGCAATAAAAATATTCTATTACACAGAAAAAAGTATTAAGGATTTTTTCATATTGACTTTAAAAAAAATCTTATTTACTATGTTCAACATTTTGTTGTCTTCATTGCTTTAGAGGCCTTTTCAATTCTTTCATGACAACCCTAAACATTTGGCACATCCACCTACACTCCCATAATTAATACTAATATCAATTTAGGCGTCTGTTCGTCGCGTTTGTGGATCGATATGATTCGCTTAAGTGAAGTACAAACGTCAAAACTCTGGCAAAAGACTGAGAATTTTCATAACTCATCAGCTTCCTACCCTTATTACTCTTATTGTGGATTTAGTACAGTACGTACACTTGCTCCATTCATAACTATCATCATTCATAATAGTATGTATGATATGATATTATCAGAATTCACTCCCAGATATAAATTAGTGATATCACTAAAATAAGATGATATTATCACCTTTCTAATTTTAGTATTATAATTTTAGTTACTATTTTTCACATTCTTCGTTGGTATCATCTTTATCTTTCGCCTTGATCATCACGTAAAATTCAAGTATTTTAAAACAGTTTGAATTTGTCAAATGTTGCAATATTTATACTATGTTTGTGCTTTAGCCCAATATCGGAGATAAATCATTCTATCTCCTTTCCAAGTACAAAACTTCCTAGTTTTATAATCTATGTTACTTTTGGGGGTCAATTTATATATTACTTCGGAATTTCAGAGTTGTTCTATTGGTATTTTTTTATTTAGTAGTACAGTCTTTTTCATCATAATTAGTACTTACGTAAATAATATGGTAAGTAGCTAAAAACTAGATATTTGGTTGTCAGTGTCAATTCTGAATTTCAAACGGTAGCCACAAAAATAAATGTCGCAATTGAGAAACAAATCCATTGATGAATTTATTTGTCACGAATCGGCAAAAAGTCTTGGTCTCAGATAGTTACAGCCCCAAGCCTGAATGGTTCGTACTGAACGTTGACAAATTTGTGGCGCTATCGCCTCTGACCCGAGACGAAATAACGCAGACAATCTGTTACATTGGTAGTGATACTTTGCAATGAATGACGAAATCAGAGAAAACTACGGTAAAAAGAAATCGAATCAATAAGATATCTTATAATAAGAATTAGTGAAATTACAAAAATTTGTTAATCTTATCTAATCTTGATTACTCGTGATGTTGTGCCAGACGAAAAAAACACTATTGACGTGATTTTTTTTCAATTGATGCAAAAATCAATCGAGCGCAAGATAGTATTGGACGTATCTTACTTTGTACATAATTAACGTTAGATCAACATAATGGTCATAATACATTATCCTTTACGTATACGTAGCGTTAGGTGTTTCGAAGTACATACTTATGTTCATAATATTATGAACAAACTAGTTTTTACCTGCGGCTCCGCCCGCATTATATTTTGATTTTTGACGCAATATCATTATAATTTAAAGCCTATGTGTTATTCTGATATTTATAAGCTATATTATTGCAAAGTTTCATCTCAATCCGTTCAGTAGTTTTTGCGTGAAAGAGTAACAAACATCCATCCATCCATCCTCACAAACTTTCGCGTTTATAATATTAGTAGGATATTAGTAAGATTAATATGGGATCTGTATCCGCGACTGCAAAGTTTAGCCACTCCGTCCAGCAGTTAGTAAAAGGTCTGAAGATATAGGGAGGTATTAAGATATTTGTTTTTACACTTTTGTAAACATTTTTGAATCAGCTTCTCTAATCATGCGTTTTTTGACAGTTTGGAGATTGTCCATAGAGTTTCTTCAACATTAATTACAAACTGTTGCAAGATCTTCCCTGATAAAAGAAGCAATGTCGAAGAAGTAAAATCACGTTACTCACTAACATTGAACACAACATTGCCTACGGGACGTTGATCATTGCATCATCATCGGCGGTATCTACCGTTATGCCGTAAATAGTTCTGGAAATAACACTAATGTAATTTTAACGATCCCTGTTCCTTGACATTTTAATTCTAGCTCTACGTACCCAACTTCATTGTCGGAATCGTGGAATGTCCAAAAGGAACCCGTCGCCCCGAGATTATGTGAAAAAAGATATATTACAAGCGTCTACGTTGATTTATTATTGAGGGAATTTGGAAGAAATTCTTTCACAATGTAGAGCACTGAGCATCTATCAACAAACTTTGTAAGAGATTTACTCGTTTTATATTAATTTGAGCATTTATTATGCAAATCTTGAGTTGAGGCAAGTTTTAATTAGAAACTCTGGTAAATTCTCGCAATTTGTCGGGCTTTTAGCTGAAAAAAATATTACAGAACAATAATTTATCATTGAGGTACTTAGGTATAAAGATGAAACTTGAGACCTCTAAAATAAGACAATCAATTATAGTTACCGTAGTTTGTGTGTAAAATATTATTTATACACACGTCGTGTATTTAGAGCTTTACGTTACACCCGTTTTGGAACATTTTATAATTTACGTTCTATCGCTGTAGAAACCAGAGACAATAATATGACAACATTAAAATAAAGGAAAAGAAAAAAATATATTTTCTTTCATGGCTGCCGTTTGTTTTGAAGTGAAAACTCGTGAAAACTATTTACATTTTTTTCAAAGTTGAAAATATTGTCCTGTGATGTTGGAATATCAATATATTGGGCAAATTATTATTAGGGATGAAAAGTAAATAGATCAAACAATACTTCTCTGTTTATTCGACTAAATCGAAACGTAAAAGGAGTTGTTATTGGAATTGGAAAACTCAAGAAGAAGCCTCCTTGAATTGAATAACTATGAACCAATGGAATGAATTCGAACATTTTAACTATTTGTAAGAGGAACAAATGCACTCTTCTTTTGTTTTTCAACGCGTTCCCGCGAATTTGAAAGCGTCTCCCGCGATTTTGAAAGCGTCACCTTGAAAAGTTTGAATTGAGTTTGAAAACAACCTGAATTTTTACTTCGAAGGCTTTACTAGTACCTGAAAGTGATCATATTTTTGTCGTGTGTTCAGTGATAGTGCTTAAAATGATGGGCCTGTATTCCAGCGGGGCGCTGGGAGGCGTCGAAGTCATCGAGGGTGGCTTGGTGGGCGGTGAGCTGACTGCCCATGTCTTGAGCGCTCAAGCGGCGGCGCATGCCGCTGCCACGGCGGCTGCGGCCCACCAACAGGCGCAGCAACAGCAAATGGCTGCCCAACAGATCAGTAAGTAATCTTTTTTCCAACTTTGTCTTGATGTCTTATAAGCTTAGTTCGCCCAGTTTTCCTTAATCTGATGATTAGACTGATCACTAGTAGATTCCTTTTCCAGATATTTTTTAATTTCTGCTCTGTGTTTTTATCTACTACCTAGTCATATTTACATAATTCTCTTGATGAGGCCTACACAGGCAAGGATGGTGAAAAAGAGAGGAGGCCTATACCCAGCAGTGGGTGGATACAGGCTGATTAGAATCTTGTAAGAATTTATATGAATATTACAGGATTTAAAATAGATTCTAGTTAAATTATGTTTGCAATTTCTGTCTTTTCCTGAGCAAGAAAAAACAAGACAGCCACTAACTTTGATAATCATCATCATTATCATTGGCAGCTTATTTCTGCCTACTAAGTCTAAGTTATAGTCAGTGTTTAGAGTTGTCAATATGTTAATATTATGCGTTTTGGGTATTTTCTGTCTGTAATAGGTAATTAAGGTTTCATTTTACAATAAAAACTCAATAGTTCTTAGATCACAAATATTATTGCTTCGTCATCAGCATCGAGATCATTCAATTCAATTCAATTCTTTATTGGTATAAAACTAAGTAACATGACAGTGTTTAATACTAAAGCGTTACTTATTCTTAATTTACCTACTTTATTTACTTATTACTTATCATCATCCTCATTGCTATCTAGTACACCATCCAAGCTACTGGAGCAATTATGCCAGTGGCCCAGAGCCACACTCTGTTATTTAAAGGAGCTGGGCTGAATCAAATAGATGCTGGAGGGGGAAATGCACAAAACACCCCATGTCGACGTCAGAGCAGGACTTAAAGCCCCTACATTGAATAAGAATTAGATAGATCATAAATCGTAGGCTTGGTATAAGAATTTGACTACCATCAGTCAGGCTTTCAAACAGTCTTATTGGATGTCATAAAAGACCAGCTGCCAATGTCCTTTATATTTCCAATAACATCAGTTAAAATCCACTAATTTAATGATCTGTTAGCATGGGAACATTAGCTGCCTTCAGATGGCTTTAAAACTCCAGCTCCAGGGCTAGCCACCCGGCCTTTACAATCTTATTTTTTTTTTAAAACATTGCCTATCATTGGGTAACTGAATCATTTAATATTATACATATAAATGAATAAAACTATTGTTTGGAATATTTGTACTGAAAGGTTTATTACTTTCTTTAATCTGGGTCAGGTAGCTAGTTAGATACACAGTTATCTGCAGGGCCATAAGCTGAAAGGGGTGATTAAGACTGAGTCAAACTTCTAGGCAGCTGTGATAGCTACAGGCTGTGGATAAACCAATCCTCACACAGCTTGTTAAGTGAGCTCCAGTCAGGATTGGATTGTCTTCTTGTAGCTAACATTACAGCTGCCAAGAAGCTTGCTTAGGCCTGTAGCTTTGTGTAAATTGTCAAGACATAATATAAAATTTATTTATCTATTTGTATATAGGCGAGCAGTGTATACTGATGTGCCTATATCAAGCAGTGTCGAATAAAATTAGTATTTATCTGTCAAGGAAATTTTTTCCTTCTTTATCCAAAGGTCTAGTCTATTTTTGAATGTGTTTATAGTTCTAGCTGAGATGACATCCTCAGGCAACCTGTTCCAATTGTAGACAACTCTATTGCAGAGGATGTGGTGTGCAGTGTTGGTTTGTGATGGTGTAGGCTTTAAGAGGACTGTATGGCGTCTGCTATCGCGCATATTTTCCTTCAAGGTGTACATTTATTTGA
Source organism: Hypomecis punctinalis (assembly GCA_949316475.1). Taxonomy (NCBI): domain Eukaryota; kingdom Metazoa; phylum Arthropoda; class Insecta; order Lepidoptera; family Geometridae; genus Hypomecis; species Hypomecis punctinalis. The sequence goes on from OX438822.1 coordinate 12,952,867, forward strand.
TGTATTTATTTGACTGCCTCGGTGGCGCAGTGGTTAGTGATCCTAACTTCTAGGTCGAAGAGGTGTGGGTTCGATTCCCACCCAGGGCAAATATTTATGTGATGAACATAAGTGTTTGCTCTGTGTGTTATTTAGTTACTATCTATATAAGTATGTATTTAAAAATAAGTATATGTAGTATATCAGTCTCTGGCAGCCATCACAAGCTTTGCTTAGTTTGGGGTCAGAGGCCGTGTGTAAGATGCCCCCAAATATTTATTTATTTTTTTAAAGGCGAGCAGTGTATACTGATATGCCTCATCAAGCAGTCAAATAAAATTAGTATTTCTAGTCAAAGAATTTTTTCCGTCTATATCCAAAGGTCCAGTCTATTCTTAAATGTGTTTATAGTTCTTGCTTTATACTGTGTTTGTTTCAGAGGTGAAGGGTATAAAATCCTAAAAACTGTAAACTAATTAAATACAGTATTATCATTAGACTCCGTACCAATTCTCTACGTTTGATGGCATTAGCACACAAGACATTGGCGAAATTGTGAAACACCCTCACAGAAGCCACAAAAAAGAATTGAATAGTTCTTGCTGAGATTATATCCTCAGGCAATCTAATTATTTTATTTCAATTTCCCTGTAGAAACCTCACCGTCATCAGGGCGCTCCACCCCAGTGACAGGAGCCACAGCCCCCGCGGGCTCCACGTCCCCCTCGCCCAGCAAACTCTTCGTGGGAGGGCTCAGCTGGCAGACCAGCTCTGACAAGCTCCGGGAGTACTTCGCCATGTTCGGAGCTGTCACAGACGTACTGATCATGAAAGATCCTGTTACACAGGTGAGATAATAAAATGGCTTTAGAATAGAAGAAAATAGAAACCTCCACATCATCAGGGCCACGGTCATGGTATCTAACAGTATTCCATCTTCACACAAAAGGTTGGAAGGTAAATCATACCTATGCGGTTCTGATACGCAGGGGCGCGTCATAATTATGAACGAACGTATAGGTTTGTAATCAGCAAGAATGCGATTTACCTACCATGAGGGCAGCCCTACTTGTTACTTTTTGTTGCGGGCCTTTTCCACAATTGAGCCCTCCATGGGCCCGTTTTATGTAGGTCGCCCGGCTGCAGCTAGTTCAGCTACCCGGTGTCCTCCAGGAAGTCCAGCAGCTCGCCAACGCCGGCGCAGGCCTCCCGGAGTGTGCTCGGTGCCCCGAGGAATTTATTGCTTTGTTCCGCCACACTGCTGCATTCAATCAGCATATGCGCGGTTGTTTCTTCCACCTCCATGCAACCTCTGCACAGAGGGCTGTCTGTAACACCAATTTTAAACAGGTGCTTGTTTAGAGATCAATGTCCCGTGACTACTTCGGCTATGAGTCGGAGTTTGTCTCGTTTAAGGTTTAGCAGGCGTCGGGAGTATCTCGGATTTAATTCCGGGAAAGCTTCCTTAAGGGCGCTACTCACACACCTGCCGCAGGGGCAATCTAGGGTGTAGGAGTGGGGATGACCCTTAATTGCATCCTTAATTGTGATGTGTGTAGGCATGCAGGGGCAATTTGGAGGATTGGCCCTGCGGCAGGGCGGCAGGGGCGCGAGACCATCCTTGATCCCTAAGTCGTCCCTGCCGTCGCTGCGTGTGTAGCGCGATTGGGGCAATTTGTAATCGTTCTCTAGCGCTTACGGCATTCCGCATCAATGTATTTTTTTTTCTATAAATGGTGCCATCATTGCAAGAAGCTCTTCAAAAGAGTCAAAATCCATCCGTAAAAAGTTATTGAAGTCATCTACTTCCAGTTCTTTTATAATATTCATGTGGCATAACTCACTTCTTTTCAGTAGCCATTTCTTCACCCAGTTTTTGAGGTAGCACCACAGAAAGCGCCAAGGCTACTCCAATCTTTTGATTGGTCGATAATACGGGTGCCATTCTCAAAACGTGTGCTCATCTCAGTTTACTCGGAAACACTGCACGGCAGGCAAGTGTGTAGAGATACTCCCGATATAGCCACAACCGCCATGCACCCTAGATTGCCCCTGCGGCAGGTGTGTGAGTAGCGCCCTTTAGACTGCTTACAACCCTCAGTACTTGCCCAGTATTCCTTGTGTTGTCTAGCTGTGTGTTGGCGTATCCAGGATCTGACTTGACTGAAGGGCAAAGGGCGGCCCTAGCGCGTGTCACGTACTGCGTGGCCACGCGGGGCGCCAGGTATCTATTTCAAGGACAAGGCCGAGTCACAATACCAAAGAAGATATAATAATACTACGTATAGAACGGCCACTCGTTACCCCCCACCCGTTTGAGTCTTCCTCACTTCCACCCCGCGTCAGGACACGATTGACTACTCTGCGCGCGGGCTGCACAGGCCGCTGCAAATACCCGTGTAGCGTTCGTGCGTATGTGTAGTGTCTGTGAATAAATATAGTGTTGTGTGCGTAAGACAGCAGATTTTGTATGAAGAAACGCGGAGTGTCCGGGCTGTGACAATACTGTTAGATACCATTACCGTCTCAGCTCTTCGTGGGAGGAGTCAGCTTGCAGATTAGCTCCGTCAAACTCTGGGAGTACTTTGCCATGCTTAGAGCTGTCACAGATGTTCTCATCATAAAAGTTCCTATAACACAGGTGGGAAGACGGAATAAATGGTAAAAGAATGCACTTTCGAATTTCAATTATTAGATTTGACCCAATAAATGGGCAGGTGAAGTTGAATAAAACCATTTAAAAAGTATGGTGGTAGACTTGTAGTAACACTTGCCATACAATCATGAGATTGTGGGTTCAAATCTTGGTTCCGTATCAATGAGTTCTTTGGAATTGATATAGATACGGAATTTCAGACGGCTAGCAATCAGTCTAATGTCCTTAAAAGAAATGCAATGGTGTATGTGAATCCACCTACCTGTACTGGGCCAGCATGCTGTATATGGCCCAATCACCTTTAGTAGGTAGCCCTATGTCCTACAGTGGACTATCAAAAAGACTAGGATGTCATTGTAATCATCATTATGACCAACTTCTACTATGGGACCAACCCTGAAGTTGCGGAAAAAACAGCTGATCCATAAAAGTTCATTGGCTTTTGGCAAATTGTATAGAACAGCGGGTTATTTTTTATTATCACGATTTCTTGGTAGGTTTTATAGTAAAAGTTAGTCATAATGATAACAAAATATTATAATAGATTATTTTTGTATCAACAATTATAAAGTTGTTCTATCCTTTTCTCACATATTTAAATGGAAAGAGATGCTATTATTTTACTCTAATAAATAATTATTTTTACCAAAAGTGGCACTAATCAAAATCTAATATAGGCTGGATCATACAAGTCGGGGGATGTGAAGTTAGCGACATGTTGCTCAATGTCCAATCAACGCGCGGCTTTATTTATACTAGGCGCCACACAAATCGGCGGATATCATAACTTCCCATGCGTAGAACGCTGTGCAAAAGCCGAAATGTAGGTGTCGCGGGAGCCAGAGAGACGGGCACACCCGCCCGCCAACCTCATGCCTCCCGCGCGCTCCCTACGCCCGTGCTCACCACTACGCTATTTGTATCGGTATTGTGCACACATGCGCAATAATTAGCGAATCACGGCGAAGTGTCATCTGCGGCTAACTTCACATCCGCCCACTTGTATGATTCGGTCTATACCGTTGTAATCTCACACAGTTTACTAAACTTCTAAGAGTACAAAATAAAATGTTATAGGCCTGAAATTAGTAGCATCTCTTTTGATTTTTAGTGATAAAAAATATATGAAATAATTTTCGGACTATCTAAATAGATAAGTTCAATTTAGGACATAAAATAGCATTTAACTATTTGCTATTCTACTTATACCAATACAATTCACGTAAAGTGTGAGTGCGACGGCGATATTCATCCTGTTTATTCTGTATGAAATGGTTCCCATTATTAATAAATATTTAATAAGCTATGTAAAATAAACTCAACTGTAAATATTTAAATATTAACATGCATTTTTTTAAAGACATCCCCTTAGGCAGTCAGTGAAGAAGGAATACCAACTCTATGGGTCAGTTATAAAGTATGAAATTGTGGTTTAGTTAGGTTTGGATACCATAGATAGTTTTGTAGGTGTGTGTGCGTTTGGTTTAGGCCTCCCGCAGACAGCTGCGGCCTGGTTATCGACCATCATAGGCCTCCGTTTGAATTTCGGGCTTTGTGATTGGTCGAACACTTATTTGGTCGCAGGTGTCTGCGGAACGCTTTATTCGATGTGAACCATAAGCAAAGGAGTATACTCGTTATTTTTTTGTACAAGGTGTATTTTAATATCCTAAAGTCCTCGTCACGAGAAGCTATAAATTATGTAAACAAACATCTTTTACTAAGTAAGCATTTTATACTGCGAGATAATAATAAATTGACCATATTCAATCGACATGAAATATAGACTTTATAGGGTTATTTGAAAGTAACAACCTACTTAATTTAGTCGGATCATATTTTAACGACGCAAAGCGCTATCGTTTGTGTTTCTTGGTACCGGAACGCGTCCGTCGCAGGGATTGTAAACTATCGGGACGCCATTTTGAAATATTGCTCGCAAAAATACAAATTTTAAATTTGACGAGGTAAAACAATTATTACAAGAGGGACTGCAGCAGATTACTTCGGAAAATTGGAAGCGTTGTGTGGAGCATGTTATCAAGGAAGAAGATAATTTTTATTCCAAAATCGATGAGATGATTGATAAAACTGTAGACAGCTTCGTGATACATGTCACTGATTCTGACACAGAAATGGAAACATCTGAATCTGACGAATAATTATTCTTAAATAATATATGTTAATTAATATTTGTTACTTAATAATTTATTAAATCTTAAACAAATTCATTTTTTTTTGTTGGTCCAAATGTTGTAAACTCCTGAACACTTGTTTACAAAATTTATAGCTTCTCATGACGGGGACTTTAGTTAGTTTTTTTAGTCTAATCTTTTTAATCTTTTTTTGTCTTCTTTTCTAGTTTTTTTTCTTATGTTTCTCCTTTCCTTAATCAGATTCCCTCTTGACATTATCTATTTTACTTCTCAAATAAATTAATTAAATATTCCCAATTACATTGATTTTTTTCCCGAAATTAAAGGAGAGCAAAGACTCGCTATAATTATTCTTCTAAAACACTTTTCGCCCTTATATAAAAAAAAAAAACGTGTTTTCGCCTTTTTACTTTACATTTCTTATGTTTCCATTTACCCTTTCTCTCTTCATCTTCTCCATCTTTCCCCTAATTAATTAGGAAATTGTCTTTTTATTTTTCGTCCATCTTCTTTTCCATTCTGTATTTTTGGTCTCTTCCATTTTTTTTTATTTTGCAAAACTGCTGGTTTAGCAGTCTGCCAGCTTTCCTGTTTCCTGAAAGTTATAATTAATTTAAAGATTGTCAAGATTAGAGTGAATAGGTATCTTATAAGTCTGCGTGCTTCATCTTCGACCACAACGTCGCTTACCATCAGGCGAGTTGGTAGTCAAGCGCGGACTTATTCTCATTAAAAACCCGGACAAGTGCGAGCCTGACGCACATCGAGGGTTCCGTACAAATCCAGAAAATTTCACAAAATTGGGAAGTTGTTAAAATCTCTATACTATAACCATCGACAAAAAAGTTTTTTTTTTTTCACTTTTCTCGTCATACATCGAAAATAACACATTCTTAAAATAATTAAAAACCTGTTTTAGCTTGTGCTAACGAAGCTCTTTTATATGATACCTTACATGACACAATTTACTCACTTTGAATTTTGAACCCATATTTTGTGAATTTTAGGGCCCTATTTCTTGTGGTTTAAATAAAAATGTACAGTTTTCAGATTTATTCCTATATGTGTACTCTGAGACAATGCTTCTCGCCAAATTTCATAGTTCGGGAAGTACCCTGTAGGTTTTGATTTTTGTGAGTGTCGAAATATGCGGTTATTTACGACATAAACGGCTCTAACTTTTTTAAACGATAACTGAGCAGTTTTTATTTTACATTACTGCAAGAGACCATAGATATACGTATACAGTTTAAATTTCAACTCGATGCGTTCCCGAGATAATGAGCCTTGACATGCACACAGACGGACAACAAAGTGATCCTATAAGGGTTCCGTTTTTTTCCGTTTGAGGTACGGAACCCTAAAAAGGTTTGGTTAAAAGCATTGTATAGATGTAACATGCTGTTAAAAAACGAAATTAAGATGTTATTTTTATAAGACTTTAATTTTATTTGCATATTCATAGACATGCCCCGACTTGACCTACTGCTTTATATCTATGTCGGCACGTTCTGAAGATTTACATAATTCTGTAGATGTCTCCATAGTCATCAAAATAAGGAAAAAGTGTCTAAAGGTGACGTCCACAAGTGGTATATTATTCAGAGAAAAATCGAACCAAGATGATATATACATCATTTGAAAGCTTGTTATATGGGCTTTCTAAAAATATTTAATATAGATTTATTCACCCCTCCGATTTGTTTTAAATGCGAAAAATAAATTGTATAAAAAAAACAATACAGCTTATTATTTTTTCTAGTTAAGCAATAATAAAGTGCTTCTATATATAGTTATTTTACTTGCATTTGTAGCTGATTCTTCCACATTCATCTCTTAATTTGCTAAAATTAAAAATTATAACTTACCAGTGACCAGTAGGTACAATGTGACACAAAATCACTTAAAAAGTGTTACATTTCTAATTGTAAAAATGCTTTTATTTAACTATTTGGAGGTTACTTAATCAGGGTTGCTAGAGATATGATAAAATACCTATTGAGCCAAATACATTTATTTTTTCTAATAAATTCAAAATTAATTTTAAAAAAAATCGGAGGGATCTTTTTTGTTTTTAACTGTTGTAATAGAAAAATATGAACTTTCTCGAAATGTAACGAGTGTTGTGGTTAGAATTTTTGATTATTATTATACCAGCCTCCAAACATTTTCTGGACATGTCCTTTAAATTCCTTATGTATTGAATTAAAATTGTGTTGTACATTTTTACACTTAGATTATTCTGCTAAGTTGACTAAAATTTACTAAGGTTGCGCTTATAGCTAAGTTTGCTTAGACCGCGGCGCGGGTGGCATTTACAGCTGAGCACTACCGTGACTCGGATGACAGGTAACTTTGTAGGTCCTGGTTGTATTAACCGTTTAGCCATTTTGGAGGCCTTTAGGTGGCTTAAAACTGACGCCAAGCAAGGCTCGCCACGCAGTCTATACGAACTTACTTACTAAAGTTTTGTGCTTATATTTTTGAGCTAATTACCTACTGTATTTTTTGAGAGATTTAGATACTATTTAAACCTAGATTGGTAGGAAAAGTCCGCTAATCCTAATAGAATAGCTATTTAGTGATTTTATATGATGATTGATTTAGTAGCAAAGTAATCAATTTCATATAAAATAAAGGTTGAATAGGAATAGAATAAAGATGTCTTGTTCATACTTACCATCACACTTTATTATATGAATGATGTCGAATGAATCAAAATTTATTTTATTCTATTAAACTTTTTTGCCTTTGGAGCACTACGCTAAACGCACACAAATAGATGGGCTATGGTATAAAACTGTAAACTAGGAACACTAACTACCATTATTGATAATCATAGACAATATACGCATGCTAGTACGTCACTAACATCATAGTTCTGTTAGGCATAGACAATATAAACTTTTAACATCCTCCTTGTCTATTACTTGGTAGCTCCCCGTTTCTGTCAGTGTTGCCAGTGGAAAACTTAACGTTTGGCTGATTTTACGTTTTTCTCGACGTAGTTTCTGTTTTTTTAGCCCAAAACGTAGACAATTCTTTTGATAGCTAGTATTAATAATTAGGTAAAATATTGCAACACTGACTAACCTATATAAATCCTCTTCTATTTAGCTATAAAAATCACCGATAGAGAACAATATATTATTATACCTATGGTAGATAAAAAGTATTTAGAATTTTTCACTGAGGTAACATTGCTCCGAAATATTGGTAGTATTTTACGAGGGTAACATTTGACTGCTCGATTTTGAAAATTGCTAATTAATATTGAAATAGTATCTGTCAGTACCTAATTTTGGTTAGAATAATCAAAGTGATATGGTCATTTCACGTTTTGAACCTTTAAAAACATTTTCTTTAACGGGATAATATTTCGATTCACTAAAATCAAACTAAAGTTGATATTAAGAAGTGTAAAGATGAGGCCACTGCCGACAAGCCATATCCTTTAATAATGTTATATTGACAGCTATCAGCTGTCACTTTGACATCTGTGAAACATTGTTCCAGCTATTGACATTAGATCATTTTAATTTTAGAACTTAGGGCCTGTCTCGCTCTCTTAGTTAAAGAGAAAACGATAAGTATAGGCTATTCGATTATGCGCTATGAATAAATACATGCCTTGAACATAGTTCTAAAATTAAAACAACCGAATGTCAATTTAAAGGCAAATTATTGACAGATGTCAAGCTGACAGCTGTCAAGTTAACCCCCAAGTTGATAGGAGATTTGACTTGGTCAGACGCTTTTTCTTCGTTTGATCAATTCTCCACGGAGTTAACTGGAGAAATTAGTAGTATAACTTATAAAATATTGTATAATAACTTGTATCATTTGAATTTTTATTGTAAAATGACCATACACTTGCCACAATCGATAGTATAGCAATACCCAGTAACCGACTAAGCATGGTAATTCCCTACAAGTACAGTAGGTCTATCGTAGGGGTGATAGTTATTACATAATATAAGTATTATTAGGTACTTATAGAGTGAAATTTAACATTTTCCTGTTGATTTTTTACTCTGTTACACTTATTTTAGCCATTTATTTTGTGGTTGTTTTTTATTTTCGTTTTAGCAGAGTATTTTTTTTTCTAATTGAATATGTGGTTAGATTTCATTTTTTTTTTTGCTTTTCTACCGTTTAAAGATAAGTGTAGCAAGGTACCTTTTTATTCGTTACTAAATTTTGAGTGTCCATAAAATGGTCATGCTCCTTAGATTTGTTTTAAAGTGTTCCATAAACTGATGCGGCTTGTGACCACGGTCCAGCAATCAACCAATCACAGGTCTTGGTTTACCATTTCGGCTTTTGTAATTGGTCGAACAGTAGGCCCCTGGCGCAGGTCGTTTCATGCAGGAGACGCTTAAAATATTTAATGCAGTCCATCATTACCAATGAATGTTGTCAGATCATGGCCATTTTTGTGTATGGAGAAAACGCCATAATTTATCGCGCCCCTCAATCATACATTGATTTGTCCAATACGAAGTGGAATAACAAAACTACTACACCTACTCAATCTTAGTAAATAACACTTGGGCTAGGATAATTAGCGGATACTAGGTAGCAACTGATATTTATTTATTTATCGATGGACCACTTTAACTTTCATAAATACTCGTATGTACCAAAGAATAACGGTCTTGGTCTAGTGATATACTGAGCGCGACACAAATCGACGAATGGGAAGTTATGCACAGAGCACTGTGCAAAAGCCGAAATATAGGCATTCGCGGGAGCCAGAGAAACGAGACGCCGGGGCACACCGGCCCGCCAACCTCATGCCTCCCGCGCGCTCCCTACGCACTACGACACGCGGCATCGGCATCGGCACTCATGCGCAATAATTAGCCAATCACGGCGAAGTGTCAGCTGCGGCTAACATCTCATCCGCCGATTTGTATGGCGCTTAGTATAGACTAATTTATTCCAATGTGAGCAAGTCAGCAGCTCGAGTATGAAAATACGCGCTTTGATATTGTCGCAAAAGTAATCAGGGTAATACTTCCGGCTAAAGCAGGAGTTATACAAGTTAAAGCCATTAGGCTCTATAGTTTGCAGTAACCAGACCGAGTTGTAAGAGTTTTTCCATTTGTTTTTCATCCATTGTACAGGATATTGATATTAGGGTCTATAGACTTTCAGTAACAAATCGGTTGCAATAGTTTTCCAACTTTGTGTGTTGTTCTAGTGTAGTTGAGATGAGAGAGATATGATATTTCAATGTACGATTGACGGGTTGGCTAAAACAAGGCGGAATCTTCCAACATCGCATTTCTTGTCTAAAAGACAAAATTACACAAAGCGTTGACCTTCGGCCGCGCGCAGAGGTCGCGCGGCTTCGGCTTTATCACATTCCAGGAGGCGTCGTCAGTGGACAAGGTCCTCGCGGTCCCTGTCCACACGCTCGACGGCAAGAGGATCGACCCCAAGCATGCCACCCCGAAATCCGCTCCACGACCCACCAAGACGAAGAAGATCTTCGTAGGAGGCGTAGGACAAGACACCTCCGCTGAAGAGGTCAGGGCTTACTTCTCCCAGTTCGGTTTAGTCGAGGACGCTGTCATGCTCATGGATCAGCAGACCAAACGCCACCGCGGCTTCGGCTTCGTCACCTTCCATTCGGAGGAGGCTGTTGAGCGCGTTTGCGAGATTCATTTCCATACGATTAAGAATAAGAAAGTTGAGTGCAAGCGCGCGCAGCCGAAGGAGGCTGTGGCGGCCGCGCCGCTCGCTATAGGAAAGCGATTGGTGCTTAGACCTGGCAGGGGGCTGGTTTATGCCGCGGGTGGAGTCGGGGCTGTGCCGGCGGTGGGGGCGCACGCTTATAGATACGCTCCGTACGCTTTGCCCACTGCCGCTACGGCTGCCACGGCGCTCGTAGCCCCTCCGCAACCGCAACCTGCCCCCGCTATGCCCCAATTTGGCGCGGCGTACTCTTTAGCGGGCGTCGATATGTCATCTTTTCAGGGAGTCGACTGGGGGGCCATGTACGGACTTCCTATGTACATCTAAATGATTTAAATAGTATCTTCGATTCTGATGACATAACTTTGACGGGGGAGTCAATTTTTCTTTTGGGTTGATCAGATTCGGAGATGATTTGATTTTTTTTTCCCCGACGCGTTTGACATTTTTCGCGCGGGGTTTGTACCGTCGAAACGTTTGTGAACAATGTTTCGAAATGTTGAACTACCCTCACCCACCCGCCTGAGAGGTTTTCTTTTTTTTTCTCTTACTTACAATAGAGTTCCTATGCGTATGGTTTTTTAAGTCTTGCCGCGTGTTCGGCCGCGTTGAATGATCAGTATTTAAAAAAAAATTAGTTAAGGTTGTTTAATATTGGCTCATTGGTAGAGTTAAGGTTTTTACAAGCAATACCTTTTCGCCCGGTGCGGGCATCAAAGAGAACGCATTTGAAGATTTTTCTTTTTAATTATAAAAAAATTAGATTTTATTGGAGGTGACGTTCGACTTTTTTTTTTCAAATACGCTTAATATTTTTTGCCGTATACGATATGTGTGCAATCGGTAAGATTTTATATAAAGATATATATATACTGTATGTTTTGTTGTGTGTGAAAAATGTTTGCGTATTTTTAAAATAAAAATGGCCGTCACCTCAATGTTAAGGCGAAGATCTCAAGTAATTTAGTTGCGTAAAAACACTAATTTCTTTTTTTTTATTTTGTCTTGAATTTTGTAACTATAGACGTAGTTTTAGTGCACGTGTGTTGGCAATACTTTAGATATATTATTTAAATAATATACATTTTATATTATGGTTATAACGACTGTATGAGAATCTCATGTGCAGCTATGTATTAATTATTACATAAAACGCGTCGAGATGTCATATTTTGGAGGTCTTGGGTCACTGAACAAAAAATATTGCTCTCCTTTTTAGGCAGTTGGGTACTATCGCTGTCTCTCTCGTCACGCTCTATTAGATAAGGACAGCAACATTTTAGTTCTGATATCTAAGATCTTAGAAATATACATTATTATTTATATTATTTTCGCGGTGAGCAAGCGTCGTGTGATTTAAAAAAAAATAAAAATAAAAGTGATTTCTACGCCTAAAATTCCTAAATTCAAAAAAGGTTTGTGCTTTTTTAAATTAAAAAAAAATGCAGTTGATCTAATTGTGCCAAGTAGTTACTTTTAGAATATACTTCACAGAAAAGTACTTAAATAACTGAAGATTCTTGACTAAACAAATCTTACTCCTTTTACATAGGTATTTTATTATTTATTATTAAACGGGCTGGTTCCATTTATGTTTTCGGTTTGCCACAAGTCCATGGAACAGTAAAAGAGAAAGATCCATGTGGAGTAAAGTGGTTGAGCCACATTAACCTCAAAATGGTGAACTAAACAAATGTATCGTGTGTAGAAACTGCCTCGTAATAAACGACATAAGTGACACTAGAACTACTGATTAAATGTCACTTATGTCTTTTCTTGTTTTTGTCTATGGGTCCATAGACAAATAAAAGAGTAGTGCTCTAAGTTTGAAAATTTGAGGGACATCTTCACAGCAAGATGGCGTCTCATTGGCAAACGCAATATGGCGGACAAATGTCAAATGACATCAACGAGAATTTACACTAATAAAAGCGTGTTAAAGCCGGAAACATACTATCGGACGCGGCTGACGGATGCGACTGACAGCCGCGACTTAGCAATGTGCGCAGTCTTAAAACATCCGGTGTGCCAGATCGCTCTCGGGCGTCCGAACGCTCAAGGTCGTCCGAAGGTGACGTCCGCGACTTATGTCCGATAGTGTGCACGGCTCAGTGTACTTTCATAGTCTAGGTCGCGGCTGTCAGTCGCGTCCGTAAGCCGCGTCCGATAGTGTGTTTCGAGCTTTAAAACGGCCCGTTGTCCTATGAAACAAATTGTAGCTAACAAGCGATCTAACGCGGAGCCTATTTTGAAACGGTTTTATTAAAAAAAAACTAATTATTTTTGAAAATAAATACATACAAAAAAATCACACGTCGCCGGCCGCAGCTCACAATACTCGTATCATACATATCCAATATAAGCGGAAAAGCAATCTCATCTCATATTATTATTGTATGTATTGACTATACGTAGACTTAGTGCCCTTGGTATGTGGTGGTGGTGATTTTTGGACCAATCAGACGCTTGGGACTTTTTTCTTTATTGAATCTATAGTTTTTTGGGGTAGTGAATGTTTGGTAGATTAATTTTACATAATTATGGTACAGGGTTATCTGTTCAGACTACTAAGCCGAAAGGAGGTGATTCAAACCATCATTATAAAGAATTTTTACTATGGTGCCAACCCGGAGTTCGAGAAAATGAAATCAGCTGTTTCATACATTTTGGCGATTCAGAGTTGCAATTTTGTGTGGTAAAACTGATTTTTTTCTCTCATAGTCCTGGTTGCAAAGCATAAGTTGTTTATAATGATGGTCTATATCTCCTCCTTTTGGCTTATTAAGCCTGTTGACGATAACCCTGTATATGTATCATTAAAAAAAGCACTTTGTAAGGCAACAGCCTGTATTTAAGGTGGGTCTATATTTGTGTTAATTTACCGTGAAATTGTTCCATGAAATTATTATTTTTTTATAATACACGCGACATTTGCAATTACAGGTCATCATTGAAAACAATTTTTACAATTAGATTAACCTTAAAATTATAAAAAAGCGGTTGCAAACTTTTGTCTTTGAGATTTTTTGTATGTAACAACATTATATCGGTTGGTCTCATAGTAGAGGTTTATTAATCTTTTTATAATGTTGCGGTCATGGAGCGATATCGCAGTAAATTGTCACAAGTATGAAACCATCTCTGTAGGAATATATTTGGCATGTATTAGTAGATTCTTATATTAAATGTTTTTATATTCCAATAGGTACAGGCGCCTGGAAAGATTTCCATCCAGCCTGTATTGTGAGACCTAACTGCGATTTAAATATTTACTAGCGAAAGGACTGTAAGCTGAACAACAATATTAATTACAAAAAAATAATAAGAATTAAGTGAAGTGATTTCGCAGCGCTATTAAGGCTCGGTTCCATCTTAAAAGTGTTTGTATTAAGGTACAGTTCCATCTGAGTGCAATACTCGAACAGGTAATATATAATCTGGTAAGGATACTACTTTAATATATATCGAGATAAACAATCCTGGAAACGCAAAAAAGGAAATCACTGAGCTATTCTATTATACAAAAAGTTTTTTTGCCATCACAAAGTTGGTCCAATAGTAAAAGTTGTCTTAATGTACAAAAGTCCAGAGACAGCAACATTTTTAATTTTGTATTAACTTATTTACCTTGCGTTAATAGTTAAAATAAATACATATACAAATAACTCCAATTCACATAAATCTCAAATAGGTAATTAAAAATATATTTATCTACCCTCGCTCAACAACTGCTTAACCCATTTTGAAGTATAACCAGCGCCATCTAGTTCCCATCGTGGTAATCAAAAATCACCATCGCCATTTTAGGGGTATTTAGAGTATTTAATTATTAATAATTCTTAGTTTAGTTTGAGGGAATGCGACTAACACCCCGCGTGTTGCGTGACAATAAGCTAAGTATGACGCAGTTGTCTGTTTTTGCCTGGACCGTATTTGATTGAATTCTCATTTTTAGGACTTTGCAGTTAAAATTTTCGGATGGAAAGACACAGGAATTGAAAATTTTAAGAATATGAAATAGCACTCGAAATATTTTGACGTTTCGTCTTTCATATTGCAGTGGGTTCGTTCTGTTAACGACGATTTATTTGATGGAAAGGATCATCATCAAAATACTATTCAGTATATTTGACAGTAAAATAAAAATAGTTATCAGAAGTACTTTAATACCTAGTTACATTAGCAAAGAACTAACAAATCTTCAAGGAGACATTTCACCGTGGCACGTTTTACGGTACTGTGCTTCAAAATAAGAAACAATATGGTATATAAATAAAACCTTAAGACACTCACAGTAAACCTTGGTAGACAATATCCATAGAAACTACCGATATCGAATTTCGAGTACCCTCCTGAAGTTAGTTCTACATAATTTGATACGATCCACCCATTGACGGCTAATATCAAACAGAATATAAACACCCCACCTCCGGTCCTTAGTGACCCCATTTCTATCGAATGATATCATATTCGGGGTTAGGGTTGCCAAGTAGGAAAACCTAATAGCCGAACAGACCAACCAGTTTGGCCGGACATTGGGGCAAAAAGGTCGGATACCCTACATTATGGCGGGGTTAGGGTTGGCCAGGTCGCCAAACCCAATAGCCAGACAGACCAGCCAGTTTGGCCGGACATGTGGATAACAGCGCTGGACCTACATTATTGAGCATTTTGTGCCTGCGTCGAGGGTAAAAGGCCGGACATCCTCGCCTACGCTCGGCGCTCGCTCGATTGCGAAATGTAAAATGCCTAATAAAATCCGGACAAGTTAGAAGTCGCTTATTTTGGCCGGACATGCAATCAAAATCCATAATCCAGCTTTATCCGGACGCCTGGCAACTCTACTCGGGGTGAAACAGATCGAATTTGGGCGCCAATAGTCCCGGGCCGATATTAAGGCTTAGCTCTGGCTTGGGGCCAACTTTATTTGGACAAACCTTGAGAAATATTACCTTGCGAATTTCTGCCCCGAATATCATATTTGATACAAATCTTACACATTTTAGGGCATGTAAAAGTATCGTCATCAGCCTTCATTATCCCACTTCTGAGTATCAAATAAAATAGTAATTTTTGGATAACTTTATTCTAAACTAAAAAAATATAAAAAGCTGTTGGATATAGGCTTCTAATGTACCACCTGTCTCGTAGCGCTCATAGCGTAGTTTGACTAGGTGTTTGTCAGCGATCACCGAAGTTAAGTAACGTTCGGCACGGTCAGTGCGGGTGGCATTTACAACTGAGCGCTACCGTGGCTCGGAAGAAACTCAATTGATTTATACATAATGACTATGAATTTATGAACTGTTAAAAAAACCGTGGAATAGAAATATCTGACCATCTTTAAATGTGTATACGGTAGTGCGTTGAGCCAAGTACTTACACAAAACTTAATAATTTTACTTAATACTTAAAAGCTTGCCTATCGAAAACTCTTGTACTTAATTATTTAAAATACTTACGTAGTTTAATATATCTTTAAAAAGCAATATTGATTAATACCTGTGATTGAAGTATTATAAAAAGACAAATAAATGGTTGTGTTGGTGCAATTTGTAGTGTTAAGAATCTCTTGGACGTAGTCCGTATTATTCTCAGTATTATCCTATAGTATTCTAAAAAAATCTAAAATTAAAATTTTGTATGGTACCTTTTTTGGCTCGTAAAAATAAGTAACTTTGGAAAAGCTTTTGAATGTGGCAGCTGTCCCAATTTTCGTGTAATACTTAATAAAGGTTACAAAACAATTGCAAAATCACTTCTTAAAGTAACAGCGTTTGATATTATTATCATGACAATATTTGGCAGCTAGTTAAAACAACCTAACTAGTCCATTAGTTAGATTATCAAAAATTATTCGATACGTATTTTTTTCTGTCAATTAAACAAAAATTGATGTTGAAGCCCGGTAAAGTTTCCCGTGACATCACTCTTGGCTACTTTATTACTGAGACGTGACGTTTCGTAATACGAGTACTACTCCCGAACTGTATCGCGCTTTTTATCATGTTTCGTTAGATTTACAACAGAAAAAATACGTGTACATATTTTTTGATTAACTGACATACATGCCTATTTCTTATATTCTTGTTAATCGATATTTTATTGTTTTTTTTATGTCCAGGCAAAAACAGACAATAATTATTTAGAGCCAAATGCATGTGGTAGCTTAGTCGGCTACATTCCTCTTGCCAGCCGACGTTATGTAACTTTGGCGTGTGGAGAAACCCTTAAATTATTTAGAAAAATATATTTATTGAATAATTTGTAGATATTTATTTAATATTATTACCAGTGATATATTTTTTACATTTTGTCTGGGCGCACGGTAGTGTGTCTAGCAAAGTTAGATGTGTTTTGTATTTATTATTTTTTGGCCAAGTTCTAATTAACGCAGTAAGTATATAGTTTTGACTTTATCGTTAATTTAGAGCGGGATCAAATAATTTTCTCAAAACGATTTCCATGACACGTTTGAATGAAATTCATCAATTTGATTGCAATGCAGTAAATTAGGACTTGGCTCAAAAAGTTAGCAATTTTAACATGTTCAGAGGTATAAACAAAACTGGCATTGACAGTGACAACTCATAGTTATGTCACTATTCGTTGTCATTCAGCCAATATGTTTTATTTTTGCGTGTTAAAAAGTAGTTTTCATTACACTTATAGAAATATTTGTATATTTTTTTTCCTCATTTTTTTCCACACTCCACGGCTACCGTTTGCTATTATAAAAAACATGTAAACACGTAATTATTATAGCAGTATTGTTAGTTTAAGTAGAGCTAGAGCCTCCTTGAGATTAACCACGACCACCGCGATATGCTAGCTTCGAGTATAATATAATTATTGATACCAGGAAATTGATACTATTGGCCGATTAAATGTTCAGAGACAAAAAGGTCCTATACCGAATTAGAAATCAAAAATGTTAAGTGGACTGCAGTCAGAATTTGTAGATATCGATGTTATTTATTTATACGCGCATATACTACTGTCTAGGAAGCGCTTGTTTTATATTGAACTTTGGCTGTTGATCATTTTGAGATGCCTTAATCTGAATGTTTCCATTGAGTTCTAATCTTTCGATACATTTTTGATCTGTACGACTAGGGAATAACAGAACAGTCTGCTAATAGAGTGCAGCAGATGTGCAGAGAGTGCAGATAGTTGTGAGATAAAAAAACTTTCCATGTTCAGAGTGAATAAGTATTTTATATGCTGCGTGGTTCGTCTTCAACCACAACGTCGCTTACCATCGGGCGAGTTGTTCAAGCACTTGATGGGGCTTTAAGATAAAAAAAAAAATAACGTAGGTATAGTAACAAGAAACAGCGAATAAAGACCCTTCTTTATTCGCTGATTCTTGTTACAGACTTACTGTTAAAGTCCCTACTTTGAAAAAAGATAATCGGTCGGTAATGGCTTTGTCTCTATCACACGTAGAACCCCCTTTAATATTTGTATGCATATGCATGTCTGATGGAAAGCGAAGTTGTAGCCGAAGATGGAGAATGTAGGCCTAGAAGATACCTATTCACTCTTGACTTGAAGATATCCAAATTGTATAATCAGATATAGATTGATAAATGAAGTGTGTTTTTTGGTTTCGAAAAGTCTGTTTCACCAACCGACATTGGACAAACCAGTGACAGACACGTGACATTTGTCCATCGAAAAAATACAACTTTTTTAAAAAACACAATTTTAGTTGCAACTCGATCTGAATGCGCGTCAGAAATGGCAGGATATAAGGAAATACTGACCTGTAATATCTAGCAAATGCTACGTTCTAGCAAATGAATTCATTTCTTTTTTTCCCTAGAGATGTAATATTATTCCGTGGCGGCATGCCGCGGTGGTCGCCAGCGCACATGTCGATTACACCTGTATATTAGCATTTCCCCGACATTCAGTATTAGAAGGTTGAATTTATTGTGATGTCTTAGAAGCCACTCCGCTTTACTTGCCAAAATTTTACATCGCTATTTAGGGGTGGCGTTAATCTGTACTTAATATTTTTTTTTCTCCTAATTGTAGTGACTTTTTTTCCATCCTTGTATTTCTCACTTGGTAACCCGGATTTTTTCGCCGACATCCGTTGTTCACGCCCATGTTTGTTGTTACATTTTTAACTATGAGTAATTTTGGACAGAAGTTGAATAATTTCTGTTGTTTAATGATTTTGTTGTACAGAATATGTCTGTACAGGCCTAATCAAATTTCTTGGCGGTTGTGATGCTACAAGAGCAGAGCTTAAACGGAGCTTTTGTGAGCTTCAAACAGGATTGTTTGAAGTTGACATTGACATTGACATTTGCGCGACTTGTAGCTAATTTCACAGCTGCTAAGAAATTTGATTCGGATTATACTAATATGTGAGAGATTAAAAGAAAACTGTCTTTTTTGTTTCGTAACGATAGTTTCAAACTGGCCATACAGAGCTCATTTTTATTTTGAAACCAACGGATTTCGGCAGTAGGTTAGTTGTAGTATGTACTTTAGAGAGACTTAGTTTGCCCGTTGTATGTAATGGAGCACTTTAGACATACTCAATGTGTCATTACATGGATATGATATAGAATTAAAACGTGTGTTTTATTTAGCTCTCAAAGCGCGGGGTAGCATCCTGGGTTTGGTTTTTGTCATTCACAGTTTTTTTTATCCTTTGAGCTTGGCACACTGATGATTTTTTTTAAATTAGTCCCCCCATTTTTTGTTCTCTTGTCTGTTGTTTTTCTATTGACTTATTTATTTGATTAATCTTCAGTGTGTTAATGCAGATAAATAGTTGCACGTTGGTAGTACATTTTTGAGTGTTAATTTTGCCAAAATGGGCGCCATTGGTGGGTGGTGCGAAGTCTCCTATGGTAAGTCGACGATTGAGGCATGCGTAACCAGTATTGTACATTACACGGTAGTTCAAACTAGCTAAGGTGCTTTTAGACTGAGCAATGATCGCCACTCCGTACTCTCTCTGTCTTTAAAGTTGTATAAATTTACTTTACATGGTCATAGGTATTAAACGCAAAACCTTTAAGGGCGAGTCTAGTACATCGAAACAAACATCTTTTGTACTACGACTTTGACGCAAAAAAAATATCACTTCTCCATACATTATGCCTCGCGTTGATGAACTTTGTGTATGAAAAAGCTGATGTTTTCTACGTGATTTTCTAAAAGTTCTAGAACAGAGGTTGTTTGCCTAGATGTATTAGACCCGCCCTTAAAAGATTTCGCGTTCAATACCTATGACCCTGTATAAATGTATCCGCGTATTTTTGTTAAATACGATGTTATAATATATTGAATAGGTGGAGATAGTGCCGGGCAAGCTATAAATCTTTGGGATATTATGTATTACGCATTGAACGTCACGTTACATTGTATTGCAATGACCTATTTCATTTAACGATACTGTGCCACACTTGGACTACTTAAACGTTTACGAAAATTTCATATAGGTATCTACTCTGAGATGGGACGAATTGATCTTCTTGGTGGCTGTGAAGTTGGCCACAAGTTGCGAGAAATCCAATCCTCGCGCAGCTGTTAATGAGCTTTAGTTTGGATTGGGGTTTTCGTAGCTTGTAGCTAACATAACAGCCGGCAAGTTTGATTCCGCCTTATACAGGGTCATAGGTATTAAACGCAAACCGCCTTACCAAAAGCCTTGCCGTGTTTAAAAGATTTAAACACTGTTCAAAAGTGCAATTTGTTCTGTTAAACAATGTCTAAACCACGCGTAAACTTTTGTGGTAAGACTGAAAACCTTTTAAGGGCGGGTCTAGAATATCTAGACAAATAACTTTAGTTTTAGGACTTTTGGAAAATCACGAAGAAAGAAACAGCTTTTTCATACAAAAAGTTCTTCAACGCGCGGCGAAATGTATGGAGAAGTGTTTTTTTTTGCGAATTGTCAAAGTCTAGTACAAAAGTTGTTTGTCTCGATGTACTAGACCCGCACTTAAAAGGTTTTGCGTTTAATACCTATGACCCTGTATATCTTATGAGACGGTCCTAAACATTGCAATATAATGTAATCTTTTATGCGTTATACATACTAGCCCAATAGCAAAAATGCGATATACTAGTCTAAAAGTCATCCAAATATTCCGTGACTAATCAGATCTCTCGGACAGTAAGCAAGGCATGGTTGGCATGGACTTGATACGTAAGGAATTACTTCTTCCATATTTCACTGTCAATTTTCAAGGCGGTACGCCACACGTTGGTTGTGATACGTGCTATTTAAGCCATATTCCTTTTCAAGTTAAGATGATTTTGGTCCACGATGAGGTAGAAAGAGGAAGATGATCCTATTCGTGTCTTTAATCGACTATGAATGAGCAAACTGTTTTCTGACTAGCCAATTAGGTATAGACTGTTCTATTTTACGACATTTGTTACGTTTAAGCCATTCACTGAGCACCAATGTTTCGGATACACAGTTTATGAAACATCATGTAGATGTATCCAGGAGCAGCACTGACACATGCCGATAAATACGTAGTGTTTACAGAAACAAAACAATTGTTTCTGAAACATGATTTTCACGATTTCACATGAATTTTTTCTGTTTCAGAAACACGTGGATTTTGTTTCTGAAACATAATTTATAAACAATTGTTGCTCAGTGAATGCATGGCTTTAATGTCGTCTTTGTGTTATTAGTAACTAATTCTCCAAATAGTACGTTTCCAAGCCTTGTTGAGGTGCCATTTGGAATCGAGCTGCTAACAACAATTGTCGACACGCGTAGCGACTGATACAAACTAGTAGTGCAGCTGTGGTCAAAACAATTGAAGTCGGCAACAGCTCCACTCATATTCAAAATCCAATCCAGACTGGAGCTCACAGAAAGCTGCGCGTTGATTGGATATTGCGCAGCTTGTAGCTAACTTCACATCCGTCGACTTGTATGGTTCGGCCTCTACTAGTGTTTGTATCTACCGCTGCACGTGCTGTCGGCAGTTGCAGTTGGCAACTAGGTTTCGAATAGCACCCTTAAGGGATAAATTAATGATGATGAAATAAATATTTAATGATGTCTTCAGGGCTTGCTTGGGATTCAGAGTTGACCGGCCCCCCGACCGCCTAAGCAATTGCAATCGTAATAGCAATCGTTTATGACTTCATTTTAGTCATTTGGCACCGCCTATGTGACGTTAGCCATCAATTGCTTTGCGCAGATTGCAAAAGCAATCGTTGAATGAACAACTTTGATGGCTAACGTCACATAGGCGGTGCCAAATGACTAAAATGAAGACATAAACGATTGCTATTACGATTGCTATTGCTTAGGCGGTCGGGGGGGCTGTTATTAGCAAACGCAACGTCATTATGCTAGTGGTTTCCTCGCCTCAGAAATGTTAATAATTAAAACAGTACCCAGGAAGTTAATAATAAATCATGGACTAAGAAATTCCAAGTTGTTGTTTAATTGGCTAGTTATTAATCGCGCACTTGCACTTTAAACGGTTTCGAAGAGTGGATAATGAACTCTATGTAATAGTGTTAAAACTTGAAAAGGAATATTTTACGTAGACACGTAGTTTATACCTAGTAGTGTCGCTTCGCTTGAGGACAACGGTCTTCCCGGTTGAGAGATATGTTTTGCCAAATTACGGGCCAAATGTTAGCCAAAATTCAGTATTGTTTTGCTCAAGTAACGAGTCGCCTGAACACTGCGACGTTTTAACGTAAACTATGCCACTTAGGGCCTAAACCAAAACGCTTCTATATTTATAGATGGCGAAGATCTAGTTTCTATTTCATATAACAATGTATGTGAGAGAAAACTTGTGATGTACGGGATTTCTTAAAAGTCCCCGGTGTTGTGATGCGATTTGAAATGTCAACGTAAATATTTATGTATTAGTGTACCTTCGAGTTTCTCCTCTATCAGCTCCGTGTGGTTTAAACGCTTGATTCACGCCACACTGCCCGTTCGGGCCGGGAGGGCTCTGACTGGAAAATGGGCTTTGCTCGCTGGATTTCTGAAACACTTTACCGGATGACCTAGTATAGACCTAATTCTTCTTGGCGGCGAAGTTAGCTACAAGCTGCGCGAAATCCAATCCTCAGCTGGTATAAATCCGCGCCACAGAAGTCGGCGGATGGGAAGTTAGGCGCAGAACGTTGCGCAAAAGGCAAAATATAGATATGCGCGGTAGCCAGAGAGACTCGCACCGGGGCACACCTGCCCGCCAACCTCATGTCTCCCACGCGCTCCCTACGCCCGTGCTCACTACTACGCCAAGTGGCGTTGGCATTGTCCACACATGCTCAATAATTAGCGAATTACGACGAAGTGTCATCTGCGGCTAACTTCTCATCCGCCGACTTGTGTGGCGCGGATCATAACTGTGGTTCAGTTAGGATCTGGAGGCAGGGAAATGCCCCCGCCAAGTCGGGCAGCAACGCCATACCATAATTTACTCGAAGCCATTCAGGCTATTTTTAGCCCCCTGTAACTTTGTTGTGGATAGAGCTAGAAGTCTGAATTTTTCATAACCGGGGTTTTGTTTGTGATTTGATCAGCTTTTAGCTAATCACAGCCGCCAAGAAGTTTGATTCGGCCTATAGTTGGTTCATATTTCTATGTCAGCTCCTACCGGCCCGTTCCGGCACCGTCTAGAATCATTCTTAACTATCGAGAAGCAATGAACGGGTGATGATAGTTTGCGAGGGGCGCTGCGTAACGGAACGTCTCGCCAAGACAGCTATATTTTCGCAAACTATAGCTTAAGGATGTGACAATAATTCGATGGAAATTGCCTGCTGAGACGCTAATCTACTTCGTTCAATCGAAACATTCCTTTCTAGTCATTGTTTTAGATTTTAAAATATTCAATGCGTACCTGCATACGTTCGGTCATATAGCTACGTTTATGACGTACGATCTTACTTCCATTGCGTAGATCTTGCGTGTAACGACACGCGTGGTCGTACGTTCTTAGGGCCTTTGTTATGCGGATTTTTTTTCGCGTGCGGATTTATTCCGCATGCGTGTGATGACACGCTCTTGGTTGTGTGAGTACGGTCCGCATAATTATAAAAGGATATGTATGAAAATTGAAAACCTGTAGGCGGGCTAAATGCAGACATACTCCGCACGTGGAAGAAAATCCGCACGATACAAACAGGGGGCCTAATTTTGAACTTCGAACGCCTGGGACGTATACGGAACTTAGACGGATTGTATGAAAACACTCTATATTGTCTATGGAAATTGCGGGTGCTCTATACAAGTTCCGTATACGACTAAACAGTGCCAAGTTGAAAAATCTGGCCCCCGGGCCTTTAACGTTAGTTAGTGCGTGCAAAGCGTCTGGCCGCGCGATAATTCAAAGTATCTATACGGCGGGAAACAATACATACAGAGTCTTGTCTTGCTCAATACTTCTTGCCTAACTGTAGTTATATATCGATAAGCTTTGCAGTAGTGATGTGCCATACACTCGATATGCCATAGCACGCGTCTGCGGACGTCTAGTGATGTCCCCCGCTTACCGCAACTCCAGGAAAACTGGACCAAATGTAACACAGCATTCAAATATAATATTCGTAATATAGTTAAGATAATATACAGTTAATATACAATTTTTGGATTGGTATAAAATAATATAATGTTTAAAGAAACTTACAATTAATTAATTACGTTGTGTGTTTTAAATGTATGGCGATGCTAGAGTAGTGCGTAGTGTAGACATTTTGAAGTTTTACATACATTATGGTATAAAATATGACTAACCAAAAGCAATAACGTTAATATAATAATATTAATTACAGCACGCGCGCGCTGCGACTATCGACTGGGCTGGGTGTATAATTGTATATTGTGGTTATTGGAAGAACAAATTGAATTCATTAAACTGATACCCGTTCATTCATCATTCGCATGTATATTCACTCTAGTGTACTCATAGCACAAATACATTGTATTACCTACTGTAATCGTTGCGTTCGTAACGTTACACAGTGAATTCGTAGCGTCTTACCGTGCGTACACAGCGTTTGACCGTGCATTCATAGCGTTTGACCGTGCGTACATAGCGTTTGGCCGTGCATTCATAGCGTCTGACTGTATATTCGTCAATCTGACCGCTCGTTCATATAATCTAACCGTGCATACACCGCGTTTGACTGTACGTTCATATTATATTCTGACCGTGTGTTCATATAATGTAGCTGTACGTTCACAGCGTCTAACCGTACGTTCATATAATCTTACTATGCGTTCAAATCATAAAACCGTGCGTTCACAGCGTTTGTTTGAGAGTTTATAAAATCTGTGTGATCACAGCTGCAACTGACCATACGTTCATATTATAATATCTAACCATGCGTTCATATAATCTAACCGTGCGTTCACAGCGTTTAACCGTGCGTTTATATAACCTAATCGTGCTGTGCGTTCATAGCGTTATATCGTGTCATGTCTGCCAAAGACCGTACTTGATAAAGTTAAACATGTATTCTTATTCGTAAAATGTGTAATAATTCTTGGAATTGATGCATTGATCGTTCCTTTGTTTTCAATTTGTTGTTCCAAAGAAAAATGGCAAAGTTTAAGCTACTCTGCTTTCTTATATTCGTATTGTTACAGCACTTAGGGTTTATAAGGATAGTACGGCAGCGCGCGTTTATACATGTTAGAAAAGGATATATTTGATCGCGTTTCAGAAATACTTCAAACGTTCATCAATTTTATTTAAATGACTTACTCGTGTACCGTTTCTTCAGTGACAGTAGAGTTCTCTATAATTTTATTGAAATCAAAAATAAATTGTCATATTTTTGTTTTGTTTGCGTGAATGTAATAGTTATGTTTATTTAAGAACTTAAGTTTTTGGTGTGCGATCAAATAATTCTGTTAGTCGTCTTACTATTATACACACATTGCATACAATATTGAAAATATATTACAATATTTTTGTATTATAGGTATCGGTGTATTCCGTAGTGAGTTGTATTTTAAAAAGTTATTCGATCACATGAATGATAATTGTGGTTACACTTAATCGTTTAATAGTCGTGTAGGACTTACGTCGACGCTTGAAGGCGTGCGGCCATTTTTCTTTATTTTTATAATTTGACAGGCGATGGTTTTGAACTAATTTTAGCAAATGCAAGTGCCTTGATCAGGCCTAAATAGTGAGATTAGACGAGACGCAAAACAATTTAAAAAATAATAATGAAAAAGGTAGTAAATACTTACCAATTTAAAATCGCTTGTCAAATCATTAACAGTACCTAATTATTAATAATTATTATTTGTTAATAATTCGTATTTATTAATAATTATTAGATATTCGTTAATTTACATTCATAATAGTGATCATCTAATTGAAAATTGGCGGCACATACAGTACTGATGGTCTTGAGTAATTTATTTTTTTTCATAATGAAAATAATAGGTACTTTGCAGTTTTGTTTTTACATTCCTTTATAATTGTATGTATCTATGTAGGCGTATTTTGTAATTGCATTTTAACGTAGATTTTTAAATATAGACGAAACTAGACATGGGCTGTTTTCTTATTAACACCGATATGCTAGTATTTTTATTATTGTGCAAATTTTATTAATGTAAGTACGTATTTATTTATCGAGGTGCCCGTAGCTAAAATTGGATTTCGTAGTTTTAGTTTGTTTTTGTCTGTAATTGAGGTCCAGGAGTAATGTGGCTGCATCACTTTTAATGGACATAATTTTACATATATATATTTGGAATTAGCTTTGCAGCGGGGACTACTGAATGTTTTGTAAAAAGCAAGTCATGTATGTAGTTTTTTTGTATGTATCCTGTAACTACGCCTTTTGAAACCATAATTTCTCGCATTTGCGTTTTAACGTATTTTCTTCCAGTACGAGGGTAGTAAATAATTTTCGGTACCTACATTAGTTCGCATTTACGAGAAATTTGAATTTCGAACAGGCGCCGATTCCATAGCCAATAGAGTATGGCTCACTAGCGCCCTATAGCTAGCTGTAGTGCTGGCCGCGCGCCTCCTTCAACGCCATTACAGAATATCTATGGTTCATCTTCACTTAGAACGAGTCTTAGAAAAAAATAAAATATTGGTGACACACAGCCGTTTTTCATTTACCGCTTGTTCGTAACCTTTTAGCAAATAGATTGGAAATGTTTTTTCGTAGATAGTTGATCAGCTTTGGTCCCACGTTGGGCGTCAAATTTTGGTTAGTACGATTTTTTTGAAAGATTAGTAGATTAGGTGACATTATGGTTGGAATTAGATGCATGACGACGTACGGAGCGTATCGTAGCGGTGCTGCATGACTCGGTGTCGACGAGCTGCCCTGGACCTCTGAAGACGCGAAGATTCCCCAGATTTCAACGGTGAGACAATACTGATTTTCATACCGATTTTTTAGTTTGTCATATTGTTTTGTGTTTCATTCTGAATTAAATGCAGTAGAACTAGCGAACATTTATATTCTCACTAGTTCCACGGTTGAACTTAATGAGAACCATAACTCTCACTGGTTCGATCGCCGAACTTATGGATGGAATTAATGGGAACAAACATATTTCATAGTCTCTTGACAAGTTGTTTCGTTAATTTTTGTTTTGTTAATATATCGTTTTTTCACAGCTTGTCAAGAGGTAGCAAAGTACAAATTTAGTTCGAAGCATGATACTGTATTTAATTTTAACCGTGTAGTACGAGGACAGATCTAAGAATCAGTATTGTCTTACGATAGCTAAAATTTTTCGCTTAGAATTTATTACCCATTCCAGTAAAGTGCATCCCAGTAAATAGTTAAGTAGACAATAGACATGGTTTTGGGTGCTGGGTTTTTTATTCATCCATAATGTAGTTTAGTTGGACGCTGATAAATTCGGGATCTATATATGGAACAATTAAATTTCGCACTTGGAGGTTGTGTGAAACTTCCTTTTGTAAGATTTATTTGTTTTTTTATTACTGGCCGGTTGAATTAGTTAATATAAAGTTTCAGTAGTTTTTCTTTACTATTCTATAAATGTGATAAACACGGGAGCTTTGGATTTTTTAATTGATTGATGATATTTTTATTTGTGTAGACGATCGTAGTTGTAGTTTGGATTTAGTATTGGAATTTAAAAGCATATCATTCCGAGAGACCCCTTTCAAAGACACAATCGTTTTGTGCCTTAATATTTTTTTATTATTTGAAAAGATAAAAAGGAAATTGTGAGTCGTAGAAAATGGTAGAGAGTAGAAAACGGACCAAAGTTCATTAAATCGGAGAATGTAAAGATAATATTTTTTGTAACATTTTTTAATTTCTCCTTTGATCCTGTGATCGAAAATCTTTCTAGTCGAACATTGTTGTAGAGTAATGTAGTGAAAGTTTAATCTTGAATGTACTTACAATGGTTAACGTTTTGTAGAAGTACAAACTACGAAGTAATTAAGTATTTTGTATGATGGCATCATAAATTGTCTTCCTCTAAAATGAAAATAGACTGACTAGTTGCCCCTGTGTATCGTTGAAATCCCGTGGACTGGGATGCACTAGATTGATATAGAAACTTTTGTAAGGGCACTTTTTAGATCTTGATGCTTTCGATACTAATTTTGATTGAATCTGGTAAAATGTTTTCGTCGAACTCGTGGATCTCTAAAAGTGCTCCTTTGGTATTAAAGTATCCCAATGTAGTTACGGAAAGTGTTCAAAAAGTAGTTTTAAAATCCCAGTACAATGAAGTATGTACAGAGTGCCTAAACGTGTGACAATATGGTGTACTTATCACACTTTTTTAGTGTTTGGTCACAATTTTGGCTGTCACAAAGTACGTATAGACAATTTTGGTCAGTTTGGCTATCATACAGCGCATAGACAATTTTATATATTTTTAATTCTAATTAATATATCGTGTAGGTATTGTGAAAGTAGCTTAGTCCCCGTATGTTTACATTATTTTCAAACCCGTGGACATCGAATTTAGACAGAATTTGTATTTTAGTCCGTAGACTTAACTAAAATATTGAATCTAGGCTTGCTATTACTGTATTTTGTGACATCCAAATCCAATCAGTATTAATTGTGCAATACCTATTTATTTAATAATTAATAACATTATAAATTAGGACACGGGTGACCAATTTGTTTTATTAGTCTAGTCATTTTTTGTTATTTTTTAAGACTCCTTTCGATTTGTTTAAATTAACGGAGAAACTTTGAGTTTTATTGTTTAGTTGACTTTTAAAATGACAGATAAATATTTATTTATATTTTTTCGAAGCATGAACGAATTGAAATTTGAGATTAAGATTTTTTTTTCTCAGGAGTCGTTAGAAACATTAGTTTAATTTTTTTTTTACGTATTTAATTGTAAATAATCTTAGTGTAAGAAATTGTTACCATTATAACAATATTGTTGTAATGTCTATCTTTACAAATATTTGTACTAAGGGGCGTGTTAGAACTCTTTAGATATTTTCTTCTCTCATATTTGGTAACTGTTTGAGAATTTCTGTCGATTTTGATGTAGCTCTGTTACCTATATTCGGCCTTTCATACCTAGCCTAGTATCATTTTATTAGTGAACTGATAAAACGGATGTTACGAAAGTCTGATAACTCGAAAATCAATTTAACAAAATTCTATTTGATGAAGGTTCAAATGTCACAACTTTTAGAAATGTGCATCACTAAACAAAAAAAATTGAAAATATCATGGTCTTAGATTTTTCTTTCTAGTAACGTTAAAAATGATTCTGCTTTTGAACGACTTTATAAATAATATAATAATGGTTTGTTATTTATTTGATGTACCATATTTGAGATAGCGGCGCCTCTACTTAGGTACCAATTTTTATTATTTTTCGAGCCGCACGTTATTTTTTACCATTTAGCAAATTTCATTAAATTCTACAATAGGAAACAATTGAAGAATAATAAAAATATTAGACTTACCTACCTGGTTACCTATTTTTTCATAGTACGCCCGGTTGGTACCACCAAGGTTACCTACCGAGGTATTCTATTATTTTGGCTGCTTACTTTGGAGATAATAGGTAGGTATAAGTATAAAGCTCTCTATGCAACTGCTATCCTAATATTATGCTACTATAGGCCTCATTTAGCAAAATTTCGTTACGAATAATTGAATTTTAATTAGGTATACCTACCTAATTAATAATCGAATTTGAGAATTACTCTACTTTGGTCATGGACACAAATATCTATATTTATTATTATTACCAAGTTGAAGGTCTATTAGGCTGAGATTTGGGCTAACTTTTTGAAAATAAAACAATCTAGCTAACTCATATTTTACAGTTCACTAATAAAAACTTCTTACCTACTTTGTACTTAGTGATTCAAAATTGATATCAATTGAAAGTGCCCCACGAATTTGTATAGAATAAGCTCATTTATAAATTATATAAATAATAATATTCATATTTACATCATTATTTAGAACGTAGATTTCGTGATTTGTATAATAATTGGAATGTATAGATTTTTTACTATTAGGAACCTTTTGAAAGTTCATTCTATTATTATTAATGATTACTTCACATGGCCGTTATTTCTACTGTCCTGATGTTAAAACCCAGAATTCTAGAATATGTAGGTAGGTACTAAGGTAGGTGTCCACTTCTGACATCCCTTTTTCATTTTCTTGGGTTCATGTGGCATGAAGAGATCCGTTTTCTCTTGATTTTTATTATAAAAAGAAACGAACTTCACTTTCAAATAAGTTTGTTGGATCAGACCAATTTTTTTTATGCCTTGATACAAAGTAATACTGACTTCGAACCACCACATACAGTGCCACTAACTTAGCTGTTCAGGTGGGCAAAATTGGAACTACATGTGCGTCAGCCGCCATTTTGAAAACGTCATACACAAAATCTCCACTAACGCTGTCAACTGAATAACTAAGTTGGTGGCACTGTAATAGGTGGTTACATTAAGAATGAGATAGAGATAGGTATGGTTTAATGTTAGCGACAACATTCTTAGCTAATTACAAATTTAAAACTGATATACCTAAGCATTCTGCCTACAAGTATGATATAAAATTAATAATTTACAGTATTACAGCAGTTTCAGCAAAACTGTTCTGCCTATCCTAAATTACCTATCCCAGTAAATACAGTGAAATGGCTATGTAAAGTATCATTGTATTTGGCTTTTTCGTTAACAACTTAGTCGCCAGTAGTCAAAATGTTGGACAAAGGTATACCTAAAGTTTATGAAAGTACATGTCTCGCTTATCTTTCTACCCTCATTTCGTTTAGTTTAGCTCTTGGTCTAAAAGCGCACGCGCCGCTCACGTGGCGCCGTCGTTCCAATTTTAAACTTTGAAATGGTTTTCACGAATAAAACTGTTTAAATTTGACTTTTTTTGTTTCATTGTTGTTACCTACTATGAAATATTGTAAATTACCTCCATAGCAAGGTGGTCCTCACGGATCAGCTGTGTTTATACAAGTAGTTGTTCTAATGCAGTTGGTCCAAAAGCAGGATCACCTAGGTCTATGGTGTACCTAGGCCAAATCGTACGACTTGGCGGCTGTGATGTTAGCTACAAGCTGCAGATAACCCGTTCTTCACGTGAGCTGCAATCAGGATTGGCTTGGGTATCTGCCACTTGAAACTAATACGGGTGTTTCTTCGTGGTCATACTAGTTTGCCATACCAGTATGACCACGAGGATATACATGTCCTCGTGGTCATATTGGTATGACCAAGAGGACTGAAATTTTTGTAGTCAAATAGAAGCATTTTTACCAATTAGACACACTTGTCAAATAGAAGCATTTTTACCAATTAGACACACTTTTAAAGTGGTTTTTTGTCACATTGTACCTACTAACTGGTCACACTGGTAGGTTATAATTTTTAATTTTAGCAAATTAAGTGATGAATGTGAAAGAATCAGCTACGAATGCAACTTAACGATATAAGCACTTTATCTTTGCTAAACTAGAAAAAGTAATAAGCTGTATTGTTATTTTTCATACAATTTATTTTTCACATTTAAAAAAAATTGGCGGGGCGAAAAAATCTAAATTAAATATATTTGGGAAGCTCATAAAACAAGCTTTCAAATGATGTATATATCATCTTGGTTCGATTTTTCTCTGAATAATATACCACTTATGGACGTCACCTTTCCTTTTGTACTAGGCACTTGGAATAAACGGGTTCTCGTTTCTACGTTGCATGGTTCTTTAGGAAAGTTGTGTAGTCATAGCGGTCGTACCTATACCTAATATTACTGACGCTCGCTGTAAGCAATATTATGTCATCTTTCAGTTTACCGTTTTAAGCTCGAAACATACTATCGGACGCGACTGACAGCCGCGACCTAGACTATGAAAGTACACTGAGCCGTGCACACTATCGGACATAAGTCGCGGATGTTACCTTCGAACGTCCGAGAGCGATCTGGCACACCGGATGTTTTAAGACTGTGCACATTGCTAAGTCGCGGCTGTCAGTCGCGTCCGTCAGCCGCGTCCGATAGTATGTTTCCGGCTTTACGGTGTGTCAATTAGGTAAGGTAGGTACCTACTGCTCTCTACACAGAGTTACTGCAATGTTCAGGGCCTGCCTTGGCTGGTCTCGAGCTCCGCTGCTCCCAGCCACAGGAGGCCTACAGTCTTTCTGTAAACCGCGACCACGGGCGGGGGTCGGGTCCTCGCGGGCCCCCCCCCCACCCCCGCAGCGATCGAGCGCTTGCAGAAACACGCGTCCTCGCGTGCGCCGCCGACCGCGTGCCCGCTCCGTCTGCTAGCGACGTCGAGCGGGTGGACCCGGCGCGCCGCGCCCATGCACCGAGCCCATCGTGAGCCCCGTGCCCCAGCTTCGGCCGCCTGCTGACCTGACATTTGCCCCGCAAATGTCGACCTAGCCGCGGCCGCCCTGGCTAATCCTTTGTGGGGAGCGATCACGCCGCCGGCTGTCGCGCCCGGGCGCGCACCACCCCCGGAACGAGCATCGCCAACCCCACCACACTGCAACCACTTCAGCGACGCGTCGAGCTTGCTCCGTGTCGCTGATATTTATACCTGCAAGACAACCAGCGCCGGGCTAGAGCGGCCACCCCCAGCCGTTTCTAACGAATAACACTATCGGCCGCTCGCCCGGCGCACCGGCGCGCCATTGAACACCCTTGCTTCGACTGAGAGCCGCATGGCTCGCGACCCGACGGAGTGCACGCCATCGAGCGCGAAACCCACCGGCCCTCGGCCGAAACGAAGACACCAAGACGCGCCGCATTTCGAAGTCAACATCGGGGTGAGGTTCGCCTCCCCCGACCCATCCGGACTAACTGCATTGAATCCAGGGGCGGGTGCTAGACACCCCCCCCACCCCATCGGCCCAAGCGCACACGGCGCCTGCCGAATTGGACCGACGCCGAGGGATTGCTGAGAATTCGTTTTCCCGAAGCAACCCCGCCGCGGCCCGCTCCGCCAACTCGTGTACCCTACACAGAGTGTGTGCGAAGCCGGCCGCCTACCACCTGACATGACCACGCGCCTCTTGATTCCGATCGGGGCGCGTTTCTACTGGACTAACCACGCGCATCGCGCCTCACCGGACCCTATCTCGCGACGCCCAAGCGTCGCGATGCATTAAACCTACGCCGCCGCTGTCGCCAAGGCGACGCGCGGCCGTACCGGACTCTGCCGCAACGCGAGTCCGCATCCTGCAACTGAAGCCTGCGCCTAGAGGCGCTCACTGACCAGCCTGAGTAGGCGTCGCTCCCGCCTTACGCGGTGAGCTCGACGCCGCTCATTCATTGTCGTCGACACAGCGCTCGACGACCGCTCACCAAAGGGGCAGTTAGAGACGTGGGCCTGGCTCGCGCGCGGCGGCGCGCTTGAGCTAAGGCCAGCGATCCCACTCCCCATCTCCGCATCGCTACAAGATCGGCAGGCCGAGAGAGCCCCGCTCCGCGCTTCAGTCGGACTTTGGTCGAGTATTACTCCCGAGACCGACCACCCGAAGCTGCGTTCGCCTGACCGAGTACGCCACCGGACCGACGTGCGTCACGTCGACAATCACATCGAAGAGGAGGAGATGCCGCCTGCATTAGCATCGTGCAGGTCGTGAGGACTCCGAATCTGAGATCAATTGAAGCCTAAAATCTTCTTAGAAGATTTACATTTAACACTTAACATTTAACCAAATGCCATGACGGCAGAGGACGTCTGCCAGAATGGCGGGGCGAGGGCGCTGAGAGATGCCGCCCGACCTCGCGGTCGGGATTGGGTACTCGCGCCCTCCCTTTCATTGCCCTACACCCCATGTGGTGTAGCGTCCAGCCCCGGTAAGGAGGTTCGCCTCGAAGCCGGTCTCCTGACTCCTATGTACCCTCTTCAAGGGACAGGAGGAGAAGAGCCACGATACGATACAATGTTCTCTAGGAAACCCCGTTATTTTATTTTTTAGACGGCCTGGGAGAGATCGCTATTAGCGATATGGCCGCCTCTTGATATACGAATAGTTGTAATGTTTGTGTGTATTTTCTTTGACAATAAATTATTTATTTAGGTATCTATCTAGACAACGTTTTAGCGACTTTATTCACCGTTAGGTATAACCATTAACTTTATTATGTACTTATCAAGAAAGGGCGATATGGGTCAGTAGTGTAGGTACAGTGCGCGCGAATAGAGTGCCGCGAACTGCACTTCTACCTATACCCGAAAGATGAGTCGCGTGTTTAGAAGATATCTTTACAAGATAATCTATTTTTGGTAAGTTTTAAACTTTAATCGCTACCGCTTACGATCTAGCCCACGTGCTGCCGCTATCGCGTTCACAGGCCATTAAATCCGCCATTTTGTTGTCCCGCAAAATGGCGCGCTAATGGAAAATGGCGGGAAGTGACAAAAACGGTAATTATCGAGTTTATTATATTCTGATGGTTAAATGGGGTGCGATTTATGGCGTTTCAGATTGGCTGTTAGCTTCAGATGACTGTTCCTAAATTATTGCGAGAATTGGGACGAATTTTAACCAAGCTATCCGCATTTAGCAGGCTGTAGCTCTTCTTGTGGCCGTTATAAAGCTCTTTTCCGCTTCTCGTGAATTATGGATGAATCTGAAAACACTTTAATCCCGATTAAAGCGAAAAAAGTGTTGGTTTATTTATAAATCATAGAGGAATAATAAGCAGCTTAAATATTACATTACTTACAGCTAATTAGGTACCTACCCAAAGGTACTTAACTTACCTACTAAATAAAATCGAGATGTTAGCGATATGTTATGGTGTTTGCGGTTCGTTTCCTTTAACATTTTTAATTTGGTCATTACCTAGGTACGCAGGGTCTCCCGATGCTAATAAAAACAACGTTTCCTTGTATTCGATTAGTACGCGAATAGGAGCAAATAGTAGAAATGGACAGTGCACCTATCCCTATTAGGGGGGATGATAGCTCGGTAGGGATAGGTAAGTGCACTACACAAATGGTGAGTGCACAAATATCCTTACTGGTAAAACTAAATCTACAAAAGTGCACTTATTAGGTGGGGGGGGTTGGAGGGGGCAGCTCGTTAAGGATAAGTGTAGGTACCTACTAGCCGGATACAGGACCCAAGCAGTTCTCTATTTTCTGTTTTAGAGAAATAGGTACCTAATTCAGATTTTCAATGTAAAATTGTTTAATGGATAAGTACCTATGTAAATGTTTAGTCCTAATCCTGTGCGGCCTAAGCATCAACCTGCAATTAATCCGAGCCCTCCGCGTGCTCAGATGCGCGCCCTGAAGCCCCTGAAGGGTATTAATGGGGCAGCGAGCATGATGAATAGCTAGCGGCTAGCGACGCGTTATTTATTACATTTGTAACTATTCTAGTTACGGCGAATTTTATCTAAGTAGGAAGGCACATCTGACTAGGTGTTTGTTAATGATCAACGAAGTTTGCGACTTTCAGCATGTATGTAGGTGAGCGCTAACGTGGCTCGGATGATTGTAGGCTCCGGCTCCGAATTTTAACTGTTCAGCCATGTCAGAAACCTTCAGGTGGCTTGTGAACTCAGGGCTAGCTAAGTAGGCTAACTTGCCTACCTAATTTATATTTACAGAAGGGACAAGATAATAGGTCACTTTTGACAGATGTCAGTTTTATATTCATAGTGAGGTGACCTGCTTAAAAACATCGATTAAATGAATGAATCGAATGAATCGATACAGACTTGAAACATATGTGAATTTTAAAAATGATCATGCGAATCCCTGTCCCATTATTATTTTTTCTTTCATAAATTAAAGGAGCAAAATAAGACAAGTACCTACGTAATTTAACAAAAAAATTGCTTTTATTCACTTGAACTATCGGAACTGCTATAGTTAGTTAAAAGAATAATAAATATGTATAATTAGGTTTTATTATAATCACAACGTGGTTATAAATTTATGGTGATTTTTCTTCACAAGTAATCATTGCATTCGATTCAACTTACAATCCTATCAGCTTTCGATTTTTAGAGTAACATCCTTAGTGTTTAAAAAGAAAAAGGGTTGACCGACGCAACATTGTAACGACTTTCAGTTCTTTAGATCAGAAATTGTTTATTATGTTTAGAATGGTTTATTAGTGAAAGCAAATCGTAAAATTACTCGTATCGGTCATTATTACAATAAATATGTAAACGTAATTGAAAAAAGTTAAGCAATTGTGCAGTTCTTATTTTATGCCCGCCGTTACAAGGTTACGTTGTTGAATTTTGATGAAATGTCAAAAGTGACCTATTATCTTGTCCCTACATTAGGTAGGTAGTCAGGCTAATTAAGAAGGCGCCATCGTAAATTTAATAGCAACGTATAAAG
Organism: Hypomecis punctinalis; assembly: GCA_949316475.1. Taxonomy (NCBI): domain Eukaryota; kingdom Metazoa; phylum Arthropoda; class Insecta; order Lepidoptera; family Geometridae; genus Hypomecis; species Hypomecis punctinalis. Next base: position 12,989,180 of record OX438822.1, read on the forward strand.
TGTTCTCTCTATCGAATGCCTTAAGTGAAAAAATAGAAATATTCTAAACAGTTCTTATAATTATGATGGCGCCTTCATAACTTAGGCCTATTAGCGGGTAGCGACAGGCTGTAAGCTTAGCCACTGAATAGACATTGTCTTGTAGGTACCATTATGGACATTGCCAATGATGACATATGGAACTGAAAGATGGCTAATGAAGCTGTAAAGTTCTCGAATGGATACCACGCATCGGAAAGCGCAGCATAGGATGCGCACCGCAAGGGGACCGAATACATAATTAGTAAAGGCCGTAGAAGCGCGCTGGTTCTAGGCCGCTTACAACGAGGCTTATCGGAAATCCCTAAGATCATAGGAGAGGCCTATGTACAATACCTACAGCAATGGACGTCCTATGGTTGATGTATGGATGGAGGAGCGCTTATGAAACTTACGAAAATTATGAAGCTCCTAAATCAGGCGCACCTACTCATTAGGTACCTACAACGTCTCCCCAAAGCTGTCTGCATGTTTGCGTCATTATAAAAGAGCATACATTTGGAAACCAAGTTAAAATAATGTTTCTGATTACACAACTAGGTGTGCGAAAGCATTTGGTCACGAGGAACTCTTCGAAGAATTACTTCAAGTAGGTAGTTAATGTATTGTATATTTTTCCTCCCGAAAAGACCCGCCACATTACCTAATGTTCGATTTGTTTGGAACCATTTGGTATAGTTACACAAGTATAAGTTGGCGGTGTCGATTTGAGGAACTAAAACGGCTATCTTGAAAATTCACTTTAACACTTGCGAGTTCATAGTAAACATCGTTGCGAATATTTTGTTAACTACTGTGCTATCATCATGCCTAAAGTGATAAAAAGTGGTACAAGAGAAGCAGTTATAAAAGTACACTGACATTGAACACAGAGGCGCACAGCCGCGCCAAGTTATACCTACTTGCCGGACTGTACATCTACATTCCGCATTCTGAGCGTGATCTGATCGGTGTCTGAGTCTGACATTGACATTTGCACAATTTTGCCGCCAAAAATAAGCTGAAATAAAACTTGTGCTTTCATCCGTGAAATAACAGATGTCACTGGCAAGAGAATTGTGCACACGTGTGTGAATAAATGTACAATTCTGTAGCCGATAGGAAGTAGCAAACGCAAACTACATAAAGTCGTATGCGACGCTTAGACGCTGCGACAGACTACCTACACGTCACTAGCTACGGAATATGCTTTTATAAGTACCTACATTTAAATGAAAACCTGTAGTGCCGTTAGTGTGCCGTTGTAGCAGTGTGTAGTAGGCTACGGAATTGTGTTTACCCTGTATGTATTATAGAATAAGAAAATATGAAAGATGGAAAAATTACCAATATAATTTTTTTATGAAACATTATTTACTCGTACTGAGGTAGGCGCCAACTTAGTACATATACCTTCATGCACCAGAGAGCGCAGCGTAGGATCCACCACCCATAAGACGGACGGATGACCTCATCGAGACCGCAGGCTCTCTTTGGGTGCATGCCCACTTCGAACCAGTAGTGATATTGGAGATTAAAATTTTATAGTGGAGGTCTGGGGACTGATTTTTCAACTTCGCACGCACTCCTCGGTCATATACCTTACACGTCGTATACGAAATTTGTATGGAGCATTCGCAACTTCCGTAGACAGTATAAAGTGTTTTCATACAATCTGTCAAAGTTCCGTATAAGTTCCGAGGCGTTCGAGTTCAAAAATGAGTCCCGGGGACTCATTTTTCAACTTCGCACGCACTCCCGGTCGTATACACGTCGTATACGAAATTTGTGTGGAGCATTCGCAACTTCCATAGACAATAATATAGAGTGTTTTCATACAATCTGTCAAAGTTCCGTATGCGTTCCTAAGATATGTTCCCAAGCGTTCGAAGATCAAAAATCATGCTCTTACAGACATGCCACACGGGCGTTGACGCCGCGTAATTGCACCGCGGCGTCACCGCCGCTGCACCGCCGTGCAGCGGCGGTGCTGAGCGTCGTCGCGGCGTCACCGCGGTGACCAGTGTTGCCGGTAGCGATTTAGACATTAAATCTAGAGTATTCGAGTATTCTATGAATTTTTAGCGGGAAAAAATTTTTTGACGACAACCGTTCAATCTTAAACTGAAGATGAGAAAAATCCCTCGTACACGTAAGAAATCAGATCGTGTAATTTGTCACGACGAATGTCACAGTAACAGCTTTCCAAGTGACAGCTGTCAAACTTCAAAGTGATTTATCTCGGTCATTATCAATTCTAGACTACTGTTGTTTTCATAAAAGAGATAGAACTCGACAAGATCTACATTTCGGATGACAGCTGTCAAACTTAAAAGTGATTTATCTCGGTTATTATCGATTCTAGACCATTGCTCTCTTCACAAAAGTAATAGAGCTCGACGAAATCTACATTTCGGATGACAGCTGTCAAACTAAAAAGTGATTTATCTCGGTTATTATCGATTCTAGACTATTGCTCTCTTCACAAAATTAATAGAGCTCGACGAGATCTACATTTCGGATGACAGCTGTCAAACTTCAAAATGATTTATCTCGGTAATATCGATTCTAGTCTACTGCTCTCTTCACAAAAGTAATAAAGCTCCACGAGATCTACATTTCGGATAACTTTGAAGTTTGACAGCTGTCATCCGAAATGTAGATCTTGTTGAGCTTTATCACTTTTGTGAAGACATCAATGGTCTATAATCAATAATAACCGAGATAAATCACTTTGAAGTTTGACAGCTGTCATCCGAAATGTAGATTTCGTCGAGCTCCATTACTTTTGTGAAGAGTGCAGTAGTCTATAATCAATAATTACCGAGATAAATCACTTAAGTTTTGACAGCTGTCATCTGAAATGTAGATCTCGTTGAGTTCTATCACTTTTGTGAAGACATTAATGGTCTAGAATCAATAATAACCGAGATAAGCTCACTTTGAAGTTTGACAGCTGTCATCCGAAATGTAGATCTCGTCGAGCTTTATTACTTTTGTGAAGAGAGCAGTAGTCTAGAATCGATAATAACCGAGATAAATCACTTTTAAGTTTGACAGCTGTCATCTGAAATGTAGATCTCGTTGAGTTCTATCACTATTGTGAAGACGTTAATGGTCTAGAATCAATAATAACCGAGATAAACTCAATTTGAAGTTTGACAGCTGTCATCCGAAATGTAGATCTCGTCCAGCTTTATTACTTTTGTGAAGAGAGCAGTAGTCTAGAATCGATAATAACCGAGATAAATCACTTTTAAGTTTGACAGCTGTCATCTGAAATGTAGATCTCGTTGAGTTCTATCACTTTTGTGAAGACATTAATGGTCTAGAATCAATAATAACCGAGATAAACTCACTTTGAAGTTTGACAGCTGTCATCCGAAATGTAGATCTTGTCGAGTTATATTACTTTTGTGAAGACAGCAGTAGTCTAGAATCGATAATGATAGATAGATAGATAGATAAACGCTTTATTGCACACCAATAAATAACCATAATAAGATAAATAACGATAATGACCGAGATAAATCACTTTAAAGTTTGACAGCTGTCACTTGGACAGCTGTTACTGTGCCACTCGTCGTGACAAATCACACAAGTCCATACTCGATGGGCTTATGAGATATTTTTCATGTCACTTTGCACAAATCAATGCATCTATTTCAGATTTTATCGATCGGCCACATTATTTCTATAATATATCAAACGAAGAACAAAAACACTTTTTTTCTGCGGTTGGCTCACACAAAATCAGAATGTTTATGAGAGATTTTACTTATCTTCAGCCGGTTATCCCTAAAACCTTTTTTTCCGCTAACTGCCTAGATGTCATCAGTGTCTTACAGACATGCCACACGGGCGTTGACGCCGCGTAATTGCACCGCGGCGTCACCGCCGCTGCACCGCCGCGGTGCAGCGGCGGTGCTGAGCGTCGTCGCGGCGTCACCGCGGCGACCAGTGTTGCCGGTAGCGATTTAGACATTAAATCTAGAGTATTCGAGTATTCTATGAATTTTTAGCGGGAAAAAAGGTTTTGAATTCATCAATCCGTTCAATCTTAAACTGAAGATGAGAAAAATCCCTCGTACACGGTAGAAATCAGATCGTGTAATTTGTCACGACGAATGTCACAGTAACAGCTTTCCAAGTGACAGCTGTCAAACTTCAAAGTGATTATCTCGGTCATTATCAATTCTAGACTACTGTTGTTTTCATAAAAGTGATAGAACTCGACAAGATCTACATTTTGGATGACAGCTGTCAAACTTAAAAGTGATTTATCTCGGTTATTATCGATTCTAGACTATTGCTCTCTTCACAAAAGTAATAGAACTCGACGAAATCTACATTTCGGATGACAGCTGTCAAACTTAAAAGTGATTTATCTCGGTAATTATCGATTCTAGACTATTGCTCTCTTCACAAAAGTAATAGAACTCGACGAAATCTACATTTCGGATGACAGCTGTCAAACTTAAAAGTGATTTATCTCGGTAATTATCGATTTTAGACTACTGCTCTCTTCACAAAAGTAATAGAGCTCGACGAGATCTATATTTCGGATGACAGGTGTCAAACTTAAAAGTGATTTATCTCGGTTATTATTGATTCTAGACCATTGATGACTTCACGAAAGTGATACAGCTTAACGAGATCTACATTTCAGATGACAGCTGTCAAACGTAAAAGTGATTTATCTTCGTTATTATCAATTCTAGACTACTGCTCTCTTCACAAAAGTAATAGAGCTCGACGAAATCTACATTTCGGATAACAGCTGTCAAACTTAAAAGTGATTTATCTCGGTAATTATTGATTCTAGACTACTGCTCTCTTCACAAAAGTAATAGAGCTCGACGAGATCTATATTTCGGATGACAGCTGTCAAACTTAAAAGTGATTTATCTCGGTAATTATTGATTCTAGACTACTGCTCTCTTCACAAAAGTGATAGAGGTCAACGAAATCTACATTTCGGATGACAGCTGTCAAACTTAAAAGTGATTTATCTCGGTAATTATTGATTCTAGACTACTGCTGTCTTCACAAAAGTGATCTCGTTGAGCTCTATCACTTTTGTGAAGACAGCAGTAGTCTAGAATCGATAATAATCGAGATAAACTCACTTTGAAGTTTGACAGCTGTCATCCGAAATGTAGATCTCGTCGAGCTTTATTACTTTTGTGAAGAGAGCAGTAGTCTAGAATCGATAATAACCGAGATAAATCACTTTTAAGTTTGACAGCTGTCATCTGAAATGTAGATCTCGTTGAGTTCTATCACTTTTGTGAAGACATTAATGGTCTAGAATCAATAACAACCGAGATAAACTCACTTTGTAGTTTGACAGCTGTCATCCGAAATGTAGATCTTGTCGAGTTCTATTACTTTTGTGAAGACAGCAGTAGTCTAGAATCGATAATGACCGAGATAAATCACTTTAAAGTTTGACAGCTGTCACTTGGACAGCTGTTACTGTGCCACTCGTCGTGACAAATCACACAAGTCCATACTCGATGGGCTTATGAGATATTTTTCATGTCACTTTGCACAAATCAATGCATCTATTTCAGATTTTATCGATCGGCCACATTATTTCTCTAATATATTAAACGAAGAACAAAACACTTTCTTTCTGCGGTTGGCTCACACAAAATCAGACTGTATATGAGAGATTTTACTTATCTTCAGCCGGTTATCCCTAAAACCTTTTTTTCCGCTAACTGCCTAGATGTCATCAGTGTCTAAGGCAACACTGGGCGCCGCGGTGTCGCCGCGACGACGCTCAGCACCGCGGCGGTGCAGCGGCGGTGCTGAGCGTCGTCGCGGCGACACCGCGGCGCCCAGTGTTGCTGATGACATCTAGGCAGTTAGCGGAAAAAAAGGTTTTAGGGATAACCGGCTGAAGATAAGTAAAATCTCTCATATACAGTCTGATTTTGTGTGAGCCAACCGCAGAAAGAAAGTGTTTTGTTCTTTGTTTGATATATTAGAGAAATAATGTGGCCGATCGATAAAATCTGAAATAGATGCATTGATTTGTGCAAAGTGACATGAAAAATATCTCATAAGCCCATCGAGTATGGACTTGTGTGATTTGTCACGACGAGTGGCACAGTAACAGCTGTCCAAGTGACAGCTGTCAAACTTTAAAGTGATTTATCTCGGTCATTATCGATTCTAGACTACTGCTGTCTTCACAGAAGTAATAGAACTCGACAAGATCTACATTTCGAATGACAGCTGTCAAACTTCAAAGTGAGTTTATCTCGGTTATTATTAATTCTAGACCATTAATGTCTTCACAAAAGTGATAGAACTCAACGAGATCTACATTTCAGATGACAGCTGTCAAACTTATAAGTGATTTATCTCGGTTATTATCGATTCTAGACTACTGCTCTCTTCACAGAAGTGATAGAGCTCAACTAGATCTACATTTCGGATGACAGCTGTCAAACTTCAACATGATTTATCTCGGTTATTATCGATTCTAGACTACTGCTGTCTTCACAAAAGTGATAGAGGTCAACGAAATCTACATTTCGGATGACAGCTGTCAAACTTAAAAGTGATTTATCTCGGTAATTATTGATTCTAGACTACTGCTGTCTTCACAAAAGTGATAAAGGTCAACGAGATCTATATTTCGGATGACAGCTGTCAAACTTCAACGTGATTTATCTCGGTTATTATCGATTCTAGACTACTGCTGTCTTCACAAAAGTGATAGAGGTCAACGAAATCAACATTTCGGATGACAGCTGTCAAATTTAAAAGTTATTTATCTCGGTAATTATTGATTCTAGACTACTGCTGTCTTCACAAAAGTGATAAAGGTCAACGAAATCTACATTTCGGATGACAGCTGTCAAACTTCAAAGTGATCCGAAATGTAGATCTCGTTGAGCTCTATCACTTTTGTGAAGACAGCAGTAGTGAAGAATCGATAATAATCGAGATAAACTCACTTTGAAGTTTGACAGCTGTCATCCGAAATGTAGATCTCGTCGAGCTTTATTACTTTTGTGAAAAGAGCAGTAGTCTAGAATCGATAATAACCGACATAAATCACTTAAGTTTGACAGCTGTCATCTGAAATGTAGATCTTGTTGAGTTCTATCACTTTTGTGAAGACATTAATGGTCTATAATCAATAATAACCGAGATAAACTCACTTTGAAGTTTGACAGCTGTCATCCGAAATGTAGATCTTGTCGAGTTCTATTACTTTTGTGAAGACAGCATTAGTCTAGAATCGATAACTTTGCACAAATCAATGCATCTATTTCAGATTTTATCGATCGGCCACATTATTTCTCTAATATATCAAACGAAGAACAAAACACTTTCTTTCTGCGGTTGGTTCACACAAAATCAGACTGTATATGAGAGATTTTACTTATCTTCAGCCGGTTATCCCTAAAACCTTTTTTTCCGCTAACTGCCTAGATGTCATCAGTGTCTAAGGCAACACTGGGCGCGGCGGTGTCGCCGCGACGACGCTCAGCACCGCCGCTGCACCGCGGCGGTGCAGCGGCGGTGACGCCGCGGTGCAATTACGCGGCGTCAACGCCCGTGTGGCATGTGCCTAGGAGTTAAGATCCAATCATGCATCATATAAAGGAACCTTGCCTTTTAATTTTTTATGAATGAAAAGGCGATGACGAACGCCTAGTCAAATACGACATATTTAAAGTACAATTTTGCTACATCATTTGTATCAGGCACTTTTTATACGATAAATAATGAAAAGTGTTTGAAATAATATTAACTTATTTACTATAGAACGAAACTCGTGTTATTTTAAACGTAAAATAGTTTAAAGTAAGTACAATATTGAGTAGGTAAGTACCTATAAAATAATTATTCTGCGTAAAAATCTGATATTTCAAGGTGGCCCTGATGGGAAGTATGCTTCGGCAGGACCATCTCTAGTTGACGATTACCTATTAAAAAGTAGATATTTACCTACCTACCTATGTACAATAAACAAGAATAAATAACTAAGAAGCGGTCCTGGCAGGGAGTACCTATCAAAATCGAATCGCGTCTGAGTAGGTACTCGCCTGATAGTAAATGACGTTGTGAAGAAGATGAAGCATGTCCCACGCCGGACTTCAGCTGAGGGGAATTTCTTGTGGACCAAGAACATCAGCCCATGGGCGTCCACGGCTGGGCTATGAATTTCCAATAAGTTCGGGTGTAAACGGTTTGCATAAAATAAAATAATAGGTAGAGATTCCTTATCATGAAAGTAGTAAAGACCCGAACAAAGCTTCGCTAAACCGGCGTTGAAGAATATTATACAATAGATGAAGAAATCCATAATAATCTGATTTGGGTTTAAGCTTCTTTACTACTTTATTATAAAGCATTGATGACTTCATTTATAGATAAATAAAAAATATCAATAAATGTTTTACAAGAACATAGCAAATGCAAAGACATGCGACGTTCTCTACTCTTTAAGAAATCTCTTTAAGAAAAAAAAAATGACACTTGATTTCAAACTGGCTGTCATTCTTTGCTGTCATAACATAACCTTACAAAAGTTACTAAATAAATTCAGATAATAATTTAACAAAAATAATAACTTTATTTTGTTTGTAGGAAAGATAAAATATTCTACATTCATATAATGAGCCGGTTAAGATACCTTTCACAAATATTCCAACCCGTGATCACAATACCGAAGAACGCTAAAATTAAAAATACTGAGATAACTTGTAAGAGTCAAAAGGTAAGCCAATACTTTACAGTTAATTTATTAATTTAAGTACGTAATAGTAGTTTTTCACGAATTATTAATTTAACTTAGTCAATCTTCTGCTGTTTAGTTTATGAAAATGTCAAGTATTGACTTATCGATGTCCAGCTCCAAGCTCTGAAGTTTAGCGGAATTTCGCTGGAATTCCCTTCATTCAGTTATCCATCCATCAGCCATATGACGCCCACTGCTGGCCATAGGCCTCTCCTATGGATCTCAAAAAGACCTGCTGGAACTGGCTTCAATCAGAGTACAGTAATGCTTAGAGACAGAGTGTAGGGGTAGAATTATATTAGAACGGGGCATGCACGAGACGAGTCCAGATGGGACCTGTACACCGCATATACCATACATTATTATAGTGGCCTATATGATGCCCCGTCACTACACAAAATGTATGAAATGTGCATTGTACGCCCCGTTGTATGCCCGTTGTAATATAAATCATCCCTAATACTTCCTCAGACAGAACTGCTAATGACCACTGCAGTAAAATTAATAAACATATCATGGACATCTTACTCACAGTCATTGACCTCTAACTAAGCAAAGCTTAACATTGCCAGAGACTCGCGCGAAAAGCACTCAATAACTTTTTAAATACATACTTATATAGATCTAGCATCCAAACACCAATTTTTTTGCTTTCAGCTACTTCTAGAATGTGGTCTAATCCGGCCGACGAGCTCTGGTCTGTTCACAGTCCTGCCTCTAGCGAGACGAGCGCTCAATAAATTGGAGAGACTGATACGCACTTGTGTGGACGATGTCGGAGGACAACAGGTAAACTGCTGTTCCATAGACCAAATGAAACATCTTGGCAGCTGTGAAATTAGCTACAAGCTGTGGGAAACCCAATTCTCATGCAGCTGTTTAGTGAGCTTCAGTTAGGATTGCATTATCAGCAGCTTATAGCAGCCATCACAGCCGCCAAGATGTTTATTCGACCTATAACTTCTCTTTTTCCCTTCATACTCTACATGGTGATGGGGTCAAATGGGGTGGGATGAATATGGGAGCCATGCTTCATTATTTGAAGGAGCTCGGCTGGCTCGGGTAGACACTGGAAGGGAAATGCACAAAATACCCCATGTGGGATGTCAGTGCAGGACCTAGATATTGCCCCCATGCTATATAATATTATTTTGAAACTTCATTGAAATGATTCAGAATTCAGGATTCAATCTTTTCTATTATTATAAATCTGAAAGTATGTAATAATAAATAAATGATAAATTAGGGGCATCTTATCTCATCCCAAGTAAATAGGTATCTTCTAGGTAAGCGTGCCACATCCTAGACCGCATATCTGCTCAACATCAGGCAGTATGTAGTCAAAAGCAAACCTATACAGAATAAAAAAAAAAACTTATACATGTTCTCTGATCCGAAACTATGCAAAATTTGTGATGTGGCTGCTATACTGATAATTTTATTATACTACATACTCATCCATATATTTTAAATATATATTTATGTAGATAGTAGCATCTGGGACACAGAGCAAACACCAATATTCATTACAAAAATGATATCCCTGGGTGGGTATTGAACCATAACGTTGGCTAGTAGCCAGGGTCACTGAGGCAGTCATGCACTGGGATGTCAATGCAGGACTTATGGTGCCATACCAAATAAGAATAAGAAATCTGTAATTGTGTTTGTAGGTTAATGGGTTTGTTTGCTAGTCTTTCAGGAGCAGGTAATATAATTATTTTACCAATTAATAAGCATGATTGATTTTTTGGTTCCCTGTCCCTTATGCTAGGTCAATAGCCTGTATTATAAGAGCCAGTACCTTCCTACTTACAATGACTGCTGACAAAAAATAATAAAGTAAAATAAAATAAAAATAAAAAATAAAGTAAATTATAAGGTTTTTAATAATTCTTGTTCTTACTAATATTATAAATTCGAAAGTGTGTTTGTTGGTTTATTGGTTCCTCTTTCACGCAGCATCGGACCAACGGATTGACTTGATTTTCGGCAAGGACATAGTTTGAAAGACGTAAAGTGACATAGGCTACTTTTTTCCTAGAATTTTTTTCCATGGGATAGCACAAACATTAAAAACCACGCGGGCGAAGCCGCGGGCAAAAGCTAGTACCTAAAGTACATCTGAATAAGAATTAACCATATTAAAATATAAATAATAAAATCTAAAGCATATAAACCCTGATTACAGATGTCGCTGCCAGCGCTGACATCGGCAGGACTTTGGGAGCGGAGCGGGCGACTGGACGGCGCGCCGGCGGAGCTGATGAAACTAGATGATAGACACGGGAAGAAATATCTACTGGCTCCAGTAAGTCTAGCGTATCCTACGAATCTTACTAATATTATAAACGTGAAAGTTTGTGAGTATGTATCCATCCATCCATCAGCCATAGGACGTGCACTGTTGGACATATGCCTCCCCTATAGATTTCCAGTTGGCTTGCATCCAGCGCGATCCTGCGGTCTTAATGAGGTCAACCGTCCACCTTGTGGGTGGACGTCCTACGCTGCGCTTGCCGGTGCGTGGTCTACACACGATAACATTTTGACCCCATCGGTCATCAGTCCTCCTTGCTATGTGCCCTGGACACTGCCATTTCAACTTGCCAATCCGTTGGGCTATGTCGATAACTTTGGTTCTTTTACGGATCTCCTCATTTCTGATTTAATCTCACAGGGAAACTACGAGCATAGCCCTCTCCATAGCTCATTGGGCTACCTGGAGCTTACAAATAAAGCCCATAGTGAGACACTACATTCTACTACTTTCGACTAGAGGCACTGAGGTATGTAGGGCGAGAAAGTTTGTGATAGGGGGGGTTATTTTTCTTAAAAAGGGGAGAAATCTGCTGTCGTGCTATTTATCGGCCGATTTCAATAATATTTGGTATGATTGTTAAGGTGGATTCACTAGGTCAGCGCGCGGTATTTTCCTGTTTCTTCGTCCCTCAAAATTAAACCAACCACGCTTTTTATTATATTAGTACTATACGGTAGCTTTTGAATAAAGGTCGATTAACACATACGGTGGGCGCGGGTTGGGTGCGGTGCGGGGCGGGAGTACGGCGTGTCTTTTAGTACCTGATTCAATGGACAACAACACACACAACGCGCCCGCCCCGCGCCCGACCCGCGCACGCGTTCTGTGTGTTGTCGTCCATTGAAACGGGTACAAATAGACACGCCGTACTCCCGACCTGCACCGCGCCCGACCCGCGCCCGCTGTATGTGTGTTTTGGCCTTAAGTTTCATTGTTTGATACACATTACACACCATTGTGTGTCAGTGTCAGTAAGTTTCATTAAACTTACTGACACTGACATCTAAAGTCACAAAAAATCACCGCGCGAAAGTTTTCGCTACGTATCTTCATTTCTCAACGTGAACTGATAACTTAAATAAACTGGCTCTCAAATATTATAGAAGACGTTTTTGAAATTGAAATGTTAGTATTTATAACGTTATAAAATACGAAACACTCAGAGTGGTAGCAGCTTGTTTATTCAGGAACGATTCGGGAAAAAATATTTTAAATAGATTAAATATTTTGGGACATCTTACACACGGCCTCTGACCCAAACTAAGCAAAGCTTGTGATATGGCTGCCAGAGACTGATATACTACATATACTTATTTTTAAATACATACATATATAGATAGCAACTAAATAACACCCAAAAACAAAAACAGACACAAAGCAAACACTTTTGTTCATCACATAAATATTTGCCCTGGGTGGGGATCGAACCCACGCCTCTTTGATCCAGAAGTTAGGGTCACTAACCACTGAGCCACCGAGGCAGTTAAAAATAGGGCGCAAATATGGTTGAACACGGCTTAAATAACTTCCCCTCCTTTGTCTCTGGAGTTTCAACATGGCGGCTGGCAACAGCATGGCGCGATGGGGCTTGGCGACTGCAGGTGACGTCAGTTCCGTTTCATATTTGAACTCATATTTTATCGCATTTTAAAAAAAAAAAAATTTACTGGCTTGTGTCCTATACAACAATCTTGTATGTCGCATAACATTTAGAGTGGCCTGATAATTGCATATTCAATTATTTTCCAGACGCACGAAGAGTCGATAGCAGACTTGCTGGCTGACGTCGGGCCGCTATCTTATAAGAACCTTCCCCTCTTACTGTATCAGGTAAATACACCCCTCTTATCTACAGGGTTATTATTATTTAGTATTTCTACTGTACTAAATCGCCGTGGTGGCCTAGTGGTAGAGACACCCGCCTTGCAATCGTGAGGTCGTGGGTTCAAATCCCTGTCCCGTACCAATGAGTTCTTTGAAATTTATGTACGGAATTTCACACCACTGGCTTTTCGGTGAAGGAAAACATCGTGAGGCAACCTGCATATGTCCGGAGAAGAAATTCGTTGGCGTATGCGAATCCACCAACACGCACTGGGTCAGCGTGGTGGATATGGCCCAATCACCCTTCGTGGGTAGGCCTACGTCCTGCAGTGGACTATTAAAAGGCTGATACAGTACAGTACAGTACTAAATCGAAAAGGGGTGATTCAGGGCATCATTACTTTAATTTACGGAATTTTCACGAAATTCGAGAAAATGTTGGCCCCATAGTAAGTGTTGTTCATAACGATTTGAATCAATCATTATAGAATAGAATAGATTTATACTTATAGATTTATACATTTACACATTTTTACTTAGTAACATAAATTATATAAGTGGTTCTACCATGGATTCGTCACAATTACAGTAATTTTATTTAAGTACTCTTATCTACCCTCACAACAAGAAAAAATATAGCTTGGATTACATCAGAGAACGACAACAGCAACAAACATAAACAAAAATATAAGTTTTAACTTCCATGATTCCCTCATTGGACAATAGGTTTGATCATAATATAATTGTTATTTTTTGAAAATTGTCAGACATTAATAACAAATATGTAGGTATTGTAGGTACATGAAAGAAAGAAAGAAAGAAAGAAAATTTTTTATTTACCAAAACGTGATTAAAATTAATAATTTCAATATAATTTGCCTATTACCAGTATTGTAGTTAGTTATATACATAGTGAAATTAACAGTGGGTCCCAAACTCGGCTAGGCCGGTCTCTTGGGAGCCCTTACAAGTGGATTTGTTGTAACGAAATTCGCGCTTTAACATTTAAAAAAAGGGTCTTTGAAAATTATATTAAGAATTAGATAGTATTAATAACATAAAATCGGAAACATAATTGAGTGAAATTAAAATACAAATTAAATGAAATAAATCAAATCAATTTAACATTTAAAAATTAACGCATGAAATTATTCAATAAAAATTGGAATTAAAATGAATTGAAATTAAAATTAGAATACAAATTAAATTAAATAAATCACATCAATTCATAATTAATTTAGCTATATCATATTGGCATAACAAGAATAGGATCAACATCAAAAAGAGATTGAATCAAGTTTCACACATCAGGCCTTACACACAACGCAATAATATACAAATCAATCAGACGACGCAAATCAAATCAACAATCCACATGAGTTTTTGTGCAGTTCCGCAGATAGTGTGTATATGAGTGTGTAAGTGTGGTATGTGTGTATAGCACTGCAATACACGAGATCTCATGAGAGTCAAGGTTTGCAGTGCTACGTGTGTGTGTGTGTGTGTGTGTCTGTGTGTCTGTGTGTGTCTGTGTGTGTGTGTGTGTGTGTGTGTGTGTGTCTGTGTGTCTGTGTGTCTGTGTGTGTCTGTGTGTCTGTGTGTCTGTGTGTCTGTGTGTCTGTGTGTCTGTGTGTCTGTGTGTCTGTGTGTCTGTGTGTCTGTGTGTGTGTGTGTGTGTGTGTCTGTGTGTCTGTGTGTCTGTGTGTCTGTGTGTCTGTGTGTGTCTGTGTGTCTGTGTGTGTCTGTGTGTCTGTGTGTCTGTGTGTCTGTGTGTCTGTGTGTCTGTGTGTCTGTGTGTCTGTGTGTCTGTGTGTCTGTGTGTCTGTGTGTCTGTGTGTCTGTGTGTCTGTGTGTCTGTGTGTCTGTGTGTCTGTGTGTCTGTGTGTCTGTGTGTCTGTGTGTCTGTGTGTCTGTGTGTCTGTGTGTCTGTGTGTCTGTGTGTGTCTGTGTGTCTGTGTGTGTGTGTGTGTGTGTGTGTGTGTGTGTGTGTGTGTGTGTGTGTGTGTGTGTGTGTGTGTGTGTGTGTGTGTGTGTGTGTGTGTGTATCTCTGTTGTTTGGTGTGCGAAACGTAAAGTAGTGCTCTATAGGTCGTAGACTTTTACAAGTTCTTCAGTTTTTGAGTAATTAAGACTCTGAAGCCATGTCTTGACCGTCATGAATTCACTATATACAAATAAAATCAAAATGACTCAGCTGTGTACAGAGGCATCGTTAAATTATAATCACAATAAAATAATATTTAAGAAATTCAGTCCTACAATTTAAAATAAATATGGGTATACACTTTAATTAATATTGCTAAATAAAAGGCTTAGTAATAATAATAAATAATAAATAGGCTTAGTAAGTAAGTCCTTTTAGAATAATATTGTAGATTAAGTATGTGCAATAAGAGAACCGTAGTGGCGTTACGGTGGACTAACAATAATATTTGAATCAGCAGCCAAGGTACCGACTATACTTGGTAGACGCGAGTACTGAGTGTTAAGTGGGAGATTCGCAAATCAAATCGAATTACTTTTACGTCGCGTTGACCGAGCGCGCAGTGCACACACGCGAGCACATTGACACACACGCTTGAATTAGCCAATCACAGACGTTGCCGCGCTCGTGTTTGATCGGTTTGGCGCTCGTTACATTACTATAAAAAATACTCACACTTAGCTATTCAGTTTTCTGTACGTGACACAAGATGGCGCTGTGCCATTTCCATAGAAATCACATCAAGCGTTAACGCGATCGAGCTCGAGCGAAAATCTCGCACTTAGCCCTCAGATGAAAACCGAATTGGTGTCTACCAAGTATCAAACACTTTAGTTGTACTGGTGATGACAGAGCAGTTTTGCCAACGTAACAATATTAGTAAAATGGCACTCGGCCGACCTCACCTACGACGCTTTTCTTTTTGCACAAACTCTAGTCGCAAATCAAGTTTTCTTTATTTTTTTATTTGCACAATGTAGTGTACATAACAATGTTAAAACTAATTGTAGTACAAAACAGACACCGTTAGGGCGCTGCAAGAGAACAATACTCTTAATTACTTTTTAATGGTTCTGGAGTCGATTGAGAGGCGAGCCAGGAGGCTGATTGACAACGAAACCTTGACTAAGACGCAGCTGCAAAGTCTTGAGCATCGTCGCAAGGTGGCGTGTTTGTCGGCCTTTTACCGGACACACTTCGGAGAGTGCGCCCAGGAGTTGCACAATCTGGTCCCCCCTGCCCCTTTCTTCTATCGTACGGCTAGACGGACGCGACCAAAGCGCCACCCTTTTATGGTGGACATTCCGCGCGTTAGAACCAAGCGTTTCGAATCCTCATTCCTCATACGAACAGCCGGAATGTGGAACGCTTTACCTGGGTCTGTCTTCCTGTTAAAGTACAACGTGGGTATCTTCAAATTCCGAGTAAATAGGTATCTTCTAGGTAAGCGCGCTACACCATAGACCGCACATCTGCTTAACATCAGGCAGTGTGTAGTCAAACGCGAACCTATTCGAAAAAAAAAGAAAAAAACTTATTACTATTTATGCTAAGTATAACAATGTTATTATAGGTATTTAAATGAAATTAGTAATAGTATTTACAATTTAGTAATAAATAGGGTTGCATCTACCTACGTTTTATCATCTACCTACGTTTTATCATCTACCTACAATTTTTTTTCCGCGTTATATTTGAAGTTTTCTGCTATCCCATAGGAACATTTTATTTTCCGGGATAAAAAGTGGTCTATGTCACTCTTCGACCTTTTAACTCTATCCATGACAAAAATCAAGTCTATCAGTTGCTCCGTTGCTGCGTGAAAGAGGAACAAACCAATAATACATTTTCGGATTTACCTGATAATGTTAGTAAGCACTAGTAGTATTACTTTAATTTTTTATTTAGGATAAAAAATCAATAAATTGTCAGGAAGTAATAGAAGGTGGTCTAGTGGTCGTGACACCCGCCTTACAATCGTGAGGTGTGGGTTCCCAGTCTAGTACCAATGAGTTCTTTGGAATTTTGTGTACGGATCTTCACACCACTGGTTTTTCGGTGAAGGAAAACATCGTGAGGCAACCTGCATACGTCCGTAGAAGAAATTCCAACCCGCATTGGGCCAGCGTGGTGGATATTTTTTGACCGACGAACCACCGGAGGAGGTATATAATTCGACGCATAATTTTTTTCATAGTAAGTAGTCCGATTTCAATAATTCTTTTTTTTGTTGGAAAGAATATACTTTGATATTGGTCCCATTTTAATTTTATCGAAATCGGCTGAGCCATTTTTGATAAATCAACAATATTGTGAAAAATGGTACTCGTACATCGATCCGTGCGAAATATTCCTGAATTCTGTTCACGGGTGAAGTCGGTCATGCTATTTTTTGCAAAAAATAATTATGTTCTTTTGTAACCGGTTACATACGCGGCCGAAAGGGATTCAGTTCAAGAAACGTGTAGCGAAGTCTAATGTTACGAGATGGGTTCTTGGATAATCAGTTAAAACGCTGATTATTCACTTTGCACTTTATTGCACAAAATCACGATACGCACGACACAACTGTTCGCACAAACACTTCACACTGGCACGGATATTCACACAAACTAGTCACTTCACAATCACTGGTACTGCACTTGAACACGAGATGTTATCGCTTCGACGGTAAACGAATAACTGAGTCCCCAAGAGTCGGTCGGCATATTTATATCCGTCATTACAGTCTCGAATTTACTAGCGAGTCGCGACATTACTCGATCTAACAAACGCTACATTATTATTCGGAGAACTACGAGGTTATTTTTGTTATATTCCAGATAAGCAACAAGTATCGCGACGAGCACCGTCCGAAGCACGGCTTGCTCCGCGCGCGCGAGTTCTCGATGCTCGACCTGTATGGCGTACACTCCGACACCCGCTGCGCTGAGCAGAGCTACGTGAAACTTTCTCACGCGTATACACGACTGTTTGAGATGCTACAACTGCCCGTGTATCGAGGTACTAGATAAGATAAGATAAGATAAATTTTATTGCAAAAACTTACACTAGGTACACAATTTTAAGTAGCTCTGCCTTTTGCGTTAGTTTAAAACTGTGTTGCAAAAGGCAGTGTCTTCCAGATGGATCAAGTGATTTTGCAAGTACAAACAAACCAAGTCACTATACAATACAAGAATGAGCGTTTGCATTAGTGTGTGTGTGTGTGTGTGTGAGTGAGTGTATGTGTGAGTGAGTGTGTGTGCGCGCGCACATTAGTGTGTGTGTGTGTGTGTGTGTGTGTGTGTGTGTGTGTGTGTGTGTATGTGCGCGTGTGATGGTGTATGAGTGCGTGTGCATATTCTTACGTGCGGTGAGCATGAAACACTGCAATACTCAAGATCTCTTAAGAGTCAGGGTTTGCAGTGTTTATTTATTACTGTATATGTACTCAAAAATATAATTCAACTAGCTTTTGCTCGCAGCCCCGCCCGCGTATTAATATTTGTGCTATCCTAAGGGAACCTATTTCCGGGATAAAAAGTAGCCATGTCACTTTCTGTTTTTCAAACTATATCAATGCCAAAAATCAAGTCAATCCATTGCTCTGTTGGGGCCGTTCAAGTATTACGTAAGCAGATTTATTACAATTATTTACCCCTCCTCCCCCCTTGTCAGCAAAAGTAAGCGTAGCTTTCACCCCCCCCCCATTCTTACGTAATCATTGGTACCTCTACCTGTTTGCATTTTGCTTTTTTATTGATTCATGAACAGGAAATAAATAACTACTGCTGATGTAATCACCATATAGACCCCCCCCTCCATTGTCATCAAAAATAAGCAACGGATAGACCCCTCCACCCCCCTATAGTGCTTACGTAATACTTGAACGGCCCCGTTGCTGTGTGAAAGTGGAACAAACCAACAAACTTTGCGGATTTATAATACTACTAGCTTTTGCCCACGGCTCCGCCCGCGTGGTGTTTTGACTTGTGCTATCCCACAGGAAACTAATATTTTTTCGGGATAAAAATCAGCCTATGTCACTTTCCGGCCCTTGAACTATATCCATGCCAAAAATCAAGTCAATCCGTTGCTCCGTTGCTGCGTGAAAGAGGAACAAACCAACAAACTTTTCGGATTTATAATATTAGTATGATAGTAAGGATGACATCACAAAAGGAACAAAAATAACCAAAAAAACAAAATAAAGAAAAACAAAAAAAATAATAATTTATAGCAATAATTATTTTTCCCATATATATGGCATAACCAATTTCTACCGTGTAGAGAATTCGAATAGTTCGCACGGACTGATGTAGTAATTTTCACATTATTGTTGATTAATCAAAAATGGCTCAGCCAATTTCAATAAAATTACAATGAAACCTGTGAAGTATGACCTACCAAACAAAAAAAGGAATTTTAAAATCGGACTACTCTGTCAAAAGTTATGCGTAGTCATACCTACATAAAAAAATATACGCGTCGACATGTCAACCCACACAATATACATGGTTACCGGTAATCACAGATCAATTAGCACTCTGCCTCGGTGGCTCAGTGGTTAGTGACCCTGACAGGGTCAACGAGGCGTGGGTTCGATCCCCACCCAGAGCAAGTATTTATGTGATGAACATAGGTGTTTGCTCTGTCTGAGTGTTATTTCAGCAAAATATGTATAAATTATGTAGTATATATAGTATCCACCAACCCGCACTGGGCCAGCGTGGTGGATATGGCCCAATCACCCCTCGTGGGTAGGCCTACGTCCTGTAGTGGACTATTAAAAAGACTGGTACAGTACAGTACATGTAGTATATCAGTCTCTGGCAGTCATATCACAAGCTTTGTTAGTTTGGGGTCAGAGTCCATGTGTAGGATGTCCCCTAATATATATTTATTATTATTTATACTTTTAAGGGCCCCACTGACCATCGCGCCGAATGAATGACAGCCAATGTTGCCAATTTAGTGGTTAAGTTTAGACTTCATGATATACAAAAATATTTGTACATAGATTTATATCCACAGATGTTTTACGAGTAGTACATTAATGAGGTCATCCGTCCACCTTGTGGGTGGACGTCCTACGCTGCGCTTGCCGGTACGTGGTCTCCACTCCACCGGTCATCAGTCCTCCGCGCTATGTGCTCTGCCCATTCCAATTTCAACTTGCCAATCCGTTGGGCTATGTCGGTAACCTTGGTTCTTCTACGGATCTCCTCATTCCTGATTCGATCCCGCAGAGTGACTCCGAGCATAGCCCTATCCATAGCTCGATGGGCTACTTGGAGCTCACTGATAAGGCCCATAGTGAGAGACCACTTTCACTTTCATGTATGCTTATATCTTTAAAACTACGCAACGGATTTTGATGCGGTTTGTTTTAATAGATAAAGTGATTCAAGAGGAAGGTTTATATGTGTAATACACCTGAGCGAAGCCGGGGCGGGTCACTAGCAGTTAATAAAGGCACTTGCCCATTAAAAAAGTTTTTTATGCATATTTCAGTGGAAGCGCCGACAGGAGATATGGGAGGCTCTCTTTCCCACGAGTGGCAAATATGTGCGGCCGCGGGGGAGGACGCTGTTTCCGTCTGTCTGTCCTGCACGCACGCACAGCTGGAGGAGAGAGACAGCTGTAGCTGCGGCGGGCAGGTCGAAACTAGGAGTAGTATTGAAGTAAGTACAAATTAGGAGTAAATATTTTCTTTGGGACACAGAGTCAGTCTGTCTGTCCTGTTCGCACGAGCTGGTAGACGAAAGAGACAGCTGCATATGTAGTGGGAAGGTGCAAACTAGGAGTAAAATTTTTCATTTCAGTCAATTTTTTTTTATTAAAGAAGATCTCTCATAGTGGGCTCAGACTATGTATAGTAGCCCAAACAAAGCTTTATAATATGGAAAGCAATCTCTCAGAAAAAACAACGGTGTTTAATGTTTACTTAAAGTGGAATTGCGTATTTTCTAATTTGATTTTTGTTCAAGGCCGCCATCACGCCGCCATATTTTACAAACAATTTCAAAAGGTAATAAGATCCGAAAATATGATATTCCTTTAAGAGCGTATCGTGCTAGGCCGCGCTCCGCGAACAAAGTGAGACGGCGAGGGGACGAGGGGAGCGCGTCTTCGTATGGTGAAATTAACAATCAAAATTCATATAAAATTATCACGACAATTTTTTAACTGTTTTATGTGATTTGTCAATACTATAACTACTACTTAATACATTAAACATAATTTTAAAAATACTACTTATAAATAAAATCTTCGTTCAAAACAGAGGTGACTTTGGATTTTTTCGATCGAGCGAATTTATTCCTTGTACATATCAGATATGGTTTGCCAACAGAAGATATGCTCTGGAATAACATACATATTCTAGTTGGTAAAAAACAATATTTTTGGTCGTAAATGTTGATTCTGGTTAGACATTAAAATGTCATACATGACAAGATTTTACCCGCGGCTTCGCCCGCATGATATTTTGATTTTTGACGCAATATCATTATAATTTGTAGCCTATGTGTTATTCTGATATATAAGCTATATTATTGCAAAGTTTCATCTCAATCCGTTCAGTAGTTTTTGCGTGAAAGTGTAACAATCATCCATCCATCCATTCATCCATCCATCCTCACAAACTTTCGCGTTTATAATATTAGTAGGATATTTTTATAGTGACTTTTAGTAAAAAATAGTTATTTGTTATACAAGAATGCAAAGTTGATTTTTAACCACGTGCTCAATTTTGATGACCGAGCAAGTGAAGGAATCAAAAGAGCACAAGATAAAAAATCTTTGCACTCGAGTGCAACACGTAACTTTTCATCCCACCGCAGCGAGGAAATGACTAAAGTCGTCTACATACCGCACTGTTTCAAATACCTCTCGCGTGATTGTTAAAGGGAGAAAGCTCATTTGCGCACTATTAACAGTTTAAAGTTTCTTAATTTTAAAACTTTTAATAATACGACATGCATGATAAGAAAATGGTGCAAAGCAAATTAACAAAAGTACAGCAAGAAGGTTTCGTGTTTGAGTTTTGAACAAAATATTAACAAAGGTTGTATGATAAATTCGGCACCATGAAGGTAGAAGTAAATAGGTTTAATAATGTTTGGTTTTCACAAACTTAGTGCACACGATGTTCTAAATTCAATTTTACTTTACCCTCTAGCGGATAAAGACGGCTTTTGTACTCAGATTTCGAAGAGCGAAAATACTCTTTCCGAGATGGGGGGGATGAAACATAATAGGAAAATCATATTCCAAAAAAAATAAAGCAAATAATTAAAGACAATACTACACTACTACTACATAGAAAGCAATTGGATCATCCACAGACCTTTGAAAGTCTAAAGATAATCCAAGTGCTCAAGCCCACTGCCAGTTGGCAGCGTGCCCAGCATGCTGGCAGCATTGCCACGCTGAATGGCAATGCTTATACGTTGAGCCAAATAAACACCAGCATTTTGGTCACGCGTCGCGTCCACCAGACGCTCAGAAAGACTATGTAGTAGTAGTGTAGTATTGTCATTATATTTAAAAAAAAAAAAAAAAAAATAATAATAATTAAATACTGTACCTCGATATACAGGGATATTTCTAATAAATTAGCATCCTTCTATGGGTTTATTCTGTACATCAAAACTAACAACTTTTGTTCTACGACTTTTCTCAAAAGTGAATTTAAAAAAATCTGCTGTTTTTTAGCAGCCATACATTTTGTCGCGGGTAAACTAAATTTTTCTATGGAACAACAAATTTTTTTTTGAGTTTTGACGAAAGTCGCAGAACAAAAGTTGTTAGTTTTGATGTAAAGAATACGCCCCTAGAAGGATGCTAATTGATTAGAAATAACTCTGTATATTTGAATTGTCTCTTTTCAGGTGGGACACACTTTTATACTGGGCACGAAATATTCCGAGGCGTTGAAGGCTAATTTTATAAATCAAGACGGAAAGCCGCAGCCTGTCGTCATG
Organism: Hypomecis punctinalis; assembly: GCA_949316475.1. Lineage (NCBI taxonomy): Eukaryota > Metazoa > Arthropoda > Insecta > Lepidoptera > Geometridae > Hypomecis > Hypomecis punctinalis. The sequence continues at coordinate 13,012,066 of OX438822.1, forward strand.
TCTTGTTACGGGGTCGGCATCACTCGGTAAGATTATAGTATAGAGATTTTAAGCCAAATAATTACTATACTCTATAAAATTTAACTTGATCTCTGTGACAGTGACATTAACATAGAAGATTGACATTTTTAGAATTGGGATAGTGGTGGAAAAAATCGATTTTCAAACAATGTTGTAATGAAATCGAATGAGTAGTTGAAGGTGAGAAATTGGATTTTATTTACTTACTATTATTTAAGATCAAGTATGTACACATGTAAATAATGTTCTGATATTAATTAAATACTCATAATAATGTAACGATAGTATTTATCGACGTTTTTCACTATTATTGATGCTATGCTTTACACTATTATCATAACATATAATTGGGTTTAATTTAAATACACATGTAAAAAATGTTATGATATTATAAAATTAATGACAAATTAAGTTTTATTTAAAATATCGTTAGTATAAACTATCGATATTTTAAATAAAACTCTGTGGTCACGATCATTCGTCGCCCATCTCTAATCGGCATGCCCATAAAGTATGACATTGACAGGTACTGTCTGTACTATTAAGAAATCCAGGACTTCATAGGCGATATTTTTCTGACAGCTGTCGCAGAGATCAAGTTAAATTTTACGGAGTATAGTTGCCCCCCGAACAGTAGGCCTCGCTTCTGTTTTTCGGGATCTTCAAAAAATTATACAAGGTTACTGGTGATCAATTAGCATCCTTTTACGGGCTTATTCTGTACATCAAAACTAACATTTATTCTGCGACTTTAGTCAAAACTTAAAAAAAAAACAGCTGTTCCATTGATTTTGTCGCGGGTCAACGATATTTTAACTCGATTTTATTAGTGTCACCAGTATGTTTGCTTGCTTGCTTGTAACCAACCCCTTGAGCTCAATTTTGACCTACTTTGAGCGATCAGATTTTCTTCAAACATTGCACACCTATCATAGAACGATGACAATGCATTTATAAAAAAAAAATAAGACTCCTAAGCGTGTTTTTTAGTTTTTTTAAACTATATTTGTTTCTATGGAACAGCATTTTTTTGAGATTTGATAAAAGTCGTTGAACAAAAGTTGTTAGTTTTGATGTACTGAATAAGCTCCTCAAAGGATGCTAATTGATTACGGGTAACCCTGTATATCGATTTTCTCTTAACAGATTTGTTTCATAAGCGCAAAGATCTTGTAAAGTTTGCTAAGTACAAAAAAACGTTAAAATATGGTTGATATAATACTGTACTATTAGTCCACTGCAGGACGTAGGCCTACTCCTTAAGGGTGATTGTGCCATATCCACCACGCTGGCCCAGTGCGGGTTAGTGGATTCACATACGCCTTCGATTTTCTTTTACGGCCGTATGCAGGTTGCCTCACGATGTTTTCCTTCACCGAAAAGCCCGTGGTGTGAAATTCCGTACATAAATTCAAAAGAATTCATTGGTACGGGATCGGGATTTGAACCCCTCACGATTGTATTGTGTACAATTAGTCCGTGAGTGATATTATCAAAAAATATTAGACATTATGTATTTTTTTTGTCAATCAAACAATAAATGACAAAGTTCGGGAGTGAGGGTCGTGACGTCACTTCTCTGACAAAAGTCTTTACATTTATAGTCTACTAGTGACGTCACGCGGAACTTTAACGGCTGTATTTTCATAATTTTTTGTTTAATGAACAAAAGAAATAAAATACGTTCCTAATACTTTTTGATAATAATCCATCTGACGGAGTAGTACAACCTGCAAAGTAGGGACCTGCAAAGTAGGGACCTGCAAAGTAGGGACCTGCAAAGTATAAACAGTTTAAGACTTGAGCTCGAAACATATTATCGGACGCGGCTGATAGGTATCTAGATAATGAACGTACACTGAGCCGTGCACACTATCGGACATAAGTCGCGGACGTCACCTTCGGACGACCTTGAGCGTTCGGACGTCCGAGAGCGATCTGGCACACCTGATGTTTTAAGACTGTGCACATTGCTAAGTCGCGGCTGTCAGTCGCGTCCGTAAGCCGCGTCCGATAGTTTGTTTCCGGCTTAAGACAGTTTACTACTATCGGACGCGGTTGATAGGTATCTAGACTATGAACGTACACTGAGCCGTGCACACTATCGGACATAAGTCGCGGACGTCACCTTCGGACGACTTTGAGCGTTCGGACGTCCGAGAGCGATCTGGCACACCGGATGTCTTAAGACTGTGCACATTGCTAAGTCGCGGCTGTCAGTCGCGTCCGTAAGCCGCGTCTGATAGTTTGTTTCCGGCTTAAGACAGTTTACTACTATCGGACGCGGTTGATAGGTATCTAGACTATGAACGTACACTGAGCCGAGCACACTATCGGACATAAGTCGCGGACGTCTTCGGACGTCCGAGAGCGATCTGGCGCACCGGATGGTTTTAAGACTGTGCACATTGCTAAGTCGCGGCTGTCAGTCGCGTCCGATAGTATGTTTCTGGCTTTAAACTTAGGAATTTCATGCTGTTGCACCAAAGAAGCGAGGAACTTGTAAAGAACGACAGAAGTACCTATTATATAGGACATAGAGCTGTTAAAAGTATCTACTTACCGTTTAATTTTAGTTTATTTTTTGAATATTTCTAAGTTGTTTTTTATTATTTTTGTCTGTGGTATGTACAAACATTGATTTAATGTTAGTTATAAAAATTTTCAGTGTTTGTTAGAAGGAAACCGCAAATTGTACGCGACGTCACTTGCCGGTCTCGACGGAAGACCAGCGCCGGTTGTATGATATAACCGGCATCATGCTGAGATGGGACCGGCTGGTGACGAAAATAAAACACTAGGTAGCTTAGTGTAGTTACAATATTTGTTGCTGTATTTTCTGTGTTTTATTTTCGCCAATAAAATATTGTCTATTCTAATTATAATTCGATGTGGGGGCGATAAGTCCTGCACTGACGTCCCGGATGTTTTGTGCATTCCCCCTCCAGCGTCTACCCGAGCCAGCCCAGCTCCTTAAAGTAACGGAGCGTGGCTCTGGGCCGCTGCCATAACTGCTCCAGTGGCTTGGATGGTATATTAGATGGCGATGAGGATGAAAATATCGATGCTGACGACAAAGCAATAGTAGCGTCATGCAACCCGCAAGCGATTCTAGTTTCTGCCGTGGCCTTGCAGTGCCACAAAACATGCTCTACCGTTTCATTTTCCTGCAGGCAACCACGACAGAGTGTCTGTCTGAGAGGCTGTCGGTGGCTTTCAGTTTATACATGTGACTATTCAAGTTGCAGTGACCAGTTATGAGCCCTACCAAAAGTCGGTCTTGTCGCTGCAACCTCAACAGATCGTTTGTAATGTTTCTGCTCAGGGCTGGGAAAGCAGCTTTGGCATACCTGCAATCCTCCCTCTTGTCCCACAAATTTTGTTGTTCTTTTTCAGTATGACGGCGCAGTAGGTCACGCACTTCCACCGCTGTCGGCTTGCAGTGTCTAGCTGCTTTATCCTCCACCTGTTTATTCGTGGCAAGGGTGTCTGCTATGTTGTTACCCGGACACAAGCCGTGACTTTTTGTCCAACTTACGATGTTTCTGTGTTTATTGTCTATTATAATTTTTAGTCATGTCTATTCCTAGGATGCGATGATACGGTAATGCTGATAGTTGGGTACCTTTGCGCCGGGGACAATCAGAGCCGGGATTTTTGAGTAATTTATTTATAAGCTAGTTTTAAGTTGACATTATAGGTTATATGAATTTGTATTATAATATTATGTGAATTACGGTATATCAAAATAACATCCTACGCTACGACATGAATATTCCTAAATGTTGCAGGTTGTTATCAGCCAGCTTGGAGGCTCTGTCCACGGACAAGTCGCTCCGATGGCCCGAGGCGATAGCTCCGTACAACACCATCGTTATAGGACCCAAAGTGAGTATAGCTCATTGACATGATGATTAAAAAATCTAACTATAAATTAGTCTGTCAGTTTATTATTTACTAGTTTTTACCCGCGGCTTCGCCCGCATACGCAATATATCATTATAATTTATAGCCTATGTGTTATTCTGATATGTAAGCTATATTATTGCAAAGTTTCATCACAATCCGTTCAGTAGTTTTTGCGTGAAAGAGTAACAAACATCCATACATCCATCCATCCATCCATCCATCCATCCATCCATACATCCATCCATCCTCACAAACTTTCACGTTTATAATATTAGTAGGATTATTATAACAAATAACTTATTAATAATTATAAATATATTTATTATTTATATTATGTACATATCAGAACAGTTCTAGAAGCGTCATAAATTACTCTGGTGAACATAACATTCTTAGCAATAAACTTGGGGGAAAATATTTTGCGATGTTCAACATATTCTTTAGTGGAATAATATACGAGTACTTATGATATAAGCCAAGACTTTAGATTTTTCTTAAATCTATTTCCTTGTAGCATCTTTAGGTTAGTGGGTAAGCAATTATACAATTTGATGGATATGATATATGCAGTATTTGAGTACATACTATAATTTAATAAATAAATATTTTTGGGACATCTTACACACGGCCTCTGACCCCAAACTAAGCAAAGCTTGTGATATGGCTGCCAGAGACTGATATACAACTTATAGTTATTTTTAAATACATACTTATATAGATAGTAACTAAATAACACCCAGACACAGAGCAAACACCTATGTTCATCACATAAATATTTGCCCTGGGGATCGAACCCGCGCCTCTATAACCCAGAAGTTAGGGTCACTAACCACTGAGCCACCGAGGCAGTCCGCCGCTAAAAGATTTTCAAAAAATATTAGATACGTATTTTTTCTTTGGCCAATTAAATAAAAATTGATGAAGAAATATCCCGTCAAAGTTCCGTGTGACGTCACAATTGCCATACAAATGTAAGAGACTTCTGTAAGAGAGGTGACGTCACGACCCCCACTCCCAAACTTTGACAAGGTTTATCTTTGTCATCTGTTGTTTGATTGACAAAAGAAAAAATACGTGTCTAATATTTTTTGATAATTTTTCTCGCGAACTAATCATAATAATGATTTTTTACCCAGTCATCTTGCCTATTTAAGCTTTTTTAGTAGACTCTGAAAAGACGTTCTTAGTTCAGTGAGTAAATCAAACGTTTTATAAAACTTTATAACATAAATACGAGCACTGTCCCTAATAATTTGGCCACCTATAACTGTATACCGATTTGTTAACAGACTTCCAAAAAAGAGGAGGTTCTATGTTCGTCTGTATGTATATTTTTGTGTGTATGTTCATCGATAATTTCGCCAATTGTGGACCTAATCAGAATATTTTTTTTTATTTCGAAAGGGTATACTCCCGAAGTGGTCGCATTTAAATTATACAGAAACCCGCTGAGCCGTTTTTAAAAAATTCAATTCAAAAAATAATTTATTGTCACAAGATACAAATTATACAACTTCTACATTGATACACTATTCCCCAAACTGGGTACAACAAAGCACCCGTATCTTGGGGCCTAGGCATTCTCGCTATGTGTACGCAATCAACAGTAATGTAAACAATTCGAGCGCAATATTCGAATTTTGTACACGATGGAAGGCGGCATTGCCATTTTTTGCGAAAAACAATTGTAGTGCCAATCGTTTTTGTTTTGATTTTAAATGTTATTCCAGGAAGGTTCGAACGAGTGGTCATCGCACGGCGTAGACAGAATCGAGGCGGTCGCGGCCGCGGCCGGCAGTAGCGACGTGCTCATAGACGACAGACATGGGCTCACCATCGGGAAACGGCTGCTCATGGCTGACAGGTAACTATCTACCACGCTGGCCCGGTGCGGGTTGGTGGATTCTTAGTGTATTGAGTGGTTATAAACGACAGACATGGGCTTACCATCGGGAAACGACTCTTAATAGCTGATAGGTAACTAACTTCTACAATGGCCATGAGCGGGTTGGTGGATAAAAAATAAAGTGGTTTGAAAATAGGCTCTGAAGTAAGTAAGTAAGGACTCTGAAACTACGCTAGCGCTTAGTTGTATTTACACCACGGCCACCCACGGCCACCCATCGGAAGCCTAATCATGTCGAGCGTTGCTTAACTTCGGTGATCGCTAACAAACACCTAGTCAAACTATGTGAGAGAGATGAGAATTAGGCACCTAGTCATACTGACTATGAGGACTCGGTTTAGGCAGGAGAGGACGAGGCAGCGTAGTTATAGACGGCATACATGGGGCTACCTTCGGGAAAAGACTCTTAATGGCAGACAGGTAAATATATACCACGTCGCGCCGGCCCGGTGCTGTTAGGTAACTATCTACCGCGCTAACCCGGTACGGGTTGGTGGATTCTTAATGTAAATATTGGTTATAGACGATAGATATGGGCTTACCATCGGGAAACGACTGTTAATGGCTGACAAGTAACTACCACGCTGAATCGGTGCGGGTTGGTGGATTGATCTAAAGTTTAGATCAATGAATGAACAAATCATTGGCTTTTCGGCGAAGGAAAATATTGTGTGGCAATCTGCACCAACCCACACTGGGCCCTGGCACTGGTGGTGGATATGGCCCAAGCACCCTTCTCAATTCTCAATGACCCGTTTCCTCGAATCTCGACGTTATGTCACCTAATAAGTGCCTGTAACCGAGCACTTTGGCATCGCGCGGCGTTGTAGTCGGCTTGGAATCGCCTTACGACTAACTAAAAAGCCTGCCCACTACGTAGCTTGGGCAGGATTTTGGCTCGGACACTTTTTTTCACGATTGTAACTCTATAAATATTTGCTCGAAGTGAATTTTGTATTATGTACATTGTACAAAGTTCAAGAATTGCCAAAGCGGAGTGAGCGGCGAAACGAAACTTTTATAATACTTACATTTTTGAACTCGACGAGTTTTTTTTTTTTATGGTGTGTTCTATAAAGTCGTAGTACATTATTTTATTCCATCATCAATAGTTTTCGCAGCGCACGCGACGTAAGGAATTTTTCAGGTCTTTTTTTACACCTTATGTTACATTATTGGAGTTTTAGTAAGGATCCCTATTTTTTTTTTTAAATATAATATAGCCTATGTTACTCGGGGATAATGTAGCTTTCCAAAGGTGAAAGAATTTTTGAAATCGGTCCAGTAGTTTCGGAGCCTATTCATTACAAACAAACAAACAAACAAATCTTTCCTCTTTATAATATTAGTATAGACAAGTCTTCCCTATTGTCACAGTCTAGGTACCTATATATTTTTAGGAAATCCACCGGCCTTGGCATCCTGCGCGCAGGTACTCGATCGGTACGTGAAACGCGGGGTGTGAGGAAGACTCAAACGGGTGGGGGGTAACGTGACTGTTCTATACGTAGTATTATTATATTATATTGTTTCCCTTTGCATCGCTGAGCCGGTAAACGTTTTGCCGTTGTGAAATTTCATTTTATACTTACAAACAAAATAATTATGGAACATATTTATTTATCATTATGTTTTTTTTTTGACATTTCAAAATTGGCATCTATTTCATCTATTTATTTACAAAATATATACATTATAATTTTTACAGTATTACAGTACACGCAAAATTAAACTTAGTGGCTAAAAATATTTTTAAATGTTCCGAAAAATTTTCAATTTAGGTAGGTATATTAAATCTAATATCGAAAACTTAGCATACTTGGCAACACCAAGAATTTGCTGTCTGAATTGCAGTTAGGTAATACCATACCAACAGGACCGACAATAATGACCTTGAAGTAAATCTCGCATGTTATGTATTAATTGTCTAGATTCTTAGCGACTAATTTTAACGGCTAACTCGATCATTGTCATTGGCAATTTCAGCAATAAGCACAATTCAGACATTAGAATAATTTTATTTGTTTGTTTTAATGAAAGTTTTATTAAGATTGGTAATAGTAAATACTTTTGTATTGAACCCTAGATTTCGCACTAGGCAGGCCTGTGTCGCGAAATCTAGTGTCTTTCGTTTTATATGTATTTGACTGCCTCGATGGCTCAGTGGTTAGTGACCCTAGCTACTGAGTCAAGGAGGCGTGGGTTCGATCCCCACCCAGGGCAAATATTTATGTGATGAACGTAGGTGTTTGCTCTGTGTCTGGGTGTTATTTAGTTACTATCTATATAAGTATTTATTTAAAAATAAGTATAAGTAGTTTATCAGTCTCTGGCAGCCATATCACAAGCTTTGCTTAGTTTGGGGTCAGAGGCCATGTGTGAAATGTCCCCAAATATTTATTTATATTTATTTATTTATCCATGTATATGTATCATTTATGTATGTATAAAGCTATAACCACTTATTATAGTTATTGTAATATACTTGGTTCTCAGAAAACAGTATACAAAACGATATCCTTTCTAGTTTTAGTTTTTATGTATTTCTTTTCACACTAGAACGAAAAAGTAATTGTTTTTTATATTGTTACCAGAATGGGGTACCCAAATATCATAGTATGCGGCAAGTCTACGCTAGAATCGCCGCCAAAATACGAAGTTTACAGAGCAGGGGACCATGTGCCTCGACTCTGCACTCTTGAGGAAATCCGCGAACGAAAGAAGAAGATAGAAGATGTCACGCTGTTACGTAGTCAAAGTTAGTAGGGAATAAAGATATGTGTATTCACTGGAGTTTTATTTTAAATGGCTGATTGTTCCATTTTTAACCGACTCCGAAAAAGGGGGTTATCAATACAACTTTAGGCCCAATTATGAAGGCACCTTCGTAATTATAATAGCAAATTAGACTGTTTCTGTTTATTTTTCACTTTAAGCCTTCGATAGAGAGAACATTTTTTACGTTGCTATTAAATTTTACGATGGTGCCTTCATAATTGGGCCTAATTTTGAATTGAGGACCCCTTTTTTTGGGTATGTTACGCTAGCTATAATGTAAACCGGTCATTATAGCGAGTTTCGTTTTATAGAATAACGATATACGTTATACCTACTGTTTTCTAACGATTTAGCGTGGTTTCGTACAAAAATATTTCAACTAAAACGCGATAGACTTTAAAACTGGGTTTTTAAAGATTTCACCTTCGCAGTGTTGCCAACACTACGACTATTTCTGTGTTCTACGGCTTTCGGGTGGTAAATCGGACATTCTTGAATAATTTTAGTAATCTGTTAGTTCTACTATTAGTTCTTGGATTAAATTAGTGTGTGAGAACCCCAGAAGAGAGAAGGTACTGTTCTGTGGTGAGAACCGAGCCCTATTTTGATTCAACTCCTAACCCAGTTAGGAGGTTTTCGTTATTTTACTATTTACTATACTCTATAAAATTTAACTTGATCTCTGCGACAGCTGTCAGAAAAATCTCGCCTATGAAGTCCTGAATTTCTTAATAGTACAGACAGTACCTGTCAATGTCAGACTTTATGGGCATGCCGATCAGTGATGGGCGACGAATGATAGTGACCACAGAGTTTTAGATAGAGTTTTAATTAAAATATCGATAGTTTATACTGACGATATTTTGAATAAAACTTAATTTATCATTAATTTAAGTGTATATTTTAATATCATAACATTTTTTGCATGTGTAATTAAATTAAACCCAATTATATGTTACATTAGCATCGATAATAGTGAAAAACGTCGATAAATACTATCGTTACATTATTATGAGTATTTAATTAATATCATAACATTATTTACATGGGTACATACTTGATCTTAAATAATAGTAAGTAAATAAAATCCAATTTCTCACCTTCAACTAATCATTCGATTTCAATACAACATTTTTTCCACCACTATCTCAACTCTAAAAATGTCAATCTTCTATGTCAATGTCACTGTCGCAGAGATCAAGTTAAATTTTATAGAGTATAATTTCGTTGTACGCTAGAGGATGTGCAATAAGAGAACCGTCGCGGCGTTACGGTGAACTAACAATAAGATTTGAATCAGCAGCCAAGGTACCGACTACTTGGTAGACGCGAGTACTGATGAAAACAGAATTGGTGTCTACCAAGTATCAACACTTTTAGTTGTACTAGCAATGACAGAGCAGTGTTGTCAACAAGGCCGGACTGTGACTTTTGGGGGCTCTGGGCTAACACTACTTAGGGGCCCACCTAATTACTCAAAGTCTAGGATAGTAAGAAAGAAAGAGACAGAGTCTAAAGGGAAAACATTGGAGCACGATCGAGATCGCATGGATATGTAATGGCAATGGCTGCCAAACATTTTGATTCAGGGGGCCATCAAGTTGAAGGTACTAATTAGTTGATGGAAATTACGCGACACTACCAATTTTTTTACGTTTTGTCAATAAATTGTTTTGAAGATGGGAAAGAAACAAATAATTTCGAAAAAGCGCGAGCGGATGAGCTCGAACATTTGTTAGATTTTTCATACATTTTAACCGTTTAGCCATGTCAGAGGCCTTCAGGCGGCCTAAAAACTCTGACACCAGGGCTAGCCACCCGGCCTATACGAACTTACTTACTTATACATTTTAAAAAGAAGCAGGAGCATACAAGGTTTATATTTTAAAGTAATTTCAGTAATTTTAAAACACATGATAAAAGCAGACCAATCCATTGCTATGCGCGAGCGAAGCAAGCACAAAAACATTTCGGCTTTTTTTAGTAACTTTAGAAAAGATATGTGCAAAGCACTCCTCTGTCTGCACTTTTTCAGTAATTTCAAAAGAAGTACGAGAAAATCAGCCCACTGTATTGTTATTAAGCGCGAGCGCAGCGAGTGCGAAAAAATTATGGTTTGTTTTTCAGTAACTTCAAAACTGATTATAGAGCAAATGAAAGCACTCTACTGTTAGAAATGCGTTATACAGAGCGCAATTTGCCAGTTTTTACAATAATTTCAAAAGAAGAATGAGAAAAGAATTTTACTGTTGTATTATTAAGCGCGAGCGCAACGAGAAGGAAAAAATCACAAAATTGGGGTGAAACAATGAAGAGCACTCTACTCTTATAATGCGTGTATGTACAGAGCGCAAAAAATTTACAGTTTTTACAATAATTTCCAAAAGTATAAGGAAAGCAGCAAATATTTTACTGTATTTTTAGTAACTTCGAAATAGCAAAAATGAGTAGCGTACTGCTATTAAACATGAACGCAGTGAACGCGAAAATGTTTCAAACGCAAGAGTAGCAAGCAAGAAATCTAAAGTATGAAACTCACTCGATCACACGACCTGATATCAATCAAGAAGTAACACAGCACACCATGACACAAGATTAATTTCTTAGTGTGGGTGCTGTAAGAATTTATTAGAAACTATTTAAATTTTCCTGATTCAGATTTGATTTGATTTGATTTCAGGAATGAGGAGATCCGTAGAAGAACCAAGGTTACCGACATAGCCTAACGGATTGGCAAGTTGAAGAACTGATGACCAATGGGGTCGAAAAGTTCTCGAGTGGAGACCACGTACCGGCAAGCGCAGCGTAGGACGTCCACCCACAAGGTGGACGGATGACCTTATTAGGACCGCAGGATCGCGCTGGATGCAAACCGCTATCAACCGGTCTTATTGGAAATCATTAGGGGAGGCCTATGTCCAGCAGTGGACGTCCTATGGCTGATATGATGATGATTAAAATTTTTAAGTGTACCTATTTGTTTGTACCACAGGTTTCTACTGTGTAATATTTTTTGTAATGTTTGTGAAATAAATTATTATTTATTTTGGTGAAGAAAAGGAAGTGAGCAGAAAGATTGACATGGGCCGGGGGGGGGGGGGGGCTCCCAAACCTTAAGATTTGTTTAATTTAGTAAAATTACCGATTTTTTTCGCAGTATCGTATATTTTTGTACTTTGACCCCTGGAATCCACGTGGCCCTGGGGTTAAGTCCAAAAAGCCATAATAATATGATAGATCCGACCCTGGTAGCCAACGTTACAAAATTAGCAAAATGCAGACGGGTGACCTCACCCACGACGCTTCTCTTTTTGCACAAACTACAGCAGCTACAGCGAGATTTTGTATTTTAAGGAAGCAGTCTTTTAAAATCTGGTTTTAAAAACGCAATTTTTAATCGTGTTTTAAAGTCGAAGTTTTTTGTAGGTACTTCGATCTGAGGCTTTAGAACAGCGTTTCTCAATCTTTTTTGGTGACGGAACCCTTTTGGAAAGCGATATACTTGATGGAACATGAAAAAACATGTTTGACACAAGTATGTTGTTGGGAACGGGAGAAGAATATTCAGAGCCATTTTCGCAAGCATTGAATATTCACCACGGATTCTGCACCAAAAATCGTTGAGAGGCGTCGTCTGATTACATTTATAAAAGAGATTCATATATCTCGTTTGACATAAATTGTTAAAAAAGTAAGTTGTGTAAAAAAGGATTATGAATCCATGAATTCAGTTTCATTTTTGTATTCTGTTCTTCGGGAAAATACTTCTCAAAAGATGCGCACAACGAAGTGAGGTATTGGAACAATTCTTCGAAGACGTCATTTTGAAATATTTCTGAGTCGTTATCGCTAACAAACTCACTGAGTGACTTAGAGCTTTCTATTTATCACTTTCGGACGCAAATAATCAGAGGCGGCTTTTATCAAAGGGACTGCGCGCTCACAAGTAGGTATCGACAGTGGTGGCTTAGTAAAATGATACGCCTCGTCAGAATGGTCGACCAGAGAGAGAAGCTTTGATTTTTTTTCTAAATTCTTGCGGAACTCTTACAGGGGTATCACGGAACCCTAGGGTTCCGCGGAACACACTTTGAGTATCGCTGCTTTAGAATAACACACGTCATTTTTAAAACTGGTTATACAGTCCTCAAATATCATCATGCGGGGCAGCCGTCTAATAACAGGAAAAATAGATCAATAATGTTCATACTGTGATTCGTATTAAAACATTGAAACGGGTTTTATAATGTTTTTTGGTATTTTGTTAATATTTTGCGCTGTGAATACGCTTTACGCTCAAGAAGGTAAGTAACTGTAAAAAATAAATCTACACATTTTATTTAATTATTTTCATAAAGATTCTGTTGAAGTCTATTGGCCGTGATTAATGTGGAAAATAAAAAACACTGTTTCTAATTTACTTTTTAACTGCATAAAAAAGTGTATAAAAAAAGTAATTAAGTTGCATTTATCTCTATGTATCTGACTAGGCTATCAACTATATGTCTTAAACGCGTTCTTGAATACTTTGGCCATATTGCTAGAAAAGACGGTGATAACCTTGAGAAGCTAATGGTTACTGGCAAGGTAGAGGGGAAACGTCTTCAAGGCCGCAGTCCGATGCGTTGGTCCGACCAGATCAGCACCACTTTGGACTCCTCAGTGTACGACGCGCTGCATGTCGCCGAGGACCGGAAAGAGTGGAAGAAAATCATCCGGGAGAGATTGGTGGAAGGTGGTGGTCATGACCCTCAGACACGAGGAAATCGACTGGAGGAGGAGGGATCTGTCTGGATTCCTAATTACTGAGATTCACTAAAGAAGTAAATAAAACAAAAATATGCGATAACATTTTTTTTTGTGAAGAGCAAACGGTAGATACAGTTGACGTGACATTAAGACTGCATATATTATTTTTGTAGAATTAATGTACCTATTAATTGACCGATGATACGGAGGAGGTACTCAATTCGACGCGTATATATTTTTTTGTTTTCATGTGGAACCACGCATAACTTTTTATTGAGTAGTCTGACTTCAATAATAATTTTTTTATTGGAAAGAGTTCTTCAAAGTTCTTCAAAGTTGGTCTCATTTAAATTTTATCAAAATCGGCTGAGCCATTTTTGATAAATCAACAGTAATGTAAAAATGCTACATCGATCCGTGAGAAATATTCGCGAATTCTGTACACGGTTGAAGTCAGTCATGCCATTTTTTGCAAAAACTAATTCTTGAATTTAGTGCATTTTATTCGGTAGGCGACTCTTGTACCAAAGACGGCGTCCCAGGAGTGTGCACAGCCCTCAGACAATGCCCCGACGCGCTACAAGACATAAAAAACAGAATAAAACCTCAAGTAAGTCACTGAAGGATCGAACTTACAACGCGGTCACATTAACTAGACGCTTGACCATGTGTCGTTATTTTGGCGCTCAAGTACGGTGTGAAAAAAAAAACCGGCCAAGTGCGAGTCGGACTCCCGCACGAAAGGTTCCGAACCATCATCTATAAAAGATAAGTTTCTACCTGTTTATTAAGATCGAGTAAAAATTGCTTAAAAATTCCAGCGATGCGTCGAGTTAATGTTACCGCATTGTAGATGGGTAATAATATTTTATTATCATCGTCACTTAAAACCCAAAAAAAAATTATCGGGATTGTCGGGATGAGGACTAATGAGGAGGTATTGATTTATCTCGTAATTTTAGTGCGCGATTAGTCCCGTAGTATATATAATAATAAAGTAATAAATCAATTAATAAAGAAGAATATCAAAACAAAATTCACAGCAAGATCACATACTTACATGACAGATTTTATATGTATTATTCCCGTAAAGAACGAGACTTAGATTATTAAATAATCAAAGGCACGAGATTAGGTAAAGGCCGCACCACACAAGTTGGCGGATGTGAAGTTAGCTACAAGCTGCGCCATTGCCAATCAATGCGCGGCTTTTTGTGATCTGCAGTCAGGATTGGATATTGCGCAGCTTGTAGCTACTTCACATCGGTCAACTTGTGTGGCGCGGCCTATAAATAATGGTTTAGGTACAAAAATTTATGTTGATGACATTTACTATTTTTACACACGTTAGGGGCCCTGTAGCCCGGTAGCTACGCCCCTGTGTACTTGCAAATAAATCCGTTTCTGCCTTTTTTGATCCATTACGTAATGGCGTCTGCCCTAGAGTTTGTGCAAAAAGTGAAATGTCGTAGGTGAAATCGCCCGTGTGCCATTTTACTAATGCTGTTACGTTGACAACACTGCTTTGTCATTGCTAGTACAACTAAAAGTGTTTGATACTTGGTAGACACCAATTCGGTTTTCATCAGTACTCGCAGACAGACTCAAGGCTGTTTGTTTTCGGCCAAAAAGAGACCCTTCCAATTGTCTCCCGCTTTCCGTCGTGTCTCCGTTCCTGTAACTGGCAGCTTGGAACTATTAGGAGTTTCGCTCTCATCGACTCTTAACTTTGGCTCTTACATAGAGTCAAAAGCCCAATTAACCTCCAAAAACTTGGTGTTCTCTCTAGGGTGAGACGGTATTTCACACCTGAGCAACTACTTAGCCTTTATAAAGCACAAGTCAGGTCTTGCATGGAATACTGCTCTCACCTTTGGGATGGTTCTGCCAAATATCCGGAGGCTCTGGATTTGATTGAGCGGCGAGTCAGAAGGCTGATTGACAACGACAACCTTGACTAAGTCGCAGCTGCAAAGTCTTGAGCATCGACGTAAGGTGGCGTGTTTGTCGGCTTTTTAGCGGATTCACTTCGGAGAGTGCGCTCAGGAGTTGCACAATCTGGTCCCACCTGCCCCTTTCTTCTATCGTACGGCTAGGCAGACGCGACCAAAGCGCCACCCTTTTATGGTGGACATTCCGCGCGTTAGAACCAAGCGTTTCGAATCCTCATTCCTCATACAAGTAACCAGAATGTGGAACGCTTTGCCTGGGTCTGTCTTCCCGCTAAAGTATACACGTGGGTGTCTTCAAATCCCGAGTAAATAGGTATCTTCTAGGTAAGCGTGCTACATCCTACAGACCGCATATCTGCTCAACATCAGGCAGTATGTAGTCAAACGCAAACCTACAAGGAATAAAAAAAAACTCGCGTCTACCAAGTATGGTCGGTACCTTGGCTGCTGATTTAAATCTTATTGTTAGTCCACCGTAACGCCACTACGGTTCTCTTATTGCACATCCTCTAACGCTCAGGTTTTGTGTTCCAGCACTGTGTACTTGGCACTTTGGTACCTATAGTCTGCTGCGTGTCTCCAGTCACCACCACAACTACAACCACCACGCAAAGGTAAGTCACTATACCTAGTAAAGCTAGAATGCTGATTGACCTAGGGCAGCATACCTAGCATATATTTTGTTATTTTTACGTCTAACGGAAAGCCGTGGTTGTAACGCTGGCTTGTTATTCTTGAGATCGTGGGTTCAAATCCCGGTCCCGTACCAATGAGTCTCTTTGGAACTTATATACGGAATTTCACACCACTGGCTTTTCGGTGAAGGAAAACATCGTGAGGCAACCTGCATACGTCTGGAGAAGAAATTCGATAGCGTATGTGAATCCACCAACCCGCACTGGGCCAGCGTGGTGGATATGGCCCAAACGCCTTTCGTGGGTAGGTATACGTCCTGCAGTGGACTATTAAAAAGACTGGTATAGTACAGCACGAACAGTACAGTACAGTACAGCACGTACAGAACAGTACAGCACGCACAGTACAGTACAGTACGTCTCACGGCACTCCCCTTCTAAGAATCATGTTCAAAAGAAATAATATTTTAACGCTCCCTGGTTTACATTTATGAAATGTGCCTATTTGTAAAAAACCGGACAAGTGCAAATCAGGCTCGCACATCGAGGGTTCCGTACAAACACATTATTAAAATAATTAAAAACCTGTTTTAGCATGTGCTAATGAAGTTCTTTTATATGATACCTTACATGATACGATTTACTCACTTTGAATTTTGAACCCATATTTTGTGAATTTTGAGGCCCTATTTTTTTGTGATTTAAATAAAAATGTACAATTTTCAGATTTATTCCCATATATGTACTCTGAGACAATACTTTTCGCCAAATTTCATAGTTCTATGTCAACGGGAAATACCCTGTAGGTTTTGATTTTTGCGAGTGTCGAAATATGTGGTTTTTTACGACATAAACGGCTCTAACTTTTTTAAACAATAACTGAGAAGTTTTTCTTTTACACAACTGTAAAAGACTATAGATATACGTATACAGTTTAAATTTCAAGTCGATATCTTTACGCGTTCTCAAGATAAAGAGTCTTGACATACACACAGACGGACAGACGGACAAACGGACAGACGGACAACAAAGTGATCCTATAAGGGTTCCGTTTTTTCCGTTTGAAGTATGGAACCCTAAAAATAATGAAAGTTACTTCGATGATATTCATTCTAATCGAACTGAAATTCTGAGAAATAAACATAAGCATATACAGGGTGACTGGTAAACATTGAGCAACCTTTTAGGGGCTTATTCTGTACATCAAAACTAACAACTTTTGTTCTGCGACTTTTGTCAAAACTAACTTCTTGGATGCTACATACAGTGTTGCCGTTTTAAAGTAAAAAGTAAAAATTTATTGCACAAACTGTGTAAAATGGTGGTACAAATTTTCTTAGTAACAACAGTCTATCCTAGCGGACATGCAATTTTTGGTAACATAAATTTTAGAGTTTACCTGTCTAAGTTAAACTATGTTACATTTTCTATTTAAGTTGGCATAGTTAGAGATTCTATCACCAATACACACATTTTATTTACAACCAATCATAGCCAACATTTGAGACCATTATATTTAAATAAATCTACCTATGTTACACTTACATTCTAAAAACAAAATAAAAAGTTATATATTTCGACCATTCACAACGTCTTAGCATTTTATAAAAGACTAGTTTTTACCCGCGGCTTCGCCCGCATGATATTTTGATTTTTGTCACAATATCATTATAATTTATAGCCTATGTGTTATTCTGATATATAAGCTATATTACTGCAAAGTTTCATGTCAATCCGTTCAGTAGTTTTTGCGTGAAAGAGTAACAAACATCCATACATCCATCCATCCATCCATCCATCCATCCATCCATCCATCCATCCATCCTTACAAACTTTCGCGTTTATAATATTAGTAGGAGTAGGATAGTAGGATTCACAACGTCTTAGCATTTTATAAAAGACTAGTTTTTACCCGCGGCTTCGCCCGCATGATATTTTGATTTTTGACACAATATCATTATAATTTATAGCCTATGTGTTATTCTGATATATAAGCTATATTATTACAAAGTTTCATTTCAATCCGTTCAGTAGTTTTTGCGTGAAAGAATAACAAACATCCATACATCCATCCATCCATCCATCCATCCATCCATCCATACATCCATCCATCCATCCATCCATCCATCCTTACAAACTTTCGCGTTTATAATATTAGTAGGATAAGTAAAAACTCGAACAGCCTATATGTATGGTAGGTACATATTTTATATTACGTTACTCAATATGAAATCACGTATATTTATATTTTGTATTTGGAAAAAAAAATGCTAGATTATAGCGGAAATAATAGTCGTCATTGTTGTTATTTTTGATCTTTTTATGACGATGCTATTGCAGATACCAACTATATTGTTTTAATTTTTTTAGATTATTTTATGTAAGTAATTAATTAAATTGTAATTATGTCATCGTAAACCTTTGTAAAAAGACGAGATGTAAGAGAATAAAGCAAATTTTGATTTTGTTTTTTATTTTTTTTATTTTGATTGTCATGCCTATTCTGCATCGTTTTCCAGGCCCCAAAACTGCATGTTACCCCCATATCCTGAGCACGGGAGTTACACCACAAGCATACTCTCAGGGAGGCCCGGGGAGGTCCACGAGGCCTTCGTGGTGAATGTGACCTGTAACCCTGGACACATCGCCGATGGACCCAACTTCGTCTTCTGCCGAGACGGCTGGTGGACGGAGAAAATGCCCAATTGTGTCAGTGAGTACAGGGTTGAGAAAAAAATAGCTGTCCCATACAAAATTGCAACTCGGAATCGACAAAATTGTGTGAAACAGCTGATTTTTTTTTCGAATATTGAATTGGCCCCATAGTAAAAACTGTACGTAATTATGGTCTCAACCATAATAAAAATATCATTATTATTATTAGTCCGTCACATTGATTATCAAAAAATATTAAACACATATTTTTTATTTTATCAATCAATCAATACAAAGGTAAACCTTGTCTAAGTTCGTGAGCGGGGTCTCGTGACTGTACTTCTTGGTTGCATTGGGTGGGTCACGACCTGCACTGAACCAGGTGCACGGCCCTCGTGACGTGCACCTGGTTCAGTGCAGCCCCCCTACCGCCTAAAGCAATAGCAATCGTAATAGCAATCGTTTATGACTTCATTTTAGTCATTTGGCACCGCCTATGTGACGTTAGCCATCAATTGCTTTGCGCGGGTTGCGAAAGCAATCGTTGAATGAACAACTTTGATGGCTAACGTCACATAGGCGGTGCCAAATGACTAAAATGAAGTCATAAACGATTGCTATTACGATTGCTATTGCTTAGGCGGTAGGGGGGCTGGTCGTGAAGACGAGACATCAAGGCCGTTCAAGGCAAAAGATGGCCAACATTGAATCCAAGCCAAGATATGGCCAGCGATGGTCATACAGAATGGCTAACAAGGGTGCTGAGAGAAGCCACCTGTCCTTGCGGACTGGGAAGGGTACTCGCACCCTCCAAACATTGCCCCTGGGCCCAGAGCGGCCGAGGCGTCCAGCCTCTGAAAAGAGCATAAGCTCGAGTCGGAACCTCGCTCCCGCCAAACACGGGGGGAGAAGAAACCGCGAGTCGAGTCAAACCGATCAAGAGCGAGTCGAGATATACCTAGGCCTTTGTTCGTTCGTTTCAGCCATAGGACGTCCACTGCTGGACATAGGCCTTCCTTTAAGGTCTCAAATAAGATCGGTTCGTAGTGGCTTGCATCCAGCGCGATCCTGCGGTCTTAATAAGGTCATCCGTCCACCTTGTGGGTGGACGTCCTACACTGCGGTAGCCGGTACGTGGTCTCCACTCGAGAACTTTTCGACCCCATCGGTCATCAGGCCACCGAGCTAAGTGCCCTGCCCAATGCCATTTCAACTTGCCAATCCGCTGGGCTATATCGGTAACTTTGGTTCTTCTGCGGATTTCCTCATTCGTGGGCTTTATGAAGATTCAATTAAAGAGGATGTTTCACGAGGTCTAGAGTTTAGATACTAGGTAGGTGAGAGCAGATACTTCAGTCACTTAGCACATGTATTTATTTGTTTAATTTCAGGCGCGTCTTGCACTAAGGAAGGCGTCACAGGCGTGTGCACCAAGCTCAAGCAATGTCCTGCGGCACAGCAAGACATTATGGCCAGGAAACAACCACAAGTAATAACATTAAGAGCGCTTGTACCCAATTTTTTTTTTCACCGGACAACGGACCGTTTTTTTTCACCGGATTCGCGGCGGCGCATGGTTTATAATGAATGTAAGTAGACACACCGGACATCCATCCGGCGTCCGAGTACAGGCGTTCTACGGCAGCGAGATTTACTTATAGAGCACTAAACTCGGACAACCGCGTTCCTAATAGCATAGACTAAAAAGTAGTACTTTTTAGTCTATGCTAATAGGAATGGAGCCACGTAATGTCGTTGCTAGGTAATGGTTGTTAGGTAAACACGTGGTGACATATATCATTAGAAACGTAGGGTGGCGCGATTAAATTTTTCCCCAAAAATGTCACGATATAAGTAGGTATTTGTTTGTACTTTTTAAGTAATTACATTTATTAATTTGGATCGGTGTAACCTCAACAAAAACATGGCATGTGAAAAGAACAACTCGAGCCATTGCTCGAGTTGTTCCAATAAGGCTGGTTGGAAGCGGCCTGCATCCAGCGCTTGCTTGCGATATCCTTATTATATCACTCGCTGCGCTTGCTGGTTCGTGGTCTGCATTTGAGAATCTTGCGGCCCCATCGGCCATCCATTCTTCGAACTATATGCCGTGCCCATTGCCACTTTAATTTGCTAATCCGCTGGGCTATGTCGGTAACTTTGGTACGTCTGCGGATCTCCTTATTTATGATTCGACCCCGCAGCGTGACACCGAGCATAGCTCTCTTTATAGCACGTTGGGCTATCTTGAGCTTATTCATAAGGCCCACATTAAAAGACCACGTTTCAGTTCCATATGTCACCACTGGCAACACGCAACTATCGAAAACTTTCGCCTTTAGGCACTGAGTTATATCCTCAAAAGAATAGTTCTTATTCTATGGGTATATCGGATGAAAAGACGTCACGCAATTTTCCGAACGTTGCCCAGCCGAGTTGAATGAAATGTATTGACGGATATTCCTCGGTGCTATTTCCGCATAGTGTGGCAAATGCCTAAGGGCGCGTTCTCACAACGTCGTGTTCGTATAACTCTTAGAGAATAAATAACTAAAGTATAGAGCGCTAGCACCGCACTAGACGCCCAGTGCGTGTCGTAGGCAGATGAAGTATAGCTACTTATATATCTTTGTTGGCGATTCCTAGGGATGGGCACGCGGGCAACGCAAACTCATTTTGTTGTCGATAGATGCAGGTTCAGCGCGGTACAAACAAGTACAAATAATTATATTTCGTGCGATAACATCTAAAAGTATAAGTAGGTATTTATTTTAAGGGATTCATTAAGAAATAAAATCAATCAGTGTACTGAGCAAACTTTATTCCTTATGTTTGTTTTAAAGCAATAATCCGTTTTCTGTCTTTTGGAAATCTGAAAAATAAGAAATAAATCGATATTTTTTTTACATTTCAACCCTTTTTTAGGAATGTTGTTCAGTATTTTGAGTAGGTTTATCTTTTACATATTTTATACTATATTTGTAGGACCCTGTATTTTCAGTCAGTCAGTATTTGGATGTGTAACCGTGGGTAGCATTTTCCAACTGAACGCTACCGTGGCTCGAATGACACGTTAAATTGTAGGTCCCGTTTAGCCATCTCAGAGGCCTTCAGGCGCCCTAATACGTATTACAAAAATGTATCTCTCACTGTCACTTTTTTTAAATTTAATTTTACTCCATTCGATGCCCTAAACTAAAATCTTCAAAATCAATTTGTCATTGTAGAAGTGATATCGTAACATTACATAATTATGTACTTTAAGTTATCGCTATATCTAATACTTTCGCATTAAAAATATTAGAAAGTATAATTATGTACAAACACTACACTATAAAATTATTTATGACTAGCTGCCCGTCCCGGCTTTGCCCGGGTATGATTGGCAATACATATACTTAACACGTAATGTAGGTATGCGTCACACATATGCTAGACATACCGGATGAACCATTATGATGAGTTAAAACCTACCCAAATCGCGAGAGTTTCCGTAGTCTTAAACTGTTCGAAGTTTATGAAAAAGAGATCGTAGGTATTGGCATATCTAAATAAAAGTGAGTTCGTATGTGTCGGGTGGCTGTACATAATATATAGCCCTGATTTCAGAAAATGACAATGATGAGAATGAAAGCGACGTTAAAATATTACAGACCCACAGTCTATACATTCTACCCATGTAAGTTAGTTTCTTGATCTTGTCTTCACTCGAGAACTTTGAAAAACATTGGGCATCAGTTCTACTTCTACGAATTGTGTGCCCTACCTAAGGCCTCTTCAACTTGCTAACCCAAAGAGCTGTGATGGAAGGAATCGAAGCGCTGGCATCCAACGTGTTCCGGACGTCACGACCAGATCTTAGATTCACGTGAAGACCTTCGCTACACTTGCCAATACATTGTCTACATTCGAGAACTTTAAGGTCGACAATTCGTTTCACATACTATGTGTAGGGGCGTAGCTACCGCAGTATTAGCCGTGTCAATAATACGGGGCTCCCGGGCTACAGGGGCCTTAACGTGTGTAAGCAAAACCTAGTAAAATGTTATCCACAATGTAACTTAATCTCGTGCTTCCCGAAAAAAAATCTCTTTTTTTCCCGGGTTCCCGGGTAAGCATTCTTCCAAGTTCCAAAAGTTGTCCTAAGAGGCAGAAATTTTATAACAACTGAAATAGTCTTCAGCTAGACTTACTTAGCTGATATAGGTTATTATATTCTATTCATTATCAATTATCAATTTCCTGAAAAAAAGGCAAGAAAAGTGTATATTGCATTTGAATTGTTTGGCTAGCTCAATTTCTAGAAGGAAGTGACAACTTATAAATAACCGTCTTACCATAAAAGTTTTACGCATGCTTTAGACAATGTTTTACAGTACAAATGGTACGGCTAAACAGTGTTTAAAGCGTGTTTAAATCTTTTGTAGTAAGGCGGTATATATTTATTTCAATTTAATGCAAGTATATTTGTTTCTTTTGTGAGAAATGAGTGATTGGGCTCCCCAACTATGTTTGATTCAGGGCTCCTCCAAGGCACGCTACGCCACTGCATACCTATTTACTACCAATAAAACATAAATCGACACACTAATAGCGGAGATATATAACTTTGGTGGTCTAGTGGTAGTAATGCCTGTCCTACAATCGTGAGGTGGTGGGTTCAAATCCCGATCCTGTATCAATGAGTTTCTTTGGAACTTATGTACGGAATTTCAAATCATTGGCTTTTCGGCGAAGGAAAATATTGTGTGGCAATCTGCAGCAACCCACACTGGGCCCTGGCACTGGTGGTGGATATGGCCCTTCAAGCACCCTTCTCAATTCTCAATGACCCGTTTCCTCGAATCTCGACGTTATGTTATCTAATAAGTGCCTGTAACCGAGCACTCTGGCATCGCGCGGCGTTGTAGTCGGCTTGGAATCGCCTTACGACTAACTAAAAAGCCTGCCCACTACGTAGCTTGGGCAGGATTTTGGCTCGACACTTTTTTTCACGATTGTGACTCTATAGATATTTGCTCAAAGTGAATTTTGTATTATGTACATTGTACAAAGTACATGAATTGCCAAGCGGGGAGAGCGGCGAAACGGAACTTTTATAATACTTACATTTTTGAACTCGTAATATCTTTGTAATAAAATGTCTGAATTAAATAATTTAAAAAGTTGCATAAAGCTATTGAAACAGTCTTGAATATGAAATAATTTATTTTGATAAGGATTAATACCAAGATACAAATTAAGATCCTTTTCGTGCGACGGTATTTCAATTAATTTTTAAGAATAAAAGAACAGTTATTACGGCTTAACTATAATAGTTAGATATATGCTGTCGCGACATTTTTTGTAAATTATGGTGTGTTCTATAAAGTCGTAGTACATTATTTTATTCCATCATCAATAGTTTTCGCAGCGCACGCGATGTAAAGAATATTTTAGGCATTTTTTTACACCTTGGGTAACATTATTATAGTTTTAATAGGGATCCTTATTTTTATCTTGCAATTAAAATAGCCTATGTTACTCAGTGATAATGTAGCTTTCTAATAAAAAAAGAATTATTAAAATCGGTCCAGTACTTTTTGAGTTTATTCATTACATACAAAAATACAAATCTTTCCTCTTTATAATATTATTATTATTATTATATTATTATATTATTATTATATTATTATTATTATTCCATTTATTTGTTTTACAACTCACGGGTTGCCCCGGATCTTTGAAGGGCATTGGTGGGGCCGAAACCAACACCAAGAGGCCCTTTTACAATTATTAAGTAAAAAAATACAGTTTTTGGGTGATAGGAAGATGGAAACTATTGTAAAGGCGGGGAATAGGTACTTCTTAGGCTATTTTAATGAATTATTACATGATATAAGCTGGTCTATGGAATGAGGTGCGGCACCCGCCAAGTGATGCCTCATTTCAAAATATTTAGGCGGGTGGTGACTTGCCATCCACTAAATGGGCCCCCCATAAAGGCTACCGTAATTTGGCGCCGGAGGGGCAACATTGGTGTGGACGGCTTAGGGTGTCGAGAGGTGTGCTGCGCTTTCACTAGACGCTACTAGCGGCGTTATGCCCTTTAACACTTCCACCCTGGAGCTTAGGTTCTTAGCTCTTGCGGTTTCCACTCCAAGCCAGCCAGTTAAGGCAAGAGAGGAGTCAGGGGTCTCATTTAGCCCCAGGGAATCAGGGTACGCGGTGTCGCCACTCACCGACGGCTCGCCACAAAGCCGCCCCTGCGATATTATTATTATTATCTTTTATTCACTTAAAATCACAAGCAAAGCTTGGTCCTTTGGTAGGCATCAATGGGGCCGAAACCAACACTGAGAGGCCCTTTTACATCTTTTTTTATTAAATTAATATAAAATGTTGAGTACATAAAGTAGAATGAAAAAACTATTGCTAGATGTGACTTACAGTATATCGGGCTATTGTGATGTGCTGTTCGATGACTTAATACGGGCTATGGAATGAGGTACGGCACCCGCCAAATAATGCCTCATTTCAAATATTCAGGCGGGTGGTGACTTGCCATCCACTAAATGGGCCCCCCATAATAGCTACCGTATATTGGCGCCGGAGGGGCAACATTGGTGTGGACGGCTTAGGGTGTCGAGAGGTGTGCTGCGCTTTCACTAGACGCTACTCGCGGCGTTATGCCCTTTAACACTTCCACCCTGGAGCTTAGGTTCTTAGCTCTTGCGGTTTCCACTCCAAGCCGGCCAGTTAAGGCAAGAGAGGAGTCAGGGGTCTCATTTAGCCCCAGGGAATCAGGGTTCGCGGTGTCGCCACTCACCGACGACTCGCCACAAAGTCGCCCCTGCGATTATTATTATTATTATTTTATTTGATATACATCTCTCGGGCCAAGCCCGGTATTTTGATGGGCATCGGTGGAGCCGAAGCCAACACTGAGAGGCCCTTTTTAAACATCATTTAGCTATGTTGTAGGGGTGAAGGTACAAGGAGCCTATTGTGAGTAATGAATTGAAAAAATAATGGGTTATTGCGGTGAGCTTCTGGGTGTTATACAAAACTGGATTATGGAATGAGGTGCGGCACCCGCCAAGTAATGCCTCATTTCAAAATGTTAAGGCGGGTGGTGACTTGCCATCCACTAAATGGGCCCCCCATAAAGGCTACCGTAAGTAGGCGCCGGAGGGGCAACATTGGTGTGGACGGCTTAGGGTGTCGAGAGGTGTGCTGCGCGTTCACTAAGAGCTACTAGCGGCGTTATGCCCTTTAACACTTCCACCCTGGAGCTTAGGTTCTTAGCTCTTGCGGTTTCCACTCCAAGCCAGCCAGTTAAGGCAAGAGAGGAGTCAGGGGTCTCATTTAGCCCCAGGGAATCAGGGTTCGCGGTGTCGCCACTCACCGACATTATTATTATTATTATTTATGTTCTTCTTTAAAAGATCTCTCGCTAACGAGGATAAACTAATATTCGCGGGCTTTTGGCCAAACGAAATTTAGTGTGATTCGTCCAGTGATAGGAACTTTCGAACAATTCTGCAGGTATTCAAGATTACAGCCTTCTGCAGAAGAATGGAGGTTAGTTGGTGTATGTTAAGACTTTGAAGGCTTGTGGTGAGCGTATGTGGGATAACGCCAGTGGAAGAAAGAATGATTGGAATAGTTTTTACTGTTTGTACTTTCCATTGTGTTTTTAATTCAATCGCCAGGTCTGTATATTTAGTCAATTTGTCAGTAAATGTCGTTGTGATGTTGTGGGTGTTTGGTATGGCTATGTCTATGAGGTATACTATTTTATTTCGTTTATCATGAACTGTTATATCAGGCCTGTTGTGGTGGATAGTTTTGTCTGTAATTATTGTCTGGTCCCAGTACATTTTATAGTCTGCTGACTCTAAAACTATTTCTGGTGAGTATTTGTAGTATGCAGTTTTTTCAGTGATGAGTTTATGTTTGTATGCAAGGTATTGGTGTATTATTGCAGCGACTTGGTCATGACGGTGTTTGTAGTCTGTCTGTGTGATCGATCTACATGCCCCGGTAATGTGTTGAATGGTCTCTGAGGCGCTATGGCAATGCCGACAGAGATCTACAGTGCTGTCTTTTATTATATATTTCCGGTAATTACGTGTGTCTATTACTTGGTCCTGAATAGCGAGCATAAACCCTTCGGTTTCCGGAAACAGTTCACCACGTTTTAGCCACATATTTGACAAAGTTTTATTGACGTTGGGGTTTAGAAGATCTCGACGGTGTCTACCATGAAGCGATTTTTGCAGCCAGTTCTCTTGTTTTTCTTCTGGAGTTATGAGGGTTTCGTTCTTTTGCTTTGAGTAATTATGTAGGTTTAGAGGGGTACACTTACGGTCGGCATTTACAACTGCGTTGTGCAAATGTGATGTTTTTGCTTTTTCATGAAAAAATGTGCGGAGTGTAGCTATTTGTTTGTTATGTAGATTTTTAATATCAATTAATGATCTTCCTCCTTCAATATTGGGCAGAGTTAATCTTTGTACACAGGATCGCGGGTGATGCTTTCTATACTTGGTCATTAATGTATTTATTATACGTTGGAGTTTAGCAAGTTCTGATTGGGTCCAATTGATAATCCCGAATGAATAGGTGAGTATTGGTATAGCAAAAGAGTTTATAGCTTTAATTGTGTTCTTGGCATTAAGTTGAGTGTTTAAAATTCTATGGAGTCTGCTTCTGAATTTTTGTTCTATGGTATCTTTTGACTGTTTTTGGTGGATTTGTTGGGTTTGGAAGTATCCTAAATATTTATAACCTGAGATTTCGTCTACGGGGTCAATATGTTGACCATCTGTAAGTTCGTGTATATTCTGCTCTGTTTGTCCGTTGCACACCGATAATATTTTACATTTTTCAATTCCGAATTCCATTTGGATGTCTACTGAGAATGAGTGAGTGATATCAGCCAGTTCGTGGATTTCTTGTAAGTTGCTGCCAAACAGTTTTATGTCATCCATATATAAGAGATGTGATAATTTGTAAGATGTATTGTCATATGCTATATTGTATCCTTTATTACTGTTATTTAGTATATTTGAAAGTGGATTGAGTGAGAGGCAAAACCAAAGTGGGCTAAACGCGTCTCCCTGAAAGATTCCACGGCGAATTGGAATTGGTTCAGTCTCTATGGGTGTGTCACCAAGATTAAGCTTGAGAACTGTTTTCCAATGGGACATTATTGTTTTGAGAAAATGCACTAGGGTTGGGTGGACTTTGTACTGTTCTAAAATGTAGACTAACCAAGAATGTGGCACAGAGTCAAACGCTTTTTTGTAATCCACGTACATAGTAAATATGTCCTTCTTTTTTGTTAATGCTTGTTTTGAGGCTATTGCGTCTATTGTTAACTGTTCCTTACACCCTTGACTGTATTTACGGCATCCTTTTTGTTGCTCTGCTAGTAACTTGTTTATCTGAGTATGTTTGTAAATTAGTTCACTTAGGCAGGAAGTAATGATTTTGTATATTGTTTGTAAACATGTGATTGGTCTATATTTTGATGGGTTTTTCAGATCTTTTTTATCTTTAGGTAACATGTAGGTAGTACCTAGGGTGAGGTACAGAGGCATGGTTTCAGGTGAGTGAATAAAGGAGTTTATATGTTTGATAAGATATGGATGTGCATATGTGAAGTATTTGTACCAGAAGTTGTGGATTTTATCTGATCCAGTAGCTTTCCAGTTATGCGTTTTTTTTATTACTTGCCGAAATGTGTCTATTTGTATGTCATCAAATATCATTGCGGGAATATTTGAAATATTTTGGGCGTCTTTTTTGATCCAGGAACTATTTTTGTTATGTTCTTTTGGAATAGACCAAATCTCATACCAGAATTTGTGAAGCGTTTCTGGGTTTGGTAATTCGGTTGTTGAGTTGCTCTCAGTCTGTTCGTCCGTCAGTGTTCTGTAAAATACTTTTTCATTTGAGTCGAAAAGTTTGTTCTGGGTTTTTCTTTTTGTTGTGGTTATGTACCTACGTAATCGGCTAGCGAGTGCGTTTAACTTTTGTTTAAGAGTATCCAAAAAGTGCGTTAATTCGGTGTTTTCAGCTTCGTGCTGGGAATGTATTTTATGATTTCGTTTAATTAAATCGATTTGCTTTTTTAACCGGGGGCTGGTATTTCCATTTATAAACTCAGTTAGTCTTCCAATTTTAACTCTTAATTCTTGTATTCTCTGTTCAAGGCGTTTTTGCCACTTAGGCTTTTGGTTTGTGTTCTTTTGAAAATTGGGCGATTCTTTGATTTTTCCTCCGTTTGCTAAAACAACTGTGTATGCTGCGCAATATATCACTGTTTGGACTGTAGAAAAATCAGTGTCAGCAGTTATATGTTTCTTTAGCAGGTGTGTATTTAAGTAGTTAGTTATTATTGATAATTTTTTGGTCTGTTTTTGCTTGGGGATAGCGGGTCTTGTGGTTGGTTCAATATCTTTATATTTTACTATTGTTTCGATCAGGGTATCGTTCACTTGTTTTTGTAATTCTATTGAAATTTGGGGACAATTTGAGTCATTGTTGTTGTCTGTGTTTGTTAGTCTATTAACAGATGTGCCTAAATCAGTTACAGTAGTATTTTTTTCAGATTCCATAGGATTGAATTGAGTTTCAGTAGCTAAATATTCAGCTTCATCATAAGGCTGATGTATTTGAGTAGTGGTTATTGTTCTATTATTGTGTTTATTGTTTCTATTAATGTTATTCAGTTGTGTCGGGTTGTTTTCTATTGATTGGGCGCATGACAGTGTGCCTAATTCTGCAGAAACTTCGTCATAAATCTGTTGTAGTTTTTCAGGAGTGATCAATTTATTGTTTACTATTACTCTGCGCTGGTCCGCTATCCGTTGTTCAGAGACATGCGATATTTCTGGGTGTTGCTGAATTACTGCTAGATGAAGTGGTTGTCTGTAAGCTGATTTATTTGTTTCGAGTTGAGTGATTCTGTAGTACTGCCGCATAATTGACTCATTGATTTCATTTTTCCATCTCATTCTTTGGGTTCCACCGGTGTTCTGTAGCGTATTTTGTGACGGTAAAGTTAATTGTATGGAAGGGTTCTTCAATTTTGTTTCTACATCAGATCTTATTTTTTTGATAACATCGGGTGCCAGCAGATTGCTGCGTATAATTGCCCTACGCTGATCCCCTACTCGTTGCTTGCTAACCTCCATGTCGGGAAATTGTTCGGAGAATTTTGCGTGTAAATCTGTCAGGTATGCTTTTGTGTCGGTTTCTAAAGATGTTAAGGTAAGATACGTGCGCAAGATAAATATGTTCATTTCTTGAGTCCATTTCTTGCGTGCGCGTGTTACAACCTCAGCGGGTGCAGGATTATTGACCGGAGTCTCCTGCACAACGTCTTTGGTTGATGGTAAGCTACCTATAGTTTCAGCATGAGTGCTGACGGTGATATTTAGATCGGAGTCCGTTAATCGCGCCTGGTCATCGTTATAATCTTCTTCGTTTCCATTATACAAAGCTTTATCGTTATTAATCGTCGTGCAGTTTAAGACCCTCGCCCGGAGATTATCGCCCCTGGTTCTTAGAGGTCTCCGCCTACTGCCATCGGCATCACCCCCAGAACCGCCGAGCACTTGGGGACAATTCTTTGTTGTACTGTTCATTTTGTTTTTGTTTGGACGTTTTTAAGCCCATATCGTTTGCCCATAACGATAGAGCGCGTAGTAAGCTATCTAACTAAGCCTATGGTTGCCGCCGTTGATGTCCTAGCCACTCTTCCGTCGCCAATCCAGAACCAGCACCCTACGCTGGTGTTGGCTGTTCTACTTAGACCTCGGTGCAGGCAACGCCTGGGAGCTCTAAGTAGCTTATTATTATTATTATTATTTTTTTTTTCCCATCATTTACTTATTTCCTTCATCATTACCTACTTACTTATTATCTTAATTATTCTATTGTTTACTTTACTTCTCTCATATATACTTACTTTGTTACGTACTTATTGATACTTACTTACTCTGTTACGTTACTTACTTTGATACTTACTTACTTACTCTGTTACTTACTTACTCTATTACAGAGCCACGTTAGCCGCACCAGTAATTTCTCATTGTATTATTATTAGTGTAGATAAATTATTATTAGATTTTAAGTGAATGTGTTAACACATTCCCTATGTGAATGTTCATTCATTCAACAGTGAATGTGTTAAAGTCACAAAAATCTGTTACAATATTGTGCAGTAGTTCTAGCAAACATTATATCGACTACAGCGTTGGTCATGTCCCATCTCTAAATCACACGGCGGGAGTGCGGTGTGGTGCGGTGCACGGGCGAGCCTGCGCGTGCTCGCCTCTCACGTCTCCTTTACGCCCGCGATCACGGATTAGTTTTCATAAAAATCAGTACAATAATCGACTTAGCGATGAAATGTGATACTGGATTTCGATTTTGTGTGTTTTCTAGTATTGTCTTTATAAGGTGGAACTGCACATTTCACCATTTTAATACATACATTTGAAAAAAATCCCTCGAGAAACGCACTCTCCTAGTGCTCAGCTACGACTACAAGCGCTCGCGGCGGGAGCGTCGTTTTGTTCTCACCTGTGCCTACTGTTCCCACTTCGTTGTGCGCGCTCTATAGTTATTAATACTCTAAGGTATAACTTATGGTTCGGCGACTGTCGTCCCTAGCTCTTCCAATTTAACAATTTAAATGTACTGTTGCCTGGAAGAATTGTAGAGTGAGCAAATGGATTTAGTTTATTACAAAAAGAGCTTAGGGCAGTAATACAGATGTTTGATCAAGTCAATAATTTTCGATGAAAGATCGTTTGCTTCGGTAAATTAAGTGACAAAAGGTAAAAAAATCAGCCAAGTGCGACTCGACGTCGCGCATAAAGGGTTCCGTACTCTCTGTGAGCCGCCCTTAAATATTTATTTTATTTTAATTTCATAATTAACTATTAACAACGACATAAAAGACTTGAAAATAAATGAGGTCGCCACCATCGCTTTGTTAGCATATTTTGCATTATTTATTGCATAATGATACTGTTTTCCTGTTTACAATCCACAAAATAACACAAAACGAGAAAGAAGCTAGGATGTTAAAAATGATTGACAGCTCAGGTTGTGTTCCAGTAAAAGTGATAGTTTAGTTCCCGAATAATTAATTTCATCTCTTTTGTGTCGCACTGTACCTACAATTAAATATTCTGTCAATATTTCAACCGTCTACCTGTTACCGTTGTTAATATCGAGCGATAAACTTCTAAAAATGTAGGTTCATAGTATGGGTGCCCCCCATAAATATTTATGTTATTTTGTTTTTAGGATTTGTTGTTATAGCAGCAACATAAATACAGTATCTATGATTTAAACTGTCAATCTATCACAGATCATGAGATACAGCCCGGTGACGGACAGACAGACAGACAGCGGAGTCTTTGTAATAGGGTCCCGTTTTTACCCCTTGGGTACTGAACTCTAAAAATGTCGTATTTGTTTTCCAGCATTGCTGGTTTGGCACCTTGGACCCTATAGTCTGTTGCGTGCCGTCCACTGTTGGGACTACAGCACCTGAACACACGACCAAAAGGTAAATGTTTCTTATCTTGGCGACTTCAAAATAGGAGACCTCAATGAGGCGTTTACCAAAACAAAAACATAGTTTGACAAAACTTACTAGATGGCGTAATAGTCAAATAAATTGATCAGTCATTGTCAACTGGAATATGGTGGGAGATAGAAGCCTATAGTAAAGTCTCCAATGGAGAGTTTCGGCGGGAACGCGGAAAAGTCATGTCGCCTCATTGTATTATTTTGTTAAACTTGTGTTTTATCAGTGATAATTAGTGAAAAGTTGTGGTATTTCGTTGATTATGAGCTGATTTACGTGCATGAGTGTAGGCAAGTGATATAATGTGACGTATCAGATCGTTCCGTGTTGTCACCAAAACTCCATAGACGCCTCTAGTAAAGTCTCCACTGCTTTACTGAGGTATGACTTGGACTATGTTTGGACTTGACCGCGACTTTATTGGACTATGACGAGACTACGACAGTGACTATTTTGATAAAATATCAAAAATTATTAAAACTTAACACTACTTGACACTAGCAAATGCACAACAATGCGACGCCAAACAAAAGAAGAAGAAGTCTCCAATGCTTTACTGAGGTAAAACTTGGACTATATTTGGACTTGACCGCGACTTTATTGGACTATGACGTGACTACATACGAAAGTGACTATTTTGATAAAATATTATCAAAAATTATACAACCTTAATACTTGTCACTGGCTTTTAAAAGCACAACAATGCGACGCCAAAACATACAAGAAGAAGACTTCTTGACAATGGCAGTACGATTTCCATAATCAAAGGATCAACGATTGCAAACTATTGTCGCAATCTATTGGATACTTTCATTGGGTACTAAGATTTTTTTTTTTTAGAAAACGCCTTATTGCAATTTTTGTTTTTGAAGTGAAAACTTCTTTATTGGTTGTTGTGCACTTTTTGAGAAAAGTAAAAAATGTTAAACTCGTGCCAGGACACGTGACCTGATCGAAAATTTGTAAGACGGAGGAATATTCGACCACCGATATACCCCTCCTCTTTCTACCGCGCGGCGAAAATGTATGCCTGCTCCTGCTGTTCTTCTTCTTCTAAGTTTTGGCGTCGCATTATTGTGCATTTGCCAGTGTCAAGTATTAAATTTTAGTAATTTTTGATAATATTTTATCAAAATAGTCACTGTCGTAGTCACGTCATAGTCCAATAAAGTCGCGGTCAAGTCCAAATATAGTCCAAGTCATACCTCAGTAAAGCAGTGGAGACTTTACTAGAGGCGTCTATGGAGTTTTGGTAACAACACGGAAAACCATGACACGTCACATTATATCACTTGCTTACACTCATGCACGTAAATCAGCTCATAATCAACGAAATACCATCATTTTTCACTAATTATCACTGATAAAAACACAAGTTTAACAAAATAATACAATGAGGCGACATGATTTTTCCGCGTTCCCGCCAAAACTCCCCTTTTTAAATGACAACACACGGTGCTACTACCATCGCGGATTTACCTTTAAATTGGGGTATTTTACCTTGTATTAAAAACATTTTTCAAACCCACGTCATTAACTAAACTCAACAAAATGATTTATTATACATAATTATTATTATTTTAGTCTTCATCGTAATGAAGTAAGGTAAAGTCACCAGTCATGGACAGTATAAGGATTTTTTTTTTGTTTTTGCTTTGTAATTTCTTCATTTATCAATATACATTCTTTGGAATTTGGACGTAAATAAAAAGCTCTTTTCTCAATCACTATTCAATGTTTAGTTTGTGTTTAGTACTCAGTACAATAAAATATTACAAATAAACAACACTCCTGCATAGACACCAGCAATGGACAGTAATAATCCAGTGTCGGACACCCAATGTTGGACATTATCCAATTATGAACAGCCATTACACAGTAACAATCCAGTGATAATGATAAGCAATAAATAAATGAAATGAGGTGTAGGACCCCCAATTATAAACAGCTAGTTATGGAAATATGAATAGGTAATCAAATAAAGAACAAAAGTATTCGTTATGAAATAAATGCTTCTCTTTATTTATTAGAGTAAAAACAGTCGAACATTATTATCCATATTAGTCATAATATCAAAACAATATCTCCTCGAAAACCACTATGAAAAATCATCATTTCTCATTCAGCAACTTTAAGCAAAATAAAACATCTCACTACAATCATGCACTATAATTATTCAAAAATAGTTAAACTTAAATTAGATAAATGCATTTTAATAATATTATTCAAAAAGCAGATTTCTAGAGAAACATGAGCATATACTAGACCAGACGTATGATACATGAAAAAAAAAATAGAAATAAGAAAGTTCACTTTATGGACACACTGTCCATGATGGGTGTACGTGCTTGAATAATATCCAGTTATGGACACCATTAATTTTAGGGTTAGAATGCCAATTACATTTTCAGTTATAATATAAAAGGAACGTATTACTATTAATAAAAGACTAAATAATATGAATTTCAACAATTAGCATACACCTGACCCAAAATAAGATGTTAAGTGTACTTACTTGCATCGCGATTCTTATAATAAATTACGATTCCCAACACCAAATAACACCGCGTAACTAAACACCGTTATGGTCGCAATCAAAATGGCTGTCGGCTGTCAAAAACAGTTTATATGACAGCTATAATATTGGCACAACTGATCGGTGTTGAAATTTGAAAAAAAAATACTTCGCGTTTCCTTAATATTGGAGGCAAATTCAAAAAATGTCCATGACTGGTCCGCGTCCAACATAGGTGCCATTACCTTAGATAGGTACGCGTTAAAATCATTTGGATTATTTGGAGAGCAATGCAAAGCCTCAGTTAACGTTATAAATAATAACGTCAAAAACCAGATAATAATTAACGTAATAATGAATATAAAAGACTCTTACACGACAAGTTAAAGCTTGAAAAAAAGATTTTTTTTGCGATTCCCCCAAAGATTTGGAAGAATCAAAATCGCGATATGGTAACAATGCTACATAGTGTGAGTGAGTGAAAATGTTTCCCTCTCAGTTTAGGGCTGCCATGCTGATATTTTTTAAATTTGCCGCGCTTTGTCAGTATCAACTTTCGTTAGCCAGACTCTATATAATAATACTATGTGCCTGTTGTGTTTTTTGTAAAAAATGTTGTACAACGCGGTCACATTAACTAGACGCTTGACCATGTGACGTTATTTTGGCGCTTAAGTAGTGTGTGCAAAAAAACCCGGCCAAGTGCGAGTCGGACTCCCGCACGAAAGGTTCCAAACCATATTCTATAAAAGATAAGTTTCTACCTGTTTATTAAGATCGAGTAAAAATTGCTTAAAAATTAATGCGATGCGTCGAGTTAATGTCACCAATTATGAACTAATATTGATGAGTCTTGTTTAGTTTATTATTAGATCATACTTCAGAAATGGTTCAATTAAAATTATACTGAATCGTTTTTGAAAAATCATAAAAAATGTAAACAGTCAAACATCGATTCGTCCGAACTATTCGAATTCTGTACACGGTAGAACTCGGTTGTGCCATTTTTGACGAAAAATAATATATTTTTGAAATGATTTTTATCGTGCTTTACACACTAGGTGTATAAAAACTTTTTTTTTGTGATAAACATTTCAAAAATTGACGCGTTCGCAAGATTTGAACCTGCATCTCTCTGGGGTTCCGGCCCAGATGCTCTGTCCAATTAAGCTAGAAACGCTGTCTGCAAAAGCGTCGAATTAGTGAAAGTGTTTTATCATTTTTACCAACTACTACATTGTTGGAAGCGCCATCTGTGAGAACTGCTTTAAACCAGTTATTCACTTAATGTGAAATTATTAAAACTTCTTAGCATCTGGGCCGGAATCCCAGAGATTTGCAGGTTCAAATCCTGCGAACGCGTCAATTTTTGAAATGTTTATCACAAAAAGAATATATTTTTTGTTGACAAAAGAAATAAAAATACGTTACCTACAATATTTTTGTCAAAATATAACCGACGAACTAAATTACTTACGTATTTTTTTATTTCGTATAAGTTTGCGTTTGACTACACACTGCCTGTTGTTAAGCAGATACGAGGTCTAGGGTGTTAATAATTTACCTATTGCCGATACCTATTAACTTGGAATTTCAAGACACCCACGTTGTACTTTAAAAATCTTATGATATTTTTTGCAGTACTTCAGTGGTGTCAACAACGGAACACGCGGCTAGCAACCACTCAGATGGTGCAAATGTTCTTCCAGGCATTGAATGTAGCGTTCGCGACCTTATTTATTACCCAGTCAAACCGACAGGCCAGAAGGCTTGGGACAGTAAGTATAAACGGCCTGCAGTAACTATGGTCTAAAAATATAGTTATAAATGAAAAAATATTTTACACGTATTTTTTCTTTGGTCAATTAAACAAAAATTGATGAAGATATAGCCCGTCAAAGTTCCGCGTGACGTCATAAGCGCCATACAAATGTATAGACTTCTGTAAGAGAAGTGACGTCACGACCCCCACTCTGGAGTCCGGCTTCAGACTCCGGCACTTTGACAAGGTTTATCTTTGCCATCTGTTCTTTGACTGACAAAAGAAAAAAAACGTGTCCAATATGTTTTGAAAATCTGACTTACGGACTAATTATAATCGATAGCGTGTGGTAGAAAGGTCTTAAAAGCCAAAATACAAACTTTTGAGGAGAATGGTGATTCTTTTTTGTATTTCAATGTACTGTCACGCAGTAAGAGCGCACACATTATTTACATGCAGTAATGATGACGTAATCTGTTGTTTACCCGATAACTTGTTTACGCTTTCGGGTCCGTATTGTCTTGCGTTTTTTTGGCGCCTTTTGTTTCCCGGTCTTTTGTACTCTAACACCTCAATCGAGTTTCTCATCAGGGGCCTGATTCTGTATCGACAAAAAGTAATGTACCGCGGTAAATATTTTTTTTTTCCTTGAATTTCATTTGAAGATCTGTTTGATAAATGTAAAATTACGTTAAAATAAATTATAAACCGAGTTTAAGTTATGCTATTTGAAAAATAAGTAATTTTCATACTAATTTCTTAAAAACAAAGAGCACGTTAGAGCGCGTTACGTGCTTGTTTTCATACAGAATCGAGGTAAGGTAAGTTTTGAAATGAACATGGATAAGACGAACGTCATGTGTAATTCCCATGTTGTACCCACCCCAATTTTTCAGATCGAATCGAATCAGAAATGAAGAGATCCGTAGAAGAACCTCAATTCTTCGATATAGCCCAGCGGATTGGCAAGTTAAAGTGGCAGGGGGCAGGGCACATAGCTCAGATGCCTGATAGGATTGAAAAGTTACCTCATTAAGACCTCAGGATCGCGCGGGATGCAAGCCGCTATCAACCGGTCTTATTGGAGATCTTTAGGTGAGGCCTATTTCCAACAGTAGAGGTCATATGGCTGAAATGATGATGATGACGACTATGGGCTAATGATGATGATTATTTCCCCACATGTGCTAATTTGTGTTCTTTTCTACTTACATACCCATAGCTTTATGATTTATCACGAGTAAGTAAGTTATCACGAGTAAATAGGCAACCGAGTAAGATGTAACTGACACTTTCGCACCTGTAAGAAATTAATTGCTCAGAAAATCTAGGGTGTAGAAGGGATAATTGTATTTTTTGCGAAATCAAAACGGCGTAAAAGCCAGTTCATTCATTGTTGCATCATAATTGTTTTAATTACGATTGTGATACGTCCAAGTAACTCACGAGCTTTGATTAAATTGGATTTACGTCATTATTTTGTTTTAAAACTTGTTTAGGGCGTAAAAAAAACCTGGGGGTACAAACCATTCTTTTTACAAGTTTGAAAATTTAAATATACAGATCGATAGAGCGCGAAATTCTGAACAAGACTGCATTATTAAGTCATTTTCGTCAAAAGTGGTTTTTACGACCTTTCTACCCTACGGTATCGAATATTATTAATATTTATATTTTTTGATTTTTTTAACCAGTCATCATGCCTATTGCAGCTCAGGGCGATTTATACCTACAAAGATCTTGGCGAGACAACGTTTTGTATTACGCAGTTTTCTTTCACGCCATGTCCTTCACTTAAAGTTTTTTGTATAATTGTAGTCATACGTAATCTTCTGTGAAATAAACTGACTGTTCGTGACGTCGCATTTATCTCCTGCCCCCCGACCGCCTAAGCAATAGCAATCGTAATAGCAATCGTTTATGACTTCATTTTAGTCATTTGGCACCGCCTATGTGACGTTAGTCATCAATTGCTTTGCGCGGATTGCGAAAGCAATCGTTGAATGAACAACTTTGATGGCTAACGTCACATAGGCGGTGCCAAATGACTAAAATGAAGTCATAAACGATTGCTATTGCTTAGGCGGTCGGGAGGCTGGTCCGCTAAACCCACGCCACACTGAAGCATTGTTGGGTCAGATGGTATAAAACATTACCACATTGAAGCACCATAACTGATGTGGATCCTTTTATGGATTTGATATATTTATCATAATAAATTCAAAATTAATTTAAAGAAAATCGGAGGGTTTTTTTTTTATTTTTAACTGATGTAATAGACATATTATTATACCAGCCTCCGTACATTTTGTGGACATGTCCTTTACTGTTGTTTTGTATATCTATCTTGGAAAATAAACGATTTATTTATTTATTTGCCTG
The DNA here is from genome assembly GCA_949316475.1 of Hypomecis punctinalis. Classification (NCBI taxonomy): domain Eukaryota; kingdom Metazoa; phylum Arthropoda; class Insecta; order Lepidoptera; family Geometridae; genus Hypomecis; species Hypomecis punctinalis. The sequence continues at coordinate 13,050,927 of OX438822.1, forward strand.
CCTCGGTGGCTCAGTGATTAGCGACCCTGACTACAAGGTTAAAGAGGCGTAGGTGGGTTCGATTCCCACTCAGGGCAAGCATTTACTCGTATGTGATGAATATAAATAGGTGTGTGCTCTGTGTCTGGTTTTTATAAGTAATTATCTCTCTATGTATGTAAATGTATCAGCCTCAAAAAAACTTGGTGTTCTCTCTAAGGTGAGACGGTATTTCACACCTGAGCAACTGCTTAGTCTTTATAAAGCGCAAGTCAGGTCTTGCATGGAATACTGCTCTCACCTTTGGGATGGCTCTGCCAAATACCAGTTGGAGGCTTTGGAGTCCATTGAAAGGCGAGCCAGGAGGCTGATAGGCAACGAAACCTTGACTGAGTCGAAGCTGCAAAGTCTCGAGCATCGACGTAGGGTGGCGTCATCCCACGCGTTAGAACCAAGCGTTTTGAGTCCACATTCCTCATACGAACTGCCAGAATGTGGAACGCTTTGCCTGAGTCTGTCTTTCCGCTAAAGTACAATGTAGGTGTCTTCAAATCTCGAGTAAATAGGTATCTTCTAGGTAAGCGAGCTACATCCTAGACCGCATATCTGCTTAACATCAGGCAGTGTGTAGTCAAACGCAAACGTATTTAAAATAAAAAAAAATGTATGTATTTAAAAATATGCATAATATTATTTAGGTAGTATATCTATGTATATCTGTCTGTGGCAGCTATATGATAAGCTTTGCTTAGTTTGGGGTCAGAGGCCGTGTGTAAAATGTCACTTAACATTTATTTATGTTATTTATTGCAGAATGCATGACGTACCAGGAGACGCTGGTATATCCTTGCAGCAAGAGTGGGAGGAGCTACCGCCGCGCCGACCGCTGCCACCATCCCGCGGACGAGCCGGTCTCAGGAGCCGTCGACGTGCAGCCTTATGAGCTCTCCCATATGGTGAGCATACTTTTACCTCTATTTTTTCGGAGGATGCAAGGCTTGAAAGCTTTTGTTTAGTTTCACCTGTCCCGTTGTCTATCTTTGTCTTTCTGTAATCAAATCTTGCAAGTTAAATTATTTGATCCACTTCCTGGTTTCCGATTGAGCTGAAATTTTGCATACATGTGTAAATTGCGTGACAATGCATTATTATGATGACATGGTGCATGATGGTCGAGGATGCAAGGCTTGAAAACCCGGTTAATTTTCGAACTGGTAAGGCCTAAAGTACATACTTAATAACTATATTTTTCGGTTTCGTTCTGTTCAATAAAGTTCGCATAAAAAGGGTTTGACGCCACAAATAAAATATTGTTGTTTTTAAACTTTCGCGATTTTAACACATTATTTTTACCCACTAAGCATGAAACTTGCAATAAGTTGTAGTAAGTTTGTATAAGGCACATTTGTAAATTTCTAACATCATGTTGCAGGAACATGTCAGTAACATAAATCTTATTGTTAGGTAGAAACTTATTAAAAGTTATTTAGTTATGTTACTGTTATATTTCGCATGAAAGTTTACATTTTAATTTTACTTTGCAGGGATATAGCCTCCCAAACCTACCTAAATTTATATAATTAACATTGTTGCAATAATGTCATTAAAACGTTACAAATAAAAGTTTGCAGCAATATTATTTTACTAACTGCACTGTCTGGCATTGCCTGTACCTTACAATTGAAAGTTACTGAAATGTTATACCGTAACATTGCGATAATACTCTTTCGTTATATTTTTTTTCAACTTTCCCACAACATTACGAATTGTTTTTGTTATTTATTTAACATACGTAATGTTGCTGAAACTTAATTTTCGAAAGTAGCCAAATGTTACAGTAGAGTTTCTTAGTACACATTGAAAAACTAGATGGCGTTAGCATCGGACATTGAAATCCTGCATCGCGGTGGCGTTGTGTTTGCAGAAATTGGTATCCCCATTTGTAAATAAGATTAAAACACTCCTTGGTGCGGATAAATAAAAAGACACACCCGCCTCTTTCAAGTGCAAGTCAATAGGTTAGAACTATTTACTCAAGAAAATAAAATAAAAAATGTTTTTTAGAAACTGATAAGATAACCGACCAATGTAACTTTACAACAAATAAAAAAAACAAGCCACGTGCAAGTTTCATTTGTAACTTTTTGGAAAGATAGTTCAGGCAAGTTACTGTTACCTTTCAAATTTAAAGTTGTGGAAACGTAGGACGTCATACTTGCGGAAAGTTAACTTTACAACTTTCAGATATGTTTCATGTGTAATGTTACTGCAACTTCACTTTTTAAAGTTATAAAAAGTTTTGGTGATCAGCTCAAGGCAAGTTACAGGGTTTATCTACAGCGCGGCCGTTAGGGCTTTGTTTCAAGCTCGCTGTAAGCTTGCATGAACGTTGGAACCTTATATTTGTATGTAACAAGCTATGCAATGTTATTGCAACTTTTGCTTGCTTAGCGGGATAGGTATAAAAATCTCGTATCGCGGTGTTTGTTTCCAAACTCCTCTGAAACGGCGGAACCGATTTGTGTGATATTGGGTAGGTCTGAGAATCGGGCAACATCTATGTTTTGACCGACGGAACGGAGGTAGTACTTAATTAGACGCGTATATTTTTTATGTATAACCACGCATAACTTTTTTCGTACTGGTCCAATTTAAAAATATATTTTTTTATTGGAAAGAGTATACTTCTAAATTGGTCCCATTTAAATTCTTCTTCTTCGAAATTTTATCGAAATCGGCTAAGTTATTTTTGATAAATCAACAATAATGTGCGAAATATTCGCGAATTCTGTAGGTACACGGTTGACGTCGGTTATGTCATTTTTTGCGAAAAATATCATACTCCTAAATGATAAGTCCCAAAACAACGTTTGTCGTTAAACTAGTAAAAAAATTAAAATACCGTCTTCGTTGTAAGTATACAAAACACGAAGAAGTTATAGCCCGGGAGGTAAGCGCAAAAAATGCAACTACTTTCTAAAAGCTGAATTTTTGGTATCACGTTATCATGGTGGTGGACGACAATACCCCGGAGTCAGTCTGCTGGGTTCCTTAGCGTTTGGTGGGGATACCAGTCTGAATTAAAAAAAATGTCCAGCAACTACTTTCAATAGCTGATAATCGGTGTGCGCGTACGAAAATTGTTTAAAAAAAGTTTCAATACAGCTAATCAGCTGAATCATGTAACAGGGCCTGTCAGTCAGGTTTTAAAATAGCATTTGATTTAAACTTTCGAGATTTGAACACATTATTATTATTATTATATACTACGGGACTAATCAAGCACTAAAATTACGACATAAATAAATACCTCCTCATCCCGACGTTTCGGCCGAGACGTCGGGATGAGGAGGTATTTATGTATTTCGTAATTTTAGTGCGCGATTAGTCCTGTAGTATATAATAATAATTTAAAATAGCACCACATTAAAGTCTGACTGGCAGACACTTTTACATGTTGGTAATTGGCTGCCATACAATTTTTTTAATTATTTTTCTACCCGCACTCAAACAGTTATTAGAAGTAGTTACAAGAAACTCATTTATTTTTTTAAATTCAATCGGGTATCCCCACCAAACGCTAAGGAACCCAGCTGACTGACTGTGGGATATTTTTCACCACCATGATGACGTAATACCAAAAATCCAGCTTTGAGAAAGTCGACTGCCTCGGTGGCTCAGTGGTTAATAACCCTGACTTCTGGATCAAAGAGGCGTGGGTTCGAACCCCACCCAGGGTAAGCATTTATGTGATGAACATAGGTGTTTGCTCTGTGTCTGGGTGTTATTTAGGTACTATCTATAAAAGTATGTGTATAAAAAAAGGATAATATGTAGTATATCAGTCTCTGGCAGCCATATTACAAGCTTTGCTGAGAACGTGTCTGAGGTGTCCCCAAATATTTATTTAAAGTAGTTGCATTTCTTAGCGCCTACCTCCCGGGCTATCACAACATTATATTGGCAGGCCGTGCTCGGGTACCAGGAAGACATGGCGGAGGTCCTACTGGGGAGCTGCATGGGCGCACTCATCAGCGAATTTTTCGTACTCACGACAGCATTCTGCACTCATTCTATAGTAGGGTAAGCACAAAACTATGATCTGTACTGTACTGTACCAGCCTTTTTTAATAGTCCACTGCAGCACGTAGGTCTACCCACGAAGGGTGATTGTGCTACATCCACCACGCTCGCCCACTGCGGGTTGGTGGATTCACATACGCCATCGAATTTCTTCTATGGACGAAAGCTGGCATCACGATGTTTTGCTTCACCGAAAAGCCAGTGATGTGGAATTCCGTACATAAATTCTAAAGAGCTCATTGGTACGGAACCGGGATTTGAAACCACGACCTCACGATTGTAAGGTGGGTGTCACTGCCACTAGTTGACCACCTGAGACAGAGACCTTAGACCAGGTTTTGTGTAGTTTGCTTAAAGTTTCGCTTTGTGGCTCCATACATTTTGGTTAGTTCTTCCTTGTTCCCGCCAGGGGCGGGTCTACACAGCCACACGGAAACAGCTGTAGTCAATTTACGTGTAAACCTGGACTAACCCCAGATCTAGATCTAATTAGTAGGCATGAAGACTGCGTAAAACTAATATTATTATTTTTGTTAATCCTTTACAAGTAACGGTTGCCTGGAAGAAAAGCCTTTTTAGCGATAAGGCCACCAGCTGTTACACTAACTACAAGCTTAACTAAATTTGTTTTCCTAGTCTATTTAAGGGGGCGCCTAATGTCAATCGAATTTTTAAAAACTTGGTGTAAAGATAACGAACATAATTATCCATATTAAAAAAAATACAATAGGAAAGGAAAGAACCTATAGTAGCAGAGTAATCGCGTAGAATTTTGGAATATAATATGGTAACATTAGAAAAAAATTAAAACTTCGCATCATAAAAATAACTTTTTTTTCAAACGCTCGAAATGATCAGCGATAACACCACATTATTCTTGACAAATTACGTAGCCAGACTAATGTTCTAGTAGAGTAATCAATTAGTTTTTTTAATACATGCTTAAATTTTGAATAAATAAATAAAATGTCACCTAAAAATGTAAGCTGGCGCTCGAAGCCAACATCATCGTGAACTGTGTCATGCGATTTTCGACTCTAAACAAAGCAGCATAGATGACAGCGGAGCGATGCAAGAAGCGCGGGTGAAATCTGTTTTTTTCATGGCATTAGGCGCTCTCTTAAGATCAGGTGTGTACGACAAAAAATTGATCTATCTATCAATTATTACGAAGGCCGCTATTTAGTTTCTAGCCTAACAATGATAAATCAAGTATTCATTTCGTTAATAAATAAATAATTATGATCAAGTTTGGTTATATTGCTTTTCTAAATATTTTTCATGAAGATTTATTTACTTTAGCATGCATTTAAACCAAGTTTCATACCACACTACTTGTATGCATACTATTGTCGATACAATGTGTTTGTCTACCGGTGTCGGAGCTTTAAGCGGTGACATCTATGACAAATTTTGAACAACTTTTACTGTGGGAACTCTGAGAACGTAAAAAAACTGCTGTTCTATACGATTTTTTATAGACTTTCGACAAAAAGTAATATATAAATAAAATGTACATGTATGGGTCAATCAAAGCTTCCACAAATGGCGCTTCCAACAATGCAGTAGTTGGTAAAAATGATAAACACTCACTAATTTGGCGGATTCGCAGGGCGCGATTTAGCTTAATTGGACAAAGCATCTGGGCCGGTGTCCCAGAGGATGCAGGTTCAAATCCTGCGAACGCGTCAATTTTTGAAATGTTTATCACAAAAATAAAGTTTCTATACACCTAGTGTGTGAAGCACGATAAAAATAATTTCATTCATTAAGCAATGCGTCATTTCTCGTTAATGGTAAGAAGTTCTAATAATTTCACATTAAGTGACTGACTGGTTTAAAGCAGTTCTCACAAATGGCGCTTCCAACAATGCAGTAGTTGGTAAAAATGATAAACACTCACTAATTTGGCGGATTCGCAGGGCGCGATTTAGCTTAATTAGACAAAGCATCTGGGCCGGTGTCCCAGAGGATGCAGGTTCAAATCCTGCGAACGCGTCAATTTTTGAAATGTTTATCACATAAATAAAGTTTCTATACACCTAGTGTGTGAAGCACGATAAAAATAATTTCATTCAATCAAAGCTACCCATTAAATATACAGTTTTGATCTTTTTAAGTACTCGTAATTAAAATTGAGATATATACTTAAACTATTATAAGTAATATCAAATTTCATGCAATTTGGTTGATAAATGTGGAAGTTATAATATGGACGCACGGACACAACGAAGTTATAGGTACTACGGACATTTCCTCGTTTTACTACGGAACCCTAAAATTCGTGTCTAATATTTTTTTTTAATCGGACGGTGAAATTTGACGGACTATACTTATAAAATTTAACTTGATCTCTGCGACAGTGACATATTGACATATTTAGAGTTGAGATAGTGGTGGAAAAAATCGATTTTCAAACAATGTTGTAATGAAATCGAATGAGTAGTTGAAGGTGAGAAATTGGATTTTATTTATTTACTATTATTTAAGATCAAGTATGTACACATGTAAATAATGTTATGATATTAATTAAATACTCATAATAATGTAACGATAGTATTTATCGACGTTTTTCCCTATTATCGATGCTAATGTAACATTTAATTGGGTTTAATTTAATTACACATGAAAAAAATGTAATGATATTAAAATATACAATAAAATTAGTGATAAATTAAGTTTTATTTAAAATTTCGTCAGTATAAACTATCGATATTTTAATTAAAACTCTGTGGTCACGATCATTCGTCGCCCATCACTAATCGGCATGCCCATATAGTATGACATTGACAGGTACTGTCTGTACTATTAAGAAATTCAGGACGTAGGCGTGATTTTTCTGACAGCTGTCGCAGAGATCAAGTTAAATTTTATAGAGTATAGTTATAATTTTTTAGTCTTCTAGTCTATTCACTAATCCTAATAGTTTTAAGCCGCCGTCTAATCTCAAAATACCTGTATAGAGCCCTAGTTAAACTGACTTTTCTCCATCAAACCATGAAGTTTTCGAATAAAAATAAAATACACAATATTCTCAAAACTACACGGTAGGGGAATCAATAACTCGAAGCACAATTCAAAAAACTTCGCTCGATAGAAATTGAATGCGAAGATACCGCTTTTTACAACAAATTCATCATTTCTAAGAAAGTTTATTGTATTTTTGGGCACTTTTCTACACGTTTACAATTTTTTTCTGTATCTGTTATTTATGCACATGAATTGAACTATAACTTGCATCCATAAAGTTCAGGAAAAGTTGTATGTCAATTTTATATTGATTTTTGAATGCAAAAATCGGGCGACAACGGGGGCGTATTGGTTTTCACCCGCTCATATGAAAAATGACGCTGATAATATGGCGCCTTAATTAATAAAATACTATCCCTACAATCCCTACATAGTCGACGTACCACCTGCTCGCACTAAGCGATTCGCTTCTTCCTTCATAATGCGGACCGCCAGGGATTGGAATGCCCTGCCTCCGTCATTGTTTCCTGACAATTACAATCTGGATATCTTCAAGTCAAGAGTGAATAGGTATCTTCTAGGTCTACATACTCCATCTTCGGCTACAATGCTTACTTCGCTTTCCACCATTATACATAGAAAAAAACCAGTCAATTATACTAAGCGCCACACAAGTCGGCAGATGAAAAGTTAGCCGCAGATGACACTTCGCCGTGGTTCGGGCGGACGCCAGAGAGACGAGACGCCGGGAAACACCCGCCCCCCAACCTCATGCCTCCCGCGCGCTCCCTCAGCCCGTGCTCACTACTTCGCCACTTGCGTAGGCATTGTGCACACATGCGCAATAATTAGCGAATCGGCGAAGTGTCATCTGCGGCTAACTTCTCATCCGCCTACTTGTGTAGCGCTTAGTACGAGTATATCCTATTGGTCCAGAGGGCCCGTGACGTATGTGAAACTGCAGCTGCTCCGCCATTCGGCGCTGGCCGCTGGAGACCGCTACTCGGTGGAGCGGGTCGTCAAACACCCGCGATACGAGTTCTACGCGCCAGCGACGTACAACGACATCGCACTACTCCAGTTGGAAAGACAGTGAGTTTGTTAAACTAAAGGTGGGCACATACGGTCAGTTAAACTGATCAGTTTTTCGCGTCACTCCAACTGGGAGCTCATTCAGTTAATGAATTTAAATAATGAAATAATGCATTTTACGAAATCATTTATAATTTACTAGCTTTTACCCGCGGCTTCGCCCGCGATATAATTTAATTTATGTTTATCTTGTCAAAAAAATATGGTAACTAATACAGTAACTGCGCCACAAAATATTAGCCCCAATTCAATGTGAAACGGTACACAAATATTGTAGCAAATAATCATTTCAAACCCAAAAAACAGCCAATCTCAACTAATTTGTTTCGTCATCGTTATCATCCGCAGCTTTCTTTGACCCACTGTTGGGTATAGGCCTCTCTCTTGCAGTGCCATCTGCCTCGGCTCTTTGCCGGTCGTGGCCAGGCTCGAATGGCGGTATTGATGATATCGTCGAGATAGTCGACCCACCTTACTGCCGCGCCGCACATAGCTGAGCGCTCTCACCTATTCAAGTACCCTAGTTGACCAGCTTGGTCACCACCGTCTTTGTTGGTCAAGAAGCGCTGGTCGAATTAGTTGCCACGCCATTGTGAACGATGTCATACGCAGGGCTTTTGCAACCGCCAATATCGCAGCCGTACTCTAACCGAATGGGTTTGCGCGTGGTGATGGCAAAAGGCCTGACGGTATGAAGCTGATCCCATGGAAGTGTAGACGGCCCTTAGTATGGGACGCGACTTGCGTCGATACTTTGGAGCCGTCAGCGGAGCAGCACAAATGGCGCAAATATGCTAACCTCGGCAGTGGTTACATATTTGAGCCGTTTGAAATTGAGACATTGTGCGCGTGTTGGCCGGGAGCTCATCTTGTTTTCAAAAGTCTTTCTGAGCGTCTCGTGTACCCGCCGCGTGACCTTAATGCTTTATGCCAAGTGTTTATTTGGCTCAACGTATAAGCAGCATTGCCAAGCTGATTGGCAATGCTGCCAGCATGTTGGGCACGCTGCTAACTGGCAGTGGGCTTGAGCATTTTGAATATCTTTAGACCTTCAAGGGTCTGTGGATGATCCAATTGCTTGTTATGTAGTAGTAGTTTATGAAGTTTTACATTATAAGTCTGTATTTAGTGGTAGTTAATAAAGGCACTTGCTCTATAAAAAAATCAAGTACCTTGGACCTTGTTGTCACTGTTCAGACCTATCTCGATATCAAAATACCTTATACTTATAAATGCTTCTGTTGATTAAGATAAGGTTAGAGTGTACCCGCCCATAGGTTTCCGCCTTGTCGTGGCAGGAGAACTTAGTAGCCGAGGCCTATGGGCGGCGCGGGAATCCCAGGTAGAGCCGCTTCTCTGGGTTTTTTCTGAGACAGCTGAGAAGGCGGCGCTCGAGGTCTCCCCATTCTTTTTGGTCTTTTCCCCCTAGGCAGTTTAGAAGTTTGCACTCGAGGTTGGGCCGAATTTTGGGGTTTTTAAATATAGCAGCTTAGAGGCTGACCGGCAAGTTGCGTGCCTCATGAGGAGTGCCGCAACTGAGCCGGGCTGCACTTTTACCACTGTTCAATCCTAACCAACCCAACAGAAATTTATGTTCGTGTCAAGGTCACAACTCAGAATCAAGGTTAATAACCTTAGTGTCAAGATATTCATACTCATGCCATACTACTTTTAAAAATCAAGTCGATCCGTTTCTTCGTATATTAGCATGGATTCTCTACCATAAAGGTAGAATACAGAAATATGTTTAACCTCTAATGGTGGTATATTTAAAAATATTTTTAATGTCAGACGAAATGACAGCCCAGTATTAAACGTCATTGTAATATGTAGCATAGCAAAGGGAAAACTATTTGTCCAATTTTAATGTCAGTTATCATTGTCAATTCATACTTTATTTCATCTTCGAGGAGCTATAATGGTGGAAAGACAATTTGTCCCTTTGCTATGCTAAGCGAGACATTTATAAAAGTCTGCAGTCAATGTATGTCACCTGTCATCTAATTACGTTTTGTGAATCCATGTTAGGCTCAATCAACCCAATTATGAATGCGCCATCGTAAATTTAATAGCAACGTAAAAAGTGTTCTCTCTATCGAATGCCGAAAGTGAAAAAGAAACAGAAATAGTCTAATTAACTGTTATAATTACGATGGTGTCTTCAGGCCTTTTAGCGTCGTTGTGATAGGTGACAGTTTTGCTAACGCAAGATTTTGTCCTATCCTACGGGAATTATGCAATTTTCGGGATAAAATGTAGCCTATGTCCTTTCTCAGGCTCTAGACTATCTGTGTACCAAATTTCATTGAGATCGGTTCATTAGTTTTGGCGTGAAAGCGCGACAGACAGACAGACAGACAGATAGATAGATAGACAGACAGAGTTACTTTCGCATTTATAATATTAAAATAGTAAGGATAATATAGGTATTATCAGTATGATGATATCCAAGGACTGCTCGTCGATTTATTTGACAGATATTTGATCGACAGTTGTTTATTTTGACATTATTGCAGCGCACGCTCAGTAGCTCGCAGATGGCAGAATTTTCCTACTTACTCAACATTTATCGTTATATTTTGGACAATTCACAAAATATCTTTATAAATTGTAGCCTATGTGTTATTCTGATGTATAAGCTATATTATTACAAAGTTTCATCTCAATCCGTTCAGTAGTTTTTGCGTGAAAGAGTAACAAACATCCATACATCCATCCATCCATCCATCCATCCATCCTCACAAACTTTCGCGTTTATAATATTAGTAGGATTTGATCTATAAATGTGCCTAAAAAGAATAGGCGGCTTGCTAATCTTAGTAGGTATCCCGTGTGGTATAACGCAAGTATCATAAAGGATATTCGGCGCAAGGCTAGGTTGCATAGGGTTTGGCTAAACTCAAAATGTAGCGCGACGTACAAGTTATACTCGGGCTTGCGCTTAAATTTAAAAAACAGAATCTCTGAAGCCTACAAAGCGCATGTGGCTCAGATTGAGGAAAACTTGCAACTGCAACCCCAACACTTTTGGAAGCATGTGCATAATCTTAGGTCCAGGGGTGGGTTTGAGCCTTGTGTGTCTTACAACGGAAAAATACATAGTGGAGTGGAAGCCGCAGAAGCGTTCGCGAGCTACTTCTCCAGCGTCTTTTTAGATGACACGCCTGAGTTGAACGTCGATGCGTGTTCTGAACAAGGATATCTTGGTGGCTATGTTAGTGTGCCTGCGGTATCTCAAGCGGATGTAGAGCGCGGTTTTAATAAATTAAAAGTAAGTAGTTCACCTGGTCCCGATTGTGTACCTAGCTTTGTTTTAAAGGCAGGTAAAGAATATTTGTCACCGCCTCTGTGTCATATTCTAAATCTCTCGCTCAAACATGGAAAGTACCCAAAACAGTGGAAGTTATCCAGAGTGACCCCTATTCCCAAAAGCAGTAAAAGTACATGGGGAGAAGAATATAGACCAATAGCTATTCTCTGCGCACCGGCCAAAATATTAGAGTATATTCTGCATAAAGAGATATATAGACAAGTAAGACATCAGATAGGTGAAGCGCAGCATGGTTTCAGGGCAGGCCGCTCTGTTAATACAAACCTACTGTGTCTTGTTGATTATATCTCTAGTGCTATGGATAGGGGTTCTCAGGTTGATGTCATCTACTTTGACTATCAGAAGGCTTTTGACAAAATAGATAACGACATATTACTCCGCGAACTCTGTGACATAGGTTTTTGTCCGGGATTACTCCGCTTTTTTGTTGATCTTATGAAGGATCGACGTCATTACGTTAAGCATGGCACATATGAGTCCAACTCGTACCCTACAAGATCCGACGTAATTCAGAGTTCCGTTTCTGGTCCTTTGCTTTTCCAAATCATGCTTCATAAAATAACGAAAGTTTTGACTAATGCCAAATGTTTATTGTATGCTGACGATCTCAAGCTCTATGTGGAGATAAATTCTCTTCAGGACTGTATTAGATTGCAAGATGACATCAATAATATATTTCAATGGAGTATGACAAATAGAATGACATTTAATATTAGTAAATGCAATATAATGACTTTTAACCGGAAAAAGAAACCTATTCATTTTGACTACAGGCTGAACAATTTTCCTGTTAATAGATGTGCCGTTAAAGATTTGGGGGTGAAGTTCGACCGGGAGTTAACTTTCCATGACCACATTACCGATCTCGCAAAAGAAGGCTTTCGTCGTTTGGGATTTGTCCTTCGTAACGCTCGAGACTTTCAAAACCCGCAGGTTGTTATAACGTTGTACAACTCACTGGTAAGAAGCAAACTCGAGTCGGCTGCATGTGTGTGGAATCCGCATCACGTGAAATATGCGAGTATGCTCGAGAAGGTTCAAAAAGCCTTCTTGAGATCGCTCTACAAGAAGGTCTACGGATATTATCCGTACATGTATCCAACCAAGTTCTTGCTCGGCCAACTTGGTTACTACTCGCTGGAGGTGAGGCGCATGGTCGACCAGCTCACTATGTGCTGTAAAGTGCTCAGGAGGATGGTCGACTCTACGGATCTACATAACATCCTATGCTCATTGTTTGTGCCAGATGAGCCCGGGGTGCCAACGGACCTGTTTTATGTAGATAGCAGCCGCACCGTGGCGCGTGCTATGTCGCCTCTACTGCGGTCTCGTCGTCACCTCAACGCACTCCGTGCTTCCAACGCCGAAATAGATATATTAGTTGACGACTGGAAGCATGTTGTGGCATCGCTTCTAGTATACTGCGAATCCATATCGGATCAGTGGGCTGGACGCGATGTGACAGATGCGGACAGTAGCTTGATTTCTTGACATTTTGTATTGACATTTTCTGATCTATTTTCATTATCATTTATTATTTCTTGACATTATGTATAATTAGATATTAAGTGAGCTATAATGTAATTGGTTTTGCCGTGTTATAAGCTCAATAAATGAATTTTAATTTAATTTAATTTTAATTTAATGAAAAGGTGGGAATTGGTGGTTTCATATTTGAAGACAGTGGAGCCATGATATTCCTTCGATATCTTGTGTTAAGTGTTTCAATTTTTCATGAGAAATTATTGGAACTAAAGTTGTTTGAAATTTGATTTTCCACAACTTTGATTACCATCAACTTTTTCCAGGATCGATATTTTTTTTTATAAGTTAGTGGTTCCATTTTGTTTCTTCCATACTTGTGTTATTTCAATATTTCATGAGAAATTATCGGAACCAAAAATGTTTAAAATTTGATTTCCTACAACTTTGATTCTCATCAACTTTTTCTAGGATCGATATTTTTTTTGATAAGACGGTGGTGCCTTATTGTTTACAATGGCACCACTGTCATATTCGAAAAATATCGATCCTACAAAAGTTGATGTGAATTAAAGTTGAAGTAAATCAAATTCCAAACAACTTTTGTTCAGATATTTTTTTTTATAAAAAATTGAAATTACGTGAGTTACTGAAGATTCAATTAATCATCGAAGTGGTACAAACATGCAAACCATCGCAGTACCTATCGGCGATAGTTGACTACATTAGGACCCCGCTGCAATTATTTGATGAACTGATGCGACTCATTTCATCATGTGTGCCCAGCTTCTGGTAGTGGTTTATACATGAAGCCACCAATTCCCACCTTTTAATTTACTGAATGAGCCCCAATTGGAGTGACGCGAAAAACTGATCGGTTGAACTGACCGTGTATGCCCACCTTAACACACAAGTCGGCGGATGAGAAGTTAGCTATAGATGACACTTCGCCGTGATCACAGGTGGGATGTTTGTCCAGATATCACGCAGGATCTAGAAGTCTTATTGCAAAAATCGTTCTATATTGATTAGACTCTAATCAATATTGATTAGAATCTTATCAATATAGACTCTAATCAATATTGATTAGAGTCTAATCAATATTGATTAGAGTCTAATCAAGTCTTTGACTGCCTCGGTGGCTCAGTGGTTAGTAAGTAACCCTACCTACTGGGTTCGATCCCCACCCAGGGCAATTATTTATGTGATGAACATAGGTGTTTGCTCTGTGTCTGGGTGTTATTTAGTTACTATCTATATATGTATGTATTTAAAAATAAGAATAATTTATTACGTGACCAAAATGTTGTTCCTTAAGCTAATTTTACTTAAATAAACTAGATCATTATTTATTACTTAAGATATTTAAATACATGCATTAAAAATTAAAATTTATTGTTGATTAAAAGAATTAAAATTAAATCGAATTGGGTACATGTTTTAGGGTTAATTATGAGAGATTTTATATTTAAATCGTATTTAATCGTATTTAGGTAGTTGTGAAGCACTAGCTTCCACGGTAGGATTCCCTGTGTTTGTGGAAGCTAGTTCTCTTCAGGGATGATTTGAAACAGAGGGTTAGTAGGAGTGAATGTTTAATAGTGTAATTGCTGGTGAGTTGTATGATCACAACAATAATTATTATATAATAGTTCGTGTCAACGTTTTCAGTAATGACATTTGTTAAATTAATTTAAAGGAATAGGTACTAGTTTGTAGGGCGAAGCATTTCTTCGGTGCTTTTATAACTGAGTGTAAGAAGGTATTTTTTAATTTTGTTTTAACATTTGTATGCAGTGTCATTAACTATATTCAGCTCTTTGTTTAGTTGGGCATAGATAAAGCTTCCAAGAAAGTTATAACATTTAAAAAAAATATGTATATGTAGTCAGTCTCTAGCAGCCATATCTCAAGCTTTGCTTAGTTTGGGGTCAGAGGCCGTGTGTAAGATGTCCCCTAATATTTATTTATTATTAATATAAACTCTAATCATTCTTATATTGATTAGATCAGATATTGATTAGAGTCATATCAATATATCCTATCATTAATTCTATATAGAATTACGGTATCGCTCAAGTTAAGAG
Source organism: Hypomecis punctinalis (assembly GCA_949316475.1). Taxonomy (NCBI): domain Eukaryota; kingdom Metazoa; phylum Arthropoda; class Insecta; order Lepidoptera; family Geometridae; genus Hypomecis; species Hypomecis punctinalis. Next base: position 13,065,951 of record OX438822.1, read on the forward strand.
TCACCGTAAGTTTTATCAAAGTCGGTTAGCAGTTTTCAGGATTGAACTTTTTTTATTTTTAAAATATTTTTAGCGTTTCAACAACGCTGTCACACTTCTCGCGTTGAGGTAGACAGCTCATTTGCGCACTATTAACAGTTTCAGTCAATTCTGTTGGCATCAAATAAACTTCCTTGTCGCTAGAATCACTTATTTTAGATTTTTCACTTGCTTTCAAGTTTCTTATTTTAACATAAGGTTTTGAACATTACGACATACCTACATGGAAAGAAAATGACGCGCGCAAAGCAAATTAAAAATGTACAGCAAGAAGGTTCCGAGTCTATGTTTTGAACAAATTAAAATAGGTTGTATGATAAAATCGGCACCATGGAGGTAGGAGTAAATAGGTTTAATAATATTTTGTATTCACAAACATAGTGCACACGGTGTTCTTAATTCAATTTTACTTTACCCTCTAGCGGATAAAACGGCTTTTGCACCCAGATTTCGAAGAGCAAAAATATTCTTTCCTAGATGGGGGGATGAAAATATTTATTATTAAATTCTAATCTTTGTTTTTAAGAAATTTGTGGCCATCTTTTTTCTTCAGACAGAGTAACACGACTAAAGTTAAAGGAAGTTCAATTTATTAACGGAAGTTAACAAAAGCGTTAACATTTTTTGAAGTTAACTTAAAAGAAAAAAAATCCGTTAAGTTGATTGTAAACTTCGTTAATTAATGAACGGTTTAACGAATTAATGCCCACCTTTGGCCGTGATTCGCTAACTATGCCGACTGTGCGTGGCGTAGTGTTGAGCACGGGCGGCGTAGGGAGCGCGCGGGAGGCATGAGGTTGGCGGGCGGATGTGCCCCGAAGTCTCGTCTCTCTGGCTCCCGCGCATACCTATATTTCTGCTTTTGCGCAGCGCTCTGCGCATAACTTCCTATCCGCCGACTTGTGTGGCGCTAAGTATATCACCTTCCTGAACAGTTGATTGATTTACCATAGTAAGATGTTCTGTGCGCAGTTGACGAAGAGACGAGCAAGCGAGAGTTTTTATGAGATTGACAAATTCTTGAGGAAAGAATTGTGTCGCATGCATATTTATAGGCTTTATTTTTTTTCTATTTTATTATTATAACTCTTGTTCAGGCGCTAGGACGGAATTTCGGTTAGTACAGCCGCCTCACAACCAATGGTTAGGTTCGTGCGACGCCTGACTAACCCACCGACGCAACCGTGGAAGTCCACTACCGTCGCCGTAACGCCTGGCTATACTGTGATAGCAAGCGAAGCTAGGACATGGATTATTCCATCGGCCGTTCGGTCGTCGCGGGGACCTACTCTGTACTCCTACCTCCCTAATATTCCCTACGTGTCCCTACCTCCCTAACGTCCCTAACCTACCATATGAAGTTAATATATACTTGTATAGATAGGTACGGGATACCTGGACCGTGAGACCTATCGGCACCAGGCGGAGTGGGAAGGAATAAAGGATAGGCACGATTATTCCACTGCCGTGACTCAGACTCAAGCCACGATCACAGAAGGTGACGGTACTAGGTAGCTCTTGCCACAGTGGAAGGAACAGGTATAGGTAACCCGCCCGCCCAGCGGAACATATGCTGGATACGGCGTCGTCCCCTGCGCTGCAGGCCTGTGGATGGGCTCCGTCTGGATCCTCGAAGGTCCGACGGCCGGTCGCCTAGACGACCTGACTGCTGGCGATGGTGGACCCTTGACTCCGGGTGCAGCCGCCCGAAGGCACTCGCCACTGCACCCCTCTAGACTACGAGTGCAGCCGCCCGAAGGTACTCGCCACTGCACCCCTCTTGTTGTGAATCAAACAACCGTTAGATTGTGATTGATTTTATTACATGCTTAACTACTATTTATACAACAGTCTCTTACATCTTATTGGTCTTGGAGTATGCCTAATTTGATGACCGTGCATATTTGTGTGCCGATGCCTCGCCTAGATGGTTGACGATGAATCTGGGTCGCGACTCTGCAGATTCCGCCGGCTGACGCTATCCGCTATACGGCCCAGTATCGACACGCTGAGCTAAGCATGTTCTTTATGGACATCTCTTTTTTATGTTAATGTAAAAATGACATTACCAAATGTTGTAAAATTATTTTTAAATGTACCTATGATTATGATATTGAATGAGAATATATGGAACATAATTCTTCGAATATACGAAGTTAATTATTCACTCTGATCGTCGACTGTAATATAAAAACGCGCTAAAATAACTATCTTCTTGTGTGTGATATATACCTTGGTACATTACGTGGTAGGTATATATGCAAAGAAAGAAAATCACAGAGATACCAGAGGGATAATGTGGTCAACCGAGAAAATCACAGAGGTACCAGAAGGATAATGTGGTCAACCGAGAAAATCACAGAGATACCAGAGGGATTAATGTGGTCAACCGAGAAAATCACAGAGATACCAGAGGGATAATGTGGTCAACCGAGAAAATCACAGAGATACCAGAAGGATTAATGTGGTCAACCGAGAAAATCACAGAGATACCAGAGGGATAATGTGGTCAACCGAGAAAATCACAAAGATACCAGAGAGATAATGTAGTCAACCAAACCAAAGAAAAAATAACAGAGATATCAGAGGGATAAGATAATGTAGTCAACCGAGAAAATAACAGAGATACCAGAGGGATAATGTGGTCAACAAAGAAAATCACAGAGATACTAGAGGAATAATGTGGTCAACCGAGAAAATAACAGAGATACCAGAGGGATCATGTGGTCAACCGTGAAAATCACAGAGATACCAGAAGGATAATGTGGTCAACCGAGAAAATCACAGAGGTACCAGAGGGATTAATGTGGTCAACCGAGAAAATCACAGAGATACCAGAAGGATAATGTGGTCAACCGAGAAAATCACAGAGATACCAGAAGGATAATGTGGTCAACCGAGAAAATCACAGAGATACCAGAGGGATTAATGTGGCCGATCGAGAAATGAAAGAAAGAGATGCATTGATTTGAAATGGCATGAGTTAGAAAGAGACATGAAAAATGTCTCGATTCAGTAGCCGTGTTTTTGTCCCGATAGTGTCAAATTCTTATCAAATTCCAATACATATATTTGACAGTTGACAACTAGTAACTTGAGAATTGCCTCAAGCGACAACAGCGCCATCTCTCTTGTTGTAATAGCTCTGTGCCAAAAATCAATGGTTTGTGTCAACGACATGTTCGCTAAGATATTGAGGGTTGAGTCAACCCAATTAACCTCATTATTATTGAATTTAATGGTACCAATAAAACGACAAATCAAATGTAATACCTTCCCTAACCAAGATCTCTCTTGATGACTATATTTTTTTTTCATAATCGTCTTCATATAAAGGAATTTCATATTTTCGGATCTTTTGATATAGCTTGTAAAATATGGCGGCGTGATGGCGGCCTTGAACACATCAACTTAGAAAATACGAAATTCCTTTGTAATTAAGCATTAAATACCGTTGTTTTTTCTGTGATTTGTTTGCCGTTTTTAAAGCATTTTTTGGGGTACTGTACAAAGTCTGAGCCCACTTTGCAAGAACTTCTTTGTGCACGCAAGTTAAAGTGGTTTAATTCCGGGTCCCTAGGGTGCTGCTGGACGAGTTCACAGTCCCTGCGTGTATCCACACCGGCACTTTGCTACCGGATTCACGCGCCCTTATCGCGGGCTGGAGCTTCTTTCCAAATGCTCGCTCTCCAGACACTATACAGAAGGTAACTTTAAGATCCCTTTAGGCCTTTACAACTAGTTCAATCTAGGCGTAAAATCGACAAAAAATTGACGCGAAACCCATTTTGGTGAAAAAATACTGATTTTTTTTATAATGCGATCGTCTTTTAAATTAAACTATTGACGCCATCCATGAAAATATGAGACTTATCATTCGGGCCATGGCACTCATCGGAGACCCCAACTTTACTGTACTCAAGGCACCGTTAGCCTTCGAATATCCGCATCGGCGGATGTCAATAAATATGCATCCTCAACATCCCTGGTCCATATATTATACATGGTGGTGTCCCAGCATTTCCGCTATGTCGTTGAGTCTGGGACATACTGGGAAATACAGGTATTTAAATTTGAAATTTGAATTATTTAGGTGGTGGTCAAAAAGGTCGAGATCGAGGTGTGTGAGGCGGAGTATGGTCCGTATGAAGGAATGAAGGACCACGCCGTGAACCGAACCACGCACCTCTGCTACCAAGACGGTGCTTGCCATGTAAAGGTTTTTTTTAACACATATTCAAGGTTATTTCTAATTAATTAGCATCCTTCTAGGAGTTTGTTCTGTACATCAAAACTAACAACTTTTGTTCAACGACTTTTATCAAATCTTAAAAATACAGCTGTTCCATAGAAAAATATCGTTCATCCTCAACAAAATGTATGGAACAGTTTTTTTAGTTTAGTTAAGAAGACTTTCTTAACTAAAAGGGCGACTGCCCTTGTACCATCTCCAAGTTATGAAAAATAATGTTAAAATATTAATAGCATTAATTTGATTCTATCGCAAAAAACGGTCGTTAACTATAAATAATAATTTTATTTCAGGGTGAAGCCGGAACTCCCCTTCTTGTCAAGAACAGTGAGGTTTGTATCGAAAAACTTTAATGATAGAGATATTTGTGTTTTCAAATTTTAAGTGTAGTATTCAAATTCGTCCAGAGATTGCTTCGAAACTATCTATATTTTCTTCGAGATATTTTTTGAGGAGGAAACCCACCCCAAATAGACCTTTGGTTTCACCAAAATAGCAAAATATAAGATCTTCATCTTCTATTATATTATATCCCGGTTTTCTAATCTCTGCTAAGCGGATAATATCGGATTGCGTGTTGAAATTCTAATAGCCTTTCATTGATTGAGCAATGTACATATAGTGGGTGGAGTAGAGGGTATGGTCGGTGACCCCCTCGGTGACCGGCCGTGTTGGGGGCTGTGGAGAGGCCGCTGTTTCATGTCACTGGTACATTTGTTGGCTTTCAAAGGTTTGATACAAGAGAAGTGTCTTTCTTCCACTTATATCTCTATTTTTTATTATCAAATAAGCGTCCATTTTATTTTTCTTTAGAGGATTTTTGGGATTAGGCATTTTTTCGCAGCCGGATACTAGTTCTGTTTGAGCTGATACTGATGAATTTCTCTTATGTCGCCCTAAATTTTGCTGATCTTGTATTATTTTTCTTCCTGATATTATTATTATCTTGTTATACTTTATGTAAGCTCTATTTCCCTTCTCTCTTTCTTGTTGAAGCTGTACAGTATGCTTTTTTCTTTCTTCAAGGACCTCTGGAGGAAAATCTTCTTTAATGTAGTAGGACGTATTCTGTAGAATATTCTTATTCTAGATTAGCTCTAATTTCTTGCTCATTGTGGTTAGGGTTAGAATAACAGGTCTTATTTTTTCCGACTTTTTTCCAAGACGTGTAACATATTCTACCTCAGTTTGCGGACAATTCACTTCCATATTTCTATTTATTATTTCTAAGATATTTTCTGTCTCTTCTACTCCAAAAAATCGCAGATTCTTTCTTCTCGATGCCCTTTCAAGCCTTTGGATTCTTAGTTCTTGTTGTTTTTCTAACTGTTGTTGCCTGGATTCCAGTATAGTAAATTTTTCATAAATTTTTTTATTTATACTTTTTGGGATAGTTTCTTTCATTTCTTTTAACTCTTTAGCGTGTTCTTCGAATTTTTTTTGTAGTAGTTTGAACATCTCTGTTACCTGTTCCATTTTCTGTACTTCCGGGCTATAACACTCACGCGGATAAGCGAACGAAAAAACCCAAAGTGTTTGGTCGCTTGGTTCATGTGATAGCACAATCAGCGCCCTCTTGCGTTTTGTAGTGAAAATACTGAATTGTAGCCTGTTGCAGCTCGTTGGAATGTTTTTGATATACTCGTAGCACGATTTACCAGATCGTGATTTAGATGTTTTACGTGATATAAATAGCGCATACTGTATAGATATGATTTAGTATTTAAGCTGTTATTATTCATTAATAAATTACACATTGATAGAGAGAGACTCTAGTATCTTACTGTCTTCCTATCGCCACCTGGCAAATTAGTGACCCCGAGTGGCCCGAGTGCAACGTCTTAGTTTGGGGTCCCACTATCATACCGGCAAAGTGGTGACCCCCGACCCGACGTGATACGCACTTTGCCTGTATGGCAATGGGACTATAAATGAGAGACAAGATGGTATAACTCTGATTTATTATTTAACAGAAACAACTTATATACTAAATGCCTATCAGTAACGCGCCCTATCTTTGTCACGTACACTCTACAATCTATTGCTGCTACATAGCCTATGTATTATTCTGATGTATAAGCATTATTATTACAAAGTTTCATCTCAATCCGTTCAGTACAGGGCAGGACCGTGAGTTTTGGTTACCTTTAGTTTGAGACCTGGGCTAAAACTACTTAGGGGCCCACCTAATTACTCAAAAAATGTAGGATAGGAAGAAAGAGACAGAATCTAAGCGGGAAACACCGAACCACGATCGAGAACGAATGAATGTGTAATGGCAATGGTTGCCGAACATTTTGACTGTCAGTGAAGGGTGGATTCATTCATTGATTCAGGGGGTCACCAAGTTGTAGGTATTAATTAGTTGACGGAAATTACGCGACCCTCGAAGACCGCGAAACTTTTTTTTTACGTTTTGTCAGTAAGTACCACTGATCAGCAGCAGTCTGGAGATGCGAATGTGAAACCAGAAAATATGTTTATTAATATGTATCTAAACAGCAATTTGCATCAGCTTGTAAACACTCCTACACGTTACCAATTAAACCAGGCACCTTCCTTATTGGATCTTATTATGGTCAATGATGAAACACTAATTACGGAAGTAGTCCATAAACCACCCATAGGAAAAAGTGACCATTGTGTCTTAGACTTTACTATTCAGTGTCTAATGCAAAAGCAAAGGACATCACCCAAATTTAGGCGGAACTACCAGTGCATAAATTATGACAGTTACAATTCTGATTTGTTTAAGACCTTACAAGCGGTAAGCGAGACTGATGATCCTGAACAATTATGGGATGGTATCTTGAGTGCTATTAATGTTACTACAAACGAACATGCGCCTTTACGGCAAGTAAGATGTAAACCATTAAATAATAAACCATGGATTGATGACAGTGTTCTTGAGTTAATTTCGGAAAAGAAAATCTTATGGGACAGGTACAGAATATCTAAGGATGAAGAGGATTATAAGAAGTTTCGTGAGGTAAATAATAGGTGTGTTGCCTTGTCCAGGAAGCAGAGGAGTGCTTATGAGGTCAGAATCCTTGACTATGGTGATAAGGCTTTTTATTCATACCTGCGACGCTGTACTACCTCTACTGTCAGTATTCCACCAGCAATTAGAAACCATAATGGAGACTTAGTAACTAAACCATGTGATATTGCTGAGGTTTTTGCAGTTGAGTTCGAAAAAGCATATTCAGTAGAACCAGCACTTAATCAAAACATTATGACTATTGCAGCTCCCCGTGTAGAGGAAAGTGTGTGACATTTCTTTCACTGAAAGTGATGTAAAGAAAGTAATTGCGAACTTGAATATCGAGTCGTCCCCCGGGCCAGATCAACTTCCAGTCTGCATACTTAAAAATTGTGTTAATACTATTGCTCCAGTCTTAGCAGAATTAATGAACACTTCCTTTGAAGCTGGGTGCTTGCCTCAAGACTGGAAGCATGCGATAGTGACTCCAATTTTTAAGAAAGGTGACAAAACTAAACCGGAAAACTTCCGGCCCATTAGTCTCACTAGCATTGTGGTGAAGATTATGGAAAGGATCATAAGTGAGAGAGTAGACAATTTTTAAATAGAAATTGTGTGATCTCAGCAAAACAACATGGTTTTATTGAAAAAAGGTCAACTGTCACTAACTTATTGACATGTGTTCATGCCTGGAGTGTACAAGTTGACAAGAAAGAACCTGTTGATACAGCATACCTCGATTTTGAACGTGCATTTGACAAAGTACCTCATCAGCGCTTGTTGTTTAAGCTAGAACATCATGGGTTGCGTGGTAAGTTGCTTCAGTGGTACCGGAGCTTCTTATCGGGTAGAACATTTCAGGTTCGAGTGGGAAACTCACTATCGGAACGGAAAATGGTTTCCAGCGGTGTCCCCCAGGGTTCTGTGTCCGCTCCTCAGCTGTTTGGAATCTTCATAACTGATCTGATAGAGCTCATAGAATGTCAGTCAGCTTTTTTCGCAGATGATGGGAAGTTTTTTGCTAATGCATTGATAAAGTCTGGAGAACTTCAAGAAGATCTGGACCGCATTCAGAACTGGACCAGGGACTGGATTATAAAGTTGAATACTACCAAATGTAGTGTGTTACATCTTGGTAGAACCAACCCTAGAGCGACATACACACTTGATGGAGTAGCTTTAGCATCGGTAGGCCAACAGAGGGATTTGGGAGTCATCATTACTGAAGATTTAAAATGGGAAGAGCATATATCTATGATAGTTAAACGGGCTAACTCATTTATTTATATCATACGTAAGTCCTTTCAGACAGTAACAATGGATGTTTTTATTAAGATTTACAAAACCTATATAAGGCCTCTGCTAGAGTATGGGTTCCAGGTGTGGAGTCCTTACTTTAAGAAGGATATTGATTTGCTTGAAAGTGCACAAAGAAAAGCCACCAGGATTCCATATGCTCTGCGCCGCAAAACTTATGAAGATAGGCTAAAAGCTCTTCGTCTCACGACCCTCGAAGAACGTCGAATGCGTGGAGACCTAATTGAGACCTTCAAGATTCTCAATGGCTTTTATAATCTTCCGCATATTCACGAAATGTTCACCTTAAACGAAAATATGCGGGATAGCAGACGCCATAAATTTATCTTGCAGCCTACACCATCACAAACCAACACTGCACACCACATCCTATGCAATAGAGTTGTCTACAACTGGAATAGGTTGCCTGAGAATGTAATCTCAGCAAGAACTATAAACACATTTAAGAATAGACTAGACCTTTGGATAAAGAAGGAAAAAAATTCTTTAACAGATAAATACTAATTTTATTTGATTCTGCTTGATATAGGCACATCAGTATACACTGCTCGCCTATAAACAAATAAATAAATAAATAAATAAGTTGTCAGTTTTGTCAGCGATCACCGAAATTAAGCAACGTTCCGCACGGTCAGTATTTGGATGGGTGACCGCGGGTGGCATTTTCCAACTGAGCGCTACCGTGGCTCGGATGACACGTTAAATTGTAGGTCCCGGTTGTTTTAACCGTTTAGCCATGTCAGAGGCCTTCAGGCAGCTTCAAAACTCTGACACCAGGGCTAGCCACCCGGCCTATACGAACTTACTTACTTAGTAAGTTGTTTCGATCCAAGATTTTATTTTTTTAGTTTTGTTCAAAATTTATTAATAAGGCATAAGGAAACTAGACTGTGGCACCAGTATTATGCGCGAGCGCAAAATTTTAAGTTTTTTCAGTAATTTTAAAAGACTAATGAAAAAAAAACGGACATGTGCGAGTCAGGCTCGCACACCGAATGTTCCGTACAAATCCAGAAAATTTTACAAAATTGGGAAGTAAGTTATTAAAATCTCTATACTAAAAACATCAAACATCGACAAAAAAGTTTTTTTTTCACTATTCTCGTCATGTATCGAATATATTACACATTGATAATATAATTAAAAACCTGTTTAAGCATGTCTTATTGAAGCTCTTTATATGATACCTACTTAACATGATACGATTTACTCACTTTGAATTTTGAACCCATATTTTGTGAATCTAAGCCCTATTTTTTTGTGATTTAGTATAAAATATACAATTTTCAGATTTATTCCTATATGTGCACTCTGAGACAATGCTTTTCGTCAAATTTCATAGTTCTATGTCAACGGGATGTACCCTGTAGGTTTTGATTTTTGTGAGTCTCGAAATTTGCGGTTTTTTATGACATAAACGGCTCTAACTTTTTTATACGATAACTGAGAAGTTTTTCTTTTTCACAACTGCAAGAAACCATAGATATACGTATATAATTTAAATTTCAACTCGATATCTTTACGCGTTCCCGAGATAAAGAGTCTTGACATACGGACAAACGGACAAAAAAGTGATCCTATGAGGGTTCCGTTTTTTCCTTTTGAGGTACGGAACCCTAATAAGCAGATCAATCCATTGCTATGCTAATTTCAAAAGAATTATGAGATGAACAGCCCTCTGCAGTGCATTCGATCGCGAAAAAACATTGGTTTATTTTTTGTAGTTTTTTCAGTAACTTCAAAACTGATAATAGAAGCAAAGGAAAGCACTCTACCGCTATAAATGCGTGTATATACAGAGCACAAAAATGTGACGTTTTTTAATTAATTTAAAAAAGGTAATAATTATGAGCAGACCAGCATATATTTTACTATATTTTGCGGGTTAATAACTAGAATAGCGTAAGAGCAAAATTAATTCTTTAGAGGAGAGCCTAAAAACAACTCAAATTTAAGCTTTGTATATCGGCTACAGAATAGTGTAGCCTGTTGGGCAATCTTTAGCATTTTTATTTTAATAAAAAATGTTTTTGAGAAATGGTTGACATACGTCATTTTGGCTGTTAAGCCAGAAACATTCTATCGGATGCGACTGACAGCCGCGACTTAGCAATGTGCACAGTCTTAAAACATCCGGTGTGCCAGATCGCTCTCGGACGTCCGAACGCTCAAGGTCGTCCGAAAGTGACGTCCGCGACTTATGTCCGATAGTGTGCACGGACCAGTGTACTTTCATAGTCTAGATACCTATCAGTCGCGGCTGTCAGTCGCGGCTGTCAGTCGCGTCCGTAAGCCGCGTCAGATAGTATGTTTCCAGCTTTACACACATTTAATAATGTATGTATTGCAAGAGAACTTCCGTTAAATGACCTTAAATAACGGTACTTTACGCTTATTTGGCACGGAAACTTAGGCTTTATAATCAAATATTCTGTGTAGAAAACGTATGGCAAAATTACATTCAAAACATTTTTGGGGTCCTATATTTGACAAAATAATGGCAAGATTATTGTAACTAGAAACCTTAGAGCAAATAATTTGTTTGCTCTGAGGTTATATTGAGTTGGTTGAGGTTGTGAGGTATGTTTTTGAAACAAAAATCATTTTTGATACGTTATTTTTGTAATAAGCACACACGTTTTTTTGGCACATAAAATGTGAGGATTTAAGAAGCGAATGGTTTTTTTTTATTTTTATCCTTTATTATCATGTCCTTCGGGCGGGACTAATCGCGCACTAAAATTACGATATAATTATATACCATATCATCCCGACGTTTTCACCGAGTTGCATCGATCGTACTCACGGGTAGACTAATAATGTGATCAAATCGCGAAAGTTTAAAAACAGCTTTTTCCCTTTAGTTCTTGACCCGCGATTTTTAGTAACTTTGAAATTTAAAAAAGCAGTGCAGTGCACTGTTCTTTTTCTTTCGCAGTGAACTAAAAAAAATTTGATCAGCGATGAAACTATCGGCAAGATCCTATGGAAAAAGTTTAATGTATATGCCCTTGGTCAATCTGTTAAATGGGCTGCGCAACTCCTCATACTTCCGGCATTTATTCAAAATGACCAATTTTCTCGATACTCGACGTTATGTCACTTAATTCGTGCTTGCAACCGAGCACTTTGGCATCGCGACGCGATGTAGTTGGCTTGCAGCCTTAGGACTAACTGAAAAGCCTGCCCACTACATGGCTTGGGCAAGGTTTTGGCTCGGGCACTTTTTTGCACGATTGTGGCTCTTTAGATATTTGCTCGAAGATTTATTTTATTTTTCAGACTTCGTGTATGTATACGATAATAGGCGTGCTGTCGTTCGGCAAGCGGTGTAATCAAACAGCGCCCTACCCTCCTGACGTGTTCACCCAAGTAGCGCCGTATCTAGAGTGGATCGAGAACATCGTGTGGCCACGTAATGTGGATGATCCGCGCCGAATATGGGCGTGATACTAAAGTTTACGCACATAAAAAGCGTCGCGGTTGAGGTCGGCCGAGTGCCATTTTACTAATTTTGTCACGTTGGCAACACTGTTCTGTCATTGCTAGTACAACTAAAAGTGTTTGATACTTGGTAGACACCAATTCGGTTTTCATCAGTACTCGCGTCTACCAAGTAGTCGGTACCTTGGCTGCTGATTCAAATCTTATTGTTAGTCCGCCGTAACGCCACGACGGTTCCCTTTTTGCGGACACTCTAGTGTTACTCGAATCAGAATAAAAAAAACCGGACAAGTGCGAGTCAGGCTCGCACATCGAGGGTTCCGTGCAAGTCCAGAAAATTTCACAAAATTGGGAAGTAAGTTGTTAGAATCTCTACACGTTACATGATACGATTTACTCACTTTGAATTTTGAACCCATATTTTGTGAATATTGAGGCCCTATTTTTTTGTTTTTTCAATAAAAATATACAGTTTTCAGATTTATTCCTATATGTGTACTCTAAGACAATGGTTCTCGCCAAATTTCATAGTTCTATGTCAACGGGAAAAACCCTGTAGGTTTTGATTTTTGAGAGAGTCGTAAAAAACCGCATACGGTTTTTTACGATATAAACGGCTCTAACTTTTTTAAACGATAACTGAGAAGTTTTTCTTTTACACTACTGCAAGATACCATAGATATACGTATACAGTTTAAATTTCAACTCGATATCTTTACGCGTTCCCGAGATAAAGAGTCTTGACATACACACAGACGGACATACGGACAACAAAGTGATCCTATAAGGGTTCCATTTTTTCCGTTTGAGGTACGGAACCCTAAAAATATAACTACTGGAATCCAGAATCCTAACACGAGTGCCAGTTGAAGATACAAAAAATGTACGAAATTTTTGGCCGTCAATTGTCATATTAGACAATTATGTATGAAAGATCTTGCAAAATGGGACCAGACTATGTACAGTAGCTCAATTAGTCCATTAAAATATGGTAAATAAATGCGCAGAGTAAAACCATCGGTTTGAATGCTTCATTTGAATGGAATTTCATATTTTTTAATGCGATTCTTGTTCAAGGCCGCCATCACGCCGCCATATTTTACAAGCAATGTTAAAGCTAGTAAGATCCGAAAATATAAAATTCCTTTAAATGAAGATTGTTATGAAAGAAAGTAACAAGGAAAATCATTTTCTTAAACAAATAAAACAAATAATTAAATACTGTAGCTGTACAAGGTAATGGGCCCAAGATATATTTTTGCATTATCTATTTTTTGGCCGTCAACATTAAGTACCTAACCAAAAGGAGTCGGTCGACACGCCTAAGCACCGAAGTCTGCCAAGTCAGTGGTGGGTGAAGAAACGCACACAAACCAAAATATAAGCAAGTTTACACGCACACAAATGTACTTAACTAACACTAGCTGAAAATGAACGCAACACAAGCGCAACCGGACCGATATATTTTTATAAAGAGCATGACCGCCGGTCGCGTACTTTTGGCAGAGGGGTATGCTTTGCTGTGTCAAAAGGAGTCCTATTGGTTAGGTCTTTAGGTCAATAGGCTATTTGACTAGTTTTTGGAAATCGTTTTAAATTATTCGTTAGTACAAAATAAGCACACTACATTTATATTTCCAATGAAAATCAACTGTTAAAGAATAGATCTGATATTCAAGATCACGGCAAAACGACATTCTGTAATGGCACTGGTCTGTGACGTCACACATTAGTAAATAACGTTAGTACTACTAAATACGCTAGTTCACACCTAAAAATTGACAAAAAATACTTTAAAAGTAACATAAAGGTCCAAATATCTTACTCCGAAAACACAAACTACACAAACAGTAGTCAATCGAGAAATTCTCATATACTAGCAAGTGACGTCACCAGCGTTGCCACACGTATTAGAGCGTTTTCGTCACAGATAAAATATCGTATTTTATTTCGTGCAATTTGCGAAAAGTATATGTATTTTAGTTTAAATAAAGTGAAATATATATTTTTCAGGCTAATCATATATCTATAAGGATTACCACAGTCAATAGTATATTTTCAATGTTGTCAAATAGCCTATTGTTGATATTGTCAAAATATGAGTATTGAAATTTGATGTTCCTATACTCTATAAAATTTAACTTGATCTCTGCGACAGTTAAAAATATTTAGAGTTGAGATAGTGGTGGAAAAAATCAATTTTTAAACAATGTTGTAATGAAATCGAATTAGTAGTTGAAGGTCAGAAATTGGATTTTATTTAGTTACTATTATTTAAGATCAAGTATGTACACATGTAAATAATGTTATGATATTAATTAAGTACTCATAATAATGTAACGATAGTATTTATCGACTTTTTTCACTATTATCGATGCTTATGTAATATATAATTGGGTTTAATTTAATTACACGTGTAAAAAATATTATGATATTTAAAATATACAATAAAATTAATGATAAATTAAGTTTTATTTAAAATATCGTTAGTATAAACTATCAATATGTTAAATAAAACTCTATTTAAAACTCTGTGGTCACGATCATTCGTCGCCCATCTCTAATCGACATGCCCATAAAGTATGACAGTGACAGGTACTGTCTGTACTATTAAGACATTCAGGACTTCATAGGCGTGATTTTTCTGACAGCTGTCGCAGAGATCAAGTTAAATTTTATAGAGTATAGATGCTAAGTCTGACCTCATCCATCGAATCGAGATTATCTTTCATAAAAAGAAAGAGATGTATTAAATTAATGCATCTTTTTCAGTTTATCTTGATCAACCAAATAATCCCTCTGGGATCTCTGTGACTCGGAACAATAAATGTTTAAAAACTGATTTTGATTTTTATTCCATTCTATCTATCTATCAGCCGTAGGATGTCCACTGCTGGACATAGGCCTCCCCCATGGATTTCCAATAAGGCCGGTTGGAAGCGGCCTGCATCCAGCACGTTCCTGCGATTTTTATTATATCGTCAGTCCACCTAGTCGGTGGACGTCCTACGCTGCGCTTGCTGGTCCGTGGTCTCCATTCGAGAATTTTCCGGCCCCATCGGCCATCCGTTCTTCGAACAATGAGTCCTGCCCATTGCCACTTTAATTTGCTAATCCGCTGGGCTATGTCGGTAACTTTGGTTCGTCTGCGGATCTCCTCATTTCTGAATCGATCCCGCAGAGAGACTCCGAGCATAGCCTTCTCCATAGCACGTTGGGCTATCTTGAGCTTATTCATGAGGCGCACATTAAAAGACCACGTTTCCGTTCCATATGTCATCACTGGCAACACACAACTATCGAAAACTCTCGTCTTGAGGCACTGAGGTATATCGGATGAAAAGATGTCACGCAATTTTCCGAACCCTGCCCAACCGAGTCGGATTCGGCGATCGACTTCTTTCTTAAAGTTGGACTTACCTAGCTGGACTACTTGTCCTAGGTAGACGTACGAGTCAACAACTTCAAGAACCGAGCTCTCAACAGATATTATTTATTTCATTATTTTTATTTAAATAGTTTACTATATTTAATACAGCATGACTGAATAAAAATAGTCAGTGCACTTCGTATTAATCGCGCAATAGATATCATCAATAGAACATATTTCGCTCAAAGATCAGCTTTTTTTCATCAATTTTTTGTCAAACTATTCCAAAGAAAATTATATTGCATGCACTCTACACTCCAGACAATGACTACCTACCAAAACGTCTCGGGCGTAGGTACGACGCAGCCGCGTAGGTACTCAGACGTAGGGTGACATTTATTACTCCGTTTATCCGTACCTATACTTTCTCTTGGAGTTATTTCAATATTTTTGTACTAAAGTGAGTAAAACCAATGGGTAACATGTAAAACTAATTTGATTGTTTGTTTATTATACTTTCCGTATGCAAAGTATGTGCACTGAAAAAAATAAACACTCTGTATATCTACTAATGAGATATGATCAGGCGGGGTATTACTAAGACTTAATAGAGTCTGGCCAACGAAAGCTGTCCAAGAAAAAAGGCGGGAATTTAAAAAAATCAAGAGCTGTTAACCCTGGCTATACACTGCATAAACGGAGTTGATACTATTTATTTTTCAGCAAGTACATTTTTTTCGAGTTGTAAAAATTTTGTTTTGTTAGCAACTGTTGTTGAAATTTTCGAATGTACTCGTATTGTGAATAATATCAAATAAAAGATTACTTTTAATTCTGTCTTTTTATTATTTTCAAATAATCCATTATTTATGTACAGTCGAGGACCCCGAGGAGCCGTACAAATATAGGAGCTATGAGTCATAGTTAAAATCGGATTCTAAAAACTCTACACCTGATATTGAATCAGCTTCATTGCTTTCTTCGCTGCTACTGCTACTGTCCCCACCATGTATTATGAATGGTTCAAGTTCGTTTTCAGTAGTACGAAACGTCAAAGTGTCAATTTTGACAGTCTTAAATTATTGCCATTTCAAAACTTCTGAAAATAATACGTGGACAGCTTTCGTTGGCCAGACTAACTTGCGGGTAAAAAAAAGACAAACAAAAATATGTTAAAACATAATTCATTAAATCATAGTATATTATAAAAAAACCCTTACATTTGTTGCATAAGTTAGTAATATAGTAGATTATATACCAAGAGAACCAAGTCGTGTCTTCCGTCACGGGAGACATATTTAGAGTCCTGTGTGAACCGAGGATTCAAATCGCCCAAGACGAAGATAGACTTCTTATATTATATTGAATCACTTTAGTCTGAAATTATTTGTTTGGTGAGTTCTTTTTACATCTGATTTTTCAATAGTAATTATAAATGAAATGAATGTAATAAATTGTACTTTACGTTATTATTACTATTTTTTGACGAAGCCTTCTTACAGCTGACTTTTATTGAAATGTAAAACTAAAGAAGATATTTCTATTTTAATATAAGCTAATTACGTCATAATTGAATTGTATTACTGTATTTAAATTTTAGTTATATTTTTGACAATGCCCTTTTACAGCTGACTTGATTAAATTTATAGTATATATGTACGTAGGTATAGCATGTTACGAATCTTTGGCAACTGCCGACATTTAATATTTCGTTTTCTACGAAATGCAAACAATGTTTTATAATATATTTCAGACATGTTAATTTATTTTTTTGTAATGTAGGTAGACTGGAAAAACAAAAGAACTGCTGTAAGTTATGACGAGTCCATAATAGAACCATTTATACTCCTTTACGTTAAATGAGAATGTGTAAATGTAATATTATGTCAATTAATGATTTTCTTTCTTTCTTTCTTTTCTTTCTTCTTTTCTTTCTTTTTAGTGGTGCATACCTACTTTTTATACCTCCTGCGAGAAAAAATCCCAGGGATATGAGTAATAACTACTTCTGTCATAAACTCTAAGAACACTCATTTAGTGTAGCTACTCACCTAGGCAACTTAATATTGTTCACAATAAAATAAAACAAATAAGAATGTACCTAAGAATCTTCATAAAAAAGCACAGAAATCAGTAAAACAGATAATGTAAATACTACGCGAAAAACATAATCCACCAGCTCAATTAAGCAAGGCCTAACAAGGGCATTGCGAAAAGGTTTTATGCTATAAAATCGAATAAAACCTCCTTACAATGCCGTGCAATATAAAGAGGATTTATTCGATTTTACAAAATAAAACCTCTTTACGACGTCCTTAAATGTTCTATACTCTATAAAATTTAACTTGATCTGTGCGACAGTGACATTGACATAGAAGATTGACATTTTTAGAGTTGATATAGTGGTGGAAAAAAATCGATTTTCAAACAATGTTGTAATGAAATCGAATGAGTAGTTGAAGGTGAGAAATTGGATTTTATTTACTTACTATTATTTAAGATCAAGTATGTACACATGTAAATAATGCTATGATATTAATTAAATACTCATAATAATGTAACGATAGTATTTATCGACGTTTTTCACTATTATCGATGCTAATGTAACATATAATTGGGTTTAATTTAATTACACATATAACATTAAACATGTTAATGAATTAGAAAAAAAAAATTACACATGTAAAAATGTTATGATATTAAAAATATACAATAAAATGAATGATAAATTAAGTTTTATTTAAAATATCGTTAGTTTAAACTATCGATATTTTAAATAAAACTATCTAAAACTCTGTGGTCACGATCATTCGCCGCCCATCACTAATCAACATGCCCATAAATTATGACATTGATAGGTACTGTCTGTACACAGACATATAAGTATATGTCTGTGTGTCTGTACAATTAAGAAATTCAGGACTTCATAGGCGTGATTTTTCTGACAGCTGTCGCAGAGATCAGGTTAAATTTTATAGAGTATAAGTTAAGAAATTTTCATACGAATTAGACGTTGCAAATTTAAATAACTTTATTCCCTAGGGAGTTTCATGCAACATTATTGACCTGCCATACTATGCCAACGTTGAATGCCATTTTGATTTTTAAACTTAGCTTTCAAAAGTTAGTAAGAATAAGGATTGTACTTACTAATAAGGCCCATAGTGAGAGACCACGTTTCTGTGCCATAAGTCATCACTGGCAACACACACTGGTCGAAAGCTTTCAACTTGAGGAACTGAGGTATGTCGGACGAGAAGACTTGGATTCGGCGATTGGCCTCTTTCTTGAAGTCGGACCTACCTAACTGGAATACTTGTACGTCTACCTAGGTAGACGTACGAGTCAACGACTTCAAGAACCGAGTTTCAACTGAAATAGGGGTGGGTACAACATTAGAATTACACATGACCTTTTTCTAGTCCATGTTCATTTTAAGAAAATTAAATTATAACACGGGCCAAGCCGCGGGTAAAAGCTAGTATTTAATAAAAGCGGTCGGAAGCGGTTTGCATCCAGTGCGATCCTGCAGTTGTCAGTCCACTTCAAGGGAACACGTATTTATAACGAGATAAAAACGAAACACTTAGATTGGTAGTTTACTCTTATAGTTTTCAAGCAAATATGAGATAGGCTGGCTGCCTGGCTGGCATTAATACACGTCCCCTCTCAGGCAGGCAGGGTAGGCTACGCAGGCATCGCGCGTGGGGCGTGTCGGCTGGCGGCTGGCACGCTCTTAGGGCAGCAGGGCTCTCTTCTGTGGGCACGCTATTGGCTGCGGCGTCGGCTATTTCTGAACCGTATACTGCCGCCGCGTAACATATTCCTTGCTGCGCTTGTTGATAGGTATGGCGGATGTACCGATTGTGGCCACTGTCCCGTTTGGTCCTTAGATTTAAAAATTACGGCATTAAGAGATTAATTATAGGCAATGTGTCACCATAGTTTTTTGGCGGAAACGCGGAAAAATCATGTCGCCTAATTATTTTGTTACAACTTTTGTTTATATCAGTGATAATTAATGAAAAGTTGTGGTATTTCGTTGATTATGAGCTGATTTACGTGCATGAGTGTGTAGCGACTAACTTCGCTACATGTGGCGCCACCACACACGCGCCTCGAGAAACTAGCGTCAGCCAATCACAAGCCGAGGGCTGCATCGCGCAAACGAAATTCTCAGCGGCGGCCGAACCATAACAAGATCTAAGATTACACTGTTGGATAGCTATCCCCGGGCACAACACCTCGCCCGGTGGAGTACTCCTTTGCGAGATGTTATCCTTTCATCATCATCATCTCGACATGGACGACCATCAAGTCCAAAGTGGTGACCCCGACGTGATGAACACAACACCACCAAAACCATATTGGTGACCCCAAGACAAAGAACACCATCATCGGCAGCAACATCAGGCAGACGTAACCTCCTCCTTCTCCATCATCATCATCAGCAACTACATCAAGCAGACGCATCTCCAGCTAGCACTCCAGCACCATCATCAGCTCCAACGCAGCCGACTCACCGCGCTACCTGGATCCTGATGCAACCAGGCACACGCTCGGTCCCGAACACTGTGGATGGCACAATCCCGACTCACCGTGGATCCCGCCCGGTCTCGACTCACTGTAGACCGCGAGTAACCTGCCCGCACCACTGGCACGTGCTTCAAGACTCAACGCTGCAGCACACTCAACACACATCGACTACTCGTCTGGAAGGGGGAGTGATGTAGCGACTAACTTCGCTACATGTGGCGCCACCACACACGCGCCTCGAGAAACTAGCGTCAGCCAATCACAAGCCGAGGGCTGCATCGCGCAAACGAAATTCTCAGCGGCGGCCGAACCATAACAAGATCTAAGATTACACTGTTGGATAGCTATCCCCGGGCACAACACCTCGCCCGGTGGAGTACTCCTTTGCGAGATGTTATCCTTTCATCATCATCATCATCTCGACATGGACGACCATCAAGTCCAAAGTGGTGACCCCGACGTGATGAACACAACACCACACCAAGATGAAGAACACCATTTTCGGCAGCAACATCAGGCAGACGCATCACCAGCCAGCACTTCAGCCTCATCATCAGCTCCAACGCAGCCGACTCACCGCGCTACCTGGATCCTGATGCAACCAGGCACACGCTCGGTCCCGACTCACTGTGGATGGCTCAATCCCGACTCACCGTGGATTCCCGCCCGGTCTCGACTCACTGTAGACCGCGAGCAACCTGCCTGCACCACTGGCACGTGCTTCAAGACTCAACGCTGCAGCACACTCAAACACACATCGACTACTCGTCTGGAAGGGGGAGTGATGTAGCGACTAACTTCACTACATTCGCTACAAGATGGCGCTATCTACGCGCGCCGTCCGGCAACCAATCACAAGCTGTATCGCCGCGCCTCAGCCAATGACAAGCCAGAGTCTGCATCGCGCAAACGAAATTTACCACGACGGCCGAACCATATCAAGACCTAACATAACACTGTCGGATAGCTATCCCCGGGCACAACACCTCGCCCGGTGGAGTACTCCTTTGCGAGATGTTATCCTTTCATCATCATCATCTCGACATGGACGACCACCAAGTCCAAAAGTGTAGGCAAGGGATATAATGTGACGTATCATGTTGTTCAGTGTTGTTACCAAACTCCACAAACGCCGCGACTTTATTGGACTATGACGTGACTACGACAGTGACTCTTCATCTTGCCCTTATCCCACTAGGTGGGATCGGCACAGCACGTTTCTTTTTGCCACTTCACTCTATCGTTCGTCATTTCATCATCAACTCCTTTCTCTCGCATGTCATCTTTCACACAATTCATCCACACTTTTCTTGGTCTTATCCTCCCGCTTTTGCCACTTACCATCATATTAAGAGATCTTTTTGTGACTCTCCTCCCTTCTCATTATATGCCTATACCAAGATAGCCTGCCACTCTTTAATTTTTCAGTCACTAGTGCTACTTTCAGACTTCCTCTAACATATTCATTTCTAAACAGTGACTATTTTGATAAAATACTATCAAAAATTATTTAAACTTAATAATTGACACTGGCAAATGCACAACAATGCGACGCCAAAACACAAAAGAAAATGAATAATGTTCCACCTTGGTTCCACCATAAATATTGTGTGAATGTCAAAATTAGAACATTTCCTTAACAACTACACGATCATTAAAATTCAAAGTGGCCAAAATCGGTGCATCTAAATACCTAATGTGGTCTCCATTCGGGAACATTTCAATCCCATCGATCGTCATATAAATAATATAATTAGTATTTTTTATTGTTTATTTCATTTTTATAAATTAAAAATGTTTGTTTCATGGTTTTAAGTTAATACCTATTTCTGCCGCAGAGTTGACCAAGCTGTTGTAAGTTGACTGAAAAAAACAAAATAATTATACAATAAATGATAATACACAGTTTGTTATACAGAATAATACTAAGCATGGATGGCACTTAGAGGTGGCACTGACAAAGCGTCGCGACGTAAGAATGGATGTATAGGCCATAGGGGCGGTGTTTGAATTGACATGGTATTATTAGGTAAAGCATATATTACGAGTATTATTTTACCCATTGAAGCAATAGAGTAGATGGCAATATTTTTTGATGTCCTCTTGTGCTAACCTAGCCTAACCTAGCTTGATGCTAATACGATTAACGAAAACAACAAGATTATTTTTTTCAAAAAATAGCATGATCAACTTCACCTGTGTACAAAATTCGCGAATATTTCGTACGGATCGATGAAACATTTTTCAAATTATTGTTGATTTATCGAAAATGGCTCAGCCGATTTCGATAAAATTTAAATGTAACCAATTTTGAAGTATAATTTTCAAATAAAAAAAGAATTATTGAAATCGGATTACTGTGAAAAAAAGTTATGCGTACAAAAAAAAATATACGCGTCGAATTGTATACCTCCTCCGGTGGTTCGTCGGTCAAAAATAAAATTAATTTAGAAGTAAAGAAGTTACAAGTTTATTTATTTTCTTGCTGGACAAAGAGCGCACAATAGCAGACTATGATGTCATAGCCTGAAAGTGTTATACATCCGCCATACTGTGTTATGCGTTCTGAGAAAGGGACATGACATCCCCTCTCTATCTCTACCAATATCTTTACAAGCTATTATTTATCTTTATATCTCTGAACTTGATTAGCCAATTTTAATTAATTTTTCAGTATACGAATCATAATTACTTGCTGTGCTGTATCAGCCTTTTAATAGTCCATAGCAGGACGTAGACATACCCAAGAAGGGTGATTTGGCCATATCCACCACGCTGGCCCAGTGTAGATTGGTGGATTCACATACGCCATCGAATTTCTTCTAAGGACATTTGCCTCACGATGTTTTCCTTCAGCGAAAAGCCAGTAAATTCCAAAGAACCCACGATTGTAAGGCGGGTGTCACTACCTCTAGGCCACCACGGCTTATTACTTGCAGAATTCACTAATACTGTAACGCAGTAGGCGCCTGTTGTAGGTATGCAGTAGCTATGATGTAATCTGCGGTGTTTGCGTGATCCGGTTCTGGGAAGCTCTATTGTTTTGTGGTGCCTTTTGTATTCGGTTTTATAGATTTATGACTCGAGCGGGATCAGTCTTTGTATCTCGTCTATTGTTTAGTTTATTTGTTGGGTGTTTACGTATTTGAAAAACAATAGGGAATTCTCAAACTTTCAAGTTGTTTACTTGTTAACACAATAGCGTTTATTAAGATCGAGTAATGTTGCGAAATATCTCGTAGGTTCAAGACTGTAGGAAATAACGGATATAAATACGCCGGCCGACCCTTGGGGATCAGTTTATTCGTTTACTGTCAAAGCGATAACTTCTCGGGTTAGAGTGCGATACCAGTGATTGTGAAGTGACTAGCTTGTGTGAATATCAGTGCCAGTGTAAAGTGTTTGTGCAAACCAGTTGTGTCGTGTGTTTTTGTGATTTTTGTGAAGTGATTGTGTGCAATAAAGTGCAAAGTGAATAATCGGCGTTTTAACTGAATATCCAAGAACCCAATTTCGTAACAATATTTTTAACTTATTCAATACCAGTCAACTACCCTATTGTATTTCTATTGAATTTACACACCCATGAAATATCGAAGCGTGTCTGGGCTTCTCTTAGCAACACATTGAAGTCGAGTTTTGTCAGCTGTGTACGCAGAGTCTCCACACCGCTTCTGTCTACGCTGGCCGCCTGTAACAATAGGTTAGATTATGACTAAAAGTACAATTAGTTAGATTTAAAAAATCAGATAGCTACGTAAACTCAAACTCAAATCATTATGAAATTTACATGCAGTTCCTAATTAAAATGTTTGTATAGTTATACATATGACAGGGTATGGCAATTTTATTATTTGTTTTACACTTTTTAGTTGTTTTATAAAATATTCTTTTAGATTATTTGGCAGTTTATTAAATATTTTTATAGCCATAGAAATGTGGGCTGGAACTATGCATTGCTAAGTTGGATTTTGATCCTACGTGTTTATGTCTGTATTATGATCTAATTTTGACCAATTTATCAGACGCTTTGTTACGAGTAAAATAGTCAGGGTGCTTTTTGACAAATTTACATATTTCAAATATATAGATAGACAACAGGGACATAATTTCATGTTTTATAAAATATGGTGGTTTATGGAAGAAGAATGGTGTATTTTTCTTATTGTCAAACAAATATTAACGAAGATATAGCCTGTTAACCCGCCGTCTGTGACGTCAATTTGACTTACATCGTTTGTGACCCCAGTGTCACGCACTGGGTTTTTCAAACACAATATTTTTTTACCTAAGCCATTTATCCCATTTTAAACGATTACACCACAATAACACATGTTTTACTATAGTTTAACATAGGTATTAAATAAATTACTTGTAATTTATTAGGTCTCATAGAGACAAAACTGAAATGCCTAAAATTATCTTTTCGAAGATGTAGCTAGACGCTCAAGATACAAACAGATGTTGCAAATTTGCATTTTGAGTAGTAAAACATTTCAAGAAATATTTTAATCTCGATTAGAGACTGCCGTGTCTGACTGATTGATTAAGTGTCTTCTGTACATGTCACCAGTTTTTAAAGAACCTGCAGTCGCAGGAAATTTTCATTGGTAATTTTGCACAGTGAATGTATTTCAGTAGATATTAAAAAAGTATATTGCTAAAACCAACTTAAACCCTTTTGGATCATATAGTTGCACGATAAAACAATTAAAAGTAATGAAAACAATGAAGTAATCTGTGCAAAATATTTAAAATTAAAAATAATGCTACGTTATTTGACTTAAGTAGTTTGTGACCCCGGTCTCAGGCACCGGATGGACGCCAAAAGTCCATCTTCTACTTTTCCATTATTATTGCAAGTTTGCCCAGCGGCGAGAATCGTAAAATTAGGCAGCTACTCGAAATCCAGCACAAATTGATCAAGGATTAAAAAGTTATTCGACTTTTTCTGTCCACCCGGTCTCTGAGACATATAGGTCACAAACGGCGGGTTAAAGTTCCTTGTGACGTCACGAGTACACTGCAAGTGTACGGACTACGTCGCACTAGTGGCGTCACGAGCACCCACTTCCAGACATTGACAATGTTTCTCTTTGTAATTTATTGTTTGATTGACAGAAGAAAAAATACGTGTCCGATATTTTTT
Source organism: Hypomecis punctinalis (assembly GCA_949316475.1). Taxonomy (NCBI): domain Eukaryota; kingdom Metazoa; phylum Arthropoda; class Insecta; order Lepidoptera; family Geometridae; genus Hypomecis; species Hypomecis punctinalis. The sequence continues at coordinate 13,091,041 of OX438822.1, forward strand.
GATAATCTTACTAACGGACTAATTATACTGATGATTTTTTTACCCAGTCATCGCAAGTGTAATAATACAAGTAGGTACATCATTAAAATATTATTAATTAACTAATTCAAATTAAAGAGCGCAGATCTTGACGTTAAAATTGACTCTTTACCTTTGTTTTTGTCTCTTCTTCTTTTTCGTCTACCTCTTCCTCTTTAACTTCGTCTTTACCGACATCTTCGTCTTCGTCTTCATCTTCATCTTCGTCTTGATCTTCATCTTCGTCTTCATCTTCATCTTCGTCGTCATCTTCGTCGTCATCTTCGTCTTCATCTTCGTCTTCATCTTCGTCGTCATCTTCGTCGTCATCTTCGTCTTCATCTTCGTCTTCATATTCACCCTCGCCTTCGTTTTCGTCTTCTTCCTCTTCTTCGTTCTCGTTCTCGTCTTCATCTACCTTTTTAACTTCAACTTGATCCTTTTTTATGGTCTGAAATTCAGTAGTATTGACAAATAAACAAACAGCTACTTTTCCAGGTTGGCGCTACCGTAAAAGTAGTTTATAATTATGGTCCGAATTTCCTCCTTTCGAGTCCTAGAGTACTCCAGTTCTGGATTATTTATATCAATAATTTTCGTCAAAAGTTACACAAACGACTATAGTTTCCTTCTTCAGAGAATCGACATCACAAAATTCGACAACTTTGCTTGAATCAATGTCTGACATGACATTTAGATTTATTGTTGATTTTTCAAAAACCACTGAACTGATTGCGATAAAATCAAATGAGACCATCTCTGAAGTATGACCTACCGAATAAAAATATAGTCATAATCAGCACAAATAAAAAAATCATACATTCGAATTGAAGACCTCCTTTTTTGAAGTCTGTAGAAAAAAAAACGATACAGGCAAAATCAAACATCTTGTTAACTACAAACTGCGGATATACTTCAGGAAAAATAGAATTTAACTTTGCACTAAAATTCCAATCCAATTTTTTTTAAGCTTTAGTATCACTGAGTATAAAATCACAAAATGCTGATAAATCCGGGTGGAGCTTCGAACGCCATCTTGATAAAACGTTTTTTTTTTGGGAAAATTTCTTTAAAAATTCTTATGCACTTTAAGGCAAAAGTCATGGAGACCATTATTGTAGAGAATAAAATTTAACATCTTTTGTTTCCTGTAAATTTTTTGTAAAACATTTTTTGGCCTATTTAATGAACCGGTTTTTCTATTGCGGCTGATAAACAAATCATAAAAAACCTGAAATAAACTGATTTTTAAAAATAAATTGATGTGTTTTATTGATTATTCTAATATTTCAAGAGATACTGAGTTTACCCGTGACCACGGTCGATGTAACTCGTCCAAAACGTCGGGATGAGTAGGTATTTATTTATCTCGTAATTTTAGTGCGCGATTAGTCCCGTAGTATTTAATAATAATGTGTTCAAATCGCGAAAGTTTATAAACAACATTTCAAGAGTTATCGGCCGCGATAGAAAAACCGGTTCATTCAATGGGCCGTAAATCGTAAACGGAAAGTTTTACAAAATTTTTTACTGAGAACAAAAGATCTGTAATTTGCATTGATTTAATCAAAATAGCGGAAGATAGGTGACTCGCCTCTAGCGCGTGGACCGCTTAAATTAGGTCCCCGTCGCCTAATTGCGCTCAGTCGCAATCGGCGAGTGGCATCAGCGCGCGTGTGACGTGGAGAAATTATTTTATTGTTTTAAGTGGGATAAACGTTACCAAAATGCCTTCGTGTGCTTTTATAAAATGTACAAATCATTCAAAAAGAAAAAACAAATCTCATGGAATCACTTTTCACTCGTAAGTACTCGAAAACTTGAAATATTTAGGATGTTTTGTAAATTAGCTTATTGTTTTGATCGCCATTTTGCAGAACGAGATAGAAATATACGATACTTCTATGTGCGACAAGTTAAGCGCCCGCGTGTTGTTTTCGCAGTAGCGTCAGCACAAGAATACCAAAACATTTCCATGTTTTGGTTTTGTTTTCTTTTTTTATTTAAAAAATAAAATAAAAATAAAATACCTGATATTATTTGTCGTTTATTTATTATTTTAATGTAGACAAATTAACAATTTATGTACTACTAGTGTTTGTTAACAAGTTAACAATTTATGTACTACTAGTGTTTGTTAACATTTGATTTTATAATGTAAATAGCGTTCCATATTTGTTTTTTAGGTTTCCTGGGGATGTACTTGTAAGACATAAATGGCTTCTTGTAGTTCGTAAACAAAGGCAAGAGCTAGACTGGACACCAAATCAACATAGTCGTATATGTTCGATACACTTCAAACCGGAAGATATGTATACCACTAACAAAGGTTATAAAAGATTGTCAAAGACTGCAGTGCCATTTTTTCGGGTATGTTTAATTTTTTTAAATCTGTTTTTCATCAACAACCCTTTAATGTCCCACTAGTAATTGGGTTCGGGTCTACTCTCAACTATCTTAAAAGTTGAGAGCGGTCGAACCGGGACCGACGGCTTAACGTGCTCTCTGAGGCACGGGGGATTTCACCAATAACTTCCTGGCTTCGGCCAAGTATGGAAATTAATTAAATTAATTATTTTTTTTGGATCGACCCGGGGATCTAATCCGGGACCTCACAGTTTAGAATTTACTAAATTTACTATAGCTAATTGAGATTGGTATATAATTAAATGAATAAATAATAAAAACATTTTTATTGTTTTTTGTTTACCATACTTACGCCAAAACTTTGCTTCATATTTCGCTAGTTAACTAAAATTTAATTTATCAAAAATTGTGAATATTCAGGTGAGTGCTATTTTATTTTGGGCTATCAAATTTGTCTGCTGACGCTCCTAGTGGTAGTCTTTGCCAAGAACACGACTCGATCCGAAGTATTCCGGTGACGGTCGACAGTTGTCTCGCTCGCCCTACTGTCGAAACAAATCGGTTTGTCTCTGTCGTTCAGTAGTGTTCAACGTAGAATGGGATTATAGCTGTGTGAGTGTTCGTGCATGTGGTTGTGCATCATGCTTATAATTTAGTTGACGAATAAAAGGACGTGCCCTATCTTCCGCTATTTTGATTAAATCAATGGTAATTTGAATTGAAATTTGAAAGATGCGCAGATTTATTTTCTACAATAATAACCTCCATTACTTTTGCCTTAAAGTGCATAGCTTCCGAGATATTAGCCATTAGCCAAAAACGTTTTTTCAAGATGGTGTTTGGAGTTCCACCTAGATCTGTCAGCATTTTGTGATTTTATGCCCTTTAAAAAATAAAATTTGGATCGGAAATTCTGATTGATTTGGATCCAATCCAGCTAACTTGACAGCTTCGTGAGAATTGGATTACCCGCGCGCTATCATCACAGCCGCCAAGAAGTTTGATTCGGCCCGTACTGACCTGTAGCAGCGCCTGCAGGCCAACCAGCATGTTTTTCACATACTTCGCGTAGTCTCCCTGAAGCACGGTAGTCCAGATCTGCAGACCGCCGCTGGCCACAAACTGGCCGCACTGCGCCACCGACCCGTTTGCGCAGAGGTTGTTGATCGCCTCCAGAGCTGCTTCTTCAGCGTGATACCTACCACACGGACGTTGCATTTAACATAACATGATACAGGATGTTTTTTTTTCAGTGCACATAAAGTATGCATATAAAGTATGTATATTAAGCCGTGGTGGTCTAGTGGTAATGACGCCCGCCTTACAATCGTGAGGTAGTGGGTTCAAATCCCGGTCCCGTACCAATGAATTCCTTGGAATTTATGTACGGAATTTCACACCATGGGCTTTTCGGTGAAGGAAAACATCGTGAGGCAACCTGCATGCATCCGTAGAAGAAATTCGATGGCGTATGTGAATCTACCAATCCGCACTGGGCCAGCGTGGTGGATACGGCCCAATTACCCTTCGTGGGTAGGTGGGTATGTCCTGCAGTGGACTATTAAAAAGGCTGGTACTGTACAGTACAGTACATAAAGTATGTGCACTGAAAAGCATACGGAAAGTATAATAAACAAACAATTAAACCTCTACATTGGTTTTACTCACTTTAGTACAAAAATATTGAAGTAACTTCAAGAGAAAGTTGATTACTCCGTTTATCTGTATAGATAAACGGAGTAATCAATGTCACCCTACGTCTGAGTACCTACGTGGCCGCGTCGTACCTACGCCGGAGACGTTTTGGTAGGTAATTATTGTCTGGAGTGTAGGGTGCATGCAATATAATTTTCTTTGGAATAGTTTGACAAAAAATTGATGGAAAAAAGTCGATCTTTTTATGAGCGAAATATGTTCTATTAATGATATCTATTGCGCGATAAAAAATTATGCACTGAATAAAAAGTCATGCTGTATGTCTCGACTCGCTCTTGACTGATTCGATTCATAACTCTTATTCGCAAATTTTGTTAGGATTTAGATACTAAACAATCTTGTCAAATATTATCAAGATATTTCTTGTTAACAGCAAATTAACATGAGGCTTTTCAATCAATTTTCATGATTTTTGAAACCTTTGGCGAGATCTCGTGAAATTGGCTTCGACCCCCTTACCAGTGTCTCAAGTTTGCCAGTATGTTGAGTATGTGGTCGAGGAGGCCCTTGTCTATCGCACGCTGTATTTGCGCGGGACTTCCCCTGAAGATGGCGGAGACGGCGCGGCAAGCACCTGTAAAGGTTTTTTAATAGAGTTTATGCAAAATGAGAAGCGTTGTAGGTGAGGTCGCCCGTGTGCCATTTTACTAATTTTGTTACGTTGACAACACTGCACTATCCATTGCTAGTACAACTAAAAGTGTTTGATACTTGATAGATACCAACGGTTTTAATCATTACTAGCGTCTACCAAGTAGACGATACTTTAATTGCTGATTAAAATCTTATTGTTAGTTCACCGAAACGCCATGACGGTTCTCTATCTGCACAAAATTTAGTTGATTTCTTTTTGTACACTATTATTTTACATTTTGAGAACTACCGAAACTAGACACGTGGCAGGGAGCGCTCTCGAGCGCGGACGCACACCTCGTTCAGGGAAGCTACTGAATCATCAGAAAAGACTCGTAAAAAACTTATAACTATTCTACTGTCACGCGATATGCGCGTACTAACTACGAAGTAAGCTGGGGCAACTTGTTTACGTCTACGCGCGTTAGTAACTATGACATAAGCTACGGCTATTTAATTAAGACGAGGCACCGGGCCGAGAAACACGAAAACGGCAAAAACGAGTACTTTTGAATGCGCGATGTGAGAGGATGAATGATATCGATTCAAATTTAAAAAATGTCATAGTAAGGGAAAATCTTAATAAATTGAATGAACCGGACAAAATTTTGAAAAGTAACCGGCTTTATTAAAAAAAAAATAAAACAAATTGCTCACCAAAAAAATTTTAGTAATTCGAATGCTCAGAATTATCAGCGACAACACCCCATTATTTTTTACGAATAAAATAGCCAGATCCCTTTTCTTTATTATAAACCGAGAATTTTTTTTTTTTAAATTGTATATTATGAGTAATTAATTAAAAACTCAATCAAATCTCTTCGCGCCTACTCTAGTTTAGCTTTTACTCTACAGTGTTTGCTCAGAATATTTGATCCGGCACTATCTGGGCCGCCGCCGCCGTACCGGTGCGACGTTGCGACTCCGACGAGCGCATGATTCGCTCAGCGTCGGGCTGGCAACGCCGCAAAGTACGGACGGCGCGAGATGCGTGCTGTTTGTTTTTGGTTATTGTCTTCTAGGTACTCTGTGCGACGACAACCGAGTAATTTACTTCAGAATTATTTTCAAAATTATAAGTTAGACTTTAGTGTACTATATTATATTGTAGCTTTAGAACATTATTATAGTAGGTAGTAAGTTAGGTACTTAGTATTTTTATTTGGTAGTGTGTAAATAGTAGTGAACAAGTGTGCATAGAAAATGGGGAGGAAAAATAAGCGGAAAGAATTGTTTTTACAAAAACGAAAAAGAAAACCTAAAAAAAATGACGGAATGTTTGGGTAAGTCGAATTACATATATAATAAACTTGCAATAAATAGTTGCACTCTAATGCCCTAATAATAAAGTCTATATTTGGCAAATACACATTCGTCTACAGATTATGGATTATCACATTCTTACTACCTAGGTACTTCAATTTTTCTGCATTTACCTATATTTACAATTTTTTTAGGTCAAAAAAACGGAAACTGCAACCTGACGATTGTCAATCCACATCCTCAACAGGGCCAGTAGATAGAGAGTGAGTCCATGCCAAGTACCTATCTATCATGTCAGCAATCAATTTAAAGTATCTAGTAATAATACTCCGTCTATTCTTTATTTTCAAGTGTGTACCTACTAAGATTTGTCTGTACAAACTAACCATACTGTAGGAAACAAATATCAGAACAAAAAGCTATGGAGTCGTCTCTTGATATTTTAGAAACCTATCTAAAATAATGATATTTATTAGGTGATGTTCTATCACCTAAATAATTGTGTTAGCTTTAACTTTTTAATAATTATATAATTACATCATTTTATTTTGTAGCCACCCAGAAATATCACCAACATACGCAGAGTTACACAACGTGTTGCCGACATCTGGGGATTCAGAGGAAACGGTAAATTTAAACACTTTTTTTAAATTATCACGGTTATAGTATTGTCTTTTACCGACTTCAAAAAAGAGGAAGTTGTCGATAGGGTTATTATTTTTTCTTCTTTTAAATAAACGAAATTAAAATTATTCTCCCTGCTTTATCACAAAGATTTTCCAGGTATTTAGTGAGTAGTTAGTACCTATACCTCCGCCACTGTACTGAACCAAGTTTGATGAAAAATCAGTGAAAGTTATCTTGGCCGATTACTTTGATTTATTGTTAACAATATTGTCGTTACTGTTGATGCTAATTTTATTAGTGGTGCAATGGTACATAGACTTTATTGGTGTTATTCTATGGTTTATTGGTATCGATTTCGTTGTTGTTATTGTTGATGCTAATTTTATTAGTGGTGCAATGATACAATGACTTTATTGGTATATGTAACCAGGTATACACAAAAAAAAAAATGTAATCATAAAATAATGTACTTTAATCTTGACTTCTATTCTATTGAAGACTATTTTTTTTGTTTAAATTACTAATTTATTAAGTTTAATGAATTTATTTTTATTAATTTATTGAAGTCAAGAGATATTGTAAGTAAGTTCACTAAATTAGTATGAACCGAATTAATACAAGGTGTGAGATGTGGTAAACGAAAGGTTTATAAAGCCAGTGGTCAATAGAGTGAACTCTATAGAACCAGGAAATAGATGAGAGACAATTAGCTCTTATCTGGTAGATCGTTACGATCTAGCGATAACGATAGTAGAATAGATAGTATAGAAGTTCTAACGATAATACAAAAGCCCGTTGTAGAATCAACCGACATAATGTTGTAAACATCCAGCAGATTTGATAACAATAACAATCATTTGATACATTTTAAAAAGGGACCTACTCGTACGATACTTGAAAGAGTTGAAAGGGACCACAGATTTAATTTAAAAAGGACATTTGAGAACTGAGCCAAATATTTATGTCACGAGAAGTAATGTTGTTATGATATTTATAGTGGTAGTGTATTAGAACAATCATCAAAGCACACTATTTGTTTGAATTCTTTGAACAATATGAATCAGAGTACAATACTATACCTTATTGAAAAGGTAGTTTCAATTACTGAAGCCTATGTAACTCACTGTATGCATAAATAAATAACATTTTGATATTTAAATTGTAGAGTTACTGAAACAGTATATTTAAGATGAATAATTGGTTTGATTGGGTTTTTCTGGGTTTTCCCCAATCCTGCGCAACAAATGTTGAACCAATTTGAATGTATCCCCAGACAAGGTAGGAAGGTGTGTTGTGTTATTTTAATTGTATAAAATTTCGTTATCAAAATAGGAATTGATTTTTAAATAGATTAATTTTTGAGGGGGCGTGTTGGAATATGATACAAAAACTAATCTATCTCACTCTAACATGTAATGTATGTGAGTGTTTCTCTTTCCTTCACGACGTTTACATTATAGTAAAATACCCCTTTGTTCTACAACTTTAATGCTTATTATGAATTCCTCACCACTGTTCTTATAGAGCTGTGCTAGACCGCACTCGCACCTATCCTACCAAATATCGGTAAATAAATGATTTATATTTTAAACCGATTAACTAAATATTTTATTTCTGGCATCCAAACCCTTTTCTAAGTGTGTGAAGCACGATAAAAATAAGTTCATTGATTATGATACCTGTACATAATCAACATTAATTTGTATACAGGGTTATTTCTAATCAATTAGCATCCTTTTAGAGGTTTATTCTGTATATGTACATCAAAACTAACAACTTTTGTTCTGCAACATTTCTCAAAACTAACAACTTTTGTTCTGCAACATTTCTCAAAATTAAAAAAAAAAGCTGTTCCATACATTTTGTTGCGGGTCACGGGTAGACTCACTATTCTACGGAGTGTCTACCCTTGACCACGGTTGATGCAACTCGGACGAAACGTCGGGATGATGAGTTATTTATTTATCTCGTAATTTCAGAGCGCGATAAGTCCCGTAGTATATAATAATAATGTGTTCAAATCGCGAAAGTTTAAAAACAGCAGTTGAAATAACCCTGTATTGTATGAAAAAAAAAAACATTAAAAAGATCAAAATAATTTTTGCCTTTTTTTTAAATTGTTGATTAAGGACAAGGCGACTCCATGATTATCTATGCTCTAGGCAAATTGAGTTGACGCGTGCCGCCGCCGCGCCGTTAGCAGCGCCACGTACGCTAGCCCAGCGTTGCCGCCCGCCGCTCTGGCGTGATCCTGTCAAGTGAGACCGCGTAAAATTTTGTCCGAGTGAAGGGGCGCGGTACTCGATTTTGAAACTATAGTTTATCAATGCGTCACCTTAAGACACGTATTTTTTTTTGTCAATCAAACAATAAATGACAATGATAAACCTTGTTAAATTTTGGGAGTAGGGGCCCGTGACGTCACTAGTGCGACCGTAGTCTGTACATTTGTAGTGCACTCGTGACGTCACGCGGAACCTTCACGGTCCATATCTTCGTCAGGTCTCGTTTAATTGACAAAAGAAAAAATACATGTCTAATATTTTTTTCACATAATTATCTGATAGACTAATTGTATTTTTAGTCATCTAGCATAAATAAGAGCATACTACACACCCCATTTCAAATCTTGTTCATCGTACGACAATTTCGATTTCTTGGCCAGCAGTGTGAATATACGCACGATGTGGTCGAGGCAGCCCGCATCCAGACACTGCTCCTTCTGAAAACAGTTCTCATTCTCAATTATATATGAATCAATAAAAAACTTCAATGTGTAAGTTGGACTGGCGCTCGAAGGTCCGTACCGTTTTAGAGCCCTCTTAGCCCCATTCCTCTTGCCGTTATTAATAGCGAGCAAAAAACTCTTAAAACTCACGTTTGTTGTATGGCCCAATTATGTATTCCCCTATTATTACGTATATATATTTATTATTACGTATTACGTATATATATTACTTCATTAAAACTAGCGTGAGGATTCATTATTATTTTGAAGTTTGAACGGTCGAGCCGCTATGCGTCCGACCGGTTAAGAGTAGTTAGTACTCCTTCTTTAGGAAATACGCGCGCTCCCGACAACGGACGCCCGCGCACTCACGTCCGTCCGATAAATTAAATTAAATATAGATAGATAGAGATAGAGGATAAATTTTAATCCCCTTATAAATTTATTTTATTCTGTCTTTAGTATTTTGTTGTTATAGCGGCAACAGAAATGCATCATCTGTGAAAGTGTCAGTTGTCTAGCTATCAGGGATCATTAGATATAGACAGACTGACATCGAAGTCTAAGTAACAGGGTCCCGTTTTTACCCTTTGGATAAGGAACCCTATAAATAAATGGTTGCTACATACATAAGCGGGCATGTAGAGTTTGTACAAAAAGATAATCGCCACGGCGTTACGGTGAACTAAAAAAAGATACCGACAGCAGCCACGGTACCGACTACTTGGTAGACGCAAGTCTAATGACGAAAACCGAATCAAAAGTCAATCAAGTATCAAACACGTTTAGTTGTACTAGCAATGACAGAGCAGTGTAGTCAACGTAACAAAATTAGTAAAATGGCACACGGGCGACCTCACCTATGACGCTTCTCTTTTTGCACAAACTTTACAGGCCGGCACAGTCACGATTCAGAAGAATTTATCAAAAGACAAAGCCGACTCAATACAATTTAATTTCAAAATTATTTTATTGTACATAAAAACTTAATAAAAATTAAGCATCTCCAGTGTACGTTGTGATAGCCGTGGTGGTCTAGTGGTAGTGAAACCCGCCTTACAATCGTGAGGTCGTGGGTTCAAATCTCGGTCCCGTACCAATGAGTTCGTCGGAATTTATGTACGGAATTTCACACCACTGGCTTATCGATGAAGGAAAACATCGTGAGGCAACCTGCATACGTCCGTAGAAGAAATTCTATGGCGTATGTGAATCCACCAACCCGCACTGGGCCAGCGTGGTGGATATGGTCCAATCACCCTTCGTGGGTAGGCCTACGTCCTGCATAGGACTATTAAAAAAGGCTGATACAGTGTACGTTATAATACTAGAAACAATACTAAAATACCAATGGAAGTAAATTAAAGTTTTCAACTCAGATTAACAATATTCTATAGTTTCAACTTAGATTAATAACTTAGATAAATTAATAATCGCTCAGCGGAGCGAGACCAATTATTATTAAATAAAAATTCCTTCGGGACCAATCGGAACAATTCGGTTTTCGTTCAGCCGTCACGCGCCTCTCCGTGCATCGCGGCATTCCCGAACATTCATCTACTTTGGGTAGATGCTCCAGTTGTGGCCTCCTTAGAGGCAATTGTGGCCACATTTAAATTTAATGAATAATTAGACAATTTAATGTCTAGTGGGAGTTAAGAGGAGTGTTTAGAGGGAGGATTGTAGGCATGCCAAAGCTGCTTTCCCAGCCCTGAACAGAAACATTACAAACGATCTGTTGAGGTTGCAGCGACAAGACCTCCGACGTATGATAGAGCTAATCACTGGTCACTGCAACTTGAATAGTCACATGTATGAACTGGGAGCCACCAAGAGCCCACTCTGTCGTGGTTGCCTGCAGGAGAATGAAACGGTAGAGCATGTTTTGTGGCATTGCAAGGTCACGGCAGAAACTAGAATCGCTTGCGGGTTGCATGACGCTGCTATTGCTTTGTCATCGGCATCGACATCATCATCGTCATCCATCCAGCCAGCCATCTAGTATACCATCCAAGCCACTGGAGCAGTTATGCCAGCGGCCCAGAGCCACACTTCGTTACTTTAAGGAGCTGGGCTGGCTCGGGTAGACGCTGGAGGGGGAAATGCACAAAACACCCCATGCGGAACGTTAGTGCAGGACTTATCGCCCTAAATCGAATAAGAATACAGTTTATAATTGGCGGAGTAATTGCGTAACATAGATACAAAAAAAAAACGTAAGTTCCAATTAAGTACCTACGTACATAATTTTTGAAAGTGCAGTTTCTGACCTGTGTGTGGTTTCCTTTCAGCAATGTTGCCACGAAGTCCATAGCTCTTGCCCTCACTTCAGTGCCCAGCAGGTTGAGGACTCGCGTCAGTAGCCCAGGCACTGCCAGCACCGCTTCATTGCCCTCGTGGGAGATCATGATATGATCGAGAGTTAGCAAACAGTACTCTGCGAAGAAATTGATAAAATTTTCATTGCACACCGAGAAATAAAAGTGAAAAAAAAGAAGAAACAAAGGCACATACAACGCGGTCTCATTAACTCGACGCATCGCTGGAATTTCAAGAAATTTTTACTTGATCATAATAAACAGGTAGAAACTTATCTCTTATAGATGATGGTTCGGAACGTTTCGTGCGGGAGTCCGACTCACACTTGGCCGGTTTTTTTGCACACCGTACTTGAGCGCCAAAATAACGTCACATGGTCAAGCGTCTAGTTAATGTGGCCGCGTTATAAACAATGTAGCTGATAGCGATGTCTGCCAGGCAACTTTAGGATAGAGTACAGAAAGCTTCTAAATAATGGACGGGGTGTGCATTAAGTAAGCATATAGGTATATGCCGCAACATATAACTTGGTTGCTATGATTTACCTAAGCTACAAGCTGTGGATTGAATAGCTCAATCCTGTCTGAAGCTTACTTAACAGCTGCCCGATTGGGTTATCCGCAACTTGTAGCTAACATTACAACCGCCAAGTTGAATGATTCGGCATATACTGTAAAGTTGGATTCTTCCTTAAGGCTGATAGATCCTCTCGGTCATCACGCGACATTTTTTTCTTTTTTTGCTTTTTACAGATAAACTATTTGTTGTAAGTTTACGAAAACTCAATTAGTAGCTGCTAAATGAGTTTTACGAGGTACAATACATATACATAGGTTTATGTTAAAGTCAGAGTGATTAATTCGTTTATATGTGTAATGACTGGTTATTTTATTATATATATTAACTAAAGAGCCTAGTTAATGTGATAAATGAATCACTTTCACTGGTTATTATTCATAATCCCCGACCAGAAATAGTTATTGTTAATAAATGCTGTCCGATTTGCTTCCCCTTTTTTACTTTTATATAGTTCTCTTTCTGTAGCCGATAAAGCCGTTGATAGAAAGACTTATTGAGATATAGCGTCTAATGTGCAAAACCATCAAATTATCTTAAGGTACACGGTCAGTTAAACTGATCAGTTTTTCGCATCACCCCAAGTGGGAGGTCATTCAGTTCAGTAAAAGGTAAAACATATGACAAAGTTGATTTTAGCATTTTGAAAATTCATGGTAATACTTTATTACTTAAGGCAACTTAAAATAAAACTTAACAATCTTCAGCTAAACTTTTTTAGTCACATTAACTAAGTTGTCCCAGATATTACATAAAATAACTAGTAAAAGTGATTAACTCTGTGCTATTTATCACTTACACTAAATCAAGTAGTTATTATACATAATTGCTGGTTAGTATACTTACATAATAACTAAATTAATCACTTTGACTGTAACATATATATCAGTATACCAAAATATTATCTAAATTAGTGGTTAGTCTATGCACTAAAGTGCATCAACTGATTTTCCCCTTAAGTGTACAAAGCTACTGGTAATCAATTAAAATCCTTTTAGAGGCTTATTCTGTACATCAAAACTAACAACTTTAGTTCTGCAACTTTTGGCAAAACTCAAAGAGCAGTTGTTCCATACTGTGCAAGACGGAGCCCTGCCACGTGTCGATGCATGCGTGCGCGTGTGTTATCAGTGGATTGTATCACAAATGAAACATAAGATGGTAATGACACGCACACACACACCAACAAGGGCTCACAACCTTTCTGCACTGTAGCTGGGATTGTACACAGCGAGGGTGAATTGTTGTTTTTAAACTTTCGCGACTTGAACACATTATTATTTTAACCGGGAGGATGGATTTAAGTTATCGGCGTCGTGGAATCCTGTTGTCAACAAATGAAAATCGCGTAGTGTAGGTAGAAGGAAATTGTTAGATACCGTCAGTGTTGTGTGTCGTAATGACAATTTTTCAAGTTCAAATTGAATTGGCGGTACCAGCTGTTGCACATTCCAGTCTACCCGTGACCACGGTCGATGCAACTCGGCCAAAGTCGGGATGAGGAGGTATTTATTTATCTCGTAATTTTAGTGCGCGATTAGTCCCGTAGTATAAAATAATAGAGGGTGGATTGATAATGCGGGGCGATGATTCAGTCGGCGGGGCGCAGCCTCCAGTACGCGGGGTGGTCAGTTGTACGCGACTTCGTTGACTCGTGTGTGGTCGATCGGAGATGTTGACCCGTTGGCTAACTTATCAATTTTATTTTACAGCTTATGATACGCGCGATACAATATTTAGTTTGTCGCGAACACATACATTTTGTCGAGAGTGAACGATATTTTTTTATATGGATCAGCATTTTTTTGGAGATTTGATAAACAACAACAAAAGTAGAACAAAAGTTGTTAGTTATGATGAACAGAATTAGCCCCTAAAAGGATGCTAAATGATTACCAGTAACCCTGTATAGTTTTTAGTTGATGCACTTCAATTTTGCATAAAGTGACCACTATTTTACATTTTATGTGTAATTGTAGTAAAAAACAACCCGCTTTACGACCGTGATGTCGTGGGTTCCAATCCCGGTCCCGTTAGGTACCAATGAGTTCTTTGGAACTTATGAACGGTATTTCACACCACTAGCTTTTCGGTGAAAGAAAACATCGTGAGACAATCTCCGTAGGAGAAAATGCTGGCGTATGTTAATTCAACCCGCACTGGGCCAGTGTGTTGGATATGGGTCCCATCACTCTTCGTGGGTAGGCCTTTGTTCAACAGTGGACTGTTTTCAAAAAGACCATTTATACTTACTTCTAATATCCAAGTGTTCGATAGTCAGCAGGTCCAGTATTCGGGGCAAGACCGGCGCAAACATTTCGACTTCTTCTTTCTTCAAACACCTCGAATCATAAATAAAAATATAACTTTAAAAAAATACAAGCTTTTTCGATCCTGGATAACATGTAGCAGCAGAGTGCCAGCCAAGACTAGTAAAACGAGCCCAAACACGACGGGACTATCTTGTTTAGTACAGGAGTTCCTATGGCCACCTTCCGACTCGATCATAAGATCAGCTCCATGGTACCATATTATTGCATTGTCACGCGATATACAAATGCGTGCAAAATTTCAGTACAATCTTGCTTAATATTATCGAAATCGGCTGATAAATAGCACTACAGAAAATTTCTCCTTTATTGAGAGAAATCCGAAAATTGCCGCCGATGAAAAACCCATGGAACCGGTGAACAAGTTTCGAAACGATTCGTTAAAAAACGCGACCTTTCATCATCTAGACAGACGAAAGCAAAATCGTCGACTTAAAACGGATCTATCTACCTCTCCCACTTCGTATTTACAAAGATTTAAATTAAATAAAATCTTCTTCTTCTTAGTTTTGGCGTCGTATTATTGTGCATTTGTCAGTGTCAAATAATAAGTTTTAATAATTTTTCATAATATTTTATCAACATAGTCACTGTCGTAACTCCTGGGACATCTTACACACGGCCTCTGGCCTCAAAACTAAGCAAAGCTTGTGATATGACTGCCAGAGACTGATATACTACATATACTTATTTTTAAATACATTCTTATATAGATAGTAACTAAATAACACCCAGACACAGAGCAATCACTTATATTCATCACATAAATATTTGCCCTGGGTGGGGATCGATCCCACGCCTCTTTGATCCAGAAGTTAGGGTCATTAACCACTGAGCCACCGATGCTGTCAAATTGTCGTTGTTGTTTCAGTCATAGGACGTCCACTGGACATAGGCCTCCCCTAAACATCTCCACCAAGACTGGTTGGTTGCATCCAGCGCGATCTGCGGTCTTAATGAGGTCATCCGTCCACCTTGTGGGTGGAAGTCCTATGCTGAGCTTGCCGATACGTGGTCGGCACTCGAGAACTTTTCGACCCCCGGTCATGATTTATGTAACTTTGATATAATGATTGAATTATATAATAAAGGAATATAATATTTACTGGGACATTTCACGGTAGAGGTCCAAAGTGGCATCTAGTAGCTCAAGCGGAGCGTCGAGCCGCAAGTGAGGTAGCAGAGTTGTCACTACCCCGCTGTCCCGGACCGCCTTTTTTCTCGCACCATGTGGGGAAGCGATAAATATGAGCGCGTTTATGGCAGGGATCGTGGCCTCGCCCCCTTTACCCGCGAGGGCCGCCAACTTGGGAACTGCCTGAAAAATAAATCGATAATAATAAATTTTTCAGTTCTTATTAATATTTTAAATATTTTTTTTTAGTTTTAGTCAAAAAAGGTAAATGTCACGACAATAGGGTATTTCACTAGTTTTTGGAAATCGTTTTAAATTATTCGTTAGTACATACTAAGCACACTACATTTATATTTCCGAGAGATCTACTGTATTAACAATGAAAATCAGTGTTAAAGAATAGATATTCAAGATCCTACCAAAAACGACATTTTGTAATGGCGCTGGTCTTTGACGTCACTCACGAGTAAATAACGTTAGTTAATACTGGTAAATACTCTAGTTTACATCTAAAAATTAACAAAAAATACTTTAAAAGTAACTTACAGATCCAATAATATTACTCCGAAATCACAAAACACAAATTACACAAACAACAGTCAATCGAGAAATTCTTGTTTACCAGCACGTGACGTCACCAGAGTTGCCGCCCTTCTTAGAGTGTTTACGTCACAGATAAAATATCAAAAAAAAAAATCGTATTTTATTTCGTTCGATTTGCGAAAATTAGACATATTTTAGTTTAAATATAGTGAAATATGTCTTTTTCAGGCTATTATCTGTATGGATTACCAAATTTAATAGAATATTTTCAATGTTGTCAAATAGTCTATTGTGTAATACAGGGCGCAAGTATTAACAGCGTTAGGTACTCGTATCAGAAAAACTGTGGAAAATTTAATCAATTTCTGTATTAATTAAATGTTTTATAAAATTCCGATAAATCCTTGTTTAGTTTTTCTCATATTAATTTGATTCAAATACAGCATTAAGTTATGGTAACCCGCGCGTCGCGTGCAACACACACATGCAAAGCGCTGTCAAAGAAGATCATAGGTATATGAGAAGACGAAGATGAATACGTATAATGTCTTAGTTTTCACAGTTTTTCAAATGACCATAAAAGCCTCTAAAAAGTCATATTTTTACGCAAAACTTTGGCTGACAAAGTATACAAAAAATTAAAAACTTGTCTAAAAAAATAAGAAATACAAACGTACCATATTTCTTACTCAATCAGTTGACACCATAAACATAACATTTTGTTACAATTTAGGGAGTGAGAAGAGTTTTCTCAGTTAAATTTTATCAAAGAAAAATATAACAAAGGGTTATATAGAAGTTTTATCAAAAATGTACCGCGGTAATTTTTCGATGTTCTACAGAAAACGCAAAAACAATGGTCGAATCAAAATTTTAAAAGAAATCCAAAAACTCGACTGCTTAATAAGTGAACCTAACTACCTACATAATAACAAAAAAAAAAAACAAGCACTTGGACCATCGGCTTGGAAATCAGAAATCTTTGATTGCAACACTATGTACAAAGATGTTATAATAAATATTAGTTCCAATAATGGACCCATTACGGGCGTGCAATATTAAAAAAAATGTAACTTGGCTAGACATTACATTACACAAGCTTACCTACTTGAAATGTATTAACTTAGAGAATAATCAAATGCATGCAGCAACTTTCATAAATAAATAATATATAATAAAAATTTAACTTTTCCCAACCTTAAAAAACATTTCATAAACTATGACTATTAAAATAAACCTACTTAAAATAAAAACTAATACTAAATACTAAAACTTCTATTACTAAACTAAACTAACTATACTAAACTAATAATCAAATTAACATTAACTATACCGAACACTTAATTAGTGTTATATCTATTATACATTTTATTTAGGTACTTTAATATGACCTACTTAATTGAACCTATAGGTATTAACAAATTATAATTATGTACATAGTGAGAGGGCTCACAAGACGAATAATAATAAACCACTATTTACAATGTTATAAAGTAATAAAAATATTATTAAATAAGTCTTTGAGCAAAGTTAATAATACACTAAATATTCATCTTTACGATCGTTGAAATATTCTTTCAAATTATAGAAAGCTTTAGAGAGCAACCATTTCTTGAGGTTTTTGTTATAAAGAGGACCGTTTAAAGATTTCAAAGCAGTAGGTAAATTATAGATTTTATTGCAGTAAAATATGCGTTTCTGTGATATAGAGCGTTATTTGCTTGAGGAATATATATGTTACTATAGTATTTATAACGTAGAATATCAGCTCTGTTTGAAAAGCTGAAAAAATGATACGGATATTTTTACGAATACACAAATTTCATAAATAAATATATAAGTCAACGTCATAAGTAATTGATGTTCTATAAATATTTTACTACTACTACGACTACTCCAGCTCATCATCCAGGGAAAGATTGCCGGAAAGAGAAGTGCTGGCAGAAGGCGGCACTCATGGTTAAAGAACCTGCGGGACTGGTTCGGCTGCAGTACCACCTCATTATTTAGAGCAGCAGCTTCAAAAGTTAGAATTGCCCTGATGTTGTCGAACCTCCGATAGGAGTGGAACTATAAGAAGAAGAAATATTTTACGAAGAGAATCAACACTTTTTAGACTAAATATTGCTCGGAGGCATTTTTTTTTGTAATAAAATAAGGTTGATTCTACTTCTACGGAATTCCCCCAGAATATAACCACATAACTTAAAAGAGGATAAATGTAACCGTGATATGCGTTTATCGCAATTTGTTTTGATGATACATTTGCCAGTATGTACAATGAGTGAATATGTTTATTGATTTTACCGTTTATTTTATCGATTTGAGCTTTCCAGTTTAAATTTGCATCTATTGTTACACCTAGAAAATTTGTTTCATTTACTATTTCCACCTCTGTGCTTCTATTCGTGACATTTAACTTTAGAGGTTTTTTTTTGTAATTCCTAAATTCCATTAATTTAGTTTTGTGGATGTTTACTGTTAGATTTAAATGTTCTAACCAACTTGTAACCTTTTCAAGTATGTCTGATATTTTTTTCTCAAATTGCTCATAATTATCATTTTCTTTTGGTATATTTATAGTTGAATCGTCCGCCAACATAACACACAACTGATCCGTAATAAGAGGAAGCTCATTAATGTAAATATTATTCTGATTCTGATTCTGATAAGAAAAAGTAATGAGAATGCTTACTTGTGGAATACCAAGTACAATATTTTTAAACATGGAATATAAATCCAAACTGGTTATTGCTTATAACATTATGCAAATCAAAGAACGAAATCAACCTGTTATATGTTACTTTTTCTAAAATTTTTGACAAGCTTGGGATAATCGCTATCGGCCGGTGGTTGTTTATATCGTTTTTGAAGCCTTTTTTATGCAAAGGCTTAATTATCGCTTTTTTAGATCATCCGGGAAGCAACCGGTTGATAGTATTAGATTTATTATGTAAACAAGCTATAATATTGATGCTTTCTTTTATGACTTGCATTGCTATCCTATCATGACCTGATGTTTTCTTATTTTTTTGGGCATTTTTACAATTTTTATTACTTCTTCTCTGTCAATAGGAGACAAGAAGAGTGAATTGCAGTTTGGGTTTGTTAGATGATTTATGGTTGGATGTGAATTTGTAATCGATTTTTTTTTTTGGCTGACATTAATAAAATGGCTGTTGAAAGTTTCGGTAATAACTAAAGGATTTACAATATTTTCTTAATTTATAGCGTTTCTGTGCTTTTCTCGTATCTTTTCCAAAATCAAGGATGCGTCTTTACAATTTTGATCACCATTAATAATTATTTTTGGTAATTCGTTTACTGTGACATTTGCAGCAATTTCAATTTTCGAAGACGCTTCTTGCGGGGACAGAAGTTCGTTGGAATTTTTCGTAGCCACTGGTTTTATTTGCGTGGAGCTAGATTTTGGTGTCGTACTTCTTATGGTCGCATTTCGATATTTTTCGAGAGTTTTTGCAGGACTCATCAAAATATCACGATAACATAGCTTCGAATTTTCTTCATGGTTTTGTTTAGCAGAAAGACTTGAACGCTGCTCATTTATGGAGAAATCAGCTGGCACTCTGCAAGGCGAGGCAGATGGAGAAAATAAAGGTAGAGAAGCAGATATTTTTGGTGACTTTTCTACAGTTTTACGTGAGGTTGTCACAACTGTTTGCTTTGGTCTTTCGGGTGAATCTCTATTTTTTTCTTGATTATGGAATTTTTATCGTCGATATTAGCTCACTATTTTCTGTCAAAAGTTTGTTAATTTCTTTTCGAGCGCTAATCAAGTGATTTGTTAATTCTTCTATTTCTTTTTTCAACTGAATTTGGTTAAAGACTGGTGTGCTTTCTTGGACGTTTTTAAAACTATCGTAAAAGGTGTCATCATTTAGCGATAGGATTTCTAACGATAGACATTGCAGTTTTCTTGGTTTTCTATGAGTAAAATTTGCATGGTCATCTAATAAATTATGGGCGCCCACTGGCGTATTCAAATTGGTACCTTTGGGTATTTTACTAATACACTTTATTCACCTCCAAGATCCAAGATTTTTTCTTCTCAGGATCCATTATGTGAAATCGAGTGTCAGAGACATTTGCACAGATCAGATCATAATTGCAATTACATGTTGAACATGTAATATAATATCTGTTCGAGATTTTATTTGGGCATCCGTCGCAATTTATAGCAATAATTTGCTTATTTGGAAATAGCGCCATCTTGGCTTTCTTTGTGGAACTCGACGTACGCAGCAGTAGATATAGTCCAAGATAAAAAGATGTTGCTACTTGTAGAAGATTTGAATAGCAAAGTTTATTTAATATTTAATTAATATCAGAAGTTTCAGCTGAATTTAATTGGCCACTTCACACATTCAGGTTCGAAAAACTCATGAAATAACAGTACTTACAATGTTCGGCGGGAGATTTGAACACAACACTATTTACTTTTGGAGCGAAATGAAGATAACTCACTTTTACTTTAGTATAGGAAATTTACCCTTGTAACAAAGTTTTTCCATTCTTTAACACATAAGTAGTTTAATTTTCAGGGCACCATTGTTCATAACATATCACACACATGTTTGACCAAAGTCCAAAGTCGAAATTTGAAAACACAAGACACAGTTTGGTACGGAATTCAAATAGTTTTGCCGGTCGTTTTGCAAAATTGCTTGTTTTCTCTTCTATCGGCTAGTTTCAGTTTGAATACACTTAGTAATGATTATTTAGCACTTCGACGTTATAATGTATCATATTCAAAGTCAATTTGACCACGGAAAGTATTTTCAATGAATTATTTAAGTAAGACCGTACGGAAAGTATTGTTAACATGGCAGCGCCCTCTGCCCTTTTATGGATTTTTTCTTTTTTGATGACTTGGACAATGGAACATACAATAACAACTGAAGAGACGGGATCCATTATTCGACAGCCAATCTAATTTTTCAATGGATCCCGACTGTTTAGTTCTTATGTATGTTCCATTGTCCAAGTACTTGCTTTTTTCTTTTTAGTTCCACTTTTTAAGCAGTTGAGTTTTTTGATTTTTTAATTTATTTTATACTTTTAAGTTATGAGTACCTACCTAGATAGCTACCAGTACCTACCAGTACCTACCAGTACCTACCAGACCGGATTGTCTGTCAGCATCAGAGTAGGTACTAAATCGTTTGAAGTTGGAGGTGGGCGACCGTGTCAAACATAAGATACTTTAAGTAGCCCAATATACATACTAGATGCTTTATTATATGTCCATCCAAATTCACACGCACAGTCATATGAAGTTTTAGTATTTTCTTGGCTAACGTCATGTCTTAGTAGTGATACTTGCCGGACTATAAGAATCGACTGACGAGTGAATCATAAAAACCAATCCAGGCGTTTGGTCTGTATAGTGCTTCAAAGGAACATACAAACATACATACATTTGCGTCTCGCAGTCGGGTAAAAAGCTGAGCCATTTCGTGTCAGGTTTGATCGGCAGAAAAACGAAAAATGATCACGGAGTGAACGGTCTCAGTGCAGAGAATAATTCACTGATACAAGACATTTTTGCCAAATGTTATCGAAATCGGCTGATAAATAGCGCGACAGCAAAATTCTCCCCTTTTTGAAAGAAACACCAATCAAAAATTTCTGACGACAAAAAAGTCCATTGATATAATGTATAACCTGTGTACCAAGGTGTCACTTCATTAAAACTCGCATGAAAATACATTATATTAAATTAGAACACCAGTTTTCACTCACGTATGACATACGGCCGGGCCGCTGGGAAACCCGACCGGTTACGCACGTGTGCGCGTGCGCCATTCGACGGGAGCGCGCGTATTCCCTGATGAAGGAGTACTTATTTACTCCGAAAGCGGTCGGGTTTCCCAGCGGCCCGGCCGTATATCATGCGTGAGTGAAAACCGGTGTTTTTATTTAATACCAAGGTGTCGTCGATATTCATTGAAAAATGCGACCTTTATAGGTACAAAAATGAAAATCGCATACGAATCGCTTCTGCCAAAAAAATGCAATTTAAACTTACCTTTTCATAGTGGCAGTTCTCCGTAATATTTAAATTATAGTACGTGGAGAGCGCGTCAGCCGCTTCGCGCTGAAGCTCGGGGCTGCAACAGTTAAAAACCTATTGAGACTTCAAAAAAGGGAGAGGTTTTCAGTAAATAAGATAACTAGATAAAGCTATTAGTTCTCCTAAAAGTAGACCTCGCAACTGTAAACCTTAAACAAATCGGTGGAATGTGCAAATTGAGCATTTTTAAGCATACGGAAACCGACATATCTCAGTGTCTCAAGTCGAAAGTTTTCGACCAGTGTGTGTTGCCAGTGATGACTTATGGCACAGAAACGTGGTCTCTCACTATGAGCCTTATTAGTAAGCTCCAAGTAGCCCAACGAGCTTTGGAGAGGGCTATGCTCGGAGTCTCTCTGCGGGATCGAATCAGGAATGAGGAGATCCGTAGAAGAACCAAGGTTACCAACATAGCCCAACGGATTAGCAAGTTGAAATGGGAATGGGCAGGGCACATAGCGCGGAGGACTGATGACCGGTGGAGTCGAAAAGTTCTCGAGTGGAGACCACGTACCGGCAAGCGCAGCGTAGGACGTCCACCCACAAAGTGGACGGATGACTTCATTAAGACTGCAGAATCGTGCTGGGTGCAAGCCGCTTCCAACCGGTCTTATTGGAGATCCATAAGGGAGGCCTATATCCAGCAGTGGGCGTCCTTTGGCTGATGGATGGATGGATGGAAGTATACGGGAAAATGCTACAAATTTTCATGTAAATTTGTGCTCAAAACAGCGCAACTGCTGCACAAACCTATTCACACTGAGTTTGAAAAGATTCATATTATAACTCTCGGGAAATTAAACCGGCAGTCTGCTCTATTCCCTGGCCGTTTAGATCGTCGTCGATCGGCCGATCAAAAACGTCGAGTTAAATCGCTTCTGCTTGTCGAAGGAAAAACAACAGTGTAGGGTATTACTGAGGCATATTTCATTTGACGTTAACTTGACAGATTTTTTGAATGCTTAGTTTGACTGGGTGTTCGTTAGCGAACATCAAAGTTAAGCAACGTTCTCGGTGTTTGAATGGGTGACCGCGAGTAGCATTTAGAACTTAGCGCTGCAGTGGCTCGGACGACACGTTAAATTGTAGATTTCCGTTGCTAAAACCGTTAAGCCATGTTCAGGTGACCTAAACCTCTGACACCAGGGCTAGCCACCAGTCTTATACGAACTATTTTTATTTTGTAATAACGCTTATAATTTTATTACGCTTTGTGTGTTTACCAGTCGTTGGAATCTAGGGCCGCTATAAGGCGCTCGATGATTGCTTTGTCCAGAAATTGTATCATAACATCTCCAGATCGGTCGACTCTATTGTGATTCATACTTCTGCCGCGTGAATGATCCATAAAAGCGCGGTACACCATTCGCCTAGCTGCGCGCGCGGCGGATGTTCGAACAATGAGCTCCAGCGATTGAAGCCCTGGGGAAAAATTAAGCATTTTTTAGTGTTCCGTGCCCAATTGGTTAAAACCCCCCTATTACTAAGGCTCCGCCGTCCGTCTGTCTGTCACCAGGCTGTATCTAATGAATCGTGATAGCTAGAACGTTGAAATTTTGACAGATGTCGTATTTCTATTGCCGCTATAACAACAAAAACTAAAATCAGAAAATAAATATTTAATGAGGCTCCTCCCATACGACAAACTTAATTTATTAGCCGTTGTTCGCTCGATATTAATAAAGGTGACAGGTAGATGCTTCACAGATGATGCACAGAATTATATACTATTTAAATTTTCACTTCAATAATAAATAATTAAATTATATTTTCATCACATCTATTCGAAAAGGACTACTTGGTTCGCCTTTAAATGCGTCCAAAGGTGGTGCTTTCCATAAGTGCGCCGGAATTATCTTTGCCGCGCACTTTTTGAATTTGGAAGTATTTGTAATACTTCTTTCTAGGTTATGTTAGTGTTCAGCGCCAAAAAAATGAATGAAAAGAATGTAAATATAAGTTTTCTTTGTGTTATTATTGGATACTATTTAATTTCAATTTATTTGTTATTATACGTTTTATTAAATGATAATATTACAATAAAATATGAGGCGCCTTTTATTTTCTCATAGAGGTGATGAAAAGTAGAGTGTACCACTCGGACGCAAAATATATTTTTGGCTCGGGCGACGTACTTTGAATCCCTCGCTGCGTTCAGGATTATACTAAAGAATTTTACTCTAGAATCTCTCACTTTGCTCTGGATCCAAAAAAGCGCCCTCGACCTAAAAATATTATTTTGCACCCATATGATACAATCTACTATTATGAGCTCCAATACAAAAAACGTGATTTTTTGCTAGGTTAATAAAAATAAATAATTGAGTTAAAATAAAATATATCAAGGGGGCTTCCATATGGTACGGAACCCAAAGTGCGCGAGTCTGATTCGCACTTGGCCGATTATTATTAATTACTAGTAGTTTAGAAACAAACAATATTACCAAATATTATCGTAATCGGCTGAAAATAGCGCGACATCAAATTTCCCCTCTTTTAAGGGAAATATCCCCCATTCAAAAATCGTTAACGAAAAAAAAAACACTTGTAGGTATAACACCTGAGTACCAAATTTCGTCGAGATAATGCGACCAGTAGACAAAAATCAACATCCTGACAGACGAAAGTAAAATCGTCGTGTTGAAGCACGGACCTCGCTTCGCTTCGGTCAAAGAGTAAAAATACACAACTATAAAAGATGCTACAAGTTGGTGGTGGTGAAGACGCCAACGCTATAAGTTGGTGGCAATATAAGCACTTCAAAAATTTGACGCTTGCGTAGGAGGTCGGCTGGCTCAGTTGGTTGGAGCGTCGGGCTAGTGATCCGAAGGCGCAGGTTCAAATCCTGCGTTTGCTTCAG
This sequence comes from Hypomecis punctinalis, assembly GCA_949316475.1. NCBI lineage: Eukaryota > Metazoa > Arthropoda > Insecta > Lepidoptera > Geometridae > Hypomecis > Hypomecis punctinalis. The sequence continues at coordinate 13,116,250 of OX438822.1, forward strand.
ATTTTTGAAATGCTTATCACAAAGATAACTCTTTGAACTATAAAAGAACTTGCAGTAAAAAAACTAACATAACGACTTCATCTAATTCACCTCCCTGTACGAGATGACATCTACCTTCTCCTTAATTTGACCTACAAATGCCCTTCGTGGTCTTCCCCTTTCTCTTTTTCCTTTTCTTTCCTTCTATTATGGTTTTCATAAGATTGTCTTAGTAATACGTAGTATAAGTGTAGACTACGACTACACTGAATCTCTTATTTTAAATAATTAATATTTTTTTTCCTTTCATTTATACTAAAAGTAAAGTTTGTGTTAGTTATTATGGCTTTTATAAATAATTACTTTAATTATAAGCTACTAGCTTTTACTCGCGGCTTCGCCCGCGATATAATTTAATTTATGTTTATCTTGTCAAAAAAATATGGTAACAAAAATAGTAAGTGCGCTACAAAACATTAGCCTTAATTCAATGTGAAACGGTACACAAATATTGTAGCAAATAATCATTTCAAACCCAAAAAACAGCCAATCTCAACTAATTTGTTTCGTCATCGTTATCATCCGCAGCTTTCTTTGACCCACTGTTGGGTATAGGTCTCTCTCTTGCAGTGCCATCTGCTTCGGCTCTTGGTCGGTCGTGACCAGGCTCGACCGGCGCGGCGGTGTTAATGATATCGTCGACCCACCTTGCTGCCGCGCCGCATATAGCTGAACGTTCTCACCTATTCAAGTACCCGAGTTGACCAGCTCTGTCACCACCGTCTTTCTTGTTCAATAAGCGCTGGTCGAATTGGTTGTCACGCCATTGTGAACGATGTCATACGAAGAGCTTTTGCGACCGCCAGTATCGCAGCCGTACTCGAACCGAATAGGTTTGCGCGTGGTGATGGAAAAAGGCCTGACGGCATGAAGCTGTTCCCATGGAAGTGTAGACGGCCCTTAGAATGGGACGCGACTTGCGTCGATACTTTGGCGCCGTCACATCTTTCTGAGATTCAGAGTAGGGCTGGAGCGGTGGCTGATTCGGCGTAGCAGCACAAACGGCGCAAATATGCTAACCTCGGAAGTGGTTACATATTTGAGCCGTTTGAAATTGAGACATTGTGCGCGTGGTGGCCGGGAGCTCATCTTGTTTTCAAAAGTCTTTCTGAGCGTCTGGTGTACCCGCCGCGTGACCAAAATGCTGGCGTTTATTTGGCTCAACGTATAAGCAGCATTGCCAAGCTGATTGGCAATGTAATGGTAATGTAATGCAATGTAACAATCACGTTTGTTGTAAGGAAGCCCACCTTAAATATTTTTTTGCATTTGTTGTTATAGCGGCATGAGAAATACATCATCTGTGAAAATTTCGACTGTCTGGCTATCACGGTTCATGAGATACAGCCTGGTGAAAGACAGACAGAAGGACATCGCAGTCTTAGTAATAGGGTCCCGTTTTTACCCTTTGGGTACGAAAGGTGCAAAATATAATGTCTCCGCCTTGGGTGCTTTTGAAGTTTGTCCGCCATATTTCTGCGACCCAATTTGACATTTGATCAGTAATAAAAGTGTCATTTGTGTCAAGATCAAAAAGCACTTTTTATGCGTCATCACGCCATCTTTCTGTAATTCTGCATAACAACTTGTTTATTTTATGTCACTTCTACTGTATTTCATTTATCTTAGTGCCAAACATACCTTTGGCAATGCCTGCTATAGTGAACACCGTCCCCCCTTCATAAATGACGTCCTTGGCTCGCGTATAGAAGGTGACAGCTGTTTGCAGCTGCAGGGCTTGGCTCTGCACATCCTGGAACAGTCATACTCTCCTCAACGTAGAATGATTTGATGAAACGTTTTGTTGCAAAAATCTAAGAACTTTGCTCAAACGCATAATTAAACATTGTGTGTGAGATGTCTAAAATTATTGGCTGTGATATTTCACTTTGTTATTGAAAGAAACTTAAATTATTTTTTTAGGGTTTGTCCCAAAAAATGTCTCTAAAAGTCTTCTCTACGGTCTTTTCCAGATAATATTCTGGAAATTACGCTAATTCCAATAAGACTTAAGAATGTGATTAATATGACTTATGTAATGTACTCGTATATGTATGTAAAATAGAAAGCCATACCTTGTCAACGTGTTTCAGCAATCGTTTAGCCAAGTCTTTTACGCCCAATTCAAAGAGCATTCTGACCAGATTTTTCTCCTTGCCTTTGTCTAGGCGACTCACGGTAGTATCGTCTTTCTCCGCAGCCTAAGGTCAGTTATGAATAAATTAATAAAAAAAATTATTGACGTAATAGTTAACTGATACCAACAATGAATTAAGAACACTGATAAAAAGTAGATATATGAAGCTTCTGGTTCCCGATCTAGCCAGAGACTTTGCGACAGGAGTCTTTTCAATACTCAATTATTTATGGCAACATTTACATGCGGTTCTTAAGTAATATGTTTTGTATCATCATCGTCATCATCAGCCTATATCAACACACTGGTAGGTATAAGCCTCCTTTTTCATGAGCCATTGTTCAATATCTTGGGCTAATCTCATCCACGCACGACCTGCAATGAATGGGTCTGATGAAGTCGATCCATCGTGCTAACTATAGGACGCTTATTTGCTATTTGGAGCCACTTAGTCAGAGATCTACTCCACCTGACGTTACTACGCCTAGCCACATGTCCTGCCCAGCGCTATTTGAGTCTTGTAATACGGTTTCCAATATCTGTGACGTTCGTCCATCATACGATTAGTGTATAACGAACTCGGTCTTTCTAACATGGCCCGCTCCATTGCCCTTTGTGCGATTCTGTGTACAGCTTTTTTGATCAACATCCAGATTTCAGTACCGTAAGTTATTGTGAACAGGATATATTGTATACAGGATATATTGGTTGTAAAGCTTTGTTTTCAGGCATTAAGATATCTTTCGATCTTTAAATAAGACGTCGATTTTTCTCAATACATGTTTTGTGAAGTTGTACAATCTACACCCTATAAGAGTATGGCAAATTTATTGTTTGTATGAGAACGGTATATTATTATGTTTTCTAGGTTATAGTTAATAATGAGTGCTAATAGCATTTGGATAACGGAATAATCTTTAGTTGTTGAAAGAGTTTTCTTTTTAGATATTTTGAGGTAATTTAGCAGCTTATTGAATATTTTTATAGCCGTAAAATTTGGGCTTAAACTAGTTACCGAAGTTAGACTTTCGTTCCACGAGTTTACATCTGCATTGCGATCTAATTTTGTTGCGATTTATATTGTTCATAGACGTTTAAGACTTAGGTATACCCACTCGCAACAGCGCGTTGAGTCCGGCCAGAAGCTGGAGCGTCAGTGGCGCGCTGGCTGCAGCCTCAAGTGCATTGTAGAATGGATTCAGTACGTCCGAGTTCGCGAATAGATCACGTTGCTCGATGGATCCAAAGTAGCACAAGTTGGCCAGCGCCCGAGCTGCTTCGTCGCGACACCTGTTAGATGAAAACGTTATAAGATCAGTGATAAGGTTGAAATAAAATTATTATTCTTTTCTCGCTTAAAAGCAGTATGTTTTATTTCTTGAAATCATCTCAATACTCAGATCTTAATCACCGTTAAAGTTAAATATTCGCCACAAACGGTATTTGTTTGGATGATTGCGGGTGGCATTTAAAATTGAGCGATGCCGTGGCTCAAACAACACATTAATTCTGAATAAACTTACTCTTTTAATAGCTAAGCTATGTCAGATGTCTTCAAAACTCAAACTCTAACATCAAGGCTATCTATCTGGCCTATACAAACTACATCTAATTTTAATCATTACTTACGTAGAGTCGTCATGTTGTAGCAAGTCACAGAGTAGAGGTAGCACGCCAGCATCCAGTGCAGGCTGAATAGAGGCAGGATCGGCAAACATGTTGCCAGCAGCGCGCGCTGCACCAGTTGCGAGTGAGGGCGGCCCGTCCTTCAGGATGGCTGAGAGTGTAGTACCAAGGCAGTTTTCCGTCTGAAAAATATATGCCATTGCTAGTTAATCAATGTCATAATCTATGGAAACTTGTCGAACTAATATCTATCTTATAGTTTCCGAGACTTGTAGGCGCCGTTCAGGATATAGGTATGTGGTCAAAGTACTCTTTTATTGTACTGATTGTTTTTATGCATTATAGGGCTACATTTGGCCACCAATTTACTTGAAGGAAAGCGAATTCGTAGCCGTAGATGGAGGCTGTAGACCTAGAAGATACCTTTTAATTCTTGCCTAAAAGATATATCCAGATTGTAATTGTCAGGAAACAATGTTGGAGGCAGGGCATTCTAATCCCTTGCGGTTCGCATTATGAAGGAAGAAGCGAATCGTTAAGTACGAGAAGGTGGTATGTTGACCATATGTGGATGGCAGTGAAGCGAATTCCAACTTGTATTTTTGTGAAAAAGGAAAAGAAGGAATCAGGTCGTGGAGTTCGAGCGCAAACTCGCTTAAATGGAGCCAATAAAAAATGCCAAATACGCTTCTTTACGCCAGTGTTTTTGGCTTTTAATTATACCTGAGCATTTCCAGCAGGCAGTATGTTCCCCAGTGCCAGAAGTGCCGCCAGCTTGACAGAGGGCGCTAGGTGCACAATGTACCGTCCCTGCGCCGCGCGCATTATTTTGTGTTGCGCTGTATTTTTATCTGATCTTGAGTGGAGCCCACTTGGCAAGGTAGCATAAGACTTCCACTCACACGATGGACGGATGACCTCAATAGGATCTCAAGATCGCGATGAATGCAAGCTGCTTTCTATCGGTCTTATTAGAGATCCAAAGAAGAGGTCTATGTGTATCAGTGAACGTCCTGTGGTTGATTGATGGTGTTGTATTGTATACCTGAGTATTTCCGGCAGCCAGTATGTTCCCTAGTGCCAGCAGTGCCGCGAGCTTGACAGAGGGTGCTGGGTGCGCGAGCAGTGTTTCTAAGCGCGCGGTGAGCCCGTCCACCTCACGAACCGCGCGCGCGCGCTCGCCTCCTCCGTGTGTAATATTTGTAAAAGCCGCGCAAGCCGCCTCTGCAATGTTGCAATATTCAATAATTTATTTATTGTAAAATGAAATGTAATATTTACACGCGGTACTTATGATCTACTATGTACACTTTATTAATTTTAAACGTTGCCCTTTGAACATTTAAAAATTTACTTAAGTAACACTGGTTAAGTACATACAAGTAGTTATCCAGTACTCCCTCTCCCGCATCAAAAATGCATCATACATGCCGTAATGGTCTAGTAGTACAGACACCCATCTTACGTTCGTGAGGTCGTGGGATCAAATACTTGTCCCGTACTAATGAATTCTTTAGAATTTATGTACGTAATTTCACATCACTGGCTGTTCGGTGAAGGAAAACATCGTGAAGCAACCTGCATACGTCCGTATAAGAAAGGATTTGTTCCGTTACTGGTATTAAAATTCTAACCAGATCAATGATTGCTGTTCTATAAAGAGCATTCAAAATGTAATTATTCTCTAATAAAAACATATTTTTAAAGCCCTGCGATATTTAGAAAATCGATAATATATATTAGGAGTATGTAACGTGAAACGGAACGGATATCTCGTAAAGAAACACGCTAATCTGAAAAATCTCAAAGCCAATTAAAAAAAAAAGTTAAATAGATATGTCAATGTCAAAAGAAATTGATTGATCAATTTGATTTTCAACCAGTGTTACCACCTTAGCCTTTTTGGAGCTAGATCTAGCACTGTTTACTGTAGGTGAACCTGTTGTGTAATGATTTAGTCCGGAGAGGGCTATCTAGCGTTTATTTTTTTTGAAATATTGCTCCAGAAACTGAAATATGAGCCATGATGTTAAACTTTAATATAAGTGTTTTTTGTGTCATAGAGTATTGATTTATGTATATTAATGTGATTAATGTTCTTCTTATGAACCGACTAATTAAATATGTGTATCAAAACACTATTATTTCATTAGTTTTTTTTTAACGGGCAAAAGTTCCTTTATTAACTACAATATGATACAATACTACTTTATATGCTAAAACTACCTACACTACTACTACATAGAATTGAAACATCCACAGAACCTTGAAGGTCTAAAGATAATCCAAGTGTTTAGAATTAGGAATTTCAATTATAAGGTGAGGAGGTTATAAAATGACATTAGGAAAGGTGTTAATTTTTTAATTCTTTTTTACTGAAAGTCTTTTCTTGATAATTTTTGCTCTAGATAGAGCAAAGCCCTTTTTAAAATTAACAACAGCCCTAATTACTAAAACTATGGTGGCAACACTGTTTTCTATTTCGCGATCAGCGAGTCAGCGACGTTGTATGATTGATGTTATCAAGTGTAAATAAAACTGGAATGTTTCGCGTGTTTATAGCAGTATTTAAAACAGTATGTTGTTTACAGGTAAACTACGACGATACAGTAACCCGAAAAGTGTTTCATTTCCAAGTTTTATTACGTAGATATCATATCATATTGATGTCATCAAAGTGTAAATAAAACTGGAATGGTTCGCGTGTTTATAGCAATATTTAAAACTGTATGTTGTTTACAGGTAAACTACGACGATACAGTAACTCGAAAAGTGTTTCAGTTCTTAGTTTTATTACGTGGATAGAATTAAACCTCGTTGGTTCTATGTAGTCCAAATCATACAACTTGGCGGATGTCATGTTAGCTACAAGCTGCGGATAGCCCAATCCTGACTGAAGCTCATCATCTATCAGCTGCGCGAAGATTGACTTACTTGCTGCTTGTAGGTAGCTAACATCACAGCCACCAAGTTGTATGATTCAGATTTTATGAAATAAAATAGAACTATACTCAACTAAAAGCGAAGGTCATTACTGCAAAGTTTTAAATGTACCTAGATAGTGACTATGGTATAGTGACAAACTGATAATAATTCATTGTCACTATTAAAGAATTTAACACACAAGATGCTTTCTGCGGTCAGGTCAAACTGAACCCAGCATGTACGCATACTTATTTATTTGTACAAACATGTATGTATATGTCAATTATAGCAATAAAAATATGCAATTTAAATATCACTTGTATCACATTATGCATGAACAACGTCTCTATATATTTTGATTGACCGACAATGTTGTTCATACATCAGTATATTAAATCTATAAGGATTTTTCACAAAAGATAGGACAATGTAATAAGAGTCCAGAGTATCGATACAAAGCACCTGGATCGAACATCCATATTCAAAAGTAAACTCGACCTAAGTGTTGCTGCTTTATGGTCAGATTTATGATCACTGTGTTACCATTATATGATTTTGAATTTCCAATACACTTTTTTAAAATAACAATTTAAAAAAAATGCAGGGCTATATATTATTTTTTATTACTCCCTGGAGCTTTAAAATTTAAGTACATTCCTAGAAAAATTAAATGATCTTGGTTAGAATTTTAATACCGAGTTCCTTGTAAATCAGGTACAACTCCTTTGATGGGGTATGTGAATACACCAACCCGCACTGGGCCAGCGTGTTGGATATGACGTGGGTTGGCTTACGTGCTGCAGTGGACTATTAAGAAGGCTGTTACAGTATAGTATAAATAATACCTTAAAAACGTTATAAGTTTTGTCGAGATTAGTTGAAAAATGCGACCAAAAATTGTTAAAACGTAGACCTCTCTCACTTCGTTCAATCGGTCAATTATTTCTTCTATGATAACGTTGCGCTTTTACCCAGTACATGTTGATCTTCACAGTCCAACAAGTCCTTGATGAAAGGCAGAGCTGGTGCCACCAGCTCCAGCTCCACCGGCAGCTCGGACTCACCATGGCTTTAACAATTTACATTATCATATCTTTCAATGAATAAATTAAAGACATTGAAGCTTTTTTACTTGCTCTAGGCACAGTATATACATAACAGTAGGTTATCTAAGGCCGCCCGCTGAGTTATTAGCCTACTCTTGCGTTGATCCCCAGGGTTGTCACTTTTACTATTAGTTAATATTTTATAACAAGCAGCACTTGATCTAAATTTATGCAATAAAAAGCATATTATGATTGAATATTTTACCAATTTATAAATTTAGTAAAAATAAAAAGCCTTTAGACAAAGTATAAACATATACACACAAAAGAAAATAGAAAAAAAAATCAATAGTAATTTGCAATATTAATTATTGTGAAATTGCCCTTATTACGAGTACACTATACGCGACAAATACGTTTACCTAAACGATGTTTCGTACTCAATCCTCTGTTTTATAGTAAAACTAGACTTCTAAAAATAAACTTTAGCTCTAAACATAGTAGGTATTCAGGAAGTAAATTTGGGAATACATTTATATATAAAAAATACGACTCGGCTACGCTCTTAATAAAGCAAATAAACTGTGAAATAAACAATACAATACCACATTTTCTAATAAGATTTAAGTATAAGTAGGTACTTACAATTCTGGTTCAGTAGGAACTATGAAGAATGATAAGTCCGGGTTTGCGAAATCGTTATTGAGGCACCCGAAAACACTACAATATTTTTTTTCCCTATTTGAAGTCATGATACTCGTAATAATTAATATTCTGGTAAGTGGCCGGCGAGAGTTGACGAACGCGAGCGGTCATGTAACGTACGCACGTGCTCACAGTCGCGCTGCACAGCCCGTACTGCCGCCAGGTTATTTCCACTTATATTATGCTAGCGTGTGCGTGAAATCGCGTGCCGACACAGCGCGCGGCACGCACGCACACATTCAAACCGAGAGCGGCACGTTTGTATGAAGATATTTTACTGTATGTTATACTGTGCTCTAGGTATTGTACCTCTCATAGGTTATTGATAAAGGGAAAACAAAGCCGAAAAAAATCATTAATATATGAACAACTTTATGGGGCCATTATAGTTATATTTTACACATTTCGTTATTTCAAGTTGCGTCTTTTGTACAGGGCAGCTAATTTTTTTCGAACTCCAAGTCGGCTGAAAAGTCAAAGTTGTTAACAATACCGATCTGAACCACTTTCAGTTCCCATATAACCTTTTCAAATATCCATGGTGCCTCGATAATATCAGTAATGAAGTCAAATTTAAGTAAGATTATATGATAACAAAATAAATATCTTATCTTACCGGCAGAAATTGCTATAAGTTTGGGTCAATAACACGAGCACGTCTGAGGGCGTACTGGGACGTAAGTACGGTAGGATGGCCGATAGCACGCCGGAGTGTAGCGCGGCGGCGCGTGCCTCGCTCTCGCACAGTGACGCGCGCAAGAGGAGCCGAGCTGCACTTTCCGCCTCTGGGCCGCCTCGGGCCAGCAGCACCGCTTGTTGCGTTAGAACCTGAGCCTGAAAGAACACAAACAAATATTGGCCAAGCCACAGCTATAAAATTTGTCAAAACATAGGTAGTTAAACATTATCTTACGGTTAGAACTGCCATTGCAATGATGGGTTCTAGTTTCTTTGGACACCTGGAATAATTAGAATAATTGAAAATTAGATTAATTTTAGTAAGTGATTCTTAGTGACCACCAAAGTAAAGCAACATTCGGCAACTCGGCCAGCAAGTCTGAATCGCGCTTTTATAATTTCGTAATACTTTTTACTTGTAAAGTTACATGCTTGCCAATGGCAAATGTATAAATCATGCGACGCCAAATCAGATAAAAAGTTCTACCAGTTTGTAAATAGAATATACCAAGGAAGTTTCATACGAGAACTGGAATGCTTACGTGCATCCCAAAAACGTTCCGAAGAGTAAAGCACCAATATTGCAATATATCTCTTTCTACTAGTGTATCCATACAGTAATTTCATTTAATAGGACAATTTATTTATATCGTCGAAAGGTCAATGAAAGAATGAGGGAAATAATTTGTGTTTCAGGTGGGATAAATCTGAAATTTAAATATTATTATAAACAGAGTTATCTGCTTTCTCTGTATTAAGTAAAAATGATTGGTTGATTAAGCCCATTATTACAAACGTTTACTATGAGACCAACCCGAAATTCAAGAAAAAAACAGCTGTTCCATACAAAACTGAAACTCGGAATCAACAAAATGTATGAAACAGCTGATTTTTTTCCTCAAATTATAGTCTAGTCTCAAATTATAGCTTTATAGTAAATCTCATTTCGGCTGAGTACATCAGTTCATTATAAAATTATCTCTACACCATCATCTTAATGCCCTCAGCGCCTCCTACCCGCTAGTAGACATCTTTGCCGACGAATGGGCAACAATAATTGCTAAAAATATTCTTTCAAATTTCGAAGAAGTCAAATTGTTATCTCAAATATTCCTAAAATTTAACAGTAGGTATAGTTAGCGTAAAAAATAATAACACGTTGTTGTTCATATAACTTTAATTCATGTTTGTATTTATTTTGTTCTATTTTATGTATTTTTTTAATTCGTAGTCTTTAAGGATAAAAAATGTAATGCCTAGTATTAAGTGCTGTAGGTATGTTACATTTTCTATAAATAAACAAATTGAAAATCTTGACTCGCTTTTGACCAGTTTTGCAAACTTACTTACAAATCTTGTTAGAATATACCTACTAAACCATCTTGCCAAATATTATAAAAATCGGCTCATAAATAGCACGACAGCAAATTATATCTAGGTACCCGTAGTTACCGAGCAGTACTAGTTACTAAGTACAACACAGTTCATTATTTTGCTATTATACAAGAAAAGTGCATAGTTCATAAAAGTAGGTTCTTAATTGATTACAATGACGTACAAACGTACGTAGTATTAGATTATATATAAGTAGTCATTACTTCTCTCTACAACCTAACATCACATTCCCGAAATGTTTTGTTGTTATTGTCACCCTACACAAGAAATTTGTAAATAAACCAAGAAACTTACCTAAAAAATGAAACTCCACAACCAGCATAAGCTTCACTATTACAGCCCTTAACACAACAATTTTTCACCATTTATCAAAATAAAAAAATACTAAGCAGCAAGCAGAATGTCGACTTTTGCATAAATTATTAGCCATATTTTTTTTAAAGTGCCATATGTGCAGCCGTGCGTAGTTGGTAAATTACTACTAATTCTACTAAAATGAAAAACAGTTTTTGTATTGCAAAAATAATTACGTACCAATATTAAAATCAGAACATTTTCGAATTCAATACGTTAATTAGAATATTAATTTCTTGAACATTGATGTCTATTACCCCACAATACGATGCCGTATTTTAACCACGCAAAAGCATAAGCGTAATAAGCGCTGGTTGCAGTTATCAGATATATGAAATAATCTACCATCCAATAAGTTTATTAATACTGGTAACTTTAGAGAAAGGGACAACGCCCAACAGTTGTTGCTGTCCTTCTCGGAACATTTTTCCCATTTGATAAGTAAGAAACAAATGTGAACTTTTGACTAAAGAAAGAAAGTACATTTTTATTTTTTTAATTTTGCTTCGTAAGCGTTCCAGTTCTCGTATGAAACTTCAGTAACAGTAACGGGACAACAATAATACAAAAAACTTATAAGTGTAGCTCAAGGCGGCCTTATAGCTGGAAGCGATATCTTCCAGGCAACCCATAAATGGCATGGATGTAGTACCTACTCAATCCTGTTTAGGTACTACATCCATGGTATATTGTAAGTCGCACGCTAGAAAAAAATAGGTATACGTCGTTGTACGCGTGGAGGTGCTTAGACAAGATTATTCAGAGCTAAGCTGGCTTTTCTTACTGAATTTTATTCTGGAATATTTAAGCCAAGCCAAGATAACTTTGAAACTTTGAAGCAAAGAATTTCACGAATTATTCTAGTTATTGTCATACCCTTATAGGGTCATAAATATGTAAACTATACAGACCATGTTACATAAAAATTAAATGTAAATATTATATACGTTGCAATAAATGATTGAGTAGGTATTGCACCTACTGTTAATTTTATCTATAATTAGACGGTGGCGTGGGCGATCGACTTAGTTATGCTATTCTTCTTTATTATGGATTCAGGGAATAACCTATTATTAATTTTATCAAACAAATTTACAGGTATTAAGAGTTGCTCGCAATATACTATTGTTGTATATTATGATAACAAGCCATATTTTTTCACCCCATATTTTTAAAATTTTCGTGCCATATTTGCACTCTCGACCCACGCACGAGTCATTGCATAGGCTTGCATGTGTTGCATGACCTGGATTCTGAAGAGGAAAAATATCCACGCTAGTAATAATGAGACCCAAATGGGTCTCATTCTTGACTCAAAACCATGGATTAATCATATAAACAGGGTTGAGTACTGGCAAAGAAAAGCGTGCCGCCAAGGATACCTCATCAAATGATTGTGTCTCTTTTCCAAGTAGGATGACCAAAACATCTCGATCATCTTGGGATATAATTTTTCTTTGGAATGTTACTGAACGCAGGAATTGCAGTTATCTTACCCCTAACTCGTCGTCCTTCGTCATCGTCGTCGCTTTAGCAATAGGACGCCTACTGCTGGGCATAGGCCTTCCTTGAAGATCTCTATAAAACCAATCCCCATAAAAACAATGGTCTAGAATTAATAAATACGGAGATAATTCAGTTTCAAGTTTGACAGCTGTTATCGGAAATGTAGATCTTGAAGAGTTCTTTCACCTTTGTTAAGACAGCAATGGTCTAGAATTGATAATGACGGAGATAAACCACTTTTAAGTTTGACAGCTGTCATCGGAAATGTAGATCTCGATGAGTTCCTTCACTTTTGTGACGACAGTAATGGTCTGGAATCCATATTTACGGTGTTAAACAACGTTTAAGTTTCATAGATGTAATCTTGACACATATCACGCAACCCGTGTCAGTACTTAACCACGAAAAACTTTTTCACAAAAACTTTTTCACGAACGACTTTTTCACCGAAAACTTTGTCACAAATAGACCTTATCACGAAAAATCTTAATCACGAAAACTTGTCCACGAACAGACTTCCGTAGTTAACAGAATTTTAAGGCTTCCGTAGTAAACAAGGCACCAATTTTGAAATAAAAAATAGAGGACTCTCTTTTTTGAAAAGTCGTCATGGGTGTATATTAGTGTATATAGTAATTCCAAAATAGATGCCATTTTTGAAATCTACACCCCCAAAAACCTCAAAAACTACACCCATGACGATTTTTTCAAAATAGTGACGTCCACCATCTTTAATTCCAAAATGGACGCTAGTTTTGAAATCTCAACCCCAAAAACCTCAAAAGCGACATCCATCGCGACTTTCACCAAAAAGTGACATCCGCCATCTTTAATTTCAAAATGGATGCCATTTTGGAAATCTACACCCCAAAAAACCTTGAAAACTACACTCATGACGGCTTTTTCAAAAAAGTGACGCTCGACATTTTTAATTCTAAAATGGATGCCAATTTTGAAATCTACACCCCCAAAAACCTCGAAAACTAAACCTATGATTTTTCAAAAAAGAGACGTCTGCCGTTTTTAATTCCAAAATGGATGCCAATTTTGAAATCTACACCCCAGAAAACCTCGAAAACTACACCCATGATTTTATCAAAAAAGTGACGTCTGCCATTTTTAATTCCAATATGGATGCCAATTTTGAAATCTACAACCCAAAAAAATTGAAAATGACACCCACGACTATACACCAATTGTACACTCAGCATGTTTAAGAAATATGTCCAGCATAGTCACCCTACTACACTTCTTTGTATACACCATAGTACGCCATTTGCAATCGACGGTGATACTCTAGTCAAAAATAAAAAATAACCGTTAATCATAAAGACGTAGGTATATTCATACAAAATAAATATCAAACTCTGTTAATAAAACAGAGTTTGATATTCAGCATCTGTTCGCAATTTGAACTAAAATCTTATCAAACTACATTGTTATAAAATCTAAGAAATGGTTAAGACAGTCGCGGCTTTACAGGTAATAATTCTACCATATATAAGTGTCGTTTCGAAATGGCAATAGTGCGAGCGGGACACCTTCATCACTTTGGGAAGTCTCACTCGGCACAGCGTCTCTCTTATGCCATTTCAAAGGAATATATGTTTTGTTACAATGCATTAAGGTTGAATTTTCCTAAACTAATTTTGAAACAAATTTCGTCTGTGCGCAGTCCAGATAGTATACAAAGTCCTTGGTCGCAAGCTTTATAGTAAAATATCTAATATTGTTTTTTGATTTAAAGAGGTGGATAAGTATCTACATAATAAAATAGAATATTGAAATCTTACTTTTCCTTAAAAATCCAGCTATTAAAATTGCTTCCTCACATTTGTCTGAGTTCATTACTTATCACTTCAAAATACGCATCCATATAAGAAAATAATTCAACATGCAAACAGCACTTTTTTGTTTAAAAGTTTTAAAACTGACTCTAATAGCAAATCTACATTTTCAATAAAATTACAAAAAAATAATTATGTTAATTAAAATAGTGTACGAGTGACTTGCAATTTAAAGAAAAATACCTATGCCGAGACTAGGCCTAGGCTACACACAATCAAAACAAATAATCAAAACTAACGAATTTAAAGACACTTAACGCGCACGTTTTCACACAGAATCAATGAACTGTTTTTTACCGGCTTAATTAAAAGAAAAGTTCATAATTCACATCAACGCGGTTCAATTAAAACGAAATATGTTATTAAGTGTTGAAGGATGGACGCGAAATATTTAGATACGCGGCGCGGCGTCGCGTTGTCGGGGTCACGGCGGCCCCCGAAGGGAATCTACTAAAATGTGCGGCTACATATAGCAAGGTCACGGTAGTACTAGCAGAGTTACACAGATATAGAGCGATATGACATGTTAATATTGTTATTGTCTAAATTTAATAATAACCTAATTAGTTTTGACCGACGAACCACCGCAGGAGGTATACAATTCGACGCGTATATTTTTTTTATGTAGGTATAACCACGCATAACTTTTTTCGTAGAAGTTCGATTTCAATAATTCTTTTTTTATTTGAAAGAGTATACTTTGAAATTGGTTCCATTTAAATTTTATCTAGATCGGCTGAGTCATTATCGATAAATAAACAATAATGTGAAAAATGCTACATCGATCCGTGCATAATATTTGCGGTCTAGCGATGCGCTCCGGCTTCGCACAGATGTATTATACATATAAACATTTCTGTTGAATTACTCTATCTATTAAAATAAACTGCATCATAATCCGTTGCGTAGTTTTGAAGATATAAGCATACATGGGGACAGACAGCGGGAAGTGACTTTGTTTTATATTATGTAATGATTCTGTGCACGGGTGAAGTCGGTCATCTATTTTTTGCAAAAAATAATTATAATTATTCATCCCATCTATTCGAAAAGACGACTTGGTTTGCCTATAAGTGTACTGTGTTCTATAAGAAACTTTTAGCGGGCAGTAATGAGTTTTTAATCCTCTTTATAAGTGCATTGTAATCCGCAATTACTTTGCCGCGCACTTTTTGTATTTGGAACATGTTAGTGTTCATAAGTGCGCCGGAATTATTTTTACCGCGCACCTTTTGTATTTGGAAGTAGGTATTTGTAATGTTAGTGTTCAGCGCCAAGAAAATGAATGAAAATAATGTAAATATAGGTTTTCAGTTGTTTTATTATTAGATACCATTTCATTTCAATTTAGTTGTTGCTCCATATTTTATTAAATAATAATATTACAATAAATATGAGGCGCCTTTTATTTTCTCATAGAGCGTGATGAAAAGTATACTGAGCGCCACACAAGTCGACGGATGGGAAGTTATGCTCAGAGCACTACGCAAAAGCCGATATATAGGCATTCGCGAGAGTCAGAGAAACGAGACGCCGGGGCACACCCGCCCGCCAGCTTGATGTCTCCCGCGCGCTCTCTACGCACTACGACACGCGACGTAGGAATTGTGCACTCAAGCGCAATAATCAGCCAATCACGGCAAAGTGTCATCTGCGGCTAACATCTCATCTGCCGATTTGTGCGGCGCTCAGTATAGAGTGTACTACTCGGGCGTAAAATATATTTTAGGCTCGGGCGACGTACTTTGAATCCCTCGATACGTTCAGGATTCTACTCTAGAATCCTTCACTTCGTTCTGGATTCAAAAAAGCGCCCTCGCCGTAAACATAATATTATTTTGCTTCCATATATTATGATACAAACTACTATTGATGGCCATTTAGTTATTTTCATATTATTTAAATAGGAGGCATTCGTATGGTGTTCACTTATACATTAAGTAACAATCTTAGTTTATAGGACGCGTCACACAAGTTGACGGAAATGAAGTTCCTGACTGATGCTCACACAAAGCGCGTTGATTGGATGGCGTGACGCGGCCTACAACTATGACAAACATTTGTTTATTTAAACAAAATAATAAGTAAAACTAAAAAAAATTTGATTGTTATAAATATAATCTATATCTACGGTGCAAAAGTATCAAAGCAAGTTGCGTCAATACTTTGGCACCGTCATATCTTTCTGAGACTCAGAGTAGGGCTGGAGCGGCGGCGAATTCGGCTGACCAGCACAAGCGGCGCAAATATGCTAACTTCGGTAGTGGTTACATATTTGAGCCATTTGGAGTTGAGACTTTGTGTCCGTGGGGGCCGGGAGCTCATCTTGTTTTTAAAAGTCTTTCTGAGCGTCTGGTGGACGCGACGCGTGACCAAAATGCTGGTGTTTATTTGGCTCAACGTATAATGCTGCCAGCATGCTGGGCACGCTGCCAACTGGCAGTGGGCTTGAGCACTTGGATCATCTTTAGACCTTCCAGGGTCTGTGGATGATCCAATTGCTTTCTATGTAGTAATAGTGTGGTGTAATATTGTATCATATTGTAGTTCATAATTAAAAAATAAATCTATAGCAGATGATAATGCACTCGCTTCTCATACTTGTACTATACTTCTATAACAACCTTTATGAAGGCAATAAACTGTCTACTTATTAAGCTTTTTGTAACTTGTTGCACCTAATTGTGATTTTGAGCACCAAGTTTGGTGTGAACTTAGGTCCCCGCTTGATAGAGACATATCTTATCTCGCTATATTTGTGGTACTCCTAAACTAAAAAGGCATGGTGCTGTTATCAGCTGAGTTGCCAGATTTATACGTCTTCCCCAAAATAAGGATTATAATTCGAAGAACATCAATATGTGAAATTAAAAAATCGACCAAGTGCAAGTCGCACTCGTGCACGAAGGGTTTCGTACTGTGTTGGAGCCCCCTTGGTCCATTTCAAGCGTCTGCCTTCTCTTATTAATGTCGAGCAAAAATAGAGAAATAATAACGTTGGGGCCCCTCTTAAATATTTGTTTTATTCCGTTTTTAGTATTTGATGTTTTAGCGGAAACTGAAATACATTACATGAGAAAAGAGGAATGCTCATACATACAAATATCTCCACACTCATTTTCTCCCAAGTTTGTGTATAACAATTAGGGTTTCTCATCGAGAAGACTCGATGAGTCGTCTTGATAAAGCGGGAATTCCCGAGAAATTTAGCCATAGCTGAGACGGGAAAAATACGGTGCAATACCCTAAAAGTTGAAAAATTAAACTAGATGAAAAAACAATTTGACGTTATTTCATGTGTTACTTATTAGCTACAACAATTAAATCCTCAATCTGTTCTCCCCTTCTACATTCTTTTACTACCCCATACTACTATGTCCAGTATTTTTTGTAGAATAAAGATTCGATAACGGCACTATGCCCGAAATAGCGCTCTATAAAAGGATTAAACACAAATGCACTTATGAAACCTAGACCGCACATCTGCTTAACATCAGGCAGTGTGTAGTCAAACGCAAACCTATACGAAATAAAAAAAAAAACACAACGCTTGTACACAAATTTCGTACGCAAGCTGGAGATCGGATCTTCTTCCGATTCGTCCTTATGGAAGATGATTAACCGCAAGTATCATAAAAATCAGAACAAGACATTCAGCAAACTCTAAATTTTAAACAAAATCTAAAAAAGCAGGAAATCGTATCGTATGTTGGCAGCACAAGATGGTTTTACGATTTGTCAAATATAGAGAAGTCAATTTTACGAATGATACGTGAATTTCTTCAGCAAAAAAAATCAAATTATCCGAGAACGAGACTGGTGGTGTCATATTTTTTAGTTAATTGACGAAGACTGATTAAAATGAACATATTGTTGTTAACGAAAATGTCTATTTTTAATAAAATCTTTTTCATACATTTTTACTGAGGTTAATCAAATTCCCGACCTCTCAGGAATTCCCGGGAAATGGTGCTCGAGAAGTCTCGGTATCTAGCAACAAAAAAAAGTCAAAGGGTAATGAGAAACCCTAATATGAATGTTATGTTCATAAGATTAATTTATGACGTTTTTAAAACGGTTCTTATATCTACAAGTTCGTTTAGGTGTAATGCAGTTAAAATAAGGAAAACTAAAAACTATTTTCAAGCTATATAAATATGTAACAGAGCTATTACAAGAAGAGAGATAGCGAGCCAATTCTCAACCACAAACATGTACAGAAAATCTTGCCCAGAGCCGTCAAAACTGTCAAATAAGAATTGAAGTTTGACACTACTGAAAGAAAATCACGGCAACTAGCTACTAAATCAAGATATTTTTCACGTCTCTTTGTAATTCGTGCCACATTAAATCATTGCATCTCTTTCTTTCACATTTTATCCCTATGGTATCTCTGTGAGCACGTACGAGTTATGTTTATCGAAAATCCTAGTGTTGACGTATTATTTTGCAACAAGGTGCTAAATTGGCTAAAAAATATCTAGATTATAAACTTCAGACAGCGCTAGATTCCATCCATCCATCAGCTGTAAGACGTCCACTGCTGAACATAGGCCTCCCCATGGATTTCCAATAATGCCGGTTCGAAGCGGCCTGCATCCAGCGCGTTCCTGCGATCCTTATTATATTGTCAGTCCATCTAGTCGGTGGACATCCTACGCTGCGCTTGCTGGTCCGTGAACTCCATTCGAGAACCTTACGGCCCATCGGCCATCTGTTCTTCGATTTATGTAACCTACCCATTGCAACTTTAATTTGTTAATCCGCTGGGCTATGTCGGTAATTTTGGTATGTCTGTGGATCTCCTGATTTCTGATTCGATCCCGCAGCGAAACATCGAGCATAGCCCTCTCCATAACACGTTGGACTATCTTGAGCGGTGTTAAAGAGCTTCTGAAAAACTTTCAGTACCGGTGTTCCCCCCGCTTTCAGAAGCTCTGATGTGATTCCGTAGTCACCCAACGCCTTGTTGTTGTTAAGTTGGTTTAGGGCCATTCTAATCTCTTACACGCTACTCGCTGATGTCCGGGATATCTTCGGTGAAGTGTCAGGTCAGCTTGGCTCTTTGGTCTTTGGTCTTGCTGTTCACAGGCTATGCTACCGAGGCGTATAACAATCCGTAGAACCTTTAGATCTCCTTTAATACCTTTGCCTTCGACGTTATACTGCAATCTATTTTGCCGTCCTTATGAAAAGTGCAATAACTCGACTTTTTGGCCAAATTGAGTAAGTTATATACATATTCGTGATCAGAAAAAAAGCTCTACATTTTCTTCTTAGACATTTTTGACGTATCTATTGAAAATATCGAGTTTTTGTTAAGCATAACAGCAATATATTAGGAATTTTGTGTTAGTTTACCAAGCAAATTAAATTCTATTATTTAGTTCATAATTACTAGCTATAAAGACAATAATTTAGAGTTATCTAACATTTTTATTTAGATTAATTTATTTTTTGTGATACCTTCTCCTAGTCATAAGTGCAATAAGTACAAGTTATTGCACTTATATTAAGACAAATTGGCGAGTTATTTGAAAGTTCACTAATATTTTAAAGTAAAAGGTAAAGTTATGGCGTTTATTATTAAAAGAAACAAGCGATACAGTATACCTACACAAACTAAATCCCAAGAGGTATTTCAACTACATAGTTGATGCGTTCATGAGTTTTTTGGTTAACATAGTAAACAGCGAACTAATTTTTTTAGAATCTATTACAGTGAAATATTTTGAGCTCGGCCATACGTACGTGTCTGCCGATCACTTCCACCACTTCCACAATCAAGTCGAAAAATCCTTAACAAAGAAGAAAAAGGTTTATGACTTTGAGGACTTCACAGACGCGGAGAAAGTAACTCGAAAAAAACACGGTAAAAGTCATAGAAGATAAAAAACTGAATTTTCGGAATTTTGTTGGAAACTTAGTAAAAAACATTGCATAATCAACGAGTTTGTTTATGACATACAGCACACCAAAGTTGTTCTGAAAGTTTGCCGGGGCAGTGACCCAAACCATCATGCTATCATCAATAAATAAACCATCATAAATAAATATGTAAACGAAAACATTCTAAAAATGACTCCATAGGAATATCTGCCACGTTAGACACTCTTAAAAACACTAAAATCTCGTCCCACCTTATCCATATCTATCAAAATAAAAAATAATAAACACGCCAGTTGCTTCAAAGTATTAATTAAGCAAAGCCCTCACTGTACAGACACACTCGCAACATACACCCACTCACACACCAACATGCACGCTACACACAAACATTACGTAATCGAAAAATGGAAATTACTTGTACTTTTATTTAAGTAAATTACTAAGAACTCATTGTTAAGTCATTTATTTCATTACATTAGGTAATATTATGAGATGTCTTATCTAAAAGCGGAAGAGACTAAATCTCACGACACAGGACCACGCTAGTGTGAGATTTAGGGTTCCACTCTGGAAGTTTGTAAATTTAATCTAAGTACCTACCTACTAACATTACTTTAAGCATCATCAAGATTTACTAACTCCAAAACCTGTAACTTTTTGAGCAAAATAAACGTTATCTTATCTTAAACGTTATCTTATGCTGAAGGCTTGGCAATAAATATAGTTCTGGGCGCAGAGTCACACCACTTGTGTGTCAAAGGCAATGACGAGAAAGATACCACCGAAATTGGAGCTGATCCATCTTTCTGTCATTGGCTAGAAGGTTCAGTCATGTGTTTGCCATAGCTAGAGACGTAAACAGGAGACACCATCTCCATTTCGCCAGTACAGCAGGCCGGTACAGGGAAATTGACTGATCAAATTGATTAACCCCGCCCGTACTGTGCGTGTCGAATACGACCCTAGATGTGCGAGCCTGACTCGCACTTGTCCGTTTTTTTAAATCAGGAATAATCACAACCATTATTTAATTTATAATGCGTTGCTTATCAGTTGATTTTTTGCAGTCAAGTTTTTTTTAACTTTGTTGAATCGTAACAAATTGTTGTTAAATGAAAAATGTCAATAAAATGAAACACGCATGAACATTACAAACTTTTTATATTTCAACTCCAATTTGAAAACTTCTGCGATTGGCCGCCAACATCGTGAATTACATGTAAAAGAAAAAAAAACACACAGATAACGAGTATAAAGGACATGTGCACAAAATGTATGAAGGCTGGTATAATAATAATCAAAAATTCGAACCACAACACTACTTAAATTTCGATAAAGGTCATATTTTTCTGAGTCTATTACATCAATTAAAACCAAAATGGAACCCTCCGATTTTTTAAAAATTAATTGAATTTATTAGGATAAATAAATATATTTGGCTCAATAGGTAGTTTATCTCTAGCAACCCTAACCTCCAAATTGTTAAATGGAAGCATTTTTACCAATTAGACACACTTTTAAAGTGGTTTTTTTGTCACATTGTACCTACTAACTGGTCACACTGGTAGGTTATAATTTTTGATTTTAACAAATTAAGTAATGGATGTGAAAGAATCAGCTACGAATGCAAGTTAAATAACGATATAAGCACTTTATCATTGCTAAACTAGAATAAGTAATAAGCTGTATTGTTATTTTTCATACAATTTATTTTTCACATTTAAAAAAAATTGGAGGGGCGAAAAAATCTAAATTAAATATTTTTGGGAAGCCCATAAAACAAGCTTTCAAATGATGTATATATCATCTTGGTTCGATTTTTCTCTGAATAATATACCACTTGTGGACGTCACCTTTTGTACCTAATTTTTTTTAGTATATATGAATCAGACTAGATTCAAACTTCTCAGCGGCTGTGAAGTTAGCTACAAGCTGTCTTAAGTTGTGTATTATTAAGAGTCCTGAGTGAAACGAGGGGTTCAAGCCATCCAAGACGACAGACTTCGTTCTAGTGGTGCATACTCTGCTTTTCATACCCTCCTCCATTACTTTTTGACCGACGAACCACCGGAGGAGGTATACAATTCGATGCGTAAACATTTTTTATTTTATGTATAACCACGCATAACTTTTTTCATAGTAGTCCGATTTCATTTTTTTTTGTGGAAAGAATATACTTTAAAGTTGGTCCTATTTAAATTTTATCGAAGTCGGATGAGCTATTTTTGATAAATCAACAACAATGTGAAAAATGCTACATCGATCCGTGCGAAATATTCGCGAATTCTGTACACGGGTGAAGTAGGTCATGCCTACTTTTGCAAATAATAATCTTGATAAGCTCTAGAGTCCCTCGCTACGCTCAGGGTTCAAAATATCGCCAGCGACAGAAGACAGAGTACGCCTTGTTGTTTGTCCCTTGTTGCAAAATCTACTGTAATATGCAAGTTAGAAACGTCATCTTATTTGTTTCAAATGGAAATAGTCATGTCCTACAACAATGATCAACTCGTACCAACTTCTTCTAATTTCAACTTACATTCGATGCTTGTGTTTTTCTTGATTCTTGTAAGCAGTCTTCGACACGCAGTTCTTTCAAACGAACACTCAAAACGTCACTTGAAGTCTGTAAAGTAATAAATAAACTATGAATTGTCTAGTAGTTGTATCACCCGTCTTAGAATAGGCATTTCATTTATTTCTCAACTTAGATACGAGTACAATTGTGAATACTTGTGAATCACTTCATTAAAACTCGCGTGAGAATACATTATATTAGATAAAACACCGGTTTTCACTCACGTATGATATACTGCCGGGCCACGGGGAAACCCGACCGGTTTCGGAGTAAATTAGTACTCCTTCATTAGGGAATACGCGCGCTCCCGTCGACTGGCGCACGCGCACTGCGCGCGTGGGCGCGAATGTCCAACAATATACAATTAAATTTAAAAATAAATGTCAAGTTACAATTAAAAACTGAATTAAAAATGAAATTTTGACATTCATTCATTATGGCATAAATATAACAAAAGTACATAAGTACGTAATTATCATCAGATAGGTACAACAATTATTATTACAGTCAGAACCCAGTTTGCGCAGTGAAGCTTTGTCATTGGTGACAAATAGGCAAGACGACTACAGGTAAAGATTATTTTTTTTAAAATAGCATAAACAATTTCAACTGTGAACAGAATTCGTACAGTTCGCACGGAGCGATGTAGCATTTTTCACATCATTGTTGATTTATCAAAAATGGTCCAGCCGATTTTTATAAAATTTAAATGGGGCCAAATTAATAGTAGGTTTTTAGATAAGTGGTTCTTTCCAATAAAAAATAAATAAATATTGAAATCGGACTATTAAGTAAAAAGTTATGCGTTAAGCGTTATGCGTTATTGAAATCGGACTATTAAGTAAAAAGTTATGTTTAAAAAATATTCGCGTCGAATTGTGTAGGTACCTCCTGCGTTTCGTCGGAAAAAAATATATAATAAGTCTGTCAGATAGATATCATAAAATTTATTAGACCCGTATATATTAAATGACAAAGATAAACCCGTAGATTATCCGTATATATAACGCGAACCTATCCGAAATAAAAAAAAATCTACTGGCCGGAAGTAGCTCAGATTGCAAATTGCGAATTATTCCAATCTTACATAATAATTAATTATATCTTGGAGCTTTAATCTCGAGTCAAGGCGGATGCATCGATGAAATTAAGAGGCGTATGGCGATAACTAGAACCGCAATAGAAAAAATGATAAGAATATGGAGGAACCGAAACATCACCAAAATTACGAAAACCAGACTCGTGCGTACGTTAGTTTTACCCATATTTTTGTATGCCTCGGAAACGTGGACACTACGAGATATTGAGAAGAAGAAGATAGATGCTCTCGAGATGTGGTGCTGGAGACGAATTCTTGGGGTATCATGGACTGAATTTCGCACCAATGTCTCGATACTTGAAAAACTCGGCATCAGGCAGCGTCTGTCGGCCACAGTACAGTCTCGTATACTCGCATTCTCCGGACACGTTTCGAGACGAAATAGCCAGTCCATGGAGCGTCTAGTTGTCCAGGGCAAAGTTGAAGGCACAAGACGGCGCAGAAGGTCACCCATGCGATGGACCGACCAAATCAAATCAGCTGTGGGCGGGCCGTATATGAGTGTACCCGATTGACCTCTAATAGAGAGATATGGCGAGACATCGTGAGGCGTGCTACATCTGCCTCTACCACAAATACCGATGACCACGACCGCTCTGTCAAGAGCGGAACGACTAAGAAGAAGATTTTCTAATAGTGATGGAGATATAGCCTGTTAAAGTTCCGCGTACTAACGTCACCTAATGTAAAAGTACGCGTATATTATTTTGACAGAGAAGTAATATCAGAAGCCCTTACTTCTGAACTTTAACATGGTTTATCTTTGTCGTTTAATTTTATTGTTTGATTGCCAAAAGAAAATATGAGTATAGAATATTTTTCGATAATTTTACTAACGGACTTAATATAATCCAATTTTTCCCCAGTCATCATGTCTATTGTGGGGTCGTGGGTTTATATCCCGGTCCCGTACCATCGAGTTCTTTGAGACTTTTGTACGGAATTACATCATTGGCATTTTGATGAAGGAAAACATCGTGAGATAATATAATCTGTAGATCTTCGCTTCGCAACATGTCTGTAGCGTGAATCGAGAACAGTTTTGTATCAACCTGTAACAAGGTGCCCAGTACCGACGGCACGATCTCCTTAGCGAGCTTGTTACGGGTCGCGAGTGTCTCGCAACAAATCTGTAGTGCGTCACTTAGCGCGAACTTCTCAAGGGTTTCCACCGAACCGTTCTCCGAGAGAAAGTAGATGGCGTTCGCTGCGTTGCATCGGGACTCGATCTTGCACACATACAAGCTAAGTTATTAAGTTCATATTGCCGCGTGCCTAACCCTGGTAAATAACTAACCTTACCTTGCTTCATCTAACAAAAGAGTACCTTTAATGGTTATAATAACAACTAACTTCTCTGATAGAGTTATTTTTGTGATAAACATTTCAAAACTTCGTCGCAAATGCAGGACTCGAACCTTGCGTCTTCGGATCACTAGCCGGACGCGGCGACGGTCTGCCAACTGAGCTAATTCGCTGTACTGCGTCGAATTTGTGAAGTGTTTATCATTTGAACCAATTTATAGCGTTGGCGGCGCCACCTGTGATACCTGTATTAGACAGGTGTAAGAGAGAGACTCCTACACAGCTCTAGTTGTATGCTCTTATAGTAGCTCGGCGGCGGTGAGGTATGATCTATCCGGGGGTGCTTAAGAAAACACGTAGATACCAGTATGTTGCATTGGGTTTATTGCCTCCAACGATACAAACTAGTATAGAACAGATAACAATAAATGCGCGCGCGCCGGTGTCGCGAGGCAGGGACACACTGAGCGACTACCTGCGAGCGGACAGGGTTCGTGGAAGGAGCTATGCGGGGGTGCGGACGCGGGACGCGGGCGGCGAAGGGATGCTCGCCATCCCCTTAGCGAATTTCTAGGGATTTGCCCGCCGCGTGCTTTACTCACACTGTTACATCCTCCCCCTCTAGTTCGAACATAGCGCCCTCGCGTTCGGGCTAGGACAGCTAGCCGTCAATTTGCGCGGCCGACCACGACGTCTTTTCTCTCTCATAGGCGAAATATCAGAACCGGTGTACGAGACGAATTGCGAGACGTGACGTTTGCTACCAAACTCACCTGTCGTCGGATATGCTAGCTCGTACGACGTAGGGCTTGCAATCTTTGCCTTCTTGTCTAGACCATCCTTTCGTAGCATGTTCGCGGTCTGTTTTCGTGACCTAGGAGGAACGTGGTTACCTGCGTTATAATTTCGGACCAAACATTGGTTACTTACTATTAAGTGCTCAGGGCGTGACTGCGCCATCTGGTGAATATTACTTGCGTCGAGAGACCTACTACTTACCTTGAATTGGCGAGCGGAGGCCGGAACCAGAACTGGGGACGGGGGCGATGCAGCAGTCTGCTTAACTCCCTGATACCTCGCGCAGCTCTTCGCGTGCTCTACCGTCTCGGCAACTCTCGTCAGTCGACGCTTAAGGGCGACTTGGCGAGCTGTTTTGTTAGGTCTAGGTTTGCGATTCAGCATATCATCGAGGAGGACGTTGCTGCCGTTTGACTGGCCTCTCCCCCTGGAGTAAACATCGTCACTGGGGAGGACGTAGCCGCTATTTGATTGGCCTCTCCCCCTAAAATCAACGTCTACTGTATCTCGTGGGCTCTCAATGTCAATGCGCAATAATTCTGCATCGACGCTGGGTGGTGACGCTGATGGAAGAGAGTCATACGACTTCACGAATGGGAACTTCGCGTGGCGTGCGTTGGCAAAACACCAGGTACCTTGTGGAAGATCAAGTACAATACCTGCGCGCACGATGAAGTCGCTTCCAAGGAGGGTCTTATTGTCAGCTCATGGAAACACCACGAACGTGGACTGTATGCTGCGTCCCTCCAACAGGACCGTAGTCTTGCAAGTAAGTATTTTTCTTACCTGCTGTTTACCGTCGGCGAGCGTCACCGTACGGCGTTCCTCCACGAACTTCTTGCCGCTGGCCGTAAGTATCTCGTAGAGGCTGGGGCTAGCTACGCTGTGGGTGGCGCCGGTATCCAGCTCGGCGACTCCTACACGGTCAGCCACTTTTAAACGCACACTCGGGCGTGACTGGGGTGAACGATCGATTTCGACGTTATTAAATTGGACGGTTCTAAACTCGGCTTTGCTAGTGAGGCTGGGACAACACGTCTCGCATTTCGATCGTACTGTACCGAGCTTGCCACATCCATAGCAAGACATTGTCGCGCTAGGTGACTCGGTACGGTCGGTGTTTTTACTTGCTCCACTTTTATCAGCGGACCTACACTCTGCCGCGACATGGCCGAAACGACGGCACGCCGTGCAACGCGGGCGGATACGTTTTGCCATAGTGGTCGGCGGGGGATCGTCACTAGAACGCGGGTCGGTACTACACGTGTTCGAACAAGAGGGCGAGTGCGCAAAAGTACGGGTATTGATGCACGTAGCGTTCAAACTGGCGGTATAACAATTCCCTTCGCTATCAGGAGGGCTAAGATTGTTTCGCGTCGCCACCGCGGGTGCGTTCGATAAATTAGCGGAATTTAAATCGCACATAGCTTCTTCCACATACCTTGCTCGCTCTAACAGCTGGTCCGGGTCCGTCACAGAATCGCGTGGCAGCTTTTTCCGGGTCTTCTGATTCAGCAGTCCATAGATAATGTCCGTCTGGAGCACTGACGGTAACTTATACGGAAGCTCCGTTATCTTGGCACGCACTGCACATATAAACGCTTCAGCGCGGTTGTCAGCACTCTGTTCGTTTGCAAAAATGTCTCTCAACACTTTGTGGGCCGGGCGCGGGGCACCGTACATCGCACGTAGTCGGCGGAGGGCGTCTTCCCACGATGTCATGGACGATTTTATACTGCGCCAGAACACGGCGGCCTGGTTGGTGAAGAGCATTGCCAGGCCCCGGAGGGCGTGTTCGTCACTTATCGAGGTGCACTCCTTGTAGACGGTGATAGCGTCGATGAAGGCCTCGAACTCATCAGCGGTACGGGATACGCCATCAAATCGCGCGGTGCAGCGGGAGAAGTTTCCCGTTGGCGCAGCCGGCGGAAGCACGCGGCTCGATGACGGTGTCGGCGTCGTCGTGCGATGCAGCGGAGGTTACGCATCCATCACGTTTCTCAGCACGTTTGTTAGAAGACGCGCGAGCTGGTCTTCGCTAATGCTGATTGCGTCTCGGCGCGTCTCTTCAATCGATGTCGGGGACTGCGTCGTTGGCGCGAGAGTTGAGGTGGCGGTCGCGGGGTCGTAGTCCTCGTCGCGTCTTTCGTCGCCGCTGCTCTCGGTATGCTCGTGGTCTTTCTTCGTCTGCCTCGTGATTGGCGGCATTTTGACTAGGTAGCGTCGCGTTGGTATATTCTCACACGCGACGGAAATAGGGTGGTTCTGCACTGGAATCAACGTTCTCAGGCCCCATGTTGGGCGCCATTGTAAGAGAGAGACTCCTACACAGCTCTAGTTGTATGCTCTTATAGTAGCTCGGCGGCGGTGAGGTATGATCTATCCGGGGGTGCTTAAGAAAACACGTAGATACCAGTATGTTGCATTGGGTTTAATGCCTCCAACGATACAAATCTAGTATAGAACAGATAACAATAAATGAGCGCGCGCCGGTGTCGCGAGGCAGGGACACACTGTGCGACTACCTGCGAGCGGACAGGGTTCGTGGAAGGAGCTATGCGGGGGTGCGGACGCGGGACGCGGGCGGCGAAGGGATGCTCGCCATCCCCTTAGCGAATTTCTAGGAATTTGCCCGCCGCGTGCTTTACTCACACTGTTACACAGGTTATTACTCAATTGAAGTTAAAAGAACTTCTGAATATTTTATTCTAATTATTATAATTTATCACAAAAATAACTCTTTGAGATAAAACTGGTGTGAGATGCACTATAAAATTAAAATCATTTAATTTATCTGAATTTACTATTTTATAGGTACCTCTAAGGTTTACTATCACTGGTACTGCACTTGAACACGAGATGTTATCGCTTCGACGGTAAACAAATAACTGAGTTCCCAAGGGTCGGCCGGCGTATTTATATCTGTTATTACAGTCTGGAACTCACTAGATAATTCAAGACATCACTAGATCTAGTAAACGCTATTGTGTTAACAAGTAAACAACTTAAAAGTTCGAGACTTCTCTATTGTTTTTCCAATACGAAAACACCAAAACAAAACAATTAAACAATAGACGGCAGACAAAGGCCGACCCCGCTCGAGTCATAAAACCATAAATCTCGCATTTAGGTGTAAACAACTCGCCGTCATTACTGCGCGGCATACCTACTGCGTCACAATACGTACAAAAATAATCATATTCAACAGAGTCAATAAATATATTAAAAGAGTATTAAAATACTGATATTTAGTTACACTGCGCGTCGTCCTCAAGCACGGTCCGCAAACCGAGACGAATGAAACGTCTCATTCGTCTCAAAGACTGTGCACACTGCTAACGTGCGCAGGACGAGAGCAATACGAGCGCCTACATGTTCAAACAAGTCCGCACACGGAGCGGCGCTGCAGCGTATCGTATGAGGTATTACTGTCATTACGATAGTCGCAGAGTACTGGCGTAAAAAAACAAGCTTAAAAAAATTATCTGTTTAATAATTTCTCTAAAACAAAATCTTAATTTTTGTAACTTTTTACGAGTCTTCATTTCAGTATGAGTGAAGAAGTCATTGAATTCGTGAAACTGGTTAAATTTGGCCATTATTTCAACTGAGATTTTGTAAAACGATACGTCTGCTCGACGATTCGTGTGTAGAACACTACTCGTCTCGTATAGTGCGTGCCACCAAAGATGAGACTTGACGAGCGTCAGTGGTGGGGGATCTTGCGCAGGTACAGTCGTGTACAAAATAATTATCCAGAATTTGTACATCTGTTAAACATTTAAAAAAAGTTGTTTAAACGTTTGTATATCTGGTATCCAGAATTTGTGTATTTATAACAAACCAACGTGGTTTCTACAGTCTCATCTTTGGTGGCACGTACTATACGCGCGCGTCGTAACGATACGCTTACGATGTCTACGTTTACGACTCGTCTGCAAAGGGCCTAAAACAACACTGAAAATATACTAACTGAAAATTCTCGTCGGCCAATATTTTCGCGACATGTGTCGCTACGTCGGCGTCCACAGCGAGGCGTATCACCGAGTCATGCCCTCGGAAAATGTTGCGAGCCGCGGCGGTCGCTGGTTTCACCAACGCGGGGGCCCCGGACCGTAGGCAACTGACTATGTGGGGCAGGCAACCGGCCGACACGAACAGCTCTCGCTGGAAACATTGAGATCATCAAGTTTCTTGTTCTGCTGTCGTTCTATACTATTATAAACTAAAGAAAAAGACTGCGAGGCGTCAGTGTTATCCTTAAAAGATGTTGCAAGCCGCGGTCGTCATGGTTCAACCAGCGCGGGACTCCTTGACTGGAGGCAACCGACTTTGTGGGGGTGGCAACCGGATGACACGAACAATTCTCGCTGGAAATATGGATAAAAATCGATGGTTTCATATTCGGCTGCCTAGAAAGATGTCGTGAACTGCGGCGGTCGCCGGCTGGACCAACGCGGGGGCCCCGGAGTGGAGGCAACCGACTATGTGGGGGAGGCAACTGGATAAAACGAACAACTTTCGCTGGAAATATAGAGAAATATTGATGTTTTCATATCCCGTTGCCGAGGAATATGTTGCGAGCCGCGGCGGTAGCTGGTTGTACCAGCGCAGGAGTCCCGGAGCGGAGGCAACGGACTATGCGGGGGAGGCAACCGGATGACACAAACAGCTTCCTCTGAAAATATAGAGAAAAATGGATTGTTTCATATTCGGTTGCTTAAAAACTGGCGAGAGCCGTGGAGGACGCTGGTTCTACCAGCGCAGGAGTCTCGAAGCGCAGCCAACCGACTATACGGGGGAGACAACCGGATAACTCGAGCAGCTCTCACGTATTCACGTACAATATACACCCCACGGCCATGTCCATGACACTACTACAGCACTTCTATGAGAATGTAGCGATTAGAAAGATATGCAAGGTTATAAGTAATCATTTATGTATTATGTATGATGTATTAGCATCATTTAAGGGGCTTATTCTAGACATCAAACCTAACCAACCTGAGCAACTTTTGTCCAACGACTATTATCAAATGTCAAAAAAATGTTCCATAGAAAACACCACACACCCTCGACGAAATGTATGGAACAGCTGATTTTTTTTGAGTTTTGACAAAAGTAGCAGAAAATAAGTTGTTAGTTTTGATATACAGAATAAGCCCCTAAATGTATGCTAATTGATTACCAATAACCCTGTATATATTATTACCATTTTGTCATTGATGCCGAGCGCAGTCCCTACAATCTCCATGGCCTTTTGTCTCGCTTGCACACATTTGAGATTCAGAAGATTTACGACACGGCACGCGATGTGCAAGTCTATTTTCTCCTCGTTCGACATTAATAGAATCCTTAGTGACGTTCAAGAGTCCGCTGAAAGATAATAAAATTAAATGTAACTAACAATTTTTTTATTGTTAAAATTTGACAAATTTATTATTAGATACATGTTATTACATAAAAAATTAAAATAACAACGAAACTTAGAAATTCAAGTCAAATAACCAGGCCCTCATGGCTGAATAGCGATAGACAGTCATTCATTATTTATATTAAACTAGCGGCCCGTCCCGGCTTCGCACGGGTAGACATAAATAGGTACAATAGTAATCTAGTACTAAATATAGCCTATGTTACTCAGTGATAATGTAGCTTTCTGATGAAAAAAGAATTATTAAAATCGGTCCAGTACTTTTTGAGTTTATTCGTTACATACAAAAATACAAATCTTTCCTCTTTATAATATTAGTGTAGATGTAGATAACATCATTTTTTTTTATTAAACTATTGCTCAACCGGCAAACGTTAATTTGCAAGTAAAAAAAAATAGATATATAAATATAGGACAGCGTTTCCCAAACTTTCTTGATCATGGAACCTTTTTGGAAAGTAAAATATTTGACTGCGCTCAATAAGTACCAGGTATTTCTTCAAACAATAAACTTTTCTCATAACTTAGAAGCCTACATTATTCTACATTAATCTATATTAATAAAGGGCTTGGACGTGAGAGACTGACTAACAGATGGTCTACAGCCCAAACCGCGTAACCAATATTTGAAACTTGAACATATAATTAAGTTATGTGTTATACAACGCAATGGCGTATTAAGAATGGATTTTAGAAAATTCGGCTTTTATAGGGGTAAAACAGGCCCTTTTCGATAGTATGAAACTGTTTATTCCCTGGGCCGATTGATTTGAAACTTAGCTTAAATATTCTTCAAACGAAAAATACATCAATTACCTCTAACTGTCTGAATCGATAGGGGTAATATTTGGTATCGGAGAAGCTTATAATATTTAACGATATTGGAATCCTGGATATTCTAACAATTCTGTTTTACTCCTTCGGGATAACCAATATCACCAAAACAAAAATTGTGTTGATGATACAAATATACGGATTCAAAAGCAATTTGATAAAGGTAGTAAAGTAGACCATGATAGAAATCAGCACATGGGTTACTGTTATCCCGAAAACTTTAAGTGGTTCCTTAGGGAATTAGATAATAAAATTAATTACTAAAGTACTTATGGAATGCAGTCGGGTGGAATTTGGATTAAAAATAGCCTAGGTACATATTAATTAGAAGATGGGCTACTGGGTTCCCTAGGGATAACCAAAATTTATTAAAATTATAATTTAGATAATACGGGTAAATAAATTCTGATGAAATTTGGGAAGTGAACAATAACATAAATTAGCTCATGGGGTACCTAATAATAAACCAGAAAATGTGAGCAGATTTCTTGGGATATCAACTTTTACAAAATTGAAAAGAAATAAATTTCTCTCAATTAAATTTTGTACAATAGAAATCTCACCATTTTACATAAGATACAAATGAAGTATCGACATACAGGAAAACATGAATAACTTCCTAAAAGTCCGCGTTTTACTATAAATATTTTAAAAAAGTGTGTCATTTTAAGTTAAAACTAATGTGATGCGGGTCGAAATGCGGGCTATTATCATTTTTGAATAAATGCTAAGAAAATGCGAGCCAAACTGCCGACTATAACAATTTTAAGAAACAACTCGAACCAAACCGTGGGCTACACCTTTTGGCAAAATGATTGGGTAAAATTTTTTTTATCATAATTAGACTATGAGTTAAATTATCAAAACATTTTGGACACGTATTTTTTCTTTCGTCAATCAAACAACAAATGACAAAGATAAACCTTGTCAAAGTTTGGGAGTGGGGGTCGTGACGTCACTTCTCTTACAGAAGTATTTACATTTCTGTGGCACTTGTGTTGTCACGCGGAACTTTGACGGGCTATCTATTTTATTATTATCAATTAATTATCAATTTTTGTTGAATTGACAAAAGAAAAAATACATGTCTAATATTTTTTGATCGTTTATCTGACGGACTAAATATATTTTTTTAGTCATCATGCCTATTATTTAAAATACAAATAAAAAAACAACGCAAGACAAATCGCGAGCTATTCTCACTTTAAGCAAGTGCTAAGGAAACGCGAGCCAAACCGCGGGCCATAATTATTTTTTGTAAGTACTAAGGCAATACGAGCCACATCGCGGGCGAATATTTTGAAGAAAGTACAAAACAACGCGGGACAAGCCGCTGGATATAAACATTTTAAGGAGCGTAGGCTAAACCGCGAACTAATATCTTTTAAAAATGTACTTAAACAACGCGGGACAAACCGCGGGCTATAATTATTTTCGTAATAACTAACACAACACAAGCAACACTAAGGGCTATAACATATTGAAGAAGGTATAGAACAAGGCGCACCAAACCATAGCTTATAATTTATAATTATTTAAAGAAGTACAAAACAGCGCGGGCCAAACCGCGGGCTGTTATTATATTTAGCAAGTACCCAAGTACTAAAACAACGTGAGCAAAGCTGCGGGCATTAAACTAGTTATCTCTCCATAAGTCAATAATCAGTAATAAGTCCATAACATATAATCACGCCCTAAAATTGCGAGATAAATAATATACCTCATCATTCCGACGTTTTGACCGAGTTGCACTGATCGTGGTCACGTATAGACGAGGAGTCTACTAGGGAGTTACTAGTCCCGCAGTATTTACTAATAATGTATTCAAATTGCGAAAGCTTAAAAACAACATAATAATTGTTGATTATAGTTCTTATTAATACCTAGAAAATCGGGGTCGTCCTCACTCAGTAACTCCAATAATTTCGGCAGAGTTACCCAGAGCAACTCGATAGCACTCGGGGTACCCTCGTCATTATCCACAGTCGATCTGAAAATAACATAGTCGAACCAAACTTCTTGGCGGTCGTGAACTTAGCTATAAGCTGCGAGAAACCCAATCCCAGCGCAGCTGCTTGCAGCTGTTGCTGAACTTGTAGCCAACATCACAACCGCCAAGTCACGGTAATGATATCTAACAATCTTTGAGCAAATATCTTCAGAGCCACAGTCCCTAAGTTAAAGTACCGAGCGCCGTCATACAGCCTTGGACAAAAGTATTAGGCACCTTTAAAAAATCAAAATACATGTTTACTACTTAACCAATAACTGAGTGTTTGTCTTAAATGACTTACCGGGGTCATAAATAACTTCTTATAATATCAAGCGGCTCTTTGTTAAGGTCATAAAACACCTGGTGAGCGAAAACAAAAGATTCGGTTTTCTTTCGGTCTTATCAGTCAATGTTTGGTCACTTGTGTCAATTGCCACCTAATTTTGTAAAAAATGACAAAAAGAAGTGAAATTAGTTTTGAAGGTGGAGTGAAAATACAGGGTGCCTAATACTTTTGGCCAAGGCTGTACATACTGACTTAGTTATTTACATTAAATAATTCATATTGATTCGTTTTTTCGAATCTCGACGTTATGTCACCTAATTAGTGCTTGTAACCGAGCACTTAAGCGTAGCGCGGCGTTGTAGTCGGCTTGCAATCGCCTTACGACTAACTAAAAAGCCTGCCCACTACGTAGCTTGGGCAGGGTTTTGGCTCGGACACCTTTTTTTCACGATTATGAATCTATAGATATTTGCTCGAAGCTAACAATACAAACGATCGGAACGCGAATCATACCTACGCGCCTCGGAGTTCGGTATGCTCTCGGTATGCTAGTCAGTCGCGGCGCGGCGTAGTAACGAACGAACGTGTGGATTTGTAACTTGTAAGCGCGCGTTTTTTGGCTTCCTTGTTACGGAACTCTAAACCCATTAAAAAACACAACATGTATTTATTGAACGCTTTTCCATTCATCCAATTTCATTCACAGCGAATTTATTTTTTGTAATAAATATAATATTACACCATAATAGATAGAAACTAGAAAGAAACTCAAGTAGGTAGGTAAAGAGTCTAAAGAGTAAGCTGGAAACATACTATCGGACGCGACTGACAGCCGCGACTGATAGGTATCTAGACAATGGATGTTCACTAAGCCGTGCACACTATCGGACATCAGTCGCGGATGTCACCTTGGGCTGACCTTGGCTGTTCGGACGTCCGAGAGCGATCTGGCGCGCCGGATGTTTTAAGGCTGTGCACACTGCTAAGTCACGGCTGTCAGTCGCGTCTGTCAACCGCGTCCTATACTCTATAAAATTTAACTTGATCTCTGCGACAGCTGTCAGAAAAATTACGCCTATGAAGTCCTGAATTTCTTAATAGTACAGACAGTACCTGTCAATGTCA
This sequence comes from Hypomecis punctinalis, assembly GCA_949316475.1. Taxonomy (NCBI): domain Eukaryota; kingdom Metazoa; phylum Arthropoda; class Insecta; order Lepidoptera; family Geometridae; genus Hypomecis; species Hypomecis punctinalis. The sequence continues at coordinate 13,151,849 of OX438822.1, forward strand.
TACTTTATGGACATGCCGATTAGTGATGGGCGACGAATGATCGTGACCACAGATTTTTAGATAGAGTTTTAATTAAAATATCGATAGTTTATACTGACTATATTTTAAATAAAACTTGATTTATCATTAATTTAATTGTATATTTTAATACTTATCATAACATTTTTTACATGTGTAATTAAATTAAACCCAATTATATGTTACATTAGCATCGATAATAGCGAAAAAGTCGATAAATGCTATCGTTACATTATTATGAGTATATAATTAATATCATAACATTATTTACATGTGTACATACTTGATCTTAAATAATATTAAGTAAATGAAATCCAATTTCTCACCTTCAACTACACATTCGATTTCATTACAACATTGTTTGAAAATCGATTTTTTCCACCACTATCCCAACTCCAAAAATGTCAATCTTCTACTGTCGCAGAGATCAAGTTAAATTTTGTAGATTATAGAGTATGTTTCCAGCTTGAGTATATGAAATTAAAATACTAAAAGCGAGTAGCCCTAGCGCGTGATACGTTCCGTTCGTGGCGCTCTGTAGGTATATATTTCAAGATAGGGCCGAGTCACAATACTGTTAGAAATCATTACCGTGACAAGACAGACATAGATAAAGGACATGTCCACAAAATGTATGGAGGCTGGTATAATAATTCTTTATTATGCAAAATAACTTATTTCTAAAAACTTACACATATTTTACAATTTAAGTATTATGAAGATTATTTTTTATTTAAACAGTAGGTGTGCACTGGAATCCACACTAGGGTGGCCTGTGTCGTGGGCTCCAGGCTCTTCCACTAATGTAACACAAGTTAATACAGATAAATAACCAAAAATTCTGACCATAACACTCGCTACATTTCGAGAAAGTTCATATTTTTCTGAGTCTATTGCATCGGTTAAAACCAAAAAAAAAAACCCTCCATTTTTTTTAAATTAATTTTTGATCTCTTAGGATAAATAGATATATTTGGCTCAATAGGTAGTTTATCTCTAGCAACCCTAATTAACCTCCAAATTGTTAAATAGAAGCAATTTTACCAATTAGACACAGTTTTTAAGTGTTTTTTGTCACATTGTACCTATTAACTGGTCACACTGGTAGGTTTTAATTTAAAATTTTAGCAAATTAAGAGATGAATGTGGAAGAATCAGCTACGAATGCAAGTAATAACGATAGAAGCATTTTATTATTGCTAAACTAGAAAAAATAAAAAGCTGTATTGTTATTTTTCATACAATTTATTTTTCACATTTAAAGAAAATGGAGGGATAAAAAAATCAAAATTAAATATTTTTGAGAAGCCCATATATCAAGCTTTCAAATGATGTATATATAATCTTGGTTCGATTTTTCTCTGAATAATATACCACTTGTGGACGTGACTTTTATTTACAACCACGATTTAAGGACAAGGTATAGTTTGTGTATAATTGTAATAATATAATTCTAATTTGAATTGGGGGCGATAAGTCCCGCACCGACGTCCCGCATGGGGTGTTTTGTGCGTTTCCTCCTCCAGCGTCTACCTGAGCCCAGCTCCTTAAAATAACGGAGCGTGGCTCTGGGCCGCTGGCATGTAATAATATAGTTACCGGCACCACCTGTTGAGGAGCGTGACACACGCGCGGCGCCGCGCGGGCACCGTTGCGTGCCGCAGGTGCCGCGCCAGCACCCGCGCGGCGCCGCAGCGTAACGCAGCGTCACGCAGCGTTTCCTTGTCCGTTATGTGGTCAAGCGCGATGATTGCTTGAGCTGTTGCCTTACTATTTTTATTTGCGACGGCCACCAACTTTGGTACAGCTTCAACCTGGTTAAGTGAACTGAATTATTTGATAAAAACGAGGGTCTTTGCTTCAAGTCCATGGTTTTGTTTTCGTTTGCCCTGATATTGATTTTCATCTACACATTTTTGAACGAATCTCGACGAAACTTGGGACACAAATTCTCATGCTCAAAAAGAGATATACTATGAGGTATTATGTACATTAAAACAAACAAATTTTGTTTTACGACGTTTGTCAAATAAAAAACAAGTTGTTGTTCCAATCGTTCACCGGCGACATAATGTGTGGAACAGCTGTTTTTTTTTGAGATTTGACAAAAGTTGCAGAATCAAAGTTGTTAGCTTTGATGTACAGAAAAAGCCCGTAAAAGGATGCTAATTGATTAGGAATAACCCCGTATAGATTTGAAACAAGCAAATGCATAAACCATGCGACGCCAAGATAGAAGAGAAAGTTTAATCTTACTGCTTCAGAGTCGCTCAGGTAGCAGTAGCTGGTGCAGTTGTTAGGCGTTCGTGTAGTGATGATGGCGAGCGCCCAGCTCGCTTCCAACTGTATTTCTGACCTGAAATATTCCAACAAACCCACGATTTGCCCACGAATATCAAAATTTCTTGAAATTACACAGCAGATTTCAATCTGACATCGACATTGTGTGCGCGTTTTAACGTTTGGCATCGCTTCATGGAAGAAAACGCGTATCCGAACGCCAGAACGCGCCTGAAAGTCGCAATATACAGCCTCAGAGCAAATAAAAAAATCCAGAGGGAACGTCGTTGAACAGTCAAATGTGTACACGCTAATTGGTTAAGTTTGCTGCAACCATTATTGTTCTGCACCAATACCAAAGCGCCGCCCGCGCCGGGCTGTCAGTGTCACCTGTCAGCAGACTGTCAGGCGACCCCCTCCAGACGACATTTCTCCGGCATTCATATCGGCGGATACACAACGATCTCGGTCTCGGTGATTTTGTGCGTGGTCAGCGGCGGCGGCTCGGATATAATTTGGGTAAGTACAATATTGATTGTAACTAATTTTACCTATTGCGTGTATGTACAATTTATTATTCAGTCCACTAGCTATCGCGGTAACAACATGAAGCCGGTTTTTTATACATGTGTGAGTGTGTCGCTGTTGCGCCGCCATTGTTTGACTGACAAGTCAAGGCGTAGTTTCATAGTTACCTGGATGTGTGTGTATTTGTCTGTACACGGCGAGGCGTAGTTTTGGTTGACTTAACTTGTTTGTTCACAACATTCTCTCTTGATTTTTTTATTTGCTCTGAGTATACAGCATGACTTTTTATTCAGTGCCCGAATTTTTATCGCGCAATAGATAATCATTAATAGAACATATTTCGCTCTTAAAAATACGACTTTTTTCATCAATTTTTTGTCAAACTATTCCAAAGAAATTATATTGCATGCACCCTACACTCCAGACAATATCTAGCAACCAAAACGTCTCGGGCGTAGGTACGACGCGGCCGCGTAGATACTCAGAAGTAGGGTGACATTGATTACTCCGTTTATCTGTATACTTTCTCTTGAAGTTACTTCAATATTTTTGTACCAAAGTGAGTAAAACCAATGTAGGGGTTTAATTGTTTGTTTATAATACTTTCCGTATGCAAAGTAGGTGCACTGAAAAAGAAAACACTTGTATAAGGGGGCGTTCATAAATTAGGTACGTGACGTGTTCTATGAGGGGACAAATCTCCTCTCTATGGTTTTAATTAAATTTAAAAATTACGTAATGTTTGGACCCCCTCTTATACTATCTAATAAAACATGTCTTCTGAGAGGTATATATAGATAGGTATAACTTATTTGTAACTCAGCGGGTGAAGCCGGGTCGGATAACCAGTTTTACTCTAAAAAACATAATTAGGTTTCATTTGAAAATGGTTATCATTGGTTGTCCAGAGAATAGACTAGGAGCATTGACAGTCGCTGTCAGCGCGCGTGTTGCCCAGAGCAGAGCAAGCCGAGCCTCAGAGCATTGCTGTGTGCTGTGCCCGATGAGCCGAGGCAAGCCGTCAGTATGCGTGAGGGGTACCAATGGTTGTCTAGAACGGAGACGAGGGGCCCCACTGCGGGCCCCAACACGTTGCTTTGCCCGATGAGTCGCGAGGCGCTGTCAGCGCGCTATTTACCATTGGTTGTCTAACTCAGAGATGAGAGGCCTCATAGCGGGTCCCAGAATGTTGCTGTGCCCGATGAGACGCGAGGCGCTCTCAGCGCGCGCGCGACTCGCCAGACGTCTCGCTGCGCGCGCCGCTCGCGCTTTACCCACGCTGGTCGTACCTGACAGCTGTAGGTCTGAAAAACAACCAGGTCAATCAAGGAAGAGTTACTATGTTCGTCTGTATGTATTTTTTGTGTATGTTCTTCAATACTTTTGCCAATTGTAACCGTAAAATTAAATCTTTTTTAGTTCAAAAGAGCTTCCGATGTGGTTCCATTTAAATTTCATCGAAATCGGCGAAGCTTTTTTTAAACTTTCGCGATTTGAACACATTATTATTATATACTACGGGACTAATCGCGCACTAAAATTACGAGATAAATAAATACCTCCTCATCCCGACGTTTCGGCCGAGTTGCATCGACCGTGGTCACGGGTAGACTGACCACGGTCGATGCAACTCGGCCGAAACGTCGGGATGAGGAGGTATTTATTTATCTCGTAATTTTAGTGCGCGATTAGTTCACCCGCGACAAAATGTATGGAACAGCTGATTTTTTTTTTGAGTTTTGACAAAAGTCGTAGAACAAAAGTTGTTAGTTTTGATGTATAGAGTGAGCCCCTAGAAGGATGCTAATTGATTAGAAATAACGCTGTATAAACAGTTAAATCGATACTACTATCTTGCACCGGCATTGATGGCATGTGTGGCTCGGCTTCGTCTCGGCCCACAACTCACGCACGTCCATCAATGCCTCTGCCGCTGGCCGCTGCAGTAATGTATAATTTGTGTTTGTTAGTTTATTTGTTGTTAGTAATGTCTTGACCTATGAGGACTATGGATGAATGTTGAATGACAAACCAATATACCAATACTTACTTACCTTCCTTACCTGGAACAGCCGTGGTGGTCTAATATATCTAAAACATGTATGGAGGATCAAAATATTTTTGTTAATAAAAGACCTTGTCTATATGCGAGGGAAACAAGGAAAAAAAAATGGTAGCGACATCCGCCTTACAATCATAAGGTTGTATGTTCAAATCCCGGTCCCGTACCAATTAGTTATTTGGAACTTATGTACGGAATTTAACACCATTGGATTTTCGGTGAAGGAAAGTATCGTGAGGAAACCTGCATACGTCAGTAAAATAAATTCGAAGGCGTATGTGAAACTACGAACCTGCACTGTGGATATGGCCCAATCATGTTTCGTGGGTAGGTAAATGTCCTGCAGTAGTCTATTAGAAAGGCTACAGTACAGTACCTACTTACCTTCAGTAATGTCTCTCACAGTGAATACCTTCCCCCCTTCATATATGATATTCTTCTTTTGCATATAGAAGATGATTGCTGTTTGTAACTTCAGAGATTGATGGACATCCTGTAATATATTTAATTTGTTTTATTATCTTGCTTGGCCAGTGTATTTTTAGGTCAAATTAAGTAGGTAAGTAGTAGGTAATTGTAATTTTAACTGTAATGCGGACCGTCTCTGCTTCTTTCATTTAAGTACAATTCGGATATCTTCAAGTCAAGAGTGAATAAGTATCTTCTAGATCTACATACTCCATCTTCGGCCACAACTTTGCTTTTGAGTTGGTAAGTTGGTGGCCAAATGATGCACCATTTTGCATAAAAATATATTTTACCAATAGTCGGTCGGAGAACTGTTACCTACTAGTTAATATTCATAATATCAATTTTATATAAAGAAATATTTAATTTATTCGCAAAACTTAAGTAACATAATTCTTATTAAAACTTCAATATATACAAAATACCTAAATTAAAATATATAACTACCAATTAACTTAAATAAAAAACTAAAATTCCATTTGTAGAAGGAAACGTGGTCGGAATGCTGAGAACATTGCTTCGCTGAATGGCGATTATCTTTAATATAATATATATAATAATATTTTAGGACATCTTACACACGGCCTCTGAGCCCAAATTAAGCAAAGCTTGTGATATGGCTTCCAGAGACTGATATACTTCATATAATTATTTTTAAATACATACTTATATAGATGGAGAGATGGAGATAGAGGTTCTATGGACAGCTATAAGCTTCGGTCGCTAAGCCTGTTAGCAGCGCGGCCAAAGATCCAAGAGCCAAGCTGACCCGACACTTCACCGAAGATATCCCGGACATCAGCCTGTACGAGATTAGAATGGCCCTGAATCAGCTTAAGAACAACAAGGCGCCGGGTGACGACGGTATCACATCAGAGCTGCTGAGACCGGGTGGAACACCGGTACTAAAAGTCCTCCAGAAGCTTTTCAACACCGTCGTCCTCGAGGGCATCACGCCAGAAGCATGGAACAGAAGCGTGGTGGTGTTGTTTTTCAAGAAAGGTGACAGCACCTTATTGAAGAACTACAGACCCATCTCACTTCTGAGCCATGTTTATAAGCCTTTTTCAAGGGTCATTACGAACCGTCTCGAGCGCAGGCTTGATGACTTTCAGCCTTGCGAACAAGCCGGTTTCCGAAAAGGCTTTAGCACCATGGACCAGATTCATACGCTGCGGCAGGTTATACAGAATACCGAAGAGTATAATCTGCCACTTTGCTTAGCGTTTGTGGACTATGAAAAAGCCTTTGATTCGGTCGAGACATGGGCTGTGCTCGAGTTTCTCCAACGATGCCGTATTGACTATCGGTACATCGAAGTGTTGAAGTGCTTGTATAATAACGCCACTATGTCGGTCCGAGTACTGGAAGAGAGCTCCAAGACGAGGCGATCCCGTTAAAAAGAGGCGTAAGACAGGGAGACGTAATTTCTCCGAAACTGTTTACGACTACTTTGGAGAACGCCTTCAAGCTCCTGGAATGGAAAGAATTCGGCATCAATATCAATGGCGAATACATTTCTCACCTTCGGTTTGCCGACGATATAGTAGTCATGGCAAAATCGATGGAAGAGCTCGGCACGATGCTCGAAGGCCTCAATCGGGTTTCTCAACAGGTGGGTCTTAAGATGAACATGGACAAGACGAAAGTCATGTGTAATTCCCATGTTTTACCCACCCCGATTTCTGTTGGAAACTCGGTTCTTGAAGTCGTTGACTCGTACGTCTACCTAGGACAAGTAGTCCAGTTAGGTAGGTCTGACTTCAACAAAGAGGCCAATCGCCGAATCCAACTCGGCTGGGCAGCGTTCGGAAAATTGCGTAGTGTCTTCTCGTCCGACATACCTCAGTGCCTCAAGTCGAAAGTTTTCGACCAGTGTGTGTTGCCAGTGATGACTTATGGCACAGAAACGTGGTCTCTCACTATGGGCCTTATTAGTAAGCTCCAAGTAGCCCAACGAGCTATGGAGAGGGCTATGCTCGGAGTCTCTCTGCGTGATCGAATCAGAAATGAGGAGATCCGTAGAAGAACCAAAGTTACCGACATAGCCCAACGGATTAGCAAGTTGAAATGGCAATGGTCAGGGCACATAGCGCGGAGGACTGATGACCGGTGGAGTCGAAACGTTCTCGAGTGGAGACCACGTACCGGGAAGCGCAGCGTTGGACGTCCACCCACAAGGTGGACAGATGACCTCATTAAGGCCGCAGGATCGCGCTGGATGCAAGCCGCTATCAACCGGTCTTATTGGAGATCCATAGGGGACGCCTATGTCCAGCAGTGGACGTCTTTTGGCTGATGGATGGATGGATGGATGACTTATATAGATAGTAACTAAATAACACCAGACACAGAGCAAACACTTATGTTCATCACATAAAATATTTGCCCTGGGTTGGGATCGAAGCCACGCCTCTTTGACCCAGAAGTAAGGGTCACTAACCACTGAGCCACCGAGGCAGTCATATATCTATATAATTTTAGTTATTATGTTAAATTACTTATCATATAATCAGAGTTTTTAAGCCGCCTGAACGCTTCTATCATGACTAAGCGGTTAAGACGAGGCATCGGGCCGAGAGACACGAAAACGAGTACTTTTGAATGCGCAATGTGAGAAGACGAATGATATTGATTCAAATTTAAAAAATAACATAGATAAGGAAAAATCTTGAAAAATTTAATGAACCGGATAAAATTTTAAGAAATTAACCGACTTTATAAGGAATTAAAAATTAAAAATTTCTCATCAACAAAAGTTTAATAATTCGAATGCTCAGAATTATCAGCAACAACACCCCATTATTTTTTGCGAATAAAATAGCCAGACCGCTATTCTATTAAATAGACCGAGAAGTTATTTTTTTTAATGTGTACATTATGAGTAAATAACAAAAAAGTCACTGCCGCCCGCCGCTCTGGCGCGATCCTGTCGAGCGCGAGCGCGTAAAATTTGTCCGAGTGAAGGGAGAATTTTCGAAACAATAGCTTATCAATGCGTCACCTTAAGACAACCGGGAACCTACCGTGGCATGGATGACAATCAGTTATAGTTATGCTCAATTACCTTGTCAGTTTGTTGGAGTAAGTGCTGCGTCGTGTTGAGAACCCCTAACTCTGCCAGCCTCAGACATAAAGTCTTTTCCGTGCCCCCACCTACTTTACCACTCATACAGTCGTCTTTCTCGGCTGCCTACAAAAGTCCAAAATGTTCCAAAAGTTAGCTACAAGATGCGCGAAAACTAATCCTCGCACAGCTGGTAAAAAACTTAAAATTCACCCTGGATTGGGTTTTTCGCAACAAGTAGCGAACATCACAGCATTCTAGAAGATTAATTGGGCCTATAGTTACTTTTATTTACAAACACTACACTATAGTCCAGGAGGTATATAGCAAAAAAATGGAAGTACTCTCTAAAAGCCGAATTTTTGTTATTATGGTGGTGTACAATAAAACCCCGAAAGTCAGCTGAGTTCCTTAGCGTTTGGTGGGTGTACCCGTTTGGATGTTTTAAAAATAAACGACTATCTTGCAACTATACCTAGGAGTAAAACTTCTGAAACATGGAATAAGGCCTGTCAGTCAGGCTCGTAAGTGGTGCTACTAAATTTAAAACCTGACTGACAGGCTTGATTATTTTGCGCTTACATCCTTGACTACCTGTTATAATACAATAATTTTTGCAAAAAATGGTATAACTGACTATAACCGTGTACATAATTTGAATAATTCTCATGGATCGATGTAGTAATTATCAATTTATCACATTACTGTTGATTTTTTGAACTGAACAGCTCAGTCGATTTCGATTAAATATAAAAATAAAAACACCTGAGTATAGCTTATAAAATAAAAAATAATCATCAAAATAAATTCGTAAATGGCGGAGTATGGTACTCGATAACTGATGATGATAGTGATAATATTATGATAATGATTAAAGTGATACTGGTGATATTGTTGATGATGATAGCGATGATATATTGATAATGATGATAGTGATAATATGATGATAATGATTATAGTGATACTGATTATATTGATGACGATAATAGCGATAATGATGATAGTAATAATTATGATAAAACAAAAACAAAAAAGTGTGGATGAATTGTGTGAAAGATGATATGCGAGAGAAAGGAGTTGATGATGAGATGACGAACGATAGAGTGAAGTGGCGAAAAGAAACGTGCTGTGCCAACCCCACCTAGTGGGATAAGGGCAGGATGATGATGATGAGCGATCATGTAATGATAATGATGATAGTGATAATAATGAGAGTGATAATGATGATGACGGTACCTGTATCAGCGCATTAAGTCCCGCCAGTACGAGTTTTTGCAATTCGTCAACCGAATCGAGCGCCGCACAGTACGGCTGTAGCGATGATGATGATGCTAACTGTGTACGTTGATTAGAGGTACCGAAGTAGCACAGGTTGCCTAACGCGCGGGCTGCTAGCTTCTTGCACCTACAATAATAAACTAGTTTTACTCTCAAAGAATTAATAATGTGATAATCATGTCAAAAATTTGCCTTGATCGCAGGATTTGAACTTGCATCTTCGGAATACCGTCCAGACGCTTTATCTAATAAAGCTAGATCGCTTACCGACGACGCTCACGCCAATAAATATATTCCGAAGTCGGACCAAACATTGTATAGTAGCCCAAAAAAGCGTCAAAATATGGTAAATAAAACAACGGTATTGCTTAATTGTTACGGAGTTTCATATTTACTAATTTAATTTTTGTTCAAGGCCGCCCACTCCAAAGTAAATTGTATAAGTTGTTGTTGTAGTCAGTTGGTAAAAAGATAAATACCACATAAAAGAGATAATTCAAAAGTATATAGAACTTAGACCATTACTTTGTACAGAATCTACCTATTTAATAATTTGCTTATTTGTTTTGGAAAATATTTTCCTATAATTTTCTTTGAGCCCAGGTTCCATTTAAAAGATTTTCATATTTTCGGATCTTATTACCCTTTAAAATATTGCGTGTAAAATATGGTGCCTCCATATTTTACACTAAAATATGGAGGAAGGACATACGCTAATTAAAATACGCCAGGCGGAACGTGACACTTTATAGTTAATCACTCCCCTAAAGATCTCCAATAAGACCAGTTCATAGCGGCTTGCATCCAGCGCGATCCTGCGATCTTAATAAGGTCATCCGTACACCTTGTGGGTGGACGTCGTAAGCTGCGCTAGCCAGTACGTGGTCTCCACTTGAGAACTTTTCGACCTCATCGGTCATCAATCCTCCGTGCTATGTGCCCCGCCCATTGCCATTTCAACTTGCCAATCCGCTGAGCTATGTCGGTAGCTTTGGCTCGTCTACGGATCTGCTCATTCCTGATTCGATCCCGCAGAGTAACTCCGAGCATCGTCCGCTCCATAGCACGTTGAGCTGCTTGTAGCTTACTAATAAGGTCCATAGTGAGAGACCACGTTTTTGTGCCATAAGTCATCACTGGCAACACACACTGGTCGAACACTTTCGACTTGAGGCTCTGAGGTATGTCGGACGAGAAGACGTTACGCAATTTTCCGAGCGCTGCCTGGCCGAGTTCGGCGATTGGCCTCTTTCTTGAAGTCGGACCTACCTAACTGGACTACTTGTCCTAAGTAGACGTACGAGTCAACGACTTTAAGAACCGAGTTCCCAATTAAAATAGGGGTGGGTACAACATGGGAATCAAGTGAATAGCGATAAATTTCATGGCGCGTAAGCATAGCATAACACTCATAAGTACAAAGAACACAGAATGAGCCCCGAGCTTCTTGCGCGTGCTGAGGCCAGTTGGACTTTTACAGGCAGGTAAAATCTATGCCATATTTTATAGCCCCGTATTCGCGCCAGTCAATTTATTTAACTTATCTACTCTATATCCTTTCGTTGCCAATGTTTTGAGCATTTTTCTGTCTAGAACAAGTTAAATAGAGGCGGAATAAGCAAGGTTGTTAGCAGACGTGCGCTTTTCTGTTGAGTGCGGTAATCCCGTCTCACAGGAAAGTACCGTTTTAGCAGGCTCTTACTGCAGGAAGGGGATATATCAAGGTATGCCGTATTCTATTGCCACGGCATCACGGCTAGATACAGCCGATTCTAGGTGCTAAAATTCCATCTATCCATCCATTAGTCATAAAAAGTTTACTGCTAGATATAAGCCTTCTTTATGAATCTCCCAAAAGACCGGTTACGGTTTGTATCCAGCGCAATCCCACGGTCTTGATGAGATCCACAGAAGGCCAGACGGGTTGACGCGATGCATGCCCAATTCCAATAATTGCACATGGTTCTAAAGATGCCCAATTCTACGAATGCCCAATCCTATAAATTCCCAATTCTAAGAGTGCCCATTTCTCAAAATGGCGATATTTTATTTATAAACATATATTTTTAATATAATGTCTCCGATAAGTAACGTCGAACCTCTCAAAGGCATGTTTAGTAAATCATAGTGAACAACTTTTACTATGGGGCCAACCAGTCCAGATTCCGCGAAAAAAAAAATCAGTTGTCCATACATTTTGTTGAATTATCAATTAACTTTTTCTATAGAACTGCTAACTTTTTTGCTAATTTGGCTTCGGTTGGTCCCATGATCAAAGTTATTCTTCTGAATATACTAAACCGTTAGCTGCCGGTCACCTTGTGTATAAAAAATACGTTTGTAAAATTCTTAATTTAATTTATTTTGGCATTTTAAGAATTAGGCATTTATTTAATTAGCCAAATAGGAAGGAAAATAGGAAGGATATTATTAAATGGAGCGGTGTTAAAAAAGATCTGGATTGCATGGATTGGGAGTCTGTCTATAGTGTGAAAGATGTCGACGTAGCCACGAACATTTTTATTTCAAAAATAACAAAAACTATTGAAGCTAACATATATGGATGCAAGTCCCACAAAGTAAAACATTTGGCCTATAAACCGTGGATAACCGACAAACTATTAGAATCTGCACGAAAACGGGATGCCATACATAGAGACGTACGTAAGACCCCTACTGACTTAACGTTACTTAAGAACTACAAACAAAACCGCAACACGTGTAAAGAAGCAACACGAATTGCTAAAGCACTATATTATAAAAACCGTATCAGCGAATGTCTTGGCAATCCTCGTAAATGCTGGCAGCTACTTAAGGAATACACTAATGATCCTAAACCTATTGTAGATAAGAATTGTACGAAACTTCTTACAAAGCTTAATAAATCAAGCTCTTATGAGGGTCTACAAAAAATAAATGCATTTTCCCAGAGTGTCGGAAGTGAATTAGCACAAAAACTATTAGAAAAAACTAACAAAATGCTTGATGAACTTGCTAAAGACATTAAAACTGACGATAATACAGCACAACTTTGTAATTCGCTCCAACAGATTATAAAGAGGTTAGCAATGTAATATCTGCGCTAAAACAAAATTGTTCGCCAGATGAAGACCAAATAACTGGTAAAATCCTCAAAACCTGCAGATATAACCTCATTACGCCTATTACGTGCATTTGCAATTTAAGCATGTCCTCAGGGATGTTTCCAAAGTCGTTAAAAAGAGCTGTTATAGTACCAATATATGAAGGAGGTAACTCTGAGGAACTCACTAACTATCGTCCCATATCATTACTGAGAGTTTTGTCGAAAGTTCTAGAAAAGATTGTGAAAAAAAAGTTTGTCGATTATCTAAATAAGCACAATATAATTAGCGATAGTCAGTATGGATTTAGACAGCATAAAACACAGAGGACGCTCTAATTAAAGCTATTAGTGTAATCAGCGAACAACTTGATCAAGGTAATAAATGTATAGGAGTTTTCTTAGACTTATCGAAGGCGTTCGACACAGTTTCTACGTATATCTTGCTAATGGAACTGGAATTTATTGGAATAAGAGGAGTGTATCTAGACTGGTTTGAAAGCTATCTTGTGGAAATAACGCAAAAAGTCGTACTAAAATCATCAAAAGAGGAATCACGTACGCTGCCTATGGAATGTGGTGTCCCCCAGGGCAGCGTGTTGGGTCCTATTCTATTTCTTATCTATGTCAATAAGTTACTCCGTATCAAGTTACAAAACTATGTTCCTGTTGCCTTTGCTGATGATACACTGCTAATATTTTACGGTACAAACTGGATTGATGTATTCCATTACTGCTAAATTGGACTGAATCAAACTTTAAAGTGGATGGATTCACGTGTACTGACTGTCAATAAAACCAAAACGAAGTACATTACCTTCTCTGTCAATGCTAGATTTGATTGATGATTTTTAGTGGTCATTAATTGGAAGGATCAGATGCTGAATGTGCGCCAACGACTTAGGAGTCTTTCCCATTTCTTCAGGCAGGTGCGAGATGTTGTTGAGGGCAGTCTGTTGTGGAGTGTTGATTTTGCAATGGTACACTGTATTATATCTTATGGTATCCTTGCATGGGGAGAGGCGGCCAAATCTATTCTGTCAATATCACAACCAACTCAGAACAACATTCTAAAAATTATTACCAGAAAGCGTCCCACATATGATACCGAGAAACTTTACTTAGAAACGAGTATACTGAATATAAGACAGACATATGCCTACAGAGTCGCCTCGTATTATTGCCAGAATGGAAAACTGCATACTGCTACACATAGTATTCGTCCTAAAAATGTTGGCAAGATTATGCTAGAGTCGTCTCGAACTGTGTTTGGTACGCGTTTTCTCTCATGGCTTGGACCACGCATCTATAATAGCCTACCGGCAGAAGCGAAAATAACAGCGCACGAATACAAACGGAGAAAGATTATCAAAGAATGGCTTGTAAAATTGGGTTTCGTTAAACTGGAAGATAGGGTATTTACTTTGATAGGATAGCCTTTTCGATATTTATTTATTTTATGAATCTTAATATACATATTTAATTATTATTGTTTATGTATAAGTATGATTCACTTAAAATCACAAGCAAAGCTTGGTCCTTTGGTAGGCATCAATGGGGCCGAAGCCAACTCTGAGAGGCCCTTTTACATCTTTTTTTATAAAATTAATATAAAATGTTAAGTAAAGTGATGTGATTTTAATGTTAAGTATGATTATTATTACTATATTTTTATTAATTTATATAATTATCTACAATATATGATTACTTAGATAGTCCAAATCACTGGTAACATAGATTCGAAAACTTTCTAATAACTAATAAATTTTTAAAATTTAGTGTATGAAGAATAAGTAAATATAATTACTTTTTACTCACGTGTGGGGATAGTCGTAACGACTATCCGCACACGTGAGTTTAGTCCCGTTATATATAGTATAAAATGTGTGAAAACCACGTTAATTTCCATAGTAAAATATAATTACGTTTATCGCCAATATTTGTCATGCATACCTACTTTAAGATTACATTTCTAAGTACCCACATCTTTAAGTTTGTGAATTGTGTATGATATATGTGTTATGTATGATAAATATCTACCATTCTGGTGAAAAAAAAAATGGTCAGAATTGGGCATTCACAGAATTGGGCATTTCCAGATTTTATGAGAATTGGGCATTGCTCGCCTAGACCGACACACAGAGTCCAAGTGCTAGAAATGTGAAGGGTTATTTTAACTTACTCAATATCCCCTTCAGTCAACACGCTTCCCAGTACTTCGAGCAGTTTTCTGTCCAAAGCTAGTTGAATAGAGGCGGGATGGGTGAGGATGTTAGCTGCTGTACGTGCCGCGCTTTTTGTGAGTGCGGGTGATCCATGCCGTAGGAATGATACCACAGCATCGATGCAACCTAACACCAAATCCTGAAATGCGAGTACGACTATATACTATACGAATTCGAGTCTAAAACTCCATAATACTTATATAAACTATTACTACAGACAAAATCAAAAATTTCTCTATTACGTAGGCACAATCATCATCATCATTTCAGCCATAGGACGTCCACTGCTGGACATAGGCCTCCCCTAATGATTTCTAATAAGACCGGTTGATAGCGGTTTGCATCCAGCGCGATCCTGCGGTCCTAATAAGGTCATCCGTCCAGCTTGTGGGTGAACGTCCTACGCTGCGCTTGCCGGTACGTGGTCTCCACTCGAGAACTTTTCGACCCCATCGGTCATCATTCTTCGCGCTATGTGCCCTGCTCATTGCCACTTCAACTTGCCAATCCGCTGGGCTATGTCGGTAACCTTGGTTCTTCTACGTATCTCCTCATTCCTGATTCGATCTCGCAGAGAACCTCCGAGCATAGCCCTCTCCATGGTTCGTTGGGCTACTTGGAGCTTACTGATAAGGCCCATAGTGAGAGACCACGTTTCTGTGCCATAAGTCATCACTGGCAACACACACTGGTCAAAAATTTTCAACTTGAGACACAATACAAGCACTTGAAATCGTCTGGTAACAATTTTTAAAAATTCCACCTAATTAATTTTTTAGTAATAAATAAGCACACTTTTTCTTAAAAGTGAACTTATTTATTTATTAACATAAGATCAGTAGCATTAGGTACACAAAAGAATTAAAATACAAATCAAAAATAAAATTGTATCAGTATCATAAAAATAACAATGTCATTTTCTTGACTTTCTTGTTGACTGCCTCGGTGGCCCAGTGGTTAGTGAACCTGACTTCTGGATCAAAGAGGCGTGGGTTCGATCCCCACCCAGGGCAAGCATTTTTGTGATGAACATAGGTGTTTGCTCTGTGTCTGGGTGTTATTTAGATACTTATCTATATAAGTATGTATTTTAAAAAATATGTATATGTAGTATATCAGTCTCTGGCAGCCATATCACAAGCTTTGCTTAGTTTGGGGTCAGAGACCATGTGTGAGTTGTCCCCAAATATTTATTTATTTATTCATTTATTTTCAGTTTAAAAATATCAACGAGTATGAAAATAAATTATACATATCAATATTACATATCCATATCGAAAAATTAAAAAATACTATATTACGTTATTCAGCAATAGCATCGTCAAAGTAAAACTAATGTTTATCAGAGATAACAAATAATAGTATGCTAGCAAATTATTCAGAACAAATTACAGAAAAGTGGATCATCATACAATCCACCTCTGAGGGTCTAAAGATAATACTCGTAATATCATTGAAAATAATATTATCTAAATTCTTAAGCCCAATGCTAGACAACATCGTGTTGACAGCATTGCTATGCTTGCCATTTAAAAACTTTTATACAGAGACCAAGTTCAAAATCGCGAAATAAACAGTATTCTGACCCTGAAAGCCCATGCGCTTAGCAGAACGCCCCAAATATAGTCATAATCAAAATCATTTATTAATAACACTACTGATACAAGTCACTGTCAAATGTAAATATTACAACGATTATAATACAAATCAGTTGGTACATTCCTATATCAATTTAGATGGAGAAATCAAATCGAAGACCAGCTTGAAATCTGGCACCAAATTCGCTCGCGCTCATAGTAGAGACAAACGGTGGTCATCATCATCTTGCCTCTATCCCACTTAGTGGGGTCGGAACCGCACGTTCCCTTTCGCCACATCACTCACTCAAACGTCATCTCATCATCAATTTCGTTCTCTCGCATATCATGTTTCACACAATTCATCCACACTGTTTTTGGTAGTCCCATCCCATTTCTGTCACTTAATTACCTTCATGTTTAGAGTTTGGTGCTGAATATTAGAGGCTAAAACACATTTTGAGTCATAGTGCCCACAGAGATAGACAAATATGAAATAACCTGAGCATGGTCGGTAGCCAGCATGTTCCCGAGAGCATCAAGCGCTGCTCGCTTCACAGAAGGCGCTGAATGCGCTAGTAGCGCCTCCAAGCGCACGATGAGTCCAGCATTCACCCAAAACGCTCGCGCATGATCTCCTCCGCTATGCGTTATATGCGTGATAGCCCCGCAAGTCGCTTCTGTAAAGTTACAATACTAGTAGTTCTCCGAACAGTAGTCCTCGCGAACACAGCTTTCCAACATAATCTTCACAAGCCTATATACAATGTGTTTGTCTACCGGTGTCGGAGCTTTAAGCGGTGACATCTATGGGAAATTGTGAACAACTTTTACTGTGGGTTCAACTTTGAAAACGCAAAAAAAGAAGCTTTTCCATACTTTTTGTCGAAAGTCAATGAAAAATCTTATGGAACAGCAGTTTTTTTTGGTCCTATAGTGAACGTTGTTCAAAATTTGTCATAGATGTCACCGTTTAAGGCTCTAACACCGGTAGACAAACACATTGTAAAATCTGGACTAGCTCTTCACTGATGTGGTTCATATTCACAACTTGTTATATTTATATGTTAAATGATTTTGCTAAATATTTATGAAATCGGCTGATTATAGCGCTATAGATTTTTTCTTTTTTTTGAGAAATATACCCCTCAAAGATCAAAGATAACTGAGAAAAAAAATCCATTAATTCATCTAACACGTGAACCTAATTTCAATAAGATTCGTTAAAAATATGTGATTTGCAAAAAAAAAACATTCGCACAGACGAAAACAAACCAGCCAAGTGAGTGAAGACTTCTTTCACTTGTTCACTTGGTCACTAATCAACGGTTGCACTAACCGTTTAGTAAGTCAATTGCCTGTGGACGGCTTAAAATAGCTGATAGCCACCTGGCCGGTATGAACTTACTTATTAACTTAGTCAATAAGTTACTTGTTGAAAATATCTTACCCAGTACACGTTGATCTTCACAATCCAAAAGATGTTTGATGAGAGGCAGCACCGGCGCCACCAACTCAAGCTCGCACTCTGCATGGCTTCAACATTTATAAGTGCATAAATATTACGGGATATCTTTCAAGCGGTCTCTGATCCATACTAAATAGCTGCCAGAGCACAAAATACGACATAACCAACATATTACGTATATATACTCAATACTTGCATTAATAATCAATTGTCTCTGGCCTCTAAATAGTTTAAAATAAATCAATATGTTTTAGTATGTTTTCCTAAAAAGTTTGCCAAAACAATAAAGTGTTATTATTCTGTATTATACCGGCAAAAATTGCAGAATGTTCGAGCTAACACTACGAGCAGGCGGGTGGGAGTTGAGGGACGTAGGTACGGCAGGATGGCCGTGACTGCGCCGGCTCGGAGCGCGGCAACGCATGGCTCGCGCTCGCATACTGAAGTGTGTAGTAGCGCTCGCGCCGCGCGCTCTGCGTCTACGCCACCGCGCGCTAGCAACGCTGCTTTCTCGCTTAGAAGTTGGGCCTATCAAAACAACAAAAAGTCCAGTAAACATCATTTTCATATAACATATTTATTGATGTGATAATGATTTTATGTCAAAACTCTGCTTAATCATGTGGCTAAAAACACAAAAAAGCTTTTCGACATTCCACGGGTATGTATAGGTATAAATACATTTTTACATTTTGTACAATATTACACCAATTTATTCTGTTTTAGTGTTTGTTGTTTTAGCGGAAATAGAAATACCTACATCATCCGTGAAGATTTTAACTGTCTAGCTATGACGGTTCAAGAGACCTGGTGACAGACAGACGGACGGACGGACGAATAGTGGAGTCTTAGTAATAGGGTCCCATTTTTACCCTTTGGGTACAGAACCCTAAAAAAAGAGAATTAAGAATGTAAAATCACATTTAAGACAGCCATTGCGAAGAAGTCTTCGTGCTTACTGGATTACCTGAAATAGAAAATATTTTATTCATTTCGATCAATGTTATTACTTCTAACATAATAAAATAATATCTTTATATCATTTTATAATTATTATTCAAAGAGAAAGTTAATAAATATTATGTGATACTTATATAATGATGATAATGATTATATTATACGAGTGTAAGTAAATAAGTAAGTCCGTATCGGCCGGGTGGCTAGCTTCAGTGCCAGTGTTTTCAGTGCCTGAAGGCCTCTGACATAGCTATACGGTTAAAACAACCAGGACCTAAACAATAGGGTGGGCCGCGTAAGTATGGTGAAAAAAAAAAACTCGTATATCAAAATGTTCTAGTGCGGAAAAGTTGTGTATAGCCTTCAATGTAATAGACATACAAAAAACAATTTAAAAAAATACCTTTTTCAGGTTCCGCAAGCCGATTGAAATTTTAAAAGTTAATGCGAAATCTGTAAGCTTGGTGATGGGATTATAAAGAAAACTAAAATAGTTATTATAATTTTTATTACAATAAAATATTGGCAGACACATACTTATAAAAATATTTCCAAAAATGACATAGAACACTTGAAACATAATCATCTATAAACATTATTATTCAGGTACATAATCCTGTTTTGTTTCCATCTTAGGCATAGTTTCCCTCAAACATATGGTTGAAGCAATAAGTCCTTCTCTGTTATTTTTACCACATACTTTTGCAGCAGCTTCAGTAACAACCTTCACACAACGTTCTACTGCTTGAGTGTGGCAGTGGAACGGGTCAAATTTTATGAGCATTGTGCTGATGACCGACAACAAGCACACTTCGAGCTCTTCTTTCGTCACGTCTTCTAATACAGGCGGGTAAGTGACCCCTCACTTACCCGCCGCAGGTATGTCTTGCCATGCAATCATGTCAATGTAAGACATAGGTTCAAAGTTTCATTTTGGAATTTTGAACAATCGTGGCTGCTCTCTGGTTAACTCTTCCAATTTTTTGTCGATGGCCATGGATCGGTATATATATCATTGTTAGCAATATGTTTTCAGGATGCGCAAAATATGCATTTCGTTGTATTACCAGGTCAATAACGGATTTTAGCTGACTAGACAGACGTCGAAAAAGCGGGAACTTCTTTAAACAGTAATATCTTTTCCTGAAACGATGCAGTATTTTGTCTATTTTTAACTGATTTTAACAAGTTTTTGTACATAATATGATACGCTTTAATCATTATAGTTATCCCGATTTTTGAAACTGTTGGTAAAGAAGCTTTTTTCCATATTTTAATAATTTATTCAGTTACCTTCTCTACAATATCATGTAGTGTAGGATCTTTGGCGCCATGAATCGACTTCCATTCCAATCGTTCCCACTCACAACATTTTAGGACATCTTCGTATGTTGGCAATACGTTCTTTTGATGTACGGTAAAAGTACCGATGATAGGGCACGTATTTAAGTCTAGTTTTAATTTTACTAATATTTGCGACACAACAAACGTTTATTAAACTTGCGCGACCTCTCCATACAAAATTTGTTTTCACACTGATGCGCTCTCTCTCTTTCAAGGTTATGTAATGTAAAGCTACACACGGTTTCGTCAACAATATTGTAAGAAAACATCAGAAAAATATAATATAATTCAGTATATCAATGGATGAAAACTAGCAAAATATTACTAATATTTTCAAACTTTAAAGTACTTGCGGAACCTAAAGGTCTGCTTTCTATAGCAAAAAACTAGTAAATATTGAATATTTGAATGCAAACACAACTTTTTACTACTAGTACTAATCAAATTTGTAAAAAAAAAAATTCGGCCCACCCTACTAAACAAGTCAAACTTTGCTACGAGCGCTACAGTCAAATTACGCTACGAGCGCTACAGTCAAACTACGCTACGAGCGATACAGTCAAACTACGCTACGAGCGCTACAATCAAACTACGCTACGAGCGCTACAGTCCAACTACGCTACGAGCGCTACAGTCAAACTACGCTATGAGCGCAACAGTCAAACTACGCTACGAGCGCTACGAATTAAATAATTATAATGAAGTAAGATTACGAGGTTTGACAAACATAAAAGTGCAAGTTTGTTTTATAATATTGTTATTTATTTTATAGCCTGTATCTATAGGCTGCAAGCCGCGGTGGTCTAGTGGCAATGAGATACGCCTTACAATCGTAATTTCCTTGGAATTTATATACGGAATTTCATACCAATGGCTTGTCGGTAAAGGAAAACGTCATGAGACAACCTGCACAAGTCCGAAGAAGAAACTCGATGGCGTAAGTGAATCCATCAAACCGCACTAGTTCATCGTGGTGGGTATGTCCCAATCACCTATCGTGAGTAGGCCTACGTCTTACTGTGGACTATTAAAAGGCTGTTGTTTTTAAACTTTCGCGATTTGAACACATTATTATTATATACTACGGGACTAATCGCGCACTAAAATTACGAGATAAATAAATATAGACTGAGGTCAGTCTACCCGTGACCACGGTCGATGCAACTCGGCCGAAACGTCGGAATGAGGAGGTATTTATTTATCTCGTAATTTTAGTGCGCGATTAGTCCCGTAGTATATAATAATAATATTAAAAAGGCTGGTATAATACAGTTTACAAGTAACTATATATAACCTAATCTAATGTTTCATTCAACCCATCGATCATAAGAAATAAAAACCTGCTGTACACTATTAAATAATAGGCTGGTAGGCGGGCTAACTTACAACATTTTGAACAACTTTTATAAGCCGAATCATACAAGTCGACGAATGAGAACTTTGAGAAGTTAGCTACAAGCTGGGCAATGTCCAATCCTGACTGGAGCTCACATAAAACTGCCCGTTAATTGGATATTGCGCAGCTTGTAACTAACTTCTCATTCACCTCACTTTCGACTACATCAGTATTTTTAACCTATTTTTTGTTTCACACGTAATATATCAAGGCGGTTCACTTCTGGCACTTCGCCGGCCGCTGCCGCGGCACGCTCGCTTTGCTCGCTCGGCTCGTGCGTTGTTTGTCATGTTCTAACCTAACCTATTTTGTGTTTCACACTTAATCTATCAAGGCGGTTGACTTCTGGCACTTCGCCGGCCGCTGCCGCGGCACGCTCGCTTCGCTCGCTCGGCTCGTGCGTTGTTTGTCATGTTCTAACCTAACCTAACCTATTTTTTGTTTCACACCTAATCTATCAAGGCGGTTCACTTCTGGCACTTTGCCAGCCGCTGCCGCGGCACGCTCGCTTCGCTCGCTCGGCTCGTGCGTTGTTTGTCATGTTCTAACCTAACCTAACCTATGTTTTGTTTCACACCTATCAAGGCGGTTCGCTTCTGGCACTTCCAAAGTCGTAACAAAAATCTAACAACAAGAAAGCATACATTCACGAAACTACGAGAGAAACGGAATAAATGGATGACAGTTCATCTGTCAGTAAGACAAAATACCGGCTTTTTTGCTTGTGATACGTTTCGTTTCACTCAGTTTGACAACTTAATGCATAATATTGTACCATTTTCTCAACATTGCGTTCCATTTCACATGTTTTTATTAGATTTTAATTTAATCATAATTAATTTAAACTACGCCTCCGGCAAAACAAAATTGCTGGGAGAGCTTCAGGTGGACTCCAATGATACCCCTACACTCACACCTTCATCAAAATCAGGTACCGGACGGCTATAGCCAACCCCCGACTTGTATTATACGACCTTATCTGGTGAGAAACAGTTTTTTTTCTCCAGGTTGGCATCATAGTAAAAGTTGTTCATAATGATGTTATGGACACCTCCTTGCGGATTATTACACCAGTTCTGGATAACCCTGTAATATAATTTTTGTAGCAATACGATTACACATTTCACCACAATATCACTAACGTGCGCGTAATTTAGATCATAATAAATGAAATAACAAAAAAAATGCCAATTCTGCTAAAATTGCACAAGATTTCATCAATTAAGTATTACTCGTACCTATAGAAAATTAGAAATAAGTCTCACATAGTAATGCGGCGACATATGTTTTTCGCGTTCTCGCCAAAACTCTGCTGTGAACTGAACAAAATAGTGTTACCACATAACGTCAAATTTTCTCCCATCTACTAGACATAATAGTGTTATTTAACATTAAAAAAAAATTACAATGGACCACCCAAATTAAAGAGATTCAGCAAAATACACCTAAATCTAACAAAGGTACATATCTAGGCCCTTATCCAAATTATTTTAGAATACCACGCACTCATTGTTATGACCAAGTTTTAATATGACACTGACTTAAATAGCCAAATATTTCAGCTATTTTTACGTTTACGTTGTTACGCCAATAAACCTATCAAGGGACATGTCACTGACTCAAAACTAAGCAAAGCTTGTGATATAGGTGCCTGAGACTGTTATACTACTTAGAGATATTTTTAAATACATACTTATTACAAGGTTGCCTGGAAGTAATCGCCGTGGGTGATAAGGCCGCCACTTTATAATTATATTTTTTGTCGTATATGTGTAAATAGTGTTTATTTTTCATATTGTGGTTTGAAATAAAGAGTTTTGTCTGTCTGTCTGTCTTACGAGTATATAAATAATATCTAAATAACATCAAGAAAAAGAGCAAATTTTTATCACGTAAATACTTGCCCTGGGTGGGAATCGAACCCACGCCTCTTTGGCTTAGTAGTCAGGGTCACTTTAACCACTGTGACACAGAGGCAAGTCAATATTGAAGGGAACAGATGATAGTTTATTGAATCAGGCGTTACTTTGCGAAAGTTCATCTTCAAATCCTTGTTTTGAATAAATATTTAGTATATTTACGCTCTGTCGTAGGCATATAAGTTAAGGGTACCATTCAATAAACCAAATTAAATCACTAACAAAAGACACACTAATTACTAATAATTAATCATCTAACAGTATCATGATTCGGCCATGGTAAGGTTAGGTTAGGCTTATAAGCCGTGGTGGCCTAGGGGTAGTGACACCCGCCTTGCAATCGTGAGGTCGTGGGTTCAAATCATTGTCCCGTGCCAATAAGTCTTTTGGAATTTATGTACGGAATTTCACACCACTGGCTTTTCGGTGAAGGAAAACAACGTGAGGCAACCTGCATACTTCCGTAGAAGAAATTCGATGGCGTATGCGAATCCACCAAACCGCACTGGGCCAGCGTGGTGGATATGGCCCAATCACCCTTCGTGCGTGGGCCTACGTCCTGCAGTGGACTATTAAAAGGCTGATACAGTACAGTACAGGCTTAGGTAAGTTTAAAAAAATATTGAACCTGAAACTAAATTAGAATTAATCCGTTAAAAATAATTAAAAACATAAATTAAGTGCTTATAGTGATATTTTGAAAAAAATGTAGTTAATCTGTAAGTGTTATTTAATTAATTATTAAAATGAACCTACATAAAGTAAAAACTTTTACTTAAATCACTACAATTTCAATTAAATTTACATTACAACATTTTTATACCAAGACCTTATTTTTGGGTAGGCGTGTCTATCTGGCAATTAAGCTGATAACAGTACTATGCCCTTTGCTATGAATAGTTTGGGAGTACCACAGATATCGCGAGATGAGACATGTCTTCACAGCGGAGACCAAAGATAACACCAAACTAGCGCCGAACTAGCCTAAGACGAGGCATCGGGCCGAGATACACAAAAACGAGTACTTTTGAATGCGCGATGTGAGAGGAAGAATGATATTAATTCAAATTTAAAAAATATCATAGATTAAGCAAAATTTAGAAAAATTTAATGAACCGGACAAAATTTTGAAAAGTAAACGACTTTATTAAAAAAAATATACAAATTTCTCATCAAAAAAGTTTATTAATTCGAATGTCCAGAATTATCAGCGACAACACCCCAGTGCTCCAGTACGGTGTGGAACTATGGGGCAGAGGTGCCGAGTGGAATCGCGCCTTTATATGTCAAAAGAGAGCAGTCCGTGCAATAGCACGCATTCCGCAAGACCAGTCGGCCAGGCCATACTTTGTGTCTCTTAACATACTCACTCTGCCATCCATTCTAATAATGTAAGTTGCCACATACGTACGGGTGAACCTCGAGTCGTATCAAGTAATGGGTGCAAAGCTATACGAAGCACAGCAGCGAACAACTCGACACAAGTACAGGCTTCTGCCCGTGACGTGCACGCTCGCTAAGTCCACGAAGTTGACACACATTATGGGGACAATGGTATATAACAGACTACCACTCGATGTCCTTGAAGCACCAAACATCATGATTTACAAGTCGAGGCTGAAACGCTGGCTTGTTGGTCAGGCGTTTTATGACATTGATAAAGAGTTTTTGACGCTAAAAGTAACTACCTAAAATTGTTCTTATCAGTACCCTATTTTTATTTTAATGATATTCTATTTTTTTTATTGTTAATACTTTCGTTTTTATTTTATTTTTTAGATTAATTGTTATTTTTAACATTGACTTGTTTTGACTTATTCTTATTACCTTATTATTATTGATTATTTAATTTATTCTTGTACTAATCCATTTTCCAATACTGATGACATTTGTTTTTTAATTAATGTAATTTTCTGTCATCATTTTGTACTCGATTTCTGACATTATACTGTTCTATGAATAAAGGAATATGAATATCGCTCAACTAAACGACTTCCAATTTGCCCCACCAAGCCGCCCCACTAGTGGTAGCCTAGACCGCTGCTTCTTTTTTTGGAGCCGAATCTGCCCTACTAGTCTCACCTTAGTGTGGTAGATGAGTAAGTAAATTTATATTGTATACAAAGTTACAGGGTAAGTCGACCTATTCCCGTTAAGGGTGTGTAGTTTACTTTGTTTGTGACTAATTTGACTAAGAAATACACTATCCTAAATTTAAAAAAAAACAGATATTTGAAATTGGTATTTATAAAATTCCCAATTTTCGGCTAACAGCTCAGATATTTTGAAACTTGTAAGTCGTATTATTATTTTTATTTGATTTTTACATGTAAAATAATGTTTTTTTTTAATTAAAATTTACTAACCACAGACTCCAGGGTCTGTTCCCTTTGTTAACTAAGATTACAATTATTTTATTGTAGTTACTGTACAAAGAGTAGGTACTAGAAATATTAGCCTAAGTTACACATGTGCCAGCCATCGTTCTCCTCGACCATATTTAAAATAATGTTTAATAACCTCACTACCCAATATTGTCCGTAAAATTAAACTTTTATAAAAAGTATTTGAATTCAAATATCTCGAAAACTGTGAGATTTAGGATATGGTATCATAGTCAAATCAGTAAGAAACGTAGTAAACTACACACGTTTAACGCGAAAAGGTCGACTTAGCCTGTAACCCTGTATATTTCAGAGATGAAAAGTATAAAATATAATAAAAAACATCACAGCCACAGCACAGTCCAAATAAATTACTTATTTACAATATTGCCAACGGTAGATTACAATAATAATTATACTTAAATAATCCTAAAAACCTAACAAATGTTTGCCACTGGATATTGTAAAGTGAACACCATACAATTACCTACTTAGACCCGAGTTCACCAACACTTGTTTAAGTTAGACGTGAGATTACTGTATTTAAATAACAGGTTTTGCCTGGTGAGCAACAAATTTTCATCAAGAAGCCGTATATGATTGAACCAACGATTAATAAATAAAACATCTGTTTATGAACTCGAGGAGTCTAAGCCCCGAGTTCACCAAAGCGCTTAAACTACGGGTTTTGCTTGCTGAACAGCTAAATTTCGTTAAAAAGTTGTTTAGAATTTAACCAACGGTTGATAAATTAAACATCTGTTGGTGAATTAGGGTCTCAATCCCGAGTTTAACCGTTAATCGTATGATTACTGTATTCGAACAGTAATCATACGATTAACTTAAACAAGCGTTGGTGAACTCGGGTTTAATTATTTAAAAATAACTAGGTTAATGTCCCGCCAAATGAGGTCACCGCTAAATTGCGACTATAACATGTCCCATCGCTCGATATCTATGTAGCGCTGCTAGTAGTACCATGACCTTGCTATACATGTGTACTCTCACATTTAGTAGATTCCCTTCGGGGGCCGGGTGACCCCGACAACGCGACGCCGCGCGCGTATCTAAATATTTCGCGTTTGTCCTTCATCACATAGTAACATATTTTTTCGTTTCAATTGAACCGCGTTGATGTGAATTGTGAATCTTTGATAAGATAAAGTCGGTTAAAGACAGTTGATTGATTCTGAATGAAAAAATGGGCGTTTCGTGTTATTTTTGTTTTTAAATTCGCGCGTTAATGTTTGTTGTGATGAGTCTAGCTTAGTCACAAAGCACGCCACTTGTACACTGTTGGACTATCTGTACAGTGTTGCTATAAAAGATTTCTGATTTAAAAAATTCACGTGAGAATTAACTATTTAAGTAGGTATTTTTCTAATAATATGACTCAGGTAAATTTGGATTATATTTATTTTCAAAGTATTTTTTCACGTAAAAACGTTATTTATAACGAAATTTGCGAAAATAAAGCAATATACCTACTTACTTTGCCGAAATTCATTTGCCAAGATGTGTTTTGAATGTTTTCCTACTGTTTTAGGTTACGTTGAACGAAACAATACGTTCTTTAAAACAAAGAGAAAATACCTACAATAGAACTTTTATTCAAAATACTGATTCGCACTTTTTTCAACTGTTGAATTATTGTTTAATTTTGTGGACATAAAGATACCTAGAGTGATAAGTAGTGCTGTGTAATATTGTGTACACTGACTATTGCGAAGTAGCTATTTTAATAGCTGGGTTTTTGAAAAAGTAAGTTTTATTGTTAATTTAATACTGTATTATAATTTACTTACCTACCACTTAAAAATAATTTTGTTGATGCACTTCCATGCGTACAACGGCTTAAAGTTTTTCCACCGTACTACTTACAATTGGATGTATGTAGTACTAAAATAGGATTGAATAGGTACTACATCCATGTAATTTACAAACTGGTAGAACTTTTTTTCTAATTTAGCGTCGCATGATTTATGAATTTGCCATTGACAAGCATGTGATTTCAAAAGTAAAAAGTATTATGAAAAAATTGGACAAATGCGATTGAGGCTTACCTACCGAGTTGCCGAATGTCGCTTAACTATTGTGATCACTCACAAACTCTTAGTACTGAAAGTAATCTAATGATCAATTATTATTTAATTATTATTCTACATTAATAAAAATACGAATATTCTTCTTATTTCAGGTGTCCAACAAAACCAAAAGGCATCCTGGCAATGGCAGTTCTAACCGTAAGACAATGCTTATTAGTATTTAGAAATATATTCTAGTGTACTATCCTGCTGTCACACTGCTGAGCATAGGTGCTGCCGCGATGGGTCTATTAAGGGCTTGGCGCAGTGTGGATGGTTGCATTTACATCATCATCATTATCCGTAGCCTATTTTAAGCCACTGCTGGGTAAAGGCCTCTATCTTAAGAAGCCATTATGTTTCGGTCCTGTAGGTACATTAGTGCCGTGAAGCTCCATAAACACGCGTGAACGAGAATTTAGACGGTTTTCGTGGGGTTCACGCGCATTCACGCCTATTCTCCAATCAGAGTCGGTATTGTGTCTCGCGACAAAAGGTTTGCGCCTCCTTTTATTATAATGTCCCGTGAATGTGGAGAGCACGACTTGTGCCGTGAATTCGTGTCGAAAATTCGCGTGTAAATTCGCGCGTGAATTCGTGCCACTAATGTCGAGCTGCCATTAAACGGACGTATCATTGTTTTTGTTCATCAAAAAGCCAGTTGTGTCGATGAATCAGTTTTTAGAGGATAGGATAGGATAAATAACTAGGGCAACAAACTATTAATAGCGGCAAGAGGAAAATATCTAAGGGGGCTCCAACACGGTACGGAATCCTTTGTGCGTGAGTCCGACTCGCATATGGCCGATTTTTTGTAGTAAAATATATTTTTAACTGACCTATAAAAATTACATTCTCAATTTGACTAAGTTTTTTTTGTGTCCATGTACTATGTTATGCAATTACTCTGCTAATTATGAACCTATATTGATGACTTTGTTTATCATACTTTACTGGTAGTTTGTAATAAAACGCTTGTCCTAGACCTGCCCAGACTAGCCGCTATCAAGGAAACAAGCACTTCATACAGTTGATATAGAGTTTAATACAGAGAGTTTATAAAAACACACAGAGGGACGTTATAAAAATAGACAGATAAAGATATAGGGACAATGGACTTACGCTAGACAGGTATACTTAGGTTAGGCTTAAAGTTCAGGATAGCACTGAGTTTCGCGTTGAATTAGTTAAAATCACGGAGTATATAGCGGGAGGGAGAGTTTGTCACGGCGGCCGATGCTCTCGAAGCACCACTGCTTCATTGACAGGCGAAGGCTTCATCGGACATGGGCGAAGGCCCCCGCGCCACGATTCAACAAATCGCCGGCTCGCAGGCGTTCTCGCGAGCAGTTGCAGTAATTCGGGCCGCGATGAGGGCGACGCGTCAAAACATCTGGAAAAGGTGTAATTTAGAACAAACATTCAAACATCGAGTAGGCTGCGTATTCGGACCATGCCGACTTTAAAGGGGGGCCAGCGTAGGCACTTCCCCTGAGGAAGAAAAATATTAAATCCAACAAAACACAAAAACATCCATCCTGGACTAAAGATGGCTCTAGACTGACTGTGTCAGTGAGAAGAATACAATAACAAACTGAAAGACTCAGATTTGTAAAACAAATTCAGAACAAAGATAAATCATTAAACGAGGTTCCAATTAAAAACGTAGGAAAAGGTTAGTTTTCCTACAAGTCCCATTTAATTTAATGGAAATCAACTTAGTTGTTTTTGAAAAATCAATCAGTAAAAATCACTACATCGATGATAATTATAGATTCCTGCGAAATTGCGAACTATTCGAATTCTTTACATGTAGACGGTTGTGCCATTTAAACGAAAAATAAAATAGCTATTAGGTCCGGCCTAAATATGATTGTGTTCTGGCAGGCAGAAGTTCTAGCGCAACAAGCGGTGCTGCTGGCACGCGGCGGCCCAGAGGCGGAGAGTGCAGCTCGGTTCCTCCTGCGTGCGTCGCTGTGCGGGAGAAAGGCACGCGCCGCCGCGCTGCGCTCCGGCGTGCTATCGGCCATCCTGCCTTACTTACGTCCCAGTACGCCCTCAGACGTGCTCGTGTTATTGGCCCAAACTTATAGCAATTTCTGTCGGTAAGATATTTATTTTGTCAGCAATTAACTCTCTTATTTATATCCTGACTGCTAAAATTATCCAGGCCACAAGGATTTTTAAAAAGATTATACTGAACTGATAAGGTTCAGATCATTATTGTAAAAAAAAATTAGCTGCCCTATTCAAAATTGCAACTCATAAATGACGAAATGTATGAAATATGGTTCTAAAATTGCTCTATTATGAAATATTTTCATCAGCCCTCTTTGGCTTAATTTGTCCTTTGAAAAATGCTTGTTTTAAAAATAACTGCTTATAACTTATTTACTTCATTTATTTATTCATTGAGAAATATAATAATGGATATTGTCAAAGCCATGGTGAGTCCGAGCCGACGGTGGCACTGGGGCTGGTGGCGCCGGGTCTGCCTCTCATCAAGGACCTGTTGGACTGTCAAGATGAACATGTACTGGGTAAGTACGCAACATTATCATAGAAGAAATAATTGACCGAGTGAACGAAGTGAGAGAGGTCTCTGTTTTAAGTCCAGACTTTAATTTTCCTGTAGGTACAGGTCGATTTTAATAACGAATCTCGACGAAACTCTCTTTCTTTAAATTATTGTTTTTTTTTCGTCGTCGGCGATTTTTGATGGGAGGGGGTGTATTTTCAAAAAAGGTAAAATTTATGCTATTTATCAGCCAATTTTGATAATATTTGGAAAGATCGTTTGGTATCTAAAAGCTGATATAATTTGTTTGCGAGCATAAAACAAATCGGTCGACAGCGAGTCAGACATATTAAATAAATAATTAAATATATAATTATTGTAAACCAAAAATTACAGTAATATACAACAGGAACTACACAAAAAAGGTTGTACAACGGCAGCCTTATCGCTTTTGGCGATTTCTATCATGCAACCTTTAGATGGACTGGACACGAAAAATAGAAATACGGTCTGTAGTAAAGTACGGTATATTAAGGCTCTACTTTTTCTGAGAACTACTTCCATGTTAGCAGTGTTAGCTAGATATTTTTTAAGAGTTATAATAGCAACTTTAAAAAATAAGAAAAATTACGTAAAATATCATAAGATAGATAGATAAACACTTTATTGTTAACACTAAAATACAATTTAGAAAAAAATACACAGAGAGGAAAAAAAAACAACAACATAAAATAGTGCAACAAAGGGCGGCCTTATTGCTTATAGCAATCTCTTCCAGGCAACCCTTTCTTCTGGAGAGGAATTAATAAAAAAAAAATAGAAAAAGCGTAAGTATAGCATATATAAAAGCATAAGTAGCGTACATATTGCATTTTTGTCACTGTTCGATCTCCTGGTCCCGCACGCCTCACCCGGGCTGCGCTTGAGTAGAACTAGGTGTAATAAAACGACTAGTTTACTATTGAACCAAAAGACAATTTTCTTGTTACACCAAAAAGACGCCGTACATCATACTATACCAATATTATAAATCCAAAAAGTTTGTTGGTTTGTTCCTCTTTTACGTAGCAACAGAGCAACGGTGTTAAGGCCGAAATAGGATATTTATGCTTAAAGTCCTACTGATATGTTTCATTTATGTTCTGTCCTTTTCTTTCTACCCATTTTTACCTCTGTCCATCCTTTTCTCACTCACGCACTACTTTTTATCCCGAAAAAATAAAATGTTCCTGTGGGATAGCACAAAAGTCAAATTCCACACGGGATTTTAACACTACAACGCTATCTATTGTTACCGCGTGGATCTAATGTCCACTTATACTTATACAGTTACAATATATTATGAATAATTTAGTTGAAACATTACAGAGGCGGCTTGCGCGGCTTTTACGAATATAACACACGGAGGAGGAGAGCGCGCGCGCGCGGTGCGGGAGGTGGACGGGCTCACCGCACGCTTGGAAACACTGCTCGCTCACCCAGCACCCTCTGTCAATCTCGCGGCACTGCTGGCACTGGGGAACATAATGGATGACGGGAATACTCAGGTATTCAATACATCACCATCCATCAGCCATTGAAAATCCACTGCTAGACATAGATCTCCTCTATGGATCTTTAGTAAGATTCATAGAAAGCAGCTTGCATCCATCGCGATCTTGAAGTCCTAATGAGGTCATCCGTCCGTCGTGTGGGTGGCCGTCCTACGTTGCCCTTGCCGGTATACGTGGGATCCACTCGAGAACAGATACAATACAACCCAATACAAAATAACGTGCGCGCGGCGCAGGACGGTTTCACCGCACACCTGGAGATGCTTCTTGTGCACCCAGCGCAAGTCCAAGGCAAACTTGAGTATTATTATTTTATACTACGAGACTAATCGCGCACTAAAATTACGAGATAAATAAATACCTCCTCATTATCCCGAAAAAATAAAATGTTCCTGTGGGATAGCATAAAAGTCAAATTCTACGCGGAATGCCGAAGGATGTCATTCCGTTTCAGACTCCTGGTGTATATAAGATGGATTGCAGCTGCGATAGTTCCTACATAGGTCAAACGAAGCGTACTATTGCTGAACGGATCAAAGAACATATCGCGGCAGTCAAAAACCGCCAGATACAGAAGTCTGCTATAGCTGAGCATTTGCTTGACGGAGGTACTGGTCATTGGATCGAGCTCCACGACCCAAAAGTCCTCTCCACGGATCGACACTATTTTTCAAGAATAGTTCGTGAAGCGGTGGAAATCAAAAAACATAAGAATTTCAACCGGGAGGATGGATTTAAGTTATCGGCGTCGTGGAATCCTGTTGTCAACAAATGCAAATCGCGTAGTGTAGGTAGAAGGACATTGTTAGATACCGTCAGTGTTGTGTGTCGTAATGACAATTTTTCAAGTTCAAATTGAATTGGCGGTACCAGCTGTTGCACAATCCAGTCTACCCGTGACCACGGTCGATGCAACTCGGCCGAAACGTCGGGATGAGTAGATATTTATTTATCTCGTAATTTTAGTGCGCGATTAGTCCCGTAGTATAAAATAATAATGTGTTCAAATCGCGAAAGTTTAAAAACAAAACTTGAGTATATTCAGCAACCAGTATATTCCCTAGTGCCAGCAGTGCTGCGAGCTTGAGACCTCTCTCAAGCTTGAGAGCCCTCGCTCTCGAGCTCGCAGCACTGCTGGCACTAGGGAATAAACTGGTTGCTGGAAATACTCAAGTTTAATTAAAATCCTAAAACATGGGCGCAAAGCATGTTTGGCAATTTTCATAGGCTCCATTTAGGCCGAGAGTGTGCTCGAATTCCACGACCTGGTTCTTTTATCTCCTTTTTCACAACAGGACAAGTTGGAAAGCGCTCAAATACCACCCCTGCATAGTCATAATACCACCTGCTTATACTAAGCGACTCGCTTTTTCTTTCTTATTTCGAACCCCCAGAGATTGAAATGCCCCTGCCTCCGTCATTGTTTCCTGACAATTACAATTTGGATACCTTTTAGGAAAGAGTGAATAGGTATCTTCTAGGTTCATGTACGTGATCCATTTTATTATTCAGCTACAACTACGCTTTCCATTGGATAAATTAGTGGGCAAATGTAGCTATTATGCATAAAACAATCCAATACAATAAAATCGGGAGGCAGTGCCCCCGCCAAGTCGAGAGCGAAGCAAACAAACAAACAAACAATAACACTTTATTAGACAACCACATTACCTAAGAACAAATTACAGGGACAAAACAGTACAATTTATAGGTTTCTAACTGGCGGCCTTATCGCTTTAAGCGATTTCTTCCAGGCAAACACTGCCGTACCATCCTTTACTGGGACCATTTTGCCGCATTTTCAGGCCTTTATTTGAGAACCTCTGGATAAGACCAGGACGCTGAAATTTTCGTCACCAAGTAAGCTATAAAATCACAATTAAAATAAAAAAAAAACAAGTCTGTAGGTCATTTAGTTCCGAAGTTAATCGAAAGCAAATTTCGCATATATGATACTCACTCACTCACTCATGATCATCAGAATATAACTAGTGCTTCCCATAATCGCAGAGAGCTGAAATTTGGTACAGAGTTAGGGTTTAATGGCCACATAATGGGAAAACTATAAAAACTAGAACAATCGAAGATCTAGAGTACCTGGTGAGCCTTATTTGAAAACACAAGAACCCAACCAAACTATTAAAGATCGACATAATTATACCGCCTTTACAAAAAATATTCAAGATTTATTGCCTCTTCATTTGATGTTAATCGAAAGTCGGAAATATCTGGTGAAGAACCTTCAACTTGTCTCAGCTCTATTAGAGATTTGGTAATGCCCCCTTCTACTATTGGTACATAAAAAAAACGACTGTCATTGCAAAAATCCAGCGTAGTGGGACACATCTTCTAATTTAATCTAGCCTATTGCTGGCAACTTGGCCACTGCTGGGCGAATGCTTCCGCTTCTGCATTTAATACGCATATAAATAAAATTAAAGGGAAACTCTGGATAAAACTAGACTGGCTTTTATACTCATACTTGCAAGTTAACAAGAAGAAATAGTCGAACGATTAACTTTGTTCTACTCGAACATTACACAAATTAAATCAGGGGCACTGTTACAGTTAGGCAGTACTTCGAAACGCGTTCGTGTTTACAAGTAAGTTCTTTTCTAGTATTCTAGGTTTAGTTTATTTAGGTAGATATTACTTCGTTTCGTTTAAAAAAATAATTGATTTCGCTGTATTTCAGTACTAGGTAGGTAATACCTTTGGTACAAAGTTCATTGATAATTAGTTACATTGACACTAATTGTCAAATAATTAGGACTTAACGTTAAATCAATATGCCCACGTTTCTACAAAAAAAGTGAAATCTCACCAAAACATTCTGTAAAAAACTAGCCGAGTCTCGATGGAACTGCTTGTTTATCTCTAAAAAGGAATGAAATCTAGACAAAGTTGTGCCAAGTCTAAGGTTCCTTACTGCGATTTTTTTATTATTGTAGTTGATGTTGTGTGACTTGGCCGTTGAAGGGTATACAAGGGTACAAAACCAAGTGCTCCATGACACCATTGCACCAATCTAATCCCAGAACCGCTACCCATTGACGATGGAATATTGCCACTTAAAAAACGTTGATTCAATAACCAGTCAATTGTAGGCTAAAACTTTTATTTATTTTTATAACTTAAAAAACATTGAAATATAATTCTTAACTACCTTATACCTATATAAATACATCCTGCCTATATACTAAAAATCGAAACAAATACTGTGTCCGTGTGGTAGGGTGCCAAGAACGCTGGCTGCATTGCCACGCTGAATGGCTAAGGAGATTCTCTGTGCGTGGAATGAGCCAGCTCTCTTGTCACCAGCAGCGTCAACAAGATTTGGCGAAATTGTTTTGAAGATTTTTTTTAGGGATGGACTAACAGTTACGACGCCAAGCGGCGAAAATACATATTCATTTGCGAGTGATGCGTATTTCCGCTTAGCGTCTTCTGCGGCCTCCGCCGCGGCTCCGGCTCTTTGAGTTGTCCCACTGAGGCAAAAAGGGGCCAAGGTATCGACGCATTTGCGTCCCATACCAGCGCCCTTCCACGCTCCCAGGGGATCAATGTTAAGCCGTCAGGCTTAACCGGCTTAACATTTTATTTATGCGATATAAGAATTCAGAAAGCCCAATCTGCTGATAGTATCCGAAAGAATTTTGTTTTTTTTTCTAATAATAATAACTTTAATTTCTGGGGAAATTTTAGTAAATTGCTGAGTAACATTCTGCCGATCAGTATCGTTGAGTTTATCCAATATACAACTTGCATTTGTCAAAATTTAGTTGTGAATTTAGTTCCGAAAAATTATGTATGATTCGGGTAAAGTCTCTTTTAACTGTGTCTACTTTTCCTCCTAAAGTACCATCATCTAGGTATCAGACATTTAGTTTTGAATTTAAATTTGATATTATGGGGTGGATTCCTAAGCTGAAAAGTGCTGGTCCTAAAGGATCACCTTGCTGAACGCCAACCTCCGAAGGTATTTGTTGTCATAGTAAAATAATTTAGAGTGAGAACTATAACATTGGCAAATATATTTATAAACTTTCGGTAAAAAAATGGAAAAAAATGGATCAACAGCTATACTCAACACGCTCAACATTGGCTCCGCTAAGAAAACTATTTAAAAATAGTAGTTTTTGAGCCACGCGCGTTTAAGTGACAGTGATCAGTGAACAGGTGTGTGACTCGTCAGGCGACGTGTGGGCAAGGCAAAAACACTTCGGGATACGAAACGGGAAGACTTCATCATCTGTACTACCAATAACCCGGTATTCAGCAATTATACGGTCAGTGGTATCAGTCGGACTCTCCCCCCCGCCTCATAGTGTTGACGACAACTACCTGTTAACACCAAGGTCTTGGGAATTAAGGAGTAAAAACAAAAAGAGTTTGAAGCCTTCATCGACACTTACAATACACGCGTGACCCACTTTGCGAACATCGGCGTACTCTTACCTAGTCAGCGACGAACGCGCAGTCAGCAGAAAGGTTCGCTCGACAACTGCATTCCGAGGTTCACTGGGTCACCTACATTGGTTCTCTACCTGCACAGTGGCCATCAAACTTTGGCGAATCCAACAAAGAAACTCTAAACCAACTACCAATCGGGAAGCTCAAAACTACTGTCGTCGGAATTTTCACATCAGCCCGCATCCGGTTCACTTCACTTTCACTCAAGTTAACGCAGAGCCGTTCAACAGGCTCTGGCGCGTCCAGGCAGCACAAGAGGACCTCGCAGACCACCAGCGAATTAGGATTAGTATTTAGTTAGAATAGTTTAAGTGGTAATTAGTTAACTAAATTATTGTTTGGTTGTTTTTTTTTTTTCTATTATTATCAGTATTTACACATTTTTTTTTAATTTAATTTTTAAACGTAAAAAATAATAAACAATGTCTAACCCTAGGCAGACCAGGCCCTCTGCCTCTTCCGCGCCTCTGTCTTGTAAATCGGTAGCAAGATCTCTACACAAAAAACTGTTAAAAAAGATGACAACAAAAACCAGCAAATCGGAAGTGACAAAGTCGTCGCAGTCAAACGAAATTACTGCTATTAAGGCGTCTGGCAGTGAAAAGGTCCCTGTGGCTACGTCAGAGACGATCCTTAATGATGAACCCGCCAGCTCCCAGTCTTTGCAGTTTTCACAGCCCGATAGTGAGGGATCGGTGCTGGAGTCGACGTCAGTCCCGGAAATAACCTCAGCGCAAGTTGCGGCGGTCGATAAGATAAAGGATTGGGAACAATGCGGTATATCGCCTCCAAAAGTGCTCGCAATCGACGAGGAGGAGTCAGATAGCGTGTCTACCATGTCTAGCGTGACCCCTTACGCCACCAGAAAAAGTCGATCTAGCATGCTATTTGCTAGCAGCACTAAGCGGACGGGGGTTGAAATGGATTTGGCCACCAAAGTAGCTAATGATATGCTTCAGAAGGGAAAAGGAGGAGAGGAAATTGTCACCAAGAGTAGTACGAGAATCCGCAAACTCAGAGGATCTTGAAAATTTAATCACAAGCTATACACATTGTATCCACGAAGCCTGCGAGCTCTCCATCCCAAAAATAGGCTTACGAAAAGGGAATTCAGTCCCCCCTTGGTACACAAAAGAGCTTGATGAACTTAAAAAAGAGGTCCTCCGAAGAAAGAGAAGAATAAAAAATGCAGCTGCCGATCGAATTCAAGCAGTCATCGATGAATATCAAATGGCCAGGATAGATTACAAAGAAAAGTCTGAAATAGCTCAAATTGTAGACTGGAAGGAGTTTTGCACAACTTTCGGTAAATTAATGTAAGCTTCGTTCAGCAAGGCAAAACGATCTATACTGTTGAAATCATTTTTGACGTCCACCTTGAGCAGCACGTCAGCTTCGCTATCAGTTTATAGAAAATTACAAACGGTATGTACTGTAGCTTCACAACTTCCCCTGTTACCAAATCCTAACTGTACAGGTTGAAAAAGCGGAGTTAATTTGAAGAAATATTTCTTCAGACTAGCTTTGAAGCTAGCCTGCAGAATGTGAAGCCTATAGCAATAGGACGAACTCCGCCGACTTTTTTTTTAAATGCGCAAAGTCGAGCTCCAAATAAAAAGGACTTGAAACCATCACAGATATTTCCCTTAAAGAAAAAAATGCACAATTTAATTATTCCGCCGGCAGAACCATTTGGAAATGACATGATAGCATCTAAACAGTTTTCAATCTATATTTCAAAGGTCGAATTTATTGAATCTGGACAAATTGGTAGTGAGGCTGAAGGTTGTTTTTCGCGCAAAGCTTATAGTGTCTGAGCAGTATTAGGAGCAAGAGTATTGTCAGAAAACAAAATTCTAGCAGCGTTTCTTATGATTCCATCCATAATTTTATTTTCCATGTTCTTGAATTTGCTTGCAATTTGCTGTACAATTTGATTTTAAGATTGAAGTCAATGACTTTTTGTTGTCTGGTGGGGCGTGAATGTAACGATAAGCGAAAGCAAAAAGATCTTGCCATGATTCCGGGTAATGCTGATGATCAATGCAATAATTTATTGTTTTGGAAAGCGTTTTAGCCATTAACACTTTTGCTCCTCTAGGAATTCTTTTCACTACACGGATTTTTTAAATTTATGTGGGTGTTGTTGTAATATGGGTTCTGCTGGAGGGGTTGATTGTGAGGTTTGGCCAGATAAAAGTGCGCGATTGTGAACTTTGCCTATGTGAATATTGAGGCCGCGATGCCCTTTAAACTGGCGACCATCGGGACACCGATCACATTTAATTAACTGCCCTGAAATTGGTGAATCGTTCTTCATACTCGTTTGGTTTCCTTGCACCTCGTCTTATTGAATTTGTACGTTGGGCCTACTACGCCGCACGGCCTGTGGCAACGGTGGTGAACTTAAGTCGTTTTTTCGTCATCTCTCGTGTTTGGTGTGTAAAAATCGTCATTCGCTGGTGAATTAATTCTTAAAAAATTCACAATAAACGAACTAGCGTTATTCGCACAAGCGAATGTCGATGTCAAGTAGTGCACTTAGTGAAAATGTATGTAAATATAACCATTTTGACAAGTGTCAATAATTGTTGGGAGATTACGCACTTCGCAGCGGGTTGTTTTCAATTAGGGCTTCGCATGGGCTCATTCTGATGTCGAAAATCTGAGGAACTCTTTGGTATTCTTCGTAAATTGTAACGTTTGGTTGATGCAATATTTCCCTACCTTTTATCCCGCTCCTGCACATACCTACTTGTTTATGTACGAGCGAGACCACTAAACACAAACGCTGATACTATGGACAGTGCTGCCTCTCGCGCTCGTGTGGAGAACTAGTCAGTCGAAAAATCTTGCATGGTGGCAACCGCCTTCGCTATCTCATCAAGAAAATTCCAATTCAGTGCAATTAGTGAGTGACGTCGCTGTGTATATTGGTGCTACAATCGACCCAGGCCATCTCCAAGGACTATCAAGGTGCTGTGCACTCCTTTTTCTATCGAAATTGCATTTTTACCTTGACTATTCCCGCGCAGTTTCGTTTTGTTTCATCTACCGCAAGCTTCAACCAAAATTTCTATACAGTCCACTTAATTTAGTAAATCCGCGTAAACATTTTTTGATCTTTCTGCCGGATATTGAATCGGTGTTAGCTATCACCCTGATATTTCTCTAAAATCATAGATTTCGTCGTACAAAGTCGCTCGGTTGCCACCTTCATTCCTGAGCCTACCTTCAATATTTCGTTTTTTATTTTGCTCAATCTCATTTGTTCGCTTTATTTGCATCTTGTAAAATATTCATACATAATCACAATTAAAAACAAAAGAGATTTGTTTTGTGATATCGCCTATCGATTGTTTACCTAAATATTCGATTAGTTGTTTCGCTTGACCCGCATCGATTTAATGTAACTCCATCGCTACTCGGAAATCTCGTAATTCTATCCAGAATATAATAGAACTCGATATCTAGATAGGTACATGCTTCGAAAATAAAATATTTGTGTCGTTTCGATTTCATCTCAACTAGGCACCTGCCTACATAAAATTCGTCAAATCCGCAACGCTAATTTCGTTTTCATAATAGGTAGGTAGGTATACTCACTGCGTAAAATTTGTAGTCATTCTTAATTGATCAATTCGCATAAATAGTACACGCACTTAGCTTCTTAATTTATCTTAATATTATCGCTCAT
The DNA here is from genome assembly GCA_949316475.1 of Hypomecis punctinalis. NCBI lineage: Eukaryota > Metazoa > Arthropoda > Insecta > Lepidoptera > Geometridae > Hypomecis > Hypomecis punctinalis. Next base: position 13,192,227 of record OX438822.1, read on the forward strand.
CCCGCTTATAAATAAATCGTTACCGTAGTAAATAACCAGTAACTTGCAATAGTAAAACCTAGCTAAATATTATATTTTGTTCTATCACTCGCATCAAATACCGTCACAACTACCTACTCGCTATTGCTTACAGCTATACATAGGTACCTACTCGTTTCTCCGCCGCTTATCTGTTTACCTGATTGCAGGAGCTAGCATTCCTAATATTTATTGATTACTTACTGAAATGGCACCTCCTACAACTGAGTTCGATTCACAGTTAAAGATGCTTTATGCTAAGAGAGACAGGATTTTCGCTCGTATGCAAAGGATTTGTCATCACTCGAGTGATCTTCAATCGGAAGCATCTAGGGAATCATTTTTGATTGAAATGGAAACCGTTAATGATTTGTATAGTGACTTTCAAGGTATGTTGGACAAAATAATGACTTGCGAACTTAAATTAAATCCAGACTATATGGTCGATTACCAGCCGCTTTCCGCGTTCGAGGATCTTTTGGGCAGCGTTCGACACGCCGCCAAAAAACTGCAATTGCAGACTAATGACGTCAAACCCGTGACGCAATCTCAACACAAATCGCCTAGATTACCACCAATTGAAATTCCTGAATTTAACGGGGATATAAGGAATTGGCCGCTATTTTTTGCTAGTTTTCAAAATACTGTACACAACAATAGCTCATTAACCGAATCAGAAAAATTGTATTATTTGATAGGCAAGTTAACTGGCAAGGCGCGATCAGTTTGTGCCGGCATAACTCCTTGTAACGAAAATTACTCATTAATTTTCGATTTGCTTAAAAGTAAATATGAAGATAAACGGCTAGTGGCTACTTCGTATTTAGATCAAATGTTCGATCTCAAGGGTATTTCGTCCGCAAATCCTAACAATCTCGAACAATTTCTAGATAAGTTTGCATGCTCAGTCGCCGCATTGAAAAACCTAAAAATTGATGACCTCTCAGATTTTGTGTTTTTATATATTGCACTAAAGAAATTAGACCCAGAAACCGCCCGCTCATTCGAGTCATACAAACGCACTTGTGAAATGCCCACTTTCGATGATCTATCATTATTTGTTCGCGATCACATAAAAATATTGCAGCGCACTTCATCAGTAAAACATGAAGCACCGAAGAAGAATGTCGAGCGTAGAATGGACACGGCATCTAAGTCACATACCGCTTCCACTACGCAAGTCTATGTAAATGCCGCACCCAGTTCTCAGCAGTCATCATGCTCCTTGTGCAATAGTAAACACGATCACCTTTACAAATGTTCTGTGTTTCACAACTATAATCCGAATGAACGCTTTAAATTCGTTAAGGCAAATAATTTGTGCATTAATTGTCTAAGTTCCGGACATCGTGTATCCACTTGCGGGTCGAATTCTTTGTGTAAAAAATGTAATTTGAAACACCATACATTGTTGTGTTTTCGAGATGCATCTGTAGCTAATAATAATAATGCATTTATTGCGCGCGCGCACATTGGCGCCCGCCTTGCTGCCGTCCCCCCGCCGTCCGCGGGGCAAGACGACACGTCCACCGCATTCTCTAGCTCCGCTCGTACTGGTGACGTCACTCTTTGTGCGTTATCAGATAACAAACCGCGTGGCCCTACCACGATCTTGCTCGCAACTGCGCGTGTCGTTGTCGTTGATTCTCGTGGTAATGAACACATTGTCCGTGCTTTGTTAGACAGCGCTTCACAAAGCAATTTTATAACTCGTAGTTGCTGCCAACGTTTAGGTTTGAATATGAATCGCAACTGCGCTGTTCCTACCGTGAGGGGAATAGGTGGTTCGACTAAAAATGTTCAAGGGTCGGTAAATATTCGATTTTTTTCTCGTTTCGATCGTAACATTAATTACGACATGGAGTCACTGATTATAGATAAGATAACTGAATGCTTGCCGACTGTCTCTGTCGATGTTTCGCATTTGTCGAACTTTAAAAACTTACCGCTCTCGGACGATACGTACTCCGTCTCAGGTTCGATCGATTTACTGATCGGAGCCGCGATCTTCCCGCATCTTCTCATGTCGCACAAGGTTCAAGGACAACCTTCTCGTCCCTCCCCGCTTGCATTGGAAACTGTCCTTGGCTATGTGATTGTTGGTGAAATACCAACTCATGTTAATCGTTTCGAAACCGCTTCGTATTGTTGTATTGCAGATCCTCTAGACTCTGCAGTTCGTAAATTCTGGGAGCTGGAAGAGCTAATCGCCCCACCCCCTCTCAGTCCAGACGACAAAATCTGTGAAGAAATTTACACTCGCACGACCTCTCGCGCTGATGATGGCCGATATGTGGTAGCGCTGCCCTTTGAAGGAGATGTACATTCTCTTGGTGACTCTCGACAAGCAAGTGAGCGACGGTTTCTTTGTTTAGAGAAAAAATTGCTTACCTCTCCGAAGTTGAAGACGGCCTACGACGGTGTCATCAACGAATACTTAGACAAGGGTTATATTTCGCCTGTACCTGCACACACAGAATCTTTGGATTGCCAATCGTATTTCATACCGCATCATGGAGTTGTAAGAGAAGACAAGGTCACGTCGAAGTTAAGAATCGTCTTAGATGGTAGTTGCAAGACAAGCACTCGCGTCTCTCTTAACGACCTCCTCTATAGTGGACAAAATCTTCAAGGGAACTTGTTCAACATAATAGTCAATTTTCGCTTGTTTCCAGTCGCGCTTTCGGCTGACATTCGCCAAATGTTTCTCAGCATTGGTGTTCGCGAATGTGATCGTCGATTTCAACGTATATTGTATCGCTTCTCTCCGCAACAACCTTTACAGGTTTTTGAATTTAATCGTGTCGTATTTGGCCTGAAATCTAGTCCGTTTCATGCGCTACGAACAATCAAACAACTCGCTGTCGATGAAGGCGATTCTTTTCCAAAAGCTAAAGCCATTATTGACCACGGTCTCTACATGGATGACTTCGTGTATTCAGTCCCAGATGAGACAGAAGGCATATCGACCTCATCTGAAATGATAGGTCTGATGAAGGCCGGTCAATTTGAATTAGTAAAATGGACTAGTAATTCGCAAACTGTTCTTGATTCGATTCCGCTATCGCATCGACTTTCATCCATCAAAGAATTCGATGAATCGGAACAACACAAGATCCTTGGCTTGTGTTGGTCACCCGCATCTGATTGGTTTAGCTTAAAGCTTAGTGTACCCACACAAGCTTGTACGAAACGCACCATATTATCATGTGTCGCGAAAATATGGGACGTAATGGGCTTTGTGGCCCCTGTAGTTCTTTACGCAAAATTGCTTATTAAACAGCTTTGGTTGTGTGAGTGCGATTGGGATGACACTCCACCCGATGAAATTGTTCATGCTTGGATGCAATTTAGAGAAGAACTCCATTTACTCTCGAATATAAAAATTCCTCGACATGTCGGAATCATCGCTGATAGTGTCGTTACACTTCTGGGCTTCGCTGATGCCAGTGAAAAGGCCTACGGGGGAGTAGTTTATTTTCACGTCCACAATCGGGACGGAAATACCGTAAGCCTCATAAGCGCGAAGTCAAGGGTTTCTCCTCAGAAGGTCGTATCTCTTGCTCGTCTTGAGCTTTGCGCTATGCTCGTTCTTGCTCAGCTCTTGAATAACATAATTGTCGCTTGCCAATCCCGCTTTCATATTAATAAAGTTTTTGCTTTTTCGGATTCGACTGTCGCTCTCTGTTGGGCGCATTCATCGCCTCATCGATGGGATACGTTTGTGGCCAATAGAGTGACAAAAATACAAAATTACTTGTCACCGAATGATTTGTATCACGTGTCCGGTAGCGAAAATCCAGCAGATTGCCTCTCTCGCGGACTGAAACCGTCGCAATTAATTAAACACCCGCTTTGGTTTGATGGCCCTCCGTGGGCATGCTTAGATGTTTCTCAGTGGCCCATCGATCTATTCAACCCTTCTATGGTGACAGAGGTATTTGAAGAGAAAAAACATACGTTACTTACTGCGTCGCCGCTTGAAGAATCTCTTATAATTTCGTTAGCAAATCGCTTCTCGTCTTGGTCAAAATTGTTGCGTTGTGTAGTTTATGTTTGTAGATTTGCAAAACTTTTGCCCCAACGCGATCGTATTTCAGCTTCAGATCTTGACTTCGCAGAGTTATTGATACTGCGCGAATTGCAACGCTTGCACTTTGACGCTGAATTTTCCAATCTAAAGGCAGGCAAACCTTGCACGCGCTCTTTCCAACATCTCAAACCTTTTGTTGAGAACGGAATCATTAGAGTCGGTGGTCGCTTAACCAATTCAAACTTGGATTATTATCAAAAACACCCTATCGTACTTCCTCGAAAGCATCACATTCTCGATTTACTGGTTGACTACCATCACAAGGTGAATTGTCACGCCGGTCCTGACTTATTAATGTCACTCTTACGCCAGAAGTATTGGATACTTTCTGCTCGTAATTTAATTAGAAATAGAGTACATAAATGTCTGCCTTGTTTTCGACTTCGACCCAAGCCGTCTTTTCCGGAAATGGCAGATCACCGCTCGTGCCGTGTTGTTGACTCTGTGAAACCGTTTATTTTCACAGGTACGGATTACGGGGGACCTTTTAAGGTCACAATGAGTCGCGGTCGTGGTATTCGAGCGACTAAGGCATACGTGTGTTTGTTCGTTTGTATGACAACTCGCGCAATTTGCATCGAATTAGCGGGAGATCTAAGCACTTCATGCTTTTTGGGAGCTTTTAAACGGTTCCTAGCCCGCCGTGGTCTTGTAGGTAGAATTTATTCTGACAATGGAAGTAACTATATAGGCGCCAAGCGCACGCTCTCAGAGCTACACGAATTCTTGTGTTTAAAATATCACAAAACTGATTTCGGTGATATGTTAGCAAAAAATCGCATAGAATGGTCACTAAAGGTCCTTGCGGCAAGTCATTTCGGAGGAAACTGGGAGGCGAACATTAAGAGCTTAAAATATCATTTGTATCGCGTTATCGGTGATCAAATACTGTCGTTCGAAGAGCTTAGTACCGTACTCGCTCAAATAGAATCGGTCATGAATACGCGACCTCTATGTAGAACTCTATCCAACGACCCTTTGGAACCTCTCGCTTTAACTCCAGCGCACTTTTTGAATCTCACGCCCTTAAGATACTTACCCGCTAGAGAAATTGATGAAAATCTGCATACACTCTCTCGGTACAAGCTACTTGACAAATTAGTTCAGTCTTTTTGGAAACGCTGGAGAACTGGATACCTCCATTCCTTACAGTCACGATGTAAGTGGAATACACCAGTCGATCCCATCACTGTCGGGACTGTTGTTATTCTTCTAACAGAAAACTGTCCTCCCCTTCATTGGCCTTTGGCTATTGTGGATGAAGTTTTTCCCGGTACCGATGGAGTTACACGGATAGTGCGTGTTAGGACTGCAACTGGCTCATATTTGCGTCCAGTTGTACGTCTCTGCCCCTTACCTAATCAATAATTTGGTAAACTTGCATGTTTAGGTTAGAAAATTATCGTAAGTTACATTCGTTTAGTATTGTAGATCATAATTTAGAATATAGCTAGCACTAGTCTCAATTGTTTTGAAGGCATCCCTTCAAGCCCGGGGAAATGTATGCGCCGATTCAATATTTTGTTTCGTATTCTTCGTAAATTGTAACGTTTGGTTGATGCAATATTTCCCTACCTTTTATCCCGCTCCTGCCTACCTACTTGTTTATGTACGAGCGAGACCACTAAACACAAACGCTGATACTATGGACAGTGCTGCCTCTCGCGCTCGTGTGGAGAACTAGTCAGTCGAAAAATCTTGCATGGTGGCAACCGCCTTCGCTATCTCATCAAGAAAATTCCAATTCAGTGCAATTAGTGAGTGACGTCGCTGTGTATATTGGTGCTACAATCGACCCAGGCCATCTCCAAGGACTATCAAGGTGCTGTGCACTCCTTTTTCTATCGAAATTGCATTTTTACCTTGACTACTCCCGCGCAGTTTCGTTTTGTTTCATCTACCGCAAGCTTCAACCAAAATTTCTATACAGTCCACTTAATTTAGTAAATCCGCGTAAACAATATTCACACTTTAACTTTGTAGTGATTTTTAATTTAAATAAAATTTATTTATTTTTTATTGACATCATGGCTTGACGTTCTACGTGACGTACCACTTTATAAATAGGTATGTAGGCTTGATAAAGCTGCGTATTTCAATATTACTTATGTGTAGGCGAACCAGAAACAAAAAGCTTAAAAAAAATATTTCCAGTACAGATGGACTTCTAATCATTGATAGAAGTCCGTCTGTACGTCTAGTTTATGTTAGATCGGTGGTCGATTTGACGCTCCAAAAAGAAGAGATCTGAAATCAGCATTGTCAATGCTGAATGCATGTGTTGCACAACACAATCAACAACAGCGTAAAATGAGACACTAGCGTCCATTACCAATACCAATATGGGATAATATCTCGCTTAACAAACATAGGTAGTTACAACAGATATAACAACAAAATTGACTTATACCCACTGGCTAACGTATAAAAAATGTTACATTATTTATATCACTACATAGTATAAAACATAGTCGCTCTCGCTGTCTGTCCGTCCCTATGTGTCCTTAAATCTTCAAAACTACGCAACGGATTTTGAAGCGCTTTTTTTTAATAGATGGAGTGTTTCAAGAGGAAGGTTTATATGTATAATACATGCATAATATTGTAGAGGAACACTGATGAATTTACAGGTTTCTAATGTGATGTCGTAAATAAACACATTATTTTGCGCTTACATTGCAAACGCTGACTGAACCCCACGAGATAAATCAAAATAATGTACTACGGTATTGTACACCTCAAAAATGTCAACAAAAAAGTCCGCGATGGTATATGTCTATCTCTTAAGAATAACCCACAATAACCATTTTTTATCCTTTACATTTTACGGGAAAAAATGGCTTATTTAGAAAGTTATTTTAAGCAATAGATAATTAATCCTTATCCAATTAAGTACCTTAAATACATTGTCCATTTAATATAGATCAATATGGCCTTTTACAGCATGTAATTTAAATGAATATTTTCGAAGATATTACAGATTTAAAATGCAGGGACATATCGGTGCGGCGCGGGCGGTAGCGGCCCGGCCGGCGCGCGGCGCGAAGGCCGCGCTTCTCCCTGTAGCACTTAATGATTATATAGCAGCGATCGGACGAGTTTATCGGAACTCTAGCGAGGAAAATAATCTACACTTCTATACTATTCATTAATTAATCTACAATGTCTACATCTACATTAATAATAATATTATTATGAGGAAAAGTTTGTATTTTTGTGTGTGTATGTATTGTTTGTAATGAATAAACTCGAAAACTACTGTGCCGATTTCAAAAACTCTTCCACCATTGGAAAGCTACATTGACCTTGAGTAACATAGGTTATATTTATTGCTAGAAAAGATTACGGATCCTTACTAAAACTTAAGTATCGTAACCCAAGGTATAAAAAAAATGCCCTAAAACATCTTTCGTTTCATGCGCTGCGGAAACTATTGATGATAGAACAAAAGTATGTTCTACAATATTAAAGAACATATCAATATCTACAAAGAACTTCGCAATGCCATATGTCCAACTATTATCGTTATGTCACAATAACCACTTATTACATAATAAAAGTTAATAGAAATACCGACCAAAATTAGACCATGTTATGCATAATCCTTTTCCAAATAAATCATATTATTGTTTTCAAGACTGTTTCAATTCATATAAGTAGATTACTTTTCGAATTGTTCAAATCGGCTATTCCATTCAATAGATATAGAACGTCTTACCACAAAAGTTTTACGCACGCTTTGTACAATATTTAACAGTACAAATTGCACGATTAAACAGTGTTTAAGCGTATTTAAATCTTTTGTATTAAGGCGGTAAGAATAAGTCATAGAAATAGAAAAAAAATAAACGATGTCGTTGTGCATGTATTATCACCGTTATTCCTGAAAGTACCTGTTTCTATATCAGCCTTTTTTAATCGTCCACTGCAGAACATAGGTCTGTTTATGAAGGTTGATTGGGCCATACCCATCACGGTGCCCCAGTGCGGGTTGGTGAATTAGTATACGTCATCGAGTTCCTTCTTCAGACGTACATAGCTACATAGATATGCGGGTTGACACACGACATTTTTTTTCAAGGAAAAGCCAGTGATGTGAAATTCCGTACATATGTTCCAAAGAAACTCATTGATACGGGATCAAGATTTGAATCCGATTTATGTAATACCTACAGATTTGGAGAACCTAAGTTAGGCGAGCCGACATATCGACGGTTTATAATTTCTGTTGTAGTGGTAGTGAATAGGTACTGACACAGTTCGTATAACGAATGATCGATGGGGCTTTAAAGTTTTCGAATGTAGACAATGTTTTGGCAAGTGTAGAAAAGGTATCCACGTAAATTTAAGTCCAACGTGATTTGGTGGGCAGTCGAGACCACCAAATCACGTTGGATGCCAGAGTTTCCATCGGTTCAATCATAGCTCTTTGGGTTAGCAAGTTGAAGAAGCTTTAGATAGGGCACACAATTCGTAGAAGTAGAACTGATGGCCAACATTTTACAAAGTTATCAAATGAAGAAAAGATCAAATACAAGTGTATAGTAGAAACGTCAACTAACTTACGCAGGTACAGGTCGCGGCATATAAGTGTAGCGCTGAGAGAAGTGTGGAGGGGATGGCTGCGCATGGGTTTAGTATGGCAGACGACATGCTTACCCATCCCCTCCACAGTACCGTCAGCGCTACACTTACGTGCCGCTGTCTGTAAAATGAAGATGGACTGTGGGTTTCTAATATTCTAACCGTTTAAAAATTGAAACCAGGGCTATAGATTATGTATAGCTTCCCGACACATACGAACTTACTTTTATTTAGATGGCCAATACTATATTTATTTTATGTTAATAGTTGAACAGATTAAGACTACGGGAACACCCGCGATTCAAGTACCTACGAGTAGCTTTCAACCCATCTACATATCTAGCATTGGACATTATAATAGGTATGTCTAGCAATGGGCATTATAATAGGTAGGTACATTTCAATACAACAACACTTTATTGAGACTCAAAATTGATTTTTAATTCACGGATTGATCGCATCACATAGGTACATACTAAATAAAACACAGTCTAATTGAGAACCTCATTTTTTTGTGGATACGTAGATGGAAGCTGGATGCAAACTTCTTGCAATGGTTTTATTCGGTGTTATTCAAGATCTAATAAGGGAGCCCTATGTTAAGCAGTGGGTGTTCTATCGCGAAAATATTTGTGTATAGGTATGATAATTTAATATAAAAAAGCCCAAAAATAACTGTGCGCATGTGTGTGACGTTACTTGTTTACATGGTAGGTATATATATAAGCACAATAGTTGTCTTTTTAACCAGTCGTACCCGGGCGAAGCCGGGGCGGGCAGCTAGTAAACAATATAATTATATGGCCAAATCACACAACATTAACTATAATAATAAATAAATCGCAGTAAGGACCTTAGACTTGGCACGACTTTGTCTAGATTTCATTACTTTTTAGAGATAAACAAACAGTTCCATCGAAACTTGGCTAGTTTTTTACAGACTGTTTTGGTGGGATTTTACTATTCCCACATACCTAAATTATTTATGGCATCTATAAACTCGAAACCGTGGATGTGTTTTAATGTTAAAGACAATGATGTCATTGATTGACTAGCGTCGGTGTCTCATTTTCAGACGGAAAGCAGCCTTGATACTACACTCTCGGCCATCCTGAATAGCGGGCCGCCCTCACTCGCAGCTGCTGCAGCGCGTGCGGCCGGTAACATGTTTGCCAATTCTGCCTCCATACAGCCTGCGCTAAAAGCAGGCGTGCTGCCGCTACTTTGTAGTTTGCTACAACATGACGACTATCCGTAAGTTGCGACTAACAGTAGGTACCTAAGACCCAAAGTTCTCGATATAATCCTCAACGTCACGCGCAGCTGATAACATTTTTGCGAATCCTGCATCCTCTATACAGCCTGCACTGGATACGGGCTACCACTGATCTGTGGCTTGCTACAACATAATGACTCAAAGTACGATTAAAAGTAGATATAGTTTGTATTAGCCTGGCGGATAGTCTTGATGTCAGAGTTTGAGTTTTGAAAGCATCTGACATTAGCTACGCTATTAAAAGAATAGATCCACAATTTAACGTATCGGCTGAGCCACGGCATCGCTCAATTTTAAATGCCACCAGTAGTCATCCAATCGAAGACCGTTTGTGCCAAATGATGTTTAATTTCGGTGATTTCTAAAAAACAATTGGTCAAACTATAAAATGAGCGCTACGAGTTGTAATGTATTGTAGTAGTAAATATTTCTAGGCAAGAAAAGAATAAGGGAAAGCGGCCCTCAACTTATTACTGGTCTCGTAAAATTTGGTGTTGAAGCAGGTGTCGCCAAGAAGCAGCTCGAGCGCTGGCCAACCTGTGCTACTTCGGGTCGGCCAAACAACGCAAGCGAGTCACGAACTTGGACGTGTTAAAGCCATACTACGATGCGCTCGTAGCTTCTGCCGGAGCGCCACTGTCCTTGCAGCTTTTGTCCGGAATTAACGCTCTGCTGCTAGTGAGTATAGGCCATGTATAGGCTGAATAAATAAAATTATCTTCCTAATCTCTATGTTAAAATTAAACTAATGGAATATTTTCTAAAACACAATATTTTTTCAATTAACAATGCTTGCGACCACATTTTGCTACGCAACCTGGTATATTAATTCAAATTTTCCTATTTCATTCATTATATAAAATAAATAAAGGATATGTTTCCTTACAACTTTTTTTTGCGAAAATTGCTCTTTTTATTTATTCATTTGTCTTTTTTTCCTAAAAATAAAAAAAAAGTTAAATTAGAGCTTAGCCCTTCCTATGGCAAATTGGAATATTTTGAGTTTATTCATAACAGTGAAATGCAACGCTTATTAATTACCTTATTCATTAAGGCCCACAGTGAAACAAAACCAATCACTGGTGGTAACACGCAACTGTCAAAAACTACGACTTGAGTCACTGAGGTATGTATATCGGATAACAGTAGATAATTTATTGTAATGTTACAAACGGGGAAGCCGTTTGCAGCACCACAAGTTAAGAGAGGATTAGAGAGAACCTGTAATGTTGCAAGCGGGGAAGCCGGTTGCAGCACTACAGGTTACGAGTATCAGGATAAACTGTAATGTTACAAACGGGGGAGCCGTTTGCAGCACCACAAGTTAAGAGAGGATTAGAGAGGAACCTGTAATGTGGCAAACGGGGGAGCCGGTTGCAGCACCAAAGGTTAAGAGTATCAGAGTAAGAACCGGTAATGTTGCAAGCGGGGAAGCCGGTTGCAACACCACAAGTTACGAGACTTCAGAGAACCTACCCCAAGAGTCCTGCCTAGTGGTTAGGATTCCTAACGGTTCGAAGAAAGGAGATTAATATAGAAAACTAACCATACTGTTTACACATTTATTCCTTACACCATATAAATAACACTGCACTTATAGTCTATATGTTTTTCTTGAAGCGAATAGAGAGAGAATTTTGAAAAGAGTCCGTGGAATGTTAGCCTAACAGGGGAGGGGTAGCACACAAAGAAAACATACTGGAGGCCGGCCGAGGTTGGAGCGTAGACAAGCTGGACCCGCCGATAGACGTAGCGCCATCAGGGCGCTGGAGATAGAAGCGCCTGTAGCGCCAGCTGTGCGTTAGCGTGTATACGCCCGTGATGTTGTGGCGCTTGAGGTGGAGGCGCTTGTGCGCTAGCTGGGCACTAGCGTGAAGACGCCCGTGGTGTTGTTCTGGCGCTTGACGTGGAGGCGCCTGTAGCGCTAGCTCGGTACTCCAAGGTAAGTGGCAAGGTCAGTGACCCCAAAAGATGAGGTCCTCTGTAACAAGGGCAAAGAGACCGAAGCCTCGCGAAAAAAAATTACCAGACGTTCATGCTGTCTTCTCTGCAGGACCCGTCACCACGTTCAAAGATCACACGTTAACATGAACTAACACCACATATACTTTCATAAAAATACCACAAGACATGCACCATCTTTCGTGTCTACTTGATGACTTCTCTCCCAAGACTGACCGAATTTTAAAACAAGGATCGCTGATCCTGTCAAAAGCAATTTAAAATTTTCGTACATAGAATTGTTGACAATACAACTGAATGAAACTGAATGTATCTCTACATTACAGCTAATAAAAAGGTTAGTTTCTCTACACTATTATATAAAAGGCTTCCATGAATGACTGACTGACAGACAGCCTACAGGCTAAACCACTTCAGATATAAACTTGAAATTTGGTACATAGAGGTACATTGTACAACGTAATGGAGCACTAACGACGAAATTTTGAAAAATCGACTTTTAACGGGGTAAAACGGACCCTTTTCGTTTGTATGTAACTTTTTATTTCCTGTACCGACTGACTTGAAACTTTGTTTAAATGTTTTTCAAACAAAACAAAAGTTACGATTTATCCGGTTTTTCCAATTTTTTTTATCTAAGGGGTCAAATAGGGTCCCAAAGTTGGTGAAAAAAACGTCAATTACATCCAACGAGCTGAACTGTTATGGATTAAATCTGGTATGGAGAAAGCCCACAGAATGTTTCAATACAGGAACTAATAATATCCAGGAAAATCTATAGGGTTCCTTAGAGATATTCAAAATTAATCAGTTTAGGCTACAGCCACTTCTGAAGAATCAACTTCAAATCTACTTTTCCAAATTAAACCACACACGGCTATATACATACTTCGGCTTTTCTTTTTCCTCCAAAATTCATGTATTTACTGCTTTGCTCCCCAGTGTGGTATTTCCACGCAATAGCTGATACAGCAGACACTATTTTGAAAGAAACAATCACCAAAATTTTGAATCTGAACTTTGATAACAAATCCTGGGCGCAGGCTACCCTCCCTATATCGTTTGGGGGTTTGGGTATAAGTCGCATTTTAAGTGTGGCGCTACCTGCTTTCTTGGCTCCCTCTCATGGCTCGCAAACTCTCATCGGCATGATCCTAAACAGCCCCATAGCCGATGTTCGAGTTGCTTGCCAAGAGGAAGCCATGGCAGCTTGGTCTGCGACATGCTCTGGTGACAATTTGCCTACTGATACAAAATTTCAAAATTTGTGGGACTTACCCATCATAAAAATTTCCCATTCGGCCCTTTTGGATCAAGCAATGAATGACTCAGACCAAGCACGTCTTTTAGCAGTTTCGGAGTCAGAATCAGGTCACTGGCTCCGTGCTCTACCGTCTGACAATATAGGCACAGTATTAGATCCCAGTTGCCTACGCATTGCGGTGGGTCTGCGTCTAGGAGCCAAGTTGTGCGAGCCTCATAATTGCCAGTGTGGTCGAGACGTGGACCAATTTGGACAACACGGGCTTTCATGTGTAAAGAGTGCCGGCCGACTTCATCGCCATCGGGCAATAAATGATTTAGTCAGTCACTGCTTCTGTGCCTTCGACTCTGGAACCGAGCGGAATGTCAAGGGATGACGGTAAGCATCCTGATGGAGCCACACTAATACCATGGAGTCTCGGGCGAGCCTTAGTGTGGGACGCTACGTGTGTGGATACCCTGGCACCGTCATACCTTGGTAATTCCGCTCGCTGTGCTGGAACCGCGGCTGAGAAGGCACAGAGAAACAAACATCAAAAGTATTCACAGCTTAACGCACACTACGAATTTGTTGCGTTAGTTGTGGAAACTTTGGCCCCGTGGTCATCCGACACAAAAAGCTTTTGTAAAGTTTTATCAAAAAGGTTGGTCCTCGCCTCCGGGAACCCCAGAGCTGGCGCGTACTTCGCTCAAAGCCTGAGCCTTGCGATTCAGCGAGGTAACGCGGCCAGTGTTCTGGGGACCTTCCCACACGCTGCTGGTCTGGAAGGCGTGTTTGTTTTGTAAATATGTATTTTTATGTTTTTCTATATATCTTATTTCTTCATAATTATATTGTACATAATGTAGTTTAATTTGTAAATTATAGCTGCTGAAGATTATAAACTTGAAATTTGGAATATACGTACATCGTACGACATAACGAAGTACTAAGGATGAAAATTTTTAAAAATCTACCTCTTACGGGGTAAAACGGGCCCTTTTCGTTTGTATGTAACTTTTTATTCCCTGTACCGATGGACATGACATTTTGTATAGATGCTTTTGAAACTAAATAAAAATATGGTTATTCATGTTTTTCCGAATTTTCGTTAAAAAAATCCTTAGGGGTCAGATACGTCCCAAAGTTGTTGTTGTAGGGTATGTAGGAAGCACACAACATGTTTCAATACTGGAACTATTATTATCCCGGAAAATCTAAAGCTAAGATAATACGGGTAAATAAATTCTAACGAAATTTGGTACTAAACTAGACAATAATACACTTAAGAGTACTGCTATCCCGGAAAATTTGGGAAATCCCTTCAGTAAGTATATCAATTTCTTGGAAAAAAGACTACAAACTGTTCAAAAATCAATGGAATTTTGTTTCGAAATAGCTTAACTAACTAATAAAAATAACTATTGACGTCCTGGAAAAAGTTCCGGATACCTTGTCCGCTATACCAATCGTAACCCTCAATAAGCGTAAAAAATAATTTTAATAATGTACCGGAGTATCTAGAATAGAATTCAGATAATGATTCCTCCTTAAATGAGGCAAAATGGGTCCGTAATAGATTACGTTTTTTTTATTTTGTGTATAGCAATATTAGCAATAGTCTTAACTTTACTTACTTTATTATGGGATCAACCCTGAAAAGTAAAAGATATCTACCCATTCCATACATTTTGTCACCGGTCGATGAACTTTTTGTGTTGAACACCTGATTTTATTTACGTGATTTCGGGTGTGGTACCATAGTAAAAGTTAGTCAAATGATGAGTATAATAGCATCCTAGAACATATCTTTCGTCTAGATCTACACTATATGTTTCTGAAATAAAATAAAATATACCTACTTGTGTGCCATTTTTACATTTGCCTGGGGTCAGACGTCTGAAAGTCCTACAAGTGTCTCGATCACTTTTGACTGGGTGAACGGGGGCGAGATTGTCATATCTCCCGGGAAAAATGAGTTCAGAATAATTTATCTATTTCTAACGACTTAATGAAACGTGTCGAATACCTGTACCGGCCTTAATTAATAGTGTACTACTGAACGTAGGCCTACCCGCGAGGGTCATTGGGCCATATCCATTATGCCGACCAAGCGCGGGTTGCTGAATCCACATCCGACATTGATTTCCCTCTACGAACGTACCTATACAGGTTGCCTCAATGTTGTGATGTTTTCCATCAATAAAAAGCCAGTAGTGTCAAATTCCTTCATAGGTGATCATACAAATATTATCATTATTGAATTAATTTTAAATATTCAGCAATTTATCATCCAAAAGTTCAAGTACTCAGTAATAAGCTTTAGATAGTTTATTGACAGAGCGGAAATACACCAAATATTTATTCAAAACAAGAATAAGCTTTACAACAAAGCAAGTAGTAGTAGTAAAGTTTATACAAGTAAATTAAATAAGCAAATCCTGTTATTCTGTTATGTTATTATCATTTTAGGCAAATACTGAAAAAAATCAGGCTAAAACGTAGTGGGCATTATCCTTTTTTTTTAATTTGTATTTTACACTCTACATGCACCATTGTAAATTTAATAGCCACGTAAAAAGTGTTATCACTATCGAATGCCTTAAGTGAATAAGAATCAGAAATAGGTATGCTAACTAGCTATTATAATTACGCTGGAACCTTTATAATTGGGCCTAATGTGGACTTACCTACGAGTTGTTATTATTTTAAGTAAGTGCCAAGACAACGCGGGCCAAACTGTGGGTTATTATCATTTTAAGCAATTACGAAAACAACGCGGGCAAGACCATGGGCTATTAACATTGCAAGTAATACAACAACGCAGGCTAACGACAGGCTGTTATAATTTTAAAGAAGTATTTAGAAAACGTGGGCTAGACCGCGGACTATTAAAAAAAAGCCTTTGATTCTTACAGTAAAATTATAATAATAATAATAATTCTTTATTTGGCACAAAAACTTAGTTCTAAACAATTGAACGATACTACCTGCAGTAGTCAGAAAGACTGTGTCGCGGGCAGCATCGCCCACCTCCGGCAAAAGAATTTTAACAACATTATAAATTTGAGTACAAATAAAAGACCAAACCATAATCAAAACTGCATAATTTAGACAACAATTATAGTCGTTAGGATATTGTGTGTGCACGCGTGTGTGTATTGTGTGTGGGGGTGTGTGTATGTGTGTGCGCGCGTGTGTGTGTGTGTGTGTGTGATTGCAATCAAGTTATAACTGTAATTAAGTCCTCGGTATCTTGATAAGATAGTGATAACAGCCATTCAACACATTTTATTTTACATTTATAGGATGGGAGTGGGTAAATACTAAGTTCTTTATTTAACCTATTATACAATAACGAGCTAATAGCTTGATAATGACGGGTTGCTATAGCAGTGCGGCACGGTTCCGAGCTACAAACTTTATCCGATCTACGTTTATTAGTTATGAAGTCAGGATCATAATACAATTGAGAATGTTTCCGAAGAATAGTTTGTAATACAAAAAGTTGTCTTACAGTGAGAACTTTACATAAAAAGTACAAGTCAGAAGTGGGGAAGCGGATAGGTTTCTTTGTAAGGACTTTAAGTACAGCTCTCTGTGCTCTCTCTAGTCTTAACATGTAAGTTTTAGCAGATCCTCCCCAGGAGATGATGCAATATGATAAGACTGATTGGGCTAAAGCGTAATAGACACATTTGAGGTATCGTAAGTCTACCACTGATCCTAGACTTTTAAAAACGTATATTAGTTTACGAACCCGGGATACCATGGAATCAATATGTGATTTCCAGGACATTGCATAGTCTAGAATGACTCCTAGATACTTGATTGATGTCGTTTGGGTTAAAGTGTTGCAGTCGCAACTAATTGAGTTCCTAGGGCAAGTGTGGGCACAGATAGCAAACGAAGTCGTTGGTTGCATTGATATATTGGGAGCAAAAGCTATGACCTTAGTTTTAGCTACATTGAGCGTGAGTAAATTTAGCCCTAACCAAGATGTAACAGCACGGAGCGCATTTTCACAGTGTTCGCGGACTTCTTGCCAGTTTTTGCCATCAATTAGCAACACTGTATCATCAGCGTATGTTATTATTTTACAATTAGGTACAGTCATATTACAAAGATCATTAATGTAAAGGAGGAACAATATTGGACCAATGACGCTCCCCTGCGGCACACCGAAGCTAAGGGATTTTTCCTCACTATAATGGCCATCAATAACTACTCGTTGCGTGCGATCATTGAGATAGCTAGAAAATAACTTCAGGGCGATGCCTCTAACTCCAATTGCGTACAGTTTCGATAACAGGATAGGAATTGACACAGTGTCAAAGGCCTTAGACAGGTCCAAAAATACAGCAGCTGTTTTCCGTCGTCTGTCGAAGTTATTAACAATACTTTGTGTCAATTCCAGAACTGCGTCTTCCGTGGAAATGCCACGCCTAAAACCAAATTGGTTTTTTTGAGAGGACGTTGTTGGCAGATAGGAATGCAAGAAGACGTTTATTTATTATTCTCTCCAACACCTTCGACAACGCTGAAAGAACAGAAATGGGCCTGTAATTAGTGACACTGCTTCCGTCTCCGCCTTTAAAGATAGGATGGACAATGGCTTTTTTAAAGACACGAGGGAAAATACCAGCAGTGAGGGAGAGGTTGAAAACATGATTCATAATTGGAACGAGGGTGTACCTAGCGGCTTTTATAACGGAAGAAGAAATGCCGTCCCATCCAGTAGCGCATTGTTCCTTCAGATTTAGGATTACTTGTTCTATTTCTTCATTGTCAGTATTCAAAACAGCCATTGAATTTAGGGGGGAATTGACAGGGCAAGAGGATGCGGTTAATTTTTGAAAAGGAGCAATGTCCCTGTCAGGTACGATTTTGGAAGCCAAAGCTTTTCCCACACCGGCGAAAAAGGAGTTCACTTTATTGACGGATGTAAGAGGGTCATCTGAAATTTTTAGAAGATCGGTGGAACTGTTTTTCTTTTTATTTTAATTTTTTTATTTAATTAATAGTGAAAGGTTGTTACATAAATGTTTTAAAATATATAATTATATATATATATATATATTTATATATTTTTTGTGAATTTAAATGTATATAATGCTATTTTTGTATTTTTATAGACATCGACATCCTTTTATTGTGACAAAAATACAACATACTTAAATTAAACATAATAAATGTTAAAATGTTACAAGTTTTAGTCTGTAAGATTCCCTATACAGGTGAAGGCCTCCTCCAAGGATAGCCACTCCTCTCTATTTTGTGCTACTTGGAGCCAATTTGGTCCTGCTGTCTTCTGGATTTCGTCTACCCATCTGGTATAGGGTCTCCCTTTCTTTCTTTTGCCTTTAGGGCCCTGCCATGTGGTGACTCTTTTAGTCCATCAAGGACAGACCGCGGGTCATTGTTATTACAAGTAATACGACATTGCAGACAAAATGGCAAGTTTTTATAATTTTAAGCAAGTTTTAAGACAACGCGGGTCAAACTGCGTAAAACTGGTCAAACTGGGTAAATTGCTATCTAAGAATACGCAGGCAAAACCGTGACCTAATATAATTTTAGGCAAATACTGAGACAATTCAGGCCAAACCGTGAGCATTATCCTTGCAAGTAATACGACAACGCAGGCCAAATGGCAGGCTATTATAATTTTAAGCATTTATTAAGACAACACGGGCCAAACCGCAGACAATAAGTTATTATGATAAGCAAGTACAAAGACAACGTAGGTCAAACCGCGGGCTATTTTCATTTTAAGCAACTACCTATGTACTAAGACAACGCGGGTGAAGCCGCGGGTTTTAAGCTAGTATGATATAATTTAATTAGGAATATTTAAAGCACTGAAACATAGTCTCTAATTATGGGCCTTATCAATAAGCTCCAAGTAGCACTACGAGCTATGGAGAGGGCTATGCTCGGAGTCACTCTGTGAGATCGAATCAGGAATGAGGAGATACGTAGAAGAACCAAAGTTACCGACATAGTCCAGTGGATTGGCAAGTTGAAGTGGCAATGGGCAGGGCACATAGCGTCGAGGACTAATGACCGATGGGTTCGAAAATTTCTCAAGTGAAGACCACGCACCAGCGAGCGCTACGTAGGACGTCCACCCACAAGATGGACGGATGATCTCATTAAGACCGCAGAATTGCACTGGATGCAAGCCGCTACCAACCGGTCTTATTGGAGATCTAAAGGGGAGGCCTATGTCCAGCAGTGGATTTCTTATGGCTGATGGATGAAAAATTAATGTAACTTCACACAGGCTGCGGAGAAGGACGATTTTGCCGCATGGAACCAGAACAAGGGCACAGAGAAAATGCTGGTCAAGAAGCTCTTTAAGTTGGGCGTAGAAGACTTGACTGAAGAATTGCTGAAACACGATGACAAGGTATGGCTTCCTGACTTTTAAATACATTGCTTAGGGGTCGGTAGTTTAATTTTATGTACTTGCAGAAAGGATGTCAACGTAAACTAGTAGACGTAGTATTATTTTCTCTTTCAAATGCATGTAGTAAAATAAAAACAAAAATGTTTTTACGTTGCTATAAAATTCCATATTGGCACCAAAGTCTAATAATGTTTCATGTTTGAGCAAAGTTTCTAAGATTTTTTTCAATTTGACCTGACCGTCTATATATGACCTCTATTTTTTTCCTCACTCCCGCCAAACTTACGGCATGGCTTCATAAACACGTACGTGCGGTCGTGTTTAAACACCCAAAACTCCGTCATTTATTAAGATATTCGAGTATTTTTTTCACGGTATCTAATATATTTAACTAATTTACTAATTTTACTAATATATCTCTAAATGTATATAATATTTTTGTTCAGGTAGGGAACGGTTTCCCTCCAGCATACCTGCCCGTACGCGTCCTTACGTTCCTTCCGCGTGACCGCACCACGGTCAGATCGCATACCTATACAAAATATATTGAGACCTAATAACAGTTTTCATACTTAATGCGGGCCCCGTTCAACGTGACCTCACCGCAGATGGCAGAACGCTTTCGGAATGCCAAATTCTTTAAACGTTGAGGAGGATACGATATTTGTTGCAGGATGTACAGAGCCAAGCCCTGCAGCTGCAAACAGCTGTCGCCTTCTATACTCAAGACAAAGACGTCATCTATGAAGGGGGGATGGTGTTCACTGTAGCAGACATTGCCGAAGGTAGGCTTAGCACTCAGAGAAATAAAAGCCAGTAGAAGGGACATAAATTAAAAAAGTTATAATGCATGATCACAGTAATATGGCGTGATGGTAAAAGGCCTGACGCCATGACTCTGGTATATTGTATTGGGTTTTGGGCAAAAATTGCATATTTTAAAATAATGTGCAGTTTTTGAACGGACACGATAGTTCGAGGGTGGTAGTCAACCACAGAGATAGTTCGAGGGTGGTAGTCAACCACAGACTTTTAAAAGTAAATGCAACAGGAAACACAGGTCTGGGACTCGCAGGGGTTTTGAAGACCATTCTGGTCGAGCCGTCGGAGCGAAGAACACGTCTAGACTAGTTATTTCTAAAGCTTAAAGAACATTGTATTGGAAGAAATAAATCTACAAATACTTGTTGAAATAATAGTGTTTCTACTGCATCGAGTCCTCGGTCGTCCTAACACATGGAAGTGTGGACGGCCCTTAGTATGGGACGCAACTTGCGTCGATACTTTGGCACCGTCACATCTTTCTGAGACTGAGAGTAGGGCTGGAGCGGCGGCCAATTGTTTTCAAAAATCTTTCTGAGGGTCTGGTGGATGCGACGCGTTACCAAAATGCTGGTGTTTATTTGGCTCAACGTATAAGCATTTCCATTCAGCGTGGCAATGCTGCCTGTATACTGGGCACGCTGCCAACTGGCAGTGGGCTTGAGCATTTGGATTTTCTTTAGACCTTCAAGGGTCTGTGGATGATCCAATTGCTTTCTATGTAGTAATAGTGTAGGTAGTTTTAGCTTATAAAGTAGTATTGTATATTATTGTAGTTAATAAAAGCACTTTAGCCCGTTAAAAAAAAAGTATAATTAGTGGTAAATACAATTAACAACTTAATTTTATTAATTTTAATATATTTACATAGTATATTTTATAGGGGTATATACTAGGGGTAGGAGGGATTCGAAAGAGGTGAGACGAGGGATTCCTGGGGGGATGGTATCAAGGTGCCAAAAAAAAATCGCGAACGTTTTTTGTCACCCAAGTGGCAAAAAGACCAGATTCTGGGTGCGCCCACCGTATTTGTTTATTTATTTTATTATATTTCAGCATAATATCAGCATAACTTACAAACTCAATCGTAATATGCTATACTAAAATGCTTACGTTATAGTTAATGCATAATAATCATGATCATAATCAATTTATTGATAACAATAGTTACAGGTCAAAACATACATTGATTTTCCAATTAGATACACAGTATACATAGTATGTTTAGTAGCTCCACTACTCGCCTCATTTCACATACATTATAGTTAAGAATGAAAAAGAAAAGAAATGGCATTTTTCTCTACAGTCCAGTCATCTATAAGCTCATTCACGTTCAGAGAAATAAGCACTTCTGGAAATTAAATCGATAACTTCAGCCCTTTCTATGGCAAATTGAACTATTTTGAGTTTACTCATAATAGTGAAATGCCATGCTTATTAAATACCTTATTCATTAAAGCTCACTGAGAAACGATTCCGATAACTGGTGGTAACACGCAACTGTCGAAAACTTCGCATTGAGTCACTGAGATATCGGATTACAGTAGATAAAAATTATGATATAATTTAATTATGAATATTACGGCACTTAAACGTGGTCTCTAACTATGGGCCTTATCAATAAGGTCCGAGTAGCCCAACGAGCTATGGAAAGAGCTATGCTCGGAGTTTCTCTGCGGGACCGCATCAGAAATGAGATCTGTAGAAGAACCAAAGTTACCGACGTAGCCCAACGGATTGACAAGTTATAATGGCAACAGGCAGGGCACATAGCCCGAAGGAGTAATGACCGATGGGGTCGAAAAGTTCTCGAGTGGAGACCACGTACCGGCAAGCGCAGCGTAGGACGTCCACCCATAAAGACGGATAACCTTATTAAGACCACAGGATCGCGGTGGATATAAGCCGCTTGTAACCGGTCTTATTGGAGATCCATAGGGGAGGTCTATGTCCAGCAGTGGTGTTCTTATGGCTGATGGATGAAAGATGGATGTTGCGACTAACCAAATCGAAAAGCGCTCCGGCTGCGTCAGAGCTGGCATCAGCAAGAATTCAATTATACGCTCCGATTCAAGAAATATTATATCTCGTGAAGTTCACTGTTCGGAGATCTACTATAACTAAAAAGAAAGTATATTTTTTGGTCTGTTCCTCTTTCACGCGGCATTGGAGCAAAGGATTGATTTGATTTTTTCATGGCTCTAGTTTGAAAGACAGAAAGCAACATAGGCTACTTTTTATCTCAGAAAATAAAATGTTCCCATGGGATAGCACATAAATTAAGATCCTACGAGGGCAAAGCCGCGGGCAAAAGCTAATCTATATATATAAAAATGAAACCCGTTTTCCGTTGTCACGACATAACATGAAAACGGCTTGACCGATTTGGCTTATTTTGTTTTGTAGTTTTCTAATACTCTGTACAAGGTTCTTACGGAAAGCGAAACGAAGTTCGCCGGGTCCACTAGTAATTAATAAATACTTAATCTGTTTCCAGGGCTACAGTCGCCAGAGCTACGGCCATCCGCAGCGCGTGCGGCTAGGCGAATGCTGCACCGCGATCAAACTGACCGTTCAAACTCACACATCGTGGAAATTTGCAAGAGATCCGAAAGCATCTACCGAGATGGAGATATTGTAAAAGAATTTTCGGACAAAGCAATCATCGAGCGCCTTATAGCAGCCTTAGATTCCGACGACTGGTAAGCACACAAAGAGTAATATAATTAAAAGCGGTATTCCATCCATTCATCTGCCACAGGACATCCACTTCTGGACATAGGCATCCCCTAATGTAATCTGCATCCATCGCCAATAAGACCAATTAAAAAACCAAACAATTTCAAAAAGACAAAGACAAGGAAATGTTGAAAGTTATTAAACTGCCATGATCGCTAACAAACACCGTATCAAACTACGCTATTGGCGCCACTGTACCTTTACAAGATAATTATCATTAGATTATTTTTGTTCCCGTATATTCTCTGAAGATAGGTATTAGTTCTGAAGGATGCTTTATTTACTTCAGCTGGACGTTTCTGCAGCAGAAGGACAAATACCAAAGCAAAATCCTAGATTAGCAGAAAATTGACCAACTTTTAATTTTGACAGCTGTCACCTCGACAGCTACGATGCAACTCTAGTATCGATTCTAGGATATAACAGCTGTCACCATGACATCTGCTATATTTTGATGCTGGGCGACATAAATATAAAAAAAAAAATTGGAAAGTGATCACAAATTGATAATACGAGTAAGGTTGATAGGGTTTGTATACTTTTTGCACCACAGTACATTATCCACCTTGACCTGGACGCCCTGAGACACTCCTCGGAGGGCATGCTAAGAGGGTGCAAGTACCCAGACGCCTGCGAGGGCGAACGGCTTCTTTCAGTACCCTCTACGCCAATTCTCCGATCCAACACCTCACTGCAACAGGAATATTTCTTATTAAGTATTGGCGCCGATTACCAAAGGCACACTGACACACACCGACCTCACTGGCGAGGTCGAGGACCCTCCGGATCTGTCAAAAAATCAGTTAGATTCCTTCCAAATAGTCAAACAAACCAACCCATTAGGGCCACAGGGCACACCCCTTCTGGAGTGCCCGGGCAAGTTTGAATCCCCCGCCGGGTGACGACTCAAGCCAAGGTCCGTACCTTCTCAGATGCCCTTGCACTAGTCACCCATAACCTAATCTTAGGGTTTAGCCGCCTTCTACGCTCGCTCATGTCCGGTAAGTTGTAGAGGCCTCAGTGGCCAACAGTTATTAAGTCATCAAATCTGCGTCTGATATAAAAATCTGCGTCGATTCGGTTGTGTTGGCCATTTCGGTGTGATTAAATTAAGACATGATCTCTGGCCCCAAACTAAGTAAAAATTGTGATATGGCTGCCAGCATAAGATAACACCCAGACTCAAAGAAAACATCTATCTCCTTAAAGCATGTTCATCACATAAATATTTGCCCTGGGTGGGGATGGAACTATCCACTGAACCGAGGCAGTCAATCAATTTTAATCTGAAGCTTTTCTAAATCAATGTAAATAGGTTTATCTACCACAACAAGCTGTCAATTTTTGAGAAAGATTGACTAAATGTAGCTATTTCCAGTAATTTCATCTAGTGTGTTCATAAATGCACAATTTGCACTTTTGACTGATGTTATTCATGTATACAGTCGCGAGATCTTTTGATTGGAAAACTAGCACAGATCATGTTTATTATGTCCAAAAAGACTTTTTTGGATGTTTCAAAAAGCTTTTAACTGTTGCAGCCCCGGTGTTCAACGTGAAGCGGCAGACGCGCTCAAAATATTCTATGCTAACAATCTTAAAGATAACTGCCACCAAGAACAGGTAAGTTTAAATTGCGTTTTATTGACCAAAGCGAAGCGAAGGTCTGTGCTTCGACTCGACGATTTTGCTTTCTTCTGTCCGGGTGTTGAGGTTTTTCACATTTTTCAACAAATCTCGACGATATGATTTTGTTTTGAGTGCTTTCCACACTAGATTTTATCTTAAAACAAAAAAAACGCTATAAGTTGGGGTAATGTAAGCACTTCAAAAATTTGACGCTTTAGTAGGAGGCGGGCTGGCTCAGTTGGTTAGAGCGTCGGGCTAGTGATCCGAAGGGGCAGGTTCAAATCCTGCGTTCGCTTCAGATTTTTGAAATGCTTATCACAAAGATAACTCTTTGAGATAAAATCTCGACGACATACACACGACTTGGTGTCTTGGTACACAAGTTTAAGGTACAGAAATAGTGCAGATAACGTATTCCAGCTAATAATTTAAATGGCTACACATTGTAATGGCAGGTTCTTTTATTAACAATGACAAAATAAAATGCTACGTAGGATAGACGCTCCGGTTGTGATTATCTTAGTATCATTTGTGGCCACTTTGAATTTTAAGGATTAATACGATACATTTTTGTTTAGATAATATTTAAGATTTTTTTAAACATTTATATTTACACAAACAATAGTTATGGTATTATATTGTTTAAATTATCGTTCATGCAATAATTTTAACACAAAATTGCCACAACCAGTCCACCTACATACATAAGCTACTACTACATTAAAAGCAATTGGATCATTCACAGATCTTTAAGGGTCTAAAAATAATTTAAATGCCCACTGCAAGTTAGCAGCATGTACAGCATGCTGGCAACATTGCCTCGCTGAATGGCAATGCTGCCTACGTTGAGCCATCAAAACACCAGCATTTTAGTCACGCGTCGTGTCCACCAGACGTTCAGAAAGATTAATTCTAGCTGAAAATAAGACCATTTCAAATCATTGAGAAAATATCAAACTCCATATATAGAATTAATACAGGTCATAAAAAGTCAGAGTCAAATCTCTTCCACATCACAAAACTTATATAAATACTCGTATTTGTATAATTAATACAGAAACAAAACCTAGATAGATTTATGTAATTCAAGTGTAAATTTAAATAAATTATCCTATCTAAACTATAATACCCTATCTAAAGAAAACTAGTTAAAAATTAGATAAAGTTTAAACCTAAAAAAGGTTTAAACAGTCTCTAATCTCAGGCAACGTGCCCAAAATGCTGGCCGCATTGCCTCGCTGAATTGCGAGGTTGACTTTCTGCCCAAAATACAGGCCAGCATTCTGAACACGTGTGCTTTCTTTTAATCTCCCCGACAAATCTTTGAATATCTCTAGAGCACCCGGCCGCCACGGTCCA
Organism: Hypomecis punctinalis; assembly: GCA_949316475.1. Lineage (NCBI taxonomy): Eukaryota > Metazoa > Arthropoda > Insecta > Lepidoptera > Geometridae > Hypomecis > Hypomecis punctinalis. The sequence goes on from OX438822.1 coordinate 13,218,364, forward strand.
AGTGTCTCTACCCCAAATGGCACAAATAACAATCCTTTGTCGAGAGCTGAATATTTGCGCCGTTCGAGGGATTCTGCCGCAATCGCAAGTAGTAATTTGAAGTCGAAGTAGCCAGATCCGGTTTAAGTCAACGATTTTGCTAATTTAGATGAAATGTGATTATTAATATGTTGTTCGATGTAAGAATTTATTTATTTAAATTATTTTTCAGGCTGTTCCGAAATTGGTGGCCCTCGCGGGTAAGGGAGGCGAGGCCGCAATCCCCGCCATCAATGCGCTCATGTTCATTGCTGCAAATAGAAAGCGAAAACAGGTCCTGGACAGCGGGGTAGTGACAACCCTGGTACCTCACTTGCGGCTCGACGCCCCGCTCGAGTTACTAGATGCTATTTTGGACCTCTACCGAGAACTGTCGCAGTAAATATTTATTATTAATAGTTCTTTATTATTTGTTCGTCATTGTGTCAAAGTTACATAAATAATTGAAAATACGAAGCCGAAGTAGCTAGATCCGGTTTAAGTCAACGATTTTGCTTTAGTCTGTCCGTGAAGCCTACACTGAGAGAAAAACTAACAAAAAAATAGTAATCTTTACTAAAATTTTACTAAATCCGAGGACAACAAATGACCTGTAATAAATACAAATCGATTTTTGTAAATGCAATTTGTAGGTATTACAATATCAGTTCTGTTATATGTAGTAAGGCCCCAGTAGTTTCAATAGATTAGCTTTGTAATATCTAGTAAAGTCCATAGTACTCTTTACTAAAATGTTACTAATCCCGAGGACAACAAATGCCCTGTTAAAAATACAAATCGATATTTAGTAGGTATTACTAATACCTGTTTTGTTATATCTAGCAAACTCCTTAGTACTCTTTACTAAGATTTTACTAATCCCGAGGACAACAAATGCCCTGTAAAAAATACAAATTGATATTTAATAGGAATTATTAATACCTGTCTTGTTACATGTAGTAAAGCCCCAGTAGATCCAATAGATTAGTTATGTAATATCTAGTAAAGTCCTAGTTTTTCGAAATTTTAGTTCTGTATCATCTAGTAAACACCTAGTAATTTTGATGGATTCGTTTTGTAATATCTAGTAAGCCTTAGTACTTTCGAAAGTTTGGTTCTGTATTATCTGCTAATCACCTAGTAATTTTGATAGATCAGTTTTGTAATATCTAGTAAGCCTTAGTACTTTCAAAAGTTTAGTTCAGTATTATATCGTAAAAGTCTAGTAGTTTCAATAGCTTAATTTTGTATTATCTAGTTGATTTTTGTAATTTCTAGTATAATTTCTGTGTTATCAATTTAGTAAACCCTATCAATGTAAAAGTTATAAAACACTTCAAATCGAAATATTAAAAACTGTATACCTGCTTATAACAATGACCTATAAGTATACAGTTTTTAATATTTCAATTTGAAGTGTTTTATAACTTTTTTATGGATAGGGTTTATTAAGTAGATATCACAGAACTAAACTAGACATTACAAAAACCAACTAAATAATACAAAATTAAGCTATTGAAACTACTTGAGTTACATATCTTACAAAACGAATCTAAGGTTGTAAACTAATACTAAATGTAAGTTACAAGGTGAATAATAATTGTAGACATAAAAATAAAGATTCAAGTGAACTCATGTTTATTAAATATTATACATGTATAATATAACACACGAAACAGCCACATTTACAATAAAACATAATTTACATTGCCGGCAAGTATAATGTATTCACGGAGAAACCCAGTTACTCCGTAGATTCTGGGTAAAATTGTCAATTTTCACTTACACTGGTTAAATCTGTACTTATGACACTTAATTAAACACAGTTAGTTGGTCCGCACTGAACTTCATCCTCCATGTTTACTCTACTGCACGCAACGACGAAATGGCTGCTGGAAAGACGGGATCGTATTCACTGAGATTAGTTACTCAGTATGACTGTATAGCTGTTATAACACTGACTCCTGGGTAAGATTGTCAATTGTCACTCAGAGTGTTTAAATCTGATGGTAAAACACAGTTTGTTGGTACTGAACTTCACTCTCCTTTACATGTTTACTCTACTGCAAGCAACGACGAAATGGCTGCTGGAAAGGCGGGATCGTATTCATAAAGCAAAACACACCGGACACTTTACTGGAAATAACAAAACATTTCGTTGAAATTACTTAGCTTATTGCTGGATTTACAAATTGACCAAATACTAAATGTTTCTGTTGCATTAACTAAAGTATTGTAGTAAAATTACAATAGTGTCTTGAAATTAATAAAGCCTCATGCTTGAAATTATTCTTCCTTTCAATACAAATGACAATCGTGTTTTGGAAATGATTAAACCCACGCTTGTAATTACAAAACAAGGTAAATCAATTTTTTTTTCATCTTTCAAACCAGTGGTGTATCAGATACCAATACTTGTCTATACCAGTACCTATCTAGGTACCAACGCGGTGGATTTTTTTGTAAGTACATAGTACTAATCGCCTAAGAGCATGTCAAACCCTACGAAGTACTCGTATGATACAATTTTTATTGGATTTTGTTAAATGCACCTTTTTATGTTAGTAATAAGGAATCATACTATAGGTAACGTTTGATGAAATATGTTAGCATGCACTACAAATGACCTATAACTAGTTATTATTAATAAAGAGTAAGTAAGTAAGAGTAAGATACTTAGTGTACTGAACTACTGAAACCAAAGTCAAAGCCGTCAAATAAGAATATTTCAACGACGTTGGCGGTAACAGAAAACGCGGCATCAGAAAAAATCTTAATGCCAATTAATGCAATTAGAATTAATGCATAAGTATTAATTTGAGATTTTTCGAGTGTTAAAGTGTAAACTTATCTCGTATATTATTCCAGTAACTTCAGTGCCCTTACCATGACTTTTGATAGTAAACGTTAACTTTTTTCCGTTTTTGTTTAATAGCTTCATATATTTAACCATACCTTATTAAATTTTAAAGCCAAAAATTTGCTTTTTATTTGTAAGCGTTTAGAATCTAGCAGCTATGCTTATTCTTCATTTTTTTACTCTTGACTCAAGACCATAGCGTAAAATCATTTTATTATAATTTGTTCTGGGAAAAATATTGTTACTTACTACTACTTATGATCTAATATTTGCTATTGTTATAGACGATAAGTTTACGTTTTACGGCAAATTTTGACAATTTTATTGTTTTTGAAAAGCAATAATGCTTTGTTTGGGAATTTTGTCATCTTGTAATTTCAATTGAGATTATTATCGTAAGAGCGCTTATAATGTTTGTTTCTGAAAAAACAGTATGTCATATTTTGATTCCTGTAGGCCACGTGGGCGAAGCCGCTAAAAGCTCATAATAATTAAAGCATGTTCCTTGGAATTACAAAAAGGGATAAATTAATTATATTTGTTGTACCAAATAAAGTTCTTGCTAAATTTTACAAACGTGTGTTGAAATAAATAAAGCATGTTGCTTGGAATTACAATAACGGAAACACTAAATATTATTCTTGTACCAGTTAAAGCTATTTCTAATAATTACAAACTAGTGTTGAAATTAATAAAGCGTGTTGCTTGTTATTGCAAAAAGGCAAATATTAGATATCTTTGTTGTACCAATTAAAGTTATTTTTAATATTTACGAACGGGTGTTGAAATTAATAAAGCATGTTGCTGGGAATTACAAAAAGGGTAAAACAAAATATTTTTGTTGTACCAATTAAAGGTCTTTCTAAAAATCACAAACGTGTATTGAAATTAATAAAGCATGCTCTTTGGAATTACAAAAAGGGGAAAACTAAATATTATTGTTGTATCAATTAAAGTTATTTCTAATAATTACAAACGAGTGTTGAAATTAATAAAGCGTGTTACTTGAAATTACAAAAAGGGAAAAACTAAATATTTTTGTTGTACCAATTAAAGTTTTTTCTAATATTTACAAACGCGTGTTGAAATTAAAAAAGCATGTTACTTGGAATTACAAAAAGGGTAAAACAAAATATTTTTGTTGTACCAATTATAGTTCTTTCTAACAATTACTAATGCGTGTTGAAATTAATAAAACGAGATGCTTGGAATTACAAAAGGTAAAAACTAAATCTGTTCTTGTACCAATATTTTTATATTTTCTAAAAATTACAAACCCGTGTTGAAATAAATAAAGCGTGTTGATTAGAATTACAAAAAGGTAAAACTAAATATTTTTGTTGTATTAACTATAGCTAATTCTTAAAATTACAAACGTTTTGTAAAATTGATTAAAAGTATTACTTAGAATTACAAAATAGATAAACTGTTAGAAACACAACTACCTTTTCTTGAAAATAGTAATCGAATTTGCGGAATTTACAAAACTCTAACAATATTTACTATACATTTGTAATAAATATTAAACTTTTGCAATATCTGCATTTACTAAAATCGTATTTTAGGAATTACAATTACAAAAACAAAACTGTTAGTAAAAAATAATAAAAATTGCAAATACAGCAAAACTTTGGTAAGTTATACTAAAATTTAGTGTTTTCGCCAATTACAAAGGACTTTTGTAATATTTAGTGGCGATTTTTTTCTCAGTGTAACAATATTTACGAGTACTTATGAACCAAAGGGATGAAGAAATAGGTTAGTGGAAATTCAGTTAAAATATGCGCTGCGACGTCTTCTTTTTTATTTTGTGGTCCATACTTAACTAGTACCTTCTCAATTTTACCGAAATTGGCTGAGACGTTTTTGAAAAAATTGAAAATTACTACGTCGATTATACATTCATCATCATCATTTCAGCCATAGGACGTCCACTGCTGGACATAGACCTCCCCTAATGATTTCCAATAAGACCGGTTGATAGCGGTTTGCATCCAGCGCGATCCTGCGGTTCTAATAAGGTCATCCGACCACCTTGTGGGTGGACGTCCTACGCTGCGCTTGCCAGTACGTGGTCTCCACTCGAGAACTTTTCGACCCCATCGATTATACATTGAGCTGTGCGAACTATTTGAATTATGATACAAGGTTGAAGTCGGTTAGACTATTTTTGGCAAAAATAAATATGTAAGTATACAAAGTTATTTCAAATCAATTAGCATCCTTTCAGGGGCTTATTCTGTACATCAAATCTAACAACTTTTTTAAACGATTTTTATTAATTCTAAAAAATAAGTTGTTGTTCCATAGAAAAATATTGTCCACCCTCGACAAAATGTTTGGAACAGTTGATTTTCTTTTTGAGTTTTGATAAAAGTCGCAGAACAAAAGTTGTTGGTTTTGATGTACGGAATTAAACCCCTAAAAAGGTGCTAATTGATTAGAAATAACCCTGTATATGTTTGTCAATGGTCTAGTGACGAGCCACGTAGGCCACTATGTTTACTTTATTTTTATAATTCGAGGAATATGGAGAAAGAACAAGTCGAAATGTATGCGCCGGCGCTGTCTCGAATTATGGAGCTGCTAACTATCGAACACTTGGATATTAGAAGTAAGTACTGTACCAGCTTTGTAGGGTTCCGTACCTAAAGGGTAATACGAATTAAGATTCCGCTATCCGCCTGTCTGTCTGTCACCAAGCTATAATGACTTTTGGTTCAAAACAAAAGCACCACCCAGGAGAAGTTTCAAGTACCTATGTCTTTTTATTTTCTTTTTGTTTTCATTTTTTTGTTTAAAGACACTTTACACGTTACGTTTACCACTTAATTATAAACATTTGTATGGTTACTCTTAATGTATGATTATTTTATGATAATCATATACAGGGTGACTGGTAAAAATTTTGCAACCTTTTATGGGCTTATTCTGTGCATCAAAACTAACAACTTTTGTTTTGCGACTTTAGTCAAAACTCAAAAAATTGGTGTTCCATAGAAAGATATCGTTAGCCCGCGACCAAATGTATGGAAAAACTGTTTTTTTTTTTAGTTATAACAAAAGTCGCAGAACAAAAGTTGTTGGTTTTTATGTACAGAAAAGACTTCTAAAAGGTAGCTAAATCCCAACTAGCAAAAAGTTGTGCTATAACAGTCGCGGCGACGTTTTGGTTTTACTGTTTAGTTCTATAAAAATCCCATAATTAGTGCTATAAACGTCGAGTCAACGTTTATACAACGCGAAAAAGGCGCAGATTATAGCACTAAAAAGTGCTGTAGAAGTGCAGTAACTGTGTAAATAGGACGAATGATTTGTGGTATAAACATCGAATAAAAGCAAAACGATCTCAGTTTAGTGCAGTAAAAGCAATATAGCTGCAACTGTACCGCTTATTGATAGAGTTGAAGTGTTTACGTTGCCACTAATCAGCAATAAAGTGAAGTAAACGCTGGAAATTTGCTACAATTCGACATTTTTGTTCGTTAAACGCCAAATTTGCACTGTTATTCCTTTTTAAAATTAGAACGATTGCGTATTCTGTGCCGTTATGGAAATGCACCAGTCTTTGTGTGTTTGACACTTAAAATATTATAAAAGACAGAGGTCATCCATTTAGTAATTATTAAAAAGAATACAGTTTCTATATCTAAATGCTTCTATTTAAGCATAATTATATAGGAAAAATTACTGGCAATTTAACTTTGTCGATAAACTGTTATGCATTATTTAACATATACGTGTGGGCCACGCGTCTTTTGCAATAATTTTGTAGATATATGTTATAAATTCCATTTAATTTTATTAATATGCTACTAGGGAGCCATTACGCGAACACTAGTAAATTTGTTGCTGTTATATCATACTAACTCTACTATTCGTCGAATAAATGTCACTGCGTTGCATTCATATGCAGCCATGTTTTGGGTTCTTTTTTTATTTTAGGGTTCTTTCTTAAAAAACATATAATTTATTCAATGGTTTTTAATGGTTTTATTTGAAACACTAGTTATTTTTTCAAAGCTTTATAAAATAGAATAGATAGTTCTTTATAAAATCCACATGAAAACACATTAATAAATAGGTAGTTAATATGTTATTAAAAGGCTGATGTGCTAAACTGCAAAACCGGTCTTTTATTTTAAACCAACAATTATTATTAAATGATTGATTTTGTTCAGTGTCAGATTGCACATTTTTTATTTTCTGAACTTTTAATAGATATTTCAGATTTCTCCTTAGATTCATCACTATCCTATTCAAACAGATTGTCAGTTTCGTGTATAAAACTGATACTGGGTTATATGATTGGATCTTGTTTATCTAATACGAAAAAATATGAAAAGAAAAATATGAGCAGAACCACCATATGTTATTACGATTATAACTTTTTTGACGGATTTTCAAGAGTTTTAGCGACTGCTATTGCTCTAATGAGCAATAAAAGTACCAAAAACTCTTTTATTCAATATTTTATCGAATAAAAGTGGTATAATAAAATTGTTACACTTGAGGTTCTGTAACTGTAATTGGAAAACTATAATTCGACTTGTGTTTTTACCGCGTTATAAAAGAAACTACGTTGCTATTTAATCACCAGGTAGCTAGTATTCGACAAATTTGCTGAATAAAAAGTATGTCAGGTAATTGTCGTATAAAAGCTTTTTTTACACATTAAATAGTAAATCAAACACTATTATAGCCCTCGTATAGCATTTATTTGTGACATAAGCTAGATACGGGCACGTCTATACGATTTGCACTAAAAGACATAACATAAACACTTTTACTGCACAATTTTGTTCTTATGTAGCTACTATTCAACAACTATTCGATGTTTAGTCGAGTAAATGTTTCCTTATTCGACTATTTTGCTTGTTGGGATGATTACCAGTCACCCTGTATATACTGCAGTTAGCCCTTATTGTACCAAAGTTGTTGTCAGTGGCTCCCAGTTCATACAGGTGCCATGTACTTAAGTTGCAGTGACCAGTTATGAGGCCAACTAACTACTATTAAGTTGGAGGTCTTATCGCTGCAACTTTTATAGGTCGTTTGTGACGTTTCTATTCACATTTGAGAAATCAGCTTTAAAGCTTCGCAAGTTTTGTGATTCAACCGGTACGACTGTACGTATACTGTACCAGCCTTTTTTTAATAGTCCACTGCAGGACGTAGGCCTACCCACGAAGAGTGATTGGGCTATATCCACCACGCTGGAAAAGTGCGGGTTGGTGGATTCACACGCCATCGAATTTCTTCTACGCACGTATGCAGGTTGCCTCACGATGTTTTCCTTCACCAAAAAGCCAGTGTTGTGAAATTCCGTACTACATAAATTCCAAAGAACTTATTGCCACGGGACCGGGGATTTGAACCCACGACCTCACGATTGTAAGGCAGGTGTCACTACCTCTTGACCACCACGGCTATGTACGTGGGGAATTTGGACAAGACAACGAATTATGGTATCGGTGCACGTCTTGTGGCCTTTGGGCTCACGCTGACTGTACTGTGTGGGATTCTGCTTCCAACTATGTATGCCACATGTGTTGATCACCATTGTCCACATGCTGATTACCATTGCCAACAAATGTCGACAATGGTGATCAAAGCTATTTTGTTATTATTTCAATTATGTTAAAATTTATGAACCAAAGTGATTAAAGTTGATCTCAATTAAAAGTTAAATAAGTAAAGTTTATTATAAGAAGATAACAATAAATAGTTGATTAATAGATTTTATTTTATTTCAATTCTTGCTTAAGTGATCCCTATTACCTACATCTCCCCTACATAATTATTTAATTCTTTGCAGAACATTCCTTGCTAACTCTCAATAACATCGTGTACTCCCACGAGGGCAAAGAAGCGGTGCTAGCAGTGCCTGGGCTGCTGACGCGAGTCGTGGACTTGCTGGCCAGTGAAGAGTTGAGGGACAACGCTATAGACGTCGTGGCACAATTACTCAAAGGAAACCAATCGCAGGTCTGAAATTGAACATTTTTAATTTTTGACCGACGAAACGGAAGAGTTACTCAATTCGACGCGTAATTTTTTTTTACGCATAACTTTTTACGAAGTAATCCGATTTCAACAATTATTTTATCATTAGAAAGAGTATACTTCGGAATTGGTCCAATTTTAATTTTATTGAAATTGGCTGAGCCACTTTCAATAAATCAACAATAATGTGAAAAATGTTACATCCGTGCTAAATATTCGAGAATTTTGTACACGGTTGAAGTCAGTCATGTTATTTTTTTAAAAATATAATTATATTATGGCGCTTCCAACATTGTGGTAGTAGTAAAAATGATAAACACTTCACTAATTTGGCGGTTTTGCAGTACAGCGTTCCAGCTTAATTAGACAAAGCATCTGGGCCGGAATCCCAGAGAGATGCAGGTTAAAATATTGCGAACGCGCCAGTTTTTAAAATGTTTGTCACAAAAAAAAAAGTTTTTAAAAACCTAGTGTGTGAAGCACGATAAAAATCATTCCAATTATAATATTGAGATTGATTGAGAATGAGAAATGTTTGCAGAAGGAGCAGTGTTTGGACGCGGGCTGCCTCGACCACATGGGGCGTATATTGAAACTGCTGGCCAAGAAATCAAAATTGTCGTACGAACAAACAGAATTTCAGTATGGTGTGTAGAATTTTACCCCTATAGCTCTGTATTCGTAGCGTGGTTGGTACTAGTACAGCACTGTACCAGCCTTTTTAATAGTCCACTGCAGGACGTAGGCCTACCCATGAAGGGTGATTGGGTCATAACCACCACGCTGGTCTAGTGCGGGTTGGCGGATTCACATACGCCTTTTAATTTCTTCCTTGCAGGATCCCTGACGATGTTTTCCTTCACCAAAAAGCCAGTGGTGTGAAATTCCGTTCACAAATTCCGAGGAATTAATTGGTACGAGACCGGGTTTGACCCCACGATCTCACGATTCTAAGAACCGGGACCTACAATTTAACGTGTCATCCGAGCCACAGTAGCGCCCAGTTGCAATTGCCACCCGCTGTCGCTCGTTGGCAGTCAGCTCAGCATATTTATTTTTGTCCTTGGCAAAGCGAAATAGTTCGGCGGCACTCCTTATCCCCGTCCATTTCGTTCCGCAACCAGGACTTTCTTCTGCGGCCGGATTTCCTCCTCCCCGAAACTTTTCCCATCATTATGAGTCGCACCAACTCATATCTATCATGCCGAAGTACATGTCCTAGATATGCAATTTTGCGCTGTTTGACGGTTTGCAAAAGTTTAGGTCTTTGGCCAACCCGTCGCAATACTCCCTTGTTCGTGACTTTCTGAGTCCAAGATATGGACAGCATTCGCCTATAGGTCCACATCTCGAACGCTTCTATACGTTTCCTGGGATTTTCCTTTATAGTCCAAGGTTTCATCCGTACAGGTATCGGCCAAATGTAATAATGAAGAAGTCGAATTCGGAGAGAGAATTTTAAGGCTACGATTACAGATTGCCTTTTCAATTTTTCTAAAGGCACTACGTGCAATTTAAATCCGACATTTGATCTCCAGATCACTGTCCCAGTGAGCCAGGTTCCCAGGTATTTATATTTATTAACACTTTCAAGGTCTTGGCCTCCAACTTCAATGTTCGGATGTAGATTGGGATTATTAGAAATAATCATAAAGGACATGTCCACAAAATGTATGGAGGCTGGTATAATAATAATCAAAACTTCTAACCACAACACTCGTTACATTTCGAGAAAGTTCATATTTTTAGAGTCTATTACAACAGTTAAAAACAAAAAAGAGCCCTCCGATTTTTTTAAAATTAATTTTGAATTTATCAAAAAAAAAAATATATATTTGGTTCAATAGGTAGTTTATCTCTAGCAACCCTCATTAAGTAACTTCCAAATTGTTAAATAAAGTTAAATAAAAGCATTTTTACCAATTAGACACACTTTTAAAGTGTTATTTGTCACATTGTACTAACTAACAGTCACGCTGATAGGTTATAATGATTAATTTTAGCAAATTAAGCGATGGATGTGGAAGAATCAGCTATGAATGCAAGTAAAATAACAATAGAAGCACTTTATCATTGCTAAACTAGATAAAGTAAAAAAAAAGTAATTAGCTATATTGTTATTTTTATACAGTTTATTTATCGCATTTAAAAAAAAGTTGGAGCAGTGAAAAAAACTAAATTAAATATTTTTGAGAAGTCCATGAAACAAGCTTTCAAATGATGTATATACATATCATTTTGGTTCGATTGCTCTCTGAATAATATACCACTTGTGGACGTCACCTTTGGTCTTATTGACATTCATTTTAAGGCCTGCCTTAACACTACACTGGTTAACTCGCTCGACAATCTTCTGTGATTCATTCTGAGTAGATGCTATGAGTGATTTATACTGTTAAAAGAAAACAACAGCGTGAAAAGATATCAAATACCTACCCTTTACAAACTTTACAGGTACTTGCCGCGCCATCGCCGCCATCTTCCGGGGAAGTCCCGCGCTAATACAGCGTGCGTTAGACAAGAACATCCTCGACCGGTTATTCGAAACACTGGATAACCCAAGGCACTAGTAAGGGGCGTTTATAAATTAGGGAGGGTAAATGCACCAGTTGTGGTCTTCTTTGACTGCCTCGGTAGCTCAGTAGTTAGTGACCCGAATTTCAGGGTCAAAGAGGCGTGGGTTCGATCCCCACCCAGGGCAAATATTTATGCGATGAACATAAGTGTTTGCTCTGTATCTGGGCGTTATTTAGTTACTATCTATGTAACTATGTATTTAAAAAAAAGTATAATAATATGTAGTATATCAGTCTCTGGCAGCCATATCATAAGTTTTGCTTAGTTTGGGGTCAGAGGCCGTGTGTAAGATGTCCCCAAATATTTATTATGATTTATTCTTATCTTATTATTTTCTGTCAAAATCAATGCATTTATATAGATACAAATTAACACCATAACAAATGTTTCAATGTATATATTAAAGTCTGAAAATATGTTTTGTAACACTGAAATACGTGTTTTATTGTTAACTAGCTGCCCGTCCCGGCTTTGCCCGGGTATGATTGGCAATACATATACTTAACACGTAATGTAGGTATGCGCCACACTCATGCTAGACATACCGGATGAACCATTATGATGAGTTAAAACCTACCCAAATCGCGAGAGTTTCCGTAGTCTTAAACTGTTCGAAGTTTATGAAAAAGAGATCGTAGGCATTGGCATATCTAAATAAAAGTGAGTTCGTATGTGTCGGGTGGCTGTACATAATATATAGCCCTGATTTCAGAAAATGACAATGATGAGAATGAAAGCGACGTTAAAATATTACAGACCCACAGTCTATACATTCTACCCATGTAAGTTAGTTTCTTGATCTTGTCTTCACTCGAGAACTTTGAAAAACATTGGGCATCAGTTCTACTTCTACGAATTGTGTGCCCTACCTAAGGCCTCTTCAACTTGCTAACCCAAAGAGCTGTGATGGAAGGAATCGAAGCGCTGGCATCCAACGTGTTCCGGACGTCACGACCAGATCTTAGATTCACGTGAAGACCTTCGCTACACTTGCCAATACATTGTCTACATTCGAGAACTTTAAGGTCGACAATTCGTTTCACATACTATGTGTAGGGGCGTAGCTACCGCAGTATTAGCCGTGTCAATAATACGGGGCTCCCGGGCTACAGGGGCCTTAACGTGTGTAAGCAAAACCTAGTAAAATGTTATCCACAATGTAACTTAATCTCGTGCTTCCCGAAAAAAAATCTCTTTTTTTCCCGGGTTCCCGGGTAAGCATTCTTCCAAGTTCCAAAAGTTGTCCTAAGAGGCAGAAATTTTATAACAACTGAAATAGTCTTCAGCTAGACTTACTTAGCTGATATAGGTTATTATATTCTATTCATTATCAATTATCAATTTCCTGAAAAAAAGGCAAGAAAAGTGTATATTGCATTTGAATTGTTTGGCTAGCTCAATTTCTAGAAGGAAGTGACAACTTATAAATAACCGTCTTACCATAAAAGTTTTACGCATGCTTTAGACAATGTTCTACAGTACAAATGGTACGGCTAAACAGTGTTTAAAGCGTGTTTAAATCTTTTGTAGTAAGGCGGTATATATTTATTTCAATTTAATGCAAGTATATTTGTTTCTTTTGTGAGAAATGAGTGATTGGGCTCCCCAACTATGTTTGATTCAGGGCTCCTCCAAGGCACGCTACGCCACTGCATACCTATTTACTACCAATAAAACATAAATCGACATACTAATAGCGGAGATATATAACTTTGGTGGTCTAGTGGTAGTAACGCCTGTCCTACAATCGTGAGGTGGTGGGTTCAAATCCCGATACTGTATCAATGAGTTTCTTTGGAACTTATATGTACGGAATTTCAAATCATTGGCTTTTCGGCGAAGGAAAATATTGTGTGGCAATCTGCAGCAACCCACACTGGGCCCTGGCACTGGTGGTGGATATGGCCCTTCAAGCACCCTTCTCAATTCTCAATGACCCGTTTCCTCGAATCTCGACGTTATGTCATCTAATAAGTGCCTGTAACCGAGCACTCTGGCATCGCGCGGCGTTGTAGTCGGCTTGGAATCGCCTTACGACTAACTAAAAAGCCTGCCCACTACGTAGCTTAGGCAGGATTTTGGCTCGACACTTTTTTTCACGATTGTGACTCTATAGATATTTGCTCAAAGTGAATTTTGTATTATGTACATTGTACAAAGTACATGAATTGCCAAGCGGGGAGAGCGGCGAAACGGAACTTTTATAATACTTACATTTTTGAACTCGTAATATCTTTGTAATAAAATGTCTGAATTAAATAATTTAAAAAGTTGCATAAAGCTATTGAAACAGTCTTGAATATGAAATAATTTATTTTGATAAGGATTAATACCAAGATACAAATTAAGATCCTTTTCGTGCGACGGTATTTCAATTAATTTTTAAGAATAAAAGAACAGTTATTACGGCTTAACTATAATAGTTAGATATATGCTGTCGCGACATTTTTTGTAAATTATGGTGTGTTCTATAAAGTCGTAGTACATTATTTTATTCCATCATCAATAGTTTTCGCAGCGCACGCGATGTAAAGAATATTTTAGGCATTTTTTTACACCTTGGGTAACATTATTATAGTTTTAATAGGGATCCTTATTTTTATCTTGCAATTAAAATAGCCTATGTTACTCAGTGATAATGTAGCTTTCTAATAAAAAAAGAATTATTAAAATCGGTCCAGTACTTTTTGAGTTTATTCATTACATACAAAAATACAAAAATACAAATCTTTCCTCTTTATAATATTATATATATATAGTGTAGATTACAAGGAAGCAATGTATCAACGTTTGCATGCCCATTAGGGTATACCCAAAAATTTGGTTTTGTGGTTTAACGGTATTTTAGGTTATAGACGGCAGAGTAGTGTAGTTAGTCATATAAAGTAGTATTGTATTTTATTGTAGTTAATAAAGGCACTTTTGCTCGTTATAAAAATAAAAAAAAATGTGTCGTGTGTTTTTGTATTGTGATTGCAGTTAAACTAATAAAGAATTATCCATCTAATTTGGTAGCTATAACACTGAATGCGAAGCTTTGGAGGCGATGAATAACCTCTGCTCGAGTGGGTCGGCGGCGCAATGCGGCCATTTTGTGGCTAAAGGCGGCATACGGATCTGGGCTGCCGTGCTTAGGGGAGACCGTGCCGATGAACCAGTGAAAAAAGTGATGGCTGGCATGCAGGCGCTGCTACAGGTTGGTACAGGCCGAATTAAAATTCTTACAAAAAAAGGTGGAAAGTATGGAAATATTTATAGGGAATTTATGGACAATAATTCCACAAATACTTGAAGGCGGTTAAAACATTTTTGGCGAAAAAAAAGTGTAAACGGTTATCCAGATCTGATGTACTGTACTAAGCCAAAAAGAGGTGATTTAGACCATAATTCTGAATAGAGTTTACTATCGGATCAACTCGGATTTTCAGAAAAAAGCTATTATTGTTAGACTATGACTGTTATTAGTTGAAATATCACGCTGATTAATACCATTAAATTTCAGACAATCAAAAAAGATCAAGCCGAAGAGAAAATGGTAGACGAAGACGAGAATAAAAACAAGGACGAGGACAAAGACAGGGACGGAATTGATGACAAAGCAGAGGACGAGAATGAGGTCAAAGCCGAGGATAATGACCAGGACGAAAACAAAGTTGAGGACAAAGATGACGCCGAAGATGAAGAAGAAGACAAAGACGATGATGAAGACGAAGACGAGGATGAAGACGAAAACATGGATGAAGACGAAGACGAGGATGAAGATAAAGACGAAGATGAAGACGAAGACGAAGATGAAGACGAAGATGAAGACGAAGATGAAGACGAAGATAAAGACGAAGATGAATACGAAGATGAAGATGAAGACGAAGATAAAGACGAAGATGAATACGAAGATGAAGACGAAGACGAAGATGAAGCCGAAGATGAAGGCGAAGATGAAGCCGAAGATGAAGAAGAAAATGAAGACGAAGATGAGGATGAAGCCGAAGACGAGGATGAAGGCGAAGACGATGTTGAAAATGAAGATCAAAACGAAGATGAAGACGAAAACCGAGACGAAGAAGACAAAACAGAGGTAGATACAAAATGGTCTTCTATTTGTTATTTATTTTTAATTTTCTTCACTTAATAGTTATAAATTATCATATAATATTATACTTTTTTTGCGCTGAACGCAACACGCTTCCAAGCGGTCTTATTGGAGACTAGTGGCTGAAACGAAGTAAAGAACTGTTAATTTATTTTTTACACCGTATCAATGCTTCGGCAACATTGTAGAAATTTCAATTTTGCCATTTATAAATGACAATTTTTTTACCTGCGTGAATGGGCGCGCGGTGAGTAAATTGCCACTGGGTGACGACTGACCCTAAAAACCTCCTCCTCCAGGGGCTCCCCGTGAACTAGTGGCGTCCAGTCTTTCGGTATGAGTGGCTAACGAAAGTAAAAAGTAAGCTAGGTTAAGCTTAGCGGGTATTTTTTTCGCGAATTATAAACGGCGCGAGGACCCCCGCCCGTGGTCGGGTTTAAAGCAAGTACTGTAGGCCTGATTACTGGAAACTCCGGAGCTCAACCACCCAAAACAGGCACACTCTAGGGTTAAGCAAAACTGCAGAGGCATACATTTTCACCGCGCGGTAGAAATAGAGGGGGATATTACTTCCTCTCTTCTCTATGCCGCGCCGGCGCGCAGTGGTCTACTCTTGCTCCGTCCAACGAATTTTCACTCATAGCTCGCTTCGCTAAAGAAATTTTCACTTAAAAAATGATTTTGTATATACACTTATACAATTATGATCTTTTTATTTATCACAGAAAAGATTCACAAACTCAATTACCTACTAGTTATATAAATGCTATACTTGTAACTGTTACAGACGGCTGGCAAGGGCAGAAGCCGGTTGGAGATTTTACGGTCGGAGCTGAAGGGAATTAGCTTTGGCAAGTCGCTAAAACAAGCACAGAAACGCTTCAACATTCCACTGGTGTGTATAAAAACAATAGGGATACAAAACGCTTGATGAATAAAACCAAAGAATAAGAACTAAAGTAATAGAAACCGTACTAAAATAGTAAGAGATACCTATACATCACTTTGTCCTATTTTAAATATGAAATTTATAAAGTGTTCGAAAAAGATGAACATACACCCAAACTTACGTAATTTCGAAGGGTTTACAAACCAACATTGAGTATTTGAACCTTTTTACTGGAACTAGAGGGTTCAAATTTCCGAAAAAGACAAAAGACTAAGTGGAACCAAATTTTAACTATTTTGACATTCCAACTGGTGATTTTGACGACAGTCATTGCGTTTTTTTTGTTCCACTCTTGCGCGTATGCTGTATAACCAGATATGAATAAGACAGCTCTAACGTAGTTTATTTGAGTAAAATTTTGCAATATTTCCTTTTCTTGTCATTGTTCTGAGATTAAAACAAAATTGTCCTTCAGACAAAATTGTTCTTTCACCTTTCGTAGATAGGCCTACGTCCTGCAATGGACTATTAACAAGGCTGGTACAGTCCCTCAGATAGATTATCAAATATTATACGACGCATATATTTTCGTTTGACGATTAAACAAAAATGTATGAAAATATAGTTCACTAAAGTTCCGCGTGACGTCACTTCTGCGTGAAAAGTCAAGTAATTTTATCAAAGTATTGAACATTGACAAGCACGCCCGTCTACTGTTGGCACTAATTTAAATATAATTAACATTATTGTACCTAGTATTGCAATAAATGATTCTTACTCTTATTCTACTGTGAGCCTCCACTCCCGAAATTTAAGAATATTTGTCATTTATTGTTTGATTAACAAAAGAAAAAAATTGAGTCTAATATTTTTTGATAATCTAACTATAGGTAGGACTATTTATAATGGTGATTTTTTTATTTAGTCATCATGGCTATTGCTTTGATATACAGGGTTATTTCTAATCAATTAGCATCCTCCTAGGGGCTTATTCTGTACATCAAAACTAACAACTTTTGTTCTACGACTTTCGCCATAACTCAAAAATATTTTTTGTTGTTCCATAGAAAAATTTAGTTTACCCGCGACAAAATGTATGGAACAGATGATTTTTTTTGAGTTTTGACAAAAGTTGTAGAACAAAAATTGTTAGTAGTAGTACTAAAGGAACATAAAATATTATATTCTTGTGTGTTTATGTAACGATATTATTTCGCCAATTAGGATCTGACTTTGATTTTTTTTTAGTATATCATACTTCAAAATTCATTCTATATTTAAAGGACATCTAACATTTTGGACCAAAACTCAAAGTAACCGGCCAGCACAGAGCTCGTAAAACCAGAGGGATAATATGATCGATCGAGAAAATCTGAAGGATTCATTGGAAGGCATGAATTCATTAAAACTCGTGTGAGAATTCATTATACTAAAGAAAACACCAGTTTTTACTCACGTATAATATCGCGGCCGGGCCGCTTTTAACCCGACCGGTTTCGGAGTAATTAGTACTCCTTCGTCAGGGCATACGCGCACTTGCGCGAGCGCCAGTCGACGAGATATTATACGTGAGTAAAATCCGGTGTTTTCTTTAGTAATATGGCATGAGTTAGAAAGAGACATGAAAAATACCTCGATTCACTGGCTGTTGCCGTGCTTTTCTCCCGATAGAGTTCAAATTCCAATTCATACTTGACAGGTTTGGGCAAGATTTTCCATACATTTTTGCTGTTGGGAATTACCTCAAGCGACAATAGCACTGTCTCTCTGGTTGTATTAGCTCTGTGCCGGCCAGTAATATTATTCTATGTAACAAAGTGTGTATCATTTAGTTTATAATTTTTTTTTTTCAGACAACATACAACAGCTTGATCACTTCTGCGGCAGAAATAGGGATTGACTTGAAACAATGAAAACAACATTTTGTTATATTTTTTGTATAAAATAAACTCAATCAAAAAACTAATTAGTATTATTTTAAATTAATCGATTGGGTTGAAATGTTCTCGAGTGGAGACCAAATAAGGTACTTAGAATACTAAATGCACCTGTTATGGCCTTCTTAGTGTAATTTTGGCCACTTTTAAGTAGACAATTTAATGTTAAAATAATATTATTGCTATGAAATTTTCAATTTTTGACATGCACAATGCTCATAACCAATATTTATTTATTTATTTATTTATTTGTTTATAGGCGAGCAGTGTATACTGATGTGCCTATATCAAGCAGAATCAAATAAAATTAGTATTTATCTGTTAAAGAATTTTTTTCCTGCTTTATGCAAAGGTCCAGTCTATTCTTAAATGTGTTTATAGTTCTTGCTGAGATTACATTCTCAGGCAACCTATTCCAGTTGTAGACAACTCTATTGCATAGGATGTGGTGTGCAGTGTTGGATTGTGATGGTGTAGGCTGCAAGATAAATTTATGGCGTCTGCTATCCCGCATATTTTCATTCATATTTTTTTTCGCATATGAATAAGTTTGAAACCATTATAAGGTATCGTACATGCCGTGGTGGCGTAGAGGTAGTGACACCCGCCTTGCAATAGCGAGGTCTTGGGTTCGAATCCCGGCCCCGTACCAATGAGTTCTTTGGAATTTATGTACGGAATTTCACACCACTGGCTGTTCGGTGAAGGGAAACATCGTGAGGCAACCTGCATACGTCCGTAGAAGAAATTTGATGGCGTATGTGAATCCAGCAACCCGACTGGGCCAGCGTGGTGGATATGGCCCAATCACCCTTCGTGGGTAGGCCTACGTCCTACAGTGGACTATTAAAAGGCTGATACAGTACAGTACAGTATAAGATATCGACTACTTGGTAGACGCAAGTACCTAAAGATGAAAACCGAATTGGTGTCTACCAAAAATTGTATATATACTAACAATGCTCAATCCTGTTTATGTAATACATCCATGGTGTCTACCAAGCATCAAACATTTTTAGTTGTACAAATGACAGAGCAGTGTTATTATATTGTATAGACATCTAAGGGAAGGCTATCCGCCAAAATACAGGTGTCATACCTATACTCTTTAAAATTTAACTTGATCTCTGTGACATTGACATTGATTGACATTTTTAGAATTGAGATAGTGGTGGAAAAAATCTATTTTCAAACAATGTTGTACTGAAATCGAATGAGTAGTTGAAGGTGAGAAATTGGATTTTATTTACTTACTATTATTTAAGATCAAGTATGTACACATGTAAATAATGTTATGATATTAATTAAATACTGTAACGATAGTATTTATCGACGTTTTTCACTATTATCAATGCTAATGTAACATATAATTGGGTTTAATTTAATTACACATCTGAAAAATGTTATGATATTAAGATGTACAATAAAATTAATAACAAGTTAAGTTTTATTTAAAATATCGTTAGTACCTATAAACTATCGATATTTTAAATAAAATTCTATCTAAGACTCTGTGGTCACGATCATTCGTCGCCCGTCACTAATCGGCATGCCCATAAAGTATGACATTGACAGGTACTGTCTGTATTATTAAGAAATTCAGGGCTTCATAGGCGTGATTTTTCTGACAGCTGTCGCAGAGATCAAGTTAAATTTTATAGAGTAATAGCTTTTACCCGCGGCTTCGCTCGCGATATAATTTAATTTATGTTTATCTTGTCAAAAAAAATATGGTAACTAAAACAGTAAGTGCGCCACAAAATATTAGCCCCAATTCAATGTGAAACGGTACACAAATATTGTAGCAAATAATCATTTCAAACCCCAAAAAACAGCCAATCTCAACGAATTTGTTTCGTCATGGTTATCATCCACAGCTTTCTTTGACCCACTGTTGGGTATAGGCCTCTCTCTTGCAGTGCCATCTGCCTCGGATCTTTGCCGGTCGTGACCAGGCTCGACCGGCGGTATTGATGATATAGTCGAGATAGTCGACCCACCTTGCTGCTGCGCCGCACATAGCTGAGCGCTCTCACATATTCAAGTACCCTAGTTGAGCAGCTTGGTCACCACCGTCTTTCTTGGCCAAGAAGCGCTGGTCGAATTGGTTGCCACGCCATTGTGAACGATGTCATACGCAGGGCTTTTGCGACTGCCAATATCGCAGCCGTACTCGAACCGAATGGGTTTGCGCGTGGTGATGGCAAAAGGCCTGACGGTATGAAGCTGGTCCCATGGAAGTGTAGACGGCCCTTAGTATGGGACGCGGCTTGCGTCGATACTTTGGCGCCGTCAGCGGAGCAGCACAAACGGCGCAAATATGCTAACCTCGGCAGTGGTTACATATTTGAGCCGTTTGAAATTGAGACATTGTGCGCGCGTTGGCCGGGAGCTCATCTTGTTTTCAAAAGTCTTTCTGACCATCTGGTGTACCCGCCGCGCGACCAAAATGCTGGTGTTTATTTGGCTCAACGTATAAGCAGCATTGCCAAGCTGATTCGCAATGCTGCCAGCATGTTGGGCACGCTGCTAATTGGCAATGGGCTTGAGCATTTAAAATATCTTTAGACCTTCAAGGGTCTGTGGATGATCCAATTGCTTGTTATGTAGTAGACATTATAAGTCTGTATTTAGTGGTAGTTAATAAAGGCACTTGCTCTATAAAAAAATCAAGTACCTTGCACCTTGTTGTCACTGTTCAAACCTAACCCGATTTCAAAATACCTTATACTTAGAAATGCTTCTGTTGATTAAGATAAGGTTAGAGTGTACCCACCCATATGTTCCCGCCTTGTCGTGGCAGGAGAACTTAGTAGCCGAGGCTTATGGGCGGCGCGGGAATCCCAGGTAGAGCCGCTTCTCTGGGTTTTTTCTGAGACAGCTGAGAAGGCGGCGCTCGAGGTCTCCCGATTCTTTTTGGTCTTTTCCCCCTAGGCAGTTTAGAAGCTTGTACTCGAGGTTGGGCCGCTTTTCTGGGGTTTTTAAATATAGCAGCTGAGAGGCTGGCCGGCTAGTTGCGTGCCTCATGAGGAGTGCCGCAACTGAGCCGGGCTGCACTTTTATCACTGTTCAATCCTAACCAAACCAACAAAAATTTATGTTCGTGTCAAGGTCACAACTCAGAATCAAGGTTAATAACCTTAGGGTCAAGATATTCATACTCATGCCATACTACTTTTAAAAACCAAGTCGATCCGTTTCTTTGTATATTTGCATGGATTCTGTACCATAAAGGTAGAATAAAGAAATATGTTTAACCTCTAATGGTGGTATATTTAAAAATATTTTTAATGTCAGACGAAATGACGGTCCAGTATTAAACGTCATTGTAATATGTATAGCATGGCAAAGGGAAAACTATTTTGTCCAATTTTAATGTCAGTTGTCATTGTCAATTCATAATTTATTTCCTCTTCGAGGAGCTATAATGGTGAAAAGACAATTTGTCCCTTTGCTATGCTAAGCGAGACATTTATAAAAGTCTGCAGTCAATGTATGTCACCTGTCATCTAATTACGCTTTGTGAATCCATGTTAGGCCCAATCAACCCAATTATGAACACGCCATCGTAAATTTAATAGCAACGTAAAAAGTGTTCTCTCTATCGAATGCCGAAAGTGAAAAAGAAACAAAAATAGTCTGATTAACTGTTATAATTACGATGGTGTCTTCAAAATTGGGCCTTTTAGCGTCGTTGTGATAGGTGACAGTTTCGCTAACGCAAGATTTTGTCCTATCCTACGGGAATTATGCAATTTTCGGGATAAAATGTAGCCTATGTCTTTTCTCAGGCTCTAGAATATCTGTGTACCAAATTTCATTGAGATCAGTTCATTAGTTTTGGCGTGAAAGCTCGACAGACAGACAGACAGAGTTACTTTCGCATTTATAATATTAAGTAAGGATAATATATTATCAGTATGATGATATCCAAGGACTGCTTATCGATTGATTTGACAGATATTCGATCGACAGTTGTTTATTTTGACATTCTTGCAGCGCACGCTAGAGTAGCTCGCAGATGGCAGAATTTTCCTACTTACTCAACATTTATCGTTATATTTTGGACAATTCACAAAATATCTTTATAAATTGTAGCCTATGTGTTATTCTGATGTATAAGCTATATTATTGCAAAGTTTCATCTCAATCCGTTCAGTAGTTTTTGCGTGAAAGAGTAACAAACATCCATCCATACATCCATCCATCCATCCATCCATCCATCCATCCTCACAAACTTTCGCGTTTATAATATTAGTAGGATAGTTTGGTGGCCATAGCTGAATCTTTATACGATTGTACCTAACAAGCAATAAAATGATTTTTATTTTATTTATTTTACCGAAACAAAATTTGTACTTAGGTAAAATGGCAAACGGGCGACCTTAACTAAGACGCTTTTCTTTTAGCACAAACTCTATAATAGAACATATTTGTATCAAGTTTCGTCTTTGTTGAAAAATGCGTCGTGTAGACGAGAATCAACATCCGGATAGATGAAAGCAAAATCGTCATATCAAAACAAAGACTCTCTCACGTTTGATTGGCCTATAATAGGTTACAAACCTATTGTCTTTTGACATTCTTTCTTTTAAGAAATTCCAATTTTCCCATTTTTACGAAGCTTCGTAAAAAAAACACACAAAAAAAGTCACATAATCTATGAACCTTAAAAATATTATACCTACCTAGTTAGTCCTTATTTTATGGGTAGAGTGTCTATCTGGCAATTCAGTTGATACTCGTAACAGTGCTATGCCCTTTGCTATTAATAGTTAGGGAGTACCACAGATATCGTGAGATGAGACATGTACTTAATTTGATTGTTGTCTAAGTTAATACATTTCATGTAGGTAAGCTTGTGTAATAGGTAGCCAAGTTACATCTTTTTAATATTGCACGTCCGTAATGGATCCACTATTGGAACTAATATTTATTATTAACATCTTTGTACAAAGTGTTGCAATAAACGATTTCTAATTCTGATTCAAACCCCGATCCCGTACCAATGAGTTTCTTTGGAACTTATGTACGGAATTTCACATCATTGACTTTTCGGTGAAGGAAAACATCGTGAGGCAACCTGCATACGTCCGTAGAAGAAATTCGATGGCGTCTGTGAATCCACCAACCCGCATTAGGCCAGCGTGGTGGATATGGCCCAACTACCCTTCGTGGGTAGGCCTACGTCCTGCAGTGGACTATTAAACAGGCTGGTACAGTACAGTACAGTACACATTCTGATTCTGATGTCTTCATCAAGCAGAGACCAAATTGAATGCTCAAAATTACAATTAGGTAGATATACTTATACGTTTTGCTCTGATGTTGGGGCACTAGAATACGGCATCGGTATCCCTTGCCGGTAGTAAGAGCCTACTAAAAGAGGACTTCTGAGCTAGTGGGTTGTCAGAGATGGGGCTCTGGCCATCTAATCAAACGGCCCGCGGAGGACGGCAGCGTGTGTGGCAACGTTGTTGGTAGAGGATCGCACAAGCCTGGTTCTAGCACCAGGCGTGTACAAGCTTCGTTTTTTGGAGCAGAAATGTCTCCATTCGTCTCACCTTAGTGTGGTAGATAAGTAAGTAATTTCTATTGTATTTCAGAGGTGAAAAGTATAAAATATAAAAAAAAACACAGTCATAGCGCAGTACAAATAAATTATTTATTTAAACTATTATCACCCGTAGATTACAATTTAAACAATAATAATTACGAGTATACCTCAATAACCCTAAAAATCTAACGAACGTTTCCACTCGATATTGTAAAGTGAACACCGTACAATTAACTACTTAGACCCGGGCACACCAACGCTTGTTGAAGTTAAACGTGGGATTACTGTATTTAAATAACGGTTTTTACTTGGTGAGCAGCAAAATTTAATCAGCAATCCGTTTATGATTTAACCAATCTATAGCAATATCATAAAGAGGAAAGATTTGATTTTTTTGTCCGTTTGAATTAAATAGGCTCCAAAACTACTAAACCGAATTTAAGAAAACACTGTTGAAAAGCTACGCTACCTTCGTTGAACGCTATATTAAATTTTACAAAAAAAAATAAGGATTCTTACTAAAACTTTAATAAATAATGTAACCCAAAGTGTAAAATTAATATTCTTTGTATCGCGTGAGCTACAAGAAACTATTGATGATGGTAAATTAATATAGGTACTACAACTTTGTAGAGAACATTGTTATTTACAAAAAGTGTCGCAACAGCATAATATAGATTCTAACTACATAATTAGGTATGCTACTGTAATATATGAACGCTAAAATAATTGTGTTCGCGTGTATGATAGGTATATGATAGATATCGACGGTTGAAAGGCAATAATTACCAAGCGACATATTGGCAACTTTACACCAGAGCATTTTAAAGTTTTATTTTTGGGAAAAAAAATCATATAAAATTTTCTATTACTCATTTCTACTCGGTTCTAATAGATTATAAATGAAATTTAAAAGCTTTGTGAACTGCCATTTAAAAAATATGATTTTTCTCAATAATTTAAGAGATAGTGTCGGTTAGTAAAATTTTTATCAAAATCACAAACAGGTAAAAATTACTAACCAAAAACAAAATTTTATCATAAAACATGTAAAATTAACTAAGTTCCAATATTTTATGATTATATTTGAAGCAAAATGATGCATCCAGAATAAACAGATGTTTAACACATAGGTAAAATGATCGATATAAAAAGATAAACCACTTTACTGCCAGGCAATTTCAACCATAGTCCTATTTAAATAAGGTAAGTGTAGGACAAAAAGTCCTACACTTACCTTCCAAAAAAGAACAACCTAACAAAATTTCAGGTTTGTACACTACATTAGCACAACTTTTGCAAAAGTTTTCAACGGATATCGGCGATGTCTAGAGACACGCCACCAACACTTGACCATGAGCCACCGCCTCGTCCGAGAGGGCTTTGACGCGTTTAACAGCGTCGATTGTAGACCGGCCCGCCCGGAAACCAAATTGCTCGTCGGACAAGTGTGGGCCAATCCTATCAAGATACTGGATGAGGCAATCAGCTATCACGCATTCGAACAGCTTGTCCACCTCATCCAGCAGTACTATAGGGCGGTACGCGGAGGAAGAGTCCGCAGGGCGCCCATCTTTCCTCAGAAGGACTAACCTATCCGTCTTCCGTAAATTTAGGAACTGACCTGTCTCCAGACAGGCTGGACTACTTGCGGCATCGCTGGATAGACTCAAGCACAGCCCATGTCTTGACCGAATCAATGGCTATCTCAAAGTCCACATATGCTAAACACACTGAAACACACCAAATTACCAAGCTTCTATCTCGCTTTAATCTACTCGCTTTTTTCGATTTTTATGTACTTTTAACAATAGATTTAAATCAATGTAAAATATAAATTTAATAATCTAATATAAAGTCATATCTGAAAATCTATAAATATAAAGTCATAAAATCTTAATAATGCACTTACCGAGTACACAAACAAGCTACGAGATTAAGCACTTTGCACCATGCGCGCACGCATGCGTGTTGTCTAAGCGACAGTTCGGTGAAGACGTAATCGTTATTTTGTTACCAACAGCCACTTAGACTCTGTTTTACAGTGCGGATAAGTGACAAAACAAAAAAGGTGCTGCATGGATAAGGTCACTTTTAGAGAAATCTCATATCAGAAATAGTTATCTAAGTAACATAAACTTTAAAAAATCGGCGGGTAGAAAATTACTTAACGACAAAATATATCCTGTTTTAGGCAGGTAGATATTCACTACTTCACATTTTTGAATAAATTATATTTAGGTAAAAAGTACTAAATGACAAAGAATGTTTATTGAAGGTGTGTTAAAAAGTCTTAAATTACGAGAGAGAAAAACAACAATCAGGTAAAAATTCTTAAGTAATGCTAATTCCTGGGTACTCGCAAGGCAGAAAATACTTTATGTTTAGATGCATTATTTAGAGTCGAGGCAAAAATTACTTAGTGTAAATTATAAAAATCTAATCCTTACTATGTGAAAAATATTCATAAATCATTAAAATTTTAGTCGCTTGGACGCCGAAAACTGTGAAAATGTGTCTTTTTTTAAGTTACCAAACGACAACAAACTTCGTCCTAGCGCCGTGAGAGTAAGACTAATCGACGCAGTTTTTTTTTCTGATTTCAGTGATATATATAACTCAATATCGCCCAAACTGTCGCTTGGTAATTTTTGCCTTTCAAGCGTCGATATATAAGCCGTGGTGGTCAAGAGGTAGTGAAACCCGCCTTACAATCGTGAGGTCGTGGGTTCGATTCCCCGGTCCCGTACCAATGAGTTCTTTGGAATTTATGTACGGAATTTCACACCACTGGCTTTTCGGTGAAGGGAAACATCGTGAGGCAACCTGCGTACGTCCGTAGAAGAAATTCGATGGCGTATGTGAATCCACCAACCCGCACTGGGCCAGCGTGGTGGATATGCCCAATCACCCTTCGTGGGTAGGCCTACGTCCTGCAGTGGACTATTAAAAAAGACTGGTACAGTACAGTACAGTATGATATATAATAATACTAAGCGATCCACCCCGGCTTCGCACAAGTGTATTATACACATATAAACCTTTATCTTGTTTCACTCTATCTATTATATTCGACTGCCTCGGTGGCTCAGTGGTTAGTGACCCTAACTTCTGGATCACAGAAGCGTGGGTTCAATCCCCACCCAGGGCAAATATTTATGTGATGAACATAAGTGTTTACTCTGTGTCTGGGTGTTATTTAGTTACTAGATATCAATATAAGTATGTAATATAAAAAAATAAGTATATGTAGTATATCAGTCTCTGGCAGCCATGTCACAAGCTTTGCTTAGTTTGGGGCCGTGTGTTAGAAATCCCAAAATATTTATTTATATTAAAAAAACGCATCAAAATCCGTTGCATAGTTTTAAAGATATACGCATACATAGGGACAGACATAAAGGACTTTGTTTTATACGTATTTAGTGATGTACTTATTTTACGTGGTTATAAAATCAGTCTTCTTTAACCAATCGTACCCAATGGTATGTTCGTTCCATTGTGTTGACGAACTTAAGGGGTATAAGACCTGAGTTTAACCGTTGATTAAATATAGTAATCACACTTTTATCTTAAACGAGCGTTGGTGAACTCGGGTCTAATTATTTAAAAATAACTAGGTTAATGTCCCGCCGTATTAGGTCACCTTTAAATTGAGACTATAACATGTCCCATCGCTCTATATCTATGTAGTTCTGCTAGTACTACCATGACCTTGCTATACATGTGTAGTCTTACATTTGGTAGATTCCCTTCGGGGGCCGGGTGACTCCGACAACGCGACGCCTATCTAAATACTTCGACGTATATCAAAATATTTCGCGTCAGTCCTTCATCACTTAGTAACATGTTTCGTTTTAATTGAACCGCGTGGATGTGAATTGTGAATTTTTATTATAAAGTCTGTTGAAAGACAGTTAATTGATTTTGTATAATAACGTGGGCATTACGTGTTATTTTTGTTCTTAAATTCCTGCGTTTGTTTTTGTTTTGATGCGTCTAGCCTAGTTACAACATAGGTAGGTACTTATCTTTTTTATATTGCTCGACTCTTACACAATTGGAACTGACATATTTATACGTATACCGAGGTAGTGTTGCTATAGACTATAGACGATTTCTGATTTAAGAAATTTGCGTGAAAATTGTTTTCTAAAAATACTATAACTACCAATAATCTAAAATTTTTGAAGTCAGATAATTATGCTTTTAGTTAACAATCTTCTTAATATTTTGGATTCAATGTTGTCACGTATCTGTTCTTTTGGTGGGGTGTTATGGTGGATTAAATTTTCGTCGAATTTTGCACTTCATGGCACTAATGATTTAATTTAAAATCATGCGACACACCAAGTGGGGCAGATTCCACTGGTCTAAAAAGTGAGTGGAATCTGCCAAGATGGGATGAGTGGGGCAGATTAATAAATAAATAAATAAACAAACAAACAAATAAATAAATACATTTTGACGTTATTCTGTGTGTTCATTGGCGTCTCGTTTATCAGGCGAAAATAAACATGTCTCAATATATATATAAAAGGCTTCGAATAACGGCTCAAGGACATAATAGACGAGTTTTACCTACCAATAAAACTCATACTATGTTCGAAGTCTTATTCAAAGCCTTACAGCAAGTTTTGCCTGGTGTTCATTAATTTCAAAGGCTATTGAGACTTCAATGACGAGAGCTATTAGCTGCCTGGGGAACTTGGCGGCCCGGGTTGCCATTTTAGCTCAACAAATGGAACTACAACCGCAAATACGGCCGGAAACGAAAGATGCATTCTCAATATAAACATTTAAAAGGCTTCGAATAAGGCTTCGTACATATTATGAGTTTTATTAGTAGGTAAAAGTCGTCTATTTTAATAGATGAATTTTTAAGAAAAATAAAGTTTTAATATTAATTTAATACTTTGTTAGATATAATGTGCTCTTTTACCTACCACTTAAATAATCTTGTCTAAGCACCTCCATGTGTACAACGACATATATCTATTTTTTCTAGCGTGCGACTTACAATATACCATGGATGTAGTACCTAAACAGGATTGAGTAGGTGCTACATCCATGCCATTTATGGGTTGCCTGGAAGAGATCGCTTCCAGCTATAAGGCCGCCTTGAGCTACACTTATAAGTTTTCGTGTATTATTGTTGTCCTATATTTTACTGTGTACAATAAAGTGTTTTCTATTATATTCTATTTACAACTTGGTAGAACTTTTTATCTGATTTGGCGTCGCATGATTTATACATTTGCCATTGGCAAGCATGTAACTTCACAAGTAAAAAGTATTATGAAATATGAAAAGCGCGATTCAGACTTGCTTACCGAGTTGCCGAATGTTGCTTTACTTTGGTGGTCGCTAAGAAACACTTAGTAAAATTAATCTAATTGTCAATTATTCTAATTATTCCAGGTGTCCAACAAAACTAGAAAACATCCTCGCAATGGCAGTTCTAACCGTAAGATAATGTTTAACTACCTATGTTTTGAAAAATTTTACAGCTGTGGCTTGGCCAATATTTGTTTGTGTTCTGGCAGGCTCAGGTTCTAACGCAACAAGCGGTGCTGCTGGCCCGCGGCGGCCCAGAGGCGGAGAGTGCAGCTCGGCTCCTCTTGCGCGCTTCACTGTGCGGGAGCGAGGCACGCGCCGCCGCGCTACACTCCGGCGTGCTGTCGGCCATCCTACCGTACTTACGTTCCAGTACGCCCTCAGACGTGCTCGTGTTATTGATCCAAACTTATAGCAATTTCTGCCGGTAAGATAAGATATTTATTTTGTTATCATATAATCTTACTTACATCTGACTTCTTTACTGATATTATCCAGGCACCACGGATATTTGAAAAGGTTATATGGGAACTGAAAGTGGTTCAGATCGGTATTGTTAACAACTTTGACTTTTCAGTTGAATTGGAGTTCGAAAAAAACTTAGCTGCCCTATACAAAACACGCAACTCGAAATAACGAAATGTGTAAAATTATGACTATAATGGCCCCATGAAGTTGTTCACATATTAATGTTTTTTTTCGGCTTAGTTTTCCTTTTATCAATAACCTATGGGAGGTACAATACCTAGAGCAAGTAAAAAAGCTTTGAGAACAAATGTTTCTAATTTATTAATTTCATTAATTTATTCATTGAAAGATATGAAAATGTAAATTGTTAAAGTAAATTGTGTTTCAAAAAAAAGTTAGCTGCCCTATACAAAACACGCAACTCGAAATAACGAAATGTGTAAAATTATGACTATAATGGCCCCATGAAGTTGTTCACATATTAATGTTTTTTTTTTCGGCTTAGTTTTCCTTTTATCGATAACCTATTGGAAGTACAATACCTAGAGCAAGTAAAAAAGCTTTGAGAACAAATGTTTCTAATTTATTAATTTCATTAATTTATTCATTGAAAGATATGATAATATAAATTGTTAAAGCCATGGTGAGTCCGAGCTGCCGGTGGAGCTGGAGCTGGTGGAACCAGCTCTGCCTTTCATCAAGGACTTGTTGGACTGTGAAGATCAACATGTACTGGGTAAAAACGCAACGTTATCATAGAAGAAATAATTGACAGAGTGAACGAAGTGAGAGAGTTCTACGTTTTAACGATTTTTGGTCGCATTTTTCAACTAATCTCGACGAAACTTATAACGCTTTAAAGGCCATTTTAATAGTCCACTGCAGCACGTAAGCCAACCCACGTCATATCCAACACGCTGGCCCAGTGCGGGTTGGTGTATTCACATACGCCATCGAATTTCTTATACGGACGTATGCAGGTTGCTTTACGGATGATTTCCTTCACCGAACAGCCAGTGATGTGAAATTACGTACATAAATTCTAAAGAATTCGTTAGTACGGGACAAGTATTTGAACCCACGACCTAACGAACGTAAGATGGGTATCTGTACTACTAGACCATCACGGCATGTATATGCATTTTTGATGGGGGAGAGAGAGTACTGTTTGGATAACTACTTGTATGTACCTAACCAGTGTTACTTAAGTAAATTTTTAAATGTTCAAAGGGCAACGTTTAAAATTAATAAAGTGTACATAGCTGATCATAAGTACCGCATGTAAATATTACATTTCATTTTACAATAAAAAAATATTGAGTATTGCAACATTGCAGAGGCCGCTTGCGCGGCTTTTACAAATATTACACACGGAGGAGGCGAGCGCGCGCGCGCGGTTCGTGAGGTGGACGGGCTCACCGCGCGGTTGGAAACACTGCTCGCGCACCCAGCACCCTCTGTCAAGCTCGCGGCACTGATGGCATTAGGGAACATACTGGCTGCCGGAAATACTCAGGTATACAATACAACACCATCCCTCAGCCACAGGACGTTCACTGATACACATAGACCTCTTCTATGGATCTCTAATAAGACCGATAGAAAGCAGCTTGCATCCATCGCGATCTTGAGGTCCAATTGAGATCATCCGTCCATTTTTCTCTTTATTTTATTCTTTATTTATTCATCAAAAGTTATAATAAGTTTTAATTTAAACATGTACAAAAAACGATTTGGTTTGTCTTGTACACCGATTCACACTTATAGCTAATTATTACTAGCGGCTAACTACAATAAATATCTACCTACTCAAGTCACCGAGTCAGAGAATAACAATCTATATACCTACGAGTACTTTTATAAACTAATTTGGCGGCTCGGTAACAGCTTGGCGCGTAAATTATGCAAACACTTTACATATTTATTCGTCTACAATGCAGTATAGTATCGTAAAGTAAATAATTTTAGGACGTGAAGATCTGATAAAATGTTGTTTTTATACACAAATATAACATTCTTACACGGTTTTAGGTTTATGAAAAATTACATATTAACATAGAAACAATTATAAACTTATTTAATAAGCAAACTTAGGAGGTAAAACCTACATAAACAATAGTACTAATACCATTTTATTGACTACATCAAGTTTTTCGGCCTATGAGGCTAACTTATGTATACCTTCTTCATTATTATTATAACTACAGGCTTTTTGTTCTCGCTTTTACGTACTAATACCTTGCCGTTCTGGAACCAGATGAACTTGTACGTCGGAGCTAGTTTTTGTTTTGATTCCCACAATATTCACTTATTGGTTTTAGTTAAAGCTCGGCGAACTATCACCTTAAACTTGGCTCCAGTCTTAGAAGGTTTGTTAGTTACATTCACCAATAGGACTGTCGTCTTCCTAGCTGCACGTACCCAAAGGTCAAACATCGTGTGAGTGGAAGTCTTATGCTACCTTGCCAAGTGGGCTCCACTCAAGATCAGATAAAATACAGCGCAACACAAAATAATGCGCGCGGCGCAGGGACGGTACATTGCGCACCCAGCGCCCTCTGTCAAGCTGGCGGCACTTCTGGCACTGGGGAACATACTGCCTGCTGGAAATGCTCAGGTATAATTAAAAGCCAAAAACACTGGCGTGAAGAAGCGTGTTTGGCATTTTTTTATAGGATCCATTTTGGCGAGTTTGCACTCGAACTCCACGACCTGATTCTTTCTTTTCCTTTTTCACAAAAATACAAGTTGGAATTCGCTTCACTGCCATCCACATATGGTCAACATACCACCTTCTCGTTCTAAACGATTTGCTTCTTCCTTCATAATGCGAATCGCAAGGGATTAGAATGCCCTGCCTCCATCATTGTTTCCTGACAATTACAATCTGGATATATCTTTTAGGCAAGAATGAATAGGTATCTTCTAGGTCTACAGCGTCCATCTACTGCTACGACTTCGCTTTCTTTCAGGTAAATTGGTGGCCAAATGTAGCCCTATAATGCATAAAAACAATCAGTACAATAAAAGAGTACTTTGACCACATACCTATATCCTGAACGGCGCCTACAAGTCTCGGAAACTATAAGATAGATATTAGTTCGACAAGTTTCCATAGATTATGACATTGATTAACTAGCAATGGCATATATTTTTCAGACGGAAAACTGCCTTGGTACTACACTCTCAGCCATCCTGAAGGACGGGCCGCCCTCACTCGCAACTGGTGCAGCGCGCGCTGCTGGCATCATGTTTGCCGATCCTGCCTCTATTCAGCCTGCACTGGATGCTGGCGTGCTACCTCTACTCTGTGACTTGCTACAACATGACGACTCTACGTAAGTAATGATTAAAATTAGATGTAGTTTGTATAGGCCAGATAGCCTTGATGTTAGAGTTTGAGTTTTGAAGACATCTGACATAGCTTAGCTATTAAAAGAGTAAATTTATTCAGAATTTACGTGTTTTTTGAGCCACGGCATCGCTCAATTTTAAATGCCACCCGCAATCATCCAAACAAATACCGTTTGTGGCGAATATTTAACTTTAACGGTGATTTCTAAGAAACAATGAGTGAAACTAAGAACTCTGAGTATTGAGATGATTTGAAGAAATAAAACATACTGCTTTTAAGCGAGAAAAGAATAACAATTTTATTTCAACCTTATCACTGATCTTATAACGTTTTCATCTAACAGGTGTCGCGACGAAGCAGCTCGGGCGCTGGCTAATTTGTGCTACTTTGGATCGATCGAGCAACGTGATCTATTCGCGAACTCGGACGTACTGAATCCATACTACGATGCACTTGAGGCTGCAGCCAGCGCGCCACTGACGCTCCAGCTTCTGGCCGGACTCAACGCGCTGTTGCGAGTGGGTATACCTAAGTCTAATTAAACGTCTATGAACATTATAAATCGCAACAAAATTAGATCGCAATGCGTGAAACGAAAGTCTAACTTCGGTAACTAGTTTAAGCCCATATTTTACGGCTATAAAGATATTCAATAAGCTGCTAAATTACCTCAAAATATCTAAAAAGAAAACTCTTTCAACAACTAAAAATTATTCCGTTATCCAAATGCTATTAGCACTCATTATTAACGATAACTTAGAAAATATAATAATATACCGTTCTCATACAAACAATAAATTTGCCATACCCTTATAGGGTGTAGATTTTACAACTTCACAAAACATGTATAGTTATACCGATTTCTGGAAAAATCGACGACTTATTTAAAGATCGAAAGATATCTTAATGCCTGAAAACAAAGCTTTACAACCAATATATCCTGTTCACAATAACTTACGGTACTGAAATCTGGATGTTAATCAAAAAAGCTGTACATAGAATCGCACAAAGGGCAATGGAGCGAGCCATGTTAGAAAGACCGAGTTCGTAATACACTAATCGGATGATGGACGAACGTCACATATATTGGAAACCGTATTACAAGACTCAAGTAGCACTGGGCAGGACATGTGGCTAGGCGTGGTAACGTCAGGTGGAGTAGATTTCTGACTAAGTGGCTCCAAATAGCAAATAAGCGTCCTATAGTGAGCCCGATGGATCGACTTCATCAGACCCATTCATTGCAGGTCGTGCGTGGATGAGATTGGCCCAAGATATTGAACAATGGCTCATGAAAAAGGAGGCCATCATCAGCCTGTATCAACTCACTGCTAGGTATAGACCTAGCAGTGAGTTGATACAGGCTGATGATGACGATGATGATACAAAACATATTACTTAAGAACCGCATGTAAATGTTGCCATAAATAATTGAGCATTGAGTATTGAAAAGACTCCTGTCGCAAAGTCTCTGGCTAGATCGGGAACCAGAAGCTTCATAATTATATCTACTTTATTATCAGTGTTCTTAATTCATTGTTGGTATCATTGAACTATTACGTCAATAATTTTTTTTATTAATTTATTCGTAACTGACCTCAGGCTGCGGAGAAAGACGATACTACCGTGAGTCGCCTAGACAAGGGCAAAGAGAAAAATCTGGTCAGAATGCTCTTTGAATTGGGCGTAAAAGACTTGGCTAAACAATTGCTGAAACACGTTGACAAGGTATGGCTTTCTATTTTACATACATAATTATACGAGTACATTACATAAGTCAAATTAATCACATTCTTAAGTCTTATTGGAATTAGCGTAATTTCCAGAATATTATCTGGAAAAGACAGCAGACAGGACTTTTAGAGACTTTTTAAAAAAAAAATAATTTCAGTTTATTTCAATAACAAAGTGATCACAGCCAATAATTTCAGACATCTCACAAACGATGTTTAATTATGCGTGTTTGAGCAAACTTCTTAGATTTTTGCAACAAAACGTTTCATCAAATCATTCAACGTTGAGGAGAGTATGACTGTTGCAGGATGTGCAGAGCCAAGCCCTGCAGCTGCAAACAGCCGTCACCTTCTATACGCGAGCCAAGGACGTCATTTATGAAGGAGGGATGGTGTTCACTATAACAGGCATTGCCAAAGGTAGGTTTGGCACTAAAATAAATGAACTACATTAGAAGTGACACAAAATAAACAAGTTGTTATGCAGAATTACAGAAAGATGGCGTGATGACGCATAAAAACTGCTTTGTGATCTTGATACAAATGACACTTGTATTACTGATCAAATGTCAAATTGAGTCGCAGAAATATGGCGGACAAACTTCAAAAGCACCCAAGACGGAGCCATTATATTTTGCACCTTTTTAGGGTTTCGTACCCAAAGGGTAAAAACGGGACCCTATTACTAAGACTGCGATGTCCTTCTGTCTGTCTTTCACCAGGCTGTATCTCACGAACCGTGATAGCTAGACAGTCGAAATTTTCACAAAGGTGTATTTTTGCCGCTATAACAACAAATGCAAAAAAATATTTAAGGTGGGCTTCCATACAACAAAAGTAATTTTCAGGAGTTTTTGCTCGCTATTAATAACGGCAAGATGATTGGGGCTAAGAAGGCTCCAACGGAACCCTTCGTGCGATAGTCCCAATCGCACTTGGTCGATTTTTTAAAAGTTTACACCTGTTATGAGACGGCATTATTTGTAACAAGTGGACTAGGCCACTTTTTAGGGTTCCATACTCAAAGGGTAAAAACGGAACCTTATTACTAAGACAATCTTATGAAAACCATAATAGAAGGAAAGAAAAGGAAAGAGAGGAAAGGGAAGACCACGGAGGGCATTTGTAGGTCAAATTAAGGAGAAGGTAGATGTCATGTTGTACAGCGAGGTGAATTAGATGAAGTCGTTATGTTAGTTTTTTACTGCAAGTTCTTTTATAATTCAAAGAGTTATCTCTGTGATAAGCATTTCAAAGATCTGAAGCGAACGCAGGATTTGAACCTGCCCCTTCGGATCACTAGCCTGACGCTCTAACCAACTAAACCACCCCGCCTCCCACGCAAGCTTCCAATCTTTGAAGTGCTTATATTACACCAACTTATAGCGTTGCGTATCACAAAGATAACTCTTTGAGATAAAATCTAGTGTGGAAAGCACTCAAAATAAAATCATAACAACGTTTCTTGTATTGTATTTGTTATTGGAGGAGTTGATTGTATTGGAGTAATATTATTTAATTATTTATTTTTGAAGTGAAAACTGAAATAAAAGTTCTGTGAATATTTCAAGCATCTGCCTGTCACCGTTATCAATATCGAGCGAAAAAACGGTTAATAATTCAGGTTTCTTGTAAGGGAGGAGCCTCCTTAATTTTTTTTTTATTTGTTGTTATAGCGGCAATAGAAATACGTCATCTGTCAAAATTTCAACGTTCTAGCTATCACGATTCATTAGATACAGCCTGGCGACAGACAGACAGACGGACAGACGGACGGCGGAGTCTTAGTAATAGGGGTCCCGTTTTAACCCATTGGGCACGGAACCCTAAAAAATGCTTAATTTGTCCCCAGGGCTTCAATCGCTGGAGCTAACTGTTCGGACATCCGCCGCGCGCGCAGCTAGGCGAATGGTGTTCCGCGCTTTTGTGGACCAATCACGCGGCAGAAGAATGACTTACAAGAGAGTCGACCGATCTGGAGAAGTTATGATACAATTTCTGGACAAAGGAATCATCGAGCGCCTTATAGTGGTCCTAGATTCCAACGACTGGTAAACACACAAAGCGTAATAAAATTATAAGCGTTATTAACAAATAAAAATAAAAACAGTTCGTATAGGTGGCTAGCCCTGGTGTCAGGGTCACCTGAACATGGCTTAACGGTTTAAACAACTGAAATCTACAATTTAACGTGTCGTCCGAGCCACTGCAGCGCTAAGTTCTAAATGCTACTCGCGGTCACCCATTCAAACACCGAAAACGTTGCTTAACTTCGATGTCCGCTAACGAACACCCAGTCAAACTAAGCTATGAGTAGAAACATTAAAAAAATCTGTCAAGTTAACGTCAAATGAAATATGACTCAGTAATACCCTACACTGTTGTTTTTCCTTCGACAAGTAAGAAGCGATTTAACTCGACGTTTTTGATCTAAACGGCCAGGGAATAGAGCAGACTGCTGGTTTTTATTTCCCGAGAGATATAATATGATTCTTTTCAAACTCAGTGTGAATAGGTCTGTGCAGCAGTTGCGCAGTTTTGAGCACAGATTTACATGAAAATTTGTAGCATTTTCCCGTATGCTTCCATCCATCCATCCATCAGCCAAAGGACGTCCACTGCTGGACATAGGCCTCCCCTATGGAACTCCAATAAGGCCGGTTCGAAGCAGCTTGCATCCAGCGCAATCCTGCGGTCTTAATGAGGTCATCCGTCCACTTTGTCAGGTGGACGTCCTACGCTGCGCTTGCCGGTACGTGGTCTCCACTCGAGAACTTTTCGACTCCACCGGTCATCAGTCCTCCGCGCTATGTGCCCTGCCCATTCCCAATTCAACTTGCTAATCCGTTGGGCTATGTCGGTAACTTTGGTTCTTCTACGGATCTCCTCATTCCTGATTCGATCCCGCAGAGAGACTCCGAGCATAGCCCTCTCCAAAGCTCGTTGGTCTACTTGGAGCTTACTAATAAGGCTCATAGTGAGAGACCACGTTTCTGTGCCATACGTTATCACTGGCAACACACACTGGTCGAAAATTTTCGACTTGAGACACTGAGGTATATGTCAGTTTCCGTATGCTTAAAAATGCTCAATTTGCACATTCCACCGATTTGTTTATGGTTTACAGTCGCGAGGTCTACTTTTAGGAGAACTAATAGCTTTATCTAGTCATCATGTTTACTGAAAACCTCTCCCTTTTTTGAAGTCTCAAAAAGTTTTTAACTGTTGCAGCCCCGAGCTTCAGCGCGAAGCGGCTGACGCGCTCTCCACGTACTATAATTTAAATATTACGGAGAACTGTCACCATGAAAAGGTAAGTTTGAATTGCATTTTGTTGGCGGAAGCGATTCGTATGCGATGTTCATTTTTGTACCTATAAAGGTCGCATTTTTCAATGAATATCGACGACACCTTGGTATTAAATAAAAACACCGGTTTTCACTCAAGCATGATATATGGCCGGGACGCTGGGAAACCCGACCCGGTTTTCGAGTAAATTAGTACTCCTTCATCAGGGAATACGCGCGCTCCCGTCGACTGGTGCACGCGCACACGTGCAAAACCGGTCGGGTTTCCCAGCGGCCCGGCCGTATATCATACGTGAGTGAAAACCGGTGTTCTTATTTAATATAATGTATTCTCACGCGAGTTTTAATGAAGTGACACTTTGGTACACAGGTTATACATTATATTAATGGACTTTTTGTCGTCAGAAATTTTTGATTGGTGTTTCTTTCAAAAAGGGGAGAATTTTGCTGTCGCGCTATTTATCAGCCGATTTCGATAACATTTGGCAAAAATGTCTTGTATCAGTGAATTATTCTCTGCACTGAGACCGTTCACTCCGTGATCATTTTTCGTTTTTCTGCCGATCAACGCTGACACGAAATGGCTCAGCTTTTTACCCGACTGCGAGACGCAATTCTATGTTTGTATGTTCCTTTGAAGCTCTATACAGACCAAACGCCTGGACTGATTTTTATGATTCACTCGTCAATCGATTCCTCTTAGTCCGGCGAGTATCACTAAAAACATGACGTTAGCCAAGAAAAGAGTAAAACTTCATATGACTGTGCATGTGAATTTGGATGGACATTATAATAAAGCATCTAGTATGTATATTGGGCTACTTGGGCTAGTATCTTATGTTTGGCACGGTTGCCCACCTCCAACTTCAAACGATTTAGTACCTACTCTGATGCTGACAGACAATCCGGTCTGGTAAATAGCTACCTAGGTAGGTACTCATAACTTAAAAGTATAAAATAAATTAAAAAATCAAAAACTCAACAGCTTAAAAAGTGGAACTGAAAAGAAAAAAGCAAGCACTTGGACAATGGAACATACATATTAAGATTTAAACAGTCGGGATCCATTGAAAAATTAGATTGGCTGTCGAATAATGGATCCCGTCTGTTCAGTTGTTATTGTATGTTCCATTGTCCAAGTCATCAAAAAAGAAAAAAATCCATAAAGGGGCAGAGGGCGCTGCCATGTAAACAATACTTTCTGTACGGTGTTACTTAAATAATTCATTAAAAACACTTTCCGTGGTCAAACTGACTTTGAATATGATACATTATAACGTCGAAGTGCTAAATAATCATTACTAAGTGTATTCAAACCGAAACTAGCCGAAAGAAGAGAAAACAAGCAATTTTGCAAAACGACCGGTAAACTATTTGAATTCTGTACCAAACTGTGTCTTGTGTTTTCAAATTTCGACTTTGGACTTTGGTCAAACATGTGAGTGATATGTTTATGAACAATGGTGCCCTGAAAATTAAACTACTTATGTGTTAAAGAATGGATAAACTTTGTTACAAGGGTAAAGTTCCTATACAAAAGTAAAAGTGAGTTATCTTCATTTCGCTCTAAAAGTAAATAGACAGACAGACAGACAAAACTCTTTATTTACAACCATAGTTTGAAAAATAAACACTATTTACATATATACGACAAAAATATGATTATAAAGTGGCGGCCTTATCACCCATGGCGATTTCTTCCAGGTTGTGTTCAAATAGTGTTGTGTTCAAATCTCCCGCCGAACATTGTAAGTACTGTAATTTCATGAGTTTTTCGAACCTGAATGTGTGAAGTGGACTATTAAATTCAGCTGAAACTTCTGATATTAATTAAATATTAAATAAACTTCGCTATTCAAAACTTCTACAAGTAGCAACATCTTTTTATCTTGGCCTATATCTTCTGCTGCCTACGTCGAGTTTCACAACGAAAGCCAAGATGGCGCTATTTCCAAATAAGCAAATTATTGCTTTAAATTGCGACGGATGCCCAAATAAAATCTCGAACAGATATTATATGACATGTTCAACATGTAATTGCAATTATGATCTGATCTGTGCAAATGTCACTGACACTCGATTTCACATAATGGATCCTGAGAAGAAAAATCTTGGAGGTGTATAACATGTATTAGTAAAATACCCAAAGGTACCAATTTGAATACGCCAGTGGGCGCCCATAATTTATTAGATGACCATGTAAATATTACTCATAGAAAACCAAGAAAACTGCAATGTCTATCGTTAGAAATCCTATCGCTAAATGATGACGCCTTTTACGATAGTTTTAAAAACATCCAAGAAAGCACACCAGTATTTAACCAAATTCAGTTGAAAAAAGAAATAGAAGAATTAACAAATCACTTGATTAGCGCTCGAAAAGAAATTAATAAACTTTTGACAGAAAATAGTGAGCTAAAATCGACGATAAAAATTCCATGATCAAGAAAAAAATAGAGATTCACCCGAAAGACCAAAGCTAACAGTTGTGACAACCTCACGTAAAACTGTAGAATAGTCACCAAAAATATCTGCTTCTCTACCTTTATTTTCTCCATCTGCCTCGCCTTGCCTTGATTTCTCAATAAATGAGCAGCGTTCAAGTCCTTCTGCTAAACAAAACCATGAAGAAAATTCGAAGCTATGTTATCGTGATATTTTGATGAGTCCTGCAAAAACTCTCGAAAAATATCGGAATGCGACCATTAGAAGTACGACACCAAAAACTAGCTCCACGCAAATAAAACCAGTGGCTACGAAAAATTCCAACGAACCTATGTCCCCGCAAGAAGCGTCTTCGAAAATTGAAATTTCTGCAAATGTCACAGTAAACAAATTACCAAAAATAATGATTATTAGTGATCAAAATTGTAAAGACGCATCCTTGATTTTTGGAAAAGATACGAGAAAAGCACAGAAACGCTATAAATTACCGAATAATAAACTACACATACCCAGGTGCACCTACAGAGTATATACTAAATTCAGTGCGTAAAGATGTAAAATTGCTAAATGAAAATGATTGGGTTATCTTACGCGTCGGTTCAAACGATACTAATCTGACTAATCTCCAAATTGAAATGTCTGCTATTTTAAAGAGTCTTCCCAAACCAAAGATTATTGTATCCGCTGTTCCCTATAAACCACACTTAAATGAGGACAAATAAACCGCAACTTCAAAACCATCGCGTATAACCAAAAAATTGCAAATTCGTAGACGTCACACCTAAAAATAACACTATGATAAATGTTGTGAATCTCAGCAAGCGCATAAACAATGTAATAAACACAAACGATGATGAATCATGTTACATTGGGAAAAACATAACAAAAATGACAAATCCTATAAGGCACGAGAAAAAAGTAAACCTCCAAAAATTCAGTGC
Organism: Hypomecis punctinalis; assembly: GCA_949316475.1. NCBI lineage: Eukaryota > Metazoa > Arthropoda > Insecta > Lepidoptera > Geometridae > Hypomecis > Hypomecis punctinalis. The sequence goes on from OX438822.1 coordinate 13,259,885, forward strand.
TTTGCCCGAGCCTGGTACAATCCCTTTTTATTTTAAGAAAGTCAAGCCTGTAACAACCCTTTTTTATTTTAACGAAATCACAACAACTCGAGATGCCAAAATTAAAACACCTGCCACAGTACACCAGAACACTATCCAAATTAACGAGTCTAATGCCAGTAAACAGTTTTTTCGAGCCTAAATCTACTGAAAATATTGTCAAAATTATGCATTTAAACGCGAGAAGCTTATGAAAAAAGATAGATGAATTAGAAGTAATAGTTAATAACATGAAGTTCGATATATGTTGTTTTAGTGAGACTTTTTTCAAAGAAGATGAGATTAGTGTTCGCCAAATTGAAGGTTACAAAAATGCATTTCATTATTGTAGAAAGAACAAATTACGAGGTGGCGTCAGTATTTATGGTAAAGATTTTATTACCTTTACAAAACTTGACTGGACGACTAAGATGTCTATCGAAACTCATTTTGAATGTTGCGGAATTAACATACCTGAGTTAAATTCTATTGTGGTTTGTTTGTACAGAACGCCAGAGGGTAACTTTAATCTTTTCATCGAATGCCTAGAAACCTTTCTACACAAGAATTCCATTAGGTCTAGATACAACAAAAAAAGGTATTTATCCTTGGGGATTTTGATATAAATTTGCTTTCAACCGATAACCGTACCAAAATATTCAAAGAAACACTAGCTGCTTTTAACTTACAGGCATCAATATCTGAAGCTACCCGATCAACCTCTCATTCCCAGACTTGCATAGACAACATACTTACCAACACTAAAAATATATATATCTAAGGTATTAGATATAGGGCTTATTGTGGGATCCGACTGTTTGCAGTAGTCCAAATGAACCAAAATTTTATTTTTATGTGTTTTATGGTCAAGAGAAAGAAATTAGAGGGTATGCGTTAAAAAACAAGAACTTCGAAAAATAAGGGACACCCTAATGTACATGAACTAAACAGAGTGCATAATCTTACTAATTGCTGTTCAGTAACTTCATTGCTATATTCATTTTTGTTTTTGATCCATTTACTATTATTTCACTTTATTTGTTTACATCTCTCGGGTCAAGCCCGGTTATTTGATGGGCAAGCCAACACTGAGAGGCCCTTTTTAAACATCATTTAGCTATGTTGTAGGGGTGAAGGTACAAGGAGCCTATTGTGAGTAATGAATTGAAAAAATAATGGGTTATTGTGGTGAACTTCTGGGTGTTATACAAAACTGGATTATGGAAGAAAGTACGGCACCCACCAAATGATGCCTCATTTCAAATATTCAGGCGGGTGGTGACTTGCCATCTACTAAATGGGCCCCTCATAATAGCTACCGTATATTGGCGCCGGAGGGGCAACATTGGTGTGGACGGCTTAGGGTGTCGAGAGGTGTGCTGCGCGTTCACTAAGAGCTACTAGCGGCGTTATGCCCTTTAACACTTCCACCCTGGAGCTTGGGTTCTTAGCTCTTGCGGTTTCCACTCCAAACCGGCCGGTTAAGGAAAGAGAGGAGTCAGGGGTCTCGTTTAGCCCCAGGGATTCAGGGTTCGCGGTGTCGCCACTCACCGACGGCTCACCACAAAGCCGCTCCTGCGATTATTATTATTATTGTATAACTGATCTTAGTATGTTACTTTAAATAGAACCAAGTTTTTTGTTGTTATACTTGTAACCTAGGACACCTCCATACCATATCAATTTTTTTTGTAGGTATGTTTAGTTTTTCTGGTCGCCACAATACGGGCCTCTGAGCCTAGTGTGGGGCCGCTGGGAATAGTTGGAATTATCTCCTTACGTTTTGTTCTGTAAACGTATTGTTATTGAAAATTCCATTGTAATATATGTGTTCAAAAATAAATAAATGATTGATTGATTGACTATACGGCTCAACAAATAGAAATACCTACCAGTCTGAGTTTCAAGGAGAAATTTTGGTATGTGGAAAAACGATGCATAAATGAGAATATAGACATTTTCCTAAAATACATTGCTCAAGCAAATTTTAATGATGTGTACAAACAAGGCGAGTCTAACCAAGCGTATAAAATATTTATCAAACTATTTTCACTAATATATGAATTATGCATTACTATAAAGAAAATTAAAATATAAAAATGTTCCATCTTAAAAAACCAAATTGGAAGACAACAGGCATAAAAATAGCCAGTAAAAATAAAAGGAAAATTTATCATTAAATTCAAAAAAATCATTGCCAAAGAAACTTGGATAAATTCCAATAGATATTGTAAAACGTTTAAAAAAGTAATCAAGCATTCAAAGAAGGCCTCTAATATACGATATATCAGCCGTAGCACGAATAAAACGAAGGCTATTTGGAGTGTAATAAAACAAAATACTACATGCACAAATAACATACCTGCTGGTATTCAAAAACTAAACATGAATAAAAAAGGTATTGTAAATCCTTCAGTTATTACCGAAACTTTCAACAGCCATTTTATTAATGTCAGCTAAAAAAAATCGATTACAAATTCACATCCAACCATAAATCATCTGTCCTGGGTCTGTCTTCCCGCTTAAGTACAACGTGGGTGTCTTCAAATCCCGAGTAAATAGGTATCTTCTAGGTAAGCGTGCTACATCCTAGACCGCATATCTGCTCAACATCAGGCAGTATGTAGTCAAACGCAAACCTACAAGGAATAAAAAAAAAATCTAACAAACCCAAACTGCAATTAACTCTTCTTGTCTCCTATTGACAGAGAAGAAGTAATAAAAATTGTAAAAATGCCTAAAAAATAAGAAAACATCAGATCATGATAGGATACCAATGCAAGTCATAAAGAAAGCATCAATATTATAGCTGTCCCACTTGTTTAAATAATAAATCTAATACTATAAACCGGTTGCTTCCCGAATGATCTAAAAAAAGAAATAATAGCCTTTGCATTAAAAAGGCCTCAAAAACGATATAAACAACTACCGGCCGATAGCGATTCTCCCAAGCTTCTCAAAAATTGTAGAAAAAGTAACATATAACAGGTTGATTTCGTTCTTTGATTTGCATAATGTTATACTCGTAAGCAATAACCAGTTTGGATTTTTAAAGGTGAAAAATACAACAAAGGCAATATTTAAAATGTTAAATCGAGTGTGGGAGCAAATTAATAATAAAAAAATAAGCGTAGCTTTGATGCTAAACATGTCTAAAGCGTTTGATTGCGTTGTATACCCTATACTGCTAGCAAAGCTAGAACGTGTTGGAATACGGGGGCTTGCACTTAAACTACTTAAATCTTATTTACAAAATAGAACACAAGCAATTATGATAGAAACCTACAATCAAAAATACAAAAAGAGTTGAAAATGTATATTCCATGTTTAAAAATATTGTACTTGGTATTCCACAAGGAAGCATTCTCATTACTTTTTCTTATATACATTAATGAGCTTCCTCTTATTACGGATCAGTTATGTGTTATGTTTGCGGACGATGCAACTATATACATACCAAAAGTAAATGATAATGATGAGCAATTTGAGAAAAAAATATCAGACATATCTACTAGAAAAGGTTACAAGTTGGTTAGAACATTTAAATCTAACAGTCCACAAAACTAAATGAAATTTAGGAATTACAAAAAAAAACCTCTTAAGTTAAATGTCACGAATAGAAGCACAGAGGTGGAAATAGTAAATGAAACAAATTTTCTAGGTGTAACAATAGATGCAAATTTAAACTGGAAAGCTCAAATCGATGAAATAAACGGTAAAATCAATAAACATATTCACTCATTGTACATACTGGCAAATGTATCATCAAAACAAATTGCGATAAACGCATATCACGGTTACATTTATCCTCTTTTAAGTTATGGGGTTATATTCTGGAGGAATTCCGTAGAAGTAGAATCAACCTTATTTTATTACAAAAAAAAATGCCTCCGAGCAATATTTAGTCTAAAAAGTGTTGATTCTCTTCGTAAAATATTTACTTATGACGTTGACTTATATATTTATTTATGAAATTTGTGTATTCGTAAAAATAATCGGTATGATTTTTTCAGCTCTTCAAACAGAGCTGATATTCTACGTTATAAATACTATAGTAACATATATATTCCTCAAGCAAATAACGCTCTATATCACAGAAACGCATATTTTACTGCAATAAAATCTATAATAATTTACCTACTGCTTCGAAATCTTTAAACGGTCCTCTTTATGACAAAAACCTCAAGAAATGGTTGCTCTCTAAAGCTTTCTATAATTTGAAAGAATATTTGAACGATAGTAAAGATGAATATTTAGTGTATTATTAACTTTGCTCAAAGACTTATTTAATAATATTTTTATTACTTTATAACATTGTAAATAGTGGTTTATTATTATTCGTCTTGTGAGCCCTCTCACTATGTACATAATTATAATTTGTTAATACCTATAAGTTCAATTAAGTAGATCATATTAAAGTACCTAAATAAAATGTATAATAGATATTATAACACTTAAGTGTTCGGTATAGTTAGTTAATTTGATTATTAGTTTAGTATTAGTTATTATTTTAAGTAGGTTAATTTTAATAGTCATAGTTTATGAAATGTTTTTTTAAGTTTGGTCAAAATATTTTCTTATTATATATTATTTATTTATGAAAGTTGCTGCAAGCATTTGATTATTCTCTAAGTTAATACATTTCAAGTAGGTAAGCTTGTGTAATGTAATGTCTAGCCAAGTTACATTTTTTTAATATTGCACGCCCGTAATGGGTCCATTATTGGAACTAATAATTATTATAACATCTTTGTACATAGTGTTGTAATAAAAGATTTCTGATTTCTGATTTCCAAGCCGATGGTCCAAGTGCTTGTTTTTTTTCTTTTCAGTTGTTATGTACTTAGGTAGTTAGGTTCACTTATTAAACTGTCGAGTTTTCGGATTTCTTTTAAAATTTTGAATCGACCAGTGTTTTTGCGTTTTCTGTAGAACATCGAAAAATTACCGCGGTACATTTTTGATAAAACTTCTATAACCTTTTGTTAAATTTTTCTTTGATAAAATTTAACTGAGAAAACTCTTCTCACTCCTTTAATTATAACAAAATGTTATGTTTATGGTGTCAATTGATTGAGTAAGAAATATTGTACGATTCTATTTCTTATTTTTTTAGACAAGTTTTTAATTTTTTGTATACTTAGTCAGCCAAAGTTTTGCGTAAAAATATGACGTAGTAAATAAGACGTATAAACCTATGATCTTCATTGGCAGCGCTTTGCATGTGTGTGTTGCACGCGACGCGCGGGTTACCATAACTTAATGCTGTATTTGAATCAAATTAATCTGAGAAAAACTAAACAAGCATTTATCGGAATTTTATAAAACCTTTAATTAATACAGAAATTGATTCAATTTTCCACAGTTTTTCTGATACCTTACGCTGTTAATACTTGCGCACTGTATTACACAATTTTAGAAATAAAAAGCTTGTCGTGACATTTTCCTTTTTAACTAAAATTAAAAAAAAATATTTAAAATAATAATAGGAACTGAAAAAATTAATATGATTGATTTATTTTTCAGGCAGTTCCCAAATTGGCGGCCCTAGCGGGGAAAGGGGGCGAGGCCGCGATCCCTGCCATAAACGCGCTCTTGTTTATCGCTTCGCCACATGGTGTGAGAATGCAGGCGGTCCAGGACAGCGGGGTAGTGACAACCCTGGTACCTCACTTGCGGCTTGACGCCCCGCACGATCTACTAAATGCTATTTTGGACCTCTACCGAGAACTGTCGCAGTAAATATTCTATTCCTTTATTATTTATTGCAGTCATTATGTCAAAGTTGCATAAATCATGACCGATGGGGTCGAAAAGTTCTCGAGTGCAGACCACGTATCGGCAATCTCAGCATAGGACGTCCACCCACAAGGTGGACGGATGACCTCATTAAGGGGGCGCCTAATGCCAAAATCAAACAAAAGTTGTATATTTAAAGACGTGGTGTAAAGGCAACAAACATAAATATCTTTATTAAAAAAATACTATAGGAAAGAAAAAAAACCAAGTAGCAAAGTAATCGCGTAGAATTTTGGAAAAGAATATGGTTACTTTAGAAAAAAAAACTTCGCATCATATAACAAAATATTTTTTTTCAAACGCTCGCAATTATCAGCGACAACACCACATTATTTTTGACAAATTACGTAGCCAGACTAATGTTCTAGCCAAGTAATCAATTAGTTTTTTTAATACATGCTTAAATTTTGAATAAATAAATAAAATGTCACCTAAATATGTAAGCTGGCGCTCGAAGCCAACATCATCGTGAACTGTGTCATGCGATTTTTGACTCTAAACAAAGCACCAAAAACGATAGCGGGCGATGCAAGAAGCGCGGGTGAAATCTGTTTTTTTCATGGCATTAGGCGCACTCTTAAGACCGTAGGATCGCACTGGATGCAAGCCACTACCAACAGGTATTATTGGAGATCTATAGGGAAGCCACTCACTATCACTGAAATGACAACGTCATAAATCATTGTAACTAAGAAGTGGTAGAGGTCATGTATCGATACTATCGCTAGTTCTCGATGGTACCTATTGATAGTATCACCAACGAAATTAAATGAAAATAATGAAATGAAATGACCGAATTTCTATCGCCTATAGCTACAACCACAGAGCTAATAGAGACATAGCGCTGTTGTTACTTGAGGCACTTCTCAACCATAAAAAATGTATGGAAAATGTTGCCCAGTGTTGTCAAAACTGTCAAATATGAATTGGAATTTGACACTGGGAGAGAAACACTGCAACGACCGCTGCATTGAGATATTTTTCATGATTAAGGTCGATTCACACATACGGCGGGCGCGGGTCGGGTGCGGGTCGGGCGCGGTGCGGGGCGGGAGTACGGCGTGTCTTTTAGTACCTGTTTCAATGGACGACAACACACACAACGCACCCGACCCGCGCACACGTTCTGTGTGTTGTTGTCCATTGAAACAGGTACTAAAAGACACGCCGTACTCCCGCCCCGCACCGCGCCCGACCCGCATCCGACCCGCGCCCGCCGTAAGTGTGAATCGACCTTTAGGTAATCTCCTTTCGATTTTCTCGATCGATCACAAATCAATCACAACCTCTCTGGTTGTAATAATTCTGTCATTTTGTGGCAACGACGCTAGTCCTATCCATCTTGACATAGTTCTATGGTCTTGACAGAGAATAATGGTGATTTGACACATGACATTTCGTTTTTAGGGTTCCGTACCAAGACTACCAAGATTACTATGACTCCGCTGTTCGTCCGTCTGTATGTCTGTCCGTCTGTCACCAAGAGGTGTCTCATTAACCGTGAAAGCTAGAACGTTAATATTTTCACAGGATGATGGTTTCATGCTGCCGCTACAACAACAAATACTAAAATTAGATAGATAGGTAGATAGAAAGATAAACTCTTTGTTGCACACCAAGAAATAAACAAAAAGAAGAAACAAAGATACATAAACAGTGTAACAATGGGCGGCCTTATCGCTGATCTCTGCCAGGTAACCTTAGGATGGAGAGGACAGAAAGCAAAGAAATTAGAAAACATAAAAAGGGGGCTCCCATACAAGGAACCTGATGTTTTAGCCGCTTTTCGCTCGATATTAATGACGGTGACAGGTAGATGCTTAAAATATTTACAAAATTAAACATTAACTTTAAAAATAAAATAAATATTTGAGGGCTCCCATAGCACTTGATTTTTTGCTCGATAGATATTAATAACGGCAATAGGAAGATGTATAAAATATTTACAGAATATTAAAATGTATTTTCCTTCAAAAATATATAAATAAACTAGCTGCCCGGCCACGCGTTGCTGTGGCTAAATAAATTAAAATTGCGACAATAATTTGAGATTTAAACTATCCTATCTCTCAAGTTGGATCGAACTGCACATGGTGTGCGAATTTTATTATAATCTGTTAAGTGGTTTAGGAGTCCATTGAGGACAAACATTGTGACATGAGATTTATATATATTAAGAAGATAAAATAAAATATATTAAGGGGGGTTTCACACGGTACGGAACTCTTCGTGCGCGAGTCACACTTACACTTAGCCGATTATATTTTTAGGTTGAATGAGTTCGGATAATATCCGATAGTGAAGTCATAATATTAAATGACATTTGTTTATCTCTTGACGTAGTTTTTTAAATTCAAACCGCATTTAGTTACTTTGGATGCACTACCTACTTGCTACTTAAAATAGTTACTTACTTCGGTTTCACTGACTACCAAGTTTTAGTTCCTTCATCAGTACAGGAGGGCTTACGAGGCCAGTACGACCTGTTAATTACTCCGTCAATTAATTCGCACAAGCGAATGTCGATGTCAAGTAGTGCACTCATAATAAAAGAATGAAATAATTATTATTTCATTCTTTGTTTTAATGTACTGTGGGACTAATAGCGCACTGAAATTATGAGATATTTGACTTCATTGTCCCAACAACGTTTCGACCGAGTTGGTCACGAGTAGACATGTAGTATCTCTGGCCCTTCGTACACGAGGCGTAGGCGTAGTCGTATCGTAAGCGTATCGCTACGACGCAACGCGTACGAAACGTGTAGTATTCCACACACGGATCGTCGCGTAGGCGTATCGTTTTGATCTCAGCTGAAATCATGGCTTTATTTTTTTATCAGTTTATTTTAGACGATATTTAATTTTCTGCCTAAGCTTTATCTGTTACATTTCCCATGAATATTTTCTCAATAAATAAATAGTTATATAGACAAGGGAACTGTCCAGGCGTTAGGTTAAGTAATAGTCCCCGACTACTAAATTCTCTAACGCCTGATGTAAAACCCAGAGCAACGCAGGTCGTAAATCTGTATTACTCTAGGTTCGTTGTGACTTGGCAGTCTTCAGCGCGTTTAGCTACCTGCCAATGGGCTACTGACAGTTATCTAAACGCCCGATGAAACTATTAAAGCACTAGAGCGGGAGCTCTGAGTACTGTAACAGTCAAACTGCAAGTTGCTAAGAGGGAGCCTATCAATCTGTAATACCTAACATTACCTACAAGACCCTACGATCTAGTATGACAATGTCAAACTAGTACCTATTGATAGATTCCCTAGATTTTCCTACAGGACCCTATCCCTACTCAACTCAATACTTACCTGTTCCCTACGGTTCCCTAGCTAGGTTAGAGACCCCTACTCTCCTATCAAGGATACTCACCACTGGGTCCCTAGCTAACCTACCTACCTAGCTTTAATGCCTAGCCCTAACCATAGAGCAATATATACACATATATAGATAGGTACGGGAAAACCTGTTGCCGGCGACCTAAGGCAACAAGCGGAATGGGGGAAGGTATAAGGATACGCACGTCGTGCAATGTGCGCAGGGACTGATTCTCCACTGCCGTTCACGCAGGCTCACGTGAACGATGCAGAAGGCAACGGCTGCAAGGTGTCTTATGCCGCAGTGGAAGGAAAAGGTTAGGTCCAGCGGGAGTGCTGGACGGTGCGCGGAGGTCGGCTCGTCGCGGGCGGACGTGACCTCGTGGAAGGCGGGCGGGCGGAGCAGCGCTCGGCGTAGGGCGGGCGGAGCCTCGTGGAGGGCGGGCGGTGGAGCCTCTGGTCGCAGCCGGTTGGCTGGGCGGGCGGCTTCCCTCTGGGCTCTTCTTGCTGCTCCAGGTACTGGATTCTCCTCGGTTGCTCCAGGTGGGGTCTTCTCGGTGGTGGTGAATTAAAACCAGTCGTCGGTAGTAATTGATTTTATTATAAAAACAAACAACTTATATACTAAAACACTTACAATCTACATAGAAAACCTATTGTTGTGTGCTGTGTCGGTGTACCGCACCGTCAGCACACGTACGCTGGCCTAGCCGGTGTCGATGCCCGATGAATTGGGGTCGCGACCAGTGTTTTCAGCAATTCAGCTGTTCACTGGTCATGTTCAATAGAATTGGACAGGAACTATTCAAACAGTTTCATAAATTCAATCACTGTATAATTCATATTGATATTAAGAGTCGTAAGAAGTTACAAAAATTAAACCTCAGTAAAAAAAATTCAAGAAATTGATCAACAGTTACATTTTTACGCCAGTACGCTACGCCTATCGTAAAGACAGTAAATGCCTCCTACGATACGCTGCAGCACCGCTCCGTGTGCGGACTTGTTTGAACATGTACGCGCTCGTATTGCTCTCGTCCTGGGCGCGTATTACGATACGCTTACGACAAAGAAGATATAATAATACTACGTATAGAACGATCACTCGTTACCCCCCACCCGTTTGAGTCTTCCTCACTTCCACCCCGCATTTCACGGACCGATCGTGTACTCTGCGCGTGGGCTGCACTGGCCAGTGAATTTCCTAATAAAAATACCTAGACTGTGACAATTGGGAAGACTTGTACTATGTATGGTTGAATATCAATGATACGCAACAAAACAAGAAATTTTAATGTAATCAATGAAAGGAAGTTATTTTACATTATTTGGTAACTTTCCCTTGATATTTTCTTTTAAATGAAGTAGATCGGTTACTTTTGTTAAAATTATTCCAAATTAAGTAAATGTTATACTTATTTAAGCACTAGGTTTATATTCATTATTGCAAATTGAATACGCAACTGTCTCACTCACACGGCATGTCGTCACGTCGTGGTGATCGGTGACAGCCATAGATGATCCGCACACAAATAGTAGCGCGTGTAGCGTTCGTGCGTATGTGTGTTGTCTGTGAGTAAGTACTGTGTAGTGTGCGTAACATAGCAGATTTTGTATGAAAAATCACGGAGTGTCCGAGCTGTGCTTACGATACGACTACGCCACGCGTCGTGTGCGAAGGGGTTCAGTGCGCGATTAGTCTCGTAGTACATAAGTAAGTAAGTAAGTTCGTATAGGCCGGGTGGCTAGCCCTGGTGTCAGAGTTTTTAGGCCGCCTGAAGGTCTCTGACATGGCTAAACGGTTAAAACAACCGGGTAGTACATAAAAACAATATGTTGAAATCACGAAAGTTTAATTTTTTTATAGGTAGGTCATAGAGGTGGTCCCCTTTAATTTAAAATTAAAGAGAGCGGCTGAGTTGTTTTTTAAATATCTACAACATTGTGAAAATTACTAAGTCGATGATACATTGATCCGTGCGAACTATTCGAATTGTACATGACTGAAGTCGTATATAGGTAACCTATAGGTTTATTTAGGTATTTTCGATATATTAAATTAATCATGTAACTTTATACTCTTATGTATAATGGTCTAGTGACGCTCCATAAAATTATTGTATGTTGCTATATTCACTTTATTTTTATAATTCGAGGGGTATGAAGAAAGAACACGTCGAAATGTTTTCGCCGGCCCTGCCCCGAATATTGGACCTGTTGACTGTCGAACACTTGGATATTAGAAGTAAGTACTATACCAGCCTTTTCAGGATTCCGTACCCAAAGGTTAAAGACCCTTGGAGTGGCGTGTAAATAGCCAACTCCTGGGTGTGATTGCTCACGAAAGTTTTAGAAGAAAAATTAAAGAAAAGAAAGGGCGGGAGGATCATACATGAAAGAATTTGGTGTCGACGTATATACAGGAACTAAACTGAGACTAACTTGCAAATGACCGCCTTCATCCCCTCGTAATTGAGACCGGCTGGAGAAGTCTTCTGCCACTGAGGCACGGCGCCTGCTGGTATCTTTCACTAAAGTTCTGTGTCGAGGCAAAATACGATTGTCCAAAAACTGCACTGCACGCAACAAGTTCACTAAACTTCAAAGTTTAGCGGTTGAAATTAATCTTGCGGTGGATGGAAGTCAACTGGCAGAAGGTTTTTTGGCCATTCAAAACAAAATAACGGCGGTGACGCGACACTAGTGGTTTCGCGCCATTTTTTGACCAATGGTCGAGGGCATCGCGGTTCGAGACGACTAGTGCCATCTCTCGGAAAACTCCGGGACGTCAACGGAACATCGACAGATCGTCCCAGCGTTGTACCTGTTTTACAGACGACACCAGAAACCGGGTAAATTGAAATTATAAAAAGAAAGGATGATAAGAATGCGGCAATATTCAATAAAAGATGCGCTCCACCAACCCTATCACAAAGACTCCGCTCTCCAATCAGCGTTAAGAAAAAAATCCAACTCTACAGAATAAACCGGATCATACAATATGGCGCCTGTAATGTTAGCCCATTCTGCGCCCCAGCTGCACGAAGATTAAATGAGCTTCAGTCCGGTTTGGGCTTTTTTGTGTTTTTTTTTGTTTCATTTCATTTATTTGTCATACATAACACTATCTATCTATACTGTATCTATAGGGCTATCCGCAACTTGTAGCTTACATTATAACCGTTCTCGGCCTGTACAAGTGTACATGCTTATTTAATTCTTTACAGAGTTCTCCTTGCTAACTCTCAGGCATATCATGAACTTCCACGAGGGTAAAGAAGCAGTGCTGGCAGTGCCTGGACTGCTGACACGAGTCAGCGACCTGCTGAGCAGTGAAGACTTGAGGGTAAACGCTATGGACGTCGTGGCGAATTTGCTGGAAGGAAACCACGCACAGGTCTAAAACTGAACTGAAATCTTTCTTAGAATAGAATAGAAAACACTTCATTGTACACAAAAATAAATAAAAACGAACAGTAATACAAATAACACTTAAGCTATTGTAACAGAACTGCAGTAAGAACAGCAAAACAGTTTTATTGTACACAATAGGGGCCATACAGAAGACACTTTTGAGCATCAACGTCGTTTTTACACGCGGAATACTAAGTCTAGTATGATCTCTTCTCTTACGGTCGTTCCTATCAGCCCATCGTTCAAACAAGTTCGGGTTCGTTCTAACAAACATGGCTATTTCAAGTATAAGGACGGTAAGGTTAGAAGTTTATATTTTAGGAAAAAAGGTCTACAGCTATCAGTTTTTTTATTAAACATACATCTTAAACACCTTTTTGGGCATTGAACACAATTTCCTTATCAGTAGAGTTCCCCCAGAATATAATGCCATATCGGAGTACTGACACAACTATACCATAGTAGGCTGTTAACAGAGCTTCTTGGTTCATTATAGATGACAATTTAAACAATGCATACGCCGAAGAATTGACTCTTTTACTCAACACATCAACCTGCATTTTCCAATTTGACCTGCTATCAATCGTTAGACCTAGAAATTTAGTTGATTCTACTTCTTTCACGTCAATTTCATTATAATATATCCTTATTTTATCTGGTACTGTACGCTGCCTAAAATGCATTATATTTGTCTTATCTAAGTTGATTTTTAAATTATTATCATTTAACCACTCAATTATTGATATTAAGGCACTATTGATGTCAAATTTATATGTCATTTTATTGTCACATGCAATAGTCACGGTACTATCATCTGCAAAGAGAATCGTCGGGTGAGATATAGCTTTCGGGAAGTCATTTATTTACAAAGTAGGTTAATGTAACTTGCAATAAAGAATTATTTTGAAATTGAATTGTTTTGAGTCTGCTTTATCATTCGATAAATTATTCTGAATCGTGACTGTGCCGACCTGTACATGTCCGCTTATGTGTGTAGGAACCAAACTCAAATCATTTATTGCAACATATGAAATTTACATGCGGCTCTTAGTTAAGGTGACGCATTGACAAACTATTATTTCTCAAAAATCGAGTACCGCGCCCCTTCACCCGGATAAATTTTACGCGGTCGCGCTCGACAGGATCGTGTCAGAGCGGCGGGCGGCAGTGAGTTTTTAATTAATTACTCATAATGTACACATTAAAAAAATAACTTCTCAGTCTGTTAAATAGAAATGTGATCTGGCTATTGTATTCGTAAAAAATAATGGGTGTTGTCGCTGATAATTCTGAGCATTCGAATTATTAAACTTATTTTGGTGAGAAATTTGTAAGTTTTTTTGTAATAAAACCGGTCACTTTTCAAAATTTCATCCGGTTCATTAAATTTTTCAGAATTTTCCCTTATCTATGATATTTTTTAAAGGTGACGTCCACAAGTGGTATATTATTCAGAGAAAAATCGAACCAAGATGACATATACATCATTTGAAAGCTTGTTTTATGAGCCTCCCAAAATAAGTAACTTAGATTTTTTCACCTCTTCAATTTTTTTATATGTGAAAAATAAATTGTATGAGAAATAACAATACAGCTTATTACTTTTTCTAGTTTAGCGATGATAAAGAGCTTCTATTGTTATTTTACTTGCATTCGTAGATGATTCTTCCACATTCATCACTTAATTTGCTAAAATTAAAAATTATAACCTACCAGTGTGACCAGTTTGTAGATACAATGTGACAAAAAAACACTTTAAAAGTGTGTCTAATTGGTAAAAATGCTTTTATTTAACAATTTGGAGGTTAATTAATTAGGGTTGCTAGAGATAAACTACCTATTGAGCCAAATGTATTTATTTATCCTAATAAATTCAAAATTAATTTTAAAAAAATCGGAGAGCTCTTTTTTGTTTTTAACTGTTGTAATAGACTCAGAAAAATATGAACTTTCTCGAAATGTGTTGTGGTTAGAATTTTTGATTATTATTATACCAGCCTCCATACATTTTGTGAACATGTCCTTTGAATCAATATCATTCGTCCTCTCACATCGCGCATTCAATAGTACTCCTTTTCGTGTTTCTCGGCTCGATGCCTCGTCTTAACATGTTTTGCATAGTGATACATATGACCCTATAAGGGTATGGCAATTTTTTTATTTGTATTGGAACGATTTATTATTATGTTTTCTAGATTATCTTTAAAAAAATGTTTTATGAAACAGTTTTGTTTTTCGATATCTTTAAAATAATTTTATGGTTATAAAGCCATAGAATTTGGGCTATGGGCTAGAACTGTGCATTGCTAAGTTAGACTTTGGTTCCACGAGTTTACGTCTATATTGCGATCTAATTTTGCGCGTTTTATCAGACGCTTTGTTGAAATAGGATACTTTTTGACAAATTTGCATAATTCATTCAAATAATATTTGAATACGTATGCAAATTTTTTATATATTATATTAATAGATACCAGGGACATAATTTCAGGTTTTATAAAGTATCGTTTATGGAATTTTGGTTTGGTTTGGTAGCCCTTGATCTATTGACTAGAAATGAGAAAATCTTGCAGAAGGAGCAGTGTCTGGATGCGGGCTGCCTCGACCACATCGTACGTATATTCACACTGCTGGCCAAGAAATCAAAATTGTCGTACGACGAACGAGATTTACAGTGGGGTGTGTAGAATTTTATCCTTAAATTAATTTCCAATTTGATATTTGTTGACTTGTTTTACGTATTAATTATCGCTTGTATTTATATTTTATTAATTTAGGTGCATTGAATTTTGTTGTATGGTCTGTATTTCTTAACACTTCTTACTTTCACTCACAACAGACACTGACTGAACACTGTACTTCATCACTCCACACTAGTCACTGAACACTTGAGATGATTTCGCTTAGAAGGTAAACAAGTCACCTCGAGTTCTCTATATTGATTGAGAGATTGAGATGATTCTGTAGCTAATAGGCGCTACTACATATCATGTCGACAAAATAAACATCTTAAAAAGTTCTTGAACCCAATTCAATTTCAATTCAGAGAAATAAACAAAAGATCTCAACAAAGGGCGACCCGATAGCGCCGTAGTAAAATATCCGTAGCATATGTCATAGTTAATACAAGCGCGTAGACGTAAACAAGGTAGCTTACTTTGTAGTTGACAGGCGCATATTGCGTGACAACTGACAGTAATAATAGGTAGGTATAGGATTTTGAACATTAAACATCATTGGGTTTTTTACATTGAAGCATTGGTTTTTTAAGTATATTTTCTCATGATTCAAGCTTCCTTGAACGGTATGTGCGTACGCGCTCGAGAATGCTCCATGCTTTTTCATAATTATTCGCCCATTTTTGGGCAGGATAAAGACGTTGCACGTAATAAATGAAATACCGTTTAGACTAGTAATACTGATAAAAACACAAATTTTAGTAAATAATACAATGCTACGAAATGAATTTCTCGCGTTCCCGCCAAAACTCCAAACGCTCTCTGCCAGGTGTCTAGTCTTGCCAATTCTCAAAGTAGGTAGGTATCATATTTTTTATGCAGATTAAGGCTACAATTGGCCACCAACTTTCCTGATGAAAAGTAAAGTTGTAGTTGAAGATGGATTATATAGACCTAGAAGGTACCTATTCATTCTTGACTTGAAGATATCCAAATTGTAATTGACTAAATTCATTGAACTTGTTATGACGGAGGCAGAGCATTCCAATCCCTGGTGGTTAATAGAAAATATTGTACAAAAAGGAATCAAATACTAAAAATTTACTTATTGTACTTATTATAGACCTAGAAAGGTACCTATTCATTCTTGACTTGAAGATATCCAAATTGTAATTGACTAAATTCTTTGAACTTGTTATGACGGAGGCAGAGCATTCCAATCCCTGGTGGTTAATAGAAAATATTGTACAAAAAGGAATCAAATACTAAAAATTTTACAGGTGCTTGCCGCACCGTCTCCGCCATCTTCGCGGGAAGTCCCGCGCTGATACAGCGCGCGCTAGACAAGGGTATCCTCGACCACATACTCAAAATACTGAAGAACTCGAGACTCTGGTAAGACGTCCATAAATTAGGATAGGTGCACCGGTTGTGGCCACTGTCTCGGTTTTTCTATTTGATGTCAAAAATTTTGCTAAATGCCTACTTACAACCCATCCATCCATCCATCAGCCAAAGGACGTCCACTGATGGACATAGGCCTCCTCTACGGATATCCAATAAGACCGGTTAGAAGCGGCATCCAGCGCGACCCTGCGGTCTTAATGAAGTCACCCGTCCACCTTGTGGGTGGACGTCCTACGCTTTTCAACTCCACCGATCATCAGTCCTCCGCGCTATGTGCCCTGCCCATTGCCATTTCAACTTGCTAATCCGTTGGGCTATGTCGGTAACTGTGGTTCTTCTACGGATCTCCTCATTCCTGATTCGACCCCGCAGAGAGACTCCGAGCATGGCCCTCTCCATGGCTCGTTGGGCAACTTGGAGCTTACTAATGAGGCCCATAGTGAGAGACCACGTTTCTGTGCCATAAGTCATCACTGGCAACACACACCGGTCGAAAACTTTCGACTTGAGACACTGAGGTATGTCGGACAAGAAGACCTACTTACAATGTAACACTATAAATATTGTTTGTGGGAATATCAAGGTTCAATTTTTTTTTCACACAATCACTAAAATTTAAAGGCAGAATCATCGACTTGGCATTTTTTCTGCTAAAAATTCAATAAGATGGCCACAACAGGTGCATCTGTCATACGTGAGGTATTCAGGGGAGTTCGAGTTGAATCTTGCCTAATCTCACGCGGATAAGAGGCAGTTTTGGAAACTACTTTTTTTAGCTACAAACAACATAATAACGATTTTTTTTTATGAGCGGCTATGAGATTTGTCCGTATCTATACGGTTTACATACATTTTTCCTTTCCATTTTCTTCTTTTTTTTATTGTACTTAACTAGTATTTTTTTTAATTTTTCGTAGTATCGTGGTCACTCCCACGACTGTCACTTGTAAGTGCTGTCTTTTTTCGCCTCGCGGTAATTGACAAGTTTTCATATTTCACAAGGCTATGAAATTCCAAAACCATTTCGAGATATCGGGATGCTGATCATTATGCTTATTTTTCCAAAATTTTTATTGCAGTAACTGCTAAGATATTAGATAAAAACTCTCAACCACGCCTTTTCGGGATTTATACTAAAAGTTCAGTTGCCAATAATAAAAAAATACTAGCAATATAAAATGACAGTTACACTGACAGTGTTGACACATAAAATGTAGTTTAAAAATAAAATGTCAGTGTCATTTTCAAATTACTTATTTTACTTTAGCCCGAGAGGTAAACGCAAAAAATGCAAATACTTTCCAAAAGCTGAATTATTGGTATTAAGTTATCAAAATGGTGTACATCAATACCCTGGAGTCAGTCAGCTGGGTACCTTATCATTTGGTGGAAGAATCCGTTTGAATTTTATAAGTATCTTGGAACTAATACTACTTATTCTTCTTCTTTTAAGTGGTGCTAATTTAAAGCCTGTATGGCAGACCCTGTTACATATTTCAGGTGATTGGCAGTTATTAAACTTTTTTATATTTTTCTTCCCATAGTATACCGCGGTACTTACATAGTGGACTTTTCGCGCTGACCTCCCGGCCTATTTGTTGTGAATTGTGACGGATTGATTGGCATTGATAGTGACAGCAACGCTAAAACCTATTTTTTTTCTAATGTGGCTTCAGTATAATTGTGTATGAGTCCTAAATTTTGCAGTTACGTCCTTTTAGAATAAGCTACTTTTCAAAATTTAATTTTACGGAAAATATAAGTCGTATTAGAAAAATAAAAAATACGTATACGTTATTTTGCAATATTCTTTCAAATAAAAAAAAAACATGTTAAAAATTTGAAATGTTGTCAATTAGCGGTTATTGCATTTGCCACAAAACAGACAGCGAGAACACAAGTATTTTATCGCGTACTTCAAGAGCGAACGAAGTGAGGGAGTCTCAGTTTTGACTCAACAAATTTGCTTTCGTCTGTTCGAATGTCGATTTTCCTCTACAGGTCACATTTCTCAACGATTATTGATGAACTTTGATACACAGGTTCTATATATTTTTTTGTCCTTTGCCATTTTTGATTAGGGATTTTGCCATTTATTATTAGTACATCCCTCAAAAAAAGGGAAAATTTGTTGTTTATAAAACATTTATTAGTATTGAAATGATTTTTATAGTGCTTCACACACTAGGTGTATAGAAACTTTCTTTTTGTGATAAACATTTCAAAAATTGACGCGTTCGCAGGATTTTAACCTGCACCTCTCTGATATTCTTTTGTGATGCTTTGTCCAAATTAAGCTAAAACGCTATCTGCGAAAACGTCGAATCATTGAAAGTGGTTTATCATTTTACCAACTTACTACATTGTTACAACTTACTACAAAGCCGTGGTGGTCTAGAGGTAGTGACCCTCGCCTTACAATCGTGAGGTCGTGGGTTCGAATCCCCGGTCCCCGTACCAATGATTTCTTTGGAATTTATGTGCGGAATTTCACACCACTGGCTATTCGGTGAAAGAAAACATCGTGAGGCAACCTGCATATGTCCGTAGAAGAAATTCGATGGTGTATGTGAATCCACCAACCGGCACTGGGCCAGCGTGGTGGATATGGCCCAATCACCCTTCGTGGGTAGGCCTACGTCCTGCAGTGGATACGGCTGGTACAGTACATTGTTAGAAGCGCCATCTTGTGAGAACTGCTTAAACCAGTTGGAATCCCAGAGAGATAAAGGTTCAAATCCTGCGTACGCCTCAATATTTGACATGTTTATCACAAAAAGAAAATTTCTTAATATTATTTGAAAAAAATATTTAGTATCTAAATTCTAACAAGATTTAATTTTGCGAGTATGAAAGAAATCGATCAAGAGCGAGTCATGTCATGTTCTGTCTGTTTTGTTAAATACAACGTCCAATTTTCCATGTGGTAGGCATTACGCTGAAGAAAATGCTCTGGAGGCGACCAACAATCTCTGCTCCAACGGGTCGGCGGCGCAGTGCGGCCAGTTTGTGGATAGCGGCGGCCTGCAGGTCTGGGCTGCCGTGCTTGGGAAAGACGACGCGAAGCCTGTGAAAAACGTGCTGGCTGGCCTGCAGGCGCTGTTACAGGTCAGTACAGGTCGAATCAAACTTGGCTGTGATGTTCATCATTATCAACATTATCAACCGTAAGACGTCCACAGCTGGACATAAACCTTCCCTATGGATTTCTAATAAGCGCGGTTGAAAACAGCCTGTCAGTCTTAATAATATGGTCAGTCCATCTGGTCGATACCAACTGGGCCAGCGTGGTGGATATGGCCCAATCACCCTTCATGGCTAGCCCTACGTCTTGCAGTGGACTATTTAAAAGGCTGGTACGGTTCAGTACAGTACAGTACCTGATCTCCTCATTCCTGATTTTACCGCGAGGAGAACCCAATCCTCACCCAACTACTAACTGAGCATTAGTCAGGGTTGGGCTATCAGCAGTTTGAAGGTAACATAGAAGTTACTACGAAGCCGATTCTAATTTCAAAAAATAAATTAGGTGCCCTTTCATTATTTGTTAGACAATGTCTGTTATCAACTTCCATTTCTCACTGATTAATACCACTAAATTTCAGACCATAAAAAAAGATCAAGCCGAAGACAAAAAGGTAGACAAAGACGAGTACGAAAACGAAGATGCAGACGAAGATGAAGATGAAGACGGATATGAAGACGAAGATGATGATGAAGATGGAGATGAAGACGAAGACGGATTTGATGATGAAGACCAAAACGAAGATGAAGACGAAGAAAAGTTAGACGAAGATGAACAAGAAGAGACAAAAATTAAGGTAAAGATAGTCAATTTTACTATATTTTTGTTCGCATGACTTCATAAATTTACTGCAAAACTATCTTTATTTTATTATTTTTCCTTATAATTATTACAAAGTTATTCTTTCTACATTGAAATTGACTTGAACGAGCGTGTGACGTCACAATGCTACACTTTACAGTAGTGAGGTAAAATTATGACGTCAAAAGCTTGTTCGAGTCAATTTTTAATCTAGTATAACGTTACTATTCTATTAATAAACAATTATTGTTATTATAATTATATGTAGCTCTTAAATGTAGGATGTAGCTCTTAAAGCCGCTAAGTTAAAATGGAACTGGACCAATCATGTAAGCCGCATCCCGGAAGAACTATGGGCCAAAATCAACACCGTGGCATCCCAACTCGATCCGGCCACTTGGCAGGTCCCGAAAGAGAAGGCGCGACGACCTTGACAACTTTGAAAAGAACTGGTACACTATAGCACAAAACCGTCAAATCTGGAAATATCGGGGGGAGGTCTTTACCCAGCAATGGGGCACGACAGGCTAGCAACAAAAACATTATAAATATAAAGAAAACTAAAAACATATACAGGGTTACAGGGTAAGTCGACCTATTCACGTTAAGGGTGTGAAGTTTACTTAGTTTCTGACTAATTTGACTATGAAATACACTATCCTAAATTTAAAAAAAATAACAGATATTTGAAATTGGTATATATGAAATTCCCGATTTTTGGCTATCAGCTCAGATATTTTGAAACGTGTAAGTCGTAATATTATTTTTATTTGATTTTTACATGTAAAATAATGTTTTACGACCCCACTACCCAATATTGTCCATAAAATTAACCTTCATTCATCTCGAAACTGTGAGATTTAGGATATGGTGTTTCATAGTCAAATCAGTCAGAAACGTAGTAAACTACACACGCTTAACGGGAATAGGTCGACTTAGCCTGTAACCCTGTAAATGGTTATGCATAAAACTTACATTAAGATATTTTTATTTATCATACAAAAAAAATTATTCAAAAGCCCTATTACTAGTATTATAAATGCTAAACTTGTAACTGTTACAGACGGCTGGCAAGAGTGGAAGCCGTGTGAAGACTCTACGGTCAGAGCTAAAGAAACTCTGCTATAGCAAGTTGCTAAAACAAGCACAGAAACGCTTCGACATTCCACCGGTGAGTACAAATGCAATAGATATACAATAGACTTGATGACTAAAACAATATGATTTAGACCGAGATCCCACCGCAAGAACATCCCGCTCATAGTGTACACGGTTCAAACCAATTTTTTACGCAATTTTAAAACAACGCAACGGATTTAGATTCGGTTTTTTTAATAGATAGAGTGATTCAAGAGACAGGTTTATATTAATAATACGCGTATACGGGTCGCTATTTTATTTTATAATTATTACATGTTTTTTTTCAGACAACTTTCAACAGCCTGATCAACTCTGCGGCAGATTTGGGCATTGTCTTGAAATGATGAAACAATTTTTATTTTATTTTATAAACATGAAATAAATAAATAAAAAAATCTAATAAGCTTAGCCTGTTATTTATAATTATCTGATGGTCGGTGGGGTCTCGAGTGGAGACCACATTAGGTACCTAAATGCATTGTTTTAGGGCATCTTACCCCCTTCGCACACGAGGCGTAGTCGTGTCGTAATACGCACGCAGGACGAACAATACTTTCATTTAAAAAGGTTCAGGGAACAAAATAAACCATTCAATTGGGAAATGTTTAAGTTTTATAGAGAAAAAGTAAAAACACTGATTGATGCCTCTTATCTAGAGTACATTAGACGAACAAAAACAGATATTATTAATAATCCGAAGCACTTCTGGAAATTTATTAGTGATCAGCAATCGACTAGACAAACGAACTGTGAATTTGAGTATGCTGGTAGTACCGTTTCTGGAGCTGACGCCGCGAACGCTTTTGCTGACTACTTTAAATCAGTTTTTTTGCCGGACTGTCCGGGCCTGTCTACGGAAACGGCTTAGCGCGAGGCAGCCAGCCCACTCTGCTCTTCTCGTATTTCTGTGGATAGAGTCGGCCCACGTGACCTATTTTTGGCGATTCTTAATCTAAAGACGCACTCCTCAGCAGGACCTGATGGCATACCACCATATGTTATTAAGGATTGCTATGAAGTCTTAAAGCTGCCACTCTTATATATTTTTAATTTGTCTTTGGAAACTACAACGTATCCATCGCAGTGGAAGGTATCCAGGGTCACGCCTGTACCTAAGAGTGGCTCTAAGACAAAAATCGAGAACTATAGGCCTATAGCTGTCTTGTCAGCACTCGGCAAAGTGTTCGAATCTATACTAAATCGTGAAATCACCAGACAAGTCAGTGCGCAGCTGAGCGATGCTCAACACGGTTTTAGGTCTGGTAGATCTACTGTTACAAACCATGTAAATTTTGTGGACTACGCCGTGGCTGAGATGGATCAAAATAGGCAGGTAGATGTAGCTTATTTTGATTTTAAAAAAGCTTTTGACCGCGTTCATAATGATGTTCTTTTAAAAAAGTTTGCAGCTGCAGGATTCACTCCAAATTTGCTCAGTCTTTTTTCTAGCCGTTTCTCGAACCGGCAGCAATATGTTCAGCTCTCAAACTACCGCTCAGACCCGTATGTGACTTGCTCTGGTGTAAGTCAGGGTAGTACGCTAGGTCCGATTGAGTTTTCAATCATGATCAATGACTTGCCGAGTGTTGTCAAGACAGCTAAGTGCCTTATGTTTGCGGACGATTTAAAACTGTTCTTGAGCGTGGAAAATGATAAGGACTGTGAGGCGCTTCAGAGGGACATCGATAATGTTGTAGCCTGGAGTGAACAAAACCATCTCGAGTTTAATAGGGCTAAATGGAAATCTATAACTTTCACTCGAGCGTGTTAGATCACTATCAAAATGAGGCTGTTACTTTATCTATTTTCTATTAAAATATCATTGTCAAGATAGAAATCTTACTTTAAACTAATGTAGCAACCCTGATTCTAACATAATAACAAAGAGACTCTGTAAACTGACCTTAAAATGTTAGTGAGGGTAGTTACCTAACTTGAGGTTTCTAAATTAGTAAAGGAAACAAGTAAGTAGGTATTCTTTGTTTATTCATATACCTCATGGAGCCCGAGAGGGTCCTTCCATGTAATGCTATAACTCTAAGCCACATTCGTAAGGCCCTAAACGTCGTGAGAAGAAGTGGCAAGAAACTCCGACGCTATCAATATAATATTTTAATCTTTTGATACAATGTACAATGATCAGTCACATAATTTAGATATTACACAAAGTACTTAACTTTAGCAACATGGCGATGTCCACTCGGCTTGGCTTCGAATAATAAAAGTACCAACACTCAGCATAACTAGCTAAGCGAGACTCCAACTTTATCATGATAATGTTAAACTTGTAGAACGCTCAGAGATAATAAAAGAACACCAAAGGTACTATGAGAACTGAAGCGAACACTAAGAGACGGTAAGAGATGTCAAAAGGTGCTAAGAGGTACCAAGAGAGCGAAGCCACGCCAGCAGCCTGTTTTATACTAATTTCACAAGCTCCCGCCATGCCTTACCACCGCTGCTCGATGTAAACATTAACAACGACCAATAGGGAACGAGCAAGATGGCGGGCACGGCGGTAGTCTCCATTTTACACTACTTTTTATACGTAAAACCATCCTAAACTGCATTTCTTACTTATTAGAATTATGAGAACAATTATAGATACATTTCAAGTCATCTATCATTTATGAAATCACAGTATTAAATAAATAGTGTATGTAAACAACAATGGCCGACATTCTGATGTCATGATATTTCTCAGTTCTATTTAGTTACTAATAAGTATTATATTACATAATACTTGTTGTAATTGTTACTAAATATTATCCTATCAACTATTAGAGAATAGTTGATAGGATCATAATCACTTTGACGATAGAATAACATACTGATAAACAATATCGCTAACATAACTAGCAATAGCGGATATGGTGTCTTGATTTGTCTGTTTATAATAATGGAAGGTAAATAAATAGCTTTAGACCAATAAAGGAAGAACAGGCTCACTTCTGAGGCCATTTTAAGTGATATAGAATATTATAATGAAATCCCTAATCTAACAAGCGCATGCTCCTAATTTGTACTCCTATAGCATTGACGATGCCCCTCTGGAACGAGTACAGCATATACGTGACCTTGGTTTAACTTTGGACACTAAACTCACTTTTAATGAGCATATATTGGAGGTGTGCAGCCGCGCTCATAAGTCTCTCGGATTTGTGATGAGACAGTGCCGACGGTTTCGAGACAGGAGAACCATTGTAACCCTCTACTATGCGTTTGTACGGAGTAAACTAGAATACAACTCCCTCATCTGGGACCCCCACGAAGACAAGTACAAGCTCATGGTAGAGAAGGTGCAAAGACGGTTTTCTCGATTTTTGTACCTAAAGATATATAGATATTATCCGTATCTTTACCCATCTCTTTTCGTCGCAGGTATGGTGGGCCTTAACACCTTGGAGCTCAGGCGGAAGTGCTCTGTAATGGTGCATTTCTACCTCTTACTCCACAATAGGATCGATGATCCGCAAAGCTTGTCGCGATTGGCGCTCGTCACACCGGAGCGAGCGCGGCGGCCTCACACGCGGCGCCTGTTCGCGACTCCGCGGTCGCGCACGTGCACCTCGATGTACGCTCCGACGGCCCGAGCT
Organism: Hypomecis punctinalis; assembly: GCA_949316475.1. NCBI lineage: Eukaryota > Metazoa > Arthropoda > Insecta > Lepidoptera > Geometridae > Hypomecis > Hypomecis punctinalis. The sequence goes on from OX438822.1 coordinate 13,285,091, forward strand.
GTCTCTCTACTCAATGCCCTGCTTGCTCAACAGCCCGACATTGACATTTTCCTAATTAAATTGTGTGTTTTTCTTAGAGCGTGTATTATTTTTTTAAGTTGACATTTAATTTAATTTTTGATTCGTTTTTTGATTATTTATATTTTAACATTATGACATTTCTTACGTATTATTATTTAATAATTTTGTAATTTCATTAGTCTGTGATTATTGTTATTTTTAATAAGGTGAAATTTTAACTAATTTAAATTATTGTAATCTGGTTGGCTTGTCGCACGCTTTGGCGTAGCTGTAAGTGTGGCGAGCATCTAAATTTAAATAAATAAATAAATAAATACGAGCGTCTACGTGTTCAAACAAGTCCGCACACGAGGCGTAGCGTAGCCGTATAGTAGGAGGCATTGATCCGTTTGCGGACTTGTTTGAACATGTACGCACTCGTATTGCTCTCATCCTGCGCGCGTATTACGTTTACGATACGCCTACAATACGTTAGTGTCACTATTGGACATTTTGAGTATTAGTTGAGCGTAAGAGTGAGGTCTCAGAGTCTACTGGGACGAGCCGGCACTTGGGTGTATGTTTGTATGTATATTTTTTCGACGATAACTCAAGTACCGCTCAACCGATCTCCATGAAATTTAGCATGAACGTAGTTTATATTCATAGAATTTTTAAGTTCGAATATTTTCTATTCAGCAGTTGCGAAGATACGAGGGCCGTGGTAAAAAGAGCCAAAACGGCACGCACCGTACGTGAACACCGGCTCAATGCTCTCCTGAAATACCTTAGGAGCGCTCGTTACTAAACCCTAAAGGACTTCACTGACCATCGCATCAAATGGGCGTCAAAAATAGTTTGGCAACTTGTCTGATTAACTAGCACATGCTATTTTTACCTATAACTTCAAACGATGATTGTGTTAAGCATGAACTCAAAACGTAACTACACTAAATTGGCAACATTGCCCACATTCATCCATTCGGAGCGATGCGATGGTCAGTGGAAGAATTAGATCCCATTTCACGAAATAAGTCTCGCAGATGCGGCAGCACAATCGCATGGCCGATCTATCGAAATCCGATTTTCTTACGTTTAAACTAGTTCTACTAATTTTCCGTGAGACTTCTTTGATGAAAAGGACTTTACGTTGAATTCACTAAGTTAGCGCGCGAATAAAAAAATGTTTAAATAAACTTATTAATCGGCCATTAATATAATAATAAAACTTTATTTCAGACATCAGAGGTCCAAACAAAATTATATGTAAGTACATAAAAACATAGACTTTGAGGCATATTATACATTATAGGTACTGTCCATTAATCGAGTATTTTCTTTTTTTTTAATTTTTTTAACCCCTCCCTCCCCATCGGTGATTCGTGGTGAGGTTTAAGACTACACCCCCCACCAAATATCACGTATATTTTTTAGTTGTTTTTGACTGGCTGTAACGGGTCCACATACTTATATGAAAATAAAAGAAGGTGGTACGTACAACAATATTTATATGCGGGATTTTTACAATTGCCCGGATCATCAATTTATAACGTTACGCGGCCACGAGGCAGTTATAGCCGAGCACTTCCCTTATTCCTAACGGGAACCGACGCGGCGCAGCGGAAGACGCGCAGTACTGGCGCCGCCGGAGTCCTAAACGGGAAGTGAGGATAATGTCCTCGGGTCGTGCCGCGAAGTCGGAGGGGGTGTAATACCCAAATCTTGGACACGGTCTATCCCCAATATGGAAACCCTGGAAATATTGTCCAGTTGAAGTTGCGGGACCGGTAGGTGACTCGTTCTATTGCGGTATTCCCGTAGGAACGTACAGGTACAATGTCAGCCTTATGGGCGTGAGCGTGAAATGCCACAATCGGACGGAGTTCACTATAGTAAAAGAAATTTAGAAATAGTACATTATGATATAAGTGCGGTAAGGTGAAAATTACAGCCGCGGCGATATTGCTAGCCCGAGCCGTAGGCGAGGGCTATAAGGAAGCAGAAGCTGTAATTTCAAAGCGCACGTATGTCATACGACGTTTTATAACATATTTGCGAGGAAATTAATAAAACTCTGACTTTCTTAAACGAATAAATCTTTAATTACTTATTAAAGCAGTTATAGAAATTTGAACAATTTTTAAAAGTGATTGTTACGTTGCCAGTTGGCATTTTTAATGTTCTCAAGTTATTGTTATTAGTTACAATTTCCTCAGTCTCTCTCTCTCTCACTCTCTTGAGTGAGAGTAAATTCATCACTATTTTTAGGGTTCCGTACCTCAAAAGGAAAAAACGGAACCCTTATAGGATCACTTTGTTGTCCGTCTGTCCGTCTGTCCGACTCTTTATCTCGAGAACGCGTAAAGATATCGAGTTAAAATTTAAACTGTATACGTATATTGATAAAATCTTGCTGTTGTTTAAAAGAAAAACTTCTCAGTTATCATTTAAAAAAGTTAGAGTCGTTTATGTCGTAAAAAACCGCATATTTCGACACTCACAAAAATCAAAACCTACAGAGTACTTTCCGTTGACATAGATATATGAAATTTGGCGAGAAGCATTGTCTCAGAGTACAAATATAGGAATAAATCTGAAAACTGTACATTTTTATTTACATCACAAAAAATAGGGCCTCAAAATTCACAAAATATGGGCTCAAAATTCAAAGTGAGTAAATCGTATCATGAAAGGTGTCATATAAAAGAACTTCATTAGCACATGCTAAAACAGGTTTTTAATTATTTTAACAATGTAGTTGTACGGAACCCTCGATGTGCGAGCCTGACTCGTACTTGTCCGGTTTTTTTACTATGGAAGTTAACGTGGTTTTTACACATTTTATACTATATATAACGGGACTGAACTCACGTGTCATTCGGCGACTTTTCTCTAGTTGGCGAGTGCTAGCACGCACTCGCAATGCACAGAAACTATAGTCGTTACGACTATCCCTACACGTGAGTTTAGTCCCGTTATATAATTAGTATAAAATGTCATCACTACATGAAGACATTTTCAAATAAAAACAATACAGCGAAAAGAAAAAGCGCGTGAAATATTTTTTATCTCCCAAAGTTAATTATGTGACATAAAAACTGTTTGCTAAGATTTTAAAATGTATCGTTCATTTTTAGATGGTAACAATATAATGAATGTGTACTAGCATAAAAATGTTGTGCTTAAAATTATTAAAAAAATAAGACTATGCAAAAAAGTGTCGCATACGAAGGTCGCGGGCTGAATGACGTCACTAGCCCCTGTCACTCTGCGCCTGGGCCGTGCAAGCTAAAGGTGCATAGTGCAGGGCTGGCTGCAGAGATGTGGGGAAACGGGGAAATGAATTAAGGACAGAATGGATATTGGGCACGTTGAACCCGTCACATATGAAGTCATTAATATGACGTAACGATATATCGTTACATGGCATCGTCGTTAAAGGAATGGTGTAATCATGTGAAAAATTATATTCTTGTGACAAACAACCATTTGATAATATTGGCAAATTTGCAAAACATACGCTATGTTTTACATGTTTCGAACGCAAAATGTGAACTTTTTTACAAGTTAATTGAATTAAAACTGTAGATCGAAATAAATTCCATATCAAAAATCTATCTATAATTATGCATGCAAATGAGGGATTGAAGAAACCCAATGATTGTTCAGTATTTCAACCTGATACAGATATGACAGAGGTGACGATAATGTTGAATAAATAGAATAAAGTTATTATAAATTCTAGACATTTATCTGGTTTTTTTGTGAAACCATATGTGGTAAGTATTGATGAATTAATATAGTAAAATTTTGGTAGATCTTGTAAATAGATTTGGTAGATTTAAGTAGATTTCAGATTAAACTTTAGTTGAGATACGGAAAAAAGAGGTCGCGCTGCGAAAAAATAAATACACGGAATATCTATACTATACCCCTCTTCCCCTTGTGATATGTCGTGATTTTTGCCGAGCCCCCTTTTTAGAATCTCACGTGATTAATCGACATCCCCATACATCTATATAGAAACAAAAAATAGTAACTACCAGCTTAAGCTAAAGAGTTCATTATCTAAAAACTAAGGTAAAAATCTGTTGATGCACTTTTGTGCATCCATTACGCCACTAATTTGCTTTGTACGTAACTCATAAACGGTACCTATTTATGGCCGCTAAATGAGTTTTAAGCCCTTTCCAGACGGATGTAATCCAGCGCGCAGCGTCCTAACAGGGGTGACCTTGGATACAACACGCGCCCGTCCACCAAGGACGATGAAGCTCATAATATCATCTGCGGTCTACCTTGCTGGGAACAGGATGGCAACAAGCAAGGTGACCCTTTTTGGGATGCAGGATTACATACGTCTGGAAAGAGCTTTAGTAAACTTAAAATGTGTAGTTTTTTTTTTTTTTTATTTCAAATAGGTTTGCATTTGACTACACACTGCCTGATGTTAAGCAGATATGCGGTCTAGGATGTAGCACGCTTACCTAGAAGATACCTATTTACTTGAGATTTGAAGACACCTACATTATATTTTAACGGAAAGACAGACTTAGGCAAAACGCTCCACATTCTGGCAGTTCGTATGAGGAATGTGGACTCAAAACGCTTGGTTCTAACGCGTGAGATGTCCACCATAAAATGTGGCGCTTTAGTCGCGTCTGTCTAGCCGTACGATAGAAGAAAGGGGCAGGTGGGACCAGATTGTGCAACTCCTGGGCGCACTCACCGAAGTGTATCCGATAGTAGGCAGACAGACACGCCACCCTACGTCGATACTCGAGACTTTGCAGCTTCGACTCAGTCAAGGTTTCGTTGCCTATCAGCCTCCTGGCTCGCCTTTCAATGGACTCCAAAGCCTCTAACTGGTATTTGGCAGAGCCATCCCAAAGGTGAGAGCAGTATTCCATGCAAGACCTGACTTGCGCTTTATAAAGACTAAGCAGTTGCTCAGGTGTGAAATACCGTCTCACCTTAGAGAGAACACCAAGTTTTTTTGAGGCTAATTGGGCTTTTGACTCTATATAAGACCCAAAGTTGAGAGTCAATGATAGCGTAACGCCTAATGGTTCCAGACTGTTAGTTACCGGAACGGACACACCACGGAAAGCAGGAGACAGTTGGAAGGGCCTCTTTTTGGCCGAAAACAAACAGCTTTGAATTTTCGTGGCATTAAACTTGACCAGAATAGCATCACCCCAGTCAGATACCGCCTCCAGACTCAAGTTGAGCCGTTCGACCATAGCCTCTCTGAGTGACTCGATCTGTAGCCCGCTCGTTCTTGTCCAAGTAGATAGCCAGCGCCTCCCCGTTCAATGACCTCACTCCAAATGTGTGTGGCGTACGCCAGAAGGTCCCCAGTAGACCGGTTTCGGCGAAAGCCGTACTGCCGGTCACTGAGTAGGTCATTTGCTTCCAGGTAGGCCAGGAGCCTGTTGTTAAGAACACGTTCCATACTCTTGCAAAGTATGGACGTGATCGAAATTGGTCTGTAATTGGCAGGGTCAGCACGGCTACCTTTTTTGGGTACAGGCTGCACGTTAGCAAGCTTCCAAGATTTTGGCACTTGACCCGTCTTCAGAGAGAGGTGAAAGAGGCGGGTCAATACAGGCGACAGCTCAGGCGCACAAGTCCTTAGTACAATAGCTGGAATACCATCTGGGCCACTGGCCTTGTTCACATCTAGACTGCGGAGAACTTTGAGAACCTTCTTTTGCCGGATATGTATTTCACTTATTGAGGTGCCACAGTTAGGCAAAGTTGGAGGTCTCGCACTGGTCCGGGTCGCCGGGGTCTAGACGCGAAGACTCCGCAAATTGAGATGCAAATAAATTTGCCTTCTCTACCGCGGTATGAGCCAGCGAACCATTGGGTTTCAGCAACGGAGGCAATGAGGGGCGGCAGAAGTTCGCTTTAACTGATTTAGCTAGGGACCAGAATGCCTTGCTACCCGCAGGGTAAGAAGAAGGCTTGTTCCCTATTCGACTAATATGCTCAAAGCGAGCCCTCTGCATAACTTTTTTGCAGGACTTAGCAGCCCTATTGTAAGTCTTCTTCCTCAGATGTATGTCCTTTGCCTTACGGTTACGAGCATCGACCCAAACCAGGTATGCCTGATGCTTTTGCGCTTCGGCGCGTCCACATTCAAACCAGGGCTGAGCTTTGCTGGACAGAAGCACGTCCGAAAATGGGATAAAGTATTCCATGGCGGTACGAAACACGTCTGTCACGGCATCCGCGCACGAAGAAGGATCATCAGAAGAGAAACACACAGGCTGCCAAGGATAAGACGCAAAGAAACACCACATCCCAATTTGCCAACTTGTACCGCCTCACCCGCCGTGACCCTTTTGGACTGGGGTCTGAAGGGGAGTAGACCGATACAGATTTCACCAGACAGTTATAAGATGTACCTAACGGAGAGGAAATCGCCACTGAATATCGGTCTGGATCAGTTGTTAGCAGAAGGTCCAAGCAGTAGGCCGTATGCAAGTCAACATCAGGTACCCGTGTGGCGCCATGAACCAGCTGGGTAAGACCTAGCGTCAAAGCTAGCTTGCGCGTTTCAAGCCCAGCATAGTTTGTGTCCAGGTATGGGTGAAGCCACTCCTTATGGTAGCCATTAAAGTCCCTTAGGATCACTAATTGGGCCGAAGGGTAGCTGAGCTGAGCAGCATCCGCCACCTCATTGGGTAATCAGTAAGTCTAGTTGCCTCCCGGTCTCCGCTATGCGATCGGTATACACAGGCATAGACAATCTTCTCTATGCCAGTGTCCGCCAGAGCCCAGATCACTGAAAAAGAAGGGTCTTCAAACCTTCGAAGACGCAGAAAGCAAATGTCATCCCAGGCGTAAACGCATACACCCGCACGTGGTTTGAAAAGATGCTCCAGAGAATACCCTGGGTAGGATAGATACGACACGTCGGATGGACCAGCAATCTGCGTCTCCATGAGAAACAATAGATGGGGTCGTTCTGTCTCAAGATGATGATGGACAGGCGTCAGATTGGAGTGCAGGCCTCGAAAATTGCACAGGTGCACTTTAAGTGAGAGGGAGTGCTGCCGCTGTGTATACGTTCTCTTTCTTTTATTGTTTCTCATGCTTGCGGAGTAAAGTAGGTAGGAAGTCAGTCAATGGCACGAGGCCTCACACTAAGTAGAATTCAGTGGTACAACACACAAGCCACACACATCCATGGGAGACCAGCCTGGAGACCGCAAGGACGCCCGAGCCCCCCCATGGATGTCCATCGGGCCCTCTCGTCCGGTCGCCAACCGGCACGATGGCGCATCCCTGGGATTTTTCGACAGATGGCGGGGCAGCCTTTCATGAGTGGCTAGCTCGCTACTTGGGCCCACTACTATCTGCGGTCGGCCAGCGACAAACCGTGCCTCGGATCCCGCTAGCCTCCACGGCTGGCTGGCTGATGCGGTAATCGATGTGTGCACCGTATTCATCCACCAGACGACGCTACTGTTCCGACCCAACTTCCCGATTGACGTCACCAGACTTCGCGCCAAAACACGATCCCAAGAGAGCCGCTTGGCGGCGCGGCTTAGTCTGGTGGGTCTCTCGCCACTGCTAAAGCCTACCACCAGAATGGTTGTTGCCTGGTTAGCACTTAACACCACCCAGGACCACGTGTGGGGGATAAAATAAATGGGTTCCTACCCACGGACGAAGGCAACTCGGTCCCAACCGAGTGCAACCTGTATTTTTATAAAAAACAGGTTGCAGGTAAAAACTTAAACGTATAAAGTGTTATCATTTTCCTATGTGGTAAAATACAATATCACACACGCACACTCGCGCAAGCGCCCTGCGCCAAACGAAACAGCAGAAGCAGGCATACATTTTCGCCGCGCGGTAGAAAGAGGAGGATATTACTTCCTCTCCTACGCCGCGCCGACAGCCTACTCTCCCTCCGTCTTACGAATTTTCGATTACATCGCGAGTTTCACATTTTTATCCATCTCAAAAAGTGCACAGCGCTGGTCAAGAAGTTATCACTTTAAAACTTTAATTTCGCGCCTTGACCTAGACCAGTGGTCGTCAAACCACGGCCCATGTTTGGTGCGGCCCGCAGTATAGGTGGAGGACAAATTGTGTACTATTATCATATTTGTTTTGAAACTACTAGAAAAGCGAATAACATCGCGCTATTTTCATTATATCTACGCGCGTAAAGCACGCGCTTATAATTAAAATATGAACAATGTTCATACCTACTTGCTTTCAAATTACTAAAAATACCGAAAAAACATTCACGCTCGCTGCAGTCGCGCATGATAGCAGTGTGGTAAGGTTAAATTTAGGTGCTTTGCTCATATCTCTTTGAAATTACTGCAGAAGAACCCGAAAAATTTTGGGGCTCGCGCATAATAGTAAAGAGTTGATCTGCTTTGCTCATTTCTGTTTTGATATTACTAAAAAAAGTCGATGAAAAAAATATGCCGTAGTATGAATTTGTTATTTTGCTCATGTCTGTTTGGAAATGACTGAAAAATCATAAAAAATATTTCTTGCCTTCGTAATCTTCGCCATGATCCGTGGGCAGCATGGTAACCTAATACGACGTGGGCTAGCTATATTATAATTCAGTTCATTAGTGTGCGGCCCGCAGTGCTACATCGCACTGTCCTATGTGGCCCTTGACCAGAAAAGTGTAACGACTACTGATCTAGACGTTCATAACCTGTTATGCACAGGTCGTCAACGCATCAGTGAGTCGCCCGCCGCAACAGGAAAAAACAGAAATACCTGTCTCCTCTATATTAAAAAGTCATTGGTATTAAACGTGTTTAGTAAATCAACCAGTTTCTCACAATGATTCTAACTGTGCTGTTGATACTGTGCGCTGTGGATATACATTATGCTCAGGAAGGTAAGTTTATTGCCCAAGGGAATTTCGAATTTATTTTAGGTACCTAGTAAATTCAAATTAAATTCATACTAAATTCAAATTCAAATTATTTTAATGAGACAAAAACGAGATTACATCACACTTACATTTATCTCACAAAGTTATGAATTAATTATAATTATCAGATAATTGATTCAATGATTACAAATTATAATAATTTATAGAAAAATACAATTTAAACATTAGTCATTACAAATATTATCAATGAATATTATTATGTCAAATTTATTAATTAATATAATAATAAAATGTCAAAATATGAGTCGCAAATCTCTTCAATTTCCACAACGCTCGTAGCGCTGCTATTGTTATCCCATTGGTCTCTGAGATTTTCACAATACGTCTTAATGATACATGTAACAGTTTTCCAATTGTTAAAAACGATGTCAAAATCGGTATTGGCGGCCAGGATGGCATTGAGGTGGTTGCGAGCGCGCATTAGAGGCGACATGGATCGAGCAATAGTGCGACAATGTTCTATATGAAATAAATTCGGCAACCGGCCACGCCGGTTAACCGGGACCCCAGGCTTATCCGGAACAAACAGCGCACACATTAGATTGTGTAGTTCAATAGAGTCTACCGACCCCCTGAGCACCTTAACGCAGTTAATGAGTTGTTCTAGCATCCTTCTTACTTCAAGCGAGTTGTAGCCGAGCTGTCCAAGTAAATACTTGGTCGGGTACAGGAACGGATAATATCCATATTGTTTTTTGTACAATGCTCTTAAAAAAGCTTTCTGAACCTTTTCAAGCAAGCGTGTGTATGCGACATGATGAGGGCTCCAGACACATGCGCTTGACTCCAGCTTGCTCCTGACCAAAGAGCCGTAAAGAGTTTCCATCACTTTAGAATTCTCGAAGTCTTTCGCGTTTCGAAGCACAAACCCAAGACGACGGTAAGCCTCTTTGGCAAGATCTGACACATGATCGTGAAATGTTAAACTGCGGTCGAAAGTAACTCCCAGATCTTTGACAGAGTTTGCTCTATGTATGGATGTTGCAGCCAGGTGGTAATTAAAATGAATTGGATTCTTTTTTCTGTCAAATGTCATCACATTACATTTACTGCAGTTAAACAACATTTTATTTTTCACGCTCCATTCGTAAATGCTATTGATGTCATCCTGTAGGCGTAAACAGTCGCTACGAGATTTGATTTCGAGAAATAGTTTAAAATCGTCGGCGTACAAGAGACATCGAGCAGAAGATAATACTTTGGGTAAATCGTGGATCATCATAAGAAAATATAATGGACCAGTTGTAACAATTTTAATTATCTTTTAACAATTTAGCTCTATTCACTGATGACAGGTGTGGTTCCTCGGCTAGCCATGGGTTCTCATACAATTAAATTTTTATTCAAAGTATACAAAATATTTTAAACAAAGTTTGGTTTACGTTTTGTTTCTAACCAGTATTTACCAACAAAACTATATGTAATTCCTATACGACTTATTAATTAAACTTAGTATCGGTTTCTTCAAGTAATAATGGAGCCGACAAAGACAAAACACTGTTGGGGTGAAAAACAAACAACCCAAACAAGCTAATAAAATACCATAATTTTCAATATTTTAAACTTAATTACACTTAAAACTTTAAACTTAATTACTTTGAACCTTTGGCAAAGATGAACGTCTTAATCTAGATCCAAGTTGCACATGAAGATTAGTGATGCAAACCGCATCATCGTAATATATTAGGCGAGAAAAGGAGAGATTTCACCTGCATATCGCTGCAACCCGTGAAGAACAAAATATTGTGACCTTGGAGTCCCGTAGAACACTCGTGACAAAGCGTGACAGCAAAACAGCCGCACAGGTTTGCTCAGGAAAATCCTCAAAATTGGTCGTCCTCGGAGGACCGGGGTTATTCCCTGCAAATTGCAACGAACGAACAAATTAGTGACGCAAAAGGATAGGAAATGAATCTTGATTTTAAATCATAGACACCTATTAAATGACTCCGCATGACGCCACGTGTAGAATCACTCACTCACCCGGTAAAATATGTAGGTGTCTATCCAATATTAAACTCTCATCAGATCATCTGGATCCGGCCAGCATGTGGCTTTCGTGGTTCTCTTTTCCTCCCAAATCAATTAAAAAAATTATTTCGGACCCACGAACCTTTCCGATCAGGCCACTTATATGACGACGCCTCGATCTCTCGACCAGCTTTTTTCCAATTCAAAATCACGACATCATGTCGGGATTATCTGATCCGCAAAATTCCCGCAAAGATCTCACATGCGACTCACTGCACATCACTCAGTCGTCACAATCAGTTCAAGTGTATAACACTCTAATAATACCTCAACACACCTTAAGAAAAGATTAAAGTTTTAAAGTTTCAAAGGCTACTGATGCGGTCTATCTTCTATTATATAAAAGGCTTCCCTGAGTGACTGACTGACAGACAGCCTACAGCCCAAACCGCTTAAGATATGAGCTTGAAATTTGGAATACAGGTACATTAAACGACGTAATGGAGCACTAAGGACGAAAATTTTGAACTTTCGACCTCTAAAGGGGTAAAACGGGCCCTTTTCGTTTGTATGTAACTTTTTATTCCCTGTACCGATTGACTTGAAACTTTGTATACGTGCTTTTCAAACAAAATAAAAGTTACGTTTCTTCCTGTTTTTCCGAATTTTCCTCATCTAAGGGGTCAAATAAGGTCCCAAAGTTGGTGAAAAAAGCGTCAATTTCATTGAACCAGCTGAACGGTTATAGTTGAAAATTGGTATGAAGGAAGCACACAGCATGTTTTAATACAGGAACTAATTAAATCCAGGAAAATCTATAAGGTTCCTTAGGGATACGCAAAATTAATAAATTTAGGCTATAGCCCAAACCGCTGAAGTTATGAGCTTGAAATTTGGAATATACGTACATCGTACGACATAATGAAACACTAAGGATGAAAAACGTACCCAACTCTAACTTACGGGGTAAAACGGGCCCTTTTTGTTTGCGTGTAACTTCTTATTCCCTGTACCGATCGACATGAAACTTTGTACAGATGCTTTTGAGACTAAATAAAAAATATGGCTGTACCTGTTTTTCTGAATTTTCCTTAAAAAAATCCTTAGGGGTCAGATATCTCCCAAAACTTCAATGCGCTTTTTTAAATAATGTAGTATCTAGAATAGGATTATGAGAATGATAGTTTATCTTTAAAAGGGGCAAAATGGGTCCCCAAAAGTTTGCGATTTTTTTTATTTTGTGAGCCAATAATCTTAAACTTAGCGCACATATGGTTCAATATAGGTATTTTACAATGGGATCAACCCTGGCAAGCGAAAATTACCTACATTTCCCATACATTTTGTCGCGGGTCGATGAACTTTTTGTGTTGAACAGCTGATTTTATTCACGTGTTTTTGGGGTTGGTACCATTGTAAAAGTTAATCAAATTATGAGTATAATAGCATCCAAGAACATGCCTGACTAGAATTACTACTTGTGTGCCATTTTTTCATTTGCCTGGAAAATTAAATTTCTAATGACTTAATGAAACATGTCGAATACCTCTACCGGCCTTAATTAATAGTGCACTACTGAAAATAGGTACTACGGATAGCACTACGAAAAATAGAAACAGGTGGCTCTTAAGATGATCATGGACAAGACGAAAGTCATGTGTAATTCCCATGTTTTACCTACCCCGATTTCTGTTGGAAACTCGGTTCTTGAAGTCGTTGACTCGTACGTCTACCTAGGACATGTAGTCCAGTTAAGTGGGCCCGACTTCAACAAAGAGGCCAATTGCCGAATTCAACTCGGCTGGGCAGCGTTCGGAAAAGTGCGTAGTGTCTTCTCGTCCGATATACCTCAGTACCTCAAGTCGAAAGTTTTCAACGAGTGTGTGTTGCCAGTGATGACTTATGGCACAAAAACGTGGTCTCTCACTGTGGGCCTTATTAGTAAGCTCCAAGTAGCCCAACGAGCTATGAAGAGGGCTATGCTCGGAGTCTCTCTGCGAGATCGATTCATTAATGAGGAGATCCGTAGAAGAACGAAAGTTACCGACATAGCCCAATGGATTGGCAAGTTGAAATGGCAATGGGCAGGGCACATAGCACGGAGGGCTGATGACCGTTGGGGTCGAAAAGTTCTCGAGTGGAGACCATGTACCGGCAAGCGCAGCGTAGCGCATCCACAAGGTGGACGGATGACCTCATTAAGACCGCAGGATCGCGCTGGATGCAAGCCGCTTCCAACCGGTCTTATTGGAGATCTATAGGGGAGGCCTATGTCCAGCAGTGGACGTCCTTCGGCTGATGGAAGACTGAAAATAGGCCTATTCACGAAGGGTAATTGCGCCATATCCATCACGCCGGCCGAGCACGGGTTGCTGAATTCACATAGGACATTGATTTTTTCTACGTACGTACAGGTTGTCTCAATGTTTTCCAGCAATGAAAAGTGAAATTTCTTACATAGTTACTCATACAATTATTATTATTGGCTCCCTCGGTGGCTCAGTGGTTTGTGAGCCTAACTCCTGGGTCAAAGAGGCGTGGGTTCGATTCCCAGGGCAAATATTTATGTGATGTTCATATGTGTTTGCTCTGTGTCTGGGTGTTATTAATGTATTTTTATTTATTTGTTTTTTAACACTTTCTTGCACACCATGTGTACAAAAGGAGGACTTAACGCTAAACAGCATTATCTGCCAGTCAACCTACAGGTACATGTGTATGTAGTATATCAGTGTCTGCCAGCCAAATCACAAACTTTGCTTAGTTTGGGATCAGAGACCGTGTGTGAGATGTCCCCCAATATTTATTTTACATATTTATTCATTATTGAGTTAATTCCAGAAATTCGGCAATTTATCATCCAAAAATGTATGTACTCCGTAATAAGCTTTAGATACAAGTAAATTAAATAACCAAATACTGAGACAATTCAGGCTAAACCGTAGGCATTATTTTGCAAGTAATAAGATAATAGGCTCAGTTATGAAGACTCCATGGTAAATATAATAACAACATAAAAAGTGTTCTCTCTATCGAATGCTTAAAGTGAAAAAGAAACAGATATAATTATGACAATTAGCTATTATAATTACGATGGCGCCTTCATAATCGAGCCTAATGCGGGCTTAACCACGAACTACTATTATTTTAAGTGCCAAGAAAACGCGGGCCTAACTGTGGGTTTTTATCATTTTAAGCAGTTACGAAAATAACGCGGGTCAGACCGTGTCATTACAAATACTATTATCATTACAAATAATACAAAAACGCAGGCTAACGGCATGATATTATAATTTTAAGGATTTATTAAGACAACACGGGCCCGACCGCGAACTATTTGATATTATTATAAGCAAATGCCAAGATAACGCGGGTTGATTGATTGATTAAAATAACAGCCCGCGGTTCACCGCGGGCTGTTATTTTAATCAAGTAAGTATTAAAACAACGTGGGCCAAACTGTGGGTTATTATCATTTTAAGTACCTAATTATTAACACAACGCGAGCTAAACCGCGGGCTATTATTATTTTGAGCAAGTACTAAGACTGTACGGGCCAGACCATGGGCTATTATCATTGTAAGTAATACGACAATGCAGGCCAAACGGCAAGCTTTTATAATTTTAAGCAAATATTAAGACATCGCAGTCCATGCTGCTTGCTATAAATAACCATCTTAAGCAAGTACTAACAATACGCGGGCCAAGCGTGACCTATTATCATTATAGGCAAATACTGTTACAATTTTGACCAAACCGTGGGCATTATCCTTGCAAGTAATTTTAAGCAAGTATTAAGACAACGCGGGCCAAATCGCGGACTATTAGATATTATTATAGGCATGTACAAAGAAAACGTAGATCAAACCGCGGGCTATTTTAAGTAAGTACCTATGTACTAAGACAACGCGGGTGAAGCCGCGGGTTTTAAGCTAGTATGAATATATTTTGTAATATTGAAAGCTTTTTGTCAACTTCGAAACATAGTTTTTTTGCTTTAGGTGACATTAACATGAACAGTGCCTCTATTAACATTAAAAATTATTATTGTTACTTTTTGACATTTTGTAACTTAGTAGACTATAACGAAATTGTAAACTCTCATGGCGGTATTCTTGACGTAGTGTTGGCGCAGGAGTGCATTGAGCCGCAATCGAAGCGGGTATGCGTGCGCGAAGCCGCGGAAGGGTTCGTCGTGATTGATGCGCTGTATCATCCTGCGCTCGAGATTTTGGTAACGCTCCGACCATTTGGCGGCACTGGTGTTCGTCTGCAGCCAAGTAATATTGACCCATCACGTGATTGGAATTTTAATAAGATAGATATGCCACTCTTTCTATCGATGCTGGAGGACACTTCATGGGCTCCTGTCATTGAATGTAACGATATCACAAAGGCAACAGATGCATTTTATGAGATAATTTATAGTTTGTTCGATGCTTCGGTTCCTAAAAAGATTAGGCGAATGGCTAAAGGCAGGTATCCAGTGTGGTTTGATGCGGAAATTATAAAGGGCATTAAACTTAAAACTAAACTGCATAAAGTATGGATGAAATCGAAATGTATTACGTCATATGAACAGTTTTCAGATGTGCGTGCCTGCTTAAAGTCTCGCATATCTCAAGCGTACAAATCTTATATGGCGCGCATAGAAGAGAACCTACAACAGTGTCCTCAACACTTCTGGAGACACGTACATAGCCTTAGGTCCAAGGGGGGCTTTGAACCGCGTGTCACATATAGAGGAAATATTTGTAGCGGTGTAGAGGCTGCGGAGGCATTTGCTAACTATTTTTCCAGCGTTTTCCAAGATGATCTTCCAGTATTAAATGTAAATTTGTGTTTGGAACAATCTGCTCATAGTGGCTACGTCACCCTACCAGATGTATCACCCTCAGACATTGAGCGCGGTATTAATAAGTTAAAATTAGGCAGCTCGCCAGGCCCCGATAGCTTGCCTAGCTTTATTCTCAAAACCGGTAAAAAGCATCTAACCATACCGTTACTTCACTTATTGAATCTTTCACTAATAAATGGGAAGTATCCTGATCAGTGGAAGTTGTCTAGGGTGACTCCCATCCCAAAGAGCAATAAAAAAACCTTGGTGGAAGAATATCGCCCAATCGCAATTCTATGTGCACCTGCTAAAGTTTTTGAGCATATACGCTACAAAGAAATATACAGACAAGTCAAACAATATGTTGGTGAAGAACAGCACGGTTTTAGGCCAGGGCGTTCCGTAAATACTAATCTGTTGTTTTTAGTCGATTATATTTCGAAGGCTATGGATCATGGTTCCCAGGTTGACGTGATATATTTCGATTTCCAAAAAGCATTTGATAAAACTGATAACGATATTTTATTGCTTAAGCTTTCGTCATGTTTTAGATTTTCTACGGGTCTTTTGCGTTTCTTAGCGGACCTCATGGGGGGCAGGCGTCAGTATGTGAGACACGGGATTTACGAGTCGAAACCTTACCACACTAGATCTGGGGTAAGTCAAGGCTCCGTAACCGGACCATTGTACTTTCAGATGATGATTCATGATTTACCTAAAGTACTGTCATCTGCTCAATGTCTCCTGTACGCCGACGACCTTAAACTTTTCCACGAAATAAAATCACACAGAGACTGTCTACGCTTACAGGATGACATCAATAACATTTATGAGTGGAGCGTGAAAAATAAGATGTTATTTAATTTTAGCAAGTGCAATGTTATGACCTTTGACCGGAAAAAGAACCCAATACATTTTAGTTATAGCTTAGACACAACCGCCATACATAGAGCTAACCTTGTAAAGGACTTGGGGGTCACTTTCGACCGTGGTCTGACTTTCCACGATCACGTGTCTGACCTTGCCAAGGAATCGTACCGACGCCTTGGGTTTGTGCTTCGAAACGCGAAAGATTTTGAGAATCCACAGGTTTTGAAAACCCTTTATGGTTCCTTGGTCAGAAGCAAGCTAGAGTCGAGCGCATGTGTTTGGAACCCACATCAGGTCACGTACACGCGATTGCTTGAAAAAGTACAAAAGGCTTTCCTAAGGACACTATATAAAAAGCAGTACGGATACTATCCTTTTATGTATCCCACTAAGTTTTTGCTTGGACATCTGGGATATAATTCGCTCGAAGTGAGAAGGACGCTGGAACATCTCAGTGTCTGCCTTAAAGTGCTGAGGGGCTTAGTAGACTCTATTGAGCTACATGATTTATTGTGCGTGATGTTTGTGCCAGATAGACCTGGGGTCCCGGTGAACAGGCGCGGCCGATTGCCTAATTTATTTCACGTGGAACATTGTCGCACCATGGCTCGCTCTATGTCACCCTTGGTACGCGCTCGCAAACATTTCAATGCGCTCCTGGCAGCCAATACTGAATTTGATATTATTTTTGACAACTGGAAAACTGTAATAACTGTTTTTAGGACATATTGTGAAAATCTAATTGACCAATGGGACAATAGTAATCGTGCAAACAGCACTATTGACATTTTTGAGCTGCATGACTCATAATTTGACATTTGAAATAACATGACATTAATTTATATATTTTTTTTTAATACTTTGACATTACGATTTATTTCATGACTTTCATTTTTTTATTTTTATTTCTTATTGTATCGTTTTATTGTACACTGATTTAAATTCATTGATTGTATAATTATAATTTTGTGAGATAGATGTAAATGTATTGTACTCGTTTTTATCTCAATAAAATAATTTGAATTTGAATTTGAATTTGAATTCCCAAGATCATGTATTTCAGAGAGAATTTTCAGCGCATAATTATTAGTGCTATTTAAAACAATATCAAAAACCTTTCACAAATAAAAACCAAAACAGATCCTCCTGTCAAATCCGCCGTCGATCAAACAACCTTTTACCCTTTCAACAACACTAGGCAGGAAAACTAAGAACTAGCTTGACAGACCGAGCGCTTTGATTTCCTATACTATTATAAATAGTGATAGGTACTGCTTACCAAACTGGTTTAACCTCAGTACGCTAGATGTCGCCCTCGGTATTTCTGTGCAGTGAAATATTCACGTAACACACCGAGCCCTGGTTTACTCCGGATCCAGTGAGGTAAGTTTGAGACTCATATATACCATGTCTCACATATTGACGCCGTCCTCTCATGAGGTCCGCCAAGAAACGCAAAAGACTCGGAGAAAATCCAAAAGATAATGACTGCTTTCGCAATAAGAGATTATTATCAATTTTGTCGAAAGCTTTCTGGAAGACGAAATATATTACGTCGACTTGGGAACTATGATCCATGGCCTTCGAAATAGTCTACCAAGCACAATAGATTTGTATTAACAGATCTTTCTGGCCTAAAACCATGTTGCTCTTCACCTATATACTGTCTTACCTGTCTATATATCTCATTGTGCAGTATATACTCAAAAACTTTAGCAGGCCGAAACACAAAATTGCGATAGGGCGGTACTCTTCTACTGAGGTCATTTTACTGCTTTTTGGGATGGGTGTCACTCTAGACAACTTCCACTAATCGGGATACTTTCCGTTTTGAAGAGCAATATTCAGTATGTGATACAGTGGACGGATAAGATGTTTTTTACCCGTTTTGATAATGAAACTAGGTAAGCCATCGGGACCTGGCGAGCTGTATGGTTTTAATTTATTAATTCCGCTTTCTATGTCAGTAGGTGATATTTTCGGTAGAGTTACATAACCACTATGAACAGCTTGATCAGAAAACGAGTTCAAGTTAAGTTCTGGGAGATCATTCAAAAAAACGTTAGAAAAATAGTCTGTGAAAGCCTCCGCTGCCTCCACACCACTGCAAATGTTTCCCTTGTATGAGATATGGGGTTCAAAACCATTCTTTGACCTAAGACTGTGTACGTGTCTCCAAAAGTGTCGAGGACATTGTTGAAGATTATTTTCTATGCCAGTCATTTAAGATTTATACGCTTGAGAGATACGAATTTTTAAGTCGGCAAGCATGTTAGAAAACCGTTCATATGACGCAATACACTTCGATTCCATCCAAATTTTATATAATTTGGTTTTAAGTTTAATATCTCTTATGATTTCGGCGTTAAACCACACTGGAAATCTGTTACACTTAGTCATTTGTTTTATCTTTTTGGGAACTGAGGCATCAAACAAATTCTAAATAATATCGTAAAAAGCATGCGTTGCCATGGCGACATCGTAACACTCAAGAACAGGAGCCCACGAGGTGTCCTTGAGCAATGATAGGAAGAGTGGCATATCTATGTTACTGAAGTTCCAGTCACGCAATGGATCTATGTTACTAGGCTGCAGACGAACACCTGTGCCACTATGCGATCGGACAGAGACCAGTATTTCGAGCGCGGGGAAATACAATGCATCTATCGCGACGAAACCGTCAGTAGCTTCGCGCACGTATACTCGCTGCGATTCCGACTCAATGCACTCCTGCGCCAATACCACGTCAAGAATGCTCCCATGAGAATTAACTATTGTATTATAGTTGACTAGGTTACAATATGTAAGAAAATAACAATAATAATTTATGACATTGTTGGAGGCACTATTTAAATTAATGTCACCAAAAACAAAGAAATTATGTCTAGAAGTTGATAAAAAGCATTCTATATTACAAAATAACTTCATATAAGTAGCATCGGAAGCCTTTGGTTTAATGTAAGCCACGCATACAATATAAGGAATTCAGCGTTAGGTAACACACGCCCAGAGGTCTTCTCCGGACTGTGTCTCAAGTTCTTTCCGACGGGTCACTGTTACTCCTGGTCTTGCCGCAAGCAAAATACCTCCGCCGCGAGACCCTCTATCTCTACGTAAGAGTGTCCACCCATCGGGCACTACCTCAGCATCCTCTACTGAGCTATCAAGGAACGTTTCCGTTGCAGTTACCAACAAATGCTCGGACGTTAATAAGCTGGCACACCATGATGACAATTTGGTCTTCAAGCCTCTGACATTTTGATAAAAAATGTTGATTTGCGGCTGCTTTCCGGTGCACGGCTCACTCGGCGCCGACTCTCTGTCGAAACGTTTCACCATCCGACCCACCCTTGTGTTTTCTATAATTTATCCACTTTTTCACGCGTGCATTTTCTGGCCAGACGTCTACAGAGAAGCATTTATCGTAGCAATCTTCTAAGTTATAATTTTGCGAAGTCCTTATTTGTTCCACGGTAATAGCTCTGTCAGGACATAACTCAATTAAGTATGTTTTTATCTCGTCGATATTCGATAACATGTTCCAAAGGTGGAAATGTTTACTAGACTCAGCCGCCCTAAGCGTAGTCACCGTAGACCCCGCTACGCAGCGTAGCGATATTGACTGGCGCGACTTCTTATGACGAACTACTGTCCAGTTATCCTTAGCTGGAGACTGAGATTGTAGATTAGCCTCTTGTGACAGCTGTTTTGTACTCATAGAGGTCGATGTTCCGGTTGCAGCTACGCTGTCCTCCGCTGAGTTATCCGACTGCCTACCTTTTTTCTGCTTCCACGGCTTGATTGATTAGAGGTATCAATCTAGAAGAGGCTTGGTGATTTTAGTAGAAGGTGCCTTGTTTTCTGATGCCGGAACACACATCGAATGCTATATCTGTGGTGTGGAAGTATCTGTGGTTATAGAAGGAGTGAGGAACCGAGTCGCATTCAGAATTTTTGAGTTTTTCAATCAGTTTTCCTATTTGGTCACCATACCTCTCTATTTTTTTCTCATGATTAATAATGACCGAGACCGATAAAGAAAGCTTGTATTCATAATCTGCAATGATCGATCGTAGATTTATTCAGTTGCATTTCATAAGATACGATGAGGGAATTTGATTTTGATAATTGCTCCCTTATCTTAATCAGTTCAATTCGTAGTTCGCGAATTTCGCAGGCAACATCCTGATTATCGTCAACAGTTGTTGGTTCTTCAGGAGGAATCCGCGGAGCTTTCGAACGCACCGTCACATTCATATCCCTGTTTCTTTTCATAGCGCCTACGGGGGTAAGATTATTATCGCCTCCTTTCTTTGTGGAACAACGGCACACTGGACAGATCCACGATTTGGTGGGCGAATTATTTGTATTCTTTTCCCCGGTACACAATAGATGATAAGATTTAAGGCATCTCTGCAGGGTACAGTATTGTTCATCCTGTGTAATAATGTCACCGCAACACGCTTCACAATACATAATGAATAGTGTGCGGAATATTGTGTGGATGCAAATAATAATGGTGCACCGCGCAATGTAAATAAACAAATACGCACAGCTGATCACAGCGACAGATAAGCAATCTAGTCGATGACTCAGGGTCGCTCAGGGCTCGGGGGTATAATATCGGGCGCGGGTGCGCTGCCGGCGATGACTCAGGCCCGGCCGAGCGGCCGACCGGTGTCGGGGGTGTTGTAGCGGCGTGCGGGCGCGGAGGCACCTCCAACAGCAGCGGTGGGGATCGCACACACGGTGACAGCTGCGATGACTCACCGGCGTAGCACACCGTGTTACGCAAAATATATAATATAATTCTTGCGAGCGACCTCGAAGAGTCAACACGTCCTGAAGATGCCTCGTTGAGAGGCGAAACACGTGTCGAACAGAGTGTAGTGCAGTGAGAATAAGGGTGTTATTTATTAGTGAAGTGTTTTCAATATTTTGTCATATTATTTTTAAAAGATTTTTATAATATTTATTAGTTGTTAACGGATTATTATTGTACTATTTTTTAAAAATATATATAATATACAGTGTAGTGAAAATAAGTGATATTTATTATTTATTTTATCTATTTTAAAAATTAAGTTTTTAAATGTATAATTATTGTAATATTAGTAATTGTTTGTAATTTTTTTTTCCATAAATGTCCTTAATGCACTTAATGCCCTTAAACTTATTTGCCTACAACAAGATAGCGGAAATACACTAAATATTAATTCAAAACATAGATTACGCAAAATATAGTTCAAATCGCGGGGCCGTTAGTTAAAATTTTGGAATGTTTTTTGCTAATATCTTCCAAACCACTTACACAAAATGATTCAGGTAAACGCCACTGTCACTGTCTTAGTTATAACTGCAAATCCGTGTATAACGTACTACTAGAACTTAACTTTTTACTGCAATTAAGTTTAACTAACTGCGGAGCGAACAGTAGTAGCCGTTACCCTTGCGAGCGTTGAGGACGAACTCTTTGGGAAGGATTGTGTTGGCCAAACTCCGTTTTTCTGGTACATTTTCATACAAAAAAATAGCAAAAGTGAATTTAAAAAAATGCTAGGTATCTCATAAATATCTACCTAATATTTAATTAACTAAGTGTAGGTATTACGAGCGTAGCAGTATTTTGACATGTACCATCCTAGTATCTATTGTACTATTTGTACTAAGTAGATAAACTTAGTATTTTTTCCTTTGTGCAACCGAGATGGAATGTACGCCACATTTCATCTCGCTCGTTCAGTCATCTTCCATTTTGCGCGCGTTTTTCCAATTCAATTTCAATTTATTTATTTCAATAAACACGGTATTAACACACATTTACGATAATTAAATTAACCAAAAAGTGCGACGTCAATCAAAATAGTTGCCATAACAATTGTTGAACAAGAAGAACATTATCAAATTCAATTCAATTTCAATTCAATCATATTATTTATTTCAATTAGGAAAAAAATACACTTTTGAAAAGGTCATTAGCCTACTTTAAATATAAGTTTAAAATTATATTAGTTACCTATATTATAGAACCAGTGCAACAAGTTTCGTCAAGATTATTTGATAAATACGTCCTGTAGAGTAGGATCAACATCCGGCCAAACAAAAGTAAAATCAATTTTTCTCACTTCGGTCGAGTTAAAATAGAGAACTTCGTTCACTCACTCAATTACTAACCAACTAACAAAAATGAAAAAAAATCGGGTGTTCCATAGAAAAATATCGTTCATCCGTGCCAAAATGTATGGAACAGCTGATTTTTTTTGAGTTTTGACAAAAGTCACAGTACAATTGTTAGGTTTGATGGACAGAATAAGCCCCTAAAAGGATGCTAATTGATTAGAAATAACCCTGTATACTTATATCTTGCTTTAGGTGACACTTGTACTAAAGAGGGCGTCCCAGGAGTATGTACCGATTTAAAACAATGTCCAGACGCATTGCAAGACATTAAAAATAGAAAGAAGCCACAAGTAAGTTATTTTTTCAGTACCATCAATCCTGTGCTAGACATAGGCCTCCCCTGTAGATCTTTAATATGAGCAGTTGAAAGCGGCTTGCATCCAGCGCAATCGGCATTAACTTTTGTTTGTTGTTGTTTTGACTGTTTGTTGGCATAAACAAGCCAAGTCAAATCTTGAGCTTGAATTACCTTCTAAGTGATATAATTACATTTTGTAAATGAGTAATTGTCTGTTAAAAATATATTTCATTATGTTATACTAGCTCTTGCCCACGGCTTCGCGTTGCGTGGTATTTAATTTTTGTGCTAGATATCCCATAGGAGCATTTAATTAGAAAAATAAGTCGGAAGGTGGCCATAGGAACTCCTGTAATAAGAAAGATAGACGCGTCGTGTCTGGTCTCGTTTTACTTGTTTTGCTATGTCTAATATCCAGGATCTCAAAAGTTCGTATATTTAAAAAGTTATATCTATATTAGTGCGGTAAGTTGAAAATTACAGCCGAAGTGATATTGCAATTGCTATAAGGAAGCAGAGGTTGTAATTTTCAAAGCGCATGTATGTCATACGACGTTTTATAATATATTTGCGAGAAAATTAATAAAACTCTGACTTTCTTATTTTCTTTATTATTTATATGCACATATTTATTTATTGTCTTAAATTTAAGTTTTTTTACAATATTTAAATAATAAAAAACAAAATACTATAAAAAAACCTAAACCTAGAGTGCCGCCGGCAGCGGGGCGAGGCCCAAGCTACCGGTGGTTGGGTCTACAGAGAGAGGAACCTCCTGACAATGCGCGCTGTGTCCAGGACGACCGCCTTCTGTATCTGACCCTTGACCCAACCGTCTAGCGAGAGCCTCTTAAGATGGTGGTCGAGACTCTTCGCTATTAAGCCGTTTACCGAAACGACTATCGGGACAATGATCGTAGAGTCCACATCCCACATGGCGGTGACCTCGTGAGCCAAGTCAAGGTACTTGCTGAGCTTGTCCTTCTCGGCTTTCACGAGGTTCTCGTCATGTGGGATGGTGACGTCGACGAGCACTGCCCGGCGCTGGGACCGGTCGACCACCACGATATCAGGCCTATTGGCGACAATAGTCCTGTCCGTGATGATAGAGCGGTCCCAATAAAGCAACGCACGACCATTTTCGAGAACTGGTGCCGGTGCGTACTTATAGTACGGCACCTCAGACTCGACAAGGCCGTATCGAAGAGCAAGTTGCTGATGGATAATCTTGGCTACTTGGTTATGCCTGTGTAAGTACTCGCCGTTGGCAAGATGAGAACAACCGGAAGTAATATGCCTGAGTGACTCTCCGGGACGGTGGCATGCCCGACAAATGTCGACCGTACCGTCCTTCAGGATATACTTCCGGTAGTTGTTCGTCAAGACAACTTCGTCCGCAATTGCACAGGCAAAACCTTCGGTTTCCCCAAAGAGGTCACCGAAGCGCAGCCAGGCCACCGACGCGAGCAGGTCCACATCGGGTCCTGTTAGGGCCCGATAGAACCGCCCGTGCAGCTCCTTGCTCCTCCATACCGCCTTGCGATCATCGGTGCTGAGCACCGATGGCCTGCGCCAGTTCTCCTTCGCCAGAGAGAGCGGGGTGAGGCCTCTGTCAGCTGCCACCACATCGCAATGCATTCCACGCCCGCTGTTTCGGAAATAGTCCCGGAGACTGTATACTTCGCGGTTGTGGAGGTCTTTGGCATTTAAAAAGCCTCGGCCACCACACTTCCGCGGAATGTACAGTCTCATGACAGACGAGCGCGGGTGTAGCATGCGATGCAAAGTGAGCAGTCGACGGACCCTCCTATCCAGGGCGTCCAGCTCAGTCTGAGTCCACCTCAGTATGCCAAAGGAGTACATCAGCAGCGGCATCACCCAACCATTGAAGGCGCGCACCTTGTTGCCGCCGGACAAAAGACTATTTAGTACTTTTGTCAGACGACAAAAAAAGGCGCTCCTTCACCGATTTCTTGATGTCCACTGCCGATATACCCAACGACTCTGACATACCGAGGTACTTGTAGGTCTCGGCTTCGGAGAGAGACCTGATAGTCATCGTCTCAGAAAGTTGTAGATTCGGAGAATCCACAACTTTCCCACGCTGTACATGCATGACCGCACACTTATCTACACCGAACTCCATCCTGATAGCCCTACTAAAAACTTCAGTGGTTTTTAGCAGCTCCACCAGGTCTTGGTATTTCGGTGCAAACAGCTTGAGATCATCCATGTACAGCAGGTGAGAGATAACTTCACCCTGTCTGCGAAGCCGATAGCCTAGCTCTGAATTCCTCAGCAAAGTGCTGAGAGGATTCAGGGCCAGGCAGAACCACAATGGACTCAGACTGTCACCCTGGAATATTCCCCGCTCAATCCTAATCAAGTCTTGCGGGCCAGCGGAGCCGTCTCCACCGCCAGGTTGACGAAGGACCGTGGCCCATTGCCCCATGCATGACACTAAGAATGATTTTAGAGTTGTATCGATTCTATACAACTCTAAAATCCTCTCGAGCCACGAATGAGGCACAGAGTCATAGGCCTTCTTATAGTCAATCCAGGCGGCAGAGAGAGCTCCCTTGTTCCGCCGGACTTGCTGGCTTATGGTCATGTCTATGAGGAGGAGCTCCTTAGTACCACGGGACCCAACCCTACATCCATTCTGAGCGAAAGCCAAAACGTTTTGCGCAACGACGTGCGCATTAATTTTGATGCTCAGAATGGATGTGAGGAGCTTGTAGATGGTAGGCAAGCATGTAATTGGTCGATAGTTCTTTGCTTCCGTGGTACTACCGGACTTATGGAGCAGGAAGGTGACACCGGTGGTGAAAAAGCTAGGTAGAGAACCAACCTCAAGGGCTTCCTGGAATTGTGTGGCTAAGCGGTCATGCGAGCATCGAAACCATTTTATCCAAAAGTTGTGCAGCCCGTCCGGCCCAGGACTTTTCCAGTTCTGAGCCGTACGGATCGCACAACTAACGTCTACGGGATCTATTAAAACAGATCCCATAGGTTCGATAGTCTCGCATTCCCGCTCAACCACACGCATCCAGTCACCCTCCGTGTGTTCGACGGGCACCGACCAGATGCCACGCCAAAAGTCATTCACGGCGCTAGCATCCGGCAACTGCCCGTCGCTCACACGTTGGTCGGTTCTCTCCCAGCCTCGGTACACTTTCCTTTGGTCACTTTGGAAGAGGCGATTTAGCCAATATCGGTCCACACGCTCTCTGTAACGACGAATGCGGTTTGCCCACGCATAGACTTTCTGTTTCAGATAGTCTATGCGTTCCGTGACACTGGCCAAATAGTGCTGGGGTCTGATACCAGTCCCGGCAAAGGCCTGTGTCACGAAACGCATGACTCGGGGGCGGTTATTCCCCCGGCTGAAACAGATTAGCTTTGCTATGAGAGTCCTGAACGAGTCGATACGCCGCTGGATCCGCATTTGCCACGCGGGCACACCCCCGGCGGGTCGCGGTGCACGGCTAGTGTCCGGGAACTTAACACGTGCAACGCGACACGCCGCGATGGCGCCGCAGTACAAGATCGAATGGGTATCGACTAAGCCTTCGCTAATCTGTAAATACGGGACTAGCAAAGGGTTCAGGGCTCCCATAAGCGCTAAGTTACGCCTATGGGTGGGAAAACGTGGCAGTCGCGGCCTAGAGTCGGGTGCGAACCGATACTGGGAAATCGCGTCTTCCAAAGCCCTCCTCAGTTGCTCACTCACCTGGCTAGATACGCTCATACTCGCGCCATCTGGCTCGTCGACCGCAGGACCAGCCGGTGGTGTCGCTAGTGTCGCCGCCGACATCGGCACTGAAGCCATTGTCGGGGCTGACGACGCGACAGGTACGGTCGAGTCCCGCGTCGAGGAAGCAGTGGGGCGAGCAGGCAGCGCCTCCAGGCGGAGCCGATCAATTACGGACTGATCCAGCAGTTTGCACCGGTGGATAGCCCGCACTTGGTCCGATAGTCGTTGGGCAGTCACGGCCACGGTCGGTTCAAGGGCCTGAAACAAAGGCAGCATTCTGGCACAGTACGCTGTCATGTTGGTTCCTCCCTCTGTAGCCCCAAAGTACGCGCGCATGCAATTCTCATTAATGGTTTGAGTCCATCGCATGCGACGCACTATGCCACCGGTAGCGGGAGCGGATGGCGGGGCAGGATGCCCCACAGGCCCCAAGCGTGCCGGCAGCGGTGGACGGCCTCGTCGTCGCGCTGGTGGTGGTGGCGGCGGCGGCGTCCGTGGCCCGCTCGTGTCGCTCGACGAGCCGCTCGTCTCGCGGGTGGTGTAGAAATCATCACCCGACGATGCGCTCGGAGCTGACGACGAGGCGGGCGATGGTGGTGGTCGTGCGCCTCTCGAATCCGCTGTTTTCGTCTTTGATCTTGTTAGCATTTATTCTGTAGTCCGATATTTTGAACGTCATGTTGACATATTTCGTGAAATATTGAATTTTTACTTTTCTTCATATTTTGTTTAAGTTTTATTGCAGAAAATATCTAAATGTAGTGGAAAATAATTTGGCTATTGCTTTTGTGTGGAAATTTGCAGAAAAACGATCGAAAAACCAAAAAATATAAAATTTTCAGAAAATAAGACCAAAAAGACGTCTGGGCTGTCAGCGGTTTTTTATTTATATCTTTATTATCTTTAATTACTTGATAGATAGATAGATAAATTCTTTATTGCCACACCAAAACTTAAATAAACAGGAAAACTTAGACTAGGAACTTATAGTAAGTGTTACAATCGATGGCCTTATCGCTAAAAAGCAATTTCTTCCAAGCAACCGTTACTTGTGAAGGATTAATTTAAAGGTTTAGGCGACGGGGTGTGTATGAAAGTGATATATGTATATACTTACTTAAACAACATACATTCGAATAAATTCTAATAATAACCAACTCATACATAATATAAAATAAACTAATATATATAATAAATCAACTATATCGGAACATTATAAATGACTCTATTTAAACAGCTTATACTGATGACAAAAATAAGCTAAAATAAGTAATTATGGAACAGTAATATTGATAGTGAATATGTACCATCCTAGAGAGACGCCTACTGCGACATATTATGATTACGAGTATATACAAGTTCTTTAAAAACTGCCAGAGATGGAGCGCGTCTCATGGACACAGGCAATGCATTCCAAAGCTGAACAGCCTGGAATGCGAACGATTTACCGTAAAAAATTTCAGAACGAGCGGAAGGAGTCATAAGGGTGAGGTTATATGTGGATCTAAGAGGGATAGAGTAGGATGTATACCAATAGGAGAAGCGTTCTTTTAGGTATCGTGGGGTGGAAGGGTTGAACAAAATATTAAAAAGGAGAGAGAAGATATGTGCATTCCGACGAGAACGAATAGGAAGCCACTTGAGCTTAGCGCGATATTGAAATATATGATCATACTTCCGTAGACCAAATATGAATCTGATACAGAAATTCTGAAGGCGCTCAAGTTTGTCTAGGTGGTCTTGTCTGAGATCAAGGTAACAAGCGACAGCGTAATCCAGAATGGGAAGAAGAAGAGACTGTGTGAGCTCAACTTTGGTGGCAGTGGGTAAGAACTGCCAGAGGCAAACAATTTACCACTGATGGATTTCAAATGAGCATCCCAGCTTAGCGTACGATCGAATATTACTCCAAGATTTCTTACAGATTCGCTGTATGGTAAAGGAACACCATTAAAAATTACACTAGGAATTGTAGCCCACTCAATTCTCGAAATCTTGTACGAGCTGCCAATTATTATGATCTGTGACTTAGCAGGATTGACTTTTAGGCCATGAGAGTCGCTTCACTCAAGGACTCGGCCAAGGTCAGCGTTCATTGTAGTAATGGCACTGTTAAGGTCATCAAGATGGGCTTGTGTATAAATTTGGAGATCATCTGCATAAAGGTGGTAGGAAGAAGTAAAACGGTGAGAAATATAATTAGTGAAAGTTGCAAAGAGTAGGGGAGAAAGAACGCCACCTTGCGGAACACCAGCTGTAGTGTTACACCAAGAAGACAATATATCTTTTAGGCGAACACGCTGCCGACGCCCATGCAATTAACAGTGAAGCCAGTCTAAGACCGATGGAGATATGTTAGTAGAGCGCTTTATTGCTAACAAAATGTCATAGTCAACGGTATTGAAAGCGTTACTGAAGTCTAACAGAGTTAGAACAGTAAGTTTACCGTCATCCATACCCAAGCAGATATCGTCGGTGATTTTGACTATAGCAGACACAGTGCTATGCTCAGGACGGAAACCGGATTGGAAAGGATTGAGGAAGTCATGTCTGTTGAGAAAGTCGTTGAGTTGTTTGTGTACAAGACGCTCCAGTACTTTAGACAGGAAAGGAAGAAAGGAAATAGGACAATATTCAGAAAAGGAACTAGGATTGGGCTTCTTTGGTAA
The DNA here is from genome assembly GCA_949316475.1 of Hypomecis punctinalis. Taxonomy (NCBI): domain Eukaryota; kingdom Metazoa; phylum Arthropoda; class Insecta; order Lepidoptera; family Geometridae; genus Hypomecis; species Hypomecis punctinalis. The sequence goes on from OX438822.1 coordinate 13,314,617, forward strand.
GGGTATAATCGTTGCATCTTTCCAGGCAGTAGGAAATACTCCACTGTTGGTGGAGTTATTGAAAATAATGCATGTTCCGGCTTATATTATCACCGCCCACCGCATTGGACGAAATTGACACAAGGCTCTTCCTAACATCACATTCGGTAAAAGAAGTAAAAGTAAATGGAGAAAAATCGGGAACTGGAATGGCAGAAATAAAGTTAATAATCGAGTGCTTTTCCGTATCCGACATAGCGGCGACAGAAGAAAAATGTTGATTTAGAGCATTAATATCAATGTTAAGAGGAGAAGTAGACTGACGCGACTTGCCAATTCCCATTGATTTGAGAAACTTCCAGACTCTAGCTGGATTTTCATCATCGACAGATGCGTGAACATGGCGGCGTATGGCATCCCTACACACCCTGTTGCAGTGATTACGGGCCTGAACATATTTACTATGATTGAAATCAGTAGGACGTGACTTGTACCTCGTTTTTGCCGTAGATTTCTTATGCATTAAGCATTTAATGTCCTTGGTGAGCCATGGTGCAGGAAGCTGTTTCATCTTGATAGCTCGTAATGGAGAATGAACATCATATAGTTGCACAATTAGGGAGTTGAATAAAGTGACCTGCTCATCCACCAACTCAGCGCCAATCACAGTCAATTTTTTTTGCGTCCTCAAGGAGAACTTCACGATCCATCCACCAAAGTTGCGTTGCAGAGTAATTTGTGGTTTGACTTTAGGAGGACGAATTTTGTAAGAAAGATAGATTAAATCATGATAGGAAAAATTGTCAGCCGCATACTGACCGTGTTTAAACACAATGTTGGGAGAAGACACTATTAACAAATCAAGAAAAGACGGGGTGCTATTTGGAAAATGATGCGTGGCATTCAGAGGGGGAATATTTAAGTTACAGGATTTTAATAAAGATTCTAGAGCGGAGGTTCGGTGATCACGCCTAAGAAGACATGTGTTGAAATAACCCATGATGATGGAGTGATTATATGAAGGTATAAGATTGAGCAGAACAGATTCAAAAGAAAAAAAGTAATTAATATTTTTTGAAGGGTAATAAAAGACTCCGAAAAGAAGTTTAGTGTCAGAAAGTTGAATTTCTGTAAATAAATGTTCACCGGCATTTTCAGGGGGTGTCTGAGGTGACTGGTGTACGATAGTGGAAGGAATATTTACTTTTACTTGCTAAAGCAGTTATAGAAATTTGAACAATTTTTAAAAGTGATTGTTATTTTGCCAGAATATTGACAGAAAAGTTTCTGACATAAAAACTCTGCTAAGATTTCAAAAAGTATCGCTCATGTTTTGATGGAGCTTCTTAAAAAACCGTGCATGTTACTTTATTAAAAAAAAACTCGTGCGTACAATAACGCACAAGTGCGTAATAAAATATATTACGATATTGAAATTGGTGTAATTACAGCCAATTTACGAGCAAATATGTTATAAAGTAATTTATCATCCTAGAAAAATATAAAGCTCCCATAGGATATCACAATAATTAAAATACCACGCTGTCGTAGCCGTCGGCAAAACTAGTAAATTATGTTTTTTTTGTTGTCATTTCAGCACTGTGTGTATGGCACTCGGAATGCTATTGTTTGCTGCGTGTCCCCAGTCACCACCACCACTACCACTACTACTGAAAGGTATTATCACACCACAATTAAAAACTTGATAAGCAGGCATGATGACACAGTAACAAGTAAATAAAATTAAAAACCCCAAACTACAGGGTTATTGCTACCTTTTGGGGCTTATTCTGTACATCAAACTAACAAATTTTGTTCTGCGACTTTTGTCTAAACTAAACAAAAAAACAGTTATTCGATACATTTTGTCGAGGGTAAACAATATTTTTCTATGGAACACCATAGCTTTTTCGAGATTTGACAAAAGTAGCAGAACAAAAGTTGTTAGTTTTGATGTACAGAATAAGCCCCTAAAAGAATGTTAATTAATTACCAATAACCCTGTATTACCGTCTCCGTTCCGTCGTGGGTAAAAATATTGGACACTTGTAAATTAAACAACAAAGAAGAGATATCAAAGAGTTATTTTTGTGATAAACATTTAAAAAACTTGTCCCGAATGCATGCCTTGGAACCTGCCTCTTTCGAATTACTAGCACGACGCTCTCTCAACTAGTTTGCCACCTGACGTCACGCCAAGTCTGTGAAGTGTTTATCATTTCTACCAACTTATAGCTTTGGTTGATAAAGATCAACCTTTAATAAGTTTGGGAGTGTGGGTTGTCAGTAAGTTCTTCTTTATCCAAATACCCATGTGTATTAATTCTTCATACCACCATTTTTCAATGCTACTCTACGATAAAATGGGGGTTGCGTCGTTTAGGTTTCAGGGAAAACAAATTAGACACTCAGCATGGAAGCAGAATAAAAACACAAATAAAATAACAAGGAAAATTTAAATGTAATTCAATAAATAAACTAAAATGTAATTAACTAACACCACAAACAAGACTCAATTTCAGGTTTTAAAAAACAGTGGATTTATCACTCTTCTCCATATAGCGCGACATCCCACCGCAAGAACATCCCACTCATAGCGTACACAGTTCAAACCATTTTTTGACGTAATTATATGAACAGGAGAATATACTTAAACAGGGTTGCTTTGCGAAATTTGGCCGCAAAAATTTGAAATTTAATAATGTTTAATTAATATATAGAAAAACATATCCTTCATTTGGTTTTTTTTTAATAAATGTATTGAATAGGAGAATACATACCAGAGAATATAAACCAGGTTGTCTTAGAACATGCGATCGCCAGTATTTTTTATTGAAAAAAGTTTGTTTTTTTTTAAACTTTTCATTCACTTGTTTTTTTGGATACATTATGAAGCTTGAAATATAAATATACAAGGTTGCCTAATGTAAAAATAAAAATGATAGGACATGACAGATATTAGAAGCTACAATTCGTTAGGCAACCTTGTATAGATAAATTAAGAGATTCGTATTTTATCTAAAAAACAAGCGAATGAAATGTTTTGTCAAAAAATTTCATTCACAAATGTTATCAAAAATACTCGCAATCACATTTCCCAAGGCAACCTGGTTTATATGTATTCTCCTATTCAATACATTTGTATAAAAAACAAAGGAAAGATATATTTTCCTATAAATTTATTAGACAATCATCAACATCATCATCATCAGCCTGTGTCGACCTACTGCTGGGTATAGGCCTCCTCTTTTATGTGCCATTCTTCCCTATCCTGGGCCAATCTCATTCACGCCTGACCAGCCGATGGGTCTGATGTCATCGACCCATCGGGCTGGTGGTCTGCCTATAGAGCGCTTATCTTCTATTGGAAGCCACTCAGTCAGGGATCTACTACACCGGGCGTCAACACGCCTAGCCACGTGTGCTGCCCAGCACCATTTGAGTCACGTAAAACGGTTTCCAACATCTATGACTTATTAAACATTAATAAATTTTAATTACTTGCGGCCAAATTTCGCAAGGCAAACCTATTTAAATATATTCTCCTATATATATAATTACGTAAAAAATTGGTTTAAGCCGTGTAAGGCGGGATGTTCTTGCGGTTGGATCTCGGACTAATAGTAGCACATTTCGAATGCGTTAATACACTTGGTACATTAACCTGGGGAAAGCCCAGTTGTTTAATTTATACCTCTGTTTTTCAGACCCACAAAATGCATCCTACCTCCATACCCGGAGCACGGGAGCTATACGGCCAACGTGGCCAGGGTCAGCCCAGGGGAAGTCCACAACTTCTTCGTCCTGAACGTGACCTGCGAGCCCGGGTACAGCATGGACGGGCCGCAGCTCCTGTTCTGCCGGGACGGCTGGTGGCCGGAGAAGATGTCCAATTGCATCAGTACGTATGTTATTAATGTATTAAGTATACTTTTTTTTTATAAGGCCTACAAAATACAACCCTACTTACAAAGGCTAAAATTACATAAACTACTACTACATATAAATCAATTGTATCATTTGCCGACCCTTGATGATCTAAAGATAAACCAAACGCTCAAGCCCACTGCCAGTTGGCAGCGTGCCCAGCATGCATAAGCATTGCCATACTGAATGGAAAATTATTATTATTATTGTAACACGACAATAACAACACCGCATGGATTTGAATTCATCGAGCATCGCTACGGACGGCTCCGGGGCGAGCAAATCCCCCCGCCGCGCCTTATCTGCGCTCCACCAGTGTATAAGCAGCCCCGCCGCGCCAGTCTCTTTCACTCGTAGTCCAAGCTTCAGACTACAAGCCAGATACTACACACGTACCTCCTCTCCGTCGCCACCCCAAACACTTCCTGGGCGACCCGGATGACCCCATCGCCGTAGTCACCTCTGCGGCGCTAGGGTAACCCGATCCGTATTTGGTATAGGCGCCGGTTACCAAAGGCACACAGTCAGACACCGACCCTGCCGGCGAGGTCGAGGACCCTCAGGATGTGTTAGAAGATCGGTTAGATTCTCTCCAAATAATCAAACAGCTCAACCTATTAGGGCCACAGGGTACACCCCTTCTGGGGAGCCCGGGCAAGTCTGATCTCTCCCGCCGGGGGACGGCCCAAGCCGAGGTCCGTACCTTCTCAGGTACCCTTGCGCTAGTCACCCTTTAACCCAATCTTGGGGCTCAGCCGCCTTCTACGCACACTTACGCACATCTGCTGTTTTGTTCTACACCTCCCTACATTATTATATATTTTTTTTAATGTATAACCACTCATAACTTTTTACGTAGTAGTCCAATTTCAATAATTCTTTTTATTTAAATAGAGTATACTTCGAAATTAGTCCCATTTAAAATTTATCGAAATCGGCTGAACCATTTATAATAAATCAACAAAAATGTAAAAATATACGCAAATTATGTACACGGTTGAAGTCGGTCATGACATTTTTTACGAAAAATAATTTTAACTATGTTTCAGGCAACTCCTGCACCAAAGGAGGCGTAACTGGAGTGTGCACCAAGCTCAAACAATGTCCGGCGGCGCGCGAAGACATCAAAAACAGAATTCCACCACAAGTAACGATTACACACGTGCTTTTATTCCCATGTAGTACCCACTCCGATTTCTGTTGGGAACTCGGTTCTTGAAGTCGTTGACTCATACGTCTACCTCGGACAAATAGTCCAGTTAGGTAGATCCGACTTCAAGAAAGAAGCCAATCGCCGAATCCAACTCGGCTGGGCAGCGTTCAGAAAATTGCGTAACGTCTTCTCGTCCGTCATATACCTCGATGCCTCAAGTCGAAAGTGTTCGATCAGTGTGTGTTGCCAGTAATGACTTATGCCACTGAAACGTGGTCTCTCACTATAGGCCTTACCAATAAGCTCCAAGTAGCCCAACGAGCTATGGACAGGGCTATGCTCGGAGTCACCAAGTAGTCACCCTTATAGGGTCATATGTATCACTATAATAAACATGTTAAAACCGCATGTGAATTTCATATGTTGCAATAAATGATTTGATTTGACTTTGAGTCTCTCTGCGAGATCGAATCAGGAATGAGGAGATTCGAAGAAGTACCAAAGTTGCTGACATAGCCCAGCGGATTGGCAAGTTAAAATTGCAATGGGCACTGCAGGGCATATAACGAGGAGGACTGATGACCGATGGGGTCGAAAGTTCTCGAGTAGAGACCACGTACCGGCAAGAGCAGCGTAGGACGTTCACCCACAAAGTAGACGGATGACCACATTAAGACCGCAGGATCGCGCTGGATGCAAACCGCTACCAACCGGTCTTATTGGAGATGCATACGGGAGGCCTATGTCCAGCAGTGGACGTCCTATGGCTGATGGACGTGCCTTTATTAACTACTATAAAATTCAATATTACATACTACTGCAAAGAAAGCAATTGGATCATCCACAGCCTCAAGATAATCCAAATGCTCAAGCCAACTGCTAGTTGGCAGCGTGGCCGGCATGCTGGCAGCATTGCCACGCTGAATGGCAATACTTATACGTTGAGCAAGTTTAAGCCAAATTAATTTAGTGGTTGTGATTCAAATTTATTTATTTACAATAAATATATGTTGACATACTACACGCTGCGGATTACCCAATCACTCCATTACTCCAACCAATTACTCCATTGACGATTTTTTGAAAGAAAGATAATAATTTGAAAATCTGTTTGACATTATTATATATATATATATATAATTTGTGATAATTTTAGTGAAAGCAATAATAGTTATGTGACTCCATTTATTTTTTCATAACCAAATAGTTTTGATATTACTAATATAATGAATTATTAACAATGTACCTACATTTTGGAATTTTGCATACCATACTGGTTAAGACATGGCGATTTTTATATTTATTGACTACAACACATGAACATTGTAACACCCGTCTTTTGCAAAATAAATGAATTGAATTGAATCATCACGCAGCTGCTAGTGCTTCAGTCAAAATTAAGTTATCAACAGCTTGTAGCTAACATTACAGCCGCAAAAATATTTGAATCGGTACCAGTTGTTCAGATATATGCTATATACAATAGATAGTGAAACTCGATTCGATATGTTCTTTTTGTGATGAACATTTCAAAAATTGCCGCGCTCGCAGCATTTGAAGCTACATCTCTGCCATACATTCCATCCCAGATGATTTGTCCAATTAAGCTAGAACGCTGTACTACGAATCCGCCGCGTTAAACCAAAACTGAACAGCGTCGTCACTCAATGTGAAATTATTAGAACTTCTTACCATCAACGAGAGATGGCGCATTGCTCAATAAATGAAAAGATTTTATCGTGCTTCACACACTAGGTTTATAGAAACATTCTATTGACCTAGTGTGTGAAGCACGATTATTTAATGTAAATATCTGAGTCGGTATGACGGTGCTTGGAGAAATGTTTTGATAAACCAAGTGTGTCAAGCACGATAAAATTATTTCATTAGACTTGATTCGGTTTAAGTATATAAATATAATGTCTACAATCAACTGCAAAATCGGGAAGGAAATCAGCTGTTCTATAGGCACATGTTTTTTCAGCATTGTTGGTTTGGTGGCGTGGATGCTATAGTGTGCTGTGTGCCACTGACCAGCGCTGGGACTGCTACCCCTGCCCCAACCACCACCCAAAGGTATATTTAAAACAGTTTTTATCGGTTGTTTAGTTTTTCTTACACAAATATCGGTTGTCTGTAAAGTCTGTCTACAGACAACAATTTTATGTGATGACATCGTTTGTGTCACAATCGAGCCTCTTTACCGCTTGTTTTGCCCTCTCGCTTGCACGTCTGGCTCAGGTGGACCTTGATACTTTTTCGTGCGTGCAGTCGGCCTTCATTGATTTATAAGACGTTATAACATCAAATAAATGCCTTATTTGTGAAATAAACATTCTATGTAATGGTTACTATACCATTGTTTGTTGTCTATCCTCAGTGATATTACAAATCAAGTCTGTTTGTTGGTTTGTTACTCTTTCCAGCAGCATTAGAGAGAGCTAGGTACGGATTGACTTAATTTTTAGGGTTCCGTACCTCAAAAGGAAAAAACGGAACCCTTATAGGATCACTTTGTTGTCCGTCTGTCCGTCGTGTGTATGTCAAGACTCTTTATCTCGGGAACGCGTAAAGATATCGAGTTGAAATTTAAACTGTATACGTATATCTATGATTTCTTACAGTTGTGTAAAGGAAAAACTTTTCAATTTTCATATAAAGAAGTTAGAGCCGTTTACGTCGTAAAAAACCGCATATTTCGACACTCACAAAAATCAAAACCTACAGGGTACTTCCCGTTGACATAGAACTATGAAATTTGGTAAAAAGCATTATCTCAGAGTACACATATAGGAATAAATGTGAAAACTGTACATTTTTATTTAAATCACAAAAAATTGGGCATCAAAATTTACAAAATATGGGTTTTAAATTCAAAGTACGTAAATCGTATCATGTAAGGTATCATATAAAAGAGCTTCATTAGCACATGCTAAAACAGGTTTTTAATTATTTTAGTAATTTTCGGTGAATGACGAGAAAAGTAAAAAAAAAACTTTTTTCGATGATGATGGTGAGTATTAACAATTTTAACAATGTACTTCCCAACTTTGTGAAATTTTGTGGATTTGTGCGGAATCCTCGGTGTGCGAGCCTGACTTGCACTTGTCCGGTTTTTTCTTATGGATACCTATAGTTGAAAGGCTACTATAGGCTTCTTTTTATCTCAGAAAAATGAAAGGTTCTTATGGGATAGCACAAAAAACAAACTACGTGGGAGAAGCCGCGGTAAATATCTAATTGTTAATGAAATAATAATTATTATTTTTACAGCAATCAAGGATCCATCCCTTCGATCAATAACATAGATATAGCCGATAGGTGCGACCCTCTCCCGCTGTCTCTCTCTCCCAAACCTACGGGGCAGAAGGCCTGGGACAGTGAGTAGCGTGAACACAATCATTACCCTGAACTCTTCGAGTAAATACCTATTGTCTATAGAGTCACAATCGTGGAAATGGAAATGTGACCGAGACAAAACTCTGCCCAAGCTACGTATTGGGCAGGCTTTTTAGTTAGTCGTAAGGCGATTGCAAGCCGACTACAACTCCGCGCGATGCCAAAGTGGTTACAAGCACCAACTATTGTGCTTATTGTGAATTATTTAACGTAAATATCTTAGTCGAAATGTATGACGGTGCTCGGAATTTTTTTTACTACTTTAAAGACCATGACTGTAGATATTTGCTCGAAACATACACTATAATTATATTTTTTCTTTGTCTTAAATTCTTTTACTCATTTGATTGTGGTGTTTTAGAGTGTATCGAGTACCAAAACAAGTTGATATTCCCATGCGGCAAGAACGACCGCCTGGGCTACAGCCGCTCCAACCGCTGCCACCATCACGCGGACAAACTGGACTCCGGGAGAGTCACCGCAGAGCCCTACGAATTTCCGCACACAGTAAGTTGTGTATGGGGACGCGCCTGCATCCCCTAATTTAGTTAGTGAGTAATCGTGGGCGTTCAGCTAAGACCTTCCTAACTACATTTTTTGGAAATTTCGGCATTGAACTGGAGGTAGTAGATGGATTCTGATTACTACCAAACTTCACAGTCTGCTTGTACTTATGGTTTGGCGCCATATTTCTAATGTTCCCGAAAAATAAACATTTTTTTTTCCCTTCTTGAGTAACCCACCCTACTGCTCACCGAGGGCGTCACCGCTGAGTTCTGTACATTTCTCCTCATATCGAGTGGTTGTTAGCCCTGTCAGTGACCGTTTAGCCCTGTCAGTGACTGTTTAGCCATGTTAAAAGTCGTTTATTCCTATCAGAAGCTGTTTAGTTATGACTAAGGTCGTTTAGCTAATTTGGAGATCTGAGGTCTTTTATACCACGTCATAGACCGGTTAGCCATGTCAGAGACCGCTTAGCAAAGTTAGAAGGCGTATAAACATGTCAAAACTGTTTAGGCATAAGATACCGTATAGCTATGTTAGCGGCCGCTAAACGATGCCAGTGATCAATTTAGCCATGTCAGAGGCCTGTCAGGTGTCAATAGGTTTTTTTTTTTCAAATTTTCCCCTGAGCCGTTAATCAGAGTAGGTAATCACAGTAGGCTAGTTACTGGTTAACTGAATCTCTTACTTTCCTATTTTTCTTATTCAGCGAACACAATGATATATACCTATATAGGTCGAATTATACAAATCGGCGGATGTGAAGTTAACAACAAGCTGCACAATACCAACGCTCAGCTCTATGTGAGCTCCAGTTAAGATTGGATTTTGCGCAGCTTGTCGTTTACTTAGCATCCGCCGACTTATATGATCCGGCGTATATGAATCCTTGTAGGAGCAGCGAAATAAGACGTATATTTCCAGGGTCTGCTTGCAATTGGGAGCAACCCTGCCTACCTGCGATGGCTTTGCGTCGGCTCACTGATCAGCGAGAAGTTTGTACTAACTGCTGGACACTGTACCCATTAGTAAGTTTTCAGGTGACTACTATAGCTTACTATAGCACAGCATAAAATTTGAAATCACACATTGGATCATAGCATAAAATCTTAAAAATAATTAAAAGTGTAATACAATCGAACACAGCCGTAGGCATACTTTTCTCGAAGCTAGTTATAGCTAGACGTCTGAATAATTTATCATCGAAAGAACTACATATTATTTATAACAAAGTACATTGCCAAAGGACATTGGGTAAGGCGCATTGAAGTTTGGCATCGACTGTTTTATCCGAGCGAATTGCATAACTAGCCTGGTTATTGAAGTGTAGACATTAGATAGTCTATTTAATAATTTTCAATTATTTTCAATAATTTTCAGTTATTTTCAATCATTTTCAATTGTTTTCAATTATTTTCAATTATTTTCAATTATTTTCGATTATTTTCAATTATTTTCAATTATTTTCAATTATTTTCAATTATTTTCAATTATTTTCAATTATTTTCAATTATTTTCAATTATTTTCAATTATTTTCAATTATTTTCAATTATTTTCAATTATTTTCAATTATTTTCAATTATTTTTAATTATTTTCAATTATTTTCGAGTAGTTTCAATTATTTTCAATTAGTTATTTATTTTTTATTTTTTTATTTTCAATTGTTTTCCATGATTTTAAATTATTTTATAATTAATATATAATTTTTAATATCATTCTTGTATTGTAAATTTTAATTTTTGTAATGTTTTTGTTTTATATATTTTGTGATGTGATGAGTAATGTTTTATTAGTCATTTGTAATTTGTTTTTAATGAACGTAAGTCTGGACAATAAACATTTTTATTTCATTTCATAACAATTGAATTTAAAAACACATCATATTTTTAAATATCTCGGCCCACGTCATATATGGGCGAAAGTAACGAAACCAAAAGATAATTGTATATATGCAATACTTCAACCAATAATTACATGTCATACATGTAGTGATTCTTAAAAAATAAAATAACAATAATACGAATGTTACACATGTCATAAAAACATCGTCCACAAGAAATATAAAAAATTACACGAAAACATACACATAAAACTCATACACTTTCTACAAACTAAACAAACAGTCCACCGACACTTGCCCATCTCCTAAACGTCCCCATTAAACCAGCCGCGTTACCCCGCTGAATGGCCAATGAAATCTGTTGGGTTATATAACTGCCTGCTCTGGGATCTCGGCCTCTTTCTCGCATGCGCCGACCCATCTCGCCGATGAATTTTACCGCGTCTGAGCGCCAGGAACCCGCCGTCTCGACGGCAAACGGGACCAACTCGTACACCGACTCCAGGCTACCGTACTTGAGACGCTTGCCCTTGGCGGCTGCCTCCGCTCTCGCACCTGCCGTCTGCTGGGTGGTAGGGAGGTGGCTGGAAGCGAATGTGCTCACACAAGTTGCATCCCAAATAAGGCAGCGCCCTCTACTCCATGGAATCAATGTAAGGCCATACGGACGTTTGCCATCCGATCGCGACAAGCCAGGGGGCTCTAGTACGCACGGTATTTCCGCTGCAACGAGAGCTCGCCGAATAATCTCATTAATAGCGTGGTGTCGAAGTCGCCTCCCCACACATTTCATACAACTCAAGCCATGGTAGCCGTTCCCTTCAACCCATGCACCGCATACGCAATAATGGGGACAACATACGTCGCATCCCAGCCTTAGACCTACCGCCACTCGAAGAGAATCGTTATCTAGGAGCGTGCCCATATAAGGAGATGGTAAGGCACGCAGCCATGCGCCCAATTCCGGCGAAGCAGCGGCGTTTAGTCTCGCCAAGTCGGCACCCGAGTTCGCATTGCGAAGTCGAGTGACGATTATTTCGGACGTAATATCGTCCCAACACCTTTGAGTTGCTAATTTTTCTGGGGGATCACCGTCCAGGCAAAGAGTCAGCCATGCGCGGTAAGCCTCTGCAGCAAATGGAATGCTGCTGCTTTCACCATTGGCAGACAAAATGTGGCTGACAAGATATCCAACACCATGCGCGGAAGATAAGAACCCGATGGGGCCAGATTCTCTTAACTTCCGCACGCCCAACCCTCCGTGACGTATAGGCAAGCCAGCTTGCAGCCATTGAAACTCGTTTAGCTGTATATTGAGAGTCACCTCTAAGATAAGTTTCAGCGTTTCGTCAAAGTATTGTGCCTCATCAGGATACATCCACGTTGGAGCCGTTCTGATTACGTAGATCAGTTTTGGCATCGCGAAGCAGCTCCTGAGAAGCGACAATGCCACATGCGCCGGAAGATGCTTGAAGTGCTCAGAAAGTGATGACAAGATTTGCATCTTAGACTGCATGCAGCTCGGCACACCCTCAGCAAATATGGGAGCACCCATAAGGCTTAACGACTCTCTATCTATGACTCTTAAACCAGGTATTACAGATTTAAAAATCGCTATCGATTCTGCGGCTACCGAACTGCAGGCAAACAATTCGCATTTTGACGTGCTCACATCCAGACCGAGCTCTTTAAGTGCTGGAAAAAGAAGCCTCACATCCCTCTCGACCACATCTGGACACCCACCTATAGTACCATCGTCCAGGTACCAAATGCTAAGTGGTGCTTCCAGGGACTTTATGACCTTGTGGATCGCTACGCTGAAAATAAGTGGACTCAAAGGATCTCCCTGCTGAGCCCCAACCTGTGACAAAATGCATTCTCCGTTGTAGGACAAGTTACTCGGAGACGAATAACATTGATTGAGAAATGGGTACATAGATGGGGTCAATACTCGGACCTCCGCTAACATTGTGCCTCTGTCTATACTGTTGAATGCGTTCTTAATATCGAGTTTCAGTAGAACGTCGTCGTTACCCTCGCGCATGAGAAATGCTCTTGTGGCATGGATTGCCGCCTCACAACCCAGAGGCGTGCCAAAACCAACTTGATGGGGCTGCAGGTAGGCTGCCATACCGGGTCTGACTGCCTGACAGCAGAGCTTTGCCACGAGACGCCGTATAGTTCCACCTACAGCAATCGGCCTTATTCCGCCAACCTTTTTTTTGGAGGGCACATAAGGAACCTCCATACAAAAAGGGGCACACCTCTAAATTTAATTGGCCTGCCAGCAAGAAGTTACACATTCTAGTCAGCGCATTGAGCAATCTGGACCCGTTGTCGCCGGCCGATGGAGAAGTCAGCTCCTTTAGGTGCTCCGGACGCAAACCATCAAGACCGGCAGCGGACCCGCGTGGAAACAAGTTGAGTGCTCCTGAAACATCTTCAGGCTTAACAGAAAGACAAGGAGTTGAAAGATCTGGAGCTGGGGGGATATTTTGTGGATGAGAAGGTCCCGGGTGCTTCTCCCTAAGGGCAACCAATGTGTCCCGGTTGGAAGGAGCAAAAGTGCAGTCCGATGTCAGCAAGCGCGCTGCACCTCTAAGGTCTCCCTCAAACACCTTACATTGGACCACCCGATAAAGCGAAGGCGGTTTTCCCGGCAACGCTTCCCCCAATGCAACCGGCTGGGCATCTTCATCTATGTTGGCCTTAACTTTAGCCGTAAGGGATTTTTTCACTTGTTGGTCAGGGATTTTCAGGGCCGTGAAAGCGAAAGAAAGTAACGCAAACCAATCATCTGTACCATTGGATTGTACGCACTGTCAATTACAGATGCCAACTTTCCGGCGGCTAAATATCTCGCACCCTTAGGTACGTGTCTAAGAACCCGTACCCTCGTTTTTAATGCGGGAAGGTCTTTCAGACTTAAGCTTGATTGGCCAGCCGGGGGGAGAAGTGCTGTTGGTTGCACTGCAGGAACGAAAGGCGCAGAAGTCGCTGAACCTAGTACAGAAACGTCTCTGTGCTTACGGCCAACATGCAAACGGAGGCCGTGAGGCACGGCGTATAACTTAGTCGAATCAAAGCAGTGGGGGCACGGAGCTCGTGCTGGACTGGTCATTATGTCAATAATAAATTGTAATTTACAATAAGTAGGTACAGTAAGTACCTATTAAGTACTACAAAGTCACTGATAATAATTTAAAATGTCAAAATAATAGCCATTAATATATGGTACGATTGGTCAACTATTATTGCAATATATTCGTAAAAAATATAAATCAAAACTACTTAATAACAAAATTAAATAATCTTTCAAAGTAACATCAATTAATTGATAATTACTTACTTCTCATTAGAAGGCCCATAAGAAGACATAATACTTAGCAAAAACCTATCAAATTCATACTAGATGAAAAAAGTTTTCAAAAACATGATCAAACGCAGTTCTAAAATTTAACAATTATTCAGAAGTAGGTACTTAACAAGATTTTTTTTTATTATTGACGACCATTACTAAATAATTCGGTTTACGAGTTATTTACCATAGGTATAATATTCAAACAATAAATGAAAATATTACGGACATTTATAGCCTTTACGTAACTTTACTTCAATTCTTGAACCAAAAGGTGTAGGTCCCGCCCTCTGTGGATTGTGGTCGGAACCGAGTTGCTTGAGCGCCGCGCCGCCGCGCCGGGTTGCAGAATGTCTCACCAAGAAGCCACGCCACGAGCCGAATTGGTTGCGTTTGAAAGAGCGGACTGTGTATTGAGTGATATTGTTTTAGTGTGCTGATAGGGGCAGAGATGGCGCCAGCTGTAGTAATAAATTAGGAAAAAAAAACTTGAAATTAAAAAATTGTATTTATTATAGACCTATCAAATGACACTACTTTGAATTCTGGAAATCGATCCGTTCCAGATTTATACACGTATTAAATAAAATAAAAATAAAATAAAATTCATTTATTTCAGGCATGTTGGGCCCATATTGGCAGAGAATAAAAATACAAAATTACACATAAGACATCATGACAAAATTAAAATTATAGCACAGCAATATCAATGTCAGAAAAATTAAAATAATTAAATAAAATAATAGTCATTCAATGTCAGTAACAGTCAACAATAACATAAAATACATAATTATAAAATCAAGGCATGTGTAATCTTCTATTATATAAAAGGCTTCCCTGAGTGACTGACTGACAGACAGCCTACAGCCCAAACCGCTTAAGATATAAACTTGAAATTTGGAACATAGGTACATTGTATGACGTAATGGAGCACTAAGGAAGAAAATTTTGAAAAATCGATTTCTAAAGGGGTAAAACGGGCCCTTTTCGTTTGTATGTAACATTTTATTCCCTGTACCGAATCACTTGAAACTTTGTATACAAATGCTTTCTAAACAAAAAAAGTTAAGTTTTTTCCTGTTTTTCCGAATTTTCCTCATCTAAGGGGTCAAGTAAGGTCCCAAAGTTGGTTAAAAAAGTGTCAATTACATCCAACCAGCTGAACGGTTATGGTTGAAATCTGGTACGAAGGAAGCGCACAGTATGTTTCAGTACAGGAACTAATAATATCCATGAAAATCTAAAGGGTTCCTTACGGATGGCAAAAATTAAACAGTTTAGGCTACAACCCAAAGCACTGAGGATATAAACTTGAAATTTAGAATATACGTACATCATACGACAGAATGAAGCACTAAGGATGAAAAACGTACCCAACTCTAACTTACGGGGAAAAACGGGCCCTTTTTGTTTGCATGTAACTTTTTATTCCCTGTACCGATTGACATGAAACTTTGTATAGATGCTTTTGAGACTAAATAAAAAATATGGCTGCACCTGTTTTTCTGAATTTTCTTAAAAAAAATCCTTAGGGGTCAGATACGTCCCAAAACTTCAATGCGCTTTTTTTAAATAATTTAGTATTTAGAATAGGATTAAGATAATGATTTATCCTTAAATGGGGCAAAATGGGTCCTCAATAGTTTTTTTTTGTGAGCCAATAGTCTTAAACTTAGCGCACATACGGGTCGATATACGTATTTTACTATGGAATCAACTCTGAAAAGCGAAAATTACCTACATTTTTCATACATTTTGTCGCGGGTCGATAAACTTTTTGTGTTGAACAGCTGATTTTATTCACGTGATTTTGGGGTTGATACCATAGTGAAAGTTAATCAAATTATGAGTATAATAGCATCCTAGAACATGCTTGATGATTGACGTCTAGATATACACTATGTGTTTCTCAAATAAAATAAGATATATGTACCTACTTGTGTGTCATTTTTTAATTTGCCTGGAAAATTAAATGTCTAATGACTTAGTGAAACATGTCGAATACCTGTACCAGCCTTAATTAATAGTGCACTACTGAACATAGGCCTACCCGCGAAGGGTGATTGGGCCATATCCATCACGCCAACCGAGCGCGGGTTGCTGAATCCACAAACGACATTGATTTTTCTCTACGGACGTACCTATACAGGTTGCCTCAATGTTTTCCATCAATGAAAAGCCAGTAGTGTGAAATTCCTTACATAGTTACTCATACAATTATTATTATTGGCTCCCTCGGTGGCTCAGTAATTTGTGACCCTGACTCCTGGGTCAAAGAGGCGTGGGTTCGATTCCTACCCAGGGCAAATATTTATGTGATGATCATATGAGTTTGCTCTGTGTCTGGGAGTTATTAATGTATTTTATTTATTTAACATTTTCTTGCACACCATTTGTACAAAAGAAGGACTTAACGCTAAATAACATTATCAGCCAGTCAACCTACAGAGGTACATGTATACGTAGTATATCAGTCTCTGCCGGCCAAATCAAAAGCTTTGCTTATTTTGCGGTCAGAGACCGTGTGAGAGATGTCTCCCAATATTTATTTTATAAATTTATTTATTATTGAGTTTATTTCAGAAATTTGGCAATTTATCATCAAAAAATTCACGTACTCCGTAATAAGCTTTAGATACAAGTAAATTAAATAACCAAATACAATGACATGAGACAATGCAGGCCAATCCGTGGGCTATTATCATTTTAGGCAAATACTGATACGATTCAGGCTAAATCGTAGGCATTATCTTTGCAAGTACTACGATAATAGACTCAACTATGAAAGCGCCATGGTAAATATAACAGCAACATAAAAATTGTTCTCTCTATCGAATGCTTAAAGTGAAAAAGAAACAGAAATAATTAAGCTAATTAGCTATTATAATTACTATGGCGCCATCATAATCGAGCCTAATGCGGGCTTAACCACGAGCTACTATTATTTTAAGTAAGTGCTAAGAAAACGCGGGCCAAACTGTGGGTTTTTATCATTTTAAGCAATTACGAAAATAACGCGGGCCACACCGTGGGCTACTAAAATATGAATACATGAAATGGCTATTAGACTACAACTGCGTTGTTGTATTATGCAAGTAATGCAACAACGCAGGCTAACGGCACGCTATTATAATTTAAGGATTTATTAAGACAACGCGGGCCAGACCGCAACCTATTAGATATTATTATAAGCAAATGCCAATATAACGCGGCTTGAACCGCGGGCTGTTATTTTAATCAAGTAAGAACTAAAACAACGTGGGCCAAACTGTGGGTTATTATCATTTTAAGTACCTAATTACGCGGATCAAACCGCGCGCTATTATCATTTTGAGCAAGTGCCAAGACAACAGGGGCCAGACCATGGGCTATTATCATTGTAAGTAATACGACAATGCAGCCCAAACGGCAAGCTTTTATAATTTTAAGCAAGTATTAAGACATCGTAGTCCATGCTGCGTGCTATAAATAACCATTTTAAGCAAGTACTAATAATACGCAGGCCAAACCGTGGGCATTATCCTTGCGAGTAATTTTAAGCAAGTATAAGGACAACGCGGGCTAAATCGCGGACTATTAGATATTATTATAAGCAAGTACAAAGACAATGTAGATAAAACCACGGGCTATTTTCATTTTAAGTAAGTACCTAGTACAGTACTAAGACAACGCGGGCAAAGCCGCGGGTTTTAAGCTAGTCACTTATATGTACCTTCTCTTCGGCACTGGTACTGCAACATGTCTGTTGGAGCAATGCCGAAGAAAAGGACAGTCCCATCTAGTAGCGATCATCGCCAGGACAGCGTTGGAGCTGGCTCGCACTCTGCGCACCAGGGAAGCGGCTCGCCTGCGCATGGTCGCGTGGAAGCAGTCGGTTCGCGCTTCCGCAAACATGCCCGAGGCGCTACAGAACCGGGGCAGCCCCATCACCGCCCTGAACGCGTTGTTAAACTGGACGCGGAGGGTGCTGTAACACTTATCTGTGAAAATTAGCCCACAGACTGCACGTGTAGAGCGATGTGCAGTATGCTCTAAATAGCGTGACTTTTACCTCATATGAGCATCGTACGAACCTGCGAGCTATCATATTTGCTCTGACGGACAGAGCCCTCCGCTCCCGTTCTGTCTACGTGATCCCTGAGATCAGTCGTAACAATATGTCCTAGGTATTTAAATTGATTCACCCTATCTAGAGGAACACTGTCTATTAGCACGGGTGGAACATAGTAGTATTTTCGGTCTCTTAAGGAGCTGTTACTATATTGCTGTGAAACGGACTGTTTTCCAGTTACACGACGCCAAAATCACCCCAAATCCAGAACTATTTTGCCCAAGTTAAGCCAAATTCATATTTTATCATATATCGCTATTGGACTAAAACGTTTCAGGCAACTATTATGGATGATCCGAGCGTGGTGGGGGCTTGGCGGAGGCGGATTCGGTGAGGACTCAGTAAGGCCACGGTGGGGGCGCAGCGGGGGCTTGATGGAGGCTCGCTGTGAACTCAGTGGAGTTATGGTGGGAGCGTAATGCGGGCGCAGTGGGGGGCTTGATAGGGATTTGGTAGGGTCTCAGTGGAGCCACGATGGGGGCGTGATGGGGGCGCAGGGGGGGCTTGATGGGGGTTCAGTAGGGACTCGGGGGGGGGGGGGGGGTGCGGTGGGGGCGCAGTGGGGTAGAAGCGTGGTGGAGGCTTGACGGGAAATAAGTGGGGCCCCACTTATTAGTTACTTAGTGGGGCTCGCAGTTCGAGCGCAGTGGGGACTCGGTGAGGACTTGTTGGAACCTCATCTCTCATGGTGAGAAATCAGTGGGTCTGCGGTGGTGGGGGCGTAGTGAGGTTTGGTTACTCAGTAAAGCTGCATTGGGGGCATGGTGGAGCTCGGCGGGGACTCGGAGACTCGGAGTGGGGGCGCGCTGTGAAGGTGGTGGGCACATCGTAAGGGTTCATTCGGGACTCGGTGGGGGTGTGATGGGGGCGCAGTGGGGGCTTAATGACGGCTCGGTGTAGAATCAGCATGAACGCGGTGGGGACTCAGTGGGGCCACGGCAGAGGCGTGGTGGGGGTGCAGTGGGTGCTTGATGAGGTCTCGATGGGGAATCAGTGCGGCCAATTTGGGGGCACCGTAGAAGGCAGGGTAGGGACAGGGTAGAGCAACCTCACGAAGTTGCTAATAAACCATCACTAACATAACAAGTAAGATCCCAACAAAAACATGGCATGTAAAAAGTACGACAACTAGAGCAACAATTCTTCAGTAAAAAGTAGTGAGATCAAATGTAAGCACAAGTCGGTTTGTTTATTCAGAACTTTTTTCTTTCTTTTTGCACAAACTTTACAATATTTTAGAAAGATGGACTTTTTGATTATCTGTTTCCAGCAGTAAAGTGACGTATGTCCAGCTCGGCATACTCCAGCGTTCGGTGATGCCCGAAAAGGATCGTTACCGAGTGCGAAGGAACATCAAACACCCGGAGTACTTCCCACCTCATAGATACAACGATATCGGGCTTGTCGAACTTGAAAAACCGTGAGTTGACTTTTTTTTATTAAATATGAGCTCAGAACAAATAAAACAATTATTTATCGCAAAAAATCGCAATACCGATTTTCACCGTGTACGTATTATTACATTATTATTATTATTACAAATCAAAAACGGCTCTACCAATTTCGATATAATTTAAATGGGACGTCGGACACTCTTTTGGACCAAAAAAGATTTTTCTAAATCGATTCACGATTGGCGAAAATATCGATGAACATACACAAATATATATATTTGTTTATGTTCATCGATATATATATATATATGGTAGAATATGCCGAGTGCTAATACCTATTCTCAGGTTTTACGCCACTTAAAATATCACGGCCAATGACTGATGCCACTCAACTACTAACACATGCAAATAGATATTGGCCGTGATATTTTCTGTACACTTCGATATATATATACAACGTGTAACATAAAAGTTCAACAATACTGAACGGCATGTATGTATAGTCACGAATCACCTGTATACATTTTAAACTTCAAAAGTCATCTTATTTTTTCCATATAAAACTAAAAAATATTTTTTTCAAATTATTTTGGTGACCGGGCGCGGCCTCGCCTCAAAATGTTTGATGAAGTTGCCACCGCCCGCGCCGCACGACTAGGGCATGCAAAAACCGGGTGGTTTTGAAAAACCGGGTTTTTCGGTTTTTGATTTTAAAAACCGGGTAAATCGGGTTTTTCGAGTATTTCGGGTTTTTTTTGGTAAGTATATGAAAATACTAAAAATAATGGTTTGTTTGATTGTTTATGACCCTGTACTGTCACATTGTTGGGCAAAGGCCTCCCCTCGAGATTTCCAGTTGTGTCGGTCTTGTCCTGATGCCTGCCAATTTGGATTAAATGTATTCGCGCTATCTAATAGAGAGTGCAGACTCTCTATTAGATAGGCCTCTACGAGGCCGCACCGAGTTGGGACCCCATTCGGAGGTGATTTTATCCCAGAGGTCTTCTGGCATGCGACTGACTTACTCGGCCCACTGCGACTTCAGTTTAGCGTTTAATTTGAGTTCTGGAACGCAATTCGGTGTTTTGTACTCGGTCTATTAGCCGGCCACCGAGAATACTGCGCTCCATTGCTCTTTGGCAAACCTTGAGTTTGGACTTTTAGACTTTATACTCCATAAAATTTAACTTGATCTCTGCGACATCTGACAGAAAAATCACGCCTATGAAGTCCTGAATTTCTTAATAGTACAGACAGTACCTGTCAATGTCATACTTTGTGGGCATGCCGATTAGTGATGGGCGACGAATGATCGTGACCACAGAGTTTTAGATAGAGTTTTATTTAAAATAACGATAGTTTATACTAACGATATTTTAAATAAAACTTAATTTATCATTAATTTTATTGTATAATTTAATATCATAACATTTTTTACACGTGTAATTAAATTAAACCCAATTATATGTTACATTAGCATCGATAATAGTTAAAAACGTCGATAAATACTATCGTTACATTATTATGAGTATTTAATTAATATCATAACGTTATTTACATATGGACATACTTGATATGTAAGTAAATAAAATCCAATTTCTCACCTTCAACTAGTCATTAAATTCATTACAACATTGTATGAAAATCGATTTTTTTCCACCACTATCTCAACTCTAAATATGTCAATCTTCTATGTCAATATCACTGTCGCAGAGATCAAGTTAAATTTTATAGAGTATAGTTAAAGACACCTGTTTGTCAAAATCAATGTTTGTACACCATAAGTCAAAATGGAAAGATTACATACATCTTGCGCTTTAGTGTGATCGGAAGGTGTCTCTTCATATGCTTTTTCATGGCCCAATAGCTCTTCCAAGCTTTCTCTTTTCTTCTAGGTCTTGTCCCGTCTGGAAGGTGACTATTTGCCCAAGATAGATGTAATCGTGAACGTATATGTCTTCGTCATCGACAGTTACCCGACGTTTGATGCCATTGGTCATCACTTTGGTCTTTAACATGTTCATCTGCAATCCAACCTAGAGGCTTGCAGTGGTTAGATTTTGTAGCATTGATTGTAGCTCTCTGGCTGAGGAAGAGAAGATAACGATATCGTCTACAAAATGAAGATTAGTTAACCTTTTTTTTACCGATATCAACACCTCTTCCATCCCAGCTTGCCGCCAGCTTTCCGAAAACTTCTTCGAGGACGCCCGTGAATATTTTCGGGGACAGCGGGTCTCCCTGCTTAACATATTTCTCTATTGCAAATGCTGGGCCAGAAGATTGTAATTTTGTTGCAGCGGTACTTTGAGAATAGATGAGGCGGAGAAAATTAACGTGTGTGATGATATCAAATGCTTTTCAACCGAAGAAACAGAGGAGGTACTCAACTTGACGCGTATATGTATAAATATGTTGTGTATAACCAAACCAATAACCTATATAACCAATAGCGCGGCCAGAGATCCAAGAGCCAGCTTACCTGACAGTTCACCAAAGATATCCCGGACATCAGCCTGTACGAGATTAGAATGGCCCTGAATCAGTTTAAGAATAACAAGGCGCCGGGTGATGACGGTATCACATCAGAGCTGCTGAGAGCGGGTGGAACACCGGTACTAAAAGTCTCCCTAAGCTTTTCAACACCGTCGTCCTCGAGCGCATCACGCCAGAAGCATGGAGCAGAAGCGTGGTGGTGTTGTTTTTCAAGAAAGGTGACAACACCTTATTGAAGAACTATAGACCCATCTCACTTCTGAGCCATGTTTATAAGCTGTTTTCAAGGGTTATTACGAACCGTCTCGAGCGTAGGCTTTATGAGCCTTCCGAACAAGCCGCATTCATACGCTGCGGCAGGTTATACATAAGACCGAAGAGTATAATTTGCCACTTTGCTTAGCGTTTGCGGACTATGAGAAAGCCTTTGATTCGGTCGAGGCATGGGCTGTGCTCGAGTCTCTCCAACGATGTCGTATTGACTATCGGTACATCGAAGTGTTGCAGTCTTGTATAATAACGCCACTATGTCGGTCTGAGTACAGGAAGAAAACTCCAAGGCGATCCCTTTAAAAAGAGGCATAAGTCGTAATTTCTTCGAAACTGTTTACGGCTACTTTTGAGAAGCGTTCAAGCTCCTGGAATGGAAAGGATTGCATCAATATCAATGGCGAATACCTCACTCACATTCGGTTTGCCGACGATACAGTAGTCATGGCAAAATCGATAGAAGACTCAGCACGATTCTGGAAGGCCTCAATCGGGTTTCTCAACAGTCTTAAGATGAACATGGTCAAGTCGAAAGTCAAATGTGATTCCCATGTTGTACCCTCTTCGATTTATATTGGGAACTCGGTTCTTGAAGTCGTTGACTCGTACGTCTACTTAGGACAAGTAGTCCAGTTAGGTAGGTCCGACTTCAAGAAAGAGGTCAATCGCCGAATCCAACTCAGCTGGGCAGCGTTTGGAAAATTGCGTAGCCTCTTCTCATCCGACATACCTCAGTGCCTCAAGTCGAAAGTTTTAGACCAGTGTATGTTGCACGTGATGACTTATGGCACATAAACGTGGTCTCTCACTATGGGCCTTATTAGTAAGCTCCAAGCAGCCCAACGAGCTATGGAGAGGGCTATGTTCGGAGTCTCTCTGCGAGATTGAATCAGAAATGAGGAGATCCGTAGAAGAACCAAAGTTACCGACATAGCCCAACGGATTGGCAAGTTGAAATGGTAATGAGCTGGGCACATAGCGCGGAGGACTGATGACCGATGGGGTCGAAAAGTTCTCGAGTGGAGACCACGTACCGGCAAGCGCAGCGTAGGACGTCCACCCACAAGGTGGATGACCTTATTAAGACCGCAGGATCGCGCTGGATGCAAGCCGCTTCCAACCGGTCTTATTGGAGATTCATAGGGGAGGCCTATGTCCAGCTGTGGACTTCTTATGGCTGATGGATGGATGGATGGATGATATTTCTTTTGTTTGTTAATTTCAACAATCAAGCTGTCCTTTATGTATAATTTACAAATATTAGACAAACGTGCAAAATATATCATTTAGTTTTACTATTTAGCTTAGCAGAGACTGTCAGACTAATGTAACAATACAAAAAGGCGGCGGTTGATAGCAATTCGGTCAAGACGAGACAAAACGCGTCCCATTACGCTTATAACGCTACAGCGCTCTGCCTATATGACGATACTCACTAATTCACTATGTAAAGCGAGAGAAAGAGAGAATGAGGACTTTCGCACTTGAATTTCATCCTTAGCACGTAGTTATATAATAGTCATTGGTCAATTGTACATTAGGCGTAATTTTATACATGGAAAAAAGTGTTAGAGCAACTAGATGACAATAATGTAATACGAATAATGTATTAAGGAGTTAATTAGGAGTTAGTCCTTACGTGCCCACACTCTATCGCTTCAACTTTTAACAAGTACTTTGCATCAGTAGGAAAACCGCAAACAGCAGACCCAAACAGGAACAAGACTTGTCGCCAACCTGTAGAAGCATCAGTAAATTCTATGTTTCTAGAACCCGTAACTAAAAAAGAAGTACTCTACATAATTCAAAACCTCCCTAATAAACGTAGCTGTGGAGTAGATAACATACCTGCCACTCTAATAAAAAAGTGTGCCATTGAGTTGACTCCTCCGCTAACCTTTCTTATCAATCAATCATTTGAACAAGGCGCATTTCCTACTCTACTGAAAACTGCGATAGTTAAACCCATTCTCAAAAAAGGTAGCAAATCTAAAGACCCTAGCCAATACAGACCTATTGCGATTCTCCCTTCATTCTCAAAAATATTTGAAAAGGCAATGACTAACCGACTTTACAAATATTTAGAAAAATATGACATCCTAGATCCACAACAATTCGGTTTCCGTAAAAAATGCTCGACAACCATAGCACTTTATAAATATACCCAAGCAATATACGACTATATAAAAGACAAGAATTACGCAATAGGACTCCTACTAGACTTAACAAAAGCTTATGATAGAGTTTCTCACCAAATCCTGCTAACCTCGATGCATGATATTGGTATCAGAGGAGTTGTATATGACTGGTTAAAATCATATCTCTCTGATAGACCACAATGTGTCCAAATCGAACACCTAAATGAAAAGACAAATGAAATAGAAACGATAATATCCGACATGATCATCACAAATTGGTCCATACCCCAAGGGAGCGTGATAGGGTGTGTCTCATTCCTCATATACATCAATAGGCTAACTAAAATATGCAAAACATTCTGCATACTTTTTGCAGATGACATCTCCTTACTGTTTAATAGTACAAGTCCTTCAACTACTAATTCCCATATCATGGAAACCTATAACACGCTGAAATCCTGGCTTCAAGACCGCAACCTAGAAGTAAATAATAAAAAAACCAAAATCATACAATTCAAGCCACACCAACGACAAAACGTCGACCTAAAAACCATAACCAGATCCATCAATATCAAAGAAGCTACAGAATGCAACCTATTGGGCCTCACCCTAGATTCAACTTCACTTAAACTGGAAACAACACATTGAAAAACTTACATCCAAACTGTCTCAATTCACCTATGCATTAAGTGTTCTAAAAACAAATACAAAGAAAGATTGTGCTTTAACAGCATACTATGCATATGCCTATTCATGGCTCAGATATGGTATAATTATGTGGGGTCATAGCACTGATGCTATCCACGCATTCATCGCTCAAAAGAAATGTTTAAGGATAATAGTTAATATTAAACAAAGACAAACCTGCAAACCTCACTTTGTTAAAGAAAAAATGCTCACGTTACCATCGATATACATCCTTGAAGTTATAATATTCGTCAGGAAAAATCTACATTTATTCAACTTTGATAGAAACATACGCCGCAACACAAAACTGGCCCTCCCCGTACCTACAATAGAAATGTTTAAATCTAGTCCACAATACCGTTGTGTAAGATTATACAACAAGATTCCTGATAACCTGAAAAATATTGTCAAAGATATTGCTTTTAAAAAT
Source organism: Hypomecis punctinalis (assembly GCA_949316475.1). Taxonomy (NCBI): domain Eukaryota; kingdom Metazoa; phylum Arthropoda; class Insecta; order Lepidoptera; family Geometridae; genus Hypomecis; species Hypomecis punctinalis. The sequence goes on from OX438822.1 coordinate 13,340,305, forward strand.
AAAATTAAAACAAAGCTTTTAGAGAAAGCGTACTATTCAATTCAAGACTTTATGGAAGATCAATGGTAAATAATTAAAATATATGTATATATAATATTCATAACTCACCAAATAATAATAATTATAATAAACTCAGTACAGTAAAATAATAAAATATAATTAGCCTGTGTATAGTTTGAGAAATTCCTATGGTATATTGCAACCCTATTACTAACTTGTAAATAATTTAATTTAAATACCTACATTGTTACACTTAGTATAAATATTAATAAGTAATTAAGAGTACTTATTGTTCTCTTGCAGCGCCCTAACGGGGTCTATGTTTTGTACTACAATTAGTTTTAACATTGTTATGTACACTACATTGTGCAAATAAAGAAATAAATAAATAAATAAATAAATAAATATGTGAATTTTAAAAAATCGTAGAAAAACCGAAAAACCCGAAAAAACCGGGTTTATAACTAAAAAAAACCGAGTTTCTAATGCGGTCGGTTACCCGGTTTTTTCGGTTTTCGGTTAACCGGGTTGCATGCCCTACGCACGACACCAACGCGCCGGGCTCCGCGCCCCGATCGTTCCCCCGCTGCCGACGGCCCGACACGCGAACGCGCCGAGGCGTCTTATTTTTTAGTTTTAGGTTCAAAATCTACAAGGAAATGCTAGTTAGGCTACGTAATGATGTCGAAGGAGGCTTCTTACCTACAGATTCTTAGACCTACTCCCTAGACCTAATCGAGACCTAATTCACTTTTAAAAACAGCTGAAAATTCGTGGATTGCAAAAAAGTTGAGCCTACTCGTATTTAGTTCCATAATTACCTGCTTAATGTTTTACTTTAGTGCGTAACTTAAATATGTACCTAGGAATTTTCATATGACTAGATAACCAATTTAGGTATCCTATTTTTGGCAAATACCTATTTACTTACCCTAATTGTAAGGTTTTTTGACACTCTTGAAAGTAAACAAATGTTGTTATAAGCCGCGCCACACAAGTTGAAGTTAGCTAAAAGCCAATCAATGTGCGGCTTTATGTGAGGTTCTGTCAGGATTGGATATTGTGCAGCTTGTAGCTGTTAACTTCATATCCGCCAACTTGTGTGGCGCAGTCTAGATACATGTGGGTACTCACTCTATCTTTCTTTGGCGTATAAAATTACTTACCTAGGTACGAGTAATTAGGTCCTATGGGCACTCAGAAGTGATAGAAAAAAATCAAATTGATAGAAATTTTAAATTCTCTATTTTTATTTGCCTACTACAAATAACAACTACCTATACAGTTAACACACACAGGGGCGTCCACAAACACTTAGTAAAAGTCAAAGGAAAGGCTCGAAATGCTGACCTACTCGCTCGCAGCACAACCGAGTACGTAGGCACGACGAGCCATAGATTTTCTCACGTTCACCACCTCGAAATTCCGTCACGATACGAGGGATCATCTCTCTGGAGTCGCACGGCACAGAATAAACAACATTTTTATAGTACCACCACAAAAAGTCTAATCACGTTAAGTCCGGAGACCGAGGTGGCCAGCACACCACGCCGCTGGGTCCTATCCACCGTCCTGGAAACCGCACGTCCAGGTGGTCGCTGACGCGGCGCGCATAATGCGCGGGCGCTATTTAATGTCCTCCAGACCTCCATCCGGTTGATGTGGAACGCCGCTTCTGCCCGACGCGTGCTGGTCCTTGGGCTATCTTCAAAATGCTGCAGACCGCGCGTCTCGAGATTTTAACCAACTCGAGCACCGGGTCGTCCTTCGTTTCTGTTTCCGTAAAAGTTCCCAGTAGGTAATGAGCAGACGTAGACACATCCGTCTAAGAAGTCCGTAAGTTAGAAAAGTACGCCAAAGTCGCGCGCCGCCGCCGCCGCCTCACCCGCGTCGGTTAGAAAGCGGCCTGCCTTCTTCAAAATGTCAGCTCGTGCGCGGCACCGTAGTTGTCATTCGTATCACCAATGCATAATATCATAAGAATATTAGGTATCCTAGACTGCCTAGACATCGCGATCGTAGAAAGAGTTGATAGACGTCTTCATTTCCGCAAGGTCAGAGGGCGACTGAATAAAAAAATTCTATTATTTCTATTAAAATTGGAATCAAAATTCCAATGTTCTCGAATGGAGACCACGGACCAGCAAGCGCAGTGTAGGATGTCCACTGACCAGGTGGACTAACGATATAATAAAGATCGGAGGAACTCGCTGGATACAGGCCGCTACCATCTGGCCTTATTGGAAATTCAAAGGGAGGCCTTTGTGCTGCAGTGGAGTCTTTCAGCTGATGGATAGATAGATGGATGGTTATTCTTTAAACTGGTTTCAACGGAACCAGAACTTCAGGTAGATCAGGTCACTAGGTCAGTGGACACGGCACATTGTTCGAAGAATGGATGGCCTATGATACCGTAATGTTCTCGAATGGAAAAAAGTAGCAGTAGACAGGGCACATTGTTCGAAGATTGGATGGCCGATGATACCGTAAAGTTCTCAAATGGAAAAAAGTAGCAGTGGACAGGGCACATTGTTCGAAGATTGGATGGCCGATGATACCGTAAAGTTCTCGAATGGAAAAAAACAAATCATGAAGCGCCGCGTAGGATGTCCACCGACTAGGTGGACTGAAGATATTATAAACATATTTTTTACGTTATTTCAAATTAATCGTTTTGATTAGACATTTTAAATAAGCAAAAAAAAGATCATTTCGAGAAAGCGCGAGCGGAGCGAGCTTCAATATTTGTCAGTTTTTCAGAATAACGGTTATTTTTTTCATGAGAAAAGAAGAACGTCAGTCCGTTTTTATTATTATTCTTCTTCTTTTCAGCTATAGGACGTCCACTTTTCGACATAGGCCTCTCCTAACGATCTCCAATAAGAAAAAGGCCTACTGCTATTATGCGCGAGCGCATCGAGCGTAAAAATTTTACGGATTTTTCAGTAACATCAAAAGAGAGCCGTGTACTGCTATAATGCGCGAGCGCAGCGATTGCTAGAAATTTTCAAGTTTAGTAACACCAAAATTGTAATACATGACGTTGATCTAAGCAAAAACTATCGCCAACCAAAGTTACTGAAATAGCCCAGCAGAATAGCAAGTTGAAATGGCAGTTGGCAGGGCACTTATCACGGAGGACTTATGACCGATGAGGACGAAGTTTTCGAGTGTAAACCACATACCGGCAAGCGTAGCGTAGGACTTCCACCTAAAAGGATAACTGATGGCTAATAAGGTCATCCGTAAGACCCCGGGACTGCGCTGGTTCCAAGCCGCTTCCAACCGGTCTTATTGGAGATATTTAAGGGAGGCCTATGTCCAGCAGTGGACGTCCTATGGCTGATGAATGGGTGGATGGATGTAGTAGAAACTAAATAACAAAGCTGCAGACAACATTTTACCAAAAAAAAAAAAAATACTAGAACAAAATATTTCCGGAACCCATATTGTGAAATATCATATATTTTGGGGGGCGGAGCTAATTTTGCTTAAAGAGCCGTCATAGTGCCCGCTGATTCGTGATTTGCTGGCGGTGTTTGTTTATGCTCTTTGGCGGCTCGTGTGTGCAAGCGCCGCCAGTCCACGTGGACTATCGCCGATCAAAGAATAAAATACAGATGCGTAGTTGAAATGCTCTAATTTTGGTTTGATAACTATTTGTTACGCGTGATTTCTAGTTTGAATGTAGTATTTTACTGTACTGTAACATCCCTTTTTTAAATAGTCCACTGCAGGACGTATGCCTACCCACGAAGGGTGATTAGGCCATATTCACCACGCTGGCCCAGTGCGGGTTGGTGGATTCACATACGCCATCGAATTTCTACTACAGACGTATGCAGGTTGCCTCACGATGTTTTCCTTCACAGAAAAGCCAGAGGTGTGAAATTCCGTACATAAATTCCAAAGAACTCATTGGTACGGGACCGTGGATTTGAACTCACGACCTCACGATTGTAAGGCGAGTGTCACTAACCTCTTGACTACCACGGATTTTTTAATGACATTAAATAATCATTTTAATGTATGTATCTGGGAGTGAACCTTGCAAAAAGCTAGGTATAAAACATTCTTAATTTCATATTACTTTGGCTTTCATCTCGTTCTTTTTACAGTTAAAATAATATCTAGGTATTTTCGTGTCGTGTCCAGAATATTTGATGTTTTTTTAAAGCTAAGCTAAAAACAAATAAATTTATCTTGCAATGTAGGTAAATAGGTTCGTATTTTTTATTTTGACATGACTTGGAGCTGGTAGAATATGCCGAGTGCTAATACCTATTCTCAGGTTTTACGCCACTTAAAATATCACGGCCAATGACTGATGCCACACAACTACTAACACATGCAAATAGATATGAGTGACAAAAAAAATTAACTTTGTGAATCTTTTTTTACAAAGTTAAAATATCACACTACGGCTCAAAACCGTGCGTAGCTCCGGCGTAACCTCCTGGGTAGAAACATTCTCGTTAACAAGCGCCCTCAAAGTACGAGTACGACGTAAAAGAGAGATGTTGTCTGGAAGAAATCGCTTTTAGCGATAAGACCGCCTTTTGTACCATTCTTCTGTCGTTATTTCTTCTTCTGTTATGTTTTACTACTTATGGTGTCAATAAAGTTGTTCTTGTATTGTACTGTAAAAGTTTCACGTGAAAGTCGCGTGACGCGGTACTTTATTGATAAACGAGCTATGGATAAGGCTATGCTTGAGTCTCTCTGCGAGATCGAATCAGGAATGAGGGAATCCATAGAAGAATACACACATAAGGTACATATCACGGAGGACTAATGACCGGATGGGGTCGAAAAGTTCTCGAGTGGAGACCACATACCGGGCAAGCGCAGCCACCCACGGCAGCAGGACGTCCACCCACTATTAAGACGGACGACCTCAGCAAGACCACGAGACCGCGCTGGTTTCAAGCCGCTACTAACCGGGCTTATTAGAGATCTTTTGGAGAAGTCTATGTCTAGCAGTGGACATCCTATGGCTGATGGATGGATGGATGTAGCAAAAAACTAAATGACAAAGCTTCAGACAACATTTTACCATAATAAAATAATACTAGTACAAAAAATGTACGGAACCCATATTTTTAAATATTAATATTTTTGGGGGCGGAGCTTAAAGAGCCGCCATATTACCCGGTCATTTGTGATTAGTGCAGTGTTTGTTTCGGCTCGTTGGTCGGCGTCGCCAGTCCACGTGGACCTAAAGCCGATAAAAAAGAATAAAAATAAAGATGCGTAATTGAAATGCTCCAACTTTGGTTTGATAATGATACCTATTGTTACGCGTGACTTCTATTTTTTATGTAGTATTTTTGTGGTAACTAAATCAAGCAATTTAATGTATCTGGGGAGTGAAACTACCACAAGCTCTTAAACATTTTTACTTTAACATTACCTACTTGGCTTCTCTGCCTCGCTTTTTTTACAGTTAAAATAATACCTAGGTAGGTATTTCCGTGTCGTGTTTAAAATTTTTTTTAGCTATGTTTTGTAAATTAAATACAATTTAACTTTCAATGTAGTTAGGTAGGTATGGTTTTTATTATTTTGACATGACTTGGAGCCGGTAGAATAGGCAGAAATAGACTTAGACCTATTGTCAGCCCTATTGGCCACATAAAATATCATAGCCAAGGACTGTTTTTGTAAATGCTACTAACACATGCAAAAAGGTATGAGTGACAAGAAAAAAATAACTTTGTTAATCTTTTTTTTACAGTCCTACTACATCGGAAAGGGTGTCACATAGACGATGTAATAATTTTATGCGAGAGGTAGTACTTACAGTATGTTCTAGTCTAGACAGTTTAGATGAGTTAGGTACATCAATCTATGACCTTGTAACTTGTACCTATGACCATGTACCTACTTACCTAAATGTTAATGTGTAAAAGCCCGTCCACGATTACGTACGCAAAAGTAAAATATTTCTGTACACTTATTAGTCTTTGTCATTACCGTCAGCTGATAAGTTTAGGGTTGAAATCAGGTTATTATACGCAAAACTTTAACGTGGTATAACTGGTAATCTAACATACTGAGGATTGTGAGACCTTATGGGGTAAGTTTTAAATATGTCTGAGCATGCGTGGTTTAAGTATTTTTCAACCGTTTTGTTACACGTTATATATATATAATCGTGATTCACTGACTCACCTATCACGAAATCTCAAAAACTACAAGTTCTAGGAGTCTCAAATTTTACATGGGGGATACTTTTAAGATATAGGTGCTCACTAAGAACGGATTTTGCGAAATTCAAGCCCTGTACTGTACTATATCAGCCTTTTTTTAATAGTCCACTGCAGGACGTAGGCCTACCCACGAAGAGTGATTGGGCCATATCCACCACGCTGGCCCGGTGCGGGTTGGTGGATTCACATACGCCATCGAATTTCTTCTACTAACATATGCAGCTTGCCTCACGATGTTTTCCTTCACCGAAAAGCCATTGGTGTGAAATTCCGTACTGAAATTCTAAAGATCTCATTGGTACGGGACCGGAATTGAACCCATGACCTCACGATTGTAATGCGGGTGTCACTACAGCTAGACCACCACGGCTTTTCAGATATACCTACCTAATTGTTAAATTGCCAGTAAGACATTTTAATCAGTGTTGTACTCACCACAATCGTGAGCTGCGCTGGTGAAACCGCGGGGCGCAGCTAGTTAATCTACAAAAGCGATTCGCATCAGGTATTTCCCGGGTGCTACCGTGGCACAATCGCTACCAAATGTTTTATCAACTAGGGTTTCGTTTAGGAGTTGTTAGCACTTTCCCGTTAAAATGTTATGGATGATATTTTATTGTATTTCATTAAGGTATGTACCTCAACGTAAAAAAATGTGACTTGCTATATTTTTACAGGGTACCGCTGAACGAATTCATAGTGCCCGCGTGTGTGGTCACGGGCGTCCCCATCAACGACTCACTTGCCGTCTTTACTGGCTGGGGATACACCGTCGAAAATACCGGACTTTCAGACTATCTCAAAAAGGTAACAGTATACACTACTAGCTTTTACCCATGGCTTCCTGCTTCCCGCTAGCTTTTATTAACTTTTACCTACGGCTTTCTGCTAGCTTTTATTAACTTTTACCCACGGCTTACCGCTAGCTTTTATTAAATTTTACCTACGGTTTCTCGCTAGCTTTTATTAACTTTTACCTACGGCTTCCCGCTAGCTTTTATTAACTTTTACCTACGGCTTCCCGCTAACTTTTATTAACTTTTACCCACGGCTTCCCGCTATTTTTCACTAACTTTTACCTACGGCTTCCTGCTAGCTTTTATCGATAGCTTTTATCAACTTTTGCCCACGGCTTCTACCTAGTTACTACCCGCTAGCTTCTATTCACTTGTACCTACGGCTTCCCGCTAGCTTTTATTTACTTGTAACTACTGCTTTTCGCTAGCTTTTACCCGCTAGCTTTTATTAGCTTTTACCCGCGGCTTTGCCTGCGTCACATTTAGAGTTTAAGCTATAACATTTTCTCAACTATGTTTTGACTCTCTTTGTGTAGTACAATCAAATATTTGTAAACTTTATTTAACAAAGGTCACAGACCCTGGAGTCTATGGTTAGTAACTTTCAATACAAAAAATCTATCCTATTTTAAATTTCTCTTGTTTACACAAAAACAATTGCATTATCTATGCATTATCGACGCCATTTTGCGGTGATCATGTCGTAAGGTGTTTTACAATAATAGACAATAGACAATATTTTATTGACGAAAACAAAACACAGAAAATACGCAACAAAGATTGTAACTACACTAAAAACTAACTAAACTACCTAGTGTTTTCCCTTTTTTCCTTCTTTTATGTATGAAAGTCTGCAGCCAATGTCACCTATCATTTATTCACTTTCTAATTGTCTATATTAGACTTGAATATGATGAAGCAAGGCAAGCGCAGCGGGACGTCCACCCACAAGGTGGACGGACGACCTCATTAAGACCGCAGGATCGCGCTGGATGCAAGCCGCTACCAACTGGTCTTATTGGAGATCTTTAGGGGAGGCCTGTGTCCAGCAGTGAACGTCCTATTGCCGAAACGAACGAACGATTGATACGATTAAGCTGGTAAGCTTATACAGGGCGACAGGTAAACAATTAGCATCCTTTTTGGGGCTTATTCGGTACAATACTAACAACTTTTGTTCTGTGTTATGATGTTTATTTTAAGTGCTTTCCACACTAGATTTTTATCACAAAGATAACTCTTTGAAACTTTTGTTCTACAACTTTTGTCAAAACTTTAAAAAAAATCAGCTGTTCCACACATTTTGCCAAAGGTGAATGAATTTTTTCTATGGAACAACCATTTTTTTTTTGTTTGAGATTTGATACAAGTCGTTGAACAAAAGTTGTTAGTTTTGATGTACAGAATAAGCCCCTAAAAACATGCTAATTGTTTACCAGTCGCCCTGTAGAAAAATGTTTTATCTATCCTACGGTAAGCATGTTTTTTTTTCTCCGATCAAATAGATCGAAAATTAGTAAGCTACTAAAAAGTGTTTTGCCTATCATACGGGAAACACGATATTCTGCGGGATGAAAATAGCCACTTTTCGTCTTTCAAAATATGTCTATGCCAAAAATCGAGTCAATCCAATGCCCCGTAACCCGTTGCTGCGCATAATATTGTCTTCAGACTAGGTCAACCAGATTTCTCCTCAGCTGGTGATGACCAAGTTCGAGAGTCAGGAGTGCGCCGCCAAGTTTCCACCCGACCACGTTTCGATGAACGGCATCGATGAACGGACACAGGTCTGCTACGGCGACAAAACTACATTCACTAACGCTTGCAAAGTAAGTTCTCTCAAACTAAACTATAGTACAGTGAGGAGAGCTGACGTCGAGATTAATAGTAATGTGTGATTTCATTAAACGAAGTCACATAATATATTTAGCCTTCTGTTTTGAAGCTTTCAACATATTTAGAATTTAATACATGAAGCTATTTACTTAATAAAATAATAAATAATAATAAATATTGGGGGACATCTTACACACGGTCTTCGACCCCAAACTAAGCAAAGCTTGTGATATGGCTGCCAGAGGCTGATATACTACATATTATACATATTTTAAATACATATATATATATATATATATATATATATATATATATATATATATATATATATATATAGATAGTATCTAAATACACCCAGACACAGAGAAAACACCTAAGTTCACCACATAAATGCTTGCCCTGGGTGGGGATCGAACCCACGCCTCTTTGATCCAGAAGTCAGGTTCACTAACCACTGAGCCACCGAGGTAGTCATTAAGTTATGTTCAATTTTCTTAAACAAGATTTTGGAGCAATCTGTATCTTAAGAAAGATTTAAATTACTCATACGACATTTGTCGAAATAGCGGGAGTAGTTATTTTGATTGATGAATGAATTCCTTGTTAAGGTATGATGCCTAATTAGTTACTTCCTTTATTTAATACTAGCTGACCAAGCGAACTTCGTTTTGCGTAAAATCCTTATATAATTATTAAGCCTTTATGTTATTCTGATGTTACTATTGCAAAGTTTCATCTTAATCCGTTCAGTAGTTTTTGCGTGAAAGAGAAACAAACATCTGTGGGCGTGTGCTCCTATCAGAAGGTTTTTATCTTGCTAGTAAGTGAAACGCCAATATCCAAATAAGTAACTCATCATTTATTAAAATTTAATTCCTTATATCCTAACTAAACTATTTACCTATCAATATTCATGGCGCGAGCATCTTATTATTTAAATCTGCAATCAGTGCAGTTGCGGAAGCGAGGCGTCATATCTTCCGTCTCTGTTGCAAACTATAAAGATATACGCCATTCGCCGAGCCCGCCACTCGCCAGTATCGATTCTATGTCCAAGGCGAGTGCACGTCGCTCGTCGCTCCGCTCTAAATTTCGCGCGCTGCGTGTGCGCAGCGCTTCGCCCCTCGCCAGTTGGCAGTCGCGCGCTCGGCGATGCACACGTATCCATGCTGCACGATGTTATGCTCCCACATCACCCCCGCTCAAAAAAATCGTACGGTGGGTCGGACAATTCTGCCACTTCGCGTGATATAGGGCTGCTTCGGTGGCGCGACAACTGGCTGGTCTTGATCAGGTGGTAAAACGACGCTTGTACTCGCAGTTGTCGATTTACTCGAGTCTTCATCTTGCTCGTCGAGTAAATAAGCAGGCTTGAGTCTGTCGATCGAGATTACAGTGGAGCGTAGCGGTAGCTGAATCTTGAAGTACTTTTCATGCTTCTCCAAGACAATATAGGGTCCCTCGTACGGTGGCGTGAGCGGCTTCTTGACACAGTCGACTCGGACAAAGACATGTGTGCAGGTTGACAAGTCTTTGTGTACAAACGGAGTGCGTGTCGATGTCTGCTGTTGTGCTGGCGCTAGCGTCTTCATAGTTTGCGCCACCTTCTTAATGAGCTCTGCTGGTTCATCTGCGTTCTTTGTAGGCACGAAAAAATCAGCAGGCAGTCGTAGCGTCGCTCCGTATGTACACAAGGCAGGGCTCATGTTTGTCGCCTTATGTACTGCTGCGCGCATGCCCAGTAAAACTGTGGGCAGCTCTTGGCTCCAATTGGCGCTAGCTCCTCTGGCCATCAGCGTGCTCTTCAGCGTGCGGTGCCAGCGTTCTATTTGCCCGTTTGACTGGGGATGGTAGGCAGTTGTGCGTATTCTGGCGACGCTCAGCTTCTTCATCAACTCGTGGAATAACGAGGATTCAAACTGGCGTCCTCTGTCCGTCGTCAGCCTCAATGGACAGCCGTATCTGCAGATCCAGTGCTCGTAGACTACTCTGGCTACGGTCTCTGCTGTGATGTTGCGCACTGGAACTGCTTCAGGCCACTTGGTGCGTCGATCGATCATGGTGACGATGTAGTTGTGTTCTTCTGATGGTACTAGAGCTCCTACGATATCGACGTGAAGATGCTCAAATCTTCCCGCTTCTTGGAATTGGCCCAGAGGTGCGATAGTGTGGCGCTGTATCTTGCTCTTCTGACAGCCATGGCAAGTTCTAGCCAGTTTCGAAACATCGGCGTTCATATTCGGCCAAAAATATCGCTGCGCTACCTGTTTTCTTGAGTTACGTATGCCTGGGTGACTCAGTTCATGAAGCGCTTTGAAGGCAGCTTCTCGAAACGATGTAGGCAGGTACGGTCTCGGATCGCTTGTCGACATCTCGCAGTGTATGAGTTTGATAACGCCTGGCAAAGTTACGCGAGCAAACTTCAAGTTGTTTCTTGCTCGTAATAGTTTCAACTCGTCGTCTTGTTCCTGTTCCTTGGCGAGTTGTTCATAGTCAAGTGTAGAAGTGCAAGTAATTGTCTCAATTCTTGAGAGAGCGTCGGCGACTGGATTCATTGCTCCCTTCACGTACTGTATATCTGAGCAAAACTGGCTGATGAACTGCAGTTGCCTCTCTCGTCGCGGTGTGTCACTGTTGCTCGGTGCTTTTGATAAGGCGTAAGTAAGTGGTCGATGGTCGGTATGAATAACCACTTCAGCTCCTTCTATATATCTTCTAAAGTGCTTGACAGCGGTGTACATCGCTAGAAGTTCGCGGTCGTACACGCTGTACTTTCTTTGTGCTTCACTCAGTGTCTTCGAGAAGAATTCTATTGGATGCCATGCTGAGTCTTGGTACATCTGGACAACGCCACCGATACTTTTCTCTGAGGCGTCGGACATAATATGTAGCTTCGCTCCTGGTATAGGATGAGACAATGTCGTCGCTTGTTTGATGCTGTCACGACATTGTTTGAAAGCTTCTTCTGCTGCAGGAGTCCACGTGATTGGCGTTTTGTCTTTCTTCTTTGTATTGTGTAACAGCTTGTTGAGTTCTATCTGTTTCTCTGCTTGATGTGGCAACGCATCTCTGTAGAAATTGATCATCCCCAAAAATCTTCTCAATTCTTCTATGGTTTTTGGTTTGGGAAATAATGAGGTGGCTTCTGTCTTCTCTCTCGGTGGTCGGATGCCGTCTGCAGACACGTGATAGCCGAGGAAATCTAATTCTTGCTTTCCGAGCTCGCATTTTTCAATGTTGATAGTGAGTCCAAATTCCATCAGGCGCTTGAATATTTGATGCAAATGGCGCTTATGACTTTCTTCATCTGGCGAAAACACGATGACATCATCAATATAGCAGAAAGTGAATTCGTCTAGGCCTCTGAGTACTTGGTGCATGAAGCGCTGGAACGTCTGAACGGCGTTGCGTAGTCCAAACGTCATTGAAGTGAATTCAAACAGTCCGAATGGAGTAGTGACTGCAGTTTTCTGTGCGTCTTCTTTGCTTGCCATTGGAATCCAGTAATAGGCCTTCTTAATGTCCAATTTCGAGAAGATCTTCATGCCGTTCAATCTGAATGTGAAATCTTGAATTCTCGGAATTGCATAGCGATCTGGTGACGTCATCGCATTGAGTAAGCGATAATCACCGCAGATGCGTAGTTGTCCGTCCTTTTTCTTAACAATGTGTAGAGGATTGGCCCAGGAACTGTTAGATGGACGACAGACGCCCATGTTCATCAAGCGCTCGAACTCTTTCTTTGCTTCTATATATTTTTCAGGCGTTAGTGGTCGCGGTCGGACGTGAACAGGTGGTCCAGTTGTTTCTAAGTGGTGTGTGACGTCATGTTGCGGCGGTTTCTTGAGCGACATCGGCCTCTGAATGTCTGGATACTGCTTCAGTATATCGCTGATCGGATGATTCATGTTGATGACATGTACTGCTGAGTCATCGCTGCGGATCGAAAGCGTCTTGATTGATAGCTTGGTCAGCCCGTCAACCAATCTCTGGCCCTTCAGGTCCACCAGAATATTGTGATGTCGTAGAAAATCAGCTCCGATGATAGATCTTCTGACGTCAGCGATCACGAATGTCCACGAGAAATTGCGTCGTAAGCCCAAATTCAGCTGGTAAGTTTTCTCGCCATAGGTCCTTATTGTACTGCCATTCGCTGCGTACAACTTGTAGTCGGTCGGGGAATGTCGCTGGTTCGGTTTGACAGCCAACACGGAGGTCTCGGCGCCAGTATCGATGAGGTAACGTTCTCCGGTTTGACGGTCAGTAATGCTCAGGCGGTTACTATAAATTGCTTCGACAACGGGTCCCGCCGAATCCGATGTCCTTTCTAGTTTTCCGACTTCTGTGATTGGCTCTTCCAGGAACACGGTGATTCGCTCTTCTTGGTTCGGTTGCGGAATCTATAATGGTAGCGACACAACCAATCTGCATCGCCAGGCTTCCGCGATTTGCTGTTGCTTCTGGACTTCGATCTTGACCGATTTCGGAAGTTACGCCGGCATACCTCTTGCGCTCGTAGATCTGCGATTTCAAGCGTGAGCTTCTCGAGTTGCTTCATCAGTACATCGATCTTGGCATCTTCTGCTGATCTGGCAACCACTTGCAGTCCTTGGCGCTGCATCGTTAATTCCACCCTTGAAGCAAACGTATCCCAGGTAAAATCGTTAAAATCGAAGCTTCAACTCGAACGGTTCTTAACTCGGGGTCACCATTGTGGGCGTGTGCTCCTATCAGAAGGTTTTTATCTTGCTAGTAAGTGAAACGCCAATATCCAAATAAGTAACTCATCATTTATTAAAATTTAATTCCTTATATCCTAACTAAACTATTTACCTATCAATATTCATGGCGCGAGCATCTTATTATTTAAATCTGCAATCAGTGCAGTTGCGGAAGCGAGGCGTCATATCTTCCGTCTCTGTCGCGAACTATAAAGATTCTATGTCCAAGGCGAGTGCACGTCGCTCGTCGCTCCGCTCTAACCTTCGCGCGCTGCGTGTGCGCAGCGCTTCGCCCCTCGCCAGTTAGCAGTCGCGCGCTCGGCGATGCACACGTATCCATGCTGCACGATGTTATGCTCCCACACATCCATACATAGAAACTTTCACGTTTATAATATTAGAAGGATTTAGTTTTTTTTTGTTTCAATTTAAGTTGTACTCAATACTTTTACTATAATAAAACATATATCTCAGAAGCAGAACTCTATAGTGAGCACTACAATACACTTACATAATAAAATCACCGAGTCCACAGATAGTAACGCACGCTGCGTTACCCCCACGAACCGTTCCGATGCCTGCTACGAACGCCCGACTCTTCGCTCTCGCTGCTCGCCACCGAATGCCCCCATCCCCGACAAACATCATGGCGGGCGACCGAGCCATAGACAATATTTCGTTCAAAGACCCGATGAACGACGCGATGAAAGAGCGACGCGGCGTCGCCGCGTAAACATCAGCTCCGTAACAATTTGTCATTAAAAATATCTAGAACCACCTATCAGTCTTGCAGTGAAGTAAAAACTGATTAAAATAAGATCTTCTACAAGTACAATCATAAATTACCGCAAAATCTACAGTGTATAAGTGAAAAATAGAAATTGAAATACAAAGTGTTGTGAAAGCCCACCATATCTACAAACCTAACTCAACAGTGATAGTAAAAATAAAAATGGACCTAAACACCAGGAAACAGTATGTATACACGGCAAAAACTACTCATTTTATTTTCAATATTTTAATTTATTGACTGAAACTAAACAAGTAACTAAATTTAAAGAATTAGTGAGTTCCTTTAATCTGAAATTTTCAATTAACGAACCAACTAGGTTAGTAAGTGGTACTTGTTTGGACAACATTTTATTTAACGTGAGAGGGCAAATTTATTGAACTTGCTATTTCAGATCATACAGCGCAATTGCTAGTCTGCCCAGTGAAACCTAGTTACGCGATCAAATACTGGCATATAACACGACGCGACTACTGTCAAGAAAATATCGACAAATTCAAAGAATGCATTAATGCTCTCAGCTTTTCTGACATTATTCAACAAACTGACCCTAATATTGCATTTAATAATTTTTATGATCTATTTACATTATTTTATGACCTATGCTTTCCATGGCATAGAATTAAAATAACAGCACAACAACGACCAAAATGGGTAACACCAGGCGTTAGAAAGTGTTGTTAACGTAAGCATACTTTACTCTGGGAATACAGAAAACATCGTTGCTCAGAAAATAAACGCAAATTTAAAGACTTGGCATCTAGACTAAAAAAAGTTATGAAACTCACCCAAAGGGCACAAAATGATAACTTCATAAATAAAGCTACAAATAAAATTAAAGCGATGTGGAAAGTCATTAATGGCGCACAAAGACAAGCCCCAAATGAGACAATAGAATTAAAAACAAACGGTAAACTAGTAAAAAATCCTTTAGAAGTTGCAAACTTGTTTAACGATTTTTTCGTGAACCGTTTCGTGACGGGTTAATTTGCAACCCGTCACAATCAAAAAACAATGCTACAAATAAAAAACAGATTCCTATTCTAATGCTAAGTCACTTTTTATGGCCCCCACTGTACCACAAGACATTAGAAAAATAATGATGTCCCTTAAGAATACTAAGAGCACAGGCTATGATGGTATTTCTACGGATATTCTGAAGCATGTATCAGATTCCATTTCACATGTGCTAAGTCCTATCATAAATCTATGCATTTCTAGTGATATTTTTCCGGAAAATCTCAAAAAAACTATAATTAAACCGCTATTTAAGAAAAATTACAAAAATGACTTAAATTGCTATAGGCCAATAGCTTTAGTGCCAACTCTGTCGAAAAAGTTATTTATAACAGCCTATATAGTTTTTCTGAGCAAAATAATCTGTTTGCAAAAGAACAAATCGGATTTCGTAAAAAGAAATCTATAAATCAAGCCATTTTTAAGTTTCTCGATATTGTTATGAAAAGTTTGGACAGGAAGATTCCTGCTTGCGCGCTATACATGGACTTGACCAAGGCGTTTGACTATGTAAATCATGCTACACTATTAAAAAAACTGTATAAATATGGCGTAAGAGGCAATGTGTATGATTTAATAAAATCATACCTGTCAAATCGGAAGCAATGCACTCAGATTACAAAAATTTGCCCAAAACTAAAAAAAGAGATTACTTATACATCAGACTACAAAACGGTTAAACATGGCGTTCCGCAAGGAAGTGTGTTGGGTCCACTTCTATTTATCATCTACATAAATGATCTTCCAGCAGTAACGACTCACTCCACCGTTCTATTTGCGGATGACAGCACTGTACTTTTCACAGGGCGGGACACTTTAGAGATAAGAAATGTAATTAATAAGACACTAGATGATGTAATAAAATGGTTGGAATTGAACAATTTGAAAGTAAACCTTAGTAAGACATTTATTATGACATTTAGAAATAAAGTAAATAAATTGCAAAATTTGGACATTAATTATTTAGGATATACAATAAAATCTATTGAAACAACGACATTTTTAGGTTTAGATATTGACTGCCGTTTGACCTGGAAGAGTCACGTGCAAAATACTATCAACAAACTTAATCAATATTCGTATGCCATATATATGCTATCAAAGTCTGTTAATAGTGCGACCGTACTCACTGCGTACAATGGCTATGTCTCTTCATCACTTAGGTATTAGTTATTCTTCATTACTTAGGTATGGTATAATATTTTGGGGCAATAGCACCAAAAGTGAAGATGCCTTCATAGCACAAAAGAAGTGCATAAGGGCCATCTGCAATTTGGGACAAAGAGACAGTTGTAAGCCATATTTTCAACGTTTAAAAATTTTAACTCTTCCTTGTCTATAATTAATATATGAATGCGTAATGTTTGTACGAAACAATTTAAAGAAGGATGCACGGAATTGACCTGTCAATATTTTTTAATTTTTTTTTTGTTAGTAAAAACCAAACTTCTTTTCTAAAAATGATATGTGCTTCAAAAATATAGAGATTTTTTGCTGTTTTCATATCACTAATTAAAATTAAAATTAACTCACCAGAAAAATTACAATGATTTTTTTACTGTTTTTACATTACGGATTACATACATAAGAAGTGGCGGTATGGTCTTAAAGGCCTTTAGCCTGTCCAAAAATGGGCGAATTATTTGAAAAAACATCAATCTTTTATTATTGTTGCTGTCCAAAAAAAGGAAATGTCAAATTCAGTCAATCAGATGATGTATTCAGTGTTGCCAGACTTCGTTTTCGGTATCCAAAGTTAGCAATTTTAGAAATGTTGACGTGTTGATGTAATAATTATTTTCTTTTTTAACTATTGGCACATAACCCTGCGTTAACTCGTTTTAGCCCGTAATATTTACGAACTGAGGTGTTATTATACATTTTTATAGAAACATACATTTTTGTATACTAAAAGATTATCAAAAAGAAAGAATACTCTTATTTTTATATGTACTTTTTATCATATACTTTACTACTAAAAACAAAAAGCTGTAGTTGAAGTTATCCGAGAAATTCGTGGCCATTTTAATATTACTCGTAATAATCCTTAAGGGTGCTATTCGAATCTCGGTTGCAGGCTACAACACTACTACACACTTGCTTTACTACACTTGCAGCAGCTGCACGAAGCCGGCTGTGGCTACACAACTGAGGCGTTAGTCCAGGTATACACATAAATTAAAACTACAGCTGTTTCGATATGGCCCTATACATTTTTGTACAGCGCCCCTGGCGGAAACGAGGAAGAACTAACCAAAATGTATGGAGCCACACGCGAACGCAAAAGGTTAAGTAAACAACACAAACCTGGACTAAGGGCTCTGGTTATCAACGTAGTTGTATGAATTTCTACAAAAAGATTCCGAACAGGGCTGCGGCAGCATGTGCTACCGAGCCTCGGCTGCAAGTGTTGTCAACCTGTTTAAACAAGGCCAACGTGCCTGCGATGTACGACGCAGCCCGTGCAACCAGCATCGGAATCATTCCCGACTGCGGATACAAGCAGCGGCTCATGCGTGTGCTACCTCCATTCGCAACCTGCATCCGCAGGCTGCAGCCGAGGTAGCTGCTTTACCTATATCCTTAACATATAGTTGCGGTTCTTATACTATTACTAATGAAATGGATGAAAACCGAAATTCATTATCAGTCCGTTTTTCATTTTGTTTTTATAACAGTCCTAAACATTGAGCTTTTTTGACGTGATAACGTCTTATGAATCGATGAACTCTAAAACGTAATCTGAAATTACAGACAAAATGACATGCACTGATTAAAAAATCAATATAAATATCATTGAGGTAATATTGACTAAAAATACATGACATCAAGTTTTTAAAATCGAGCACCATTTTAGCACACCGAACATAACAAACCTGGCAATCCATAATCTTTAGTGTGTATACATGTCTATAAATAGGTACTTATAGCTTGAAAATTGTTTTCCGTTTTTTCTTTTCAATTTTATATTCAATTTTAGCCAAATTGTACATATCTGAACAGTTTTAGAAGCGTCATAAATTACATTGGTGGACATAACATTCTTAGAAAATAAGAGAGGAAAAATTAGTGTGTTCGTATATAACAGGTCCTGGTATGTATGGGCTCGCGCATCCTTCTTTGTACAACAACTTGCAATCAAAGCGGCACAAACATAAATTGGCTATGCCTATGAATCAGTCATCATTGCTAAATAAAAGTGTAATATGTATGTTACCTATGATTTATAACAATTTACCTAAATATTTAATTGACATAGAATCCGAACACATTTTCAAGAGTAAACTTAAATGTTTTCTTCAGGAAAAGGCGTACTATGACATACAAGAATATCTGAATGAAAAATTTTTACAAATTAAAATTAAAATTTTAGTTAAAATTGAAAAATTTTAACAAATCAAAATTTGCAGTATTAATTATTTTTGACTGAATTGTATTTTGACATTTATTATTAACATTATCATTGACATAGTAATCTAATTTTGACTTGATAATCTTGACATTGAATTTTAGACATTATGACTATCATTACATTTTTTATTTAATGCTTTTTGATAGCTTAATATATTCTGTAACAATGGTAAATATTTATTCAGACATGATTGTAATTACTCTTGTGTGTTTTTTGTAATTTCAGATCTCATTTCATTTTAGCGTTAAGTTACTGCAAAAGTTCATTTACTGCAAAAGCTACTATCACATGTACTTATATACCCTTGTTTTCTCTCATATTTGCATACCGAAAGGTCGAATATGGCGTTCATTTTTGTTGTATTGTTTTTACCATCCTATTTTTCTGTACCCATATGCGCAAATAAACGTTTATGAATTATAAATCATTAAAAACAACAGTTATTAACAATCCACAGTTAATAAGTGCATAAATTTACAACTCTATTATTAGACTAGCCACGCACAAACTTAGACCCAAGCGCATTTCTTAGAAACGGTCACGGAGAACGGGACAAAAGCGCATCGCTTGCAACAGTCTCGACCCAAAACGCATTTCTTGGAATAGGCCGCGGGAGCCCGCGTGCGAGCGCATACCTGGAAACGGCCATTGACCATAAGCCGTAAAAACAAACGCTTACGAAAAATACAGGGTGACTAGAAAGTGGAACCGGACATTATTTCGATCGAGCCAACTTAACTGAATACGTTTCGACGTCCTTTCACTATGAGAGAATGCAAGGCATACTCCAAACACATATTATGGAACGAAGTTCAAGTCAAGTCAGGTTTCATCTCTCCCCTATTCTAGGGGCGAGGTTGCAGCCTCGAGGCTATCCTCTTTACTGCGGCTGGGCGCTGCGGGAACACTGCCCGCAGGGAACTATTCTGAGGGCGCGAGTATCAAACTCGCCCGCGAGGGCGAGTGACTTCTCCAGCGCCCTCTCAGCTGGATGCTGATGGCCGTCTTGGCTTTGTTGAGCCTAAAACAATTGGGGGGGGGGGACTAACTTGGGATGGAGGGGAAGGTGGGTTGGCTTGATGGGAGAGGCGAGCGTCCAACACACCCGCGAGGGCGAATGGTACCTCAAGCCCCTCTCAGCCTGTTGGCCATCACGGCTTTGTGGGCCATCATGGCGTTTGTGTATATATGTCTTCATATTGAGGGCCTCATGCAGGGCCGCCTACTTCCTCTTCTTCTTCCTCCAGGAGGAGGTCTCGAGGGAGAGAGCGCCAGGTACGTTCGTTTACGTCCGGTGGACGTGCATGGTGCGGGGCGATGTTTTGGAGATGAGGGTGTGGCCCGTTGTCTGCGCGGTCGTACATTCGACGCGCCAACCGAGCCACGAACTCCCTCACCGGTTCTGCTTTCACGTCATGTGCCAGTATGTCGTTCCGAACGAACCAGCCAGCTCCCGAGATCATCCTCAGACTGGTATTTTGGACCACCTGGAGTCGCTTCTTCTGGATTTCGTTGCACAGCGGGTACCAGGCCGGTGCATATGTCAGACGGGTCCTGATATATGTTTTATATATCCCCATCTTGGTGCTCAGTGGCAGCTTAGAGCGGAGTACCGGGCGCAGCAGCGCTCTAGCAGCATTCGCTTGGTGGACTGCGTGTGTGGTCTGCGAGCGCATGTTCAGGCGCGGATCTATGAAGACACCCAGGTACTTCACCGTCTTTTCCCACGTGATGTCTTCTCCTCTAAGCTGCAGTGGTCGGGGGTATGTGGATCGCTTGGTGCTTTCGACAAGTAGCGCGGCCGTCTTTCCCACGTTGACAGCCATCCGCCACTTGTCCAGTTACTCTGGCAGGATATCAAGGACCCGCTGAATCCTGAATCCTCTTCTCGAGGAAGCGATGTAAGCGCTGTCGTCGGCGAAGAGGGCTAACATTACATCCCGTCCTCCCGGTGTGGAGTCCTCCGGGTTCGGGATGTCGTTTGTGTAGGCGGCGTAGTAATATAGAGATGTACAGCTTCCCTGTGTAACTCCTGCTTCAATTTTCTTCTTCCCGGAGTGCATGCTCTCGACGGACACGAAGAAATCTCGATCTTCGAAGTTCTGAATTGCACAAAATGTCCTACCGGAAAAATATATAACAAAAAATAACCACAAAACCCAACTACAAGACCTCCAACAAAAATGGATCTGCCCTGAGTGTCGTAACTCAATCCGTAGAATTAGAAATGATGATACACAAATACGCACCTACAATCAGTTTTCACCAGTAGGCACAAACACAGCTAGCACAAATATTACATTAAGAAACAAAAAGAACATCAGTAAAAAACTCAATATCAGTGACACAGAAAACGAACTTATGGTCGAAAATATCACTGGGAATACCCTTACAAATAATATTAGTATGGAACTAAATAGTACTGTTACGAGATGGGTTCTTGGATAGTCAATTAAAACGCCGATTATTCACTTTGCACTTTATTGCACACAATCACTTCACAAAAATCACATAAACACACGACACAACTGGTTCGCACAAACACTTTACACTGGCACTGATATTCACACAAGCTAGTCACTTCACAATCGCACTCTAACCCGAGTAGTTATCGCTTCGACGGTAAACGAATAAACTGATCCCCACGGGTCGGCCGGCGTATTTTCACCCGTTATTTCCTACAGTCTCGAACCTACGAGATATTTCGCAACATTACTCGATCTTAATAAAAGCTATTGTGTTAACAAGTAAACAACTTGAAACGAGAATCCCCTATTGTTTTTCATTTACGTAAACACCCAAAAAAATAAACAATAGACGAGATACAAAGACTGATCCCGCTCGAGTCATAAAGCCATAAAACCGAATACAAAAGGCACCAAAAAAACGCAGAACAATAGAGCTTCCCAGAACCGGATCACATAAACACATACCTACAACGGTCGCCTACGGCATTACAGTACGCAGACGTCACCATTAAAAAATCAATCAACCTCTCACCATAACCCAAATACCAATTCTATAACACTAGAACAAATTAGCATGTTATTGGATACTAAATTGGAGAACATGAGAGCATCAATAATCACTAAAGTAAGATGTGCAATCCAAGATGAGCTTAATGGCACCATCAAGAAACTAAAAGATGACATGGAAAATATAACATCTAATCTGGAAAAAGAGCAGGAAAAGCTAAAAGAAAACATCGGAAAAAACTCCAAAAAATTTATGTTATATGGATTGCCAGATGTACAACAAGAAACAGATAACGATCTCTACGCACAAATCAGCAGAGCTTTCTATGATATAATGAACGTAAATATAAATCCTTATCTAGAAGATGCCAAACGAATAGGGAAAAAAAGAAACCGGCGGCCAATAGAAATTGAACTCGGAAGCAAACGAATGTAGAAATATACAATGGAAAATGCATGAAAATCAAAAATAGTGGGTTAGCTATCGGAGAGTTCTTGACAAAAGATTCACTAAAAAAAGAAATAAACTCATAAAATCACTGCAGAAAGCTCGAAAAGATGGACATTTCGCAATTATAACAAACAAGAAACTATAAATATACGGGAAACAATATGTGAAAAATATAACTACCTCAAAAGAGCCAACTCTAGTAGTACAAGAAAGAGCAGGAAAAAGAGACGATACCAATAAAAAACCACTACAACAAAACACCAGAAACCAAGCAGAAAATAATGAGATTTTTCGATAAAATATTTACTGCAATATTCCAAAACGTCCAAAGTATAAGAAATAAGATATACCTACTAGAACATTTGCTATCTAAAATAAAACCTGACCTAATATCATTATCCAAACTCTGGAGGAGCAAAGAATTTTTTTAAGCATTTACCTTACCCGGATACAAAATGGCTTTGCTGTTCTGCAGGAAACAACATGGAGGTGGAGGAACCTGCAAAATAATAAAAGAAGAATTTGAATACATTGAAAGAATAGACATAGTCAACGAATCCAAAGAATATATTATTATAGATATGTGCTATCGAAGTTCCTAAACTTAATTAGAAGATTGTCACGTAGATACTTTTTATGAACAACTGGGTAAAATATTAAAAAACTAAAATAATAAAGAAAAAAACAAACGTAAATTTATAGGAGGTGACTTTAATATTAATATAATGGACAATAACAAACAAACACGACATCTGCTAAACCTCATGGCGTTCTTTAATATGATTAACACTATAAAAGAGCCTACCCGAGTAACAGATACTACTGCTACCTGCATTGATCTGCTGTTCGCAAATGTCAAAAAACCTAATAAATAAAAATTACGTGAAAGACTACGGCTAATCAGACTACAAATCAATAAATATAGAAATAGACGTCAAAAACATACTACCTGAGAAAAATAACCACAGTTATAAAGAAAAAAGAATATACACAAAAAATAATGTACTAAACTTCAAAAACTCACTAAAAGATATAAACTGGGATACAGCACTAAACCGAAACAAAAACATTAACGATAGCTACACATCGTTTCTAAATATAATTACAACGCAACTAGATAAATACATCCCAAAAAAGAAAGTCAAAATAAAAAGAAAATTACAAAAAGGGTGGTTAACTACAGGTCTAAGAAAATCATGTCGACACAAAAGAGAATTAAGAATAATTCTTAATGAAAGTAAAAGTCTAGTTATACGAAAATACTTACAAAATTTAGCAAAATATTAAAAAGAAGTGTGAAAATCTCCAAAAAGTTAGGATATATAAAACAAATGGAAAAATCTGATAATAAAACTAAAACTATGTGGCATTTGCCAGTATGGCAATGGGGAACTATAAATGAGAGACAAGATGGAATAACTCTAATTTATTATTTAACAAAAACGACTTATATACTAAATGCCTATCAGTAACCGCACACTATCTTTGTCACGTACACTCGTCAGGTAAATCACGTACATTCTATAATCTATTGCTGCTACAGTACTCCCCCCTTAAAAAAAAACAAACATAAAAACGTATGCTATCCAAGTACATTTACAAAACTAACAATAATAAAATGTATAATTTACATAGTCGCGACCTTGCTGAGTCGACGCCGATCGTAGCAGAAAACAATGGCCAACGCACTCTGTGACTCACGTGTGAATCTGCTGACGCTTGCTGACACCCGCAGTTTGCGATTACCCGGTGCATGATGGATCTACGCCGGACTCTGCCCATTTATACAAATGTAAACTACTTACGTCAGTCAAAACGGAATCGTACGACCGGCTTAACTACTCTCCCTGACTTCGTGACATACGTGCTGTCTTTGTCTTTGCTTTTATTCTCAGATGGCACGTTTACCGATTCATCGCCGATCACGAATGCTGGCTTCAAACGATCAATTGATATAATTTTCTCCTTTCCGTTGATCTTAATAGCATATGCCTTATCCATCCTTCTTGCTACTAGATATGGTCCTTCATAAGGCGGTGTCAAACTCTTCCTGATTCTGTCACATCGCACAAATACGTGAGAACATTCCTCAAGCTCAGGATGTACAAATATTGACTGACTATGCTTCCTACGTTTTGGTACTGACGTCATATGCGCAATACTCTCTCGCATATTTTTAATAAGCTCCTCGTATGTTTTAAATTGCTGCGGCGAACCAAAAAAATCTCCAGGCAGTTTAATCGGTGTGCCATATACCATTTCTGCTGCACTAAATCCTGTGTCTTCGCGTAAGCAATTTCTTAAACCGAGTAAAACTGAAGGAATCTCTCCCAACCATTTAGTGCCGCAATTCCTTGCCATGAGCGCTGACTTTAAGGTCCTGTGAAATTGCTCTACCATCCCGTTGGATTGTGGATGATAAGGTGTCGTTCTAATTCTATGTACTCCTAAAAATTGTGTGAGTGCCTCAAAAATTCTTGATTCAAATTGCATCCCTTGGTCTGACGTCACTCGTGAAGGCGTCCCAAATCTTACTATCCATCCTTCATACAATGTGCGAGCCACCGTCTCAGCCGTGATATCCCCCACAGGAAACACCTCAGGCCAAGAAGTACATCGGTCTATGATGGTGATTAAGTATCGCTTCCCCTGACACACTGGTAAAGCTCCGACTATGTCAATGTGGATATGATCAAAACGCTGCGCAGGCATGAAATTCCCGATCGGCGATACCGTATGACGCTGTACCTTTGCTTTCTGACAATCTACGCACAGCTTACACCAGTTATTGATAATTCGTCCATTTGCGACGACAACGTGACATCTCAAAACCCGTAATTTTACAGAAAACTACTTTTAAACTTTTGAATTTGCATAACTTTTATATAGTTGTCTAAATAGCTTTATGATGTATAAAGTGATTATAATATAACTAATAATCCAATGAAATATCAAAAAGAAAAAACAGATATAGAACCAAATACCTTCATTTATAGAGTTTGAAAAAAAATGGAAAACTTGTCACGTTGTTCAAGAAAAAAAGAAAATTTTCAGTGTGGTAAGTTTAGTTGTCACGTTGAAGATGATATAAAAATTTATATTTATTTAAGTTATATAATAATGTAACATTATTGTTGAAAATTTGATTTTTAGTAAAGGAATAATCATCATCATCATTCAAGCTAAATAGTGGTAACTATTTTAATCATACATTATGTTTCAGTCAAACAATCTTAAATATCCTATTTTTGTTAAATTAGGTACTCTTTGACTTTCGAAACAAACTCTGATCTTAACCCAAGATATTGTAAAAACGTAAGAGTTGTCGTTTTCGCGCTTTGGTGCTACTGTTCCCCTTAGAATTAACTTTGACATATCGCTGAAGTGGTTTCACGTCTACCATGGACTGAATTATAAAATAGTGGCATAGTGGTCCGATTTCGATAATTCTTTTTACGGGTACGAGTATACTTCAAAGGTTCCATTTAAATTTTATCGAAATCAGCTGAGCCATTTTTGATAAATTATTAATAATGTGAAAAATGCTACATCGATCCGTGCAAAATATTTACGGATTCTGTACACGGTTGAAGTCATGCCATTTTTTGGGAAAAATAATAATTTAACAGGAGTTTCCAAAGTTGTAGTAGGAAGATTTTCAAGATTCGGCAGTGTTGATTCATAATTCAAGATTCAAGATCATTTATTTGTAAAAACATGGTAAAAGTGTAACAAAAACAAAGCCGTATACTGGTTGGTTGCTGCGACGATGCGGTTTTCAATTAGAAGAGATTGATTTTCGGTACTCATAGTAACAGATGCATGGATTTGCTTTTCATTAAAAGTAAAAATGACCGAGTCAATGCCTGACCTTCCTACTTGGTTTATCGTTTGCTGACTAGTAGCAGCTGTTGGAGCATCATTAGTTAAAATGCATTCATCATCAAGTGAAAATAAAAGTCAGCATTTATCGTCAATATTTTTATAGTCAGGGTCTCTTACGGAGTCATCACTCTCCTTAAATAAAGATGGAGAACTTGAAGAGCTGCTACATGAGGTGCTCTAAGAAAATGATCTCGTCGATGCAGAGGGATAGGGATGAATTTGTGTCGTTTGTTGATTATCTCCTGTTTCATAGTCACTAATAGTTTTTAAATCCGAGTTATTATGAGCAACTGAAGTACTTGGAAAAGGTAAAGTCTTCCATATAGTATGGAGATGAGCTCTTGTGGTTTTTTGCAACAACAGTTTCATCGTCGTTTTTGAACCTGGATTATTACGAGCATCTAGGTTGCAATTGGACAATTCCACGTTCGTTTTTGTTTGTGTTAATTACAATTTAAGTGTCGATCTTATCCCCGTCTGTAAAGATAACTAAACTTTTGTGTTCCTGTTTAGTATATATAATGTGACAAATAGTCATATCATGAAGTTATGTCAGTATGTATTCTGCAACAACAGAACATCAACAAATAACCCACAACATATTTCCAGTTTAAAAAAAAACATACATCATCTACAAAGTTACAATTCCAAATGTCACTGTGATACAGTGAACTTCTTCCAAAAATAACGTGAGATCAAAATATAACCTCATGCACTCCGCTTGATGTTGTTAAAAAACACTGTGTTAAGTATGAGGTGAAACGTTGTCAAATAAAAGAAAATTATAACAATGGACTTATTTTTATCACGTAAATCGTGGTATCTTCGCGATGTTACGTTTTAATGAAAACCGAGAGCACTTCACATCGTGACAACTGAATTGTCACTGTGTCAAAGCAAACTGGATCGCCAAACGAGATAGTGCTACAATGTGACGTTTAATCTCTTTTTCTCACCTCCTTCGTTGTTTTCATAGTAAAAAATATCCTGTTTTTGCAGATAATAGAACGCGAAATGGCGATTCAGAATATCAGTAAAATGAAAAATCGTATATTTCGAGATGTCACGTTGTCGTCGCAAATGGACGATATCTTTATTCATACCTGACCATATGTACCTCTGGGTTATCAATTTCCTAGTCGCCCACTTCCCAGGGTGACTCAACCCATGAATCGCATCGTAAACTTGCCTTCGAAATTTTTCTGGTAAATATGGACGATATTTCCCTGTAGACTTGTCACAGACAATGCGCCTCGTAGAACCAGGATGCTGAACATCTTCAAATCTTAAACTTCTGTTGCTCCGTAGCCGGATTAACTCCTGATCGTTTTTCTGGCTTCTTGCTAAATCATCATAATTGATTGGTGAAGGCATGTCAATCTGCTCCAAACGCGATAATGCGTCTGCCACTACGTTATCCTGTCCGCTAATATGTCGAATATCGGTACTGTACTGTGAAATGTAGTCTAACTACCGTATTAGCCTAGGTGTATCGTTTGCCGACGGTTTCTTCGAAAATGCATATGTCAAAGGTCGATGATCTGTAAAGATTGTGAACTCTCTTCCTTCAATTAACCTCTGGAAATGTTTGACTGACATATATATCCCAAGTAACTCTCTATCGAATGTTGAATATTTTTGCTGTGTTTCACTCAACTTTTTTGAAAAGAATCCCAACGGTTCCCATCTGCGTCCAGTCTTTTGTTGCAGTACTGCCCCAACACATGAAGAACTAGCATCCGTTATAAGGCCCAACGAAGCCGTTCGAGACGGATGTGTTATTAATACTGCGTCCATAATGCTTTCTTTGCATTTATCAAAAGCCTTTTCAGCGTCTGTCGACCAACAAATAGGAGAATTGTCATTTTTCTTCGAGTCGCGCAGATAACCATTTAAAACGCTCTGAAATTTAGCAGCCTGAGGTAGACTACTTCTGTAAAAATTAATCATTTCCTAAAAATCTTCTTAATTCCTTGATAGTTCTCGGCTTGGGGAAATCTAAAATTGCCTTGCTTTTCTCTTCAGTGGGACGTATTCCTTGGCTCGTTATATGATAACCTAAGAAATCTATTTTACCCTTCAGAAACTCACATTTTTCCAGGTTAATATTTATTCCATTTTCATGCAATCGCTCAAAAACTATCTCCAGCTGCCGGTAACCGTCCTTTTCATTTTCTGCCGCCAATAGGCAATCATCAACATAAACGAAAACGAAATCCAAATCTCTAAATATGGAATCCATGAATCGCTGAAATGTTTGGGCTGCGTTGCGTAAACCAAAAGGCATTCTTGGAAATTCAAATAATCCAAATGGGGTAATAATAGCAGTTTTCTCCACATCCTTGACGGGCACACAATGGTATGCTTTCTGAATGTCAATTTTCGTAAAAACTTTTTTATTTTCTAATACTGGAAATTCAAATAATCCAAATGGGGTAATAATAGCAGTTTTCTCCACATCCTTGACGGGCACACAATGGTATGCTTTCCGAATGTCAATTTTCGTAAAAACTTTTTTATTTTCTAATAAATCCATGAATCGCTGAAATGTTTGGGCTGCATTGCGTAAACCAAAAGGCATTCTTGGAAATTCAAATAATCCAAATGGGGTAATAATAACAGTTTTCTCCACATCCTTGACGGGCACACAATGGTATGCTTTCCGAATGTCAACTTTCGTAAAAACTTTTTTATTTTCTAATACGTAAGTGAAGTCAATTAGCCTTGGTAGTGGGTATTTATTAGGTATATGCCTTATTGAGCATTCGATAGTCTCCACATGGACGCCACTTACCATTCTTTTTCTTCACCATATGTAAAGGACTAGCCCACGGACTGTCCGAAGGGCGACAAATGCCAAGCTCCATCATAGTAGAAAACTCCTTCTTAGCAATATGATATTTATCAGGAGGCAATGGCCTCGCTCGCGCTGATACTGGTGGTCCCGTAGTAATAATGTGATGCTCAACCTTGTGTTTTGGAGCAGCGCGAAGAGAAGTAGATTTTGTGATGTCCTCATATTTTTCCAATAATTGTTTTAGGCGTTGATTTATTCCCATATATATAGTACGAATAGTCTGCTGCGTCGAGTTGCACAAAGATGCGGCATTGTCAGCTCCGTTACTCTGTCAATAATTTTCCGACCAGCTATATCAACTAATAATTTAAAGTGCTCTAAAAAATCCGCTCCAATGATTGGTTGCATCGCTTGGCATCGGCGATGACAAAGGTCCAATTAAAACATCTACGTAGTCCCAAGTTCAACGAAAGCGTTTTCTCACCGTACGTATTAATTTTTGTGCCGTTCGCAGCGTACAGTGCATATTTTCCATCCGGCGTACAATGTCTCTGCTTACATATAACTGAGATATTTGCTCCCGTATCAATCAAAAACCTCATACCACTTTTCCGGTCGGTAACAGTGAGGCGGTTAGACGGGTGAATAGCGCAGAGTTCTGCCTTGGCCGCTACTTCAATTAGTTTTCCTGGCCTAGAGTCTTGTCTCGAACTATCCGGCTTAATATATCTCTTAGCGTCCTTCGAAAATATATTGCGATAGAAACAAATCCGCTTCCTTTCCGTACAGTATGATCTTGACCTCGGTGAAAAATGTTGACGATAGTTATTACGTTGAATGCTGCGTTGAAATTCTCTGCGACCGTGCTGAATTGCACGTAGTTCCGAGCGCATTTCTGCTAACTGTGCCCAAACGCCATTATCTGTGTTTACAGCATTTTTGCTCGCTGCTGATACCTTAGTAACCTTGGTATAATATAAAATTTTGTCAGCGATTTGACCCATCTTCTCGAGCTCGATATCCCCCGTGCCTGCAAGCACGGCAGTGACGGATGATGGTAGCAGTCTTAGCCACAAAAATTTAATAATTTCGTCACAAACTCTACCTCTGCCGAGGTCCTTCATCTTGCGCAAAAGTTGAAATGGTGTCTGATCACCAAGATCCATCTCAAAGAACAATCTTTGGAATCGATGTTGCTCGGTCTCTTCATTACAGTAGATTAATCGGTCCTTAATTGCCTTATATTTTTCCGTCGGTGGAGGAGAGATGAGGAGATCACTAACTTGCTGTATGTCCTCCTTTGATAGCCTGGCAATTACCGCATTATATATAAATTCGTCGTCTTGCGTTTTCGTTGCCAAAATTGCCTCCAAATGCGCAAACCACAGGCCAGGATGGTCTCTCCAGAGCTCGGGAACGCTGGACATTCTTGCCAGATCTGTCCCATGACTGTAGCCCGATTTTCCCGGTGAGGAAGTCATGGTTTATAATTTTCTTAACTCGTCACATTTCACTTTGCGACATTCGGGGTCACCACTTTGCCAGTATGGCGATGGAGAACTATAAATGAGAGACAAGATGGAATAACTCTAATTTATTATTTAACAAAAACGACTTAAGTATATACTAAATGCCTATCAGTAACCGCACACTATCTTTGTCACGTACACTCGTCAGGTAAATCACGTACATTCTATAATCTATTGCTGCTACATGGCATATCATAAATACAAAATCTGGAAAAACCAAAAATACACATAACAAAAACTTAACCTTAAAAATAAACCAAAAAACAATAGAATTTTCAGTAGCGATATCAAACGAGTTTAACGAATACTTTGCTATCGGAGGCGAAGACAAAAATAGCAATACTCGAAAACAAGGATAACCTGTTATAAACCCGCCTACGAACTCTATGTACTTGCATGACATAAGCAATACAGAAACCTTACAAATAATAAAAACTATAAAAAATAAACAAAGCAGTGGAACAGACGACAAAACAGCAATGTTACTAAAACAGTGTGCCAGAGAACTCACCACTCCCCTAAAATTCTTAATAAGCCAAAGCTTCCATCAAGGTCAGTTCCTTGACTTACTTAAAATCTCACATGTTAAACCAGTCTTCAAAAAGGGAGAAAAAACAGAGCCCAGTAACTATAGACCCATATCGTTACTACCAACATTCTCAAAAGTGTTTGAACGGGCAATATATAATCAATTGTACACATTTTTGGAAAAAAAATAAATCTTAGATGAATGCCAAAATGGTTTAAGAAAAACAAAATCTACGACGACAGCAGTTTTCAAATACATTCAGTCAGCACTTCAACATATCAACGATAAAAATATTACGTTAGGGTTACTATTGGACGTGACCAAAGCTTACGATAAGGTAGCACATAGTATACTACTTTCCAAAGTTTATGGCTCTGGTATACGGGGCCCAACCTACCATTAGTTAAAATCATTTCTACAAAACAGGAAACAAATAGTACAAATTCAGCATTTTAATAACAAAACAAACAAAATCGAATCAGTACAATCAGAAGAAAAGACTTTAACCTGCTCCATTCCCCAAGGAAGCGTATTAGTATGTATCTTGTTCCTTATATACATCAACGATATACCAAAATTTTTCAAAAAAGACAGTACTACTAATACTTTTTGCAGATGATGTTTCAATATTAGTAAAATGTGAAAAAACCCAAAATCCAAATCAAATACTACTACAAATCTTGGAAAAAGTGACAAATTGGCTCAACGATCATAACTTAGAAATAAATTATAAGAAAACAAAAATCATGCAATATAAATCTTACAATACTGAACCTAACTGAACCTAAACTTGAATTATCAAAATATTACTCTGGAAATAGTAGAGTCATTCAATTTGCTAAGTATGATTGTAGACATCATATTAATTAGAAAAACCACATTGAGCACATTAAAAATAAGCTATCGAAGTTTACGTACGCACTTCACGAAATTAAAGTCAGCACAGATACAAAAACAGCAATATCCGCGTATTACGGATATGCCCACTCATGGCTAAAATATGGATTGATGTTATGGGGCAATAGTGTCATTGCAGAAGAACTATTTATCATGCAGAAGAAATACTTAAGAATAATCGCTTATATAAATAACACCGTAAGCTGCCGACCCTATTTCGCAAAATATGACATACTGCCTTAACCCTCTCTTTACATTCAGGAATTATGTTTATTTGTATTTGAAAATATTACTAACTTCACTGAAACAAAAGACACCCATTGTAAAAACACCCGAAATAAAGACAACTTAAGCCTAACTTATTCCCGAACCAAAATGCTAAATGAAAGCCTATATTACATGGCAATCAAAAATTTTAACAGGTTACCATCAACTATAAAAAATGAAGAAAAAATTAACAAATTTAAAATAAAATTAAAAGGTTTATTGAGGGAAAAAAACTTCTACTCAGTAAAAGAATACATTGAAGCCACCAGCTATGTAGGCCATAAGAAAACTACGTGACGCTTCCCTATGGTAATAAATTACGACACCCTGTATCCATAGTATTAAGTTAGTTCAGTAGACATATTATTATTTCATTTCATCGAGACGCTTCCCTTTAATATTAGATTACGATACCTTTATTATCCATAGTATTAAGTTAGTTTAGTATCACATTTAATTTTATCTAAGTATCTTATTGATAAGACGCTTCTTATAGCCATCTCCTATCTCCATAGCGCCAGAAAACATTTGCAATGCCCGGAAAGGGCGACTAAGTTTGTAAGTGCAATTATTAATATAAGACCTCTGTAAGACTTAGTGGCAAATAAATTTATATGAATACGATTCAACTCAATCCCAAACCTAACACATAGACAAAATTTCGTTAGAAAATCCGATGAACGATTCAACTCGATTTGAAACCTATACTCTATAAAATTTAACTTGATCTCTGCGACAGCTGTCAGAAAAACCACGCCTATGAAGTCCTGAATTTCTTAATAGTACAGACAGTACCTGTCAATGTCATACTTTATAGGCATGTCGATTAGTGATGGGCGACGAATGATGAGTTTTAGATAGAGTTTTAATTAAAATAACTATAGTTTATACTGACGATAATTTAAATAAAACTTAATTTATCACTAATTTTATTGTATATTTTAATATCATAACATTTTTACACGTGCAATTAAATGAACCCAATTATATGTTACATTAGCATCGATAATAGTGAAAAACGTCGATAAATACTATCGTTACATTATTATGAGTATTTAATTAAAATCATAACATTATTTACATGTGTACATACTTGATCTTAAATAATAGTAAGTAAATAAAATCCAATTTCTCACCTTCAACTACTTATTCGATTTCATTACAACATTGTTTGAAAATCGTTTTTTTCCACCACTATCTCAAGTCTAAAAAAGTCAATCTTCTATGTAAATGTCACTGTCGCAGAGATCAAGTTAAATTTTACAGAGTATGACATTATTATTACAGATTCCTAGCAGTATAGCTACGTACGTATCTATTATATAAAAGGCTTCCCTGAGTGACTGACTGACAGACAGCATACAGCTCAAACCGCTAAAGATAAAACGTTGAAATTTGGAATAAAGGTACATTGTACGACGTAATGGAGCACTTAGGACGAAAATTTTGAAAAATCGACCTCTAACGGAGTAAAACGGGCCCTTTTAGTTTGTATGTAACTTTTTATTTCCTGTATCGATCGACTTGAAACTTTGTATACATACTTTTCAAGCAAAATAAAAGTTACGTATTTTCCTGTTTTTCCGAATTTTCCTCATCTAAGGGGTCAAGTAAGGTCCCAAAGTTAGTGAAAAAAGTGTCAATTACATCCAACCAGCTGAACGGTTATGGTTGAAATCTGGTACGAAGGAAGCGCACAGTATGTTTCAGTACAGGAACTAATAATATCCATGAAAATCTAAAGGGTTCCTTACGGATGGCAAAAATTAAACAGTTTAGGCTACAACCCAAAGCACTGAGGATATGAACTTGAAATTTAGAATATACGTACATCATACGACAAAATGCAGCACTAAGGATGAAAAACGTACCCAACTCTAACTTACCGGTTAAAACGGGCCCTTTTTGTTTGCATGTAACTTTTTATTCCCTGTACCGATTGACATGAAACTTTGTATAGATGCTTTTGAGACTAAATAAAAAATATGGTTGTACCTGTTTTTCTGAATTTTCCTTAAAAAAATCCTTAGGGGTCAGATACGTCCCAAAACTTTAATGCGCAATTTTAAATAATGTAGTAGCTAGAATAGGATTAAGATAATGGTTTATCCTTAAATGGGGCAAAATGGGTCCCTAATAGTTTACGTTTTTTTTATTTTGTGAGCCAATAGTCTTAAACTTAGCGCACATACCGGTCAATATACGTATTTTACAATGGGATCAACCCTGAAAAGCGAAAATTACCTACATTTTCCATACATTTTGTCGCGGGTCGATGAACTTTTTGTGTTGAACAGCTGATTTTATTCACGTGATTTTGGGGTTGATACCATAGTGAAAGTTAATCAAATTATGAGTATAATAGCATCCTAGAACATGCTTGACGTCTAGATATCGACGCTTGAAAGGCAAAAATTACCAAGCGACAGTTTGGGCGATATTGAGTTATATTATATATCACTGAAATCAGAAAAAAAACTGCGTCGATTGGTCTTACTCTCACGGCGCTAGGACGAAGTTTGTTGTCGTTTGGTAATTTAAAAAAAGACACATTTTCACAGTTTTCGGCGTCCAAGCGACTAAAATTTTAATGATTTATGAATATTTTTCACATAGTATATGGATTAGATTTTTATAATTTACACTTAGTAATTTTTGCCTCGACTCTAAATAATGCATCTAAACATAAAATATTTTCTGCCTTGCGAGTACCCAGGAATTAGCATTACTTAAGAATTTTTACGTGATTGTTTTTTTTCTCTCTCTTAATTTAAGACTTTTTAACACACCTTCAATAGATATTCTTTATCATTTAGTACTTTTTACCTAAATACAATTTATTTAAAAATGTAAAGTAGTGAATATCTACCTGCCTAAAACAGGATATATTTTGTCGTTAAGTCATTTTCTACCCGCCGATTTTTTTAAAGTTTATGTTACTTAGATAACTATTTCTGATATGACATTTCTCTAAAAATGACTTTATCCATACAGCACCTTTTTTGTTTTGTCACTTATCAGCACTGTAAATCAGATTCTAAGTGGCTGTTGGTAACAAAACAACGATTACGTCTTCACCGAACTGTCGCATAGACAACACGCATGCGTGCGCGCATGGTGCAAAGTGCTTAATCTCGTAACTTGTTTGTGTACTCGGTAAGTGCATTATTAAGATTTTATGGCTTTATATTTAAAGATTCTCAGATATGACTTTATACTTTATATTAGATTATTAAATTTATATTTTACATTGATTTAAATCTATTGTTAAGAGTACATAAAAGTCGAAAAAAGCGAGTAGATAACATCATTAAGCGAGCTATGTAAGGCGCCAGTGTGGCTTGGTAATTTGGTGTGTTTCAGTGTGTTTAGCATATGTGGACTTTGAGATAGCCATTGATTCGGTCGAGACATGAGCTGTGCTTGAGTCTATCCAGCGATGCCGCAAGTAGTCAGGCCTGTCTGGAGACAGGTCAGTTCCTAAATT
The DNA here is from genome assembly GCA_949316475.1 of Hypomecis punctinalis. Taxonomy (NCBI): domain Eukaryota; kingdom Metazoa; phylum Arthropoda; class Insecta; order Lepidoptera; family Geometridae; genus Hypomecis; species Hypomecis punctinalis. The sequence goes on from OX438822.1 coordinate 13,375,907, forward strand.
TATGGAAGACGGATAGGTTAGCCCTTCTGAGGAAAGACGGGCGCCCTGCGGACTCTCCCTCCGCGTACCGCCCTATAGTACTGCTGGATGAGGTGGACAAGCTGTTCGAATGCGTGATAGCTGCGTGCCTCATCCAGCATCTTGATAGGATTGGTACACACTTGTCCGACGAGCAATTTGGTTTCCGGGCGGGCCGGTCTATAATCGACGCTATTAAACGTGTCAAAGCCCTCTCGGACGAGGCGGTGGCTCATGATCAAGTGTTGGTGGCGGTATCTCTAGACATCGCCAACGCATTTAATACACTGCAATGGGTTTGTGTAGAGAACCTACAAAGAGGCTGCCAGTCTTGCGATGGCAACGGTGCAGGTGGTGGTAAGAAGGATAGTGAATCTGGGACTCCGGGTAGCGCTGAACAAGTTGGAGGCCCTGGTATTCCATGGCCCTCGACAAGCACCAGAATCACTAGGGGGTGAATCGATTAAGGCGAAGCCTACGATGAAGTATCTAGGACTACACTTCGATGAAAAGTGGAACTTTTGGGAGCATTTCGCCCAGTTAGTTCCTCGAATAATGGGTGCGGCTGGGTCACTTAAACGCCTTCTTCCTAATCTTGGAGAACCAATAGCCGCTAGTCGTCACCTTTATCTTGGAGTGGTGTGGTCGATGGCCTTGTACGGGTGGCCTATATGGGCGGAAGCCCTAAACCGAGAAACGGTCGTTTTTCTAAAGTGACCACAACGCGCAATGGCCATCGGGGTAGTCAGAGGTTATTGCACTATTTTGTGTGACGCGACATGCCTTTTGGCTGAATCACCTCAATGGGATTTAGAAGTGGAGGTAAATAAATAAATAACTTTAATTTCAGACAACACAGTAAATCATTAAAATCATTAAACACATGGTTCATGCGAACATGTACTCGTGGTGCACGGAGCTACGCCAACGCGGGCAGAATCCGGCACTCGCATGCATGCTCAAAGAGTGGAAGGAGGAGCTGGCACAGCACACAGCTGGCAGCTGGACCGTCGAAGCTATACAGCCCGTCCTCGGTAACTGGCTGGACAGGGCGCATGGGTCACTTACCTTCCGGCTCGTGCAACATTCGCAGGTGCTTTCTGGGCATGGATGCTTCGGAAAGTACTTGTGCCGTATAGCCGGAAGAGAACCGACAACAGAGTGCCACCACTGCGGCTGCGACTTGGATTCGGCGCAACACACTTTGGAGGAGTGTTCAGCATGGGCAAATGAGCGCTAAAGCCTCGTCGCAGGTGTAGGAACTGATCTCTCGCTTCCAGCATTGATTCAGTCAATCCTTGGTTGTAAGAGATTGTGAGAGATGGCCGTTTCCTTTTGCGAACAAGTTTTGTTGCGCTTGCGTCGAAAGTAAACGGTGGAGCGCAAAAGGGAGAACTTCTCGGAACTCCCGATACGCCGCCGAAGAACTGGGCGTCGGAGGAGGATTTTCCACGCTCTCCGACCCTATAACAGGTGGCTTGGGCAACGAATTCGAGGAAGTCCGTTGCCTGAAAAGCGTAGCCCGGGGACTACGCTAGGAAGAGCGTGCGGTATTTCCCCGCGCCACTTAAGGATAGAAGGGTAAAAATCCACCCTTAAACAGGGCAAGGTCCTGGGGGATCAGTGCTACTGGAGCCGCGGACGAGTGCGTAAGCGTCCCCGCAGCTCCGGCACATAGGTGCTAGGCAGCAACATCCCAGGGTTTGTAGTGGGTACACTGATCAGCGGAACTCCCACATAACCACCCTGCTCCCCCGGCGGGGTAGTATCCATAAAGTATTTCTTTGGAAAAAAAAGGACAAGTAGTCCAGCTAGGTAAATCCAACTTTATGGAGGAGGACAATCGCTGAATCCAACTCGGCTAGGCAGCGTTCGGTAAACCACGTGATGTCTTTTCATCCGAGAAACCTCAGTGCCTCAAGACGAGAGTTGCAACAGTTGTGTGTTCCCGAAACGTGATCTTTTACTGTGGACCTAAGCGCAGCGTAGTCTTGATAAGATCATGCGTCCACCTTCGAGATGAACGGAAGATCTCATCAAGACCGCAGCATCATGCTGGAACCAAGCCGTTTGAAATGAAAATGAAATTTATTGGCTTTAACAAACATTACTTATCAATAATTATCTTATTAACACTAGTCATGAAATACTCAGTAATTTATCAAATTGAGAAATATTGCCATCCAAACTAGGAACTGACCTGTGTTTTGGAATAGCAATTCCAACCGGTCTTATTGGAAATCTATAGGGGAGGCCTTAGTCCAGCTGTGGATGTGCAATGTCTGCAAAGACAACGACGACAACAAACTAATAGAAACAATAATTAACAATAAAATAGGTAATGATTTGACATGGTTAATTTTTATAATAAATATATAGATAGGTTTTCCAGAAACCGATGTCAACTTTTTAGTTTTAAGTAGTTTTATTGTGACAATATTTTTGATAGCCTTTTTTTCATTCACCATCAGATGAGGTTCATACTCAGTAGAGAGTGATTTTTGATGACTACAAGGGCTGTTTAAGAATTGGTGATGACAATATCCGTTGAAAGCTTTTGCAAAAGTTTCTAATGTAGTGTACTAAAACCTGAATTTTTGTTTGGTTGTCCCAAAAAGTCCTACACTTACCTTATTTAAATAGGACTATGGATGAAATTGCCTGGCAGAAAAGTGGTATATCTTTTTATTTCGATCATTTTACCTATGTGTTAAACATCTGTTTATTCTGGATGCATCATTTTGCTTCAAATATAATCATAAAATATTGGGGTTTAGTTAATTTTACATGTTTTATGATAAAATTTTGTTTTTGGTTAGTAATTTTTACCTGTTTGTGATTATGATCAAATTTTTACTAACCGACACTATCTCTTAAATTATTGAGAAAATTCATATTTTTTTTTATGACAGTTCATAAAGCTTTTAAATTTCATTTAAAATCTATTAGAACCGTGTAGAAATGAGTAATAGAAAATTTTATATAATTTTTTTTCCAAAAAATAAAACTTTAAAACGCTCTGGTGTAAAGTTGCCAATATGTCGCTTGGTAATTATTGCCTTTCAACCGTCGATATACATTATGTGTTTCTCAAATTAAATAAAATATAGGTACCTATTTGTGTGCCATTTTTTCATTTGCCTGGAAAATTAAATTTCTAATGGCTTAATGAAACATGTCGAATACCTGTACCGGCCTTAATTAATAGTGTACTACGAACATAGGCCTACCCGCCAAGGGTGATTGGGCCATATCCATCACGCCGGCCGAGCGCGGGCTGAATCCACAAACGACATTGATTTTTTCTCTACGGACGTACCTATACAGGTTGCCTCAATGTTTTCCATCAATGAAAAGCCAGTAGTGTGAAATTCCTTACATAGTTACTCATACAATGATTATTATTTGCTGCCTCGGTGGCTCAGTGGTTTGTGACCCTGACTTCTGGGTCAAAGAGGCGTGGGTTCGATTCCCACCCAGGGCAAATATTTATGTGATGATAATTTGTGTTTGCTCTGTGTCTGGGTGTTATTAATGTATATGTAGTATATCAGTCTCTGCCAGCCAAATCACAAGCTTTGCTTAGTTTGGGGTCAGAGACCGTGCGTGAGATGTCCTCCAATATTTATTTTATATATTTATTTACTATTGAGTTAATTTCAGAAATTCTCGGCAATTTGTCGTCCAAAAATTCACGTACTCCGTAATGACAATGCAGGCCAATCCGTGGGCTATTATTATTTAAGGAAAATACTAATACGATTCAGGTTAAACCGTAGGCAATTTCCTTGCAAATAATACGATGATACGCTCAATTATAAAGGCACCATGGTAAATATAATAGCAACATAAAAAGTGATCTCTCCATCGAATGCCTAAAGTGAAAGAGAAACAGCATAATCTAGCCTAATGCGGGCTCAACCACGAGCTACTATTATTTTAAGTAAGTGCCCAGACAACGTGGGCCAATCTGTGGGTATTTATCATTTTAAGCAATTACGAAAATAACGCGGGCCAGAACGTGGGCTATTATCATTGCAAGTAATTTATTACAACAACGCAGGTTAACGGCATGCTATTATAATTTTAAGGAATTATTAAGACAACGCGGGCCAGACTGTGAACTATTATTTATCTTAAAATAAAAAATATATTATAATAATAATTATAAAAAAAACATGATGTCTTCGTGAGGCGCTAACTCCCACAGTAGGATTCTCTGAGTTTGTGGGAGTTAGTCCTCTTCTTAGTGCCATGCTAAACAGTGCGTACCAGTATTATAGATTATTATTATAAGCAAATGTCACGATAACGCGGGTTGAACCGCGGGCTGTTATTTTAATTAAGTAAGTACTAAAACAACGAGGGCCAAACTGTGAGTTATTATCATTATAAGTACTTAGTTATTAACACAACGCCGGCCAAACCGCGGGCTATCATCATTTTGAGCAAGTGCTAAGACAACTAACACGGGCCAGACCATGGGCAATTATCATTGTAAGTAATACAACAATGCAGGCCAAACGGCTAGCTCTTATAATTTTAAGCAAGTATAATAGTACAGCGCCACTAGCGGTGCGTTTTTTAAACATAACAAGTTCATACAAATTACATGCTTACGCGCTCGTCGAAGAGCGCGTCATGTTAAAGACAAAATTCACACTCAGCAGACAGAACTCGCGGCGTTAAACGTTAAACGCAACCTTGCTGGAAGTCGCATTAGAAGTAATTAGAAGTTTCACTTCAAAAAAGATGAAACTAGATAGTGATTGACTCATTTGTTTCAGGGTGACAGCGGTGGACCTCTACAGATTAAAAACAGGCAGGTACGGTCGTAGCGTAACTCGTCACGCGGTCATTGCGTAACGTCGCGTCGTCTCGTCCAACATACCTCAGTGCCTCCAAAGTTTTCGGCCAGTGTGTATTGCCTAGATGACTTATGGTACAAAAACGTAGTCCTTTACTGTGGGTCATATAAGTAAGCTCCAGGAGCCTAACGAGCTATAGAAAGGGATATAAAGGAGGGGAGATATGCTAGGAGTCTCACTGCAAGATCGAAACCGGCATTAGGAAATCTGTAGAAGAATCAGTGTTACCGACATAGCCCAGCAGATGGGCAAGATAAAATGGCAGTAGTCAGGGTACGCCACAGGGAGAGCTGATGATCGATGGTGTCAAAAAAACCTTGAAAAGTGACCACGCACCAGCAAGTACACCATAGATATAGTGGATAGTGGGTCTAGTGGATGTGGGATAGTTTATTGTGGATATCCCACGAGATAGTCAGACGACCTCATCCAGACCGCAGTGTTAATTGTGTAAACAAGGAACAGCTAAAAAAAATTAATTGTCCACAGTTGTGCTGAGTTGTACGTTGTTATACCATAGAAATATCTACGTATTTCGGATGTCCATATAATTGTGCGAAAGCAATTGGTCCACGAGGAACTCCTCGAAATAAGAATATGACAAAATAGAAAAACACCTAATTAATAAATAAATAGCACACTTATAACTATGATAATAATTAATGAGAGATTTTTCTTTTCTTTTCAGATAGCGTGCATGTACAGCGTGATAGGGATCTCATCATTTGGCCGCATTCCTTGTGGAGGCGACGCTTCGTATTATGCTCCCGATGTTTTTACGAAAGTGGCGCCATATGTTGACTGGATCGAGGCTACTGTGTGGCCCTGAGCACTATATTAAACTTTAATATTATTTATTTTTGACCGACGAAACGGAGTAGGTAGTCAATTCGACGCGTATACAGGGCTATTTCTACTCAATGAGCATCTTTTTAAGGGCATATTCCTGTACATCAAAACTAACAACTTTTTTCTGCAACTTTTGTCAAAACTTAAAAAATAATCAGCTGTTCCATACATTTTGTCGCGGGTGAACGATATTTATCTATTTTGGTAAAACATTTTTTTTTGATATTTGATAATATACAGAACAAAAGTTGTTAGTTTTGATGTACAGAATAAACCCCTAAGAGGATGCTAATTGATTATGAATAACCCTGTTCATAAATATATATTTCAAATGTATACTTTAACCACGCATAACTTTTTACATAGTAGTTCGATTTCGATAGTTATTTTTTTATTGGAAAGAGTTTAAAGTCTTTCTGAGCGTCTGGTGGACGCGACGCGTGACCAAAATGCTGGTGTTTATTTGGCTCAACGTATAAGCATTGCCATTCAGCGTGGCAATGCTGCCAGCATGCTGGACACGCTGCCAACAGGCAGTGGGCTTGAGCACTTGGATTATCTTTAGACCATCAAGGGTCTGTGGATGATCCAATTGCTTTCTATGTAGTAGTTAGTGTAGTATTGTCATTGGATAGAGTATACTTCGAAGTTGGACCCATTAAAATTGGCTCAGCTATTTTCGATAAATCAACAATAATGTGAAAAATGCTCCATCGATCCATGCAAAATATTCGCAAATTTTGTACACGGTTGAAGTAAGCCATTGTTTGCTTTTTTTTTTGTATTGTATTTTTAATTTAATGTAATGTACCGATTAAGTCTAATGTAATCATTAAGTAATTATTAAGTCAGTTGTAATTGTGTATAGAATAGCAGATTTTTCGTCGAATCTGGAAAGATCGAGGGGAGGGCTTTGCCCACCAGTAGGACACGCCAGGCTATACATGGTGTTAATCACCCCCTTTCGGCTTTGTACACGGTAAGCAGATATAGTGTAGCTAGCATAACATTGCACAAAGTAGTTCAGAGTTATCCCGAACTGGCAAAAAGGCCCAAAAAAAGTGATTCAGACCACCATTATAACAAAACTTTTACTATAGCCATCCCTGAATTCTAGAAAAAATCAACTGTTCCATACAAAATTGCAACTCTGGATCGCCAAAATGTATGAAACTGCTAATTTTTTTTTTAATAATATTGAGTTGGTTCGTTAGTAAAAGATGTTCATTGTGATGGTCTTGAGTACTCCCTTTTAGTACACCAGTTCTCGATTACATTGAATAACTGTCTGCGATAAGTATGTTGAGGAAGATGAGATCACCTTTTGTTACAATCACTTTAATAATGTACTTATAAAACTTATGTTGTTACACAATCGCAATCGGTATATATGTCGCAGGCAATTTGTATGATTCCGCCGTTTACATACGGCGTCGTCAGTTTAAAAACGCTCGCTCGCAGTTATGTAAAATGCCGAAGGCAAAATAACAACTCGATCAATTGTAATAATTTCAACGTCGGTTGTAGTTTTAGGGTGACCATGACAAAACACATTTCAGACAAATCAATTCAATCAGATTGTGTATAAACTCGATATATTATAGTTTGTTTAACGGTTGGAGTGTACGAAAGGGGTCACTGAGCCTAAACCGACCTTCGGAATGCGATGGGATGTGGGAGTATAAGGGTGGGGAAATACTGACCTTGACTCCAAGACTTGACCCATTGACTTTTACGCCAGGATACGCCAGTGGACCAAACTTAGTGACCTTAGGCCAAACTTTTATAAGGTTTGTAGGTTAGGTTAGGTTTGAACAGTGAAAACAACGCGCGAGCCGAGCGAGCGAAGCGAGCGTGCCGCGGCAGCGGCCGGCGAAGCTCCAGAAACAATATGTCCTTATTATGAGTTTAGGACCTTCCGTTATATATTATGTATAGTATACTCTAACATTAATTAACCAACACAATTTAAGCACTTATCTAGAGTATTTCGGCTTTAATTGTTTAGGTTAGTATTTTGGTTACCATTTGTATCCTCTGATCATTTTTTAACGATGGTCGATTTGGGAAGACTCATGTATATTTTTGCCCTTTGTTACACTGTTTTTGTATCTTTATTTCTTCTTATTATGGTTATTTCTTGGTGTGCAATAAAGCGTTTATCTATCTATCTATCTATCTATATTTCAGGAGTCCTCGGAACACCAGATTCTATGGACACCTTAGCATTTTTTAAGTACCGAAAAACCTTGTAATTTGTACACGGCGTGTTTATTGCTTTCGTTTAAGAATGGTAACTTTTTTTTAATTCGCTATAATAAATGTCTTCAAAATCACAAGTATTTTGCAAAAAACCTTTTCTACACGGAGTATTTGCAATATTTTCTTGGGTCATAAAACCACTACTTGACGCCATTTTGTTTGTTTTGTTTTGACAGCGACGCGCTTGGAAAGAAACAGAACTAAATACTTTAATTTGCCGCGGCATTATGTATACGGCGTTTCAATTGTCAATCAAATGTTTAGGCATAATATATAATGCCACGGCAAAATACATTTTGACTTCGGCATTTTACATAACTGCGAGCGTTTTTAAACTGAAGACGCCGTATGTAAACGGCGGAATCATACAAATTGCCTGCGACATATACACATAAATTATATTGTAAAAAACAAATAAATTAAAACATTCGTATTCATTATTCGCAGTATTTTTATTCCATTGGATATATCTAAAAATAATACAGAAACACTGTATATATTAACATATATACAATAGGTAATATATAATAGGTATCTTCTAGGTAAGCATGCTACACCCTAGACCGCACATCTGCTTAACATCAGGCAGTGTGTAATCAAACGCGAACCTATTCGAAATAAAAAAAATAACAATATTGTATTACTGATGTTCATATTGAAATAATAGTAAAAGTGTAAGTAATACAATACAAAGTACTCTTAATATTTTATTTAGAGCCACTAATTTACGTAAAAAAAAAACGTTCCCATTGACGCTTTCCTATATTGCAGTTTAGTGTGCAGTGCTTTTCTTTTAGAATAGCCATGTTTAATACTAAGTTTACTAATGGTTTAGTAATTTATAATGATTTGTAAACCACGGCTTTAAATTCGATGACTTTTTAATATCAATCAGGGGTTTCAAACTAACTTACAGACCATCACAAGCTGCGCAATATCCAAACCTGACTAAAGTTCACATGAAGCTGCGTGTTGATTGAATATTGCGCAGCTTATAAATAACTTCACATCCGTCGATCTGTATTATGATTCGGCTTATACACGCATTCCTTTATATTATAGCAGTAGCAGTTATGAGCCCTATAGACCCTGCACTAGGCTCATATCACACAATGTTGCTGATGATACAACTAGTTGTGCGAAAGCAGTTGGTTCACGAGGAACACTACCTCTCATACTGTATAGTGTTAGGGGTCACATTGTTTTGCAGGATGTGCAAATGTAACGTCGCTGACTAAACAAGTAATATTTTTACTTTCATCACGTATATTTTTTAGTACTTACCTACAAATAATTTTTAAATCAGGTATTAAGTATAATCTAATTTCATTCTACAAAATTAAGGACCACGATAAAAATGTCTAGACAGAAAGGTGGCAGGTTGATTTTTTGGCATAAAAATAATATTAAAGGAATGGTGTAATCATGCGAAAAAAAAATTCTTGTGACAATAACCTTTTGCTAATATTGGCAAATTCGCCAAACATACGCTATGTTTTATCTGTTTCGAACGCAAAATGTGAACTTTTTTACAAGTTAATTGAATTAAAACTGTAGATCGAAATAGGTTTCATATCAAAAATCTATCTATGTGCATGTAAAAGAGGGATTGAAGAAAGCCGATAATAGTTCAATATTTCAACCTGATACAGATATGACAGAGGTGACGATAATGTTTAATAAATAGAATAAAGTTACATTTTATAAATTCTAGACATTTTTCTGGTTTTTATGTGAAACCATTGTTTGTTTATATGGTTAGTATTGGTGAATTAATATAGAACAAATTTAATAGATCTTATAAATATGTTTGGTAGATTTAAGTATATTTCAGAACCTTATACTTAGCAGAGTGCATTCTTATGCACATCACGCAAGGTAAGAAATTATTTTTTTAATTAGAATTTCAACACAATTTACAGTTATTAATAGCTCAAACAATTGATTATGAGTGTTTCTTTATGTGATTGTTATTTTTTGAAACCAATATATGTTATGGCTACCTATAATTTAAGTTTTTTTGTGAGTGTATCTACAAATGCACACCGCCCGCTACGCTGAATATTAGGTCATTTATGTTTAGTATCTTTGTAGATACACTGCCAGATATGTAGGAAATCTTAATGAAGGTAAATCATAAAAAAGTATATGTATGTATTAAGTTATATTATTATCTGTTTATATTTTGTTGTCCTGTTCTTCTCGTTATTACCTTTCATATTTTTTTTAAGAAGTAGCGTAATTTTAATTATTTATTAGCTATATATGGCCGTGGGGTGCCGGCAGAGTAGAATAGCACCCCCTCTTGTACCAGGTATCGTAAGAGCCGACTGAGGTACTACGGAACCGACAGTTGGCGGTATACCCATCCAGAACAGCGTAGCTCAAGTGCAACAGGGCGGGGATGGGCAGCAGCATCCCCGTCGCAAGAGCTACGCCCTGCGATTGCCCACACGCTTGCCCAGCGCGGCAATTATGGGCAAATCCCCCTTGTGATTGCACAAAATGAAACCAGGCCCCAGTCCCCGGCAGCTCCGCCAGTCCTGGTTTCGGCAGCGACCACGGTAACGGCGGAGCAAGGGGTGCTAAGAATCCCCGGCAGAGATCCGGCTGCCACCCCAACCGACGACGACTGGCCCTGGCAACATATAACGTGCGCACTATGAGGACTGATAAGAAGATTGCGGAACTGGAAGAAGAGTTGGGTAGGTTGCGATGGGATATTATGGGGTTATCTGAAGTCCGTACAGAGGGCGAGGACACGATAACCCTGAAATCCGGCAACCTACTGTACTACCGGGAAGGTAACCAACGGTCCCAAGGTGGTGTCGGCTTTCTCGTTCACAGGTTGTATACCTGATACTCAGAATATCCAAACGATATTCGTTGAAGGTCATCCAGGTATATGCACCGATCTCGCACACCCAGATGATAAAGTGGAGCCTATGTATGAGGACGTAAGTCGGGACATACATACGTCGAAGACCCGCTTCACGGTTGTTATGGGAGACTTCAACGCAAAATTGGGCAAGAAAAGCGATGATGAGTTGAGAGTGGGGCAATTTGGATGTGGGCAACGGAACCCCAGAGACCACATGATGGCAGACTTTATGGAGAAAGAGGAACTCTTCATGATGAACTCTTTCTTCCAGAAGCCACCTCGCAGGAAGTGGACCTGGATGAGTCTCGATGGTACCACGAGAAATGAGATAGACTTCATCATGACTAGCGAGAAACGGATATTCAACGACGTCTCCGTGATACACAGGGTAAAAACCGGCAGTGATCGCAGAATCGTGCGAGGCAAACTGAATATCAACGTTAAACTCGAAAGGTCCCGCCTGATGAAGTCTACGCTCCGACCTACTCGTGCCCACATACAAAACCCCGAGAACTTTCAGCTCGAGCTTTCAAATCGCTTTGTTTGCCTGGAGAACTTTGGGTCGGTGGACTAGATCAATAACGGGCTCGTAGAAACTGTCCAAACGGTGGGTTCTAAGTTCTTTAGACCCCGCCGTTCAGATAGATCTTAGAAATTCTCCGATCATACTCTAAATCTCATGGCCGAACGACGCTCGCTAAGATTGCAGTCTTCCGATGATGTAAAGTCATACAGGCGGCTCAATAGACAGATTTCAAAATCGGTGCGGTGCGACATTCGTCTCTTTAATACGAAACATGTTAAAGAGACAATAGAGCGGAACAAACGCTCCAAAGTGTTCGCGAGGCATTTTACTATTGGGCAAAGCCAGTTGACAAAGCTGAAGAGAGAAGATGGCAGTATAGCGTCAACCAAGGCAGAGGAGATTACAGGAGATCGAAAGGTTTTACGGACAGTTATACGCCTTGGTAGCAAAGCCTGTAAACAGCGCGGCCAAAGACCCAAGAGCGAAGCTGACCCGACACTTCACCGAAGACATCCCGGACATTAGCCTGTACGATATTAGGATGGCCCTGAACCAACTTAAGAACAATAAGGCGCCGGGTGACGACGGAATCACTTCAGAGCTTCTGAAAGCGGGTGGAACGTCGGTACTGAAAGTCCTTCAGAAGCTTTTTAACACCGTCGTCCGTGAGGGCATAACGCCAGAAGCGTGAAACAGAAGCGTGGTGGTGTTGTTTTTCAAAAAAGGTGACAACACCTTATTGAAAAACTACAGACTCATCTCGCTTCTGAGCCATGTTTATAAGTTGTTTTCAAGGGTCGTTACGAATCGTCTTGAAGTCAGGCTTGATGACTTCCAGCCTGCCGAACAAGCCGGTTTCCGGAAGGGCTTTGGCACCATGGACCACATACATATGCTGCGGCAGGTTATACAGAAGACCGAGGAGTATAACCTGCCACTTTGCTTGGCGTTTGTGGACTATGAGAAAGCCTTAGATTCGGTTGAGACATGGGCTGTGCTTGAGTCTCTTCAACGATGCCGTATTGACCATCGGTACATTGAAGTGCTGAAGTGTTTGTATAATAACGCCACTATGTCGGTTCGAGTACAGGAAGAGAGCTCCAAGGCGATCCCTTTGAAGAGAGGCGTAAGACAGGGAGACGTAATATCTCCGAAACTGTTTACTACTACTCTGGAGAACGCGTTTAAGCTCCTGGAATGGAAAGGACTCGGCATCAACATCAATGGCGAATACATCACTCACCTTCGATTTGCCGACGATATCGTGGTCATGGCAAAGTCGATGGAAGAACTCAGCACGATGCTCGAAGGCCTTAATTGAGTCTCCCAATAGTAAGTTCAAAGAATTATTAAAAAGTTCCATGTTATTAATTTTAAGTTTAATAAGACTGGTGATTTATAAGAGAGTTTAGAATTATTTGTGATACTATATTCATTAAATATAATTATATTGGTAGACATTCCACACAACGTTATCTAGCCCTAAACTAAGCGAAGCATATACCTACTATGTAAACCAGATGACTGATGATAATATTATGTTACATACGATTTATATAAAATATAGTGAGTATATATAGATAGATATATACTTTTTTGTGAATACATACTTAAAAAATATAGGTACACCCACACACCGAACAAACATTTATTTTATTTATAGTTTAGTATGATTATTTTCTTCAGAATTGTGATCTCGTGTATTATCTCGTGTAGTATTTTTTAAGAAAAGTGTATAGAAACGTTATGTCGTGTTATCAGGCAACGTATCTTTTGGGATACTTATGTTATTGAAACGTTTTTTCAAAATTTTTTTTTATTCTGACACGTTTTGGTGTTTACTGTAAGTATCTGAATATTTCGTTAATAAATAATTAAATAACATACTTGACAGTGTGCATTTATGGATACGTTCTGTAAAATAAAAACTAATAAACAAATATTGTTTATATAGCTAGAAAACATTTTACAGAAAAAAATTCTATATTTCAAGAAAAAAACATCTTGTCAAGTAGGTATAGGGACTTTAGTAGATATACGAAAAAAAAGAGGTCACGCTGCGAAAAAACAAATACGCGGGATATCTATACTATACCTCCCCTCCCCTTGTGAAATTTCGTGATTTTTGCTGAGCCCCCCTTTTGAAACTCACGTGATTAATGGACATCCCCATACATTTATATAGAAACAATAGTAACCGCCAGCTTATGCTAAAAAGTTCGCTATCCAAAAACTAATGTGAAAATCTGTTGATGCACTTTCATGCATCCACTACGCCACTAATTTGAATTGTATGTGTATGTAACTCGTAAAAGGTACCTATTTATGGCCACTAAATGAGTTTTAAGCCCTTTCCAGACGGATGTAATCCAGCGTCCCAACAGGGGTGACCTTGAATGGAAACACGCGCCCGTCCACCAAGGACGATGAAGCTCATAATATCATCTGCTGTCTACCTTGCTGGCAACAGGATGGCAACAAGCAAGGTGACCCCTTTTGGGATGCTGGTTTACATCCGTCTGGAAAGGGCTTTAGTAAACTTAAAATTTGTAGTTTATATTCTATAAAAAACAGGTTGCACTCCGGTATATCCGGCAGAAGTAAAAACTTGAACGTATAAAGTATTATCATGTTTGTGGTAAAATACAATATCACACACGCACACTCGCGCAAGTGCCCTGCGCCAAGAAACAGCAGAAGCAGGCATACATTTTCGCCGCGCGGTAGAAAGAGGAGGATATTACTTCCTCTCCTACGCCGCAACGGCGGTCTACTCTCCGTCCGTCTCACGAATTTTCGATAACATCGCGAGTTTCACATTTTTACCCATCTCAAATAGTGCACAGCGCCGGTAAAGAAGTTTTCATCACATCTATTCGAAAAGCACTACTTGGTTTGCCTTTGAGTGCGCCCAAAGGGGGTGTTTTCTATAAGGAACTGTATAAGTACGACGGAATTATCTTTGCCGCGCACTTTTTGAATTTGGAAGTATTTGTAATATTAGCGTTCAGCGTTAAAGAATGTAAATATAGGTTTTAATTTGTTTTATAATTAGATACCATTTAATTTCATTTTAGTTGTTACTTTACGTTTTATTAAATAATAATATTATAGTAAAATATGAGGCGCCTTTTGTTTTCTCATAGAGGTGATGAAAAGTAGAGTGTCAAAACAGCGCCCTCGCTGTAAAAATATTATTTTGCTCCCATATGATACAATCTACTATTTCACTTTAAAACTTGAATTTCGCGCCTTGATCTAGACCAGTGGACGTCAAACCACGGCCCGTATTTGGTGCGGCCCGCAGTATAGGCGGAGGACATATTGTGTACTACTATCATATTTGTTTTGAAAAGTTGATCTGCTTTGTTCATTTCTGTTTTGATATTACTAAAAAAAGCCGAAATATTTTAGCGCTCGCTGCGCTCGCGCATAATAGTAAGGACTTTGTTGGTTTGCTCATGTCTGTTTCGAAATGACTAAAAAAATCATAAAAAAATATTTCTTGCTTTGTCATCTTTGCCATGTTCCGTGGGCAGCGTGGTAACCTAAAACAACGCGGGCTAGCTATATTATAATTAAGTTCATCAGTGTGCGGCCCGCAGTGCTACATCGCACTGTCTTTTGTGGCCCTTGACCAGAAAAGTGTGACGACCACTGATCTAGACGATCATAACCCTGCAGATGATAACCTGTTATGTACAGGTCGTCAACGCATCAGTGAGTCGCCCGCCGCAACAGGAAAAATCAGAAATACCTATCTCATTTATATCAAAAAGTTATTAGTATTAAACGTGTTTAGTAAATCAACCAGTTTCTCACAATGATTCTAACTATGCTGTTGATACTGTGCGCTGTGGATATACATTATGCTCAGGAAGGTAAGTTTATTGCCCAAGGGAATTTCGAATTTATTTTAGCAAGGATTGTGTTGGCCAAACTCCGTTTTTCTGGTACATTTTCATACAAAAAATTACCAAATGTGAATTTAAAAAAATGCTAGGTATCTCATAAATATCTACCTTATTTAATTAACTAAGTGCAAGATAGGTATTAAGAGCGTAGCAGTTTTTTTACATGTACCATCCTAGTATCTATTGTACTATTTGTACTAAGTAGATAAACTTAGTATTTTTTCCTTTGTGCAACAGAGATGGAATGTACGCCACATTCTATCTCGCTCGTTCAGTCATCTTCCATTTTGCGCGCGTTTTCCCAATTCAATTTCAATTTATTTATTTCAATTAACACGGTATTAACACCAATTACGTTAATTAAAATAACCAAATAGTGCGATGTCAATCAAAATAGTTGCCATATAAGAATTGTTGAACAAGAAGAACATTATCAAATTCAATTCAATTTCAATTCAATCATATTATTTATTTCAATTAGGAAAAAATACACTTTTGAAACGTCATTAGCCTACTTTGAATATTAGTTTAAAATTATATTAGTTACCTATATTATAGAACCGGTGCAACAAGTTTCGTCGAGATTATTTGATAATTACGTCCTGTAGAGTGGGATCAACATCCGGCCAAACAAAAGTAAAATCGATTTTTCTCACTTCGGTCCAGTTAAAATAGAGAACTTCGTTCACTCTGTCAATTATTAACCAACTTCCAAAAATGTAAAAAAAATGGGTGCTCCATTGAAAAATATCGTTCACCCGTGCCAAAATGTATGGAACAGCTGATATTTTTTGAGTCTTGACAAAAGTCGCAAAACAATTGTTAGGTTTGATGGACAGAATAAGCCCCTAAAAGGATGCTAATTGATTAGAAATAACCCTGTATATTTCTATCTTGCTTTAGGTGACACGTGTACTAAAGAGGGCGTCTCAGGAGTATGTACCGATTTTAAACAATGTCCAGACGCATTGGAAGACATTAAAAATAGAAAAAAGCCACAAGTAAGTTATTTTTTCAGTACCATCAATCCCCTGCTGGACATAGGTCTCCCTGTAGATCTTTAATATGAGCGGCTTGCATCCAGCACAATTGGCTTAAACTTTTGTTTGTTGGCATAAACAAGCTAAGTCAAATCTTGAGCTTGAATTACATTCCAAGTGATATAATTACATTTTGTAAATAAGTAATTGTCTCTTGAAAATATATTTCTTTATGTTATACTAGCTCTTGCCCACGGCTTCGCGTTGCGTGGTATTTAATTTTTGTGCTAGATATCACATAGGAGCATTTAATTTAAAAAAAGTTGGAAGCTGGCCATAGGAACTCCTGTACTAAGCAAGATAGACCCGTCGTGTCTGGACTCGTTTTACTTGTTTTACTACGTCTAATATCCAGGATCTCAAAAGTTTGTAGTTTTAAAAAGTTATATTTATATTAGTACATTACGATCTTTGATTATTAATTTATCTAAGATTATGATATTAGTGCGGTAAGTTGAAAATTACAGCCGAAGCGAAATTGCTATTGCTATAAGGAAGCAGAGGCTGTCATTTTCAAAGCGCACGTATGTCATACGACGTTTTAATAAAACTTTGACTTTCTTAAACGAATAAATCTTTAATTACTTGCTAAAGCAGTTATAGAAATTTGAACAATTTTTGAAAGTGATTGTTACTTTGCCAGAATATTGACCACTTTTCTGACATAAAAATTCTGCTAAGATTTTAAAAAGTATCGTTCATTTATTGACGAAGCATCTTAAGAAACCGTGCATGTAACTTTATTAAAAAAAAAACTCGTGCGTTTTACATTACAATAACGCACAAGTGCGAAATGAAATATATTACGATATTGAAATTGGTGTAATTACAGCCACTTTACGAGCAAATATGTTATAAAATAATTTATCATCCTAGAAAAATATAATGCTCCCAGGATATCACAATAATTAAAATACCACGCTGACGTAGCCGTCGTCAAAACTAGTAAATTATGTTTTTTTTTGTTGTCATTTTAGCACTGTGTGTATGGCACTCCGAATGCTATTGTTTGCTGCGTGTCCCCAGTCACCACCACCACTACCACTACTACTGAAAGGTATCATCACACCACAATTAAACACTTGATAAGCAGGCATGATGACACAGTAACAAGAAAATAAAATTAAAAACCCCAAACTCATATACAGGGTTATTGCAACCTTTTGGGGCTTATTTTGTACATCAAACTAACAAATTTTGTTCTGCGACTTTTGTCTAAACTAAACAAAAAACAGTTATTCGATACATTTTGTCGAGGGTGAACGATATTTTTTATGGAACACCATATTTTTTCCATTTTTGGAATTTTTTTGAGTTTTGATAAAAGTTGTAGAACAAAAGTTAATAGTTTTGATGTACAGAATAAGCCCCTAAGAGGATGCTAATTGATTAGAAATAACCCTGTATAATATACATTTCTATGCATCGATTTTTTTCTATGATTTGTATGTGACTTTAACTTTGTGTGACGTGACGTCACGCCGAGCTTTAACGGGCTACCTAAATAAGTTATTTTCATCAAAAAATACGTGTCCTATGATTTTATGACAACCTATTTGACAGTGTAACTACATTTTTCCTATTATTTTTCTTCTTGATCCAAATACCCATGTGTATTAAATTCTTCATACCACCCTTTTTCAATGCTACTCTACGATAAGATGCGGGGTTGCGTCGTATAGGTTTCGGGGAAAACAAATTAGACACTCAGCATGAAATCAGAATAAAACCCAAATAAAATAATAAGGAAAATTTAAAAGTAATGCACTAAATAAACTAAAATGTAATAAACTAAAACCACAAACAAGATCCAATTTCATGTTTTCAAAAACAGTGGATTCATCACTCTACTCCACATTTTCGAGATCCCATTCACTTGTTTTTTGGATACATTACGAAGCTTAAAATATAAATACACAAGGTTGCCTAATTTAAAAATAAAAATGCAAGGAAATGACAGAAATTAGAAGCTACAATTCATTAGGCAACCTGTATAGATCAATTATGAGCTTCGTATTTTATCTAAAAAACAAGTGAATGAAATGTTTTGTCAAAAAAATTCATTCCCAATTGTTATCAAAATACTGGCGATCACATTTCCCTAGGCAATCTGGTTTATATATATTCTCTTATTCAATATATTTGTATAAAAAACAAATGAAGGATATATTTTCCTATAAATTTATTTAACATTAATAAATTTTAATTACTTGCGGCCAAATTTCGCAAGGCAACCCTATTCAAATATTTTCTCCTATTCATATAATTACGTAAAAAATTGGTTTGAGCCGTGTACGCTATGAGCGGGATGTTCTTGCGGTGGGATCTCGGACTAATAGTAGCACATTTCGAATGCGAATACACTTGGTACATTAATCTGGGGAAAGACCAGTTGTTTAATTTAAATTTCTGTTTTTCAGACCCACAAAATGCATCCTACCTTCATACCCGGAGCACGGGAGCTACACGGCCAACGTGGCCAGGGTCAGCCCAGGAGAAGTCCACGACTTCTTCGTCCTGAACGTGACCTGCAAGCCCGGGTACAGCTTGGACGGGCCGAAGCTCCTGTTCTGCCGAGACGGCTGGTGGCCGGAGAAGATGTCCAATTGCATTAGTACGTATGTTATTAATGTATTAAGTACCTATACTTTTTAATAGGGCTAACAAAATACAACCCTAGTTACAAAGGCTAAAATTACATAAACTACTTCTACATAAAAATCAATTGTATCATCCGCAGACCCTTGATGATCTAAAGATAATCCAAACGCTTAAGCCTACGGCCAGTAATTGGCAGCGTGCCCAGCATGCATAGGCATTGCCATACTGAATGAAAAATTATTATTATTATTGTAACACGACAATAACAACACTGCATGGATTTGAATTCATCAAGCATCGCTACGGACGGCTGCGGGACAAACAAGTCCCCCCGCCGCGCCTTATCTGCGCTCCACCAGTATATAAGCGGCCCCGCCGCGTACACTTCTCGCCGCTACTTTGATAGGGCTCCTCATCACCCCAACCCACTCGTAGTCCAAGCTTCGAACTACACGCCAGACACCACACACCCTCCCCCTCTCCGTCGCCGCCCCAAACACCTCCTGGGCGACCCGGATGACCCCATCGCCGTAGTCACCTCTGCGGCGCTGGGGTCACCCGATCCGACAGCTCCCTGCAACAGGAAGTATTCCGTATTTGGTATAGGCGCCGGTTACCAAAGGCACACAGTCAGACACCGACCCCGCCGGCGAGGTCGAGGACCCTCAGGATCTGTTAGAAGATCGGTTAGATTCTCTCCAAATAGTCAATTAGCTCAACCTATTAGGGCCACAGGGCACACCCCTTCTGGGGTGCCCAGGCAAGTCTGATCTCCCCCGCCGGGTGACGGCCCAAGCCGAGGTCTGTACCTTCTCAGGTGCCTTTGCGCTAGTCACCCTATAACCTAATCTTACGGCTCAGCCACCTTCCGCGCTCGCCCATGTCCGGTAAGCTGTAGAGGCCTCAGAGGTCAACAGCTATAAGTCATTCAAAAAAAAAAGCGGCCCCGCCGCGCCAGTTTCTTCTCTTAGCTTAGAGTGCTCTTGAGAGATAGTCACACAGTCCGCACTCGTCGCACCGAGCCATTGAGTGAGGTAGTCATACAGCCCGCTGCCTGGTTCTAGTAGCTTAGGCATTACGTTTGTTAAGTGTAGAGGATAAAGGTTGCCACAATAAAACAGTTATGCACCTGCTGTTTTGTTCTACACCTCCCTACATTATTATATTTTTTTTTTATGTATAACCACTCATAACTTTTTACGTAGAAGTCCGATTTCAATTTTCGAAATTGGTCCCATTTAAAATTTATCGAAATCGGCTGAACCATTTTTGATAAATCAACAAAAATGTAAAAAAATCTACATCGATCCGTGCAAAATATACGCGAATTGTGTACACGGTTGAAGTCGGTCATGACATAATTTGCAAAAATAATTTAAATTATGTTTCAGGCAACTCTTGCACCAAAGGAGGCGTAACTGGAGTGTGCACCAAGCTCAAACAATGTCCGGCGGCGCGCGAAGACATCAAAAACAGAATTCCACCACAAGTAACGATTACACACGTACCTTTATTCCCATGTTGTACCCACTCCGATTTCTGTTGGGAACTCGTCGGTTCTTGAAGTCGTTGACTCGTACGTCTACCTAGGATAAATAGTCCAGTTAGGTAGGTCCGACTTCAACAAAGAGGCCAATCGCCGAATTCAACTCGGCTGGGCAGCGTTCGGAAAATTGCGTAACATCTTCTCGTCCGACATACCTCAGTGCCTAAAGTCGAAAGTGTTAGATCAGTATGTGTTGCCAGTGATGACTTATGGCACTGAAACGTGGTCTCATACTAAAAAGCTCCAAGTAGCCCAACGAGCTATGGAGAGGGCTATGCTTGGAGTCACCAAGTAGTCACTCTTATAGGGTCATATGTATCACTATACAAAACATGTTCTAAGAAGAATAACCGCACGTAAATTTCTCAATCACTAAGAACCGCATGTAAATTTCATATGTTGCAAAAAATGATTTGATTTGTTGTGACTTTGACTCTGCGAGATCGAATCAGGAATGAGGAGTTTCGCAGAAGTACCAAAGTTACTGACGTAGCCCAGCGGATTGGCAAGTTAACCCTCTGTCACTCAAGAACTCGGAGTTAATTAATATTTTGGATTCAGGATAATTAAACAATTACACATATTTTTGGATTTTTTAAATAAACTTAAACATTTCGGAGAAAATCTTTAAAATAGGGACGTGTTGCCTAGAATCTACACTGCACTATAAAGGGTCCTAAATTATTACGCGGTTGAATGAGCGGTATGAATGAACTTGCAAAGAAATGTGGAATATTCAGGAGCACCTCTTATTTTTATTGCAGTATAAAACCACTCTTCCATGTATATGAGTACATATATTTTAGGCAAATTCAACATACTTTGGGACCTTTCTTAAGTCATTTTCAGACCATTTCAGCAAGTGCCTATTCTGGTCTTGGCAGACAGCTTTTGGCTGCAGATGCTGGGCAAGTCTTTTGTCTTTCTCTCTCAGACTTCATCTCTATCAACCGTCTTTTTAAAAATAAGACTTGAATCACAGATACATATTTTTTTATTATTTTTTAAAATTTCAGTAAGTTGATAGTTTCCAGAAACACCGGTGGTTGTAATATGATTTTGAATTTGAGACTTGTATCACCACCTAGTCAAGTTTTTTGGGATTACTTCGCTTATACAGACTGTAGAATACATTAAACAATTAGGTTAAAAAACAATTACTACGAATTTGCCTGGACCTCGAATGGTATGTTGCTTACAATCTAGCGAGCTGTACAGAGGGTTAAAATAGCAATGGGCTGGGCATATAGCGGGGAAGACTGATGACCGATGGGTCGAAAGTTCTCGAGTGGAGACCACGTACCGGCAAGCGTAGCGTAGGACGTCCACCCACAAGATAGACGGATGACCACATTAAGACCGCAGGATCGCGCTGGATGCTACCAACCGGACTTATTGGAGATGCATGAGAGAGGCCTATGTCCAGCAGTGGACTTCCTATGACTGATGGACGGATGGACGTGCCTTTATTGACTACTATAAAATACAATATTGCATACTACTGCAAAGAAAGCAATTGGATTATCCACAGGCTCAAGATAATCCAAATGCTCAAGCCAACTGCTAGTTGGCAGCGTGCTCGGCTTGCTAGCAGCATTGCCACGCTGAATGGCAATATTTATGCGTTGAGCAAGTTTAAGCCAAATTCATTTAGTGGGTATGATTCAAATTCAAATTTATTTATTTACAATAAATAAAGCTTGGCAGACTACGCGATGCGGATTACCCGATCATGGCGCAGCTTTTAGTGCTTCAGTCAAAATTAAGTTACCTTGTAGCTAACATCACAACCGCAAAGATATTTGAATCGGTACCAGTTGTTCAGATATATGCTATATGCAATAGATAGTCAAACTTCGATTCGATATGTTCTTTTTGTGATAAACATTTAAAACATTGCCATGCTCGCAGTATTTGAACCTACATCGCTGCCATACATTCCATCCCAGACGCTTGGTCCAATTAAGCTAGAACGCTGTACTACGAACCCACCAATTTAGTGAATTGTTTATCATTTTACTACCAACTTCTACAGTGTAAGAAGCCCCATCTATGACACCCGCGTTAAAGCAGAACTGAACAGCGTCGCCACTCAATGTGAAATTATTAAAACTTCTTACTATCAACGAGAGATGGCGCATTTCTCAATCAATGAAAAGATTTTATCGTGCTTCACACACTAGGTTTATAGAATTAGTTCTATTAACAAAGTGTGTGAAGCACGATTATTTAATGTAAATATCTAAGTCGGTATGACGGCGCTTGGAGAAATATTTTGATAAGCCAAGTGTGTGAAGCACAATAAAATAATTTCAATAAACCTGATTCGATTTATATAAATGTATATCTACGATTAACTGCAAAATCAGGAAAGAAATCAGCTGTTCTATAGGTACCTACATGATTTTTCAGCATTGTTGGTTTGGTGGCGTGGATGCTATAGTGTGCTGTGTGCCACTGACCAGCGCTGGGACTGCTACCCCTATCCCAACCACCACTCAAAGGTATATTTAAAACAGTTTTTATTGGTTGTTTAGTCCTTCTTACAAAAATATCGGTTGTCTGTAAAGTCGGTCTACAGACGACAATTTTACGTGATGACATCGTTTGTGTCACAATCGAGCCTCTTTACCGCTTGTTTTGCCCTCTCGCTTGCACGTCTGGCTCAGGCGGACCTTGATACTTTTTCGTGCGTGCAGCCGGCGTTCATTGATTTATAAGACGTTATAACGTCAAATAAATGCCTAATTTGTGAAATAAACATTCTATGTAATGGTTACTATGCCATTGTTTTTGTCCATCCTCAGTAATATTACAAATCAGGTGTGTTTGTTGGTTTGTTACTCTTTCCAGCAGCATTAGAGAGAGCTAGGTACGGATTGACTTAATTTTTAGGGTTCCGTACCTCAAAAGGAAAAAACGGAACCCTTATGGAAAAAACGGAACCCTTATAAGATCACTTTGTTGTCCGTCTGTCCGTCTGTCCGTCGTGTGAATGCCAAGACTCTTTATCTCGGGAACGCGTAAAGATATCGAGTTGAAATTTAAACTGTATACGTATATTTATGATTTCTTACAGTTGTGTAAAGGAAAAACTTTTCAATTTTCATATAAAGAAGTTAGAGCCGTTTACGTCGTAAAAAACCGCATATTTCGACACTCACAAAAATCAAAACCTACAGGGTACTTCCCGTTGACATAGAACTATGAAATTTGGCAAAAAGCATTATCTCAGAGTACACATATAGGAATAAATCTGAAAACTGTACATTTTTATTTAAATCACAAAAAATTGGGCATCAAAATTTACAAAATATGGGTTTAAAATTCAAAGTACGTAAATCGTATCATGTAAGGTATCATATAAAAGAGCTTCATTAGCACATGCTAAAACAGGTTCCGGTGGTTAGTAATTTTCGGTGAATGACGAGAAAAGTAAAAAAAAAACTTTTTTCGATGATGATGATGAGTATTAACAATTTTAACAATGTACTTCCCAATTTTGTGAAATTTTGTGGATTTGTGCGGAATCCTCGGTGTGCGAGCCTGACTTGCACTTGTCCGGTTTTTTTCTTATGGATACCTATAGTTGAAAGGCTACTATAGGCTTCTTTTTATCTCAGAAAAATGAAAGGTTCTTATGGGAGAGCACAAAAAACAAACTACGTGGGAGAAGCCGCGGTAAATAGCTAATTATTAATGAAATAATAATTATTATTTTTACAGCAATCAAGGATCCATCCCTTCGATCAATAACATAGATATAGCCGATAGGTGCGACCCTCTCCCGCTGTCTCTCTCTCCCAAACCTACTGGGCAGAAGGCCTGGGACAGTGAGTAGCGTGAACACAATCTTTACCCTGAACTCTTCGAGTAAATACCTATTGTCTATAGAGTCACAATCGTGGAAAAATGTGACCGAGACAAAACTCTGCCCAAGCTACGTATTGGGCAGGCTTTTTAGTTAGTCGTAAGGCGATTGCGATCCGACTACAACTCCGCGCGATGCCAAAGTGGTTACAAGCACCAATTAGGTGTCATAACGTTGGGATTCGAAAAAACGGCTCTTTGTGAATTATTTAACCTAAATATCTTAGTCGAAATGTATGACGGTGCTCGGAAATTTTTTTACTACTTTAAAGACCATGACTGTAGATATTTGCTCGAAACCTACACTATAATTATATTTTTCTTTGTCTCAAATTCTTTTATTCATTTGATTGTGGTGTTTTAGAGTGTATCGAGTACCAAAACAAGTTGATATTCCCATGCGGCAAGAACGACCGCCTGGGCTACAGCCGCTCCAACCGCTGCCACCATCACGCGGACAAACTGGACTCCGGGAGAGTCACCGCAGAGCCCTACGAATTTCCGCACACAGTAAGTTGTGTATGGGGACGCGCCTGCATCCCTTAATTTAGTTAGTGAGTAATCGTGGGCGTTCAGCTGAGACCTTCCTAACTAAATTTTTTGGATATTTCGGCATTGAACTGGAGGTAGTAGATGGATTCTGATTGCCACCAAACTTCACAGTCTACTTGTACTTATGGTTTGGCACCATATTTCCACTGTGCCCGAAAAAAAACTACAACTTTTTTTCTCCATACCTAACTCAGTGATCCACCCTACCGCTCACCGAGTTCTGTAAATTTCTCCACGCGTTGAGTGGTGTGACCGTTTAGCCCTGTCAGTGACTGTTTAGCCATGTTAAAAGTCGTTTATTCCTATCAGAAGGTGTTTAGTTATGACTAAGGTCGTTTAGCTGATTTAGAAATAATTTATGAGGTCTTTATGACCACGTCATAGACCGGTTAGCCATGTCAGAGACTGTTTAGCAAAGTTAGAAGGCGTATAAACATGTCAAAACCGTTTAGGTATAAGAGACCGTATAGCATTAAGTAACAATGTAAGCGGCCGCTAAACAATGCCAGTGATCGTTTAGCCATGTCAGAGGCCTGTCAAGTGTCAGGAGGTTTTTTTTTTCAATGTTCCCTTGAGCCGTTAATCAGAGTAGGTAATCACAGTAGGCTAGTTACTGGTTAACTGAATCACTTACCATCCTATTTTTCTTATTCAGCGAACACAATGATATACGTATATAGGTCGAATCATACAAATCGGCGGATGTGAAGTTAACAACAAGCTGCACAATACCAACGCTCAGCTCTATGTGAGCTCCAGTTAGGATTGGATTTTGCGCAGCTTGTCGTTTACTTCGCATCCGCCGACTTATATGATCCGGCGTATACGAATCCTTTTAGGCGCAGCGAAATAAGACGTATATTTCCAGGGTCTGCTTGGGTATGGGAGCAACCCTGCCGAACTGCGATGGCTTTGCGTCGGCTCCCTGATCAGCGAGAAATTTGTACTAACTGCGGGACACTGCGGGTATTCGCCCCATGAGTAAGTTTTCAGGTGACTACTATAGCATAGCATACAATTTGAAATCACAGATTGGATCATAGCATAAAATATTAAAAAAAAATAAAAGTGTAATACAATCAAGCACAGCCGTAGGCATACTTTTCCCGAAGCTAGTTATAGCTAGACGTCTGAATAATTTATCATCGAGACATAAATTATGTATAACAAAGTACACTGCCAAAGGACATTGGGTAAACCGCATAGAAGTTTGGCATCGACTGTTTTATCCGAGTGAATTGCATAACTATGGCCTGGTTATTGAAGTGTAGATATTATTAGATAGTCTATTTTATTTAAAATGTCTGAAACTTAAATATCATTCTTGTATTGTAAATTTTAATTTTGTAATGTTTTGTTTTATATATTTTGTGATGTGATGAGTAATGTTTTTTTTTAAGTCTGGACAATAAACATTTTCGTTGCATTTCATAACAATTGAATTTAAAAACACATCATATTTGTAAATCGGCCCACGTCATATATGGGCGAAAGTGATGAGAGCAAAAGGTAATTGTATTTATTAGACCTATTAAATGACACTACTTTGAATTCTGGAAATCGACCCGTTCCAGAGTTATATACGTATTTTGGTTATGTTACGTGAAATAACTCAGTTTCTATTGCCTCGACTGCCTCGGTGGCTCAGTGGTTAGTGACCCTGACTTCTGGATCAAAGAGGCGTGGGTTCGATTCCCACCAGGGTAAGCATTTTTGTGATGAACATAGGTGTTTGCTCTGTGTCTGGGTGTTATTTAGGTACTATCTATATAAAGTATGTATTTAAAATATGTATATGTAGTATATCAGTCTCTGGCAGCCATACCACAAGCTCTGCTTAGTTTGGGGTCAGAGACCGTGTGTGAGATGTCCCCCAATATTTATTTATTTATTTATTAGTTAAGTCGAATATTTTTTAATATATAGGATCATTTTAGGCCAGTCACTTAAAGGGCTGTTACTATATTGCTGTGAAACGAACGGTTTTCCAGTTACACGACGCCAAAATCACCCCAAATCCAGTACTATTTTGCCCAAGTTAAGCCAAATTCATATTTAATCATACATCGCTATTGGACTAAACCGTTTCAGGCAACTATTATGGATGATCCGAGCGTGGTGGGGGCTTGGCGGAGGCGCAGGGGGCCTTGATGGGGTGGGGGATGAGTAGGAACTCAGGGGGCTCGCGGTGGGGGCTCAGTGGAGTAGAAGCGTGGTGGAGGCTTGACGGGAAAAAAGTGGGGGCCGCGGTTCGAGCGCAGTGGGGACTCGGTGGGGCTTGTCGGAACCTCATCTCACATGGTAGGGACAACTAGAGCAACAATTCTTCACTAAAAAGTAGTGAGATTAAATGTAAGCACAAGTCGGTTTGTTTATTTAGTACTTTTTTCTTTCTTTTTGCAAAAACTTTACAATATTTTGGAAATATTTAGACTTTTTGATTATCTGTTTCCAGCGGTGAAGTGACGTATTTCCAGCTCGGCATACTCCAACGTTCGGTGATGCCCGAAAAGGATCGTTACCGAGTGCGAAGGATCATCAAACACCCGGAGTACCACTCACCTCATAGATACAACGATATCGCGCTTCTCGAACTTGAAAAACCGTGAGTTGACTTTTTTTTATTAAATACTAGCTCAGAACAAATAAAACAATTATTTATCGCAAAACATCTCATTACCGATTTTCACAGTGTACGTATTATTACATTATTATTATTATTACAAATCAAAAACGGTTCTACCAATTTCGATATAATTTAAATGGGGCCTCGGACACTCTTTTGGACAAATAAAGATTTTTTTAAATCGGTTCACGATTGGCGAAAATATCGATGAACAAACACAAATATATATATATATATATATATATATATATATATATATATATATATATATATATATATATATATATATATATATATAATATATATATATATATAAGGTAGTACCTACTATGTTCGTCTGTATAATATATATATATATATATATATATTATACAGACGAACATAGTAGGTACTACCTTTTTAGTTTTTGTAGTTACCTTCCATAGTAGGTATTTCCTTTTTGGAAGTTTTTAGAATTCGACTGACGAGCCAAGGCGTACTTTTGGTGTACGTGTATATTTGTGTATGTGTATGTACACGGCAGGGCGTTTGTTGCCGGCCTCAATTGTGTGTTCACAACATTCTGTCTTGATTTTTTTATTTAGTCTGAGAATACTAACTGACCCGGGGAACTTCATATCACTTTCATGTCAGTCATTCAATCTATTCTAATTTCGTTGGCGTTTAATGCCACCAATGGCCAGATACGGCAACTTTTTATGGGGTCCGGACTCGTGGTTACGTCGTTTTGTGTTGTGAAAAGAATATAAATATAATTAAAAAACAATAACTAAAAAAACACGCGAAGGAAGGAGGAAAGAGAAGAGAGGAAGGTCTAAGAGAATCAATTTTTTTCTGTTTTATAAATGCATTGTCATCGGTCTTTGATACTTAGGTGTGCAAACTTTAAAGAAAATATAATCTCTCAAAGTAGGTCATAATCGAGCTCAAGGGGGTTGGTTATAAGCAAGCAAGCAAACATACAGATGAAACATGGAACTAACAAACTAATAAAAGCGTGTCAAAAATGCCAAGTTGATGACATGTATAAACATTTTGTATGTGATTTTGATGATGACAATTTGATGTTATGTAGTATTTCGCGCCATTTCCTTATAATATTTTATTCTTTCATAAGAAAAAATTTCTTGACAATAACAAAGAAAACAGAAAAATAATAAGCCAAATTGGTCCAGCTGTTCACTACTTGATGCCGTGGCCCGAGACCGATTCACCTGTGATGGGGTCTCAAGAGTATAGACACCTATTACTTATAATTATGATTCCGATTTTGTGTTATTAATACTATGTAATTCTTAATATAATTCTTAAACACCCTTTTTAATTGTTAAATCGCAAATTTCCTTAAGATAACTCCACTTGTAAGGGCTCCCAAGAGACCGGCCTAGCCGAGTTTGGGGCCCACTGTTATTTTTTCTATACTTATAGTTAGGTACAATACTGGTACCTATTAGGGAAATTATATTGAAATTATGATCTTAGTCATGTTTTGGTTAATAAACATTTTTTTTCTTCTTTTTATTGGTCTGTTGGTGAAAGTTCTCAGCCTTTTCTCGGAAAATTGTTTGTTTGATTTTCACTTGCCACCTAACGTTTCGCGGAATTGTATTTCGCCGAATAAACAATTCCCAACTTATCACATAATTTTGTTTTATTTCTCAACCTCACAATACCTTTTTGGGACCGAGTTGCCTTCGTCCGTGGGTAGGAACCCATTTATTTTATCCCCCACACGAGGTCCTGGGTGGTGCTAACCAGGCAACAACTATTCTGGTGGTAGGCTTTAGCCATGGCGAGAGACCACCCACCAGACTAAGCAGCGCCGCCAAGCGGCTCTCTTGGGATCGTGTTCCGCCGCGTAGTCTGGTGACGTCAATCGGGAAGTTGGGTCGGAACAATAGCGTCGTCTGGTGGATGAATACGGTGCACACATCGATTACCGCATCGGCCGGCCAGCCGTGGAGGGCAGCGGGATCCGAGGCCCGGTTTGTCGCTGGCCGACCGCAGATAGTAGGGGGCCCAAGTAGTGAGCTAGCCACTCATGAAAGGCTGCCCCGCCATCTGTCGAAAAATCCCAGGGATGCGCCATCGTGCCGGTTGGCGACCGGACGAGAGGGCCCGATGGACATCCTTGGGGGGGCTCGGGCGTCCCCGCGGTCTCCAGGCTGGTCTCCCATGGATGTGTGTGGCTTGTGTGTTGTACCACTGAATTCTACTTAGTGTGACGCCTCGTTCCACTGCTGACTTCCTACCTACTTTACTCCGCAAGCATGAGAAACAATAAAAGAAAAAGAACGTATACACAGCGGCAGCACTCCCTCTCACTTAAAGTGCACCTGTGCAATATTCGGGGCCTGCACTCCAATCTCACGCCTGTCCATCATCATCTTGAGACAGAACGACCCCACCTATTGTTTCTCACGGAGACGCAAATTGTTGATCCATCCGACGTGTCGTATCTATCCTACCCAGAGTATTCTCTGGAGCATCTTTTCAAACCACGTGCGGGTGTATGCGTTTACGCCCGGGATGACATTTGCTTTCTGCGTCTTCGAAGGTTTGAAGACCCTTCTTTTTCAGTGCTCTAGGCTCTGGCGGACACTGGCATAGAGAAGATTGTCTATGCCTGTGTATACCGATCGCATAGCGGGGACCGGGAGGCAACTAGACTCACTGATTACCTCAGTGAGGTGGCGGATGCTGCCCTGCTCAGCTACCCTTCGGCCCAATTAGTGATCCTGGGGGACTTTAATGGCCACCATAAGGAGTGGCTTCACCCATACCTGGACACAAACCATGCTGGGCTTGAAACGCGCAAACCAATTAAAAGGTTATTTTTGGAGATTCATAAATATAAACTGTTTTTATAAATTACTTTATTTTTTATCATTGTGTCAATGCACCTATAAAAAAGGAACTGGAACACTGACGAAACGTTATTCAAAGTTGCTTGGAATAGTGAAAAGTTTGACAAATAATAAGTGTTGGTAATCGTTAGTTGTCATGATGAAATATAAGCGAAACGTTAGTTGGCAAGTGATAAGCAGCCACACAATTTTCCCGCGAAAAGGCAGAATACTGTCTGTGAATGATTTGTTTTTATTTATCGACGGGGAAGTGCTAACAACTCCTTACAAATACAAAATTTAACAGGAGCCATATTTTCACAGAGCGCATTTCAATTATTACTTATCTATCCCTTTGGCAGCCCAACTGCCACGCGCCGTTTTCGCCCGAGAGCCCCAAGTGCCGCGGTTTTTTTTTTATTTTTTGCGCATCTGCGCCGCGACCTACTAAAATCGAGATTTCTCGTAACTTTTGTATAGACGACCAAAAAATGTTGTATCGTTAGAACCGTATTGAATCAGCCTATTTGAGTCTATAAGTAGCATGTGCAATATTTATTCAGTGTACCTTTAGGCTTAGGTTAAAGGCGAAAAAATGAAAAAAAATGGAACTGAATTCATCAGTCGATTTTGGAAAAAAAATGTAAGCTAGGAGTTGTTAGCACTTCCAGTTAAAATGTAATGGTGGTATTTTATTGTATTTCATTAAGGAATGTACCTCAACGTAAAAAAAAATGTGGCTTGATATATTTTTCCAGGGTACCGCTGGACGAATTCATAGTGCCCGCGTGTGTGGTCACGGGCGTCCCCGTCAACGACTCACTTGCCGTCTTTACTGGCTGGGGAAACACCGGCATAAATACCGAACCTTCAGACTATCTCAAAAAAGTAACAGTATACACTACTAGCTTTTACCCACAGCTTCCTGCTACCCGCTAGCTTTAATTGACTTTTACCTACGGCTTTCTGCTAGCTTTTATTAACTTTTACCCACGGCTTACCGTAAGCTTTTATTAAATTTTACCTACGGTTTCTCGCTAGCTTTTATTAACGTTTACCTACGGCTTCCCGCTAGCTTTTATAAACTTTTACCTACGGCTTTCCGCTAGCTTTTATTAACTTTTACCCACGGCTTCCCGCTATTTTTCACTAACTTTTACCTACGGCTTCCTGCTAGCTTTTATCGCTAGCTTTTATCAACTTTTGCCCACGGCTTCTACCTAGTTATTACCCGCTAGCTTCTATTCACTTGTACCTAGGGCTTCCCGCTAGCTTTTATTTACTTGTAACTACGGCTTTTCGCTAGCTTTTACCCGCTAGCTTTTATTAGCTTTTACCCGCGGCTTTGCCTGCGTCACATTTTGAGTTTAAACTATACCATTTTCTCAACTATGTTTTAACTCTCTTTGTATAGTACAATTAAATATTTGTAAACTTTTTAATACAAAAAAATCTATCCCATATTAAATTTCTCTTGTTTACACAAAAACAATTGCATTATCTATGCATTATCGACGCCATTTTGCGGTGATCATGTCGTAAGGTGTTTTCCCTTTTTTCCTTCTTTTATGTATGAAAGTCTGCAGACAATGTCACCTATCATTTATTGACATATTTATTACATTGACATGATTTATTACATAGACTTGAATATGATGAAGCAAGGCAAGCGGAGCGGGACGTCCACCCACAAGGTGGACGGACTACCTCATTAAGACCGCAGGATCGCGCTGGATGCAAGCCGCTACCAACTGGTCTTATTGGAGATCTTTAGGGGAGGCCTGTGTCCAGCAGTGAACGTCCTATTGCCGAACCGAACAAACGATTGATACGATTAAGCTGGTAAGCTTATACAGGGCGACAGGTAAACAATTATCATCATTTTAGGGGCTTATTCTGTACATCAAAACTAACAACTTTTGTTCTACAGGAAGAAAGGATGCTAATTGTTTACCTGTCGCCCTGTATAAGCTTACCAGCTTAATCGTATCAATCGTTCGTTCGTTTCGGCAATAGGACGTTCACTGTCACCCTGTAGAAAAGTGTTTTGTCTATCCTACGGTAACCATGCTTTTTTTTCTTCGATCAAATAGATCGAAAATTAGTAAGCTACTAAAAAGTGTTTTGCCTATCATACGGGAAACACGATATTTTTCGGGATGAAAAAAGCCACTTTTCGTCTTTCAAAATATAACTATAACAGAATCCGGCTAAAACTCATGTTATAATTATACGGTCGATCCGCAAGGAATCCAACCAGTTTCAGAGCATTTAGAACTCCATCCTCAGGGAAAAAAATTCAAAATATGTCTATGCCAAAAATCGAGTCAATCCAATGCCCCGTAACCCGTTGCTGCGCATAATATTGTCTTCAGACTAGTTCAACCATATTTCTCCTCAGCTGGTGATGACCAAGTTCGAGAGTCAGGAGTGCGCCGCCTCGTTCCCACCCAGCCGCCTTTTGAGGAACGGCATCGATGAACGGACACAGGTCTGCTACGGAGACAAAACCACATTCACCAACGCTTGCCAAGTAAGTCCTCTCAAACTAAACTATAGTACAGTGAGGAGAGCTGACGTCGACATTAATAGGTAGTAATGTGTGATTTCATTAAACGAAGTCACATAATATATTTAGCCTTCTGTTTTGAAGCTTTCAACATATTTAGAATTTAATACATGAAGCTATTTACTTAATAAAATAATAAATAATAAAATATATTGGGGGACATTTTACACACGGTCTCTGACCCCAAACTAAGCAAAGCTTGTGATATGGCTGCCTGAGACTGATATACTACATATACATATTTTAAATACATTACATACATTTACTTTTACTTATGTACATTTACTTATATAGATAGTATCTAAATACACCCAGACACAGAGAAAACACCTATGTTCACCACATAAATGCTTGCCCTGGGTGGGGATCGAACCTACGCCTCTTTGATCCAGAAGTCAGGTTCACTAACCACTGAGCCACCGAGGCAGTCATTTAGTTATGTTCGTTACCCCCATGAAACGTTCCGATGCCTGCTACGAACGCCCGACTTTTCGCTCTCGCTGTTCGCCACCGAATGCCCCCATCCCCGACAAACATCATGGCGGGCGACCGAGCCATAGACAATATTTCGTTCAAAGACCCGAAGAACGATTCAACTCAATCCAAAACCTAACACATAGACAATATTTCGCTAGAAAATCCGATGAACGATTCAACTCGATTTGAAACCTATACTCTATAAAATTTAACTTGATCTCTGCGACAGCTGTCTCAAATGAATGTCCTGAATTTCTAAATGGTACAGACAGTACCGGTCAATTTCATACTTTGTGGGCATGCCGATTAGTGATGGGGGACGAATGATCGTGACCACAGAAATTTAGATAGAGTTTTAATTAAAATATCGATAGTTTATACTGACGATATTATGATACGACATAGTGGCTTTATTATACAAGCACTTTAACACTTCGATGTACCGATAGTCAATACGGAATCGTTGGAGAGACTGGAGCGCAGCCCATGTCTCGACCGAACCAAAGGCTTTTTCATAGTCCACAAACGCTAAGCAAAGTGGCAGATTATGCTCTTCGGTCTTCTGTATAACCTGCCGCAGCGTATGAATGTGGTCCATGGTGCTAAAGCCTTTTCGGAAACCGGCTTGTTCGCAAGGCTGGAAGTCATCAAGCCTGCGCTCGAGACGGTTCGTAATGACCCTTGAAAACAGCTTATAAACATGACTCAGAAGTGAGATGGGTCTGTAGTTCTTCAATAAGGTACTGTCACCTTTCTTGAAAAACAACACCACCACGCTTCTGTTCCATGCTTCTGGCGTGATGCCCTCGAGGACGACGGTGTTGAAAAGCTTCTGGAGGACTTTTAGTACCGGTGTTCCACCTGCTCTCGGCAGCTCTGATGTGATACCGTCTTCACCCGGCGCCTTGTTGTTCTTAAGCTGATTCAGGGCCATTCTAAACTCGTACAGGCTGATGTCCGGGATATCTTCGGTGAAGTGTCGGGTCAGCTTGGCTCATAGATCTTTCGCCTCGCTGCTAACAGGCTTAGCGACCGAAGCATATAGCTGTCCATAGAACCTTTCGATCTCCTCTAATACCTCTGCCTTGGTCGATGCTACACTGCCATCTTCTCTCTTCAGCTTTGTCAATTGGCTTTGTCCAATAGACAAATTTCTCGCGAACACTTTGGAGCCTTTGTTCCGCTCTATTGTCCTTTTAATATGTTTAGTATTAAAAAGACGGATGTCGTATCGCAAAGATTTTGAAATTTGTCTATTAAGCCGCCTGTATGACTTTGCATCATCGGAAGACTGCAGTCTTAGCGAGCGTTGTTCGGCCATAAGATTTAGAGTATGATCGGAGAATTTCTGAGGTTTATTGGAACGGCGGGGTTTAAAGAACTTAGCACCCACCGTTTGGACAGTTTCTACGAGCCTGTTGTTGATCTCGTCCACCGATGCAAGGTTCTCTAGGCAAGTAAAACGATTTGAGAGCTCGAGCTGAAAGTCCTCGGGGTTTTGGATATATTCAAAAGTGGGTCGGAGCGTGACTTCATCAGGCGAGACCTTTCGAGCTTAACATTAATATCTAATGTGCCTCGTACAATTCTGTGATCGCTGCCGGTTTTCACCCAGTGGATCACAGAGACATCATTAAATATACGTCTCTGGGTGGTCATGATGAAGTCTATCTCGTTTCTCGTGGAACCATCAGAGCTCATCCAGGTCCATTTCCTATGAGGCGGTTTCTGGAAGAAAGAGTTCATCATAAAGAGTTCCTCTCTCTCCAGAAAGTCAGCCAGCCTCTGGCCCCTAGGGTTCCGTTGCTCATATCCAAATTGCCCCACCCTCAGCTCATCATCGTTTTTCCTGCCCAACTCTGCGTTAAAATCCCCCATGCCAACAGTGAAGTGGGTCTTAGACATATGAATGGCCCGACTTACGTCCTCATACATAGTCTCCACTTCATCATCTGGGTGTGCCGAGGTAGGTGCGTATACCTGAATTACCTTCAACGAATACCTCTTGGATATACTAAGTATTAGGTATACCACCCTGTTCGACACACTTACGATGGTAATAATGTTGTTGGTGAGGGACTTGTAAACGAGAAAGCCAACACCACCTTGGCACCGTTGGTCACCTTCCCGGTAGTAAAGTAGGTTGCCGGATTTTAAGGTTATCGTGTCCTCCCCCTCTCTACGGACTTCAGACAACCCCACAATATCCCAACGCAACCTACTCAACTCTTCTTCCAACGTCAGTCCTCAACGTGCGTACGTTGTGTGTTACCAGTGCCAGTCGTCGTTTGCGGGAGTGGTAGCCGGGTGTCTGCCAGCGATTCTTAGCACCCCCTTCTCCGCCGTTACCGGGGCCGCTACCGTAGCCCCGGGCTAGCGGAGCTGCTGGGGACTGGGGGCCTGGTCTTTTTTGTTGTTCCATATTGGGTATTTCCCCGTAATCGCCGCGCTGGGCAGGCGTGGTTGCGATCGCAGAAACGTAGCTTCGCGACAGAGATGCTGCTCCCCATCCCTGCCCTGTGCCATTTTAGCTACGTTTTTATTTGAATGGTTATACCGCCATTAGTCGGTTCCGCTGTACCTCAGTCGGCTCTTACGACACCTGGTACTAAAGGGAGGTGCTATTCTACTCTGCCGGCACCCCACGGCTAAATCTTAAATAATAGTAAGTAAATAAAATCCAATTTCGTGCTTCAACTACTCATTCGATTTCATTACAACATTGTTTGAAAATCGTTTTTTCCACCACTATCTCAACTCTAAAAATATCAATCTTCTATGTAAATGTCACTGTCGCAGAGATCAAGTTAAATTTTATAGAGAATGACATTATTATTACAGATTCCTAGCAGTATAGTCTAGTCTAATTAATGTCGAAGTCAGGTCAGCTACGTACGTATATTATACGTATATTTAATTTATTTTCTTCATTTCATAGTAACTTTTAAAAAAGCTATCCTATTATTTTCCATTGCTTATAGGTACTTAAGAAAGACAAGAAAGAAACAATTAATTATCCATTTAATATCATAATACCTATCAAATTAACACATTTTTACTTAAGCGATAATTACTGACCTAACGCAAAAAATTGCAACACCGAATTCCACCGTGTACAGAATTCGAATAATTTGCACAAATATGTGGCATCATGTATATTTATGTTTATTTTTCAAAAACGGCTCAGCCGACTTTGATAAAATTTAAATGGGACTATTTCGAAAGTATGTTCTTTTAAACTAAAAAATATTTTTTAAAGTGGTTCTCAATTGGCGAAAATATAGATGAACGTACTTACACTAAATAACAATACATACAGACTAAATAGGGTTATTTCTAATCAATTAGCATCCTTTTAGGGGCTTATTCTGTGCATCAAAACTAACAACTTTTGTTCAAAGACTTTTGTCAAAACTAAAAAAGAATTGTTGTTCCATAAAAAAAAAATAGTTGGAACAGCTGATTTTTTTTTTTACTTTTGATGAAAGTCGTAGAACAAAAGTTGTTAGTTTTGATGTACAGAATAAGCCCCTAGAAGGATGCTAATTGATTAGAAATAACCCTGTATAGTGTCTCCTTAATTTTTAGAAGTCTGTAACAAGAGTATAAACGGCTCTATTATGGACTCGTCAATACTTTACTGCAGTTTATTG
Source organism: Hypomecis punctinalis (assembly GCA_949316475.1). Classification (NCBI taxonomy): domain Eukaryota; kingdom Metazoa; phylum Arthropoda; class Insecta; order Lepidoptera; family Geometridae; genus Hypomecis; species Hypomecis punctinalis. The sequence continues at coordinate 13,413,005 of OX438822.1, forward strand.
CCTTTATTCGAAAAACAATAATACTGCTGTAAGTAAAAAAATAGTGCGTGGAGTCCCTCCGCGCAGAAGAAGTGAAACTTTGACGCAACAGTGCTTTCATACCCCCACCATGGTAGAGTATAAACGTTAAATAAGATAAATGAAAATGTATAACATAGCTGTTTGTAATTAAATATGTAAATATATAACTTCAAACTTAATAGCATTAAAGTTAGTTGTAAAGTCAATTCTACTAGCAAAGGTTCAAATCTTATTAGTTTACTCTTAACTAAACTAGAAGGCGCTGGCGTCGAGTTAGCCCGCGGTATTCACGTTCTCCGTCGATGGATGAGGTGTTTTGGTTTTTTAATGGATAAAGTTGATTTTTTGTTCAATGTAGTTGTATATGCGTTCCGGAGATGTGGTTAATGGTTTTATTACAAATATATTTCCTGACTCGAACAGTATGCTGAGTGTTAGTTTTGTCGTAAACATGACGTGCTCTTCTGCGAGCGTGTAAGCATGTAATTTGTATGAAGAAATCTACAGCGCCACTAGCGGTGCGTCGGGTGCGTTTTTGAAACAAAATAAGTTCATACAAATTACATGCTTACGCGCTCGCCGAAGAGCGCGTCATGTTTACGACAAAACTCACACTCAGCAAACAGAACTCGAGGCGTTAAACGTTAAACGCAACCTTATTAGAAGTCGCATTACACCTAATCAGAAGTTTCACTTCAAAAAAGATGAAACTAGATAGTGATTGACCCATTTGTTTCAGGGTGACAGCGGTGGACCTCTACAGATTAAGAACAGGCAGGTACGGTCGTAGCGTAACTCGTCACGCGGTCATTGCGTAACGTCGCGTCGTCTCGTCCAACATACCTCAGTGCCTCCAAAGTTGTCGGCCAGTGTGTATTGCCTTGATGACTTATGGTACAAAAACGTAGTCTTTTACTGTGGGTCATATAAGTAAGCTCCAGGCAGCCCAACGAGCTATAGAAAGGGATATAAAGGAAGGGAGATATGCTCGGAGTCTCACTGCAAGATCGAAACCGGAATTAGGAAATTTGTAGAAGAATCAGTGTTACCGACATAGCCCAGCAGATGGGCAAGATGAAATGGCAGTAGTCAGGGTACGCAACAGGGAGAGCTGATGATCGATGGTGTCAAAAAAACCTTGAAAAGGGACCACGCACCAGCAAGTACAACATAGAATAGTAGGGTCTAGTGGATGTAGGATAGTTTATTGTGGATATCCCACGAGATAGTCAGACAACTTCATCCAGACCGCAGTGTTAATTTTGTCAACAAGGAACAGCTAAAAAAAATAATTGTTCACAGTTGTGCTGAGATGTACGTTGTTGTGCCATAGGAATATCTACGTATGTTGTATGTCCATCTAATTGTGCGAAAGCAATTGGTCCACGAGGAACTCCTCGAAAAAATAATATGACAAAATAGTGAAAACACCTAATTAATAAATAAATTGCACACTTATTCTCACTGCACTGCACTCTATTCGACACGCGTTTCGCATCTAACCTTAACTATGATAATAATTAATGAGGGATTTTTCTTTTCTTTTCAGATAGCATGCATGTACAGTGTGATAGGGATCTCATCATTTGGGAAGAAGTGTGGAGGCGACGCTTCGTTTTATGATCCCGATGTTCTTACGAAAGTGGCGCCATATGTTGACTGGATCGAGGCTACTGTGTGGCCCTGAACACTATACTAACCTTTAATATTTTTTATTTTTGACCGACGAAACGGAGTAGGTACTCAATTCGACGCGTATACAGGGTTATTTCTACTCAATAAGCCTCTTTTAAAGGGCTTATTCCTGTATATTAAAACTATCAACTTTAGTTCTGCAACTTTTGTCAAAAACTTAAAAAAAAATAATCAGCTGTTCCATAATTATATTTTGTCGCGGGTGAACAATATTTTTCTATTTTGGAAAAACATTTTTTTTTTTAATATTTGATAACACACAGAACGAAAGTTGTTAGTTTTGATGTATAGAATAAGCCCCTAAGAGGATGCTAATTGATTAGAAATAACCTTGTATTTTAATATATTTTCTTATATGTAACCACTCTAACCACGCATAACTTTATACCTAGTAGTTCGATTTCGATAGTTCTTTTTTTTATTAGAAAGAGTATACTTCGAAGTTGGACCCATTAAAATATATTATCGAAATTGGCTCAGCCATTTTCGATAAATCAAAAATAATGTGAAAAATGCTCCATTGATCCATGTGAAATATTCGCAAATTTTGTACACGGTTGAAATAAGTCATACTATTGTATGCATATTTTGTATTATATTTTTAATTTATTGTAATGTACCAATTTTTTAATAATTTATTGTAATATTACGGCTAATAATTCGATTGGGTAAATAATTAAAAATTGTTATTTTGACGATTCGTAAGGTGTTGCTCGTAGTATAATTTTGTATAAGTACTAATTAATGTAATTTTGGTGTACTAAGCCGAAAAGGGGTAATTAGGACCATTGTTACCTCACAGTCTATAACCCTAAATCTGCGTAAATAAGGATTATCTGCTAACCCTGTAATAAGCTAAAATAGGTTTATTAATACCATCAGTGTGAACAACTTACTACCTACCAACTCAAAATTTGAGAAAATAATCAGGTGTTTTTATTTTGTTAATTCCAAGTTCTAAAAATGATATATTTATTGCAACAAACTTAAATAACAATGAAAAAAGTATTATTTATAGCTATCTACACAATTAAAAATAAACTTATACTAAAATCACTAAAACTAATATATATACAAAATTAAATTTATAACGTATAAAACCTAATCTAAAAGCCCCTTTGTAGAAGGAAACGTGGCCAGAATGCTGGCAGCATTGCCTCACTGATTGGCAATGCTGAGCTTTTGACCAAAGTAGACGCCAGCATTCTGGTCACGCGTCACTTCTACTAACCGCCTGGCCAAGTCTTTAAAGAAAGAAAGTCAGTTGTAATAGTGTATGGAATAGCAGATTTTTCGTCGAATCTGGAAAGATCGAGGAGAGGCCTTTGCCCACCAGTGGGACACGCCAGTTGACAAGTTGTTCATATTGATGGTGTTAATCACCCTCTTTCGGCTTAGTACAGGGTAAGCAGATATAGTGTAACCCTGTAATGATTATAGACTGTCAGCTACCATAACATTACACAAAGTAGTTCAGAGTTATCCCGAACTGGCGTACTAGGCCCAAAAAAAGTGATTCAGACCACCATTATGAAAAAATTTTATTATGGGGCCATCCCTAAATTCTAGAAAAAATCAATTGTTCCATACAAAATTGCAACTCTGGATAGCTAAAATGTATGAAACTGCTGGTTTCTTTCACACTAAAATTGAGTTGGTCCCTTAGTAAAAGATATTCATCATTATGGTATTAATTACCTCCTTTCGGCTTAGTACACCACTTCTCAATCACCTTGTATAACTTTGTCTGTGGTAGGTACGTTGAGATAGCTAAGATACTCATCTTAATATTATTTCGTAAACTTTTGTTAAAATCACTTTAATAATATACTTGTAAAACTTATGAAAACTTATAAATTTATGTTGTTTCACAATCGCAATCGGTGATTTAATCAGTTAAGATAGTTTTATTGCAGAAAACAGACAAAATAAAATATAATTAATCATAATTTACAGCCTTCTTAATTCCACTAGATATAACTAAAAATAATATTAAACACAAATTAAATGTAAGTAATACAATACAAAATAGCCGAGACATTTTATTTAGAGCCACTGATTGATGTTCGAAAGACTTGGACTTAAAAATCGACGACTTTTTGACGTTCCATTTGACGCTTTCCTCTATTGCAGTTTAGTATGCAGTGCTTTTTTTGAATAGCCGTGTTTCATACTAATTTTACTAATTTTTTAGTACTCTATAATGATTTTAAAACCGCGGTTTTAAAGTCGAAGACTTTTTGACGTAGATCAGCGACTTCAAACTAACTTATAGGCCATCACAAGCTGCGCAATATCCAAACCTGACTAAAGCTCACATAAAACTGCGCGTTAATTGAATGTTTCTCAGCTTGTAACTAACTTCACATCCGTCGATCTGTGTTATGATTCGGTTTATACACGCATTTCTTAATATTGTAGCAGTAGCAGTTATGTGACCTATAGACCCTGCACTAGGCTCATATTACACAATATTGCTGATGATACAACTAGTTGTGCGAAAGCAGTTGGTCCACTAGGAACACCACCTCTCATGCTGTATAGTATTAGGGGTCACAACATTAGGCAGGATGTGCGAATGTAACGCTTCAGTTTATCATTCTGGTGTGTTTGTGCTGGTGGTGCCATATCTAAACTGAATCTAGGCTACTTTGTGGCCCGGCAACCTTTTCGTGGCAAATGATTCATTAATGTTGTATAATTATATCTATTATAAATAGACATGTAAATAATAATTTAGCAATAAATGACCATGATTGTGATTTTAAAAAATTAATAATAACTCAAAAATTAATTCGTGGGGTGCTACGTACATTATGAAATGTTTCAGGCGGAGACCACACGATTTTATTTTTAAATCAGCTTTTAGTACGTACATAGAACCGTTGAATATAAAAAGTTTTTTACCAATTTTATAACCGCTTAGCCATGTCAAAGACCTTCAGGCGGCTTAGAAACTCTGACACCAGGGCTAGTCATCCGGCCTCTACTAAATTACTTAGGTACTTTAACAAAGCCCTCGAAATAAATAGGTATGAATGCTTTTATCTATGTTAAAGAATTATCAACTGAATTCAATTTAAAACAGGAAAGTTACATAGTAGGCAATTAGTCAACTAATAATTATTATTATATTTTAATAAAACGCTTATTAGAAAGTAAGGTATTACTGAGTTATCAATACTAATACTATGTAAGTATGCCTTTATTTATAAAAGGTGTACATACTAAGTCAAAAAGCGTATAGGCAGGTATAGGCCAAATCAAACTTTTTGGCAGCTGTGAAGTTAGCAATTTGCGCGAAACCCGATCCTCGTGTAGCTCTCCGTCAGTTTGCGTAGCTGGAATATTTGTGCAAATAGAGAAGCGTCGTAGGAGATTGCCCGTGTGCCATTTTGCTTATGTTACGTTGACAACACTGCTCTGTCATTGCTAGTACAACTAAAAGTGTTTGATACTTGGTAGACACCAATTCGGTTTTCATCAGTGGGCTCGTGTCTACCAAATATAGTCGGTACCTTGGCTGCTGATTAAAATTTTAGTTCACCATTACGCCACTCTTGTAAAACCGCGGACAAAAGCTAATCCTTTATAGTTACCAAAAATAAATGTATCTACAGCTTAACGATACCAATTTCTTTACGTTCAAAACTTGACGATCTTTCTCCAACAAGTTTCTTCAAAATCTGCGCCGTTAGAGTCTCATTCCTGAATTTACAAACATTTTGCGTCATCACCACGAAAACCCCAGTAATGAGTATTATTTGATAAGAATGTATCACTTCAAAAGCCACTGAAATCTCCGGCACTTCATCCAGAAAAAATGTCAACAAATCACTTGTGAAGACGTGGACACTCGATATACTGACCAGTATAAACGAAACCACGTATATCTTCAAAATGCTGCTGGTTCTGTCCTTCCTTTGTACCACTACTTTAAAAATATAACAGAACATCACCAGGTTCACAGTTAGAATCAAAAATTTCACGACACCGTAAACTTTGTAGAATATATAGAAGTGGTTTGCACTTTCAATTTTAAACAATTCTATTTCTGGGTTCTGTTGGATCGTTTTTATTATCTCTCTTCCGTCAAGATCTAGACTGAGGGCGCAAAGGATTCCAACGGGTATTGTGATACACCATATAGCAGCAGCGACAATTCTAAAGCTCTGTTTCGTCGCAAAAACATCAGTAATGTCGTTATACATATTCTTTGTGAAGACGAACATGCAGCAAACCATGACAGCATCGATTTGAAAGTACAAACCGAACATGACGTCATTGAGAATCCAGTTACTCAACCTCACGTTGATTGTTATGTACTCGAAGATCACGTACAAAAGTCTGGCCACTGATAAATGAGTTAAAAGCTTTTGAGCCAACTGTCTGCTGCACGGAACTAGAAGATAGATAAGTGATTGCAGGAACAAGCACACGGTTGAAATTGATAAACCGATTATACATAAAACTTGTATTACAACAGCGGTCGACATATTTACAGCTACACGAGTGAATGACTGAAATTGGTTGGTAACTTTCCTTATTTTATTTAGTTATTAATTAGGTAGGTATATTGCTGTAATATGTGTGCAATAGGAACAATTGTATGTGTCGTTGTGTTTCTAGGATTGTGGTGATCGCCACTGGTGACTAATGATATAATTTTTATCTAGAAACCTAATGCGGTTTTTCCACATCAGAATAATTGGAATTAGGATTCCTATATTAATAATAAATATGTAATTGTATATAAATAGTCAACAGTTAACGTTTACAAAAACATTGATCGATTTCAGGTCATATTTTTGCAGCGAGCAAAATTTTGTCAATAATTTTGCTTCATTTATCTATATGTTGCCAACATGCTAGGCACACTGCCAACTGGCAGTGGGCTTGAACATTTGGATTATCTTTAGACCTTCAAGAGTCTGTGGATGATCCAATTGCTTTCTATGTAGTAGTAGTGTAGGTAGTCTTAGCATATAAAGTAGGTTGTATTGTATCTTATTGTAGTTAATAAAGGCACTTTTGTCCGTTTATTAAGTTGCTTTTTCTGTACAGGTAATTATTTTCCAACGAATCTTGATTAATCTTGATATGTTCTAGGTATATATTTTTAAAAATGTAAGGTCGTAAGAAGTGATTTTTGACTGAGGGGAAATTTCTCTTCAAGAGAGGGAGGGGGGGGGGGGGGGGGGATTACTGTAGCGCCCGTGGGCAACCAGATAATTAGGAGAAACTGGTTGTAGTTGGGAATGCAGATAGCAAAAAGCCACGTGGGCAGGTTTTCATCCATTCCAGTCAAGTCATGACGTGAGTGCTCATCTACCCGTTGGTTTGATTGAATCAAGTTGATATCTGGGCCAGGGTAATGACATCTAAGCAGTATTCTGTCTTCATACAAACAGTCAGAACGCGAATTATACCTACGTGCCTCGGAGTTCGGCATACACTTGTTACACCAACAGCCGCAGATGCGCCGTAGTGACGAACGAAAGTGTGGGTTTGTACCGACCAGGCGGGCAGCCCTAGCGCGTGTTACGTACTGCGTAAGTCTTTATTTCAAGGACAGGGCCGAGTCGCAATACTGAATAGGAATTAGGAGCTAGATACCATTACCGTGACCAGGCTTCCAGTTTCCATTGCTCTGAAGAAAGCCGAAGATAGAGCGGCATGGAAGCTGCTCGTCACTGATTCCGTCAAAGCTTTTCAAGACGGGTACGACCTTCAGTAATGAAGCGGACGGATAAGAAGATGGGATTGTACAAAAATCAAATTATAACTTTGGTGAAGAAGTCTCGGGCAAAGTAAATAAATAAATTAAAAAAAATATTTCTTCATAAAACCTTAGTACTAAAAGTCGTACACCTAATTAAAAATACAGTAATACTGATACTTCATTTTATCGCTGAATAGCTCATTATTGTACTTGACTAGCTTATTCAAAGGTATGTTTGTAGTAAGTACCTAATGATAAATTTACATAAATATTTTAAGATCAGATAGCATAGTTTAATAGATTAAATTTAGTGGATTTTTCTTTTACAGTGTGTTTCAACTAGATACTTCAGTTTGTTTCTTGAAATAACTTGCATATTTTTAATAATAAAACACCGATAGTTTAAATAATATTTAATCAATGTAATTAGAAATGTATTAAAAATATACATTGATTTTCCAATTAGATACATAAAAAAGGTACAGTGTTGTACCTGTAATAATTATCGTGAAAATTGGTAAAAATATCGTAAAAATGATAAAAAAATCTTTTAAAAATAACATTTCTGAGTACATTTACAGGTATACATAATTCATCAAAAATAATCAGAATAAAATTATCAAATAAATAATCAATGTCAAAAGGTACATAAGCAAGATCTATGATTTGAATGTTATAAATTCATTATAGCTGTAGAACGTCTGCTCGATAAGCCAGTGTTTCAGCTTTGATTTTATGCTTACATTTAAATACGTTAGTCAAGGACCATAATGAGTTATGCAGCGATAAAAGCGTGTTTAATTTAAAAGCTTGTGTTATAAAGTAGCGAATATCTAATAAGAATAAACAGTGGTATTGTATCCCCTCTTAACGATGTGGTCATCAACCCAGGTCCTAAACACTGCTGTGGAGACGAACACGGCCGGCTGGCTGCAGTTCCAAGACCACGCTTGGACTCCGTGCACCACGTACCGATCAGCTTGGCCCTGAGAAAGACATTTTCTTAAATTAATTAATTTGTTAACCTTGTTGGTTTAGTGGTTAGTAACCCTGACTTCTGTGCCAGTAGTCGTATGTTCGAATCCTACTCAGGGCAAACTTTTTGTTATGTGGTTATTCAGAACTGGTATATTGAGTCGAAAGGAGGTGATTGAGACGATTATTATGAACAACTTTTGCTATAGGGCATAACCGGAACTCGAGTAAAAAAAAACTGTTTCATACATTTTGTCATTTCCAAGTGGCAATTTTGTATGGAACAATGATTATATTTCTCTCCGGGTTGGTCTATAGAAAAAGTTGGTCATAATGATGGTCTTATTCACCCCCTTTTGGTTTAGTTCAGGGTGAGCAGTTCCTTCGTCACACAAAGATGCCACCTGATCAGGCAATCACATCTCACTGAATGTACTGCGAGGCAGGATAAAAAGTACCTTCCTGGGTCTTTTTGGAGATGATCCACATGGGATTTCTCAAAAAATGGTATGAAATCCTATAGCTGATGATTAAAGACAATCCTACCAGGCTGAATAGTCTCTATAAGGCAGGATAGGGGTGAACCCTGGTCACAAAATGCATGTCTTTTTCTTCCATCGCACAGGACTCGTAAAGCTGAAAGCTAGGCCCGAGGCGGGTCTCCTGCAGCGACTCCAATACACATTTCTCCCTAGTTAAAAAGTTTTTATGGAGATGATCAAAATGAAATTTAGACTGCTTCGTCGGCTCAGTGGTTAGTGACCCTGACTAAGGGATCAAAGAGGCGTGGGTTCGATTCCCACTCCCCTGAGTGGGAATCGAACCCACGCCTCTTTGTTCAAGTATTTATGTGATGAACATAAGTGTTTGCTCAGTGTCTGGGTGTTATTTAGGTTGTATCTTTATAAGTATCAGTCTCTGGCAGCCATATTACAAGCTAGTTTGGTGTCACAGACCGTGTGTAAAAAGTAAAAAACAGGGGGAGATCCTTATAGATACTTCAAGATTGAAGTAAACATCCTACATCTGATTAATAAAGACAATCCATCCAGACTGATTGACCTTTAAAGGGCAAGATAGCAACAATCCTTGGTCACCGACGCAGCCTGCTTGTTCCACTAAGAAGGCACAGGTAAATGACCCGTAAAACTGAATAAACAGAGCCTGAGATGGGTCTCCTGCAGCGTGTCCAATACACATTTTTTACACAGAAAATCAATATCCAAAAACTTTTTTTAACGCGCACAAGTGTCTTTATTAACTACAACAAAATACAACACTATCTGCTAAAACTACGTACACTTTTACTATACATAAAAAGCAATTAAATCATCGACAGACCTTTAAAGGTCTAAAGATAATCCAAATGCTCAAGCCCACTGCCAGTTGGCAGCGTGCCCAGCATGCTGGCTGCATTGCCACGCTGAATGCTAATGCTTGTCCAAAAACTAAGACTGACTAACCTCTATAGGGCAGGATAGCGGCGATCCTTGATCACCGACACAGCCTTCTCGTTCCACCATAGCACAGGTAAATGATTCGTGAAGCTGAAAGCTAGGTCCGAGACGAGTCTTCCGCAACGTCTCCACACACATGCTACGATTCACTGTAGACAGCTTTACCTGACAAACGAAAAAAAAAAGATAACATTTTATAACCAAATAATTATTTATTGCAATAAATAGCATGAAAGACGTCATCCGTGTAAAAAATTCGCGAATATTTCGCACGGATCGATGTATTGTAAGTATGTGTATGTAAGTGCATTTTTCACATTATTGTTGATTTATCACATGGCTAATGGCTCAGCCGATTTTGATATAATTTAAATGGGACTAATTTCGAAGTATATTCTTTCCAATAAAAAAATAATTATTGAAATCTGACTACTATGAAAAAAAGTACATAAAAAATATACGAGTCGAATTGAGTACCTCCTCCGGTGGTTCGTCGGTCAAAAAACCAACGGGTTGCACTCCGGGAGTGCCGGCAGAAGTAAATACTTGAACATTAACGTTGTACATTTTTGAATTTTGTAATGGTTAGGGAATAATTTCGCACGAATTGCTTTATTTATCAGTATAAAAGTACGTATGTGGTAAAATACAATATCACACACGCATGCGCAGGCGCCTTGTGCCTCTTAAACGAAAGAGAGGGGGATATTATTTCCTCTCCTACGCCGCGCTGGCGGTCTACTCTCCCTCCGTCTTATAAATTTTCGATCAGGTCACGTGTATTGACGCGAGTTTAACATTTTTTACTCACATATCTACAGCTACATCTACATAGAAAGCCACGTCTCGTCTCATCTTAGACACGTCTCGTCTCGTCTTAGACACGTCTCGTCTCGTCTTAGACACGTCTCGGCTTAGAGTATGTGCAAAAAGAGAAACGTGACGTTACGGTGAACTAACAATAAAGTTTTAATCAGCAGCCAAGGTACCGACTACTTGGTAGACGCGAGTACTGATGAAAACCGAATTGGTGTCTACCAAGTATCAAACACTTTTAGTTGTACTAGCAATGACAGAGTAGATTACGTATCAGAATTAGGAAAATAGGACACGGGCGACCTCACCTACAACGAATCTCTTTTTGCACATACTATACATGCACGTAAGTCGTCCGGCGAAAAAATTCGGCGGCGTATGTGAATGCAACAACTGCACTAAGGCATGTCAGAGGCCTTTAGGCGGTCTAAAAACTCTGACTAGGTCTAACTACCCGGCCTATACCCACTTACTTACTAAGTCAGTGTGGAGAATGATGGTTGCAATCCAATATATTGTATCCACTTTGCTCCATATGAGAGACTGACTATGTTGACTAAGATCCAATAAAATGGATCATATTTACCACGCTCAAAGATTTTAGCCAGCCATACTCCTTGAATCGCGAGGAAACCTAGAATCCTAAAATTACCTTTTGCAACTTGTTGGAGTACCGGCCCTCTTTTCCGAACGTGTCTTTCCCCCACCCCACTCCCAAGCACTCTATCCCTTCCCTCACTCCAGTTTGAGGAGCGGGCAGGCAGGCCACTCTAATATGAGGTGCCGGCGGCATCGACTGAGCCAGGAATAGCAAAGCTATGTCGTTGAATAGCCTCCCTGAAAATACGAAAATATATTTATCCGGTTGCTGCACAATGAGTGGTTATATCCTATATAATGTACTGGATACTAAGCGCCACACAAGTCAGCGGATAGCAAGTTATGGTCAGAAGCCACGCCAGCCATCCGCCGCGCAAAAGTCGAAATATAGGTTGGTAAACGCGGGAGCCAGAGAGACGAGACGCATGGGCACACCCGCCTGCCAACCTCATGCCTCCCGCGCGCTCCCTACGCCCGTGCTCAACACTAAACCACGTGGAGTCGGCATTGTACACACATGCGCAATAATTAACAAATCACGGCGAAGTGTCATCTGCGGCTAACTTCTATCCGTCGAATTGTGTGGCGCTTAGTATAGCAGCCTGTTTAATAGTCCACTGTAGGAAGTCTTCCCACGAAGGGTGATGGGCCATATCCACCACCCTGGCCCAGTGCGGTTGCTGGACTTACATACGCCATCGAATGTCTTCTACGGACGCATGCAGGTTGCCTCACGATGTTTTATTTCACCGAAAAGCCAGTTGTGTGAAATTCCGTACATAAATTACAAAGAGGTCATTGGTACGGGACCGGAATTCGAGCCCAAGACCTCATGATTGTAAGGTGGGTGTTACTACCACCAGACTGCCACGGTTAGGTACCAAATTTAACGTGAAAAATTGGTTTTAAATGTGTCGTACGCTATGAGCCTAATGATTCTGCAGTGGGATCTCGGAATATACATAATTAAGCTAGGCCATACACCAGCACGGCTTAAACATATTTTTAAATACATACTTACATTGATAATACCTAAATAACACCCAGACACAGAGTCTATGTTCATCACATAATGCTTGCCTTGGGTGGAAATCGAACCCAGGCTTCTTTGAGTCAGGGTCACTAACCACTGAGCTACCGAGGCAGTCGAATTAATATGCGCGTGGTCGCTAGGCATACTATTCAGAGACCAGATTAAAGAAATAAATTTAAAATCCTCACGTTTATGGAAGTCTGGATGCACCTCAACGCTGTCGACGTCCCTATCTATACTGACATAAGGTTCAATATCGCTGACAGAGTCCCACTCCCCGCAGCGCACGCGCAGCTTTTGTGGAGTCGAGAAAGGGAGAGCTGCTGTTAGTACCACGCTGGGGTGAATGAGGGTGCCGGCCGCGATATATACTAGTTTCTCACTGTCGACTCTGAAATGAAACTATAAATAATAACAGTCCGGTAGAATAATGGGCGGCCTTATCGCTTACAGCGATTTCTTCCAGGCAACCTAAAGAGAGTATATGTATGGAAAAACAATCTTGCGGTCGGTGCTGCATGTTATTATTATTATTATAGATAATAAATATACATTTATACCTACTAGGTACAGTCCGCGCCACACAAGTCGGCGGATGAGAAGTTAGCTGCAGATGACACTTCGCCGCAATTCGCTTATTATTGCGCATGTGTGCACAATGCCTACGCAAGTGGCAAAGTAGGGACCGCGCGGGAGGCATGAGGTTGGCGGGTGTGCCCCGACGTCTAGTTTCTCTGGTTCCCGCGCGTGCCTATATTTTGCATTTTGCGCAGCGTTCTGTGCATCACTTCCGACCGACTTGTGTAGCGCGTAATATACTAATATACAATTTAAACTTACTTCAAAATAGCACACATCCACGGGACCTCCGCGAACTTTGCACTACTATAATCAAAGGAATACCTCCTCGGTTGACCCGCTATGTCAATTCCTCCTGAGCTGCAAAACAAGTCACAAAAACAGGGTCACTTCTAAAAATAGCGCCGGATTAAGCCTATTAGGGGCCCTAGGCAGTGCATTTCTTGGGGCCCTATTACAGAACCTTTACAGCCTCGGAGCCTGGGGTACCCTTGGTAAGCCAGCCTGAAACGCACTAAGTTCAGGTTCTTTCCAATTTTTTTTCTTTATGCGTTCGCGGGGCCCCATTCCTCATTCCTAGGGGCTTCTAGTCGATGCGGGGCCCCTAGGCAATTGCCTAATCTGCCTAAGCGTTAATCTGGCACTGCTTGTAAAATGCCTCGCCCAGGGCAGGATTTAGGAGATCCGGAGCTACAGCCTTGCGGTACCCTTACATAACACTTCGAAAAAAATATTTCAAATTTCGACGAGTAAGGCTTGGAATGCTTCTTTAGGTACTTACTTAACGGATTATTATAACAATAACATTGCTACCGCACTTAACAAAAGAGTTTATATCTTTGAAACTACTGAACCGATAATGATGAAATATATTTAAGAACACTACCTAATTCACCTCTCAAACAAATAGAAATTAAAATTCGTTCATCCGAAGCTACGATGCCACAGGCATGGCTTCCTTGAGGCCTCGTTATCTCTACATCCGGCCCTGAGTCCTCACAGAACTAGATAACTAACATCGTATACAACAACATTTATACCTATCGTGTAGACCCACGATTTCAATCCCTTCTGGGTTACGCCACCCGCACCCCTGCGGCTGAAAAAGAAATTAAAAAGTTTATACAGAACCATTAAAAACTTTGAAAGACTACATACATAGCTAACATAAAATAAATAAAGTTTGTTTTCACGGAATAATTAAAAACTGCGTCTTTCATTGTTTCGTGAAAACAAACAATAAAACATCCTTTAAAGACATTTTCAACACACTTGCTCATAAAGTGGCTCCAATTTGACCGAAATTAGCACAGAATTCAACAACAACATGTCAAATCTGTAATTTACAGATATCTGTGTTAGCAATTAATGATATAGCTAGACACAAGTAACACTTGAACTACTGAACTAATGTCGCATTGTATTTACCGTTTCAGGAATTTGGCGGATAACTTCAATGCCGTACAAGGTTACTTGGGTTTACTTTAAGGCTGATCTCAAGCTCGATAGATCTCGTCGAGCTCTATCACTTTTGTGAAGAAAGCAGTGATCTAGAATCGATAATAATCGAGTTAAATCACTCTAAAGTTTGCTGTGACACTCGTTGTGACAAATTACACGAGTCCATACTCGATGGGGTTATGGGATATTTTTCATGTCACTTTTTAACGCGTGCCATATTAAATCAATGCATCTCTTTCAGATTTTATCGATCGACCACATTATTCATCTAGAATATCTGTGATCAAACGAAAAATAAAAATTACACTTTCTGATTTATAATATTGGTGAGAGTTGGCGAGGAAAAAGTTGGACCGCTGACGCTACACAGCAGCTTAAGGTTGAACGGTTATCCCTAAAACCTTTTTCCCGGTAACTGTTTAGATGTCATCTGAATCAGTGTCTAGGGCAACACTGGTCGCCGCGGTGTCGCCGCAACGTCGCCACACGGTTCAGCGGCGGTGCGGCGGCGGTGACAAAGGTCGTTTGGCATCTCTCTAAGGCGCATCTGGTTTTTTTTTTTATCCATGGTTTGTTTTATGAGTTTTTATTGGCTGAAACATACAAGACTGCGGATGTGAAGTTAGCTGCAAGCTGCGCAACGTCCAATCAACGCGCAGATTTATGCAAGCTTCGGGATTGGATATTGCGCAATTTATAGCTAAATTTTCGTGCCGACTTGTATGATTTCACGTAAACATATCATGATTAAAAAAAAACCGGACAAGTGCAAGACAGGCTCGCAAACCGATGGTTCCGAACAAATCCAGAAAATTTCACAAAATTGGGAAGTACGTTATTAAAACCTTTATACTCATCAGCATCATCGACAAGTTTTTTTTTTACTCTTCTCGTCATTCCTCTAAAATTGTTAAAATAATTAAAACCATGTTTTAGCATGTGCTAATGAAGCTCTTTTATATGATAACTTCCATGATACGATTTACGAACTTTAAATTTTAAACTCATATTTTGTGAATTTAGAGGTTCTATTTTTTGAGATTTAAATTAAAATGTACAGTTTTCAAATTTATTCCTATATGTGTACTCTGAGACAATGCTTCTTGCAAAATTTATATATCATACTTCTCATACTTTATCATACTTCTATGTCAACGGGAAGTACCCTGTAGGTTTTCATTTTCGTAAGTGTAGAAATATGCGGTTTTTTACGGTATAAACGGCTCTAACTTCTTTAAATGATAACTGAGAAGTTTTTCCTTTACACAACTGTAAGAAATCATAGTTATACGTATACAGTTTAAATTTCAACTCGATATCTTAACGCGTTCTCGAGATAAAGAAAGTTAGTTTTGAGGCCCCTTTTTGGGATTTAAATAAAAATGTAGTTTTCATATTTATTCCTATATGTGTACTCTGAGACAATGCTTCTCGCCAAATTTTATATTTCGATGTCAACGGGAAGTACCCTGTAGGTTTTGATTTTTGTGAGTGTCGAAATATGCGGTTTTTTACGACATAAACTGCTCTAACTTTTTAAAAAACGATAACTGGGAGGTTTTTCTTTTACACAACTGCAAGTGACCATAGATATACGTATACCATTTTAATTTCAACTCGATATCTTAACGCGTTCTCGAGATAAAGAGTCTTGACACACACACAGACGGACAGACGGACAACAAAGTGATCCTATAAGGGTTCCGTTTTTTTCCTTTTGAGGTACGGAACCCTAAAAAGAATGTTCTCAATTTGAGTGTATATTTTTTGGACTCCGTGGTAAGCTATAAGCTACGCAAAACCCAATTTTGACAGAAATTTACTTAACCCTTAATTTGGCAAGCGCATTGATCGTGAAATTTCATAATATTATTTATATTTCCGGTCTATATAGACTCCAAGAAAGACAAAAAAAAAATTGTCGGACTTTCAGTTTTTCAGAAAAATAATGTCCCACTGACGGTACGTTGCTAAAAACACGAAGAACTATACTGAAACTACTTTGTCCCATGGGTGGTATTGTCGAATATTTGTCGAATAAGGGTAAATAACGTATTTCAACAATTATTTTATAATTCTCATAACTTCTAATATATTTGACGTGAAAATTCAAAAAAACAATTGCAGGGTATTTGCCAGTTGTGAAACATCATCTCACATTGCATTTGAAAATACAAAATACACTTGTTTTGTTGTGACTATACAAGTGGTATCCGGGATATCTTGGGTGAAGTGTCGAGTCAGCTTGGCGCTTTGGCCGTGCTGCTTAGCCAACGAAGCGTATAACTGCCCATAGGTCCATTTAGATCTCGTCTCCTCTGCCTCTGCTTCAGTTGACGTTATACTACCCTTTCTCCGTAGACTTAGAGAACATCGGGAGTTATAAAGGTCAATTTCCTGTGAGGCAGCTTCTGGAAGAAAAAGTTCATCATAAAGAGTCCTTATTTCTCCAGAAAGTCAGCTAGCTTCTGTTCTCTGGAGTTCCATTGCCCGTACCCAAATTATCCCACTTTCAGTTCATCCTCAATTTTCTTGCCCATCTTTGCGTTGTAATCCTCCATAACAATGGTAAAGCGGGCTTTAGACATAGGTATGGCGCGACTTATGTCCTCATACCTAGTCTTCACTTATTCATCTGGGTGTGCAGAGGTCGTTACGTATACCCGCACAACCATCGGCAAACATCTTTTGGATATTCTGAATATCAAGTATATGACCCTGCTCGAAACATTGTCTACGGTTACGATGTTGTTATTGAGGGGCCTAGACAATAAGCCTTCCACTACCTTGGACTTTTGGCCGCCTTCCCGGCAGCAGAATAGGTAGCCCGATTTCAGAGTTATCGTATGTCGTCACCCTCTCTACGGATTTCAGATAACCCCAAAATATCCCAGCGCAACCTACTCGTCTCTTCTTATAGTCTTTTCGACAATCTTTTTTTCCGTCCTCAAAGTGCGTATGTTATGCGTTACCAGGGCCAGTGTCCTTCGAGGTGGTAGCGAGGCATCTGCCGGAGATTCTTCGCACCCCCCTCTCCCTTCTCCACCGTTACCGTGGTTGTTACTAGAGCCAGGGATAGCGAATCCGTCGGTGACAGGAGGCCTGGACATTTGTTGTAAATTCATGAGGTGGAAATGCCCATACATGTCGTGTTGAGCAACGTACGCAGCACGTAGCTCTTCACACCAGTGCCGCTGCTGCCCGACACTGGCCTGTGCCACAAATCAAAATGAAATATGAAATATGTTACACATTACATTTTTAGTACTAAGCAGTGTTATGTTCAACAGCGACTGTTACTGATGAAGATTAAAAATTTTCAGAACAAAAAAACACAGCTATATAATTTGCAATGTCCCTTGTGTAGAACAATCAGCTGCGGTAGTGCTTTGCTACTTATTTGGCAGCGTCCTTTGCACGTGACTAACACTTTGCTTATAGAAAAAAGTAATAGTTTTTTCAAATTCTTGCTATGTTTTGGCTCATACGGAACAACTATATATTGATAAGTAAATATCAGTCAAATTTTAGGTACAATTTTGAAAATTTTCTTGAAAAATCTAATTACCTAGTGCAGTAACCGCGACCAGTGCTTCAATGTTATTTTGTCTTTGGTTTGAATAATTGAGTGGTGTCATTGCCGTAATTTATTTTTCTTTTATAAATTAGATGTATAAACTACTATAAAAATGTTAAAATTGATTTCAATTAGGAGGAATAATTAATCTTTTCAAGTGTTCTGTCGGTGGTACATTGTCAAATTAAGGGTTAATAGCTTTGTAAAGATTGCGTTTTGCACAGCTTGTAGCTAACTTCACAGCCGTCAAGAAGTTTGATTTGGGTTAGGCATACCTTAGGTTGGGTGGTGAGCGCGGCTGCATGCGTTGAGAGGGCGTACAGCAAACATCAACAGCTGATGCGCTACCTTCCTCTGTATCACTGCTAGCAAATATTTTGATATTTTAATAGTAAAAGTTACTCGAGTGGAGACCCTGCAAGCGCAGCGTAGGATGTCCACCAACTAGGTGGAGTGACGATAAAATAAAGTTCACAGGGACACGCTGGATGCAGGCCGCTTCCATCTGGCCCTATTGGACATCTATAGATGAGACCTATGTTCAGCAGTGAACGTAACGTCTACGGCTGATGGATGGATGGAATTGTACCATAGCTTCAGACCAAATATAGAAATAAAGACAGAATGTTGTGAACAAACAAGTGAGGCCGACCAAAACTACGCCTCGCCGTGTACAGACAATTACATACACATCAACGTACAAGTAAAATACGCCTTGGCTTGACAGTCGAACTATGGCGGCACAACAGCGACGCACTCACACATGTATAAAAAACCGGCTTGAGTGTTGATGTTCCACGACGTTACCTCTTGATGTTTTTATTTGCTCTGAGACCATAGCATGATAGCATGCCCTGTATCAAAATTAGTTAAAGCGGCCCAAATATGGGGTAAAATAGTATAAAAATAAAATAAAAATAAAATAGTATAAAACTTATAAAAATTGTCACACAAGAAAAACAAAAACTAAACATATTTTAAGCTACCAACCGCTCTTATTGAAGATTTTAAGGGAGGCCTATGTCCAGCAGTGGCCGTCCTTTGGCTAAAACGAACGAACGAACGATTTTAAGTTAGTTCCTCCTAGATATTGAGCTAACGAAACATAATCTTAGAAGATCGGACTTTAATAGATCGGCCATGCGATTGTGCTGCTGCATCTTACGAGACTTCTTTCGTGCAATGGGCTCTGTTACATTTCCAAGTTTTTTTTTTAAGTCTCTGTCTCCAGAGACTACTTTTGGACCCAGCTTATCCCGAAAAAAGTTAGTTGAAAGTTAAAACTCTTTAGTCCTTAGTTACGTATGACAGTTTTGCTATATCTTTTTTTTTTCTACACGTAGCCCCATCGTAGCCCGGGCCCCATATCATTGATACCTACTGCTGATACAGCTGTAGCACGGTAATGATATCTAAGTAATAAATTAAATAAATAATGCATAACAGTAAACGTGCTATGGGTGAATATGATGATGGCTGTATCTACCTGTCTTTGAATTGGCATTGGAAGTGTCGGACGCATTCACCAGCTTCACCTTTCTGTGTGGTACATAGAACATATTCTGAAAACAAATAACCAGTGAAATGTGTATAATATTTTATAACATATTTGCTCGTAAAGTGGCTGTAATTACACCAATTTTAATATCGTAATGTATACCATTACGCACTCGTGCGTTATTGTAATGTAAAACGCACGAGTTTTTTTTTTAAATAAAGTAACATGCACAGTTTTTTAAGATGCTCCGTCTAAAAATAAACGATACATTTTAAAATCTTAGCAAAGAGTTTTAATGTCAGAAAAGTGATCAATATTTAATGAATAAAATTTTCTTTGGGAGATAAAAATAATTTCGCGCGCGTTTTCTTTTCGCTGTATTGTTTTTATTTGAAAATGTCGTCAAGTAGTGATGAATTTACTTTCACTCAAGAGAGTGAGAGAGAGACTGGGGAAATGTAACTAATAATAATAACTTGACAACATTAAAAATGCCAACTGGCAACGTAACAATCACTTTTATAAATTGTTCAAATTTCTATAACTGCTTTAACAAATAATTAAAGATTTATTCGTTTAAGAAAGTTAGAGTTTTTTATTAATTTCCTCGCAAATATGTTATAAAACGTCGTATGACATACGTGTGCTTAGAAAATTACAGCCTCTGCTTCCTTATAGCCCTAGCTTACGGCTCGGGCTATAAGTAGCAATATCGCCTCGGCGACAAATTGTGACTTTTTCATTGCTATTATTTAATTTTATGTACCAATTGCTTGCTCATTTCATCCAACTTCGTATTTATATAGAGAAATTTCAACTTTTACGTGTTTAATAAATAAATCTTTCACTCATATATAACCTTTGTTTTCTCTGTAATCAACAAAGAAAGAAAGAAAGAAGCCGTGGTGGTCTAGAGGTAGTGACACCCGCCTTACAATTGTGAGGTCGTGGGTTAAAATCCCCGGTCCCGTACCAATGAGTTCTTTGGAATTTATGTACGGAATTCCACATCACTGGCTTTTCGGTGAAGGGAAACATCGTAAGGCAACCTGCATGCGTCCATAGAAGAAATTCGATGGCGTATGTGAATCCACGTACGTATTCATGGGTAGGCCTACGTCCTGCAGTGGACTATTAAAAGGCTGGTACAGTACAATACAGAAAACTTAAAATTCACTATTTTGTACGTGGCCAAAACGCTATCCGCGAAAAGCCAAAAAAAAATCCTCATTATTTTAGTCTATGGCCGATCGCCATTGCGCGCGCATCGAAAAACTGTTTAATTTTTCCCGACATTTCGAAACATTTTGGATGATTCAACGCTCTGCGCACATCTGATGGTCACTGAAAGGTCATTCCAGAGAGCCACAGCTCGGACACAGAAAGAAGAATCGTAAAACACAGTATTGTGAGTTGGAGTTGATAGAAGACCTAAGATTGACAGAGTGAATGTCACAAAGAAATGTGAAGCGTGAGCTTAAATACGAAGGAGAAGAAGGTTTAAAGAGTACGTTGTAGAGAAGGAAAAGTATATGGGTATCACGGCGAAGACGGATAGGGAGCCACTTAAGCTTGTTACGGAATTGAGTAATGTGATCATATTTCCGAAGACCGAAAATAAATCGTATGCAAAGATTTTGAAGATCCAAAATAAGGAGAAGAGATTGTGCTAACGCAGCCTTGGTGGTAGTGGGAAGGAAATTGCAGATTCTTCTTAATGATGTAGAAGAAGCGTACAGCTTACGCTTAACTGATTGAATTTGAGGATTCCAAGAAAAGGTGCCATCGAAAATCAAACTAAGATTTTTAACCTCAGTACTAAAAGGTATCGTAATACCGCTGAATACAACTTTGTTAAGAGAGGTGTGATCAATGCGTGCAATCATCCTGGAGCTACCGATGATGATGGCCTGAGTCTTACTGGGATTGATAGTGAGCCCGTGAGATCGACTCCAACATTCGATACGGCATAGGTCATCATTGATAGCGGTGACAGCCTCGTCTAAGCGATCAATTGAAGCTTGAGAGTAAACTTGCAGATCGTCAGCATAGAGATGGTAGAGAGAAGTGATATGAGTGAGAGGTAATAGAATTTATGAAGATAGCAAATAAAAGAGGAGAAAGAACACCACCTTGAGGGAAGCCAGCACTAGTTTTTTACCGACTTTCAAAATAGGAAGTACTATGATCGTCTGTATGTACTTTTTGTGTCTCTATACTTTTATATCACTCTTTTTTTTAATTTCGAATAGGTTCGCGTTTGACTACACACTGCCTGATGTTAAGCAGATGTGCGGTCTAAGGTGTAGCACGCTTACCTCGAAGATACCTATTTACTCGGGATTTGAAGACACCCACGTTGTACTTGAACGGGAAGACAGACCCAGGCAAAGCGTTCCACATTCCGGCTGATCGTATGAGGAATGAGAATTCAAAACGCTTGGTTCTAACGCGCGGAATGTCCACCATGTTTTTTGACCGACGAAAAATAGATAACAACGCAAAACTTTATACATAGCAGTCCGACATCGATATTTTTTTTCTTTCAGTTGTAAATACTATATTCAATGTTGGTCTCATTTAAAATTTATAGAAATCGGCTGAGCCATTTTTGCGTGCGAAATATTCGCGAATTTTGTACACGGTTGAAGTAGGTCATGCAATTTTTTTCGAAAAATCCTATCTTTATTCTTACTTCTTACTAATATTATAAACGCGAAAGTTTGTGAGGATGGATGGATGGATGGATGGATGTATGGATGTTTGTTACTCTTTCACGCAAAAACTACTGAACGGACTGAGATGAAACTTTGGAATAATATAGCTTATATATCAGAATAACACATAGGCTATAAATTATATTGATATTGCGTCAAAAATCAAAATAACATGCGGGCGAAGCCGCGGGTAAAAACTAGTAATTAAAATATTATAAACGCGAAAGTTTGTGAGGATGGATGGATGGATGTATGGATGTTTGTTACTCTTTCACGCAAAAACTACTGAACGGATTGAGATGAAACTTTGGTAGAATATAGCTTATATATCAGAATAACACATAGGCTATAAATTATATTGATATTGCATCAAAAATCAAAATAACATGCGGGCGAAGCCGCGGGTAAAAACTAGTAATTAATAAAAATTAAGATAATATACAAGCTTCACGTAGGTACCTACCATTGAATGAACAGGTGAAACTTATAAAAGCGTGTTAAAAAATTGAATTTCGCGCCCTGATCGAGACAATGAGCTTCAAGACCTTGCAGGTGATATCCTGTTACATTGCCACCAACTTAGCCATTCAGTTGACGGCGTCGCTAGTGTCGCAAATTCAAATAACGAATTCAAAGTGGCGGCTGACGCACATGTACTTCCAAATTTTACCCACTTAAACAGCTACGTTGGTGGCACTATATGCACGGGTCGTCAACGCATCAGTGACTCGCCCGCCGCAAGAGGAAAACTCAGAAATATCTCATTTAGGTATATCAAAAAGTCATTAAGGTTACGTGTTTAATTATTGACCAGTTTCTCACAATGATTGTGATAGTGTTTTTGATACTGTGCACTGTGGATATGCATTATGCTCAGGAAGGTAAGTTTCTAGCCCAAGGGATTTTCGAATTTATTTTAGTAAGGATTGTGTAAGCCAAGTTCCGTTTTGCTGGTTAATTTTCATACAAAAAATTACCAAATGTGAATTTCCAAAAAAATGCTTGGTACCTCATACATATCAAACTAATTTAATTAACTAAGTAAAAGATAGATAGTGTAATTACGTGCGTAGTAGTTTTTTTACATGTACCTAGTGTCTATTGTACTAAGTTCATAATCTTAGTATTTATTCTTCTAATTGTACAACTGAGATGAAATGTACGCCACATTCCATCTCATTCGTTCAGATATATCTTCCATTTAGCGCGCGTTTTTCCAAATAGTGCGATATCAATCAAAATTATTGCCATAAGAATAGACAAATAGTGACTAAAAAAATATAACTTGATCTCTGCGACAGCTGTCAGAAAAATTCGCCTATGAATTCCTGAATTTCTTAATAGTACAGACAGTACCTGTCAATGTAATACTTTATGGGTATGCCGATTAGTGATGGGCGACGAATGATCGTGACCACAGAGTTTTAGATAGAGTTTTAATTAAAATATCGGTAGTTTATTATACTGACGATATTTTAAATAAAACTTAATTTATCATTCATTTTATTGTATATTTTAATATCATTACATTTTTTACATGTGTAGTGCCTAGGTATAAAAATCTTTACGGAACACGTACATCGCAATATTTAATTCCAACCCTTATTAATAACCTCCCACGTGAAATAAGGGATAAACTAACAGTGTCAAATTGCAAGCGAATCCTTAATCAATATTTTACGACTTTGAATGAACACTAATACGGAGCATCCTATATCTACGTATCCAAAGCCGGGCGACCGGCCGCGAGTGTTTTATTGCACCTGGTTTGACGAGGTACGTCGGCGTCGCATCGGTCTCGGCTGAGCCGGAGCGAAGCAAGTAGGTACCTACGGCAGCCTTAATGAATGGCGGCCGCTCGGCTTTGTTTATTTTTATGCTGAGCTGGTACTTGTTAGGTACTTGTAATAACTTGTAATTGTAAGTAGAGAACTGGAAAACTTTTGTCAAACCTAAGCTAGGTTTAATTATAGTGTTTTAAGATTTATAACCTAATGTAAATTTGATTGAAATAAATTAAAAAAAAAGTTAAGACCCAATTATATGTAACATTAGCATCGATAATAGTGAAAAACGTCGATAAATATTATTGTTACATTATTATGAGTATTTGATTAATATCATAACATTATTTACATGTGTACATACTTGATCTTAAATAATAGTAAGTACTTAAATAAAATCCAGTTTCTCACGTTCAACTACTCATTCGATTTCATTACAACATCGTTTGAAAATCGATTTTTTCCACCACTATCCCAACTCTAAAAATGTCAATCTTCTATGTCAATGTCACTGTCGCAAAGATCAAGTTAAATTTTATAGATTATAGTTCGTCACATAGAATAACATATATGAAATAAACACGTATTTTGTCTTTTGCCAATTAAGCAAAAAATTCATGAAGATATCTGCCGTCCTTATGAAAAGTGCAATAACTCGACTTTTTGGCCAAATTGAGTTATATACATATTCATGATCAGAAAAAAAAAAGCTCTACATTTTCTTCTTAGACATTTTTGACGAATCTATTGAAAATCTCGAGTTTTTGTTAAGCATAACTGCAATATATTAGAAACTTTGTGTTAGTTTACCAAGCAAGACCACAATAACTTTTACAATTACACAACACAACAATTACTAGCCATAAAGACAATAACTTAGAGTTATATACCATTTTTATATAGATTAATTTATTTTTTGTGATACCGTCTCCAAGTCATAAGTGCAATAAGTACGAGTTATTGCACTTATATTAAGAAAAGTTGGCGAGTTATTTGAAAGTTCACTAATATTTTAAAGTAAAAGGTAAAGTTATGGCGATTATTTTTAGAAGAAACAAGCGATACAATATACCTACACAAACTAAATCCCAATATTTCAACTACATAGTTGATGCGATCATGAGTTTTTTGGTTAACATAGTAAACAGCGAACTCATATCTGCAGAATCTATTACAGTGAAATATTTGAGCCCGGCCATACGTACATGTCTGCCGATCACTTCCACCATCAAGGCAAAAAATCCGTAACAAAGAAGAAAAAGGTTTATGACTTTGAGGACTTCGCAGACGCGGTGAAAATGAGTAACTCGAACAAAAACAGAGTAAAAGTCATGACAATATCTGATTTCTAATGTTATGAAGATGTTTCATCATAACATAAAATAAGAAATAAAGAACCAAGGGTGTATTTGAAACACATGGTGATGGTTAGGGCAGACAGAGGATTTTTTATTTTATGGTATAAAGAGATGCATGACGATTGTGACTGGATAAAACTGGATTTCCTTCAAGTAAAAATAATAAAAAACGATGTTTTCCAATTGTTGATGCTGAAAGCAAAACCTCTGTGAGAGGTATTGCCAAAGGGCGTAAGCAAAGAATGATAGCAGATTTAGTGCCTTTAACGAGACGAGAGTTCTGGTTAAATTTATCTGAAGTCTCTGAGTTCTGGTGCCTAATTTGGATTGATCTTTGCTCAATCCAAATTTGGCACCAGAACTTAACTGAGTTCTGGTATAAGTAAAATTGGTGATAAGTAAAATAAAGTAATAGTTAAAAAAAACAACCCAAAAAACCCGACTATATACGTAAAAGTTTTCGTCTTTTCATTGTACATTTCTACTGTCCAAAACCTGTATGTCAGAATTGTTTTAAAAACTTTAAATCGATATAGATCCTAAACGGTAAGCTGAATCCAAAAATGTTGAGAGAAAACTAAAATTGATTTTTCAAAATAAAGTGGGGTAACAAACTTCATCAGTAGTTTGTTGACTTTCATTTTTTTTTCATTTCCACGATATGGCGTCCAGTAGTCGCCACGCCATATTAAATTTTCACTAACGTAATATCTTTAGTGACACTCGGACTAAGAGGAATCGATTGACGTGTAAATCATAATAATTGGCCCAGGCGTTTGGTCTGTGTAGTGCTTCAAAGAAACATACATACATAATACATAGGCTGATAAACACATTACCACTCTTTTGCGTCATGCAGTCGGGTAAAAAGATTATCGTACATATTTTTTTTAAACTGATTGATAGATTGATCTCACTGTGCACTGTGCTAAATATAATTATGAAGATGACTTTTGTTAAATTAATAAAAAATTATGACTGACACTTAGTTTAGATTAAGTACTTAAAATCACTATTTTACAGTCATTAAATCTTACAGTGATGTTTGTAGCATTTTAAAAATAAATGAACCTCATTTTTATGTACAACATTAAACATTGTCTTACATAATAACGCCTTTTATTTGAATCACATTCAATAAAATTTATTAAACTAATGAAAACTGCAATAAGTCAGACAAATATTGCACTTATACTTAGAATTACCATACAGACTATTCAGAAGCACCTGCTAATCTAAATTTAAATATGTTGATTTACTAACAAAAAGTGCGATAACTATGTTACTTATTGTGGTAATCACTGGTAATCATTTACATTTTTGATGTATTGTTTTAAACAGAAAAACAATGTTGTGATTTAAGTAGCATAAATAACATAATTTTCAGTTTTGAAGTACTTGGTAATATGTTCAACATTTTTATCTACAATCTTGTGCAAGTTTCAAGTTGATACCTCACTTAAGGGCAGAGATACACTTAAAACAATTTTAAATTTTTCTATCGCGTTTTTCTCAAAAGTTACTCAAAGTTAGTTATTGCACTTTTCATAAGGACGGCAGATATACTCCGTCAAAGTTCCGCATGACGTCACCAGTGCTTTACAAATGAATTGACTTCTGTAAGAGAAGTGACGTCACGACCACACTCCCAAATTTTAACAAGGTTTATCTTTGTTATTTGTTGTTTGATTAACAATAGAATAAAATACGTATCCAATATTTTTTGACAATCTAACTGTCGGACTAACCATAATAAGGAAGTTTCCTTTATTATAAAAACTAAAAATAATTATATACATTTAAAGACGTTAGAAATATATTAGATACAGTGAAATAATGACTCGAATATCTTAATAAATGACGGAGTCATGAATATTTAAACATGACCGCACGAAATCAAAAAGACCCGCTACGGATTTATGCGTGTGACGTCATTCGACCCAGGAGCCGCGCCGTGGGTATAACAGGAGTAAGGAAAAAAGGAAATAAAGTGCTTCATTCTATACCAGGTATTTTTCTAAGCCACGAATACGTTCTAGTACATACATCATTGTACTCATCTTTATGTTATGATCAAAATTTACTATGGGACTAATCCCCTGTACAGGGTTATCAAAAACTTTTCAGCTTAATCTCATGCTTTTGACATTAATTTACTTATAATTCTATTGTTTAATAATTGTAATACCATGTAAACGTCTGTACACCTATTTTAGGTAGAAGCTAGAGAACATACCTAATATTAATTTAAGAATTTTGTAAATTACACCTAGTTTTACAGACAAATAAATCATTCATTCATTCATTTAATATTTGTTCTTATAAAGTACTTGGAGGTTTTTTGATTTCGGGCGGTCATGTTTTAATATTCATGACTCCGTCATTTTTGAAGATAATAAAAACACCATAATTTATTGCAGACTTGGTGTAATTTAATAAAATAAAACAAGAAAACGGGAAACTTCTTTATCGTAATAACGATTTTTTTCTCAAGTCATCATTTTTATTGTAGAAGAAGAACATTGTTATGATATATTATATCAGTTATATTATAGAACCAATGCAACAAGTTTCGTCGAGATTATTTGATAAATACGTCCTGTAGAGAAGAATCAACATCCGGCCAAACAAAAGCAAAATCATCTAGTCGAAACGGAGATTCCTCTCACTTCGAACGAGTTAAAATCTTCGTTCACTCGGCCAATTATTAACAGACTTCCGAAAAGGAAAAAAAATTGGGTGTTCCATAAAACAATATCGTTCACCCGTGCCAAAATGTATGGAACAGGTGATTTATTCATTTTTTGAGTTTTGACAAAAGTCGCAGAACAATGCTATTTTACTATGAACGAGAAAAAATCTGTAAATGTATTTTTGAGATAGCTTAAGCAAAAAGCAATCGGAAAATGTACCTTTTAGATCATAAAAAAACAAAATAAATTTTAAAAATCAATACACAATATTCCGTCTTTTAATCTGTGCATAAAACCGTCGCCGCTACGTTATGACGTCATCCGGCTATGTAAACATTGAATAGTTTGTCCGGTGTTTGTATACTAGTATTCCAGGAACAGCACACGAACGGTAACTCATTATTAACCATTTATAATAACTCATTTTCGACATAAATCTCAAACTTACAAACAAAGACACTATCGTGAAAAATATTTACGTGCATTGTTTACATAGCATAGTGACGTGATTCATGACCACAGAGTAAAATAATGACATCCATCGTTTTACGTAAATTACGCACGAATATTTGAATTTGTAAAATTAAAATGCATTTTTAAAACACTTAACGATTAAAAAAATATTTTTTGTATTTTTTAGTGGTTTCTTAGACCAACAGGATCTAACTGAGATGCTTTTCAAAACTGACTGTAATACCCTATTGTTAGGTTCGATGACAGAATAAGCTCCTAAAAGGATTGTAATTGATTAGGAATAAACCTGTAGGTATACTGTAGGCTGGCTGGCACATGCGTCACACTCGTGATCGGGTGCTGCATGCGAGTCGCCGGTCTGCTTGTGGCATTCACGCAATGCACCGAAACTACTAACTTAGGCTAAATTAACCCATCTCTGTTGTAGGTACTAACTCTTTTTGTACAGTAAAATCGAATAATTGAATATTTTAGTAAACAAAAGGCACAGACCCTGGAGTCTGTGGTTTGTAATTTCCCAATAAAAAAAAAACATACCTGTATACTTATATCTTGCTTTAGGTGACCCTTGTACTAAAGAGGGCGTCCCAGGAGTATGCGCCGATTTTAAACAATGTCCAGACGCACTACAAGATGTTAAAAACAGAAAAAAGCCACAAGTAAGTATTTTTTTCAGTACCATCAATCCTCGGCTAGACATAGGCCTCCCCTGTAGATCTTTAATAAGAGCGGTTGAAAGCGGCTTGAACCTAGCACAATTGGCTTAAAATTTTGTTTGTTGTTGTTTTGACTGTTTGTTGGCATAAACAAGCCAAGTCAAATCTTGAGCTTGAATTACATCCCAAGTGATATAATTACATTTTCATCACATCTATTCGAAAAGGACTACTTGGTTTGCCTTTAAGTGCGCCCAATGGAGGTGTTTTTTATAAGGAACTTTATGAGTGCGACGGAATTATCTTTGCCGCGCACTTTTTGAATTGGGAACAAATAAGTGTGACGGAATGATCTTTGCCGCGCACTTTTTGAATTTGGAAGTATTTGTAATGTTATAGTTCAGCGCCAAGAAATTGAATGAAAATAATGTAAATATAAGTTTTCATTTGTTTTATTATTGAATACCATTTAATTTCAATGTAGTTGTTACTCTACGTTTTATTAAATAATTAAATATGAGGTGCCTTTTCTTTTCTCATAGAGGTGATGAAAAGTAGAGTGTACCACTCGGGCGCAAAATATATTTTTGACTCGGGCGACGTAGGTACTTTGAATCTCTCGCTACGTTCAGGATTCTAGAGTAGAATCTCTTCGCTCTGGATTTAAAAAAACTCCCTCGCCGTAAAAATATTATTTTGCTTCCTTATGGTACAATCTACTATTTGTAAATAAGTAAGTCTGTTAAAAATAATATATTTCATTATGTTATACTAGCTCCTGCCCACGGCTTCGCTTCGCGTGGTATTTAATTTTTGTGCATGGGAGTATTTTATTAGTTACGGACAATCAGTCCATTAATGTATAGCTTAGTAAAATTTTAAATAATTCAACGTGCAGATCGCACAGAATATGTAATATTGTTTATAAGATAAGTTTGATTATGTATGTAAAACACGAAGAAATCGCATCGAAATTCCGTAAAGAACATTTTATATTAACATAGCTTATAAAATACTACGCAAAATATAGATTATGTATCAATCGAGGCAAAAAAATGACGCAATATTGGCGTTTATCCTCAATCTATCTCCGTCTTCGGCGATGTCTCTTTCATATGCAGATTCTGGTGATGCAGGAAGCCGGGTATACAGCCTTGGCCAAAAGTATAAGGTACCTTTAAAAAATCAAAATGCATGTTTACCTCTTAACCAATAACTGAGTGCTTATCTTAAATGACTTACCGGGGTCATAAATAACTTCTTAGAATATCAAGCGGCTCTTTGTTAAGATCATAAAACACCTGGTGTTCAGTCACCAGGATTTGTTTTTTTTTTCGGTCGTATCAGTCGATGTTTGGTCACTTGTGTTCTGGACTCTAACAAGTAAACAAGCTTTCATTTCTGTTGATGTGATTAAATTGACACCTCATTTTGTAAAAAATGCTAAATAGGAGTGAAATTAGTTTAAGATAGAGTGAAAATACAGGGTGCCTAATTTTTTTGGCCAAGTCTGTAGATTGCGTAACGGCAATTAGCATACTCCTGCTGGCGCGTGCTAGCTGTCGTTCTGTGTTTTAGATTAGGATAAACTAAGGTTCACACTTTTTTCACCCTCTCCGTCGCCGCCCCAAACACCTCCTGGGCGACCCGGATGACCCCATCGCCGTAGTCACCTCTGCGGCGCTGGGGTCACCCGATCCGACAGCTCCCTGCAACAGGAAGTATTCTGTATTTGGTATAGGCGCCGGTTACCAAAGGCACAGAGTCAGACACCGACCCCGCCGGCGAGGTCGAGGACCCTCAGGATCTGTCAGAAGATCGGTTAGATTCTCTCCAAATAGTCCAACAGCTCAACCTATTAGGGCCACAGGGCACACCCCTTCTGGGGTGCCCGGGCAAGTCTGATCTCCCCCGCCGGGTGACGGCCCAAGCCGAGGTCCGTACCTTCTCAGGTGCCCTTGCGCTAGTCACCCTATAACCTAATCTTAGGGCTCAGCCGCCTTCCGCGCTCGCCCATGTCCGGTAAGCTGTAGAGGCCTCAGAGGCCAACAGCTATAAGTCATAATAAAAAAAAAAAAAAAACACTTTTTTCGTTGCGGCCCGGTTACCTTTCAAACCGTACGCATTGTTTTGCTTTATATAAAATCAACCTGCAAGTTAACACCTTTATTATAATTGTTTTGGAACCACCTATTGACTACAGATTATCACTGTACTTGCCAACTACCTATTAAGAACAATAAATAATTATTTTTTGCCAAAAATAGCATGACCGACTTCACCTGTGTACAGAATCATTACATACTAGCGGACCCGGCGAACTTCGTTTCGCTTTCCGTAAGAACCTTGTACAGAATATTTGAAAACTACAAAAAAAAATAAGCCAAATCGGTCAAGCCGTTTTCATGTTATGTCGTGACAACGGAAAACGGGTTTCATTTTTATATATATAGATTATAAAACAAAGTCGCTTTCCCCTGTCTGTCCACATGTATGCTTATATCTTTAAAACTACGCAACGTATTTTAATGCAATTTTTTTTAATAGATAGAGTAATTCAAGAGAAATGTTTATATGTATAATACACCTGTGCAAAACCGGGGTCCATCGCTAGAACGCAAATATTATGCACGGATCAATGTAGCATTTTTCACATTATTGTTGATTTATCAAAAATGGCTCAGCCGATTTCAATAAACTTTAAATGGGACCAATTTCAAAGTATACTCTTTCCGAAAAAATAATAATTACTGAAATCGGACTACTATAAAACAGTTATGCGTGGTAATAAATAAAAAAAAATACGCGTCGATTTGTATACCTCCTCCGGTGGTTCGTCGGTCAAAAATTGATGTAGGAGTATTAAAAAATCCTTTTAGGAAACCAATTTTCTGTAAGTATAAAAAAAGCCATCTAGGAAACCAGTTTCCTAACTCCGGTTTCCTAAAAGGCCGAAGCGAAATAAATATACAGTCCACTTGAAGAGTTTGTTTGAATTAGAGATCCCACAAGTTAAGACCATCCCCATAATTATTAAAAAAAGAAGTCGGAAGGTGGCCATATGAACTCCTGTACTCAGCAAGATAGACCCGTTCAAATGGTTCGAATATTTATTTTTTGTAGTTCGACCACTTATCACTAGATGGCGTTGACCATACCTAAAACGCGCTAACGTTTCGTTCGCGGAACATAGGTTCGATCGATCTGTGTGAGTTAATAAAGGCTTTTGCTGCTTGACAAAATCTTGTTTGTATTTAACACCCTTTGAGGTTTTTGAGGGTTCTGTACACCCGTCGTGTCTGGACTCGTTTTACTTGTTTTGCTACGTATAATATCAAAGATCTCAAAAGTTTGTATTTTTAAAAAGTTATGTTTTTATAATAATTTATCATCCTTGAAAAAAATGCTCCAATAGAATAGCACAATAATTAAAATACCACGCTGTAGCCGTTACTCTATAAAATTTTACTTGATCTCTGCTACAGCTGTCAGAAAAATCACGCCTATGAAGTCCTGGATTTCTTAATAGTACAGACAGTACCTGTCAATGTCATACTTTATGGGCATGCCGATTAGTGATGGGCGACGAATGATCGTGACCACAGAGTTTTAGATAGAGTTTTATTTAAAATATCGATAGTTTATACTAACGATATTTTAAATAAAACTTATTTTATCATTAATTTTACTGTATATTTTAATACCATAACATTTTTTTACATGTTTAATTAAATTAAACCCAATCATATGTTACATTAACATCGATAATAGTGAAAAACGTCGATAAATGCTATCATTACATTATTATGAGTAGGTATTTAATATCATAACATTATTTACATGTGTACATACATACTTGATCTTAAATAGTAGTAAGTAAATAAAATCCAATTTCTCACCTTCAACTACTCATTCGATTTCATTACAACATTGTTTGAAAATTGATTTTTTCCACCACTATCCCAACTATAAAAATGTCAATCTTCTATGTTAATGTCACTGTCGCAGAGATCAAGTTAAATTTTATAGAGTATAGTAAATAATGTTTTTTTTGTTGTCATTTCAGCACTGTGTGTTTGGCACTCCGAATGCTATTGTTTGCTGCGTGTCACCAGTCACCGCCATTACTACCACTACTACTGAAAGGTATCATCACCACACTTAAACACTTGATAAGCAAGCATGATGACAGAGTAAAAATTCAAAAAAATCGAAAGCCCCAAACTCATATACAGGGTTATTGGCATCGACTTGGCATTTTTCTTACATTCTATATTGATGGTTATTGGTAATCAATTAGTATTATTTTGGGGCTTATTCTGTACATCAAACTAACTTGTTCTGCGACTATAGTAAAAAAAAAACAGCTGGTCGATACATTTTGTCGAGGGTGAACAACATTTTTCTATGGAGCACCATAAAAATTTTTTTCGAGATTTGACAAAAGTAGCAGAACAAAAGTTGTTAAGCCGGAAACATACTATCGGACGTGGCTGACAGACGCGACTGACAGCCGCGACTTAGCAATGTGCACAGTCTTAAAACATCCGGTGTGCCAGATCGCTCTCGGACGTCCGAACGCTCAAGGTCGTCCGAAGGTGACGTCCGCGACTTATGTCCGATAGTGTGCACGGCGCAGTGTACTTTCATAGTCTAGGTCGCGGCTGTCAGTCGCGTCCGTAAGCCGCGTCCGATAGCATGTTTCCAGCTTTAGTTTTGATGTACATTTTCTATAATTTGTATGTGACTTTAACTTTGTGTGATGTGACGTCACGCCGAGCTTTAACGGGCTACTTATATATGATATCTTCATCAGTTTTTGCTTATTTGATAAAAAAAAATACGTGTCTAACATTTTTTGACAACCTATTTGACAGTGTAACTACATTTTTCCTATTATTTTTCTTCTTGATCCAAATACCCATGTGTATTAAATTCTTCATACCACCCTTTTTCAATGCTACTCTACGATAAAATGCGGGGTTGCGTAGTATAGGTTTCGGGGAAAACAAATTAGACACTCAGCATGAAATCAGAATAAAAACCCAAATAAAATAAGAAGGAAAATTTAAAAGCAATGCGCTATAAACTAAAACCGCAAACAAGACCCAATTTCATGTTTTCAAAAACAGTGGATTTATCACTATTCTCCTCATAGCCCGAGATCCCACCGCAAGAATATCCCGCTCATAGCGTACACGGTTCAAACCAATTTTCTACGTAATTATATGAACAGGAAAATATATTTAAACAGGGTTGCCTTGCGAAATTTGGCCGCAAGTACTTGAAATAATAATGTTTAATTAATTTATAGGAAAACATAATTATCCTTAATTTGTTTTTATATAAATGTATTGGAGAGAGAGAGAGAGTATTGAGAGAGATTGTATAGGAGAATGCATATGAACCAGGTTGCCTTGCGAAATGTGACCGCCAGTATTTTTGATAAAATGTGTGAATGAAATTTTTTTCCTTTTTTTTCGCTTTGTGAAATTTGGCCACTTGAGGCCTATCTTCTCTATATATAAAAATCAACGCCACTTTTCGTTGTAATTTTATAACTCAAGAACGGGCTCACTTATCGAAATCAAATGTATAAGCTTTGTTCGGACTATTTAGTAGATGGTTTATGTGAAGTTTGCTCAAAATCGGTCGGGTGGTTCTTCATTTATCACCTTTTTTGTAACAATTGACATCAATAAATGGCGGATCATTTCGTTAATGGGGATTTTGCTGTCAAATTGAAACTTTTTTCAGTGTTGATAGTACAAGCATGTTGTTATGTCATTCATTTTTTTACGTGCTGCCAGTAAAGCAAATTGTCAGCGACATTATTATTTATTATTTTATTTTTATTGATTTGTTACAATCCACAGACACCGGGGCTTGTGATTTTTAAGATTATACATGACTTTTTTAATGATTTAAACAATATTATATATAATTATATATACTCTACACTAAAATAAATCTAAACCTAATTAAATTTCTAAAATTACGATTTTTAAACTACGATATGATGCATATATGCCGAGAGCAGTCCGATCCCCACAAGCAGCACCCGTTCACGAGTGTGACGCGCGCGCCGGCCGTCGCCCTCCTCGACCATGTTTGAGGGAAGAGAGCGACCCGCCACACGGCGCCGCCGCAGGTAAGAGCCTTTTGACGAGCATGAGTGCTCCAGGCATACACACATCTCAAATTATTTATTTATTATTACAATAAAAAAAACCTACTTATACCACTCAGGGCCTCCACCACCGCCGCGTCTCGTTCTCTTAATGGCCATGTTTAAATTATAGTCTACGATGACCTTATGTGACGCAGTCGTCGCACGCCGCACGAAGCGGCTGATGGCGTCTTCCTCGTTGTCGGCGAAGTATGTGAAGGACCTGGTGTGCCGTGAAACTGCGACAACCGCGTGCGAAACGCTTTCGTGCAATCTAATCTTGGCCTCAGACAAAATAAAAAAAATAAAGACAGAACGTCGTGAACAAACAAGTGAGGCCGACCAAAACTACACCTCGCCGTGTACAGACAATTTACACACTCACAACGTACAAGGAAACTACTTTGACAGTCGAACTATGGCGGCGCAACAGCGACGCTCTCACACATGTATAAAAAACCGGCTTCACTTGTCTGTCCAACGACGTTCCCTCTTGATTTTTTTATTTGCTCTGAGATCTTGGCCTTGATTTTAATGGCGACGACAGAGTCGTATCTCAGACCTTGAGCTTCATGTCAACGATAATTATTGCTTTGTAGTTTTATTTTTAAACAAATTGTTGAGTGCATTTATTCTCTTTAATATGAAGGATAAATGCCACGAGCCAGACGAGCAAATATAGGTCGGCGAACGCGTAATGCAAATAATGTGGCTTTACTAAGACGATCACAGACTGCAGATCAACGCGCACAAGCTAATGTATCGCAGCGTAACGTAATGCACGAAATAGATCTGTTGAACCTATACCTGTACTGAATCTTGCACGGCGAGCACTGAAATGCCTCAGTAAGAAGTAAATAAGGAACAGTAGTCGATGGGCATCCAGGCATTTTCCAAACAGATGCAATTGAGAGAATATGTACAGTACATCCAAAAAATGTTAAGTGTTTTTATTTGCGATTGTTATTAGTTAACGTCAATGACCCAAAATCATTTCAAGCATTGAGAACAGTCAACGGTCATAATATGTGTGAAACATATCGTGAAGCGTCTCAACTCTTGCATTTGTTGGAGGATGATGCAAATTGGGATTCAACACTTCATGATGCATCTAATGCAGGTGGATTATATTTCTTCGATGCAAAATGTTCGTTATATCATTGATTTTAGCGACTATTCGATCGAAACAGAAAATTGCATTGGCATTTGCATCGTCGGGAATTGCTGCTACATTATTAGAAGGTGGTCGGACCGCACACTTTGCATTAAAATTGCCTTTGAATGTGCAGGTGATTGAAAGTCCAACTTTTATATATTTCGAGAAATTCTGCTATTTCTAAGTTTATGAGGTGAGTGTACAATGGCGAATAAAAATTCACTAGAAGCATTTAATCGAACAATGCAAGATTTACGTGGTAATCAACAGCTTTTTGGTGGTGCTTTGATATTACTGTCAGGGGATTTTTGTCAAACTTTGCTTGTCATTCCTCGATCAACTCCTGCTGATGAAATGCTTGTTTGAAGTCATCAGGGCCTGCCTTGGCTGGTCTCGAGCTCCGCTGCTCCCAGCCACAGGAGGCCTACAGTCCTTCTTTCAACCGCGACCACGGGCGGGGGTCGGGTCCTCGCGGGCCCCCCCCCCCCACCCCCGCAGCGATCGAGCGCCGAAAGAAAGACGCGTCCTCGCGTGCGCCGCCGAC
Source organism: Hypomecis punctinalis (assembly GCA_949316475.1). Taxonomy (NCBI): domain Eukaryota; kingdom Metazoa; phylum Arthropoda; class Insecta; order Lepidoptera; family Geometridae; genus Hypomecis; species Hypomecis punctinalis. Next base: position 13,449,990 of record OX438822.1, read on the forward strand.
CGCGTGCCCGCTCCGTCTGCTAGCGACGTCGAGCGGGTGGACCCGGCGCGCCGCGCCCATGCACCGAGCCCATCGTGAGCCCCGTGCCCCAGCTTCGGCCGCCTGCTGACCTGACATTTGCCCCGCAAATGTCGACCTAGCCGCGGCCGCCCTGGCTAATCCTTTGTGGGGAGCGATCACGCCGCCGGCTGTCGCGCCCGGGCGCGCACCACCCCCGGAACGAGCATCGCCAACCCCACCACACTGCAACCACTTCAGCGACGCGTCGAGCTTGCTCCGTGTCGCTGATATTTTTCACCTGCAAGACAACCAGCGCCGGGCTTGAGCGACCACCACATCCGTTTCTAACGATAACACTATCGGTCGCTCGCCCGGCGCACCGGCGCGCCATTCAACATCCTTGCTTCGACTGAGAGCCGCATGGCTCACGACCCGACGGAGTGCACGCCATCGGGCGCGAAACCCACCGGCCCTCGGCCGAAACGAAGACACCAAGACGCGCCGCATTTCGAAGTCAACATCGGGGTGAGGTTCGCCTCCCCCGACCCATCCGGACTGACAACATGAATCCAGGGGCGGGTGCTAGACACCCCCCCACCCCATCGGCCCAAGCGCACACGGCGCCTGCCGAATTGGACTGACGCCGAGGGATTGCTGAGAATTCGTTTTCCCGAAGCAACCCCGCCGCGGCCCGCTCCGCCAACTCGTGTACCCTACACAGAGTGTGTGCGAAGCCGGCCGCCTACCACCTGACATGACCACGCGCCTCTTGATTCCGATCGGGGCGCGTTTCTACTGGACTAACCACGCGCATCGCGCCTCACCGGACCCCATCTCGCGACGCCCAAGCGTCGCGATGCATTAAACCTACGCCGCCGCTGTCGCCAAGGCGACGCGCGGCCGTACCGGATTCTGCCGCAACGCGAGTCCGCACCCTGCAACTGAAGCCTGCGCCTAGAGGCGCTCACTGACCAGCCTGAGTAGGCGTCGCTCCCGCCTTACGCGGTGAGCTCGACGCCGCTCATTCATTGTCGTCGACACAGCGCTCGACGACCGCTCACTAAAGGGGCAGTTAGAGACGTGGGCCTGGCTCGCGCGCGGCGGCGCGCTTGAGCTAAGGCCAGCGATCCCACTCCCCATCTCCGCATCGCTACAAGATCGGCAGGCCGAGAGAGCCCCGCTCCGCGCTTCAGTCGGACTTTGGTCGAGTATTACTCCCGAGACCGACCACCCGAAGCTGCGTTCGCCTGACCGAGTACGCCACCGGACCGACGTGCGTCACGTCGACAATCACATCGAAGAGGAGGAGATGCCGCCTGCATTAGCATCGTGCAGGTCGTGAGGACTCCGAATCTGAGATCAATTGAAGCCTAAAATCTTCTTAGAAGATTTACATTTAACACTTAACATTTAACCAAATGCCATGACGGCAGAGGACGTCTGCCAGAATGGCGGGGCGAGGGCGCTGAGAGATGCCGCCCGACCTCGCGGTCGGGATTGGGTACTCGCGCCCTCCCTTTCATTGCCCTACACCCCATGTGGTGTAGCGTCCAGCCCCGGTAAGGAGGTTCGCCTCGAAGCCGGTCTCCTGACTCCTATGTACCCTCTTCAAGGGACAGGAGGAGAAGAGCCACGATACGATGAAGTCATCAGTTCTTAAGAGAATATAAGTATAAAAATTGACACTGAACATTAATATCCATATTCACCAACAAAATGATCCAGCTGCCCATTAGTTTTCAAACGTTTTTGACTTATTAAATATTATATACACATAATTCATATAAATTCTCTTAACCTATCTTATGAATTTGATACATATGAATAATGACATATCTCAGTTAGGCAACTCATGCAGTTTTGAGTAAGTAATATTTTTCTGCTATGAGAAAAAATATATCGATATCAGGCTGACGAGCAATCAGTTCGTTAAGCAACGTGAGTGCGTGATGCGTGGGCGCATACCGAGCGGTGTAGGTGCGCGCGGGACTCTACATCCGGGACGGACGACCCAAACCGGGATAATACTGTGGGATTATCTTTACTGCCGTTCAGGAGTAGGTAGTAATGGACGACCAGTGCACATTTTCGTCTTAGATCCAGCGTGTTTAGTGTCCTACCATCCCATTAACAAATAGGGAAGGATATGACCAGCCCCCCGACCGCCTAAGCAATAGCAATCGTAATAGCAGTCGTTTATGACTTCATTTTAGTCATTTGGCACCGCCTATGTGACGTTAGCCATCAATTGCCTTACGACTTCGTTCCACTCTGGATCTTTTCGGGAGGAGGGGGCGGATGAGCGCGCGGCGGCGGCGGGGCGCGCAGCCGCGAGATGCGCTGGCGCACCTCCAGCGCATCCTCTGGCTCAATCACCTTTAGGCCACCTTACACTCTTATACACTCTTCGTTCAGATTGCTCATCACCAAGTCCAATATCGAGTTGAACAAATTAGGTACAGCATTATATTGTTTTAATTTACAATAAGCCAGTAACGAATTAACAACAAATTAACATTTAAGCTACATGAATTTATATTAAAGTCACCTGAAATTACGATATCTAACTTAGGATATTTAGTTACAGCATTTTCTAGTACTAAAAACGATTTTAAATATACCGTATGATCGGAGATAGGGGGAATGTACGTACACAACATAATATTTCTCTGAATTTGAAAGTTAGAGTAGCTATTACAATTTCCATATCAGAAGTATATTGTCAATATCTAAAACCTGCCGAATTTTATATTGGTCCTGGACCCCGAACAGCACGCCACCCCATCCCGCATCTCCAGGTCTGTCCCTTCGTCGCAACTTATATCCAGCAGGAATAAATTCAGCATCACTAATACTGCTTATCAAAAACGTCTCGGTGAACGCGATTATATCTGGTGCTTCATGCAATATTGCTAATTTGCATTTATCTACCTTTGTGCGTAGCCCTCGAACATTATGATACACAATCTTATAAGTTTTAAATTTAGGTTTCGTTTTCTTGCCGTTAGCTACGAAACCCACTACACCAAGGTTTTATGTAGACGTCCGTTGCCCAATGTTGTGGATCCATGTACCATTGATGTTCCAATTATTTTTTTTTATTATTTCACTTTATACGTAGCAAAGCATGTACCGGGCCGCTATTTTAAATACATTCTTCTATTCATATAATTACGTAAAAAAATGGTTTAAGCCATGTAAGCGGGAAGTACTTGCGGTGGGATCTCGGACTAATAGTAGCACATTTTGAATGCGTTCATACACTTGATACATTAACCTGGGGAAAGCCCAGTTGTTTTATTTAAAATTTCTGTTTTTCAGACCCACAAAATGCATTCTACCTCCATACCCGGGGCACGGGAGCTACACGGCCAACGGGGCCAGGGTCAGCCCAGGGGAAGTCCACGACTTCTTCGTCTTGAACGTGACCTGCGAGTCCGGGTACAGTACGGACGGGCCGCAGCTCCTGTTCTGCCGAGACGGCTGGTGGCCGGAGAAGATGCCCAATTGCATCAGTACGTATGTTATTAATGTATTAGGTATACTTTTTTTATAGAGCCAACAAAATACAACCCTACTTACAATGGCTAAAATTACATAAACTACTACTACATACAAATCAATTGTGTCATCCGCAGACCATTGATGATCTAAAGATAATCCAAACGCTCAAGACCACTGCGAGTTGGCAGCGTGCCAAGCATGCATAAGCATTGCCATACTGAATGGAAAATTATATACATACATTTTACATACTTTAATTACAAGACAGGATTGTTTTTATGAAAACTCCACTCCACCATTGAATTGCAAAACCTATTTCGTGCATTACGTCTTAGTGACAATGACATTTGTTAATCTTCGGGTTTTAAATGTCAACGTCAAGAATATTGACATATCAAATTTAGTTACTGCTACCGCTCTGCGACATATATATTATATATATATACCTAGTCAGGTCATAAGTATTGTCACACAGTAAAAACTTTTCTTTTAGAATGCTGGCTATAAAAAAGTTTATTGAATTCGAATTTCGAATTGTTCACGAAAATAAAAATGTATGCTTTTTAGAATTTTTCTCATTTTTAAATATGGAGTGGACGCTTAAAGAAGACCATGTTGCAGTTATTGCGTTGCATCGTTGCGGTTACGCGCCAATTCAAATTTTTGACATACTGAGAAATTTGAATATAACCAAAAGATTCGTTATTAGTACCATGTAACGATACAATGAAGACTTTAGTGTAGATTACAGGTCAAGAATTGGTCGTCCTCCGTCTGTTAGGACTCCAGCAGTGATAAAAGCTGTGAATGCGTGAATTCAAAGAAATCCCAAACGTAAGCAGAAACTGCTGGCCCTTCAGATGGGGTTAAGCAGAACCACGGTGAATAGGGTGTTAAATGAAGACTTAGGGCTTCGGGCATATCGAAGAAAAACAGGACATCGTTTAAATGCTCGTCTAATGGACCCGAGACTCAAGAGATGCCGCGCTTTGTTGAAGCGGTACGCAGAAAAAAAAATCGGGAAATTCTCTTTTCGGATGAAAAAAATTTACCGTAGAAGAGAGCTACTACAAACAAAATGATAAGGTGTACGCACACAGTAGTGAAAAAGCAAGCAACCGTATTCCATGTGTCCAACGAGGTCATTTTCCATCCTTGCTCATGGCATGGTTGGGAGTTTCTTATTGGGGCTTATCAGAGGTACATTTTTCTGAGAAAGGTGTAAAAACGAATGCAGTTGTGTATCAAAATACAGTACTGACGAACTTTGTGGAACCTGTTTCTCATACCATGTTCAATAACAGGCACTGGGTATTCCAACAAGATTCGGCGCCAGCTCATAGAGCGAATAGCACACAAGACTGGCTGGCGGCGCGTGAAATCGATTTCATCCGGCACGAAGACTGGCCCTCCTCTAGTCCAGATTTGAGTCCGTTAGATTACAAGATATGGCAACACTTAGAGAAAAGGCGTGCTCAAAGCCTCATCCCAATTTGGAGTCACTCAAGATATCCTTGATTAAGGCAGCCGCCGATATTGACATGGACCTCGTTCGTGCTGCGATAGACGACTGGCCGCGCAGATTGAAGGCCTGCATTCAAAATCACGGAAGTCATTTTGAATAAACTTTATTGTCATAAGAATCTATGTTTTGTTTTGTTCATTTTGGTATATAAATGGTTACATAATGAATAAACTTGTTTCAATTATTTTATATTAAACATGTGACAGAATTTATGACCTGACTGTGTATATATATATTTGTATGTCTAACCACTCATAACTTTTTACGTAGCAGTCCGATTTCAATAATTATTTTTAACTAGAAACAATATACTTCGAAATTGGTCCCATTTAAATTTTATCAAAATCGGCTGAGGCATTTTTGATAAATAAACAAAAATGTAAAACATACTACATCGATCCGTTAAAAATTTACGAGAATTACGTACACGGTTGAAGTCGTTCATGGCATTTTTTGCGAAAAATAATTATAATTATGTTTCAGGCAACTCTTGCACCAAAGGAGGCGTAACTGGAGTGTGCACTAAGCTCACACAATGTCCGGCTGCGCGTGAAGACATTAAAAATGGAATTCCACCACAAGTAACGATTACACACGTGCCTTTATTCCCATGTTGTAACTACTCCGATGTTGTTAACTCCTGTTGGGAACTCAGTTCTTGAAGTCGTTGACTCGTACGTCTACCTAGGACAAGTAGTCCAGTTACGTAGGTCCAACTTCAAGAAAGAATCTAATTGCCGAATCCAACTCGTCTGGGCAGCGTTCGGAAAATTGCGTAGCGTCTTCTCGTCCGGCATACCTCAGTGCCTCAAGTCGAAAGTGTTCGATCAGTATGTTGCCAGTGATGACTTATGGCACTGAAACGTGGTCTCTTACTATGGGCCTTTCTAATGAGCTCCAAGTAGCCCAACGAGCTATGGAGAGGGCTATGTTCGGAGTCTGTCTGCGAGATCGAATCAGAAATGAGGAGATTCGCAGAAGTACCAAAGTTAATGACATAGCCCAGTGGATCGGCAAGTTAAAATGTCAATGAGCAGGGCACATAGAACGGAGGACTGATGACCGATGGGGTCGAAAGTTCTCAAGTGAAGACCACGTACCAGCAAGCGCAGCGTAGGACGTCAACCCACAAGGTCCACTAATGACCACAATAACACCGCACGATCACGCTGGATGCAAGCTGCTACCAACCGGTCTTATTGGAGATGCATAAGGGAGGCCTATGTCCAGCAGTGGACGTCCTATGGCTGATGGACGTGCCTTTATTAACTACCTACTATAAAATATTACATACTACTGCAAAGAAAGCAATTGGATTATCTACTGACTCAAGATAATCCAAATGCTCAAGCCAACTGCTAGTTGGCAGCGTACCCGGCATGCTGGCAGCATTGCGACGCTGAATGGCAATACTTATACTTCGAACAAGTTTAAGCCAAATTAATTTAGCGGTTGTGATTCAAATTCAAATGTATTTATTTACAATAAATCTTGCTTGGCAGACTACGCGATGCGTATTACCCGATCATGGCGCAGCTGTTAGTGCTTCGGTCAAAATTAAGTTACCCGCAGATCGTAGGTAACATTACAGCCGCAAAGATATTTGAATCGGTACCAGTTGTTCAGATATATGCTATAAGTTACAGTAAATAATCAAACTAGATGCGGTTTATACAGGGTTATTCCTAATTAATTAGCATCCTTTTAGGGGCTTATTATGTGCATCAAAACACCTTTTGTTCTGCGACTATTGTCAAAACTAAAAAAAAAATCAACTGTTCTACACATTTTGTCAAGGGTGAACTATATTTTTCTATAGATCAACATTTTATTTTGATTTGAGAAAAGTCGCAGAACAAAATTTGTTAGTTTTGATGCACAGAATAAGCCCCTAAAAGGATGCTAATTGATTAGAAATAACCCTGTATCAACGATCAACTGCAAAATCAGGAAGGAAATCAGCTGTTCTATATGTTACCTATATGTTTTTTTCAGAATTGTTGGTTTGGTGGTGTGGATGCAATAGTGTGCTGTGTGCCACCGACTAGCGCTGAGACTACTACACTTATACAAACCAACACCCAACTTCTACCCAACACTCAACACACCCAAAGGTATATATAAAAAAAAAACGTTTTTTAAACAGCGGTTGTCTGTAAAGTTGATCTACAGACGATAATAAAATTGTACCTGATAAGGTCGTTTGTGCCTCTCTATCTTCTGCGCTCTCGCTTGCACCTCCGGCTCAGGCAGACTTTGACAGTTTTCCGTGCGTGCAGCCGGCTTTCATTGATTTATAAGACGTTATAACGTCAAATAATAAATGCCTGACTTGTGAAATAAACATTCTATGTAATGTTTACTGTGCCATTGTTTGTCGTTCAATGTCCATCCTCAGTAATATTACAAATCAAGTATGTTTGTTGGTTTGTTCCTCTTTCCAGCAACTATGGTTAGGTAGGGATTGACTTGTTTTTCTCATGGATATCGTAATGAATAATCATACCGAAGTGTCGAACTAGTTGCATCAATAGTGATCATGGGTAAATTTAAATACATAAATAAATATTCGGGGACATCTTACACACGGTCTCTGACCCCAAACTAAGCAAAGCTTGTGATATGGCTGCCAGAGACTGATATACTATAAATACATATTTTTAAATACATAAATAAATAACACCCAGACACAGAGCAAACACCTATGTTCGTCACATAAAATATTTGTCCTAGGTGGGGATCGAACCCACGCCTCTTTGATCCAGAAGTTAGGTTCACTAACCCCTGTGCCATCAAGGTAGTCAAAGATTAGAATTTGAAATGCAAAACAGCCAGTACCGCCAAATCAACTTACTTAAAAAAATTGTTTCTACGATACACCATAATGACGCTATGCAAATGTTTTTCTACACTACGCAATTTGCACTTGTTGACTACACACTACAGGATTCCACGACACCGATAACTTAAATCTATTCTCTGTGTGCAAAATTTCAGCTCAATCGGAAACCGGATATTAGGTCAAATGTGTGTCGATCCGTAAAAAGGACTTCGAGGTCGTGGAACTCGGCCGCAACGTCGCCGTCGGGATGATGAGGTATATAATATAATACCTTGTGATATAATTGCGCGATTAGTCCCATAGTATAAAATAATAATAATAACTAAACAATCCTGGCAATTCATCAAATTCGGCTGATGATTAGGGCGACAGCAAATTATCAGTGAATGTTGTGGAAATATGTTGCAAAGAATTTGTTCCAAAAGAGAAGCGTCGTAGATGAGGTCACCCGTGTGCCATTTTACTAATTTTGTTACGTTAACAACATTGCACTATCATTGCTAGTACAACTAAAAGTTTTGGATACTTGGTAGACACCAATTCGGTTTTCATCAGTACTCGCGTCTACCAAGTAAAGTCAGTACCTTGGCTGCTGATTAAAATCTTATTGTTAGTTCACCGTAATGCAACGACGGTTCTCTTTTTGGACAAACTCTATAATATTTTAAAAGATTTGGACTCTTTGTTTATCTGTTCCCAGCGGTGACGTGCAGAATGTCCAGCTCGGCATACTCGAACGGGTGAAGCCTTATCTGGATCGTTACGGAGCGCAATCAGCATCAGCAGTATCATCAACCACCCTGAGTCGTCCCCGCCGGCTAGGTACAACAATTACTCGCTTATCGAGCTTGAAAAACCGTGAATCGACTTTTGTTACTAAATACTAGCTGACCCGGTGAACTTCATCTCACTATCTAGTGTCAATGACAACTTATCCACGCAGGAACATTTTGTATGGGAAAGTGAAGTTTATGTTTTTATTATTTTTCTTCTCACCGTTTAAACCTTAACTTCCCCAAATATCTCAGGATCAAAATTAATCAAATCGGTTCAGCCGTTTTCAAGTTTTAGCCAGACTAACAACCACGATTCATTTTTATGTATAGACTAGCTGACCCGGGGAACTTTGTCACTTTCATCCTAAGACAAGTAATAGAAGTATTGCTAAATTTTACTCAATGAAAACTACGTTACAACTGTATTATTCATATCTGGTTGTACAGGTGCCAGGGACCTGGCAACCCTAGCGATATAAAGTAGTAAACATTGAGCTCTGTGCTATTAAATTACACAATAGTGAATAAAGTGGTGCTATGTATATAAAAACTCACATGAAATCGAAAACGAATAACCTCCAATATCATCCGACAACAGACATCTCTTTTGGTGAGCTGATTTTACTATAAAACCACAAAAAGCTGCAGAGGATTGCTTCAAATATAAAACCGTTGACCGATACTGATACTAGGTAAGCGTTCTACATCCTAGACCGCATATCTGCTCAACATCAGGCAGTATGTAGTCAAACGCAAACCTACAAGGTATAAAAAAAAATCTTAGAATTAAACTTGGGAAAAAATTGTGTGTCCGTATACAACATGTCCTATTATGTATATACAATTATGTATATTCAATATAATTGTAAATCTAAGTGTTGGCGGCCGCTACAAAATGGCGGATAACCTATTTTTTTCAATTTTATCAATATGGTTAATTAAATGAAAATACATTCATGTAGAACACAGTTTGTAAGTAACAAAGTGAAAAACAAAACACAAAATTAAAATTGGTAAATCTTTTTTAAATTAAACGGTTTTGTGTACTTTAAGCTAAAAAATAACAACTCAATATAAAATCGTAGGCGCAACGTACATAATTAAATCTTCCAGGCGAAAGCCCCGTAATTTATTTTTGAGTTATTATTTTTTAGCTAGCAGTATATAAAACCGTCTAATTTAACCCTTAACCAGGCATCGGTCAAATCGTGCATTAATAGCGACATATTTATAAAATAAATTACGACTATTTTGAGATTTTATCAATCATATTCAGAAAAGCAGCTGAAAAATTGAAAAAAAAAACACGTGGGAAATCATAATTCCGTTGCCTGTCTTCACGTCGACTTTTGTATCTATTTATACATAAGAGTGAAAAGTTTACCAATAACCACAATTTATATTTCGATAAAACAAAAACCAGTGTTAACCAGTGTCTTGCCCACTAAGACGTATGGTGCCGAGACATAGACACTCACACATGAGGCTGTAAACAAAATCAGCGTTGCACAGAGAGCCATGGAGAGGTCCATGCTTGGCGTTAAACTCCAAGATCGAGTTCGCAATACGGAAATCCGACGAAGAACTAAGGTTCGGCACGTTGGAACCGTAGTCATGAAACTGAAGTGAAGCTGGGCAGGACACATAGCGAGGCGAAGTGACGACAGGTGGAGTAAGGCTGTCACAGAATGGTGGCCGAAGCAAGGTAAGCGGAGCGTTGGTCGTCCGGCTGCAAGATGGGTTGACGATATAGTCGAAATCGCGGGTCGAACCTGGACACGATTGGCACAGGACCGAGGCAGATGGCACAGTAAGAGAGAGGCCTATACCCAGCAGTGGGATAAAAAAGGCTGTGGATGATGAAAACAAAAACGAATGTCTACTTAAATTATAATGTAAAATGATCATGAAAAAACCAAAAAGAAAACTAAACTAAACTCGCCCCAAAAATTAGTGTAATACTCGTATTTTAATTTACCGGGCTATGAGCATATGACTCCCACAAAAATTGGGCTCTTCATAGGCTAAGGCTGTACGGTAGCCCACATGTTTCATTTTGTTATATCACAAAAAAATTCAAGTAATTATGAATAAATTAAGATTAAAAAACTCAAATTCTACATATATCAAAAAGTCATACGATTTATCTGTCTCTGATTCGCCATTGTGAATAAAAAACAGCGCACGTTTTACAAAAACGACCGACCTCAGAAAAAAATGGCCGTCAAAGTGACATTTGCGTTCCGTTTTAAGATAGTTTTTTGGGACCATAGATAATATTTTTATTTGGGCATTTTTGACAGTTTGCGGTCGATTCTTTATCAAAACCTGGAAATAACCTCCTAAAATCGATGTGGGAAAAGCTCATTCCATAGCCTGGTTTAGGGTTAAAAATAAAAACTCTATTTTATTGTTTTCCTTAAAATAGTAATTGACTCATTTGTTTCAGGGTGACAACGGTGAAACTCTACAGAGTAATAACAAACAGGTACGATCGTAGAATTAGAACTAAATTAATAGAATACTTACAAAATTTTGCTCAAATAAAAACCATGTTTCAGCTGTCTTCCCCAGCTTGTCTTCAAACTGGTATCCCCACCAAACGCTAAGCATTCCAGCTGATTGAATCCGGGGTATTGTTGTACACCATCATGACTACCCAATCCTAAAAAATCATCTTTTAAAAAGTAGTTGCATTTTTTGCGCTTACCTCCCGGGCTATTACACCTCAGACCGCATATCTGCTTAACATCGGGCAGTATGTAGTCGAACACAAACCTATATGAAATAAAAAAAAATAATGTGAGATTTTTATTAACTTTTCAGATAGTGTGCATGTACCTACAGTGTGATAGGGATCTCATCATTTGGAAAGCGGTGCGGAGGCGATGCTTCGTTTTATGATCCCGATGTTTTTACGAAAGTGGCGCCATATGTTAACTGGATCGAGGCTACTGTGTGGCCCTAAACACTATACTGGCCCTTAATATTTTTTATTATTGACTGACGAAACGGAGGTGATATTCGATTTGACGCGTAAACAGGGTTATTTCTAATCAATTAGAATCCTTTTAGGGGCTTATTCTGTACATCAAAACAAACAACTTTTGTTCTTCAACTCTTGTTACTCAAAAAAAAATCAGCTGTTCCATACATTTTGTCGCGGTGAACGATATTTTTCTAATGAAAAACAATTTTAGTTTGAGTTTTGGCAAAAGGCACAGAAGTTGTTAGTTTTGATGTACAGAACAAGTCCTTAAGAGAATGCTAATTGTTTGAAATAACCCTGTTGAAATATATTTTATACGTATAACCACGCATAACTTTTAACATAGTTGTCCGATTTCGATAATTTTTTTTTTATTGGAAAGAATATAGTGCGAAGTTGGTTTTATTTAAATTTTATCGAAATTGGCAGAGCAATTTTCAATAAATCAACAAATATGTGAAAAATGCTCCATCCATCCGTGCGAAATATTCGCAAAATCTGTACACGGTTGAAGTCAGTAAGCCATTTTTTGGCGAAAAATAATTATTACAAATTTTTTATGTTGTATTTTTAATTTAATGTAAGGTACCGAATTGTTTATTCATTTATTGTAATATAATGGCTAATAATTCTTTTGCGTACATAATTATTAATTGTTATTTTGACGATGCGTAGGGTGTAGCTCGTGGTATAATTTTGTTTACTAAATAATGTAATTTTCCTTAAGTACTGAAAATAAATGAATACCTACCTATCTATCTATCTATACAGAGTTATCCGGAACTGCAGGGCAATTCTATTAACCGATCTCGTTGGTGAGGTGACACGTTTTTGAACTTCTCTCGTTTTTTTGACAGCTTTGAGCTGTCAGAACTGTCAGAAATACGAGAGATGTTCAAGAACGTGTCACCTCAGTACCAACATCGGTTATAAGAATTGCCTCGCTGGTGTACTAAACCGAAAGGGGGTAATTAGGACCATCGTTACCTAACAGTCTATAACCCTAAACGTTGTTATCTGTTAACCCTGTGCTAAGCTGAAAGATGTTGATTAATACCATCAGTATGAACAACTTACTACCTATTGGGCTAACTCAAAATTCGAGAAAATAATCAGGCGTTTTATTTAATTTGTTGATTCCTAGTTGCAATGTTGTATGGAATAGGTGATTTTTCGTCAAATTCGGAAAGATCGGGGGAGGCCTTTGCCCACCAGTGGAACACGCCAGGCTAGACAAGTTGTTCATATTGATGGTGTTAATCACTTCTTTTCGGCCTAGTACAGGGTAAGCAGGTAAACCTACATAGGGTTATAAACTGTCAGCTACTATAACATAGCACAAAGTAATACAGAGTTATCTAGAACTGGCGTACTAAGCCAAAAATAATTGATTCAGACCATTATTATGAAACATTTTTACTATGGAGCCATCCCTAAATTCTAGAAAATAGTACATTGTTCACCGAGAGGAGAAAGTGACCGATTACCGTCGAGGGTGTCGTTTGAAGCCCGAGCCGTAGGCGAGGACTTTAAAACACCCGAGATCGGGAATCGCACTTTCTCTCGAGTGATACATAGTGCTTTATACTACACCTACGAGGAAAATAAAAAAACTAAATTAATCTTCATCATCACTATCACTACTTATCATTTTGATAGTTTTATTTTACTTTTCTACGAAAACTGAATCTTCAAACAACACACAAATTGAAAATGGCGCCAATGGCGTCTGCAATTTTCACATGTTCTTTTTTCAAATTGTTTGACACCATCCAACACACAGCTAGTGGCCAGTGTCATTTTGCGAACTTGGAGATAAAAACTCACTGTAAAAACTTTTTGGCTTTTGATATTTAGGTTACCAGCGCATAGTCTTACCCAAAATTAAAAAAGAAAAACCACGTAAGAAATGGATTTTCATACACTTTTCTCTCCCGCTCAGATGCGTTTTCTCGCCGCATATTTGTTCGATAAGCAATGACGTACTTTCTACCGTAAATTTGATAAGTCAAGGTACTTTCCGAGCAGGTGTAGTATAAAATCAATTGTTCCACACAACATTGCAACTCTGGATCGCCAAAATGTATGGAACTGCTTCTTTTCACTAATATTGAGTTGGTCCCTTAGTAAAAGATATTCATAATGATGGTCTTAATTACCCCCGTTTTGGCTTAGTACACCACTTCTCGATCACCTTGTATAACTTTGTCTGTGGTAGGTACGTTGAGTTAAGTAACATACTCATCTTAATATTATTTCGTAAGCTTTTGTGAAAATCTCTTTAATAATATACTTGTAAAACTTATGAAAACTTAAAAATTTATTTTGTTACATAATCGCAATCGGTGATTTAATCAGTCATGATAGTTGTATTGTAGAAAGTAAATACATTAAAATAGTCATAATCATAATTTGCAGCTTTCTTTATTCCACTAGACATAAGTAAGTAATAGATTTAAAATCGACGACATTTTGACGTTCCATTTGACGCTTTCCTCTATTGCAGATTAGTATGCAGTGCTTTCCTTTTAGAATAGCCGTGTTTAATACTAAGTTTACCAATGGTTTAGTACTTTGTAATGATTATAAAACCACGGTTTTAAAGTCGAAGGCTTTTTAACGTTGATCAGCGGCTTCAAACTAACTTATAGGCCATCACAAGCTGTGCAATATCCAAACCTGACTAAAGCTCACATAAAGTTGCGTGTTGATTGAATATTGCGCAGCTTGTAGCTAACTTCACATCCGACGATCTGTGTTATGATTCGGCTTATACGCGCATTTCCTAATATTATAGCAGTAGCAGTTATGTGTCCTATGGACCCTGCACTAGGCTCATATCACACAATGTTGCTGATAACACAACTAGTTGTGCGAAAGCAGTTGGTCCACGAGGAACACCACCTTTCATGCTGTATAGTGTTAGGGGTCACAACATTTGGCAGGATGTGCGAATGTAACGCTTCACTTTATCATTCTAGTGTGTTTGAGGTGGTGGCGCCATATCTAAACTGAATCTAGACTATTTTGCGGCCTGGCAACCTTACCGTGGCAAATAATTCATTAATGTTATACAATATATTCATTAATGTTATTTAATATTTATTACTAGCTGCCCGCCGCGGTTTTTCCCGGGTACGATTGACTAGAAAAGATAGATTTTATAAATATTGTGCCTATATACCTACCACGTAATGTAGGTATACGTCACACACATGCTAGACATACCGAATGAACCATTATGATGAGTTAAAAGCTACCCAAATTGCGGGAGTTCCCGTAGTCCTAAACTGTTCTACTATTTACGTAAAGGAAAGATAGTATTGGTCTATCTTAATAAAAGTGAGTTTGTATGTGTCGGGTGGCTGTACATAATATGTAGCCCTGATTTCAGAAAATGACAATGATGAGAATGAAAGAGACGGTTAAAATATTGGAGACCCACAGTCCATCTACATTCTACCTAGGTATGTCAGTTAGTTTCTTGATCTTGTCTTCACTCGAGAATTTTGTAAAACATTGGCCATCAGCTCTACTTCGACGAATTATGTGCCCTAACTAAGGCTTCTTCAACTTGCTAACCGAAAGTGTTGTGATGGAAAGAATCGAAGCGATGGCATTTACCGTGTTCCGGTGGTCTTAACCAAATCTTAGATTCGCGTGAAGACCTTCGCTACACTTGCCAATACATTGTCTAGGTACATTCGAGAAATTTAAGATCCTATCGACAATTCGTTTCCCAAGCTATGTGTCAGGACACATACCTACAGGGGCGTAGCTACCGCAGTATCGGCCGTATCAATGATACGGGGCCCTCGGGCTACAGGGGCCTTAACGTGTGTAAGCAAAACTTAATAAAATGTTATCAACAAAGTCACTTAATCTCATGCTTCTCAAAAAAATATTCTTATTTTTTCCCGGGTTAAGCGTTCGCTCTAAAGTTGTCTATAGAGGCAGAAATTTTAGAATAACTGAAATCCTCTTCAGCTATACTTACTAAGCTGATATAGGTAATTATGTTCTATTGAAACAATTTGCCAAAAAAAGGCAAGAAAATTGTATCTATATTCAATTTGAATTGGCTAGCTCAATTTCTAGGAGGAAGTGGCAACTTATAAATAATAACCGTCTTACTACAAAAGTTATACGCACGCTAAAGCGTGCGTATAACTGTATTTGTACTGTTAAACATTGTCTAAAGACAATGTTTAACAGTACAAATTGCTCGATTAAACAGAGTTTAAAGCTTGTTTAAATATTTTGTGGTTAGGCGGTATATGTTTATTTCAATTTAATGCAAATATTTTTTTTTCTTTTGTGAGAAATGAGTGATTTGGGCCTCAACTATTTTTGATTCAGGGCTCATCCAAGGCACGCTACACCGCTGCATACCTATTCACTACCAATAAAACATAAATCGACAATGGCGGAGGTATGAATTCGATCAATATTTTGTAAACGTAAACATTGGACATGGAAAATTCCGGTCTTGGGCAATACAATCACATATTTATTATTAATATAGGAATCCCAATTCCAGTTATTCTGATGTATAAAACCACATTAGGTTTCTATATAAAATTATATCATTTAGTCACCTAGAGGTGATCACCATAATCCGAGAAACACAACTACACACACAATTTTTCTATTGCACACATATTACAGCAATATACCTAATTCATTAATAACTAAATAAAATATAATAAGGAAAGTAAGTATTAGGTACCTAACAATTTAAGTCATTTGCTCGTGTAGCTTTAAATATGTCGACCGCTGTTGTAATACAAGTTTTATGTATAATCGGTTTATCAATTTCAACTGTGTGCTTGTTCCTGCAATCACTTATCTATCTTCTAGTTCCGTGCAGCAGACAGTTGGCTCAGAAACTTTTAACTCATTTATCAGTGGCCAGACTTTTGTACGTGATCTTCGAGTACATAACAGTCAACGTGAGGTTGAGTAACTGGATTCTCAATGACGTCGTGTTCGGTTTGTACTTTCAAATCGATGCTGTCATGGTTTGCTGCATGTTCGTCTTCACAAAGAATATGTATAACGACATTACTGATGTCTTTGCGAAGAAACAGGGCTTTAAAATTGTTGCTGCTGCTATTTGGTGCATCACTATACCCGTTGGAATCCTTTGCGCCCTCAGTCTAGATCTTGACGGAAGAGAGATCATAAAAACGATCCAACAGAACCCAGAAATAGAATCGTATAGAATTGAAAGTGCAAACCACTTCTTTATATTCTACAAAGTTTACGGTGTCGTGAAATTTTTTATTCTAACTGTGAACCTGGTGATGTTCTGTTATATTTTTAAAGTAGTGGTACAAAGGAAGGACAGAACCAGTAGCATCTTGAAGATATACGTGGTTTCATTTATCCTGGTCAGTATATCGAGTGTCCACGTCTTCACAAGTGATTTGTTGACATTTTTCCTGGATGAAGTGCCGGAGATTTCAGTGGCTTTTGAAGTGATACATTCTTATCAAGTAATACTCATTACTGGGGTTTTCGTGGTGATGACGCAAAATGTTTGTAAATTCAGGAATGAGACTCTAACAGCGCAGATTTTGAAGAAACTTATTGGAGAAAGATCGTCAAGTTTTGAATGTAAAGAAGTTCGTATCGTTAAGCTGTAGATACATTTATTTTTGGTAACTATAAAGGATTAGCTTTTGTCCGTTTGTGCGTTTGTTACAAGAGTGGCGTAAAGGTGAACAAAAATTTTAATCAGCAGCCAAAGCACTGACTATATTTGGTAGACACGAGCCCACTGATGAAAACCGAATTGGTGTCTACCAAGTATCAAACACTTTGAGTTGCACTAGCAATGACAGAGCAGTGTTGTCAACGTAACATAAGCAAAATGGCACACGGGCGATCTCCTACGACGCTTCTTTTTTTGCGCAAATATTCCAGCTACGCAAACTGACTGAGAGCTACACGAGGATCGGGTTTTGCGCAAATTGCTAACTTCACAGCTGCCAAAAAGTTTGATTTGTCCTATACCTGCCTATACACTTTTTAACTTAGTATGTAGACCTTTTATCAATAAAGGTATAGTACTTGTACCAGCCTTTTTAATAGTCCACTGCAGGATGTATTCCTACCCTCGAAGGGTGATTGGGCCATATCCTCCACGCTGGCCCAGTGCGGGTTGATGGATAGTGTGGTATACTTACATAGTATTAGTTTTGATAACTCAGTAATACCTTAATTTCTAATAAGCGTTTTATTAATATATTTTAATTATTATTAGTTGAATAATTGCCTACTATTTTACTTTCCTGTTTTAAATTGAATTCAGTTGATAACTCTTTAACATAGATAAAAGCATTTATTACCTATTTATTTCGAGGGCTTTGTTAAAGTAACTAAAGCCGGGTCCAGACTAGTGTAACGTGTTATGTAACATTACGTGTAATTTAGCGTCAACAGTGTGGACGGCACACGAACTCAAAGCGAATTGTGTACGCAAAACTATTTCAAAACCTGTTTCCACTCAGTTGCTATGAACATGTCGAATAGGAAGGTCGTGTTCGCTGGTGCGGCTTTTATTTTAATGTATTTACTAACTAAAGACCGGAAACGTCGGACGCGTCGGTGGTGGAAAACTAAATTGTATAACAGAAGATCTTTTTTATTTGTGGAACTAAAATCTATATAAAAACTTGTGTTTCAGATTTTTTTTTAATGTAATCCGGGTTTTTTGGATCCCAAATAACAGGTTTTTCTTGATACAAACTAATAAGTTCAAGCGATTGTTCGTCACTCCACATCATGAACGTACAAACGACAC
The DNA here is from genome assembly GCA_949316475.1 of Hypomecis punctinalis. NCBI lineage: Eukaryota > Metazoa > Arthropoda > Insecta > Lepidoptera > Geometridae > Hypomecis > Hypomecis punctinalis. The sequence goes on from OX438822.1 coordinate 13,468,434, forward strand.
AACCGTCACGAACGCCGTCCAGACGAGCACTGCGAGCGCCTTTGTGTTCGCACGAAAAACCGACAGCCGATGGATCAACACCGAGCGCCGCGCGAGCGTTACATGTAATGCTCGTAGTGACGTCCACACGTAGAATTCGTGTTACATTACACGGTAAATTACATTACACGTTACACTCGTCTGGACCCGGCTTAAGTAATTTAGAAGAGGCCGGATGACTAGCCCTGGTGTCAGAATTTCTAAGCCGCCTGAAGGCCTCTGACATGAAATGACATGCTAAGCGGTTATAAAATTGGTAAAAAAACTTTTTATATTAAACGGTTTTATGTACGTACTAAAAGCTAATTTAAAAATAAAATCATGGGGTCTTCGCCTGAAACATTTCATAATATACGTAGCGCCCCACGATTTAATTTTTGGGTTATTATTTTTTATAATCACAGTCATGGTCATTTATTGCTAAATTATTATTTACATGTCTATTTATCTATCTATACTTATACTTATTACTTATAATATACATATATTATATTTGTAACGAATAGGCTCAAAAAGTACCTACTACCCCCCAACGGCCAAAGCAATAACAATCGTAATAGCAATCGTTTACGACTTCATTTTAGTCATTTGGCACCGCCTATGTGACGTTAGCCATCACTTGCTTTGTGAGGTTTGCGAAAACAATCGTTGAATGAACAACTTTGATGGCTAACGTCACATAGGCGGTGCCAAATGACTAAAATGAAGTCATAAACGATTGCTATTACGATTGCTATTGCTTAGGCGGTAGGGGGGCTGGACCGATTTTAAAAATTCTTTCAGCATTTGAATGCTACGTTATCACTGATTAATATAGGCTATTTTTATTGCAAGAAAAATATAAAAATCCTACTAAAACAACAATAATATTTCCCAAGGTGTAAAAAAATGCCTAAAATATTCCTTACATCGCGTGCGCTGCGAAAACTATCGATGATAGAATAAAATAATGTACTACGACTTTGCAGAACACACCATTATTTATAAAAAGTGTCGCGACAGCATATACTAACTATTATAGTTAAACAACACTAACACTTACAATAACACTAACTGTGCTTTTATTCTTAAAAATGAATTGAAATGCCGTCTCAAGAAAAGGATCGTAATTTGTATCTTGGTATTAATCCTTATCAAAATAAATTATTTCATATTCGAGACTGTTTTAAAAGCGCATGCAACTTTTTAAATTATTTAATTCAAACATTTTATTACGATTAAGATATCACGAGTTTAAAAATGTAAGTATTATAAAAAGTTTCGTGGTTGCCGCTCACCCCGCTCGGCTATTCCTGTACTTTGTACAATGTACATATACCAGCCTTTTTTAATAGTCCTCTGCAAGACGTAGGCCTACCCACGAAGAGTGATTGGACCATTTCAACCACACTGGTCCAGTGCGGGTTGGCGGATTCATATAGGCCATCAAATGTAAAATTGTCGTCTCAAGTGTTTCAAAAAGCCTTTTTCTTTTTTACTGCATATAATTTTGACGAATGGTTGAAGAGCTAATATGAAATAGATATGTTATGAAACCGCGATCGCGTAGTAATCTATTGAGTAGCGAGAGTGCCAGTCATATTCTTATTATGTAGGTACCTACATAAAATCTCCGCTATTAATGTACATGTGCCTATACCAGCCTTTTTTAATAGCCCACTGCTGCAGGACATACAAGTCTACGAAGGGTGAGAGGGCCATATCCACCACGCTGGCCCAGTGCAGGTTGCATGGTACAGGTTGCCACACAATATTTTCCTTAACCAAAAGCCAGTGATTTGAAATTCCGTACATACTCGTAAGTTCCAAAGAAACACGCGTTTGTAGGATTTTACTAACCACGACTAAGGAAATATTGTATCTTATTGTCGTTAATAAAGGTACTTTTGTCCGTCTATTATGTAGCTTTTTCTCTACAGGTAATTATTTTTTAACGAATCTTGATGAATTTTGCCACACATGTTCTAGGTATATATCTAAAAGGTGACGTCCACAAGTGGTATATTATTCAGAGGAAAATCGAACCATGATGATATAATATACATCATTTGAAAGCTTGTTATATGGGCTTCCCAAAAATATTTAATTTAGATTTTTTCACTCCTCCAATTTTTTTTTAAAATTCGAAATATAAATTGTATGAAAAATAACAATACAGCTTATTATTTTTTCTAGTTAAGCAATAATAAAGTGCTTCTACCGTTATTTTACTTGCTTTCGTAGCTGATACTTCCACATTCATCTCTTAATTTGTATAATTAAAAATTATAACCTACCAGTGTGACCAGTTAGTAGGTACAATGTGACAAAAAAATCACTTAAAAAGTGTGTCTAATTGGTAAACAATTTGGAGGTAGGTAGGATATTGAGCGCGAAATATATTTTTTTTTTTTCTAATAAATTCAAAATGAATTTTAAAAAAATCCGAGGGGTTATTTTTGTTTTTAACTTTTGTAATAGACTCAGAAAAATATGAACTTTCTCGAAATGTAACGAGTGTTGTGGTTAGAATTTTTGATTATTATTATACCATACATTTTGTGGACATGTCCTTTATGGTCGTAAGTGATTTTTAACTGAAGGGGTATTTCTTTTAATAAATTAGAGGGGGGGGGGATTACATTACTGTAGCGCCAGCGGGCAGCCAGATAATTTGGAGAAATTATAATAATAATATATACTTTATTGTACACCAAAGAAAAACAATTACAAACAATCTTAGAATTAATTATGTATCACACAGGAGTACAAGGGCGACCTTATCGCTCATAGCGATTTCTTCCAGGTAACCCGTGGAGGAAAACATTATGGATCAGCAAAATCGTCGGTGGTGCAATAATAATTAAATATAATTAAACATAGTAATTATATACACATAGTATTTATAATACATATTATATACAATATTATACATAAATAGAAACTGGTTGTTGTTGGGAATGCAGATAGCAAAAGGCCACGTGGGCAGGCTTTCATTCATTCCAGTCATGTCATGACGTGAGTGCTCATCTACCCGTTGGTCTGATTGAATTAAGTTGATAACCTGGCCACGGTAATAATATATAAGTAATTATGCGATATTTCGTCTTCATACAAACAATCAAAACGTGAATAGGCATGATGACTAAAAACATATATGTAATCAATAAAGTCCATCAGATAGACTATCAAAAAATATTAGAAACTTATTTTTTCTTTTGAAGATATAGCACATTAAAGTTTCGCATGACGTCACAAGTGCCTTACAAATGTATAGGATTCTGTAAGAGAAGTGATGTCACGACCCCCACTCCCAAACTTTGACAAGGTTTATCTTTGTAATTAGTTGCCTGATTGATAAAATAAAAAATACGTGTCCAATATTTTTTGATAATATAATTCACGAAATAATTATAATAATGATTTTTTCACCAAGTCATCATGCCCATTATACCTACGTGCCTCGTGCGGTATACACTCGTTACACCAACAGCCGCAGATGCGCCGTAGTGACGAACGAACGTGTGGGTTTGTACCGACCAGGCGGGCAGCCCTAACGCGTGTTACATAAGTACTCCGTGGCCACGCGGGGCTGTAAATCTTTATTTCAAAGACAGGGCCGAGTCGCAATACTGAATAGGAATTAGGAGCTAGATACCATTACCGTGACCAGGCTTCCAGTTTCCATTTCTCTGAAGAAAGCCGAAGATAGAGCGGCGTGGAAGTTGCTCGTCACTGATTCCGTCAAAGCTTTTCAAGACGGGTGCGACCTTCAGTAATGAAGAGGACGGATAAGAAGATGGGATTGCACAAAAATCAAATTATAACTTGGGTGAAGAAGTCTCGGGCAAAGTAAATAAATAAATTAAAAAAATATTTATTCATAAAACCTTAGTACTAAAAGTCGTACACCTAATTAAAACAGAATACAGTTTACTGAAACTTCATTTTATCGCTGCATAGCTCATTATTGTACTTGACTAGCTTATTGCATTACTGCAAACCTTGACTCTCATGAGATCTCGTGTATTGCAGTGCTATACACACTTACACACTCATATACACTCTAACTGCGGAACTGCACAAAAACTCATGTGGATTGTTGATTTTTTCGTCGTCTGATTGATTTGTATATTATTGCGTTGTATGAAAGGCCTGATGTGTGAAACTTGATTCAATCTCTTTTTGATGTTGATCCTATTCTTGTTATGCCAATATGATATAGCTAAATTATTTGTGAATTGATGTGATTTATTTAATTTAATTTGTATTCTAATTTTGATTTCAATTAATTTTAATTCCAATTTTTATTGAATAATTTCATGCGTTAATTTTTAAATGTTAAATCGATCTGATTTATTTCATTTAATTGTATTTTAATTTCACTTAATTATGATTCCGATTTTATGTTATTAATACTATCTAATTCTTAATATAATTTTCAAAGACCCTTTTTAAATGTTAAAGCGCGAATTTCGTTACAATAACTCCACTTGTAAGGGCTCCCAAGAGACCGGCCTAGCCGAGTTTGGGACCCACTGTTAATTTCACTATGTATATAACTAACTACAATACTGGTATTAGGCAAATTATATTGAAATTATTAATTTAATCACGTTTTGGTAAATAAAAAATTTTCTTTCTTTCTTTCTATTCAAAGGTATGTTTGTAGTAAGTACCTAATGATAAATTAACATAAATATTTTAAGATCAGATAGCATAGTTTAATAGATTAAAGGACATGTCCACAAAATGTATGGAGGCTGGTATAATAATAATCAAAAATTCTAACCACAACACTCGTTACATTTCGAGAAAGTTCATATTTTTCTGAGTTTATTACAACACTTAAAAACAAAAAAGAGCCCTCCGATTTTTTTTAAATTAATTTTGAATTTATTAGAAAAAATAAATATATTTGGCTCAATAGGAAGTGTATCACTAGCAGCCTTGATTAAGTATCCTCTAAATTGTGAAATAAAAGCATTTTCACCAATTAGACACACTTTTTAAGTGATTTTTTGTCACATTGTGCCTACTAACTGGTCACACTGGTTATAATTTTTCAATTTTAGCAAATTAAGAGATAAATGTGGGAAAATCAGCTACTAATGCAAGTAAAATAACGATAGAAGCACTTTATTATTGCTAAACTAGAACAAATAATAAGCCATTATTGTTATTTTTCATACAATTTGCTATTCGCATTTTAAAAAAATTGGAGGTGTGAAAAAATCTAAATTCAATATTTCTGAGAAGCCCATATAACAAGCTTTCAAATGATGTATATATCATCTTGGTTCGATTTTTCTCTGAATAATATACCACTTGTGGACGTCACCTTTAGTAGACTTTTCTTTTACAGTGTATTTCAACTCGATTCCTCAGTTTGTTTCTTGAAATAACTTGCATATTTTTAATAATAAAACACCAATAGTTTAAATAATAATTAATCAATGTAATTAAGTGTACACTGGGGCCCACACTAGGGTAGCCTGTGCCGTGAACTCCAGGCTCGTACACTAATAGTAGTTTTATTATAATAATATTAGATATTTCAAGAAACAAACTGAAGAATCTAGTTGAAATTCACTAAAATAAAAGTCCACTATATTTAATCTATTAAATAATTATGCTATTTGAGTTAATCCTAAAATATTTATGTCAATTTATCATTCGGTACTTACTACAAACATACATAATCATAATCAATTTATTGATAACAATAGTTACAGGTCAAAACATACCTACATTGATTTTCCAATTAGATACATAAAAAAAGGTACAGTGTTGTACCTGTAATAATTATCGTGAAAATTGGTAAAAATATCGTAAAAATGGTAAAAATAACATTTCTAAGTAAGTAAGTATACCTCTAATAAACAGTGGTATTGTATCCCCTCTTAACGATGTGGTCATCAACCCAGGTCCTAAACACTGCTGTGGAGACGAACATGGCCGGCTGGCTGCAGTTCCAAGACCACGCGTGGGCTCCGTGCACCACGTACCGATCAGCTTGGCCCTGAGAAAGACATTTTCTTAAATTAATTAATTTGTTAACCTTGTTGGTCTAGTGGTTAGTAACCCTGACTTCTGTGCCAGTAGTCGTGTGTTCGAATCCCACTCAGGGCAAACTTTTTGCCATGGGGTTATTCAGAACTGGTATATTGTGTCGAAAAGAGGTGATTGAGACGATTATTATGAACAACTTTTGCTCTGGGGCATAACCGGAACTCGAGTAAAAAAACTGTTTCATACATTTTGTCATTTCCAAGTGGCAATTTTGTATGGAACAATGATTATTTTTCTCTTCGGGTTGGTCTATAAAAAAAGTTGGTCATAATGATGGTCTTATTCACCCCCTTTAGGTTTAGTTCAGGGTGAGCAGTTCCTTCGTCACAGAAAGATGCCACCTGATCAGGCAATCACATCTCACTGAATGTACTGCGAGGCAGGATAAAAAGTACCTTCCTGCGTCTTTTTGGAGATGATCCACATGGGATTTCTCAAAAAATGGTATGAAATCCTATAGCTGATGATTAAAGACAATCCTACCAGGCTGAATAGCCTCTATAAGGCGGGATAGGGGTGAACCCTAGTTACAAAATGCATGTCTTTTTCTTCCATCGCATAGGAATCGTAAAACTGAAAGCTAGGCCCGAGGCGGGTCCCCTGAAGCGTCTCCAATACACATTTCTCCCGTAATTTTTTTTTATGGAGATGACCAAAATGAAATTTTAACTGCTTCGTTGGCTCAGTGGTTAGTGACCCTGACTACGGGATCAAAGAGGCGTGGGTTCGATTCCCACTCAGGGCAAGTATTTATGTGATGAACATAAGTGTTTGCTCTGGGTGTTATTTAGGTTGTATCTTTTTAAGTATGTATATGTACTATATCAGTCTCTGGCAGCCATATTACAAGCTTAATTTGGTGTCAGAGACCCTGTGTAAGAAATAAAAATAGAATAGGGATCCTTATATCTTGAAGTAGACATCCTACAGCTGATAAATAAAGACTAGGTAGCCATGGTGGTCTAGCCATAGTGACACCCGCCTTACAATCATGAGGTCGTGGGTTCAAATCCCCGGTCCCGTACCAATGAGTTCTTTGGAATTTATGTACGGAATTTTACACCACTGGCTTTTCGGAGAAGGAAAACATCGTGAGGCAACCTGCGTACGTCCGTAGAAGAAATTTGATGGCGTATGTGAATCCACCAACCCGCACTGGGCCAGCGTGGTGGATATGGCTCAAACACCCTTCGTGGGTAGGCCTACGTCCTGCAGTGGACTATTAAAAAGGCTGGTACAGTGCAGTACAGGTACAGTTCATCCAGGCTGATTGACCTCTATAGGGCAAGATAGCAACGATCTTTGGTCACCAACGCAACCTTCTTCTTCCACCAAGAAGGCAGAGGTAATTACTCGTAAAGCTGAATAAGCAAGATCTGAGACGGGTCTTCAGCAGCGTGTCCAATACACATTTTTGCACATAAAACCAATGGTCATGAATATCCAAAAACTAAGACTGATTAACTTCTATAGGGCAGGAAAACGGCGATCCCTGGTAATCGACGCAGCCTGCTTGTTCTACCAAAGCACAGGTAAATGACTCGTAAAGCTGAATAAGTAATATCTAAGACGGGTCTCCTGCAGTGTCCAATACACATTTTTTACACATAAAACCAATGGCCATGAATATCCAAAAGCTTTTTATCTGCTAAAACTACATACACTACTACTACATAAAAAGCAATTGGATCATCCACAGACCCTTGAAGGTCTAAAGATAATCCAAATGCTCAAGCCTACTGCCATGCTGGCTGTATTGCCACGCTGAATGGGAATGCTTATACAAAAACTATGACTGACTAACCTCTATAGGGCAGGATAGCGGCGATCCTTGGTCACCGACGCAGCCTTCTTGATCCACCATGGCACAAGTAAAAGACTCGTGAAGCTGGAAGCTAGGTCCGAGACGAGTTTTCTGCAACGTCTCCACACACATGCTACGATTCACTGTAGACAGCTTCATCTGGAGATAAAAAACAGATAACAATTTATTACCAAAAAAAAAACAAGTTTTCACTTCTGCCAGTACTCCCGGAGTGAAAGTGAAAACTTGAACATTTACGTTGTTTTTTGTTGCATTTTGAATTGCTTTATTTATCAGTATAAAAGTACTATCATATAATATACCTATGTAGTAAAATACAATATTACACACGAAGCGCCCTGCGCCGCGCAAAACGAAACAGCAGGAGCAGGAATACATTTTCGCCACGCGGTAGAAAGAGAGGGGGATATTTCTTCTCCTACGCCGCACCAGCGGTCTATTCTCCGTCCCTCTTACAAATTTTCGATCAGGTCAAGTGTCCGGACGCGAGTTTAACATTTTACACTAAGATAAATCTACAACTACATCTATATAGAAAGCCACGTCTCGTCTCATCTTAGACACGTCTCGTCTCATCTTAGACACGTCTCGTCTCATCTTAGACACGTCTCGTCTCGTCTTAGACACGTTTCTGCTTAGAATATGTGCAGAAAGAGAAACGTGGCGTTACGGTGAACTAACAATAAGATTTGAATCAGCAGCCAAGGTACCGACTACTTGGTAGACGCGAGTACTGATGAAAACCGAATTGGTGTCTACCAAGTATCAAACACTTTTAGTTGTACTAGCAATGACAGAGTAGATTACGTATCAGAATTAGGAAAATAGGACACGGGCGACCTCACCTACAAAGATTCTCTTTTTGCACATACTATACATGCACGTAAGACGTCCGGCGAAAAAATTCGGCGGCGTATGTGAATGCAACAACTGCACTAAGGCATGTCAGAGGCCTTTAGGCGGTCTAAAAACTCTGACTAGGTCTAACTACCCGGCCTATACCCACTTACTTACTAAGTCAGTGTGGAGAATGATGGTTACAATCCAATATATTGTATCCACTTTGCTCCATATTAAGCGACTGACTATGTTGACTAAGATCCAATAAAATGGATCATATTTACCACGCTCAAAGATCTTTACCCAGCCATACTCCTTGAATCGCAAGGAAACCTAGAATCCTAAAATTACCTTTTGCAACTCGTTGGAGTACCGGCCCTCTTTTCCGAACGTGTCTTTCCCCCACCCCACTCCCAGGCACTCGATCCCTTCCCTCACTCCAGTTTGAGGAGCGGGCAGGCAGGCTACTCCAATATGAGGTGCCGACGGCATCGACTGAGCCAGGAATAGCAAAGCTATGTCGTTGAATAGCCTCCCTGAAAATACGAAAATATATTTATCCGGTTGCTGCACAATGAGTGGATATATCCTATAAATAATGTACTGGATACTAAGCGCCACACAAGGCAGCGGATAGCAAGTTATGGGCAGAAGCCACGCCAGCCATCCGCCGCGCAAAAGTCGAAATATAGGTTGGTAAACGCGGGAGCCAGAGATACGAGACGCATGGGCACACCCGCCCGCTAACCTCATGCCTCCCGCGCGCTCTCTACGCCCGTGCTCAACACTACACCACGCGGCGTCGGCATTGTACACACATGCGCAATAATTAACGAATCACGGCGAAGTGTCATCTGCGGCTAACTTCTATCCGTCGAATTGTGTGGCGCTTAGTATAGCAGCCTTTTTAATAGTCCACTGCAGGACGTAGGTCTTCCCACGAAGGGTGATGGGCCATATCCACCACCCTGGCCCAGTGCTGTTGGTAGACTTACATACGCCATCGAATTTCTTCTACGGACGCATGCAGGTTGCCACACGATGTTTTATTTCACCGAAAAGCCAGTGGTGTGAAATTCCGTACATAAATTACAAAGAGGTCATTGGTACGGGACCGGAATTTGAGCCCAAAACCTCATGATTGTAAGGTGGGTGTTACTACCACCAAACCGCCACGGTTAGGTTCCATATTTTACGTGAAAAATTGCTTTTAAATTTGTCGTACGCTATGAGCCTAATGATTCTGCAGTGGGATCTCGGAATATACCTACATAGTTAAGCTAGGCCACACACCATAAAGAGCACTGCTTTAAGATATTTTTAAATACATACTTACATTGATAATACCTAAATAACACCCAGACACAGAGCCTATGTTCATCACATAAATGCTTGCCTTGGCTGGAAATCGAACCCACGCTTCTTTGGCCTAGAAGTCAGGGTCACTAACCACTGAGCTACTGAGGCAGTCAAATTAATATTCCGCGTGGTCGCTAGGCGTACTATTCAGAGACCGAATATAAGGAATAAAGGTGAAAACTGTACAAACTGTACCTTGTCCTTGAATCGTGGCTGTAAATAAAGGAGACGTCCACAAGTGGTATATTATTCAGAGAAAAATCGAACCAAGATGATATATACATCATTTGAAAGCTTGATGTACGTATGGGCTTCTCAAAAATATTTAATTTTGATTTTGTTATCCCTCCATTTTTTTTAAATATGAAAAATAAATTGTATGAAAAATAATAATACAGCTTTGTATTTTTTCTCGTTTAGCAATAATAAAGTGCTTCTATCGTTATTTTACTTACATTTGTACCTGATTCTTCCACATTCATCTCTTAATTTGCTAAAATAAAAAAATTATAATATATACTAAGTGTGACCAGTTAGTAGGTACAATATGACAAAAAACACTTAAATACTGTGTATATTTGGTAAAAATGCTTCTATTTAACAATAATGGAGGTTACTTAGCCGGGGTTGCTAGAGATAAACTACCTATCGAGGCAAATATATTTATTTATTCTAATAGATTTAAAATTAGTTAAAAAAAAACGGAGGGCTCTTTTTTGTTTTTAACTGATGTAATAGACTTAGAAAAATATAAACTTTCTCGAAATGTAACGAGTGTTGTGGTTCGAATTTTTGATTATTATTATACCAGCATCCATACATTTTGTGGACATGTCCTTTAAAATCCTCACCTTTATGGAAGTCTGGATGCACCTCAACGCTGTCGACGTCCCTATCTATACTGACATAAGGTTCAATATCGCTGACAGAGTCCCACTCCCCGCAGCGCACGCGCAGCTTTTGTGGAGTCGAGACAGGGAGAGCAGCTGTTAGTACCACGTTGGGGTGAATGAGGCTGCCAGCCGCGATGTATACTAGTTTCTCACTGTCGACTCTGAAATGAAACAATAAATAATAACAGTCCGGTGGAATAATGGGCGGCCTTATTGCCTACAGCGATTTCTTACAGGCAACCTAAATAGAGTATTTCGACGCTTGAAAGGCAAAAATTACCAAGCGACAGTTTGGGCGATATTGAGTTATATATATCACTGAAATCAGAAAAAAAAACTGCGTCGATTGGTCTTACTCTCACGGCGCTAGGACGAAGTTTGTTGTCGTTTGGTAATTTAAAAAAAGACACATTTTCACAGTTTTCGGCGTCCAAGCGACTAAAATTTTAATGATTTATGAATATTTTTCACATAGTAAGGATTAGATTTTTATAATTTACACTAAGTAATTTTTGCCTCGACTTTAAATAATGCATCTAAACATAAAGTATTTTCTGCCTTGCGAGTACCCAGGAATTATCATTACTTAAGAATATTTACCTGATTGTTGTTTTTCTCTCTCGTAATTTAAGACTTTTTAACACACCTTCAATAGACTTTCTTTGTCATTTAGTACTTTTTACCTAAATATAATTTATTCAAAAATGTGAAGTAGTGAATATCTACCTGCATAAAACAGGATATATTTTGTCGTTAAGTAATTTTCTACCCGCCGAATTTTTTAAAGTTTATGTTACTTAGATAACTATTTCTGATATGAGATTTCTCTAAAAGTGACCTTATCCATGCAGCACCTTTTTTGTTTTGTGACTTATCCGTACTGTAAATTAGATTCTAAGTGGCTGTTGGTAACAAAATAACGATTACGTCTTCACCGAACTGTCGCTTAGACAACAAGCATGCGTGCGCGCATGGTGCAAAGTGCTTAATCTCGTAGCTTGTTTTTGTACTCGGTAAGTGTATTATTAAGATTTTATGACTTTTTATTTATAGATTTTCAGATATGACTTTATATTAGATTATTAAATTTATATTTTACATTAGTTAAAATCTATTGTTAAAAGTACAAAAATCGAAAAAAGCGAGTAGATTGAAGCGAGATAGAAGCTTGGTAATTTGGTGTGTTTCAGTGTGTTTAGCATATGTGGACTTTGAGATAGCCATTGATTCGGTCAAGACATGGGCTGTGCTTGAGTCTATCCAGCGATGCCGCAAGTAGTCCAACCGGTCTGGAGACAGGTCAGTTCCTAAATTTACGGAAGACGGATAGGTTAGTCCTTCTGAGGAAAGATGGGCGCCCTGAGGACTCTCCCTCCGCGTACCCGCCCTATAGTACTGCTGGATGAGGTGGACAAGCTGTTCGAATGCGTGATAGCTGCTTGCCTCATCCAGTATCTTGATACTGGTCCACTTGTCTTGTTTGGTCCACACTTGTCCGACGAGCAATTTGGTTTCCGGGCGGGCCGGTCTACAATCGACGCTGTTAAACGTGTTAAAGCCTTCTCGGACGAGGGGGTGGCTCATGGTCAAGTGTTGGTGGCGTGTCTCTAGACATCGCCAACGCATTTAATACACTGCCATGGGTTTGTGTAGAGAACTTACGAAGAGGCTGCCAGTCTTGCGATGGCAACTGTGCAGATAGTGGCGAGAAGGATAGTGAAACTGGGACTCCAAGTAGCGCTGAACAAGTCAGAGGCCCTGGTATTCCATGGCCCTCGACGAGCGCCGGAATTACTAGGGAGTGAATAGATTAAGGTGAAGCCTACGATGAAGTATCTAGGGCTACACCTCGATGAAAAGTGGAACTTTTGGGAGCATTTCGCCCAGTTAGTTCCTCGAATAATGGGTGCGGCTGGGTCACTTAAACGCCTTCTTCCTAATCTTGGGGAACCAATTGCCGCTAGTGGTCTTTTTTATCTTGGAGTGGTGTGGTCGATGGTCTTGTGCGGGATGCTTATATGGGCGGACGCCCTAAACCGAGAAACGGTCGCTTTTCTAAAGTGACCACAACGCGCAATGGCGATCGGGGTAGTCAGAGGTTATCGCACTATTTCGTGTGACGCGACATGCCTTTTGGCTGGGCCACCTCAATGGGATTTAGAAGTGGAGGTAAATAAATAAATAATTTTATTTTCAGACAACACAGTAAATCATTAAAATCAGTAAACTCAAGGTACATGCGAACATACTCGTGGCACACGGAGCTCCGCCAACGCGGGCAGAATCCGGCACTCGCATGCATGCTCGAGGAGTGGAAGAAGGAGCTGGCCAAGCATACAGCTGGCAGCTGGACCGTCGAAGCTATACAGCTCGTCCTCGTTGACTGGCTGGACAGGGCGCATGGGCCGCTTATCTTCCGGCTCGTGCAACATTCGCAGGTGCTTTCTGGGCGTGGATGCTAATGCTTCGAAAAGTACTTGTGCCGCATAGCCGGAAGAGAACCGACAACAGAGTGCCACCACTCCGTCTGCGGAAGCCTCGTCGCAAGTGTAGGAACTGATCTCTCGCTTCCAGCATTGATTCAGTCAATGCTTGGTTGTGAGAGATCGTGGGAGTCGGCCGTTTACTTATGCGAAGAAGTTATGTTGCGCTTGTGTCGAAAGGAAACGGTGGAGCGCGAAAGGGAGAACTTTTCGGAACTCCCGATGCGCCGCCAAAGAACTGGGCGTTGGAGGAGGATTTTCCACGCTCTCCTTCGACCCCATAACAGGTGGCTTGGGCAACGAATTTGAGGGAGTTCGTTGCCTGAAAAGCGTAGCCCGAGGGCTACGCTAGGAAGAGCGTGCAGTATTTCCCCGCGCCACTTAAGGAAAGAAGGGTGAAAATCCACCCTTAAATAGAGCAAGGTCCTAGGAGCCACAAACGAGTGCGAACGCGTTCCAGCAGCTCCAGCACATAAGCAGCAACATCCCCGGGGTTTGTAGGGGGTACACCGATCAGTGTAACTCCCACATAACCACCTTGCTCCCTCGGCGGGATGGTAACCATAAAATATTTCTTTGGAAAAAAGAAGGGCAAGTAGTCCAGCTAGGTAAATCCAACTTCAAGAAGGAGGTCAATCGCTGAATCCAACTCGGCTAGGCAGCGTTCGGAAAACCACATGACGTCTTTTTATTCGATAAACCTCAGTGCCTCAAGACGAGAGTTGCAACAGTTGTGTGTTCCCGAAACGTGATCGTTTACTGTGGGCCTCATCGCAGCGTAGCCTTGATATCTAGATTATGGGTCCACCTCCGAGATGAACGGAAGATCTCATCAAGACCGCAGCATCGTGCTGGAAGCAAGCCGTTTCCAGCCGGTCTTATTGGAAATCTATAGGGGAGGCCTTAGTCCAGCTGTGCAATGTCTGCAAAGACAACGACGACGACAAATTAATAGAAACAATAATTAACAATAAAATAGGTAATGATTTGACATAGTTGATTTTTATTATAAATATTTAGATAAGTTTTCCAGAAACCGATGTCAACTTTATAGTTTTAATTTTAAGTAGTTTTTATTGTGACAATATTTTTGATAGCATTTTTTTTCATTCATCATCAGATGTGGTTCAGACTCAGTAGAGAGTGATTGTAGATAACTACAAGGGCTGTTTAAGAATTGGTGATGACGATATCCGTTGAAAACTTTTGCAAATGTTTCTAATGTAGTGACAAACCTGATTTTTTGTTTGGTTGTTCCTTTTTGGAAGGTAAGTGTAGGACTTTTTGTCCTACACTTACCTTATTTAAATAGGACTATGGTTGAAATTGCCTGGCAGTAAAGTGGTTTATCTTTTTATTTCGATCATTTTACCTATATGTTGAACATCTGTTTATTCCGGATGCATCATTTTGCTTCAAATATAATCATAAAATATTGGGGTTTAGTTAATTTTACATGTTTTATGATAAAAAATTGTTTTTGGTTAGTAATTTTTACCTGTTTGTGATTTTGATCAAAATTTTACTAACCGACACTATCTCTTAAATTATTGAGAAAAATCATATTTTTTAAATGACAGTTCATAAAGCTTTTAAATTTCATTTATAATCTATTAGAACCGAGTAGAAATGAGTAATAGAAAATTTTATATGAATTTTTTTCCAAAAAATAAAACTTTAAAATGCTCTGGTGTAAAGTTGCCAATATGTCGCTTGGTAATTATTGCCTTTCAACCGTCGATTTGTATGGAAAAACAATCTTGCGATCGGTGCTGTATGTTATTTTTACTATAGATAATAAATATACATTTATACCTACTAGGTACAGTCCGCGCCACGCAAGTCGGCGGATGAGAAGTTAGCTGCAGATGACACTTCGCCGCAATTCGCTTATTATTTATTGCGCATGTGTGCACAATGCCTACGCAAGTGGCAAAGTAGGGATCGCGCGGGAGGCATGAGGTTGGCGGGTGTGCCCCGACGTCTAGTTTCTCTGGTTCCCGGGCGTGCCTATATTTTGCATTTTGCGCAGCGTTCTGTGCATCACTTCCGACCGACTTGTGTAGCGCGTAGTATACTAATATACAATTTAAACTTACTTCAAAATAGCACACATCCACGGGATCTCCGCGAAATTTGCACTACTATAATCAATGGAATACCTCCTCGGTTGACCCGCTATGTCAATTCCTCCTGAGCTGCAAAACAAGTCACAAAAACAGGGTCACTTCTAAAAACAGCGCCGGATTAACCCTACTAGGGGCCCCTAGGCAGTGTAATCCTTGGGACCCTATTTCAGAACCTTTACAGCCTCGGAGCCTGGGGTACCCTTGGTAAGCCAGCCTGAAACGCACTAAGTTCAGGTTCTTTCCAATTTTTTTTCTTTATGCGTTCGCGGGGCCCCATTCCTTATTCCTAGAGGCTTCTAGTCGATGCGGGGCCCCTAGGCAATTGCCTAATCTGCCTAAGCGTTAATCTGGCACTGCTTGTAAAATGCCTCGCCCAGGGCAGGATTTAGGAGATCCGGAGCTACAGCCTTGCGGTACCCTTACGTAACACTTCGAAAAAAATATTTCAAATTTCGACGAGTAAGGCTTGGAATGCTTCTTTAGGTACTTACTTAACGGATTATTCAAATTCAATTTCAATCATTTATTTGCAACATAAATGTAGATATTACATGCAGTTCGCAGGTGACATGTTTTAGACAGTCATATACATTTGACCCTATAAAGCCTATAAGACCCTATTATTATAACAATAACATTGCTACCACACTTAACAAAAGAGCTTATAACTTTGAAACTACTGCACCGATAATGATGAAATATAGTTAAGAACACTACCTAATTCACCTCTCAAATGAATAGAAATTAAAATTCGTTCATCCGAAGCTACGATGCCACAGGCATGGCTTCCTCGAGGCCTCGTTATCTTTACATCCGGCCCTGAGTCCTCACAGAACTAGATAACTAACATCGTATGCAACAACGTTTGTACCTATCGTGTAGACCCACGATTTCAATCCCTTCTGGGTTACGCCACCCGCACTCCTGCGGCTGAAAACGAAATTAAAAAGTTGATACAGAACCATTCAAAACTTTGGAAGACTACATACATAGCTAACATAAAATAAATAAAGTTTGTTTTCACGGAATAATTAAAAACTACGTCTTTCATTGTTTCATGAAAACAAACAATAAAACATCCGTTAAAAACTTTTTCAACACACTTGCTCATAAAGTGTCTCTAATTTGACCAAAACTAGCACAGATTTCAACAACAATTTGTCAAATCTGTAATTTACAGATATCTGTGTCAGCAATCGATGATATAGCTAGACACAAGTAACACTTGAACTACTCAACTAATGTCGCATTGAATTTACCGTTTCAGAAATTTGGCGGATAACTTCAATGCCGTCCAAGGTTACTTGGGTTTACTTTAAGGTTGATCTTGAACTCGCCAGATCTCGTTGAGCTCTATCACTTTTGTGAAGACAGCAGTAGTCTAGAATCGATAATAACCGAGATAAATCACTCTGAAGTTTGACAGCTGCAATCCGAAATGTAGATCTTGTCGAGCTCTATCACTTTTGTGATGACAGCAGTAGTCTAGAATCGAATATAATCGAGATAAATCACTTTGAAGTTTGACAGCTGTCATCGGAAATGTAGATCTTATCGAGTTCTATCACTTTTGTAAAGACAGCAGTAGTCTAGAATCGATAGTTACCAAGTTAGTAGATCTGGTCCAGATTTATCACTTTTGTGATGACAGCAGTAGTCTAGAATCAATAATAACCAAGTTAAATTACTTTGAAGTTTGACAGCTGTCGTCCAAAATGTAGATCTCGTTGAGTTCTATCACTTTTGTCAAGACAGCAAACGTCTAGAATCTTTAATGACCGAGATAAATCATTTTGAAGTTTGACAGCTGTTACTTGGACAGCTGTTGCTGTGACACTCGTTGTGACAAATTACACGAGTCCATACTCGATGGGGTTATGAGATATTTTTCATGTTACTTTCTAACGCGTGCCATATTAAATCAATGCATCTCTTTCAGATTTTATCGATCGACCACATTATTCCTCTAGTATATCTTTGATCAAACGAAAAACAAAAAATACACTTTCTGATTTATAAAATTAGTGAGAGTTAGCGAGAAAAAAGTTGGACCGCTGACGCTACACAGCAGCTTAAGGTTGAACGGTTATCCCTAAAACCTTTTTCCCGGTAACTGTTTAGATGTCATCTGAATCAGTGTCTAAGGCAACACTGGTCGCCGCGGTGTCGCCGCAACGTCGCCACACGGTTCAGCGGCGGTGCGGCGGCGGTGACAAAGGTCGTTTGGCATCTCTCTAAGGCGCATCTGGTTTTTTTTTATCCATGGTTTGTTTTATGAGTTTTTATTGGCTGAAACATACAAGACTGCGGATGTGAATTTAGCTGCAAGCTGCGCAACATCCAATCAACGCGCAGATTTATGTAAGCTTCGGGATTGGATATTGCTCAATTTATAGCTAAATTTTCATGCCGACTTGTATGATTTGACGTAAACATAAT
Organism: Hypomecis punctinalis; assembly: GCA_949316475.1. Classification (NCBI taxonomy): domain Eukaryota; kingdom Metazoa; phylum Arthropoda; class Insecta; order Lepidoptera; family Geometridae; genus Hypomecis; species Hypomecis punctinalis. Next base: position 13,486,492 of record OX438822.1, read on the forward strand.
AATATCATGATATAAAAAAAAGGATGTTCTCAATTTGAGTGTATATTTTTTGGACTCCACGGTAACTTATAAGCTGCGCAAAACCTAATTCTGACAGGAATTTACTTAACAGCTTTGTAAAGATTGCGTTTTGCACAGCTTGTAGCTAATTTCACAGCCGTCAAGAAGTTTGATTTGGGTTAGGCATACCTTGGATGAACAAAGCAAAAAATAGAGATGAGTGGAAAGCTCTAGAGGAGGCCTATACCCACCAGGGGTTCTCATCACAAATAAACAATTAATATATGCACAAATGAACATTAATAATAATTAAAGTAGGTATAATATGTACAACATATAATAAACCTAGACTTATTTAAATTGACATTAAATTTTGATTGACAATTGATTATGTAAAATATATTATTATAAACAATGTATGAATCTGCAAAAAATTACTATATATACTATAATGACAATGAAATGATATTATGTACATACCTAAGCAATTTAACTTGACTATTTCATATATTTTTTAGTGACTACTCGTACAATGATTTTATTATAAATTAACTTCGATGATTATAAAATATTTACACTAATAATGAATGACAACATAATCGAATTTTTGTAAATTAAAATGTTTGTAAATTAAATGATGTACCTTATTAATTAATTAATGATGAGAAATAAAAGGCTTTAAAATAAAAAAAAAATAAAAAATACCTTGGGTTTGGGTGGTGAGCGCGGCTGAATGCGTTGAGAGGGCGTGCAGCAGACATCAACAGCTGATGCGCAACCTTCTTGTGTATCACTTCAAGCAAATATTTAGATATTTTAATAGTAAAAGTTTCTCGAGTGGAGACCATGGATCTGCAAGCGTAGCGTAGGATCTAGCTTGTCCTAGATAACTATAACTAGATGGAGTGACGATAAAATAAAGATCGTAGGGACACGCTGGATGCAGGCCGCTTTAAACTGGCCTTCTTGGAAATCTATAGATGAGACCTATGTTGAACAGTGGACGCCTGCGGCTGATGGATGGATGGAAAGTACCATATCATGATAGCATACCCTGTATCAAAATAATTTAGAGAGCCCAAAAAAGGAGTAAACATTTGTCACAAAAGAAAAACAAAAAAACATCATATTTTAATTTAAGTTAGTTCCTCCGAGATATTGAGCTAACGAAACATTTCAAATTTAAAATACATTTTCCTCTCCTTCTTTTCGACAAATTGATTTACTATCATATATAACATTTCCAAGTTTGTTTATAAGGCTCTGTCTCCAGAGACAACTTTTGGACGCAGCTTATCCCGAAAAAAACTTGCAGAAAGTTATAACTCTATAGTCACGTATGACAGATTTGCTATATATTTTTTTCCACACGTAGCCCCATCGTAGCTCAGGGCCCCATATCATTGATACCTACCGCTGATACAGCTGTAGCACGGTAATGGTATCTAAGTAATAAATAAATAATAAATAATGCATAACAGTAAACGTGCTACGGTTGAATAATATATGATGATGGCTGTACCCACCTGTCTTCAAATTGGCATTGGAAGTATCGTGCACATTCACCTGTTTCACCTTTCTGTGTGGTGCATGGAACATATTCTGAAAATAAATAACCAGTGAAATGTGTAAAATATTTTCAACGCACTTGCTCACAAACTGGCTCTAATTTCACCGCAATTAGGCACATAATGACACCTTTAATCAAACTGTGACTTTTTCATTGCTATTATTCACAAGTGAGTTAAAGAGATTTTTTAAATTTTATTGGTTGAGGTGCTATGTTCTTTAAAAAGTTTCAATACAAAAAAGATAGTGTTCATTGCTTGCTAATTTCTTGCAACTTTGTATTTAAACAGATAATTTCAACTTGTTCGTGTTTAATAAAATAAATAAAACTTTCACTCATATATAACTCTTGTGTTTTCTCTGTAGTCAATATTATAAAGAAAACTTTTAAAATTCCCTATTTGTACGTGGCTAATACGCTATCCGCGATAAGCTAAAAAAAAGAAACCTCATTATTTTAGTCTATGGCCGATTGCCATTGCGCGCGCATAGGAAAACTGATTCGTTTTTTTTCGCCATTTTGGAACATTTTTCACAACTTGTTTTCACTGTTGAAAATATTTATTTAGCATAATTTTATTCCGAAGTGAGTTGAAAAACGTCGTATGCGTGTATTAATGATTGCCGTCCTCGGCTCTCTTAAGACCCTCGCTTACGGCTCGGTAATGGTAACGGTAATCACCAACATTACACACTTGTACCATAATGTACTATAGACTCAGTAACAGAAGTTAATAGTAGGGGCATTCCACGTGAAGCGGACAAGAAAAAAAATCGATGTTTTAAATTTCTGTTATATTTGAATTCTACCTATACCTACATGTCCTTGTACGTGTGCCAAATATTTTTGTAAATATAATGAATATTTAAAGAATCAAGGGGCTTTGAAGTTTATTCGAATCGGTAGGCACGCTCTACTTCAAAACCGATTACTGAGTTATAAAATTATGGAATAAAATAATTAACCACTTTATTTATTCTGCAAACTTCATTTTATATGCTTTGAAACTTTATTTTTGAAAAAAAAAAGTTATTAAATAACTGCAATTTATTTTATTTTACCTGAATTTTCACTAAGTTAGACCACTATGTTTTTATTTATTTTTTATAAATATTTCGTTAATGTTGTTTAAAACATCTTTGCTAAGTTTTATAATGGGCGAGAAACTGTATTAGGAGAATAGGAGCTAGACTGGAAATACTTCCGGGATGTGGAAAATAGATAATACTGTATTGTAAATAGTTGAATAGTATTTAAGTAAAATTATAGATTTTTTTCGCATTATCGTATATTTTTTTTACTTTGACTTGACTTCGCTGGGGGCCCCTGGAATCCACGGGGCCTTGTGCTTAAGGCCCAAAAAGCCATATTATTATGTTTGATCCGGCCCTGCTTTTTACCGACTTCCAAAGAGGAGGTACTGTGTTCGTCTGTATGTTTTTTTTTTGTGTATGTTCATCGAAATTTTCGCCAATTTTGAACCCATTTTTTTATTTTATTTGAATTAGTAGCCTTTCGAGTTGGTCCTATTAAAATCTTATCGAAATCGGCTGATTAGTTTTTGATAAATCAACATAAAATTACATGGATGTCACATCGATTCGTGAAAATTACTCAAATTCGGCAGTAGGTGTTGCGATTTTTTGCGAAAAAAAATTGTATCCCATATACCTAGAACTAAGAAGTTTCTTAGAGAGAGAAAGTTTATTCTTAGCATACATATCAAAATATTATTTCATTATAAAAATTATATTATAAATATATGATATAATATATCATTGACTGCCTTGGTGGCTCAGTGAACCTGACTTCTGGATCAAAGAGGCGTGGGTTCGATCCCCACCCAAAGCAAGCATTTATGTGGTGAACATAGGTGTTTGCTCTGTGCCTAGGTGTATTTCGATACTATCTACATAAGTATGTATTTAAAATATGTATATGTAGTATATCAGTCTCCGGCAGCCATATTACAAGCTTTGCTTAGTTTGGGGACAGAGACCGTGTGTAAGATGTCCCGTAACATTTAAAAAAAAAAATGTGGCTGCGGCCGTGCGCCAAGTCTACTAAACCATAATTAATAAGTATTGTACATACTTTTATCTATAGTTTCAGTAGTCCAGTCACTAGCTCCAGTATGTTTTCCGACGTCTTTTAAGGAATCCGGGTCTTCTGCCGATGCTGCAGACAGCAGGTACAAAGCAACCAGAGTTTTGATAAGCTGTGAGAAATATATACTTAATATTAATATTTATACCGACTTTCTAAAAGAAGGAGGTACTATACGATTATGTGCATGTTAAACATAATTTTAATTTTTTTTTTAATAAGTTCTCTATTGGCTAACAATAAAACATAAATTTTATTTCACTCACATGCGTACTCAATACTCATGTTTTTTGACCGACGAAACGGAGATTCGACGCATATATTTTTTTTTTAATTTATAACAACGCATAACTTTTTACATAGTAGTCAGACATCAATAATTATTATTTCTTTTTGATAAGAAGAGTATACTTCAAAGTTGGTCCCTTTTAAATGTTATCGAAATCGGCTGAGCTATTTTTGATAATTCAACAATAACGTGAAAAATTGCTACATCGATCGGTGCGAAATATTCGCAAATTCTTCACACGGTTGGAGTCGGCCATGCCATTTTTTGCAATAAATCCTACTAATATTATAAACGCGAAAGTTTGTAAGGATGGATGGATGTTTGTTACTCTTTCACTCAAAAACTACTGAACGGATTGAGATGAAACTTTGCAATAATATAGCTTATATATCAGAATAACATATAGGCTATAAATTATAATGGAATTGCGTCAAAAATCAAAATATCATGCGGGCGAAGCCGCGGGTAAAAACTAGTAATTAATAAAAATTAAGACAATATACAAGCACACTTACTCGTACCATTGTATCTGCTACGAAGTGCAACAACATAATCGAGGATAACGCGACACTCGAGAAACCAGTTATGTCACTCTTATTTAGTTTATTTTCCTTATTTTTAATCCCAGACAAAAACTGTAATAGTCCGAGATCCCACCGCAAGAACATCCCGCTCATAGCGTACGGTTCAAACCAATTTTTAACGTAATTATATGAGTAGGAGAACAAATTTAACGAGGGTTGCCTTGCGAAATTTGGCCGCAAGAAGTTACAATGTTTAATTAATTTATAGGAAAACATATTATCCTTCATTTGTTAAGGGTTCCGTACCTTAAACGGAAAAAACGGAGCCCTTATAGGATCACTTTGTTGTCCGTCTGTACGTCTGTCAAGACTCTTTATCACGGTAACGCGTAAAGATATCGAGTTGAAATTTAAACTGTATACGTATATCTATGGTCTCTTGCAGTTGAGTAAAAGAAAAACTTCTCAGTTATCGCTTAAAAAAGTTAGAGCAGTTTTTGTCGTAAAAAACCGCATATTTCGACACTCACAGAAATCAAAACCTACAGGATACTTCCCGTTGACGTAGAACTATGAAATTTGGCAAGAAACATTGTCTCAGAGTACACATATAGGAATAAATCTGAAAATTGTACATAGTTATTTAAATCACAAAAAACAGGGCCTCAAAATTCACAAAACATGGGTTCAAAATTCAAAGTGAGTAAATAATATCATGTAAGGTATCATACGAAAGAGCTTCATTAGCACATGTTAATACAGGTTTTAAATTATTTTAATAATGTGTAATTTTTAATGTATAACGAGAAAAGTGAAAAAAAAAAACTTTTTTGTCGATGATATATATAGTATAGAGATTTTAACAACTTACTCGTACTTCCCAATTTTGTGAAATTTTCTGGATTTGTACGGAACTCTCGGTGTGCGATATTTTGTGTGGGTGTATTTTGCTAACATTATAAATAATAACACTGAGCGGTTTCCGTTTAAATAAGTTTGTTTACAATGAGGCGTTTTCTAAAAAAAAAACTTAGTAATGAAAGTATCCAATAGATGGCGACAATAGTTTAAAGTCAAGGACTTTGTATACTATCTGGACTGCGCACAGACGAAATGTGGCTCAAAGTTAGTTTAGGAATATTCAACCTAAATGCGTTGTTTTTTTTTTATTTTTTAAATATAATGACAATATTACACTACTACTACATAGAAAGCAATTGGATCATCCACAGACCCTTGAAGGTCTAAAGATAATGCGTTGTAACTAAACATAATATATTCCTTTGAAATGGCATAAGAGAGATGCTGTGCCGAGTGAGACTTCCCAAAGTGATGAAGGTGTCCCGCTCGCACTATTGCCATTTCGAAACGACACTTATATATGGTAGAATTATTACCTGTAAAGCCGCGACTGTCTTAACTATTTCTTAGTTTTTACAACAATGAAGATTGATAAGATTTTAGTTAAAATTGCGAATAGATGCCAATAAAACAGAGTTTGATATTTATTTTGTATGAATATACCTACGTCTTTATGATTAACGGTTATTTTTTATTTTTGACTAGAGTATCACCGTTGATTGCAAATGGCGTACTATGGTGAATACAAAGAAGTGTAGTAGGGTGACTATGCTGCACATATTTCTTAAATATGCTGGGTGTACAATAAGGAAGTTTCCTTTATCATAAAAACTTAAAATAATTATATACATTTAAGGACGTTAGAATTATATTAGACACAGTGAAAAAATTACTCGAATATCCTAATAAATGACGGAGTTATGGATGTCTAAACATGACCGCACGAAATCAAAAAACCTCGCGACGGATTTACGCGTGTGACGTCATTCGGCTTCAGAGCCGCGCCGTGGGTTAGGCGGGAGTAAGGAAAAAAGGAAATAAATTTCTTCATTATATGCTGGGTATTTTTCTAAGCCACGAATACGTTCTAGAATATCATTGTACTTATCTTTATGTTATGATCAACATTTACTATGGTACTAACCTCCCAATATAACGAATAAAAAGTCAGCATTCCCATGATTTTGTCGTGAGTAAATGAACTTTATTTCTAAATGGAACAAGACTTGGCGTGTGTACCTACTGTTCTGCGGTTATTACATCTGTATATATTGACTAGTAGTTTTCCAAATAGTAGACCTCACAAGTATACATTTTGGTGAACATTTTCTCGTAATCAGTTTTCAAAAATGCACAACTTGCACAGGCAAATATAATCATAATTACAATATTCTGTCCTAAAATATCATTGTAAATTATGACCATTTTTTACTATGGGACTAATCCCCTGTATAGGGTTATCCAAAACTTCTCAGCCTAATATTTGTTCTTATAAAGTCATTGTAGGTAATAGGTTTTTCAGGACTTATTTTTTAGTTCCGAAAATGACAGATGTCAAAGTGACAGCTGCCATTATATGGCATATTATTATAGAATTCATACTAGAGTGGCATGACAGATGTCATCCGAAATATAGATCTCGTTGAGCTCTATCAATTTTGTGCCTAAAGTAATGGTCTAGAAACGACAGTTACGGAGATAAATTACTTTAAAGAGCTGTCATCCGAAATATACATATTGTTGAGTTCTATCACTTTTGTGACGACAGAAATGGTCTAAAATCGTTAGTTACTGAAATAAACCGCATTTAAGTTTAACAGCTGTCACTTTGAGACCTGACATGTCGTCCTAGTATGGATTCTAGAATTTGACAGCTGTCACTTTGTTCAGTCATTTTTAGGGTTTCGTAGTAAAACGAGGAACCCTTAAAACTTCGTTATGTCCGTGTAACGAACGGACGCCGTTTACAGACCATATTAAAAACTTTCCCTGAAAATTATTTTGAGCACTGTGGAATCATAAATTTTAGAGTTATAAAGAAAAAATGAATTTTTTAAACATTAGAGGTCATCGACCTCACATGTATATTTCATACACACAAACAAACAATCACACTTTATTAGACAACCACATAACATAAAAAAAATACAGGGACAAAACAATACAATTAATAGGTTTCTAACTGGTGGCCTTATCGCTTTAAGCGAATTCTCCCAGGCAACCAAGAATTCATACTAAATCACGTTTTCCTAGTAATCAACCATCTTAAAAATTGGTTTTTATCATCATCATAATCATCGTCACGAGTACGGAAGCCTATCATACGTATGTCTTGACACGCACTTGACAACTTACTACTGGAACTAGAAAATAAAATCCTTGAAAAAAATTATCTAAGGTATTTTATTAGAACAAAATATATTACGCTTCACCAGTTCTAGCTAGCTAACCCTGTATAGGGGATCAGTCCCAAACTCTGACACCAGGGCTAGCCACCCGGCCTATACAAACTTACTTACTTAGTCCCATTATATACAATAATATCATAGTAAAGAACCTTACCATTTTTATGATTAAGAATATATTTACCTGTGAAAGTTGTGCATTTTTGAGAACTTATTACAAGAAAATGTATACTCGCGAGGTCTACTGTTTGGAGAGCTACTAGTTAATAGTTACAGATGTAAAAAACGCAGTACACATACATACACCAAGTCTTGTTCCATTTAGATATAAAGTTCATTTACTCACGACAAAATTATGGGAATGCTGACTTTTTATTCGTTATATTGGGAGGTTAGTCCCATAGTAAATGTTGATCATAACATAAAGATAAGTACAATGATATTCTAGAACGTATTCGTGGCTTAGTAAAATAACCAGCATAGAATGAAGCACTTTATTTCCTTATTTCCTTACTCCCGCCTAACCCACGGCGCGGCTCTGAAGCCGAATGACGTCACACGCGTAAATCCGTCGCAAGGTTTTTTGATTTCGTGCGGTCATGTTTAAAAATTCATAACTCCGTCATTTTTGAAGATAATTGAAAAATAAAAACACCATAATTTATTGCAGACTTAGTGTAATTTAATAAAAATAAAACTAGAAAACGGGAAACTTCCTTATTGGTGTATAGTCGTGGGTGTCATTTTTAATTTTTTTGGGTTGTAGATTTCAAAATTGGGATCCATATTGGAATTAAAAACGGCAGACGTCACTTTTTTGAAAAAATCATGGGTGTAGTTTTCGAGGTTTTTGGGGGTGTAGATTTCAAAATTGGCATCTTTAATTCCAAAATAGATGTCATTTTTGAAATCTACAATCAAAAAAAAATTAAACACGACACCCATGACGGCCTTTTCAAACAAGTGACGTCCGCCATCTTTAATTCCAAAATAGATGCCAATTTTGAAATATAAACCCCCAAAAACCTCGAAAACTACACCCATGACGACTTTTCAAAAAAGTGAGTCCGCTATTATTTATTTCAAAATGGATGCCTTGTTTACTACGGAAGTCTTAAAATTCTGTGAACTACGGAAGTCTATTCGTGGACAAGTTTTCGTGATTAAGATTTTTCGTGATATGTCTATTTGTGACAAAGTTTTCCGTGAAAAAGTCGTTCGTGAAAAAGTTTTTCGTGGTTAAGTACTGACACGGGTTGCGTGATATGTGTCAAGATTACATCTATGAAACTTAAACGTTGTTCAACACCGTAAATATGGATTCCAGACCATTACTGTCGTCACAAAAGTGAAGGAACTCATCGAGATCTACATTTCCGATGACAGCTGTCAAACTTAAAAGTGGTTTACCTATCTCCGTCATTATCAATTCTAGACCATTGCTGTTGAAAGAACTCTTCAAGATCTACATTTCCGATAACAGCTGTCAAACTTGAAACTGAATTATCTCCGTATATATTAATTCTAGACCATTGTTTTTATGGGGATAGGTTTTATAGAGATCTTCAAGGAAGGCCTATGCCCAGCAGTAGGCGTCCTATTGCTAAAGAGACGACGAAGACGAAGGACGACGAGTTAGGGGTAAGATAACTGCGATTCCTGCGTGCAGTAACATTCCAAAGAAAACTTATATCCCAAGATGATCGAGATGTTTTGGTCATCCTACTTGGAAAAGAGACACAATCATCTGATGTGGTATCCTTGTCGGCACGTTTTTCTTTGCCAGTACTCTATCCTGTTTATATGATAAATCCATGTTTAAAGTTAAAGTCGTCGATCTTTTGACTACGGAAATCGTACTGTCATTGTCAAGATGTCTTCTTCTTCTTTTTTTATGTTTTGGCGTCGCATTGTTGTGGATTTGCCAGTGTCCATTTTAGTAATTTTTTATCAAAATAGTCACGTCATAGTCCAATAAAGTCGCGGTCAATGTCAAACGTAAGGTAGGTCAGGCATATAAGGCCCACCTTTATTAATATTAAAATATTTTTACCCATTGATGAGGTAATAAACAAAAGTCTCCACATATTAATTAAAAAATGTATTTAAGTTTCGTCATGAAATAAAAAAACATAAAATTATAACGTTATTTCTGAAATATGAAGTGTTTTTTAAAACCATCACTTCGGGCCTTATTGAACACTATGAGTATAAAAAGGCCCTAAATATAAATTAACATTCTAAGAAAATTAACACGTTTAAACGATATTAAACTATAACAGTAAACATAAAACAACATTTGGTCCTTTTAAAACATGAGTATTTTCTTAATTATTAGAAATAAAAGACCTTGGGCCTTATTAATCTATAGGTATTAAAAATGTCCTACGTTCCTTTAGAATATGTTGCTAAACACAAATTTGAACATTAGGTAAGTATAATCTTACTAAATTAAAGTTATTCAAAAAACAACAACAAAATCGCTAACACTTTGATTTCTAACAAAACTTCTGTGGGCCTTATTACACTAAAGACTTTTCAAATACTGAATATTCAACGAATATAAAGGTACATTTTACAACTTTAAATTAAGAACAGTTAATAAAAAAGCAATAAATAATATTAAGGTACTCTTTAGATTTCAAATCAGTCGTAATGCTCGTACTTAAATTAAATTGAGGTTCATCTAAAGGTAATAAGGCCCGGGCCTTATTACCTGCGCAAGGGCTGGGCCTTTTTAGCCGTAGAGCAAGCTTTACAATCAGTGTCATATATTTAGTAAAAAAATAGCAATTAGAATGTGTACTTATGTCTCTCCGTGGGGCAATACAAGAATAGTTCACATTGAAATGGGAAAAACTCGGATTAAAACAAAAAACTCGATGAAAACTGAACCTCTTTACGCTCGAAAAATATTACGTACGGCAGCCGCGACCTCTCTATGTGGCTGTGTGGACGATACTGACGAAAAGGAGGGCCGCGCGGAAGAGCGCGTTGTTGCCAGCTCGCTGTATGTGCGACTTCTATGTATGCGTGAGTTTTAAGCGAATAGATTTTTATGCAACTGTTATTTCTGCAAACTGGGCCTAGTTTGCAACCGGGCCTTATATGCCTGACCTACCTTAGTCCAAGTCATACCTCAGTAAAGCATTGGAGACTTGGTTTCTGTCTCTAACCCTATTCCAGTTGACACTGACAAAAATGTATATGACTATTACGCTATCTAGTAAGATGTGTGAACGTACATACAACATGATAGGTAATTTGTATTGTAGGTGGCAATATCATACCCGTAGCACACGCATTTTCGCGGAAATTACAAATGCTGGATTTTTATTTCTATTATTTATGACCTCTTAGATGACTACAACTAAACGAGACAAAACACAATAAAAGCATATTTCAGAAAAAAAACTATATGCCAATTTTTGGGTCAATAAAACTTAATGAAACCGTACTGTATAAGCCTTTATAATAGTCCACTGCAGGACGTAAGCCTACCCACGATGGGTGCTTGGACCATATCCACCACGCTGGCTCAGTGCGGGTTGGTGGATTCACATAAGCCATCGAATTTCTTCTACGGACGTATGCAGGTTGCCTCACGATGTTTTCCTTCACCGAAAAGCTAGTAGTGTGAAATTCCGTACATAAATTCCAAAGAACTCATTGATACGGGAGCGGGGATTTGAACCCACGACCTCAGGATTGTAAGGCGGGTGTCACTACCTCTTGATCTCCATTGTTCAAGTGAAAGAATATTCTACATCATGCGGGTGCATGGTTTAAACATAGGTAGGTATAAATAGTTTTTATTCTGGGGTTAAAAATAAGAAAATTGACAAAACAAAACTAGATCTGTGTCATAACTGGTTTTTCAAAGAGTCGTGTTATCCTCAATATATCTCAACACAATCTTAAGTGAGATCGTATACTTTCCTTAAATATAAAAAATATTAGTTCAATGGGCATGATGACTGGGTAATAAAATCATTTTAATAATTAGAATCCACCGCACTCGGCCAGCGTGGTGGAATGGCCTAATCACCCTTCGTGGGTAGGCCTACGTCCTACAGTGGACTATTAAAATGCTGGTACAGTACAGTACAAAACAGTGGTTCCTAAAGTTGTCTGAGCTATAACGCACCATCAAGTATACAAACCCGGGACCCACTTCTAAGAAGTTTAACCGTTACCAACATGATTAAGGGTTGAACCACAGAATAGGCCCTATTACACAGGGCACAGAAGGAGCCTCTTCATACAAACCTAAACTTAAAAATGTGAAAAATACAATTTGTACCATAGACAACTTTTGAGTGAACTTGCCACTTGAAATAGGGATTTCAAAATACATGATGAAAAGAATCGATTCCTAAATTAATTCGAGTCTAGAATGACGTCATGTCTTATCACATGATAAGTCCAACTGGCTGAAATTTCGATTAATCTATTCACATCTTGACTCTTTAATAGGTGGACTTTGGTAATTATAAATACGTTTTTATCGTTCATTCCAGAAGTTATAAACAAAAGTCAATAACACTATTAAATAACAGCTGACAGCCTTAAGTACTGCTAAATTAGATCTTTTCTCTTCCAGAAGTAAAAAAAAAAACATTATTTCATTCGTAAACCTAAAAAAATACATACAGACGAACATAGAACCTCTTCCTTTTTTTAAATCGGTTAAAAATGTGAACACATCACGTGATGCTGCATCCATATTGCTAAATCGATCTAAAACTAGTACTCGTAGTTCGACCCACATTGACCTTGCGACCTTATTCCTTTACATGGCCGGCCGCCCGGGTCAAAATCAATTTTGACCTTAAAGTTAATCGATTTGACGAGTACTTGAGTTTATTCGATCTCATACATTATCCGACATTCCTAACTGACCATAGAGAAATTTTCCACTCTGTTTACATTGTCAAATGATTTCATTTTCAATATTTTGCTTTTGCTTGTAAATCACATAGAAAGATATTTATTACTTACCGGTGGTTATGTGACAATGCCTTTCGTTATTTCTTTTGAAACCGAGTAATTTCGGCAAGATAGAATGACACAGTTCACCATATTTACCTCGTTGCTTTGAGACGCGACCGCAACGCCAGTCTAATGAAGACTAGTTGCTATATTGGTGTATCTCTCTAAGATTGGTTGATATTGGTCGGCGACATTTCATTTTGTACGATTAGGTGTCTTCTTGAAGGTCTCTGGGTTGAACCAAATATTTTTGACGTAACCGAGATTATACGGTCAGGGTTTGGTTATCGTTAAAGTAACTTGGTGTTAAAATCTGACAACCAATCTCGTTGTTGAGGTGACACATTCTTGAACCTCTCCTGATTCCTTCCTCAATGAACCTCTCTCGTTTTTCTGACAGTTTTGATTTGTCAGAACTGTCAGAAAAACGAGAGAGGTTCAAGAACGTATCACTTCAGTAAATAGATCCGTTAACAGGATCGCCCTGCAGGGCTTATCGACTTTATAAAAAGAGGATATCAATTCGACTCGGACCCCAAACTAAACATAGATTGTGATATGGCTGCCAGAGACTATACCACTTATACATATTTTCAAATACACAAGGGGAAATATGTTTGGCCACCTTATACGACATGACAATCGAATGAAAATCATAATAGAAGAAAAGTAGAAGTAAAGAGAAGAAAGGGTAGACCACGGAAGGCATTTTTCAATCGCAATAAAGAAAAAATAGATGTCATGTCGTACAGGGAGGTGGAAATACTGGTGGAAGACCGCCAGACATAGAAGATGCTCCACCTACAAGAGCGATGCTCTTAAATCATGAATGAAAATAGATAATACTATCCAGACAGAGCAAATACCTATGTTCGTCACATAAATCCTTGCCCTAGGTGGAAACCGACGCCTCTTTAGCCACCAAGAAGTCATTGCAGGCTCACTAATAACTGGGCCATCGAGGCAGTCAAATAATGAAACGCTGGTTCAATTTATTTATTTATCAATTTTGAAAGGTTCAATTTATTTATTTATCAATTTTCATGTTGGTAGTTCAGTTCGTTCGCCGACTTGAGTGTCAGTTTCGAAAACCGATTTATGCTATCTGAGAAGGCAAGCAGCAGATATCAAGATATGATTCGCAAGGCACGATATCCGGAATCCTGAAAAAAAAAACAAAATAAATGCTTCATTGATTTACGCATTAAGTAACGAGCATCATGACTGGAAAAAAATCATTATTTTAATGAAATTAGTCATTTAGTAAGAATGTTTAAAAACATAACTAATTTTGAAACTTTTTAGTGTTTGAAATTTAAATCTACAGGGTTATTGGTAAATAATTAGCATCCTCTTTAAAGGTTTATTCTGTACACCAAAACTAACAAGTTTTGTTCTGTAACTTTTTGTCTAAACGTAAAAAAGTGCTGTTTCAACAACAACAATATCTTTATTGTACACCATATAACAGATACATTAATTTAGATTTTTTCAGATGTTGTATAATGGCGGCCTTATCGCCTTTGGCGATTTCTACCAGGTAACCTTTGGATGGACTGGAGAAAAATTAAATAATAGGAATACGGTCGGCGGTGTATACATACTGTGACAAATATTATACTTATATATCTTATAAATATACTAATAACGTGTAAAAATACATAAATACATACATATATATAAATACATAGTTTATACCAATTATAACTAGCACAAGGAGAGATAATATTGATAAACTAGATTTTTAAATATAGGGAGGGATTTAGCCTGTCTGATAGCAACAGGCAGTTCGTTCCACAGCAGGACAGCTCGCAAAGTAAAGGATTTGGTGTAGGATAAGTTGGAGTGGGAGGATTGGAATTTTAGTTTCAGCGCACGGACGGACCTCAAAGAATTGGAGTGACCCTGTGTGTGGTGTTTCATGGGAAAACATTATTCATCCTAGACAAAAATGTATGAAACAGCTGTAATTTTTTTGTTTTATCAAAAGTCGCAAAACAAAAGTTAGTTTTGATAAAGAGATTAAGCCCCTAAGCCCAAAAATGATGTTTAATGATTACTAAATAACCCTGTACCTATAATAAATCTATCATGATATTGGTTTATAAATGAGGAAGTTATAAGGCTTTGTAACTTTAGGACGGACAGACGGACGGATGGACACAACGAAGTTATAAGGGTTCCTCGGTTCCAGTCTATCCGGCATAAATTAAACTTACTTACTTTACTATCCGTTCATCTCTAAAATATACCGAGTGACAATAATAATTTTCACTAACTAAATAAAAACACCGGACGTTTGATATAATATTCCCTGATGATGGAGTACTGAATACTCCGAAACCGGTCGGGTTCCCAGCCGCCCGGCCGCGATATTAAACGTGAGTAAAAACCGGTGTTTTTATTTATTATAATGTTTTCTTGCGCGAGTTTTAATGAAGTGAATAATAATCATACCGGATATCGATATACTCAGGTTCCACAGGTGGGAGATTGCATCTGTAGTACGGAACGCATTTGCTGTCCTCGCCGGCGCTGTTAATACAGGCGCTAAACTCTGCAACAAACAAACATTGGTGGACATTCCGCGCGTTAGAACCAAGCGTTTCGAATCCTCATTCCTCATACGAACAGCCGGAATGTGGAATGCTTTGCCTGGGTCTGTCTTTCCGTTAAAGTACAACGTGAGTGTCTTCAAATCCCGAGTAAATAGGTATCTTCTAGGTAAGCGTGCTACACCCTAGACCGCACATTTGCTTAACATCAGGCAGTGTGTAGTCAAACGCAAACCTATTGGAAAAAAAAAATAAAAAAAAACAACTTTTAATAAGTTTCGCATAATAATACAGGGTTAGTTATAGTCAATTAGCATCTTTTTAGGCGATTATTCTGTACATCAAAACTAACAACTTTTGTTCTGCGACTTTTGTCAAAGCTCAAAAAATAAGTTGGTGTTCCATAGAAAAAAAATCCTCTAAAAGGATGCTAGCTTCGCAGTGGCGACTCTTTTTGGTTACGTACTTAATGCTTGTCGTCCATTGAAACAGGTATAGAACGCGCCGTACAAGAAGGCGGATGTGAAGTTAGGGACAAGCTGCGCGAAATCCAATTCTGAATGAATCACACATAAAGCTGCACATTGACTTGCTATTGCACAGCTTGTAGCTAACTTCATATCCGCCAACTTGTGTGACACGGCTTATACCGTACTCCCGCCCCGCACCGCGCCCGACCCGCGCCCGCCGTACGTGTGTACGGCGGGCGCTTTATGCCCGCTTGCAAAGGGCAGCTTTAAGGGCCGCTTGCGTAACATGTGGCTTAAAATCATATTTAACTAAATACATTTAACTGGTTAAACGCTCTTAACGCTAAGCACATTTAGAGTGGCCTTGCACAAGGCGCTCCAGATGCTGTTTAACTAAACTTTTTTAACACGTGCCCTAGACCGTCCCTCGCGTTCCGTTTCATGTATTGAATTGTATTTCCTGTCAAGCCACCGTCAAGCACGTCTAAGCGCGCATAGTTTTGACTAAAGATTTGCGTGAAACGAATATCTAAACTTGTTCTCTTATTGGTTTATGAATTGCTCCAGAGAGAGTAGAAGACCAATTACAATATAATACCACGTTCGTTTTTCGGATTCTGTTCAGTGCTGTTGAGATTATTTTTGTAAATGAGTGAGAAGGTGAAAAATCTAATGGCGAGAAATCTTGCACCGACCGATACTAAATAAGATCAGTTATTAGGTATCTATAGAATGTATGAAACTGTATGTTATTTAAAAATAAACATCATCGGGTCCAAGCCAACTGCTCAAATTAAACAGTGTGACCTACAAATGACATGGGCATCATTTTTTCACATCACCGTTACACACTAGACAGACAATAGACATACAATACAATAAACCTTAGAATAATGAAATACATGCAAAAAACTTGTTACATACAAACAAAAATATTGAGTCATAAATGCACACTGTTCCCAAATGCGGCGAACAGCTGGTCATTCAAGATGGCGCTAAACGAATTTAAATCCACTAAACAGCCATTTTGGAGCGTTTAAATTTGACAGTTCGGTAAATACGTTTAAGTGTTGATTCTTTGTTGTGCAAGACACTAAACGTGATTAACTCCTTAAATGTGTTTAGGAGAGCAGCTAAACGCATTTAGTGAACGTTATGCAAGCGGCCCTAAATGCCTTATGTCCTTATCTACAAGTGCTATAAATAACCACATAAATTTACCTTTGCTTTCAGTCGTGATTTCGCTTGGCCCCACAGTACCGGGGCCAGGTATAGACTCGGTCATCGTTGCAGACAACACGCACAGGAGAATCAAGCATCTGGAGATCTAAAACATACATTTTTTATACTACAGGTGATAGTCAGTTATTTATTGCCCACTAAGCATGAAACTTGCAATAAGTTGTAGTAAGCTTGTGTTGGGTTTGAGACAAAAACTGCATATTTTAAAAAAATGTGCCGTTTTTGAACGGATAGGATAGTTTCACAAGTTAACGAAAGCGGTAGTCAACCACATACTTTTATAAGAATAAATGCTACCGGATACGAACTGTGGTTGGCGATTGCGGGGATATGGAAAAAAATAAAAATAAGCTCATGGTCGGCTCCACGAAGGAACTGGAACTAGACTTCAAGCTGAGAACAAGTAATTGTACCTGCGCCAAGCTGTAGAATACTGAAAATGGAAGAAATGTTGTAGAAGCAGAATGAAGAATAAAGTTAACGCAATTGTCATATTGGTGTATAATTTCGCTCAAGTCTTCGGTCTCCTCACACTTGGACACATATATGGCACATTTGTAAATTTCAAACATCGTGTTGCAGGAACATGTCGCTCGGACCTTTTTTACTACATTCACTTAAGGATTGTTGGCTCTGTAGATATTTGCTCGAAGTTTACAGACTTCAGTTTTACGTGATAGGTAACGTCATGAGGAAACATTGTTGAATCAACAACTGAAACAAGTCGAAGGCAGCCCTTCAATTGTCCAGTCACCAGATTCTGGTGACGAACAATTTGTCCCATTTTGCCCAGCTGCCAGAATCTGGTTAATCGCCCGTTTTTTCTTTAGCAATTTTTTGGACGTCTGCCTATGGTGCTGTCACGCTTTAACTTATACCAATTAGTAATAGGAAAAACAGAGAAGAATATAGTGTCGTGACTTTTTATTCGATTCCTACTTCGACCTCGTCTAATTTCACCGACAAGTCGTCACACGTGCTCGGACGCGCATCGGAGTTTTCCAACCGTCTGCGTTTGTGATAAAAATGGTCAATTTGTTGGTGCGAAAGTGGCTTTGGTGCCCATTTTTCTAATTAAATGATGGAAGGGTAAGGGAAGGGTAAGTTATTTATACTTTTAATGTATTGGCAATAGATTATTGAGGTATTATGCAAAAAAATCAAATTTTTGAGAGAGGAGAGAGGAAAACGAATTTTTTTTCAACTTCCTACTTTCCTAAAGATAACGTGAAATAAAATTTACACATTCTATAATCTATTTATAGATTCTAATAGCTGAGTTCAAGACAATTCCTATGATGTAAAGTTTATTGGGACTATTCATACAAAAAATACGAGAAATCGTGATTTTAGAAGGTAGCGGCGGAAATTAAAAAAAAATCGCGCGTGGCTGGACAAGAACGCGTTTTTGCCGGAAAGCGCTGGGACGGCTGAAAGGATCGTGCATCTCTATCCCTTGTTCCGCGCTCTCGCTTACTCGCTTGTCTCTGGAGGAACGCCACACATTTTCGTACAAGCAGCCGACGTTTACGTTAAGAAAGGTTCCAATGTGGTAGCACAAAAATTAAAGGACATGTCCACAAAATGTATGGAGGCTGGTATAATAATAATCAACAATGCTAACCACAACACTCGTTACATTTCAAAAAAGTTCATATTTTTCTGAGTCTATTACAACAGTTAAAAACAAAAAAGAGCCCTCAGTTTTTTTCTAAATTAATTTTGAATCTATTATTATTATCTCTATCAACCCTGATTAAGTAACCTCAAAATAGTTAAATAGAAGCATTTTTACCAATTAGACACGGTTTTTAAGTGTTTATTTGTCACATTGTACCTACTAACTGGTCACACTGGTAGGTTATAATTTTTAATTTTAGCAAATTAAGAGATGAATGTTTGAAGAATCAGCTAAGAATACAAGTAAAATAACGATAGAAGCACTTTATTATTGCTAAACTAGAAAAAATACATGGCTGTATAATTAATTTTCATACAAATTATTTTTCACATTTAAAAAAATGAAGGGATAAAAAATCTAAATTAAATATTTTTGAGAAGCCCATAAATCAAGCTTTCAAATTATGTATATATCATCTTGGTTCGATTTTTCTCTCAATAATATACCACTTGTGGACGGCACCTTTATAAGAAGACCGATAGGGTCGAAAATTACTAACGCAGCGTAGCGTTCACATAGACCACTTTTTTGAAGATCGATAGGAGAGGCCTATGTTCATTGTATTTTTATGATTAAAGTACATTAAAGTTAACAAGATTATTTTTAGGGTTCAGTACCTCAAACGGAAAAAAAACGGAACCCTTATAAGATCACTTTGTTGTACACACAGACGGACGATGTCAAGACTCTTTATCTCGGGAACGCGTAAAACTATCGACTTGAAATTTAAACTGTATATGTATATCCATAGTCACTTGCAGTTGTGTAAAAGAAAAACTTCTCAGTTATCGTTTAAAAAATTAGCGCCGTTTATGTCGTAAAAACCGCATATTTCGATACTCGCAAAAATCAAAACCTATAGGGTACTATCCGATGACATAGAACTATGAAATTTGGCAAGAAGCATTGTCTCAGAGTACACATACACGAATAAATCTGAATAGTGTCGTTTTTATTTAAATCACGAAAAAATAGGGCCTTAAATTTCACAAGATTCAAAGTGAGTAAATCGTATCATGTAAGGTATCATATAAAATAACTTCATTAGCACATGCTAAAACAGGTTTTGAATTATTTTAACAATGTGTAATTTTCGATGAATAACGAGAAAAGTGAAAAAAAAACTTTTTTGTCGATGGTTATAGTATAGAGATTTTAACAACTTACTTCACATTTTTGTGAATTTTTTTGGATTTGTACATCCGTACAAATCCAAAAAAATGTATGTCCGTGTGCGAGCCACTTGCCCGTTTTTTTTTTTTTGCATAATATAGTATGACCTACTTTACCCTTGTACAGAATTCGCGAATATTTCGCACGGATCCATGTAGCATTTTTCACATTATTGTTGATTTATCAAAAATAGCTCAGCCGATTTCAATAAAATTTAAATGAGACCAATTTCGAAGTCTCTTTCCAACAAAAAAGAATTATTGAAATCGGACCACTACGTAAAAAGTTATGCGTGGTTATACTAAAAAAAAATACGTGTCGAATTAGTACCTCCTCCGGTTCGTCGGTCAAAAATAGTTCTAAATAAGTCTATCAACAATAAAACACAGCAATATATTAAATTGATATTACTTAATCTTATTCAATAATAAAAACCAGTTTTCATGAACTCTCAATTGAATGAGTATTTAATTACCAAATACAATAAAGTAGATGTGAAAATGATAAAACGCATTTCTTATGACGCGGACGCCTTGAAATTTCAACAAAGTTATGAATTGTTCAACTTGATAATTTAACCGTTCATTAAGAACACATCAACAAAAGGATAGACATAATTTTAGATTGCCAATTATTTCTCTATTAACTATGCCTTAAGATGTACCCATTTAAACTTGCGATAACTTAAAAAATAAGTGAGATACCAGCCTTTTTTAGGATTCCGTATCCAAAGGGTAAAAACGGGACCCTACTAAAACTCCGCTGTCCGTCCGTCTGTCAGTCTGTCTGACTGTCTGTCACCAGGCTGTATCTCATAAGCCGCGACAGCTAGCACGTTGAAATTTTCACATAATTATGACGTATATTTTGAAATTTTCACATAATCATGACGTATATTTGTTGGACGTTGGACAGAATAAAATAAATATTTGTTGTATGGAGGGCTCCCATACAACAAAACTGAAATTTTAGCTGTTTTTCTCTTGATACTAATAAACGTGACAGATAGACGCTTAAAATATTCACATGATATTAAAATAAAATAAATAGATATTTAATTTTTGTTTGATTTTAATAACGGCATCAAGATGATGCTTGAAATAGTAAGTTGAATATTCCCTTTAAAAAAAATTATATTAATATATAATTTATTATTAAGGGGGGGCTTCCATACGGTACGGAACCTTTCGTACGCGAGTCCGACTCGCACTTGGCCGATTATTTACTTACGAACGGCTCAGACGCATGCGATAACTTTGACAGATTGTATGGAGAATTCGTAAAGTTCCTTCTACGTTCTAGTCGTCTCTATACAGCATGACTTTTTATTCAGTGCACAAATTTTTTATCGCGCAATAGATATCATTAATAGAACATAAAGGTGACGTCTACAAGTGGTATATTATTCAGAGAAAAATCGAACCAAGATGATATATACATCATTTGAAAGCTTGTTCTATGGGCTTCCCAAAAATATTTAATTTAGATTTTTTTATCCCTCCAATTTTTTTTCAATGTGAAAAATAAATTGTATGAAAAACAACAATACAGCTTATTACTTTTTCTAGTTTAGCAATGATAAAGTGCTTCTATCGTTATTTTACTTGCATTCGTAGCTGATTCTTCCACATTCATCTCTTAATTTGTTAGAATTAAAAATTATAACCTACCAGTGTGACCAGTTAGTAGGTACAATGGGACTAAAAACACTTAAAAATTGTGTCTAATTGGTAAAAATGATTTTATTTAACAATTTAGAGGTTACTTAATCAGAGTTACTAGAGATAAACTACATATTGAGCCAAATATATTAATTTATCCTAATAAATTCAAAATTATTATTTTTTTTTAATCTGAGGGCTCTTTTTTGTTTTTAACTGTTGTAATAGACTCAAAAAAATATGAAGTTTCTCGAAATGTAACGAGTGTTGTGGTTAGAATTTTTGATTATTATTATACCAGCCTCCATACATTTTGAGGACATGTCCTTTCGCTCATAAAAAGATCGACTTTTTTTATCAATCTTTTGTCAAACTATTCGTAAGAAAATTATATTGCATGCACCCTACACTCCAGACTACTTACAAAAACGTATCGGCCGTAGGTACGACAAGGACACGTAGGTACTCAGACGTAGGGTGACATTGATGACTACGTTTATCTGTATACTTACTCTTGAAGTTATTCCAATATTTTTGTACTAAAGTGAGTAAAACCAATGTAGGGGTTTAATTGTTTGTTTATTATACTTTCCGTAAGCAAAGTATGTGCACTATAAAAACACCCTGTGTAGGTAAGTTCCGTATACGACCAAGCCATTCGAAAAACAAAAAAAACCGGACAAGTGCAAGTCAGGCTCGCACACCGAGGGTTCCGTACATATCCAGAAAATTTCACAAAAAATTGTACGTTGAAAAATGTCTATACTCATCATCATCATCGACAAAAGTTTTTTTTTTACTTTTCTCGTTTACAAAATTGTTAATATAATTAAAAACCTGTTTTAACATGTGCTAATAAAGCTCTTTTATATGATACCTTACATAAAACGATTTACGCACTTTGAATTTTAAACCCATATTTTGTGAATTTTGAAGCCCTATTTTTTGTGGTTTAAATAAAAATGTACAGTTTTCAGATTTATTCCTATATTTGTACTCTGAGACAATGCTTCTCGCCAAATTTCATAGTTCTATGTCAACGGGAAGTACCCTGTAGGTTTTGATTTTTGTGAGTGCGAAATATGCGTTTTTTTACGATATAAACGGCTCTAACTTTTTTAAACGATAACTGAGAAGTTTTTCTTTTACACAACTGCAAGAATCATCGATATACGAGTACGTATACAGTTTAAATTTCAGCTCGATATCTTTACGCGTTCTCGAGATAAAGAGTCTTGACAGACACACAGACGGACAGACGGACAGACGGACAAACGGACAACAAAGTGATCCTATAAGGGTTCCGTTTTTTCGTTTTGAGGTACGGAACCCTAAAAATAGGGTCCCTATAGCCGATTAAAAAGCTATTCATCTAAACGAGGAAGAATTAACAAAAGCCTACTTACCATATTTATTGCCAGCTAGATGCACAACTATAAGGAAAAACACCCGACTTGAAAAACTGGTTTACTTTTTTTTATAAATTTTCCTCGTGTAGTTGCCGTAGCAAAGGGCGACGTGCCTCTACCTTAGCTCTTTTTACACTGACGATATTATGAAGTGAACTGGCTATTAAATAAACTTTTTTGTTATCATCATCAAATCTAATTTTAAGAATGATGAAGACTGCCTCGGTGGCTCAGTGGTTAGTGAACCTGACTTCTGGATCAAAGAGGCGTGGTTTCGATCCCTACCCAAGGCAAGCATTTATTTGATGAACATTGGTGTTTGCTATGTGTCTGGGTGTTATTTAGGTTCTATCTATTTAAGTATGTATTTAAAAATATGTATATGTATATCAGTCTCTGGCAGCCATATCACAAACTTTGCTTAGTTTGGGGTCAGAGACCGTGTGTAACCTGTCCCCTAATATTTATTATTTATTTATTCTTCGAATTCTTGTATTTGTATTTCAGCCTTTTGGTATTTTCAAAAATGCGCTTAGACGATGAACACATTTTAATCTGTCAGCAGGGAGCCAATGCTCAGAAAGCACTAAAACATCACATTTAATGTCTTTCTGCAATAAAACTTCTAATTTTCTGGTTTTATTATCTGTATCTTATGTTTTGATGACATATCACAATAGGTTTCTTCGTACATACTTCGTTCGTACGCAGCCGTACGGGTACGGGAACACATACGTTTAGCAGGGAGGTCCTGGCACACGGTGAAATGCGCTGTGGAACATTCCGAGTCTTCATTGAGTCAGGCGCATCGCGCGGCGATGCTACTGCGACTGGCCGCTTGCAGCCGAGGCCCGTGCACGAAAATCCCAACTGCTCACACAAACGCCCGCGGGCCACGAACTTGCCGCGCTTATCCGCTCATACAGACTTTCAGGCACGCCTATTATAAAACAAGCATGGCAAGTAGATTTCGTTAGTCTCTTTTCTACATAGTATTTGTTGCATTGTGTAAGTTTGTTTAAATAACCAAGTACATTTTTTTCAGTGGTGTCTGGTTTGAACTGCCAGGCCTGTAAATATTTTAGCCGCTCCACGGTCTGTAGGTCGTCGTCTAATTTTGCAGTGCCATTTATTACTTGTCGTCGTTTTGAAGACTTTTTGACTACTTTCGTCCAATAGTCACTTGAAGACTCTGCAGTGTCTTCATTATTTTTTACATTGGCCGTGGGTTTTATGGCGCCACACGGTGTTGACACAACATCAGCTGTGCGATTGCATTGCATATTCGGCCGGGTTACCTCCGGCGTTTTAATTTGGTCACTTAATACTGATTCAGGTTTTTCAACAGGCTTCTGTGCCGTCTGATTACCTTTTTTAGTTGCCGGCTGAGCAATCTTTTGTGGTAGTAGATTTTAAGCGCGCTTGGCGTATGGGCCGCTGTGTTTGCGCTGATCATTGTTGTGGAGACAATATTATGTTTGAGTTACCCTCATTTTTTCGTTCAGTATTGAGAGGTTTACCCTCGAATGTGTTTTTAATCACAATTACGATATCACGGGCTTGATCACTTGTAATTGCTTTGTGATTAATTATTAAAGCTTCAATCACCGTCACTTTAGCCGTTAACTCGTTAACGGCCTTCAGCACGTCGCGAACACTAGGCTCGGTGTCGTTTCGAGTCATTTTACGATTTTTTAGAAATTATAAACGCAGGAGCAAATATTGCGCGCGGGCGCTCCCCCCGCAACTCTTGATGTACAGATTCAGGTAGAAGGATGCTAATTGATTACCAGTAACCCTGTATACATACAGACGAACATAAAACCTCCTCTGTTATGATGTTTATTTTAAGTGCTTTCCACACTAGATTTTTATCTCAAAGAGTTATCTTTATGATAAGCATTTCAAAAATCTGAAGCGTACGCAGGATTTGAACCTTGCCCCTTCGGATCACTAGCCCGACGCTCTAACCAACTACCGTAGTGTAGTAGTGTAGATACCGAGTATCTACATTTTGAAAATTTGGCAGAAAAAAAAACTGTTTTCAACAGTTTCTGGATGTTTTTTGACTGAACTCTTTTGTGACATCTCTGTTCACTACTTTACAGAGATGTCACATAAGAGTTCAGTCAAAAAAAATGAAAAACTAATGAAATCAAAAGTTTTATTATCCTCCGGCAAAAATTTGAAAATGTAGTATTAAACGCGAAATTTACAAAGTGTTCATAAGCGGTATTTATTTATTTATTTATTTATTCATTTATTTGCAAGATCACATACATTAAGTTACAATTAAATCTTAATATAAGACTAATTAACTTAGGTATATGTCACCCTGTTTCATAGGGCATAGCAAAGTTTTAGCTAAATATTTATGCTAAACGGTGTAATAGAAACTTGGAAAGAAAACATTTAATAGAGTCTAGCAAAAATAACACTAACAGTAATTTTGGTAACAGTTCACAATTTCTTAACACCCTTCGTGGGTAGGCCTACGTCCTGCAGTGGACAATTAAAAAAAAGGCTGGTACAGTACAGTACAGTCACAATTTCTAATGACAAAATTATGTTTAGTAATGGTATTAGTAACTTATCTGGCTAGAGATGGCTATAGATAGTTTTTATCTTATGTAGTCTTAAAAACTACTACATATCTATCTTATTAACTAAGTTATTTAATTTATTTCAGTTTTACAATTTATCATCAAAAAAATTATCTAACGAATAGTATTGAAGTATCAACGACGATTTCCTTGTAACAAAACAACGAGCCGCTCCATGATATGTTCTAATGTATCACCTTTCGTTTCACGAACCAGACGTCGACCACGCTCGCCGTTTTGTTATTACAGCAATGCACTCTGAGGCCATCTACGGTTCATTCCGAATATTAAATACTAGCATTATTACAAAAAAGAACTCTAACGTTACGGCTTAAACCTGATTTCTGAAAAATTGCACCGCGGTTCCCAGAGGAACCGATAGCGGCTTAGTGAAGATTAGTCTTGGGTCAACCAGGAACCGGGAGCGTCCAAGTAGATAATTGTTTAAACCAACGAGTGTATTGGTGTAACATTTTGTAAAGACTTTGCATGAGCGCGGGCGATGCGCGGGTGCGACATTGTCCGATACAAGGACTTTGTATACTATCTGGACTGCGCACAGACGAAATTTGGCTCAAAGTTAGTTTAGGAAAATTCAACCTTAATGCGTTGTAACAAAACATATATTCCTTTGAAATGGTATAAGAGAGACGCTGTGCCGAGTGAGACTTCCCAGAGTGATGAAGTTGTCCCGCTCGCACTATTGCCATTTCGAAACGACACTTATAAATGGTAGAATTATTACCTGTCAAGCCGCGAGTGTCTTAACCATTTCTTAGTTTTTTTAACAATGTAGTTTGATAAGATTTTAGATAAAATTGCGAATAGATGCAAATAAAACAGAGTTTGATATTTATTTTGTATGAATATACCTACGTCTTTATGATTAACGGTTATTTTTTATTTTTGACTAGAGTATCACCGTCGATTGCAAATGGCGTACTATGGTGTATACAAAGAAGTGTAGTAGGGTGACTATGCTGGACATATTTCTTAAACATGCTGGGTGTACAATTGGTGTATAGTCGTGGTTGTCATTTTTATTTTTTTTAGGTTGTATATTTCAAAATTGGCATCGTTATTGGAATTAAAGACGGCAGACGTCACTTTTTTGAAAAATCATGGGTGTAGTTTTCGAGGTTTTTTGGGGTGTAGATTTCAAAATTGGCATCCATTTTGGAATTAAAAACGATACACGTCACTATTTGCTAAAAGTCGCGATGGGTGTCGCTTTTGAGGTTTTTGGGGGTGTAGATTTCAAAAATGGCATCCATTTTGAAATTAAAGATGGCGGACGTCACTATTTTAAAAAAGTCGTCATGGGTGTCGTTTAATAGGTTTTTGGGGGTGTAGATTTCAAAAATGGCATCCATTTTGAAATTAAAGATGGCGGACGTCACTATTTTGAAAAAGTCGTCATGGGTGTCGTTTAATAGGTTTTTGGGGGTGTAGATTTCAAAACTAGCGTCCATTTTGGAATTAAAGATGGTGGACGTCACTTTTTTGAAAAAATCGTCATGGGTGTAGTTTTCGAGGTTTTTGGGGGTGTAGATTTCAAAAATGACATCTATTTTGGAATAAGAGATAGCAGATGTTGCTTTTTTGAAAAAGTCGTCATAAGTGTTATTTTTTGAGAATTTGGGGGTTTATATTTCAAAATTGGCATTCATTTTGGAATTGAAGATGGCGAACATTACTTCAAAATGGATGCCTTGTTTACTACGGAAGCCTTAAAATTCTGTCTATTCGTGGACAAGTTTTCGTGACTAAGATTTTTCGTGATAAGGTCTATTTGTGACAAAGTTTTTTCGTGAAAAAGTTTTTGTGAAAAAATTTTTTCGTGGTTAAGTACAGACACGGGTTGCGTGATATGTGTCAAGATTACATCTATAAAATTTAAACGTTGTTCAACACCGTAAATATGGATTCCAGACCATTACTATCGTCACAAAAGGGAAGGTCATCGAGATCTACATTTCCGATGACAGCTGTCAAACTTAAAAGTGGTTTATCTCCATCATTATCAATTCTAGACCATTGCTGTCTTAACAAAGGTGAAAGAACTCTTCAAAATCTACATTTCCGATAACAGCTGTCAAACTTGAAACTGAATTATCTCCGTGTATATTAATTCTAGACCATTGTTTTTATGGGGATTGGTTTTATACAGATCTTCAAGGAAGGCCTATGCCCAGCAGTAGGCGTCTTATTGCTAAAGCGACGACGATGACGAAAGACGACGAGTTAGGGGTAAGATAACTGCGATTCCTGCGTGCAGTAACATTTCAAAGAAAAATTATATCCCAAGATGATCGAGATGTTTTGGTCATCCTACTTGGAAAAGAGACACAATCATCTGATGTGGTATCCTTGTCGGCACGTTTTTCTTTGCCAGTACTCAATCCTGTTTATATGATAAATCCATGGTCCGATATTTAAAAATGAGTGAACGCAATCTACAACGAAATGTCAAAGTCAAAGTCAAAGTTTTTTATTCGAAATAATCGTGGTTACAAAAAGGTCTTAGTAAAAATTGTAGAGTTCAAATACAATTAGCCAGTATGGCGTGCGAAAATTAGTGTAAACATCGGAAATATTATTTATTTCGTAAGCATTTATACAATAACTCTGACTCTGCAATACAAAGGCTCTACAATGTTACGGGTAAATGCACACTGGCTATGAACATTACGCCGAACAGAGCGCCGAGCATTCGCAGAAACGTTATATACATTGAAATGCTTTGGACACTGAGCTTTTACCTGTATTGTTACATTACATACAAATGCTTGAAAATATTGTAGTCTATACTCACATTTAAATTACCTAACAGTTGATTGCGTTCTGCAAGAGCTGAACGGTCTACAGGGTTATTTGTTTATCCTATACTAAGCCGAAAGGGGGTGATTCAAATCGTAATTACAAACAACTTTTACTATAGGGCCAACTCAAAGTCCGAGAAAAAAAACAAGCCTTTTCATACAAAATTGCAACTTTGAATCGACAAAATGTATGAAACAGCTGATTTTTTTTCTTTTTGTTGGCCCCGTAGTAAAAGTTGTTCTTAAATGTTATTGATGGTCTAAATCACCCGTTTTCGTCTTAGCACATGGTAAGCAAATAACAACTTTTGTTATGCGACTTTTGTCAAAACTCAAAAAAAAAAATCAGCCCGTACATTTTGTCGAGGGCGAACGACACTTTTCTATGAAATAACATTTTTTTTTTGAAAATTAATAAAAGTCGTAGAACAAAAGTTGTTAGTTTTGATGTACAGAAAAAGCCCCTAAAAGGAAGCTAGTTAATTACAAATAACCCTGTATTGCGTCGTACCTATAGCCCTCTGGCATCCTTTGAATAAAAAAAAAGATTATAGTTAAATTTGTTTAAGTTTGGTTTAAGTTTACGCCTGTGCGCTGGCTGGGTCACTGGGAGTAGTCATAGGTTCGCTTCCCGGCTGGGTTCTTTCGGCAGGCGTGCAGCAGACGTAAAGGTACTCCTGGCAAGTTTCCACTGGCCCACTGTCAGACATAAACATAGATATTATTTCTAAGTTTCTCAAAAATGTATTTTGAAATATAAAGTTCATATATTAGTTTGTATGTAAGATCATTTTTATTTTTGTTTTTAATTAAGTACAAAGTTATTAGAGCTACATTAAAAAAATGGCTCGAACCAGCGTATGACGTCACAATGTTACACGCAAGGATTGTTTACCCAACCTTTGCCTCACTGCTGTAACGTGTAAAACTTTCACGTCATACGCTCGTTCAAGTCAATTGTTAATGAACTACAACTTTGCAATAGTAATAAATATTTGTTATACAAGAGTGCAAATTTGCTACACCACGTGCTCAATTTTGATGACTGAGCAAGCGAAGGATTTTAAATTAGACTATAATTTGACTAGTTTTAGGAAATCGTTCTAATTTATTCGTTAGTACATAATAAGCACACTACATTAATATTTCCCAGCTCTACTGTATTAACAATGAAAATCAAATGTTAAAGAATAGATATTCAAGATCTCGCCATAACGACATTCTGTAATGGCGCTGGTTTGTGACGTCACACACTAGTAAATATCGTTAGTTAATACTATTAAATAGTTCACATCTAAAAATTGACAAAAAATTATTTAAAAGTAACTTACAGATCCAATATTAATAATAATAATACTCCGAAAACAGAAATTACAAACAACAGTCAATTGGGAAATTCTCGCTTACTAGCATGTGACGTCACCAGAGTTGCTGCCCTTCTTCTTCTTGCGTTTACGTCACAGATAAAATATCAAAAAATATCGTATTTTATTTCGTGCAATTTGCAAAAATTGTACATATTTTAGTTTAAATAAAGTGAAATATATCTTTTTCAGGCTGATATCTCTACGGATTACCACAATCAATAGTATATTTTCAATGTTGTCAAATAGCATATTGAAATCCTGAGCGTTAGCATATAACTGTTTTGTAACTGCTGAGACCTAGGGTCGCGGCCACAGAGGTACCAGAGGGATAATGTGGTCGTTCGAGAAGTGAAAGAAAGAGAATGAATTAATATAAGAATGCACTGAATTAATATGGCACGAGTTAGAAAGAGACTTGAAAAATATCTCTATTCCGGGGCTAGTTGGCGTGTTTTCGTCCCGATAGTGTCAAATTCCCATACATATATTTGACAGCTGATAACTAGTGATAATGATTGCCCATACATTTTTGTGGTCGAGAATTGCCTCACTGAGCTATATTATTATCTCTTGTTGCAAATGTTGCAATAGCTCTATGGTTGCGGCAATCTATGACAAAAATAATTAATAATAAATCTAACCTAACCTAACAGGTTTGCTTTAAAATTTCTCCATATTTTGGTAGTTTTTAAATAGTTATAATTATGCGTGAGAGAATGCTGAAAATAAATAATAATTATGACATTATGTTATCTCAAAGAGTTATCTTTGTGTTAAGCATTTCAAAAATCTGAAGCGAACGCAGGATTTGAACCTGCCTCTTCGGATCACTAGTCCGACGCTCTAACCAACTGAGCCAGCCCGCCTCCTACGCAAGCGTCAATTATCACAAAGATAACTCTTTGAGATAAAATTTAGTGTGTAAAGCACTCAAAATAAAATCATATCATTTTGTTATTTTACGACTTGTGCCAAATTCTTCAATAGATTTCAACTGGTCCTGTGGTCCAATCTCAGTGGTTACGGAACGGACTATAGATACGATTACCGTGACGTACAGCTGAAGGATGGATGGATATAGGATTATATTGCGAACTTACTGTGTATCTAGTTGGTCAGATTTGTCTTGCATCTGACATAGGTAGTAAGGCACACACTCTCCGGCCTCGCCAACCCTATTGATACAAGTCGCGTACGCTGAAATAAACAATTTTATTTATTAGAATCTGGTAAAGTAACACTGATTTTTTAGGGTTCCGTACCCAAAGAGTAAAAACGTAACCTTATTACTAAGACTTTGCTGTCCGTCCGTCGGTCCGTCTGTCTGTCACCGGGCTGTACTCGTATCTCATGAGCGGGTAGTTAAAATGTTGAAATTTTTGCAGATGAAGTATTTCTGTAGCCGCTATATCGACATATAAGTACTAAAAACAGTAAAATAATTAAAATTAATGTGAGCACATTTGCAAGAGGTTTGGTACACTAAGGTCATGTTCAGATGGCAAAATTTTGACGCTCGTTTTCAAATCGCGCGTCTAGACATCGTAGAAATTACATACAACCGATCAAAAAATTAAAACTTTATTAATAAAAAAGTAGAATTTATTAAAAGATAAAAGGTATTTAGATATTCAAGTTTCCTTCATTAATAAATTTAGTTCGAATGTTATCCGCTGATGAAGTAGCTTGTCCATTGTGAGTAATATTTATGCTTGAAAGATTTGCTTCTTTTATCTCTTCGGGTCTAAATCCATCTCTAATTCGAACATAATTGTGGAGTACTGTAATTGCCTTTACAATCTCTTCGGCACAATCCACAGTGACATCTAGAGGATGATGTAGTATTCTCCATTTATTACTGGCTATTTCAAAAGTACACTCAACATATCGACGAGCTAAAGTTAGCCGATAGTTAAATATATTTTTTTCATAAGTTTGCTGGTTTCCACCAAAGAGCCTCATCAAATTTTCCATTAGCCCAAATACTTCATCACCTACAATTACGTAAGGCAGTGCCGTCACGTGGTTTTCTGTTAAAGGGCTCGGTTTTGGTTAATCCAACGACTTTTCTGTCAGTTTCTTGTATAGGATTAATTCTCTAAAAAATCCTGAATCACTATCCTTTCCTTAGGCACCCAGATGAAACGATAGTCAGAGTCACACAACGCCAGTAGCACCAGAGAAAAAACATGTTTATAATTAAAGTACATTTAAACAGACTGCTCTTTCTAAAAGGCACTACACCAAAAAAAGAAAAGTATAATTTCAGCAATGATAACAAAACTGTGGCTAATAATAATGAAAATAATATAGATAACGATGAAATGCCACCACCTTCCCGGCCAACTGCTAAGAAAGTAAAACCTAATCCAAGTGATGACAAATTCATTAAGGTTCTAGAGAAGAGCATGGAACAGAGACGTATTGAGTTCACATAATTAGCTAAGAAAACACAAGAGGTTTCAGACGAGGACAAATTATTTTGCTTGTCTTTAGTAAACGAAATAGAGAAAAGACCCGAACATAAGCGCCTTAAAGCCAAGATAGATATATACAATTTAATAGCACAACACCAAACATACAGTACTACTATAGCTTCTAATTACTCGTCTGAAAACTATTGGTCCTCACCACAATATTCATCGTCTGGTTATGGCTACACAACTAGCGGACGAGACATAGCAACAGTGACACCGTCACCGGCAGGCAACTGGCCTGCAGCAAAGATTCACAACTAGACTTATTTACAGATTGTTAAAAAAATACAGTAATAAATAAAATATCTTACTTTAAAATAATTATTAGTTTTTCTTTCCGTGAAATGAAATATCTGATGGCGTTCAGAGCTGCTGTGATATTATCCTGGATGAGTTGAAACAAATTGTCGAATGATTTTATAGACATTCTACTACTAAATTCTTTAAATACTTAATTAAAGAATTTAGTTTTATTGTCTCTCAGATTCGGTTATAATATTGCAAACAAACTGGGTCTATTTTTCAAAATTGGGTGAACCCAATGTGTCCGTTTTATTTTACTATATTTTTCTTTGTAATTAATACAACCACATAATAATAGACTCTTCCACGTCCTTTTTCTAAATTCTACTGAACTAGACTGACGAGTGATGAGTACTCTCGCAACGCGCGTTAGCGCTCATCATCTAAACTCTCTTTAAAGGTGACGTCCACAAGTGGTATATTATTCAGAGAAAAATAGAACCAAGATGTTATATACATCATTTGAAAGCTTGTTTTATGGGCTTCTCAAAAATATGTAATTTAGATTTTTTTCACCCCTCCAATATTTTTTAAATGCGAAAAATGAATTGTATGAAAAATAACAATACAGCTTATTATTTTTCTAGTTTAGCAATAATAAAGTGCTTCTATCGTTATTTTACTTGCATTCGTAGCTGATTATTAAACGTTCATCTCTTGATTTGCTAAAATTAAAAGTTATAACCTACCAGTGTGACCAGTTAGTAGGTACAATGTGACAAAAAACACTTAAAAATGTGTCTAATTGGTAGAAATGCTTTTATTTAACAATTTAGAGGTTACTTATTCAGGGTTGCTAGGGATAAACTACCTATCGAGCCAAATATATTTATTTATCCTAATAAATTTAAAATTAATTTAAAAAAAAACGGAGGGCTCTTTTTTTTAGTTGTTGTAATAGACTCAGAAAAATATGAACTTTCTCAAAATGTAACGCGTGTTGTGGTTAGAATTTTTGATTATTATTATACCAGCATCCATACATTTTGTGGACATGTCCTTTGATCGTGCGTTGACGCGGGTTTACGCGCGTTACATGTGAACTTAGCCTTAGTCTCACTAATGATATGGTATATCTAAGCAGCATAACAAATTGGCCCTATTCTTGAAATATACTTACAGCACCGCGTGGCCACGCAGTACGTAACACGCGCTAGTACTGCCCGCCTGATAGGTAAATCGCACGCGCGACTGATTACAAACCTACACGTTTGTTCGTCACTCACTACGGCGCATCTGCGACTGTTGTGTCACCTGCGATTGTTGTGTATCGAGACCAGCCCCCCTACCGCCTAAAGCAATAGCAATCGCAATTGCAATCGTTTATGACTTTATTTTAGTCATTTGGCACCGCCTATGTGACGTTAGCCATCAAAGTTGTTCATTCAACGATTGCTTTCGCAATCAGCGCAAAGCAATTGATGGCTAACGTCACATAGGCGGTGCTAAATGACTGAAATGAAGTCATAAACGATTGCTATTACGATTGCTATTGCTTAGGCGGTAGGGGGGCTGGCTTGCCAGGTGTACGGTATTCTACCGAACCGTTCGGTATTTTAGCAATGCCGTGGTGGCTTAGAGGTAGTGACAACCGCCTTACAATCGTGAGGTCGTGGGTTCAAATCCCGGTCCCGTACCAATGAGTTCTTTGGAATTTATGTACGGAATTTCACACCACTGGCTTTTCGGTGAAGGAAAACATCGTGAGGCAACCTGCATATGTCCGTAGAAGAAATTCGATGGCGTATGTGAATCCACCAACCCGCACCGGGCCAGCGTGGTGGATATGGCCCAATCACCCTTCGTAGGTAGGCCTACGTCCTGCAGTGGACTATTAAAAAGGCTGATACAGTACAGTACAGTTCGGTGTTCGGTATGACAAAAATACCGAAGTATGGGCGGTTCGGTATTTTTTCTGATAATTTTTTCTCCCTCTTATATGATTCAACTGTCATATTTTGTTGTTGTCAAACGCAATCGACAAACGATGCGATGTTGCCGCTTCGTGCACGCACTCATTGTTTTCGAGCGATTTCGAATGGACAGCCGCAATAAATTAAGTGTGGACATGGTGAAGACTGAATTATGTATACCTACGATGTAATTTCAGTCTGACATGTCACGAAATGCATGGGGCGGTTAAAGCAAATCAGACATTGCTGAAAGCGTGCGTGCGTTAGTGAGAAAAAATATACTTTTTATAAGAATTAGGTTAGCTACTATAATACTTTGTATTTTAAGTCAATAATATGAATAAATTACTAAACCTTGTTTTTTTTTTTTTTTTTTTTGCTCACTGTTCGGTATTTTTTCGAAAAAGACCTGGCAACCCTGATCGAGACAGTAATGAGTGTGTACCGAACTCCGAGACGCGTTGGTATGATTCGCTTTCCGACCGTTTGTATGAAGACAGAATACTGTTTAGATACCATAACCGTGACTAAGTGTGCATGATTTTTAAAAAATCTTAAAGGTGGTCACAATATATTATGTACTTACTTTTAGTGGTGGCTTCAGTCGTGGCAGTTGGTTCCGTGGTCCCATAGAAATCTCCAAGAATGGCGTCTAGGTCTTCTGATGCTGCAGCAGTCAACACGCAAAAAACTATCAGAGCTTTGGCAATCTGCAAAAATACAGTCAAAGAAATATCATGTTAGGTACTATTAAACAATTAAACAATTTTTATTTCGGTTCACAATAAACTTTTAAATTACAGTATAATGAGAATTCCTTTTAGGCAAAGGTTTGCCTGTATCAGAAATCCCCGCTCTTCCAAAATATAGAACAGCGAAATAATTAATTTAGTGCATGTATGCGTGTGTGAGTGTATATATATATATGTTTGTGTATGTGTGTGTGTGTGTATGTATGTGTGTGTGTGTATGTATGTGTGTGTGTGTGTGTGTGTGCGCGTATGTGTGTATGTGTACGTGTGTGTGCGTGTTGACTATTACTAAGAAGGTAAGTAAGTAAAAACGGCCTAAAAACTATGACACCAGTACTAGACACCTGGCCTATACGAACTTACCTACTTTTAATACTTTATATCAGTTACCATCTTAAAGAGAGACTGGTGAAATTACCTAATTCTTAGTGAAAATGTTACGTGCTCGTGTAATATTGCCTAATATTACACGAGCACGTAAATGTTTCAGTGTTTTTTCGGCAAATGGTAGAAGTAAACTAATTTTATTCATAACATTTTGCGGTCATACGAAAAATTATAGTTTTTTGCAATAGATAGTTACACATTTAGGTAAATTAAATAAGCTAACTTTTAGTATGATATCCTATACAGATTTATTTAAATCGCAGCACGTCACATATGACAGGATGTAAGGAAATTTTATTGGCTACTAGCTGACCCGGTGAACTTCGTCTTACCATCTGTCAATTGTCAATGACAACATTTACATGCCGGCCATACATAGTCCATGGGTACTTGCTTAAAATGAAAATAGCCCGCGGTTTGACCTACCTTGTATTTGTACTTGCTTATAATAATATCTAATAGTCTGCGTTTTGTCTTAATACTTGCTTCAAATTATAATAGCCTGCCATTTGTCCTGCGTTGTCGTATTACTTGCAACGATAATGCTTACGCAGGCCAATTGCCTGCGTATTCTTAGTACTTGCTTAAGATGGTAATTTATAGCACGTAGTTTGGCCCACGTTGTCTTAATACTTGCTTAAAATTATAAAAACTTGCCATTTGGCCGGCATTGTCGTATTAATTGCAATTATAATAGCCCACGGTCTGGCCCGCGTTGTTTTCGTAATTGCTTAAAATGATAATAACCCACAGTTTGCCCCTCGATGTCTAAGTACAAACTTAAAATAATAATAGCTCGTGGTTAAGCCAGAATTAGGCCCAATTATGAAAGCGCCATCGTAATAATTATAGCTAATTTGCATAATTAATACTGTTTCTTTTTCACTTAAGGCAATCAATAGAGAGCACTTTTTACGTTGCTATTAAATTTACAATTGCGCTTTCATGATTAAGCCTAATTTTGTATTACATGCAAGGACAATGTCTACTGCTTAGCCTGAATTGTCTCAGTATTTGCCTAAAATGATAATAGCCCACGGATTGGTCTGCATTGTCTTAGTATTAGCCTATATAATTTATTTGTATCTAGAGCTTATTACGGAGTACGTGAATTTTTGGATGATAAATTGCTTAATATTTGAAATTAAATCAATAATAATAATAATTGTATGAGTACCTATGTAAGGAATTTCACACTGGTGAATTTTGCAACTTATATAATAGGTTAAAGTCGCAAATAAGTTGATAACAGTGTTTGATAAAACCTATAGCTTCGAACGCATCTCATATTTGTATATGAGTACTTCTTGTCACTCGTAGTTGCATAGAAAAGTTTCTTTCAAAAAGTTCGCATACATCTAACCATCATGCATTCAACTCAATGACCTTTGCTATTCAGCCTTGTCTATAGTCATCAATTTTAAATATCGAAAGGCGAAGCTCAATTTCGATCTTGAAAAAAAAATTAAAAAGTTCTTTCCTTGCACAGACTAATATAGGATACTACGTATTTTCCTTGATTCTTTTTAATGAAAAAAGGCAGGAATAAAAAACTAATACTCTAAATATTGTTTGTTTTTGGGATGTTTTTTATAATTACGTGCTAATTAGGAAAAAACATGAGTTCTTCAAGTGATGAAGATATAAGCTGCACTCCCGATTCATTGAAAATGGAAGCTGAAGCAGCAATAAACAATATTTTATCTAAATATCTCGGGCTGCAATTGATGCCTTACAGCCCTTGGCTACTAATCCACTATTGTATGTACATACTACATTTAAGCAAATAAATTCATTTCATTTAGGGAAATCACTGGAATGTACTAAGCGACTGGTATGTACTAAGCGACTGGTATGTACTAAGCGACTGGTATGTACTAAGCGACTGGTATGTACCAGCCGTGGTGGTCAAGAGGTAGTGACACCCGCCTTACAATCGTAAGGTCGTGGGTTCGAATCCCCGGTCCCGTACCAATGAGTTCTTTGGAATCTATGTACGGAATTTCACACCACTGGCTTTTCGGTGAAGGAAAACATCGTGAGGCAACCTGCGTACGTCCTTAGAAGAGATTCGATGGCGTATGTGAATCCACCAACCCGCACTGGGCCAGCGTGGTGGATATGGCCCAATCACCCTTCGTGGGTAGGCCTACGTCCTGCAGTGGACTATTAAAAAGGCTGGTACAGTACTAAGCGAGAGCGCAGTGAGAGTGAAAATTTTATATATACATCATATCTTACGGTCTTGTTTTTTAAAAGACATTGACGTGATTGAAATTAATGATTATTTAGAATTAGGTACAATATTAAATGCAGCGACTCACCATTGTAGCGTCTTAGAGATGCACAACGTAATTACTAACAAGGAACGCGAGGAACCAGTTATGTGAACTGGTGTTATTTTGCTTATATAATGTGGGCGCGGCTAGGGCCGGCACAAGCGCCGCGAATAATGGAGGAAACAGAAGTGAAGCTAATACAAGTACGCTACGTTTTATATCTGTTTCCTACAATCGCGCTAGGGCTGTCAACTGTCAACTCTAGCTCTCTAGTAAAAATTGAAATCTAGCATACAATGGTAAGTGGCGCGACAGCAAATTTCCAATGTCGAAAATTTCCTCCCGTTCCCAAATAAAGGGCATGTCCACAAAATATAGGGAAGGTGGTATAATAATAATCAAAAATTCATACCACAACACTCATTACATTTCGAAAAACTTTATATTTTATGAGTCTATTACATCAGTTCAAAATATAAAAGAGCCCTCCGATTTGTTAAAAATATTTTTTTTATTTATCAAGATAAATAAATGTATTTGCCTCGATAGGTAGTTTATCTCTATCAACCCTGATTAAGTAACCTCCAAATTGTTAAATAATAGCATTTTTACTAATTAGACACACTTTTTAAGTGTTTTTTTTTGTCACATTGTACCTACTCCCTACCCCGGTCCCGTACCAATGAATTCCTTGGAATTTATGTACGGAATTGCACACCACTGGCTTTTCGGTGAAGGAAAACATCGTGAGGCAACCTGCATATGTCCGTGGAAGAAATTCGATGGCGTATATGAATCCACCAACCCGCACTAGGCCAGCGTGGTGGATATGACCCAATCACCCCTCGTGGGTAGGCCTACTTCCTGTAGTGGACTATTAAAAAGGCTGGTACAGTACAGTACAGTACAGTACAGTACCTACTCTGGCCGGTTATAATTTTTAAATTTAGCAAATTAAGAGATGAATGTGGAAGAATCAGCTACGAATGGAAGTAAAATAACGATAAAAGCACTTTATTATTGTTAAACTAGTAAGGATAAAAAGCTCTATTGTTAATTTTCATACAGTTTACTTTTTACATTAAAAAAAAATGGAGGGATGGAAAAATCTAAATTAAATATTTTTGAAAAGCCCATAAAACAAGCTTACAAATGATATACCTAATATACCTATATCATCTTGCTTCGATTTTTCTCTGAATAATATACCACTTGTGGACGTCACCTTTTGCCCGTTCACCCTGCTGTGGGCGGTACGCAACAGCCAATCACAGTTCAAAATGTGATTCACAGTACACTCTAAAACATCAGACAATTGAAATATTTCCGAAGCCATAAAACTGGTTGCTGAGGAGTGAAATTGTCACAATCATTAAAATTCATAGTGGCAAAATATGACATCAACCCCAACGTCAACACGAAGGGAACGTCGTTGAACAGTCAAGTGAGGCCGGTTTTTTAAACATGGCAGAGTGCGTCGGTGTTGCGCCGCCATAGTTCGACTGACAAGCCAAGGCATAGTTTCGTTGTACGTGGATGTGTGTGTAATTGTCAGTACACGGCGAGGCGTAGTTTTGATTGGCTTCACTTGTTTTTTCACAACATTGTCTCTGTTGTTTTTTTTACTCTGAAAAAGCTGTGTTTTTTCTGATAGCTGGTTTTTAACCGTTTTTGTATTTGGTCCCATAGTAAACGTTGTTCTTAATTATTTTTAAGCAGAAACATACTCTGAATGGTGGCATCCACTTTATGAAAAGCCTATATAAGCCTATAGTATTGCAGCGGTACTGGTATTGGAAGGTATGTAATGGTAGGTCTATACAGGTCGCGGCATATAAGTCTAGCGCTGAGCGAAGTGTGGAAGAGGTGGCTGCGTATGAGTTTAGTATGGCGGTCGCCATGCGCAGTCATCCCATCTACAGTACCCTCAGCGCTAGACTTACGTGCAGCTACTGTTCTCAATACATAAATATTTTCGTTTATTTTATTTTTTACTAATACTTACCAATAAAGTGTTTAGTCATAAGTAAGTTTATTTTAAGCTAGTATTATTAAGGTTATTTTAAGAGATACCTACTTTAAATTATATAAGTTTATTTTTATAAAATTATCTATGTTGTACTACAGTGAGCGCCCTGTATTTGCAATTCCCGACAAGGGCAACTAAGTCTTAAGAGCTTTAAAATAATTATAAGACCTAATTTTAAAACACTTAGTAGCAAATAAAGAATATGAATTTGAATATGAATACTTGTATTGCTATTCAGCGAGGCAAAGCCGCCAGTATTCTGGCTTCGTTACCCTCTGCCTAGGGGTTTTTTAGACCAGTTTTATATTATGGTTATTATTTTAGTGTTTTTAAAGTAGCTTAAGTTTGACAACTAAAGGCCTTATAAAAAAATATTATTAAGGTTTTGTGCTAAAAAATCTCTCTTTATCTATGACATTATCTGGACTTTGTAAAACAACTCCTTGTATTAAACTAATATTCTGATCTTTAGCTGTTTTGTGCTCTAAATGACTATTAGCAACTGGATTGTTTTATTTGATTTTACATACGTTTTGCATAATTCATAAATTAAAATATTGTAGTGCTATTATAACCTTCTGTATAAAACGAGTTTATATTTTACATTTTAGCCCAAAAAGGAGAGCAATGTTTTAAGTTTGACTAACTCGGTAGTTAATGAACCTGACTGCTGGGTTCGATTCCCACGCAAGGACAAGCATTTATTTGATGAACATAAAAGTTTGCTCCGTATCTGGGTGTTTTCTAGGTATTATCTATAAAAGTATGTATTTAAAAAAAATTATAAGTAGTATATCAGTCTCTGGCAACCATATCACAAGCTTTGCTTAGTTTGGGGTCAGAGACCGTGTGTAAGATGTTCCCTAATATTTATTTATAGGTACCTCAGTCTTTTAATTGTTTTCGCGTAATGGCATTAGATAGGTAAAATATCTTGGGTTTTTTAAAGCGTAAGTGAGTATTACAAGGAAACTATTAAAATGCATTTAGGTACCATTACAGAATTTCCAAAACCCACTTTTATCGAGGATAAAAGAAGCCAGGAAATTTTTATTTTAAAAACTGGCTTTAACGGTCATTCAACCGGTCATGGCGAAACGCTCCCAGCGTAGTTTGACTTCGTATTTCTTAGTGATCATCGAAGCTAAGCAACGTTCGGCTCGGCCATTTTTCGGATGGGTGACCGCGGGTAGTATTTTTAAAAGAGCGCTGCCGTGACTCGGGTGACACGTTTAATTGTAGGCCTAGGTTCTGTTCACGAGACTACTGAAGCAGCAAAACGTAATCGGGGGTTTATTTCTATATTTTTTTATCGGAGGCTTATTCTTCATACTTAGATACTACTTTACAAACTTTACAAAAAAATACAGTGTTGGGTTTGAGACAAAAACTGCATATTCTAAATAATGTGCCGTTTTTGAACGGATACGATAGTTTCACAAGTTAACGAAAGCGGTAGTCAACCACAGACTTTTATAAGAATAAATGCTACCGGAAACGAGCTGTGGTTGGCCATTGCGGGGGATATGGCAAAAAAATAAAAATAAGCTCATGGTCGAAACCAGACTTCAAGCTGAGAACAAGTAATTGTAGCTGCGCCAAGCTGTAGAATACTAAAAATGAAAGATATATTGTAGTTGAAAAATGAAGAATAAAGTTAACGCAATTGTCATATTGGTGTATAATTTCGCTCAAGTCTTCGGTCTCCTCACAACTGATAACAAAAAACTTAAGTATTTTAAAAGAATAATACTTAAAAAATACCTCTTAAAAATAGGTGTTCTTATGACCACTTTTCAGCTCCATCATCAATACCCTGGTTATTACTGAAAGAGAAACTACTCGCTAATACGATTTAAATAAGCCTAAACCCGATAAGGTTGTGTCGTTTCATTGCGAAGTTCCTTAGGCCACCATCTAGCTCCAACATCAGATCAGCACCATGTCTTCATAATATTGCATTGTCACGCGATTTACACATAAATGCAAAATTTCAACTCTATCAGTAACCGGGAATGAAGTTAATTTGCAAGATTTGATGATATACATCGGGACAGGTGAAGTTTGTAAAATTGAGATTTATTTAAACTGTTGCAATGTCAAAGGTCACGTCCACATGTGGTATATTATTCAGAGAAAAATCAAACCAAGATGATATATACATCATTTGAAAGCTTGTTTTATGGGCTTCCCAAAAATATTTAATTTAGATTTTATCAACCCTCCATTTTTTTTAAATGTGAAAAATAAATTGTATGAAAAATAACAATTTAGCTTATTACTTTTTGTGAGGACAACCGAGGACTCGATGCAGTAAAAACACCATTATTCAACAACTGTTTGTAGATTTATTTCTTCCAATACATTGTTCCTTAAGCTTTAATCTAGACTTGTTCTTCGCTCCGACGGCTCGATCAGAATGCCCTCAAAACCTCGTGTGAGTTCCAGACCATGATTTTTAGTAAATGTATTTATTACTTTTACGACTTCCTCTGCAATAGCCAACCACAGCTCGTTTCCTGTTGCATTTACTTTTTAAAAGTCTGTGGTTGACTACCACCCTCGAACTATCGTGTCCGTTCAAAAACCGCACATTATTTAAAATATGCAATTTTTGCCCAAAACCCAACATTCGTCCATCTTGACAATGTGTGTGACCTCACACACGGCCCCAGTGGGAACCCAACATTAGGCATCATGGTCAGTTACTCGACAGTTACTAGATTACTTAAGAATACAAATATTATCTTAATAAAATCTCTTCGAACCCGAAAATAAATAATTTGGTAAAAGAATTTACATATACAACGGAACACATTCAACATACATCGCATTCTAAAAGACTCAAAACACTTCAACTTTGCCATATAAGTATAGACTTCGAACTAATTACAATATACAAAGCAATTAAAAATGATAACTTTAAAAAAGGGTTTACTAATGCAACAACACTTCAACTCAGCAAAATAAGCATAGATTTCGAACGACTTAGTAAACATTAACTAATTCATTATTCATAAAATTAATTATTTTATACAAAGCAATTGAGAATGACATATCAAACTTTGCATTTATGCAACACTTACTGTCAATTTAAGTACTCGATATTACTATTCTCAAAGTGAATTGCATCATACAAAAATATTGAAGGTTTGATAATGTCACACTACTATATCGAAGCACTACAATACGATATTCGACGCATTCAAGGCGTTGCATTAATGGCAAACACAATTCTATGACATCGAAAGTAATCATGGATTAAAACTGCAAACATGTATTGTGCAATCGTACTATCTTATATTATGGCGTGAGCAATGTAATCAGATCTCGATCTTTTAGTTTGCCATTTTACAACAATTAAAAATATTTTTTTCCACTATCATAACTATGATAAATTCAGGGACATCGTCGTCTTCGGTCATCGTATGTCGACATAAAAACTCGATACATCTGCTGTGTTGAACGAATATGAACAGCTTCGAATGACAAGGTTTGAAAACAGCCTGTGCCGTATAATCGAATCAACTATGACTATGGGTAGAATAGGCATCGTTCAAAAAATCTATAGCAACATTCTAAGACAGTTTAGACTCAGACTTTGTATTATGCTTCAAACTGCACTCAAAAATGTGGCAAACAAATGGGCAGCAACCATCTCGAAACTCGATGCTTGTTTTCTTTGTAGAAAAATATTCTTGAAATCAATGTTTTTTTGTTTATATGGTTGGCCAATATATTACATATATTATTATTATTTTTTTTTTACTATGTCATTGTTATACGATCAGAATATCAATACATACTCAATTTTTTTTTTATATCTAAACTGTAGGCAACTTAATGAA
The DNA here is from genome assembly GCA_949316475.1 of Hypomecis punctinalis. Classification (NCBI taxonomy): domain Eukaryota; kingdom Metazoa; phylum Arthropoda; class Insecta; order Lepidoptera; family Geometridae; genus Hypomecis; species Hypomecis punctinalis. The sequence goes on from OX438822.1 coordinate 13,530,210, forward strand.
GAATTAAAAGTTAAGTCATTTTAGAACACAAATCTAGCTAATGTTTAGATACTGAGAGGAAACTATGAAAATAACTAGGTAATCACAGAAAATGTTGCTTTCACTACATTACCCATTGTCACTAATTCATCGACTTCATCAATCGACTAATTTCGATGGGGTGCATCCACGACGGCCTGAATAATACGTCTGCGTTTAAACATCTACTTAACTCGAATCACCCTTTAGATATCTACTGAACATTTCGAAAAACGCAGCGTATATTTTCAGAATCGCTTCGATCGCGTCATGGTGCTCGACTCTTCACTTCGATCAACGGCCCGCGACAGTTGCGCCGCGAGATCGAATCGCGTTGTTCATGCTCACAGGATCGATCGCCTCGACCGCTTCATGGAGCTCGACTCTTCACTTCGATCAACGGCCCGCGACAGTTGCGCCGCGAGATCGAATCGCGTTGTTCATGCTCACAGGATCGATCGCCTCGACCGCTTCATGGAGCTCGACTCTTCACTTCGATCAACGGCCCGCGACAGCTCACGGGATCGAGTCGCGTTGCTTATCTGGAATTACAACCAAACAATTCTGTATTCAGTGTCTATCAATCGATCGATCATGTATCAAAAACTACTACAAAATGTATCACAGTCGGCTAATGTGATCCCTGATATAGGAATCTTACTTCTTATTATTCAGCTAATCTCTACATCGATGATGCAGACGTCAGGTAAAATATCGCTGTTCCATCAATAATAGACCGGCGGCGTAAATATCTTCCGACAACTAAGATAGCAATCTTCTGTCAACAATGCTCAACATAGGCACCTGGAGGCCAAACACGCGACCACGAAAAGCCACGAAAAGAACTCTTTTCGGCGTGTGAAAAAGTGACATTCTTTACCATAACTCTGTCTCGTTCTAACACGTCTAAAGAAATATTGCGTGGCGCGCATCCTAGCCCGGCTGGACGAAAACGAATCGGTAGGAGGTGCACAACAAACTATTATTTTTAACAGACTTTACAAAAAAAATAATCTCAATCGTTCTTAGACTACTTAAAATGTCTATCTCAATAGTTTGCAAGGCTCTTTTGAAAGAATACATTCGAGATAATCCCATTGTCATCGGGTTATGATGAAGGAATCCCAAAAACTGAGAATTTTCCTAGTTATATTTTTACTTTTCGAAATGAGGAGTAATCGTAAAAACTACATAGGTATACTTCAATCTACCATCGTACAATCTATATTGAAGTGATTGTTCCTAAGATATGTCCTATGGGTATGTCGACTTTAGCGATAGATACCTTCATCATAAAATAAATGCACATTATAGCGGGTAACTTCCTCATCTGTTTAGTAAACTTGAGCTGTTTACGGGACTAAATCGAGTATGTTGTAAATTGGGTACGTCGTATCACTATAAGTTTAAGTGCGGTAAAAGGGCAATTGCGGCTAGTCATAATCGAACTAAGACGTAAGGAGCGTTTTCGAAGCTCCTTGCTTTCTTGAAGATGGGCGGTGTCTTGATTCAACAAAATTCAATGATGTGGCTGTGTAATATATATAATATATATCGACATTGTTACATCGTAGACATGAATGACGAGCTCGGAGAGTGTGTGTCACGACGTCTACGACGTGTCAACCGGCTGTGTTGTAGTAAGTAGGTGATGGATGTCTTCTGGTCTTCTGTTGTATCAGGAACTACGAGACGCTGCAGGTGACGCCAACCTTAAGGAAAGTTTGTGCGTGTCCTTCCTTTCGTGCATCGATTGTTTGAGCTTCTTCTTGTGCCTGCTTAGTACCTCAACGTTGTTAATTCGGTCACGCCATGAGATCCTCAAGATACGGCGGTAGATCCACATTTCAAACGCCTCCAGCTTCTTTGTCAAATTTTGTGTGAGAGTCCATGTTTCTACGCCGTATAATAGCACCGAAAAGATGTAACAACGTACTATGCGTAGTCTTAAGTCAAGACTCAGGTCTGTCACACAAAATTTTGTTCATTCCGAAGAAGGTTGAACGAGCCATTTCTATGCGAACCTTTACCTCCTGCGCATGATCCCCACTATTATTCATCCACTTCCCAGATACTTGAACTTAGCGACCCGTTCCAATAATCCTGTCTCTATGTTTGAGCTTGTCGTAGCAAACTATCGACAAGCTTTGATGGGCTTCTTCAAGCGGTGGCTATCCAACAGCGGAGACGTTAAATGCATGTGGAAACGGCTCCGTGTGATCTTGTTGTATATTAATAGCTCGTAGGCTGCAGACATTATCGAAACAGTATCTTGAGCGCCATCGATATAAACTCGACTAGTCTTGTAAACCATATAATGATTCGAATATGTTTTCAACAATACGGTTTCAAAAAATTCTTTTCACCGAATAAAATTTAATGCATTAGTCGATTTGGTCGGTGAAAACGGATCTATTTCCATCCTGGTGATTATTATTTAGTCAGCTGACCTTTATTTTAGTGTTGAACAAAGTTCTAAATCAGACAATCAGAAAAATTCACAAATATATGGCTGGTGACTTATCGAGAAATAGCAAATCGATTTTCTTGGTAAGATACCAAGAAAAATCCTGTTTCCTATGTGTCGAAATATGGAAACATCGATCGATCCTTTACTATTCCCCTTATTTTTCCTGGTATTGAAATCTCTTTCAAGGCTCTGGGTATCAAAGCTCTCAACAAAAAGTACTCGGTACTTTCGACAAAATAATACTAAACATACTTCATTTCACGAATAATTACTACTGGAACAAACTTCGTACTCAGCTGGAAACATCAGTCAACATCGAACAGCAGCTGAGTATTTTTGAGCAAAATGTCAATCGATTGTAATACAAGCAGTGAAGTACAAGGAAATCTGTTTCTACAACAGCTAGGGATCTGATGAACTGGCTCGAAAATATTTTTAATTCGATATTCTTAATTCTATTTCATTATACCTCTTCTCATTATAACTAATATGAGATTAGTACTCTTCTACTCTTTACAGTCGCACGACATCGAAACTTATACGAAAAATATAAAATCGATTCATTTAATTGATCAATCCGATTGATTTTATCGTCAATTAAAACTGTTTTTATAGTCAAAAATCGAACATATCTAGCCTCGAATATTTAGCAGATCACCAATTCGATTCCAAATTGAACTCAATTTTAATACATTAAGTTTGCTCAAACGAAAACTGCGTTATACACAGTGTTTTCACGTTCTCGAAATTTAAAAATTCAAAATAATATTGTTATCAAAACAATGACTCCAACGTTTTCAAAGTTATTACAATCCAATGTCTAATGTCAGCTATTATATAACAAATAGTTATTATCGAAGCACTCGTGTAGCATCATTAGTCCTTCTTCGAAGCGAATAGTTAGTTCAGAACCTAACAATACATCGTAGCATATTTATGGATTATTTACATACGATTCTCATGTGGGTAAACTGTTCAAATTAAATATCTGTGGAGTTTTTAAATATTTTTTTTTTTGTAGGGTAGTTTTTGTTTACTTTTTAATTGTTTGCGGCTTATTTATTCAGTAAGCCTATAGTGATCAAGTCATGTAATAACGTAGATGCCTATAACTATTTACAATTCGAAAATCGAGGCGATTTGTCATATTATTTATTCTGTTACTGTGATCATGTGAATTTCAAGTTACGTAAAAGAGTTGCTCAATTCAAGTTGCATACATACACATAAATATTTACAATTCGAATACGAGAATAAAGTCGATTTGTCAATTATATTTATTCAAGTACTGTGATCGTGCAAATTTCAAGTTAAGTAAAACATCTGCTTAAGAGTCGCTCAAGTCTAGTTGCAAAACCAGATTCGTAATTAATTGATCTTGTAGTATCATCCAATATTTTATAGATGTGACAACTTCGAGATTCGATTCGTAGTTCGAAATAGATATTTCATGTATGATCAACACAGAGCTATTACAAGAAGAAAGATAGCGCTGTTGTTGCCCGAGGCAATTCTCAACCGTAAAAACGTAAGGACTATCACTAGTTGTCAACTGTCAATTATATGTATTAGAATTTGACACTATCGGGACAAAAACATAGCAACTAGCCACTGAATCGAGACACTTTTCATGTCTGATTCCAACTCATGCCACACTAAATCAATGCATCGACCGACCACACCATCCCTCTGGTAATTCTGTGATGATCAATAACCATTTTTCACTAGACAAAAACTTGCACTTCGAGATACTAAAAGAGAAACTCGCTTTTCGCATAAAAATGGTTTCGCGGCGTGTGTGGTTTATAGAATCAAGTTTGCCTAGTGCGTTATAACATAGAAACGAATCGAAATCGAAGGTAGGATCAAAAGTGAAATTGCCGTTGATAGAGGTTATTTCACATCTCTTCTACCGAAATATTCACTGACTTAATCACCTTTACCTCATCGGCAAGATCGGTATGTTGGCAGTTGAATCGAGTTTAAATCGAAGTTCTGAAGTGAAATTACCCTGTCGTGGTTATGTCACATCTCTTCTATCGAAATATTCTCAAACTTTAATCATTTAACGCATCAGATCCAAACGATAGCAATATCGAATTCTCGATACTTTCAAAACCTAGTACGTTCTAGGCTGGCAAAATCAGAGTTCCTTCATCGACGTTTTCATCGAGAAAACATTGACCAATGTCCAGCTGCTGACGTCAACTTAACTACGTATCAGAATCAGCTTACGGTTCGAACCTAGATGTGGGATCTCGGGGTTTCGATAAGTCGAAATAGCACAAAGCTTATTCCTTCTCAGCTCAGCTCAAGGAATGTACAGGAACGAAATTATAAATACAAAATTAGCAATTTCACGTCAACTTTCAAAAGAATCTGCTACAGATTTTTTCCTCTAATCTTAATGTTTTCTACTATGCATTTTCTTTTTCATTTACCGCACGAATTCGTACTGTAAAGAGCTTCTTTCTACATGAGCTAGGGATTACGTGATTTATTACTCGTAGACTCGAAAAAGAAATACTAAATCGACAAAGAAAATGGAAAAGTAGGTACATGACCTTTCAAACTGTGGTTGCAGTCACGTGGCTCGATGTAGCTTCTGCCAGCTCAGGTCTCGGGCTTGTCGAACTCCTCGGGGCTCAAGGTTCTGGTTGCGGCCACGGCCAGCTCTGCACTCAGATATCGGGACTGGTCAGCCAGCTTCTCTGCTTCTCGAACCCGTGCACATTGTTCATGACATGTCAACAGAAAAAAAAATGTGTCATATATCTACTAACGACATTAATCGAAGCTATGATGTGGCATTGCACAATTGTATCATAGCTAGGTAAGCCACATGATTCAAATCAATCATTTAATTCGGTAAAAGACTGTATATCAAAAGAAATCTGTTCCGATATATGTATTTGCATTACTATATGATAATTTTAGGGCTCGACGTCCTAAATAAATCGAAAGCAAATACATCGAAAACTATCAGCTGAAAAATTGGGCGTATACTTGCATTTTTTGAAGTAGGTTGCGATCCCACTTCTGACTTGTGAGGACAACCGAGGACTCGATGCAGTAAAAACACCATTATTCAACAACTGTTTGTAGATTTATTTCTTCCAATACATTGTTCCTTAAGCTTTAATCTAGACTTGTTCTTCGCTCCGACGGCTCGATCAGAATGCCCTCAAAACCTCGTGTGAGTTCCAGACCATGATTTTTAGTAAATGTATTTATTACTTTTACGACTTCCTCTGCAATAGCCAACCACAGCTCGTTTCCTGTTGCATTTACTTTTTAAAAGTCTGTGGTTGACTACCACCCTCGAACTATCGTGTCCGTTCAAAAACCGCACATTATTTAAAATATGCAATTTTTGCCCAAAACCCAACATTTTTCTAGTTTAGCGATGATAAAGTGCTTCTATCGTTATTTTACTTGCATTTGTAGCTGATTCTTCCAAATTTTGCAAAATTAAAAATTATAACCTACCAGTGTGACCAGTTAGTAGGTACAATGTGACAAAAAACACTTTAAAAGTGTGTCTAATTGGTAAAAATGCTTTTATTTAACAATTTGGAGGTTAATTAATCAGGATTGCTAGAGATAAACTACCTATTGAGCCAAATATATTTATTTATCCTAATAAATTCAAAATTAATTAAAATTGGAGGGCTCCTCTTTGTTTTTAACTGTTGTAATTGACTCAAAAAAATATGAACTTTCTCGAAATGTAAAGTGTGTTGTGGTTAGAATTTTTGACTATTATTATACCAGCCTCCATACATTTTGGACATGTCCTTTCCTGCAATTTAATTGACAAATCGTCTCTCCGACTGTCAACTGACAGCCGGACGGGTCGGGTCGGGTAAGTGTTCCTCGTTTTACTACGGAACCCTAAAAGCAAAGATTCATTGAAACAACAATGTGTACATAGTAAGTAATTATTTATTAGTACTTTTGTATTCTTACATTCTTTTACATTGTTAGGTCTGTATTTTTGTAACAATATTTTACAATGGTATGATTCTGCATTATCATCGGCAAGCGCAGCGTAGGACGTCCACCCACAAGGTGGACGGATGACCTCATTAAGACCGCAGGATCGCGCTGGATGCAAGCCGCTTCCAACCGGTCTTATTAGAGATCCATAGGGGAGGCCTATGTCCAGCAGTGAACTTCTTATAGTCATAGCTATTTATTCAAGTATAGGGCCGAGTCGCCAATACTAGTAAGATACCAAGACCGTGTATATAAGAATCCACATCATAAATCATTTATTGGGTATAATAATAAATATGTCCAGATACATTGTTCCAAATGCTCCCAAACTAGTCAGAGACTGTATATCAAGAACAAATGGCTTCTCCTGTTATGTCACGAAAAGATTTTAATGCAAATAAACAACTGGTATTAAACAATTGATTGGTAGATAAAGTTTAAAACGTGCAAAACAATTTATTTATTTATCTCAAAGAGTTATTTTTGTAATAGACATTTCAAAAATTCGTCGCGGATGCAGGACTCGAACCTTGCGTATTCGGAACACTAGCCTGACGCTCTGCCCAACTGGACTAATCCGCAGTAATCTCTCGTCAATATTCAGAAGTTCAGAATCAGAATCAGAATCAGAATTTCTTTATTGCATAAAACTGAGTAAACAAAATCTTAAAACTAAAACGTCCTGACAGCTTACCCATTGCGGGCGTGCAACAAATAGATTTATTATATACATTAGGTTCAAATACATAGCATATGATTATTTGAATTGATTTTGTCAAATGTCATTAAATATTTAAGAATTTTAAGATTAGTGCGTAAATGTCATGGAATAGTAATTCAATTATTAAATATGTCACAGATGTATTAAAGATTAAGTCATAGTCTATGTCAAAGAAAAATTAAAAATTTCATTTAAGGACATTTGTCATGATTACATTAAGATTTCACATATGTATATTTCTATTGGAATTTACATTAAAAAAAATTGATTAAAATCATAAAAACATTTCATTTCAGAAATTCTGTTTGAGATAAACCTAGTGTGGGATGCACTATAACATTAAAATCATTTCATTATTTTTTTTATGTCATAAAGGTTAAGGTGAACGCTAGAGTCAGCACGTCATTTTATTTCTTTATAGGACTACTTGCAATTTATTGCCAAATAACTTGTTGTAATTTTTTTTTAATTTTTTTTTATGACAATACTACACTACTACTACATAGAAAGCAATTGGATCATCCACAGACCCTTGAAGGTCTAAAGATAATCCAAGTGCTCAAGCCCACTGCCAGTTGGCAGCGTGCCCAGCATGCTGGCAGCATTGCCACGCTGAATGGCAATGCTTATACGTTAAGCCAAATAAACACCAGCATTTTGGTCACGCGTCGCGTCCACCAGACGCTCAGAAAGACTTTTGAAAACGAGATGAGCTCCCGGCCCCCACGGACCCAATATATATACTTGTTGTATATATGAAAACTATTTTTGCGGGAATAGATAACTTTTACTAAATTGATCAAGCTACAATTATCACTACTATTTGTTAAGTTTAGCGAAAAACGTCATTTGAATGATTTTCATCATCACTTTGATTGAGTTAACTTTTTTACATAGTTTGATAATTATTATAACGGATTTAATACATTTCAAGTGAGTAGTTTATCAAAATATTGCAAAAGAACCAAATAAATTTGAATTTTGCGCGTTTACTCGAGCGGATTCAGTTAGCGTATTTTTTGCGCAAATACGTATAAAAGAGCTCAGAAGCGTGTTAACGCTTGTACAAGTTGTGCGTCTGCCAAAATACGCGCCTATACGCGTCTACGCGCCTGTTCGCGTCTACGCGCCATCTACAACGTGTAACGGAAAGGCTGTATACATAAAAAGTGGGTTGATACTATACCTTATATAGATGCTGTTTTCGAAATTGCGAGCCAAAATAACAAAATTAACTTTAAAAAAATATGACTGACTAGAAAAAAAAGGGACAGCAGTTCAAGGAGGTGTTGTCTGATTTTGATGGGCAAGGTCGTGTTATTGACCTCACAGCGGTTTAGTGTGATAGTGCTGTGCAAATGTGAATTAGTCATAAAAATGACTAGTTTTTCAAAAAATGATTAAAAATCAGCAAACGATCTTACACGGCTAAACATGCCCCCATCTAGTTTGTTACCGTTATCTGATTTGGTACTTTCAGTATGTATACAGTCTTTCCGTTACACGTTGTATAGATGCTTCCAAAAACAAACTTATAATACGCATGTATAAAACGCTGGTCTGATCTGTTTTTTTTTTTTTTAACTTTGGTGGCCGTTCAAATTATGCCTGTACACAAGGCGGGTCACTGGGAGTAGTTCCAGGTTCAATACCCGACTGGATTCTTTCGGCAGGCGTGCAACAGATGTCCACGAACCCCTTACAAGCTTCCACTGCGTCACTGTCAAATAATAATAAATATTTTTTATAATGTACAGACAGATGGTTGTTTCTCTTTCACGCAAAAACTACCGGATGGAGATGAAACTTATACATCAAAATAACACATAGGCATATAAAAAGATATTGCAGAAAACGAAGTTCGCCGGGTCAGCCAGTATACCTAGAAACCTTCCAAAAGGAATATCCTAAAACACATTAAAAATGATAACTATAACAGAATACGGCTGAAACTCACGTTATAATTATACGGACGATCCGCAAGGAATCCGACCAGTTTCGGAGTATTTAGAACTCCATCCTCAGGGAATACGCGCACCCCCACATTAAAAATGCATTACAATCTGATGTTTAGTATAGATGGGAAAAGATAAACACGCAGTAATAGCAACTGTGCTTTATTAACAATATGTAGTGATTTTTTCTAGCCTTTTTAATAGTCCACTGCTGGACGTAGGCCTACACACTACACATGCATAGTGTAGTGATTTATGTGACAGGCACAAATAATAATTACTTATTTTTCGCCAATATAACTAATAATAACTATCTTTCGCAATAAATCGCACCACCGACTTCTGCCGTGTACAGTATGCTGAGTGTGAGTTTTGTCGTAAACAAGACGTGCTCGCCGCAAGCGCGTAAACATTTAATTACGTAATTTGTATGAACTTGTTCTCGCACAAAGTGTTTCAAAAACGCGCCGCTAGTGGCGCCGTACATTTCTTCATACAAATTACATGATTACGCGCTCGCGGCGAGCGTGTCATGTTTACGACAAAACTCACACTCAGCATACTGAAGTTGAATAGTACGCACGAATCGAATGTACATTATTGTTGATCGATTTATTAAAATTGGCTTAGCCGATTCCGATATAATTTAAATGTGACCACCTCGAGAGTATCCATCCATCTATCAGCCATAAGAAGTCTACTGCTGGACATAGGTCTCCCCTATGGATCTCCAATAAGACCGGTTGTAAGCGGCTTGCATCCAGCGCGATCCTACGGCCTTAATAAGGTCATCCGACCACTTTGTGGGTGGACGTCCTACGCTGCGCTTGCTAGTACGTGGTCTCCACTAGAGAAATTTCGACCCCATCGGTCATAAGTCCTCCGCGCTATGTGCCCTGTTCATTGCCATTTCAACTTGCCAATCCGTTGCATAGGCTATGTCGGTAACTTTCGTTCTTCTACGGATCTCCTCATTTCTGATTCGATCTCGCAGACAGACTCCGAGCATAGCCCTATCCATAGAAAGTATACCTTTTCTAAATAAAAAAGGATTTTTAAATCGGTTTATGATTGGCGAAAGTATCGAAATATCAATGAACAAACACAAAAATAAAAATACATACAGACGAACATAGAACCTAGAAACAAAGTACCTACTTCATCCTTTTTCGAAGTTAGTAATAAATATTCCTACCTAAACTAAGCGCCACACAAGTCGGCGAATGAGAAGTTAGCCGCAGATGACGCTTCGCCGTGATTCTCTAATTATTGCGCAGTAGTTGTGTAGTGGTGAGCACAGGCGTAAGGAGCGCGCGGGAAGCATGAGGTTGGCGGGCGGGTGTGCCCCGGCGTCTCGTTTCTCTGGCTCCCGCGCATACCTATATTTCGGCTTTTGCGCAGCGTTCTGTGCAAAACTTCCCATCCGCCGTCTTGTGTGGCGCTTAGTATAGCAAACTTACTTTGAATCTAGTTGTTCAGATGAGTCTTGTTTCTGACATAGGTAGTAAGGCACGCACTCTCCAACCTCTCCAACTCTATTGGTGCAGGGTGTATTCACTGGAACACACAATTTTATTTATTGACCTATAAAGTAAGTAAGAAAGTTCGTATAGGCGGTGGCTAGCCCTGGTGTCAGAGTTTTGAAGCCGCCTGAAAGCCTCTGACATGGCTAAGCGGTTAAAACAACCGGGACCTACAATTTAACGTGTCATCCGAGCCACGGTAGCGCTCAGTTGGAAAATGCCACCCGCGGTCACCCATCCAAATACTGACCGTGCGGAACGTTGCTTAATTTCGGTAATCGCTGACAATCACCTAGTCAAACTACGCTACGAGCGCTACCTATGTAAAGCAGAGTATCTAATGCTATCTATACAGTATTGTGACTCGGCCTTATACCTGAAATAAATAGCTACAACCTCGCGTGGCCAAGCAGTACGTAACACGTGCTAGGGCTGCCCGCCTGTAGGTAAACCGCACGCACACTCTGCGGGAGTCAAGTGGGAGATTTGCAAATCAAATCGAATTACTTTTACATCGCGTTGACCGAGCGCGCCGTGCACACACGCGAGCACATTGACACACACGCTTGAATTAGTTCAGTTCAGTTCAGTTCATTTATTCTCACATAGGTACAATAATGCGCACTTATGAATGTCAAAAGTAAACAATAAATATAAATTAACATAAAATAATAAAAGTAACAGAATTAATACATTTTGAATACATTTTCATTTACGAATATTGTCACATGTCAGTTTACGCAAGGAATTTTTGTCACACATAATTTTTTTTACACTATAGTATGCTTTTTGTGTAAGAAAATCTTTGATAATATTTTCAAACATTGTTTCATTTTTCTTTGTCAAATTTTCAGGTATTAAATTGTAATATCTAATACTATTTTTTACAAATGAATTGTCGGTTTTAGCAAGTCTCGCTTTTGGTAGAACAATTTTGGAGTTATTCCTTGTATTGTAGGTATGAATATCACTACGTTTTTTGAATTTGTGCAGATTCTTACGCTCGTACATAATATTTAAGAAAATATATAAGCTAGGTATTGATCTTTACTTGCGCAAAGATTTCACGAAGAGATTCTCTATTTCCAAGCCTGTAGATTGCTCTAACCGCACGTTTTTGTAAAACAAAAATCCAAAATCAAAATTTGACAATCACAGACGTTGCCGCGCTCGTGTTCGCGAGCGCCAAACCGATCGGTTTGGCGCTCGTTACATTACCGTAAAAAATGCTCACACTTAGCTATTCAGTTTTCCATAGAAATCACAACAAACGTTAACGCGATCGAGCTCGAGCGAAAATCTCGCACTTAGCCCTCTGATTACAAACCCACACGTTCGATCGTCACTACGGCGCGCCCCTGCGACTGCTGTGTACCGAACTCCGAGGCGCGTAGGTATGATTAGCGTTCTAACTGTTTGTATGAAGACAGAATACTGCATAAGATTAACATTACCGTGGCTGATGTCTGAGCTTCAACACGACGTTTTGCTTTCGTCTGTCCGTATGTTGATGTTTGTCTACAGCGGGCTTAGCATACGGATCATAAAGTTTAAAATTTTGAATTTTAGATATATTTATTTATATATTTGGATAGCAGAATTTCGAAAGAACTACACTGTTTACAGAGTAATTAATAGTTAATAAACAAGAATAACACGCTTTTAACACGAAATTAACTAAATTAATAATTTTTAAGGAAATTATAAATAGCCACGCAAATTCGACACTGCTTCTCTATCGAGGGTAGGCGACGAAAAAACTATAAAACTAAAAATATGTGCAGCCTACACCAACACTGCACACCACATCCTCTGCAATAGAGTTGTCTACAACTGGAATAGGTTGCCTGAGAATGTAATCTCGGCAAGAACTGTAAACACATTTAAGAATAGACTGGACCTTTGGATAAAAAAGGAAAAAAATTCTTTATCAGATAAATACTAATGTTATTTGATTCTGCTTGATATAGGCACATCAGTATACACTGCTCGCCTATAAACAAATAAATAAATAAAATAATACTATCGACGTGTCAGAACGTGACAGAGTTATGATAAAGCGTATTATATTTGTCACCTTTGCACACGTCGGTAACCTCATGTCGTGGTCTTGTATGCTAAGCTAGCTGGTCGCATTTTTCAACAAAACTTGATACACGGGTAATTAATAATAATATATTAGCCTGTGAATTTAATTGAATAAAGAGTAATAATATATAATAATAATATATTTATTTCCAAAATGATACAATACTACTTTATATGCTAAAACTACCTACACTATTACTACATAGAAAGAAATTGGATCATCCACAGACCCTTGAAGTTCTAAAGATACAAAATACTTTTACAAACTTTTACATGTATAGTGATCCCTGAACTAGGCGAGAAGGCCTGTTTTTCAGGGTTCTGAGCACGAGTTGCTTACAAAATGTACGTTGACATAGGGTACGGAAATATATAATTACATCTAAGTTAATTTATTAAAGGCTTGCGTAAGCTGATCGGAATTTGTGAAAAGTACGCACATGATTTTTAGGTCGGGAAGGGGGCCACTCAATGTGCCTGAGGTCCGCATTGGTGGACAGATTGTTGATACTGTGAGTAGTTTCAAGTATCTTGGACACATTGTGACGTCTAATCTCTCTGATAATGAAGATATTGAGCGTCAGCGCAGAGCCCTTTGTGTTGTTGGCAATATGATTGCACGGAAGTTCTACAGAGCTTCTAAGGACGTCAAAATCACTTTGTTTAAAGCATATTGTCAAGCATTTTACACGTGTCAACTCTGGACCAATTACACCATGAGGTCGCACAACGCAATTAGAGTAGCATACAATAACATCTTCAGGCACCTGATGGGCCTGAAGTGGTATTGTAGTGCCTCCGAAATGTACGCATAATATAATCGCGAGTAGACTCATTCAACGCCATTCAGCGAAAACGTATCGCATCATTTATGTCCAGAGTTGACACGTGTAAAAACAAGATCATTAGAAGCTTAGCGGACCGGCAGCTGCTGTCTGCAACTTATAAACGATGGGTAGCTATTGCTACCGGATTTGTTTTTTCTGAATTTTTCTTTTAATATTATTTGTTTTGTGATATGGATCGTTGTGTCTGAAAAAAAGATTTATTATTATTATTAATTCATTCAAGAATTTTCATTTCGCACAGTCAATCTTTTTATGGGCTAACGATGGGCTTTCATAATGAACATTGTTGTTAAAACAATATGTTGTTGACCGACGAAACGGAAGAGGTACTGTTTACGCGGATTTAACTAAAATTAAGTGGACTGTATAAAGTTTTGGTTGATGCATGCGGTAGATGAAAAAAAAAACGAAACTGCGCGGGTACTCCCGCGTACTCAAAGTAAAAATGCAGTTTCGAAGGGAAAAGGAGTGTATAGTACCTTGATAGTCCTTGGAGATGGCCTGGGTCGATTGTTGCACAGATATACACAGCGATGAGACTAATTCATTGCACGGGATTTGAATTTTCTTGATACGACAGTGAAAGAGGTTGCCACCATGCTAGTTTTTTCGACTGACTTGTTCTCCACAGCGCGAGAGGCAGCACTGTCCATAGTATCAGCGTTTTGTGTGTAGTGGTCTCGCTCGTACATAAACAAGTAGGTATGTGCAGGAGCGGGATAAAAGGTAGGGAAATATTGCATCAACCAAACGTTACAATTTACGAAGAATACGAAAAAAATATTGAATCGGCGCATACAGGTACTCAATTTGACGCGTATATTTTTTGTATATAACACAACTTTTTATGCAGTAGTCCGATTTAGATAACTCTTTTTTATTTGAATGAGCTCACTTTGAAATCGGTTCTATTAAATTTTATTGAAATTGGCTGAGCCATTTTCGATAATTCAATAACAATAATGTGAAAAATGCTACATCGACCCGTGCGAAATATTTGATTAATTTACACACGGGTGAAGTCGCATTTTTTGTGAAAAATAATTGTGTTCTTCTACATATCTTCTCATTTCTGATTGATTTTCGCTGAGAGACTCCAAGCATAGCCCTCTCCTAGCTCGCTCTATATTTTTAGGGTTCCACACCTCAAACGGAAAAAACGGAACCATTATAGAATCACTTTGTTGTCCGTCTGTCCGTCTGTGTGTATGTCAAGACTCTTTATCTCGGGAACGCATAAAGATATCGAATTGAAATTTAAATGGTATACGTATATTTATGACCTCTTGCAGTTGTGTAAAAAAAAACAGGGCCTCAAAATTCAAAATAATATGGGTTCAAAATTCAAAGTGAGTAAATCGTATCATGTAAGGTATCATATAAAATAACTTCATTAGCACATGCTAAAATATTTTTTTTATTATTTTAACAACGTGTTTGTACTGAACCCTCGATGTGCGAGCCTGACTCGTACTTGTTCGGTTTTTTTGTGGTTGGTTTTATGATGGTACAGTAAATACCTCCACTACTGGCGTCCAGGTCTTGTGATGCTGCTACAGTCAACACGCATAAAACCATCAAAGCTTTGGCAATCTGTAAAAATACAGCCAAAGGAAAATCATATTAGGTAGTAATACTAAATAATCGGTAAAGTGCGAGTCGGACTCGCGCACGAAAGGTTCCGTACCGTATGGAAGCCCCCCTAATATATTTTATTTAAATAATTTATTTTTGAAGGCAATAATTATACAGCTTAATTTTCTGTGAATATTTCAAGCATCTTCTTGTTGCCGTTTTTAATATCAAGCGAAAAAATCACGTTTCTTGTATGGAAGCCTCTTTTAAATGTTTATTTTATAATTTTGAAATGAATTTATTTAAGTTAATATTTATTGAATATTTTCAAGCATCTATCTGTCACCGTTATTAATATCAAGCGAAAAACGGCAAATAATCAGGTTTGTTGTATGAGAGCCCACTTTAAATATTTTTTATTGTTTTTAGTATTTCTTGTTATAGCGGCAACAGAAATACCTACGTCATCTATGAAAATTTCAACGTTCCAGCTATCACGGTACAACCTGGTGACAGACAGCCAGATAGACAAACGGACAGCGGGGTCTTAGTAATAGGGTCGTTTTAACCCTTGGGTTACGAAACGGTTTGAAATAGTATTAAAACATTTCTTAGCTTCTTCTTTCATAATGCGGACCACCAGGGATTGGAATGCCCTGCCTCCGTCATTATTTTCTGACAATTACAATTTGTATATATATCTTCCAGTCAAGAGTGAATAGGTTCGGTTTCCATCAGACGAGTTGGTGGCCAAATGTAGTCCTATTACGCATAAAAAACTACATCAAAGGACATGTCCAAAAAATGTATGGAGGCTGGTATAATAATAATCAAAAATTCTAACCACAACACTCGTTTCATTTCGAAAAATTTCATATTTTTCTGAGTCTATTACATCGGTTAAAACCAAAAAAGAGCAGACCGTTTTTGTAAAAATTAATTTTGAATCTTATAGGATAACAAACAAACAATAACAGTACAATTTATAGGTTTCTAACTGGCGGCCTTATCGCTTTAAGCGATTTCTCCCAGGCATAAATATATAATAAATATATTTGGCTCAATAGGTAGTTTATCTCTAGCAACTCTGATTAAGTAACCTCCAAATTGTTAAATAGAATCATTTTTACCAATTCAACACAGTTTTATAGTGTTTTTTGTCACATTGTACATACTATCTGGTCACACTGGTAGGTTATAATTTTTAATTTTAGCAAATTAAGAGATAAATGTGAAAGAATTAGCTACGAATACAAGTAAAATAACGATAGAAGCACTTTATTATTGTTAAACTAGAAAAAATACATAGGTGTATTATTATTTTTCATACAATTTATTTTACACATTTAAAAAAATGGAGGGATAAAATATCTAAATTATATATTTTTGAGAAGCCCATAAATCAAGCTTTTAAATGATGTATTTATCATCTTGGTTCGATTTTTATCTGAAAAATATACCACTGGTGGACATCACCTTTCTGGTGTAGATTATAGAAGTGGGCGCGTGTACTCTAGTGTTACATACAAATGATTCAAAATATCAATTACAATAAATAAATGCAGCGACTTACCATAGTAGCGTCTTAGAGATGCACGACGTACCTAATGGCTAATGGCTAGGTAATAAGGAATGCGAAGAACCAGTTATATGCGAACTAGTGTTATTTTGCTTATCTTATATCGTCGCGACTCGCGACTAGCTAGCTTAACATACGACCATGAAAAAACTCGACGTGTGAAAAAGCGATATATATATACAGGGTTATTGGTAATCATTAGCGTGGGTACTTTTAAGGGCATATTCACGTCTCACACGCTGTCGTTGCATTGTCTCGGCACACTGGAACTTTCATCTACTACGCTGACGACATTGAAGGTGATGCCATCAGTCGATTCGTGCGGCGTGCATCGTCTGCGTCTTTGAGGGCTATCAAGGACTATAACCTGCAGATGTCCATCAGAGACCGGAACGCGGCGGTGATGGAGGCTCTGGGCCGGGAGGAGGCAAAAGAATTGTAATAGAAGGACATGGGAGCGATCACAAGCAGAGTAGATACCACCGAGTAACACATGGAAACGTAGCCTTGGACTCTGCTGGTGATCGCTTTCACAAAATAAATCAGAATAAGTGTGCATTAAATAGAAACTAGCATTGCGTGCATGCCTTGATAATTCATGCTCGCCATCGAAGGCTCCTTCTTGCGGCGGCGTCGTGTGTCGGGTCGTTCTCCTCCCTTAAATATGGTCGAGGAGAGTGATGGCTGATACATGCGTCATACTCGTGATCGGGTGCTGCATGCGGGTCGCCGGTTTGCTCGTGGCATTCACGCAGTGCAATGAAACCACTAACTTAGACTAAGATTTAAACTAACCCCTCTCTATTGTACAGTCGCATTCTTTCAATTGTAACTTACTTAACAAAAGGCACAGACCCTGGAGTCTGTGGGCCATTAATTTAAATAAAAAAAAAAAAAAAAAGGGCATATTCTGTACATCAAAACAAACAACTTTTGCTTTTCAACATATGCCAAATCGCAATAAAATTCCCAATTATTTCTTAAACCCTTATTCAAACGCGAGCCTATGGAAGGGTAAATGGAAAACTAAGATCGGTTTTAGGGTAAGTTTGGGTCATAGATTTCAAAAATCCTTAAAAAAAGGGGGGAAATGGGGGGGAAGTGACTTTGTTTTGGTGGGAAGTAGAGCTCCCGTTGTCTGTTAATGCGCTCACGTAAATTGTGTAAGTGGGAACTATAACTCCCATTGTCTGGTATAGCATGGTGATATATTTTTTACTAGCTAGTTGCCCTGGCTTTACTTCTGATTTAATTTGTACGCAAAATTTAAAGTAAATAAAACAACTTTTCGTGTAACTAGAGTTTTATTTTAAGAAATTATGAAATCTTTTTAATCATACTATACTTATTTATTTCCTATATTATAATGTTTATTCATCACAATTCCAACATAATATTTGGTAACTTATGTAGCTACATAAATTATACTTATTTATTCATCACAATTTTTGGACTCTTTCATATCGCTGAGTGTGATTCTAGTTTGTTTTTGCTTTATGGAAGTTTTTGAAACAGCCCCTAATACACAGGGGTACATTGCAATAGGAGCATTTCATTCTCGTTCTCTTCTCTTCTTTTTTTGTACTGCAGAACCTGCATCTCTTATATGTGCTAGATTCTTCTGGCAGATGTTCACCAACATTTATCAGACGTACCTCGTCTGGTACGCCAAACACTCCACCTTTCTTACTTTTAAAAGGCACATTTATGGGCGCTTTTTTTTCAGAGTAATTGTCAATCAGCGCACGCGCCAGGCGCAACCTAAATTCCCGGTGTGAATGTGGTGTTACAGTATGAGTTTGGTTGTATGTGATGTATGCATTAATTATGGATGCGTCAAACATAAAAAAGAAAAGACGCATCCAAAATTTACGCGATTTTCTGCTGATTGGGTAAGAGGATCTATAGTGGTCAAATAGATCCACGCCACCCATGCTCAGTGTATATGAAGCGATCGCTTTTGGGCACAGAATTTCGGCTCTTGATCCATCACGTTGAGTTCTTTTTACATACATGATGTCAAGTGGTTGATGTGCTGTGGTGAGCAGTGTGACGTCTTTTGTATCAAGCCATTTAATTGCTGTGATTGGTTCGGCTGTCATAGCTGAAAATTCGTGCTTTTGTAGTCTTAAATTTTTGGGTTGCTTTTTCATCATTTCTGGGAGATCTTTTCGGTTTGATCTTACTGTTCCTACGGCATATATTGCTTTATCATATAGATCCTCTAGTAAGTTGCAACTTGTGAAGAAATTGTCGAAGGCAACCAGTGTGTTTATGGGCAGACTATTACAAAGTTTCATTACCACGTTATACCCAAGGCCTTCATTTTCGATACTATCTCCTTTTCCGGTATAGATTTCAAACTGGTATAAGTAGCCAGTCTTGGCGTCACATCTTGCCCATACTTTAAATCCCCTTTTAATAGGCTTTTGTGGCATATACTGCTTAAGAGAGCACCGCCCCTTAAATTTCACCATACATTCATCGATTGACTGTACACTTGAATTGTATACTTCTTCTTGATATACCTCATTCAATGTTGTTATCAAAGGTCTCAATTTGTATAACTTATCGTAATCTGGAGAATCTCTTGATGGTTCCATGGTATTGTCATTGAGGTGGAGATTTTCTGTTATTTTCTTGAATCTCTTTATAGGAAACACTCTGGAAATTTCTGAATTATTGTAGAAAGAATCGCTAGACCAGTAAAGTTCCATATCCGGTAGGGGATTTAATCACATCATTATCAATATTCCTAAATAAGCTCTGATTCCATCATCAGTGACTGGAACCCAGTCTTTACTGTTTTTGTATATGGCGTATCTATTTGTTTGTGCGACAATCAATTGTACTAAATATTCCGGGAAGAACTTTTCGAAAATAGTTATCGGTTGTGTTTTGTGGTTGTATTCATTTTTAGGTTGTAAGCCTTTGTCGAAACTAGGAATGTCATGAGTCGTTCTCGACATTTTCCATTCCCTTGGTTTGGATCGGTCTCTGTGCATGACTAAATTCTGTGTCGTTTGATAGTCTTCTTCACCAGCAGGATATACTTGTATATTGTCCAATGGTTGCTCATCATGTTCACAAATTATTTCTTGCAGAAGTGGATTATCAGAAGTGGATACATTTAAATCTGCATCTTGCTCAATAAATTCTCGTATATATGGATTATTATCAAAATTGGCATTTTGGTCACCACTCTGCTCATCATAGATATCATCCGTTGCCATTGGTGTACTGCAAGCTGCCTCTTCTGTCGTGATACAATCAGAACCCAAAATATCTTGTACGGACTCTCTCGTTTGTAATGTGATGGTGGCTTCCTGTGCCTCTTCTTCTCTATCATTAATGTTGTCAATGCCAAACATCATTTCAAGTTTCCTTTCGATTCTATCATCTTCATTTTGGTGTAAGTAAGAGCTTGAGGGACTTATTACAGAATCACCATAAAAAAAATCATCTTCCGAATCATTTTCAGACAAATCGTCCAAATTCTCGATAATTTTTTCTAACGCTTTTGTATTTAGCTTCTTAGGTGGCATTTTTTTCTAAAACAACGGAAAAAAATACATAAATAAACGAAAAAATTAAATGTAAACCGATGAGTAAGGTTTCTTTGATCTACAAACACCAAGTAGGTATTAGTATTAGGAAATGCTATACAAAAATTGCTCTGAACACCCCTTAGACAATAGTTTTCTTTCCTTTATGTTCAAAGACAAACACTCATAATTTTATATAGATAAATTCACCCGTAATTTATGTTCCACGGACATTGGGATCATATATTCCCACTTAGAAGACCCAACTTTAGGCAAGACTACCAGGCTACATACCAACGATTCTATGTAAACTTTTAGGTCAAAACAACAGAAATATAGTCTACTTTCCATTTCTGGGACTTGCTTCTACGTACCTGATTTTTTTCGCAGCATAACACAAAAAACAAAACGTAAACACCGGCTTTTGAACAAAAAATCGCTTCATCAACCTTTGACGTTGACTTATGATGACAAATGACATTTCATAGAAGAGTGTTGCCATTAGAAATATTGCCTTGTATTTATTGTCTGCGTTCAGAAACAAGTGGATTAATTTGGTGTTACCGTATAAAAATAAATGACGATTTGAGAGGTGGGAAGTCTTCCTCCCAATGCTTTAATAAGGGTTAAAACGTGTCCATCCATCAGCCAAAACACGTCCACTGCTGCCCTATGAATCTCCAATAAGACCGGTTGATAGCGGCTTGCATCCAGCGCGATCCTGCGGTCTTAATGAGGTCATCTGTCCACCTTGTGGGTGGACGTCCTACACTGCGCATGGTACGTGGTCTCCACTCGAGAACTTTTCGAATCTACCGGTCATCAGTCCTCCGCGCTATGTGCCCTGCCCATTGTCATTTCAACTTGCTAATCCGTTGGGCTATGTCGGTAACTTTGGTTCTTCTACGGATCTCCTCATTTCTGATTCGATCACGCAGAGAGACTCCGAGCATAGCCCTCTCCATAGCTCGTTGGGCTACATGGAGCTTACTAATAAGGCCCATAGTGAGAGACCACGTTTTTGTGCCATAAGTCATCTCTGGCAACACACACTGGTCGAAAACTTTCGACTTGAGGCACTGAGGTATGTCGGACGAGAAGACACTACGCAATTTTCCGAACGCTGCCCAGCCGAGTTGGATTCGGCGATTGGCCTTTTTGTGTATTTACACAGTACCTATTTTCTCTGAGATGCAAGACTCGCGGGTGGCGCGCGCGTGTTTTACGTAGAGTAAATTATGTCTGGAGTTTTTTTTTTCTAGAGAGTTTCTTGTATTCTTCTATTCTAGAGAGTTAATTATGCTGAGTCAATTTTTTTTTTTAAATTAGGTTTCGAAGAAAATAAATACGAATTTATATGCTAATTGGTGACCAGCTAGTCAAGCATGCGACCACGAAAAGCCGCGAAAAGAACTCATTTCGACGTGTAAAAATGTGACAAATAATACTTTGCCATAACGCATTCTCTGACACTACGAAAGAAATATTTCGTGGCGCGCATACTAGCCTGGCAGTAACCTTGTTATACTTCACCATAACTCTGACTCGTTCTGACATGTCGAAAGAATTATTCCGTGGTGCGATTACCTATTAGCTTATAGAGCAGGTACACAGCTGGCGCAAATCATGGAGCAAACAGAAGCACAGTTGGTAGAGTCTGGCCAACGAAAGCTGTCCAAGAAAAAAGGCGGGAATTTTAAAAAATCAAGAGCTGTTAACCCTGGCTATATACACTGCATAAACGGAGTTGATACTATTTATTTTTCAGCAAGTACATTTTTTTCGAGTTTTGTTTTTGTTAGCAACTGTTGATGAAATTTTCGAATGTATTATGAAGAATATCAAATAAAAGATTACTTTTAATTCTGTCTTTTTATTATTTTCAAATAATCCATTATTTATGTACAGTCGAGGACCCCGAGGAGCCATACAAATATAGGAGCTATGAGTCATAGTTAAAATCGGATTCCAAAAACTCTACACCTGATATTGAATCAGCTTCATTGCTTTCTTCGCTGCTACTGCTACTGTCCCCAACATGTATTATGAATGGTTCAAGTTCGTTTTCAGTAGTACGAAACGTCAAAGTGTCAATTTTGACAGTCCTAAATTATTGCCATTTCAAAACTTCTGAAAATAATACGTGGACAGCTTTCGTTGGCCAGACTCTAAGTATTAATTATGCTTTATTCCGTCTTCATACAAACGGTCAAAACGCGAATCATACCTACGCGCCTCGGAGTTCGGCACACAATAGTCGCCAGGGCGCGCCGTAGTGACAAAAGAACGTGTGGGTTTGTAATCGGTAAGCGTGTTTAACCTACAAGGCGGGCAGCCCTTTTTTTTTACCCAGGAAAATCCTTTATGGATACCACCAAACCTGGGGAGGCCAGTGATTATTTACGAGTCTCCACCGCTAGTCGATGGCATACCCACTAAAAACCTGGGGTGTTTCTGCCACTGCGCCGTGTGTCGGGGCTACGGGCACGCTTCCGCACTCCTTGGCGGATAGGCCTAGCGCCTGTTACGACTGACGTATTGCGTGGCCAGAGGGATGTAGGTATTTATTTCAAGGAGAAGCCGAGGGGCAACACTGATTATATGTATAATTGTCATTATCGTTACAGAAGTGAAACTGATATACTCGTAGGTAGTGCTAATTTATATTATAGGTATATTTTTTAAAATCGCGCTTGGGCTGTCCACTTTTATAGCAGCGTTAAGGCTCCATCACACACAGGCGGTACGAGCGGTAGAGCGGTACGAGCGGTTGTTTACAAACGCGAGCCGCGACCGGACCTGTGTGAGCCCTTCTTAGACAACCAGTACAATACAGATGCCCGCTCGTCCGCTATACCGCTCGTACCGCCTGTGTGTGATGGAGCCTTTACTCCTCGAAGATTCCAATCGTCACATATAGGTAATTATTATTGTTCCATTTTACCATCAAAAGTAGGAGTCCAGCGGACATAGGCCTCCCCAATGGATTTCCAATAAGGTCAGTTAGAAGCAGCCTGCATCCAGTGCGTTCTTGCGGTCTTAATTATATTATCAGTTCACCGAGTCGGTGGATGTCTTACGCTACGTTTGCTAGTACATGGTCTCCACTTGAGAACTTTTGGGCTCCGTCGACCAGCCGTTCTTCGAACTATTCGCCCTGCCCATCCATCCATCCATCCATCAGCCAAAGGACGTCCACTGCTGGACATAAGCCTCCCCTATGGACCTCCAATAAGACCGGTTGATAGCGGCTTGCATCCAGCGCGATCCTGCGGTCTTAATGAGGTCATCTATCCACCTTGTGGGTGGACATCCTATGCTGCGCTTGCCGGTACGTGGTCTCCACTCGAGAACTTTTCGACTCCACCGGTCATCATTCCTCCGCGCTATGTGCCCTGCCCATTGCCATTTCAGCTTGCTAATCCGTTGGGCTATGTCGGTAATTTTGGTTCTTCTACGGATCTCCTCATTCCTGATTCGATCCCGCAGAGAGACTCCGAGCATAGCCCTCTCCATAGCTCGTTGGGCTACTTGGAGCTAGCGCCCTGCCCACTGCAATTCAAACCTGCTCCACCGCTGGGCTATGTCGGTACCTAAATTGGTTTCGTCTAAAAATCTCCTCATTCCAGATTCGATCTCGCAGCGAGACTCCGAGTAAAGCCTTAGTTTCTGTTCTTTAGTTATTCTGTGCTGGAGGTTTCTAATAACAATATGTTGGTTTTATTTGTTTTTACATACGTTTTACATATATTATTGAATTGTAGCGCTCATGTTAGCGATCATCGAAGTTAAGCAACGTTCAGCACGGTCGGTCTTCGGATGGGTGACCGCGGGTGGCATTTACAACTGATCGCTACCGAGGCTCGGATGTTTTCACACACAAAGCCCGATTACAAAGGCGCCAGCGTAAATTAATGTGCAACGTAAAAAGCGTTCTCTCTATCGAATGCCTAAAGTGAAAAAGAAACAGAACTATGATATTTAGCTAATATAGTTACGATGGCGCCTCTGTAATCAAGCTTACAGTCCAGGTTTTGCGTAGTTTACTTATACTTTCGCGTTCACGTGTGTCTTCATACATTTTGGTTAGTTCTTCCTCGTTCCCGACAGGGGCGCTGTACAAAAATACATGTAACCATACGGAAACAACTGTAGTTTCTATTTGCGTGTAAGCTTGTACTAACCCCTCAGGCGGCTTTAAAACTCTGACACCAGGGCTAGCCACCCGGCCCATAAGAACTTACTTTAATTAATTTAAAATTTAATTTCTACTGTATCCTTCTGTATCTAAACGTGTTTGTATTTTACTGTATACTGTATCAGCCTTTTTAATAGTCCACTGCAGGACGTAGGCCTACCCACGAAGGGAGATTGGGCCAAATCCACCACGCTGGCCCAGTGCGGGTTGGTGGATCCACATACGCCATCGAATTTCTTCTACTGACGTATGAAGGTTGCCTCACGATGTTTTCCTTCACCGAAAAGCCAGTGGTGCGAAATTTCGTACATAAATTCCAAGTAGTTGGTACGGGGCCGGGATTTGAACCCATGACCTTACGATGGCAAGGCGAATGTCATTACCACTAGACCACCACGGCTTCAATTTATTTTAATTTTTTTGTATTTTACACTATTACTCAGAGAGGAGTGTAATTTTGAGAATGAAAAATAAAGTAATGTTTAAAAAATATATACCTTACAAAATCATCATCATTATCAGCCGTAGGACGTCCACCGCTGGACATAGGCCTCCTATATGAATTTCTAATAAAGGTTGAAAGCAGCTACTTAATATAATAAAACGGATTACTTTACTAAGGGTATTTTAATATCATCACTACATAGTATAATACAAAGTCGCTTCCCTCTCTGTCTATCCCTGGTATGCTTATATCTTTAAAACTACGCCACGGATTTTGATGCGGTTTTTTTCAAATAGATAGAGTTATTCAAGAGGATGGTTTATATATATATATAATACACATGTGCGAAGCAGGGGCGGGTCGCTAGTAATAAATATGTCGGGGTCTGAGAGTCGTCTCAATCACCCGCCATCGTTATTTGTGGGTCATTCATTGGTACAGCTCGCCGGCGATATCCAGTTGGCCATATCCCCAAACTAACTCTCGGTACTACTGCAACGGGTGGTTTTATTGACCTAGTATCACTTGGTAATAAATTTAACAAGAATTATCGAGGATGAAAACAGATTTCAAAGTCAATGGATTTGCACGGGTGCAATCCGCCTTGCGCTCGGAATGGCATGACGTTTTTCGGTCATCTGTCAAAGTCATTTTATTCCGACACAAGCATGCAGTGTTGCAACGTGCGACCCCATTCGGGTGATACCCACTTTAAAATCATCACTATTGCTTTCAACTAAAATCAGCTATGCTGTCTCACTCCGTCAAACGTAATATTTTAATTTTCATTGTTTCCATGTATTGCCAATAAAGAACATATTATTGTTGTGACTATACAAGGAAACTATTAAAACGCATGTAGCATTGCAGTATTCCCAAAACCCACTTACATTGAGGATAAAAGTGTCTAGGAAAATTTTAATTAAAAACAGTCTTTAACGGCCTTTCAACCGGTCAAAACTTATCGCTCACTTATAGTTTGACTACGTACTTCTTAGCAATCATCGAAGTTAAGCAACGTTCGGCACGGCCAGTTTTTGGATGGGTGACCGCGGGTAGCATTTTCAACTAAGCGCTACCGTGGCTCGGATGACACGTTCAGTCAGTCTTCAGATGGATTAAATAGTATTTTCAAAAGAGCGCTGCCGTGGGTCGAGTAACATGTTAAATTGTGGGTCCGGATTATATGTATATCCATATCACACACGGCAAAAGGAAAACCATTTTATCCACTTCAAATATCAGTTGTCATTGTCAATCCATAGATAATGTATTTCCTTTTTGAGGGGAAATAATGGTGGAAAGACCTATGCCATGCTATTTGCTGGCAGTTTAAAAAATCTTAGTTCAAGCCTAGTCGTCCGGGATATACGATCTTAGTAACCACTCAGATTTATAATTAGATAGAGTCTGGCTAACGAAAGTTGATACTCGAATTTTTCGGTACCTTTTTAAATGACAACACACGGTGCTACAACCATCGCGGATTTACCTTTAAATTGGGGTATATGTATTACCTTGTACTAAAAACATTTTTTAAACCAACGTCATGTACTAAACTGAACAAAATGATTCATAATATAGTCTTCATCGTAATGAAGTAGATAGGTACGCGTTGAAATAATTTGGATCATTTGGAGAGCAATGCAAAGCCTCAGTTTGGCATAATAATTACGTCAAAATACAGAAAATAATTAACGTGATGAATATAAAACAACTACACGACAAGTTAAAGCTAGAAAAAAACACATTAGTTTGTATTCCTCCAAAGATTTGGAAGAATCAGAATCGCAGTATGGCAACAATGGTACATCGTGTGAGTGAGAGAAAGTGTTTCCCCTCTCAGTTTAGAGCTGCCATACTGATATTTTTTTAAATTTGCCGCGCTTTATTAGTATCAACTTTCGTTAGCCAGACTCTAGGTAACGTAACATAACACAACGTATTTTGCCATTCAGCGTAGCAATGCTAAAAATAAAAATAAATAAAAGGTTTATTGTTCTATAAAAGTTAACAAAAACAAGTTGTGCACTAGTTCCCACACTAGGGTGACCCGTGTCTTGCCCTGATGCCGGGGCACTAGAATACGGCATCGGTATCCCCTGCCTGTAGTAAGAGCCTACTAAAAGGGGACCCCTGGGCTCGTGGGTTGTTAGAGTTGGGGCTTGGCCATCCACTCAAGCGGGCCCGAGAAGGACGGCAGCGTTGTGGCAACGCTGTCGTACTGGACCGCACAAGCCTGGTCTACTACCAGGCGAGTAGACACACGAAGTGCCGGGAGCACCGGTGCGTTCCTTTTGGAGATCCCGGGGCTCCCAAGAAGGCACATAGGCTGGCCACCGAGGGGGTTTTAGTGGGTACAATCCCACATAACCCGACTGCACCCCAAAGCGGTCGGGCATCTTTGGAAGATTAAAAAAAAAAAAAAAAAAAAAAAAAAGAAGAAGGGTGACCCGTGTCGTTGGCCCAAGGCTCTTCCTTATTGTTATGTTATTCACCAGGAGCATATTTTGGTTTATTTTGTTTTCGGAAAAATCCACAGCAACGACATGTTTTTTTAAACATTTGTTATGTATTTTAAAAACATATGAAATTGCTTGTCAAACGACACTTTTCAAATGAAAGTTTGTCAAGTAATTATTTTAAGACATAACCAATTTTTCAAATATATTTTTTGTGTAATAATCATTAACCTTTTTTTATTTTTTTATTTCGAATAGGTTCGCTTTTGACTACGCACTGCCTGATGTTAAGCAGATGTGCGGTCTAGGGTGCAGCACGCTTACCTAGAAGATACCTATTTACTCGGGATTTGAAGACACCCACGTTGTACTTTAACGGGAAGACAGACCCAGGCAAAGCGTTCCACATTCCGGCTGTTTGTATGAGGAATGAGGATTCGAAACGCTTGGTTCTAACGCGCGGAATGTCCACCATAAAAGGGTGGCGCTTTGGTCGCGTCTGTCTAGCCGTACGATAGAAGAAAGGGGCAGGTGGTACCAGATTGTGCCACTCCTGGGCGCACTCTCCGAAGTGTATCCGGTAAAAGGCCGACAACCACGCTACCTTGCGACGATGCTCAAGATTTTGCAGCTGCGACTTAGTCAAGGTGTCGTTGTCAATCAGCCTCCTGGCTCGCCTCTCAATCGACTTCAGACTCCAGCTACTCATGGGTTTGTCAAATGTTGGATATCACATGCCAGTTTTTGAAAAAAAGTTTGTGGAATGGACGGATACCAATTACATTAGTAGTTAGACTATAGTCTATTTCATTAGCGCTGAGAACCTTTGACAGTATTATGTTAGCACTCGTCTTGGCGAAATGAAAACAAAAGTATCGTTTTCTATTCAATATGTATCGCTTTCGTGTCGATAACGCAGTTGTCACGTTTCTTGGTAGACAATCAGGGGTTGCGAACATATTTTGACCAGAGTCGTACCGCATGGGCCAATTCCGACTCGAAGTACTCTAGCGTGTGCGTTCTCAGCGCTAAGGGAACAGATTGTAGTTAACAGCTTGGTACTCAGCGCTAATGGGACAAACTATAAGTAGGTATAAATAACAATATCATCATTGCTAATATTAGAACTTTGATTATTTAACACTAAACAGTCAATGGAAAATGTGACTTGAAGAGGAGAATCAACAATTAACATCTGGAGAGACGAAAGCAAAATCGTCAAGTCAAAACAAAGACACCGCTCACTTTGTTCGCTCGGTCAACCATAAATCTGGAAACGCGTTTGTTGTTTTGATTGTTCTCTTTTAAGACCATAGCTGGTCTGTAATTTCCCATAATTTTGGCCTTGTTCAGTGCATGTCCCCCCGCGAGTACATCTACAGGCAGAACACATTCTTATTGAGGGCGAGTCGCAGCTTCAATGCAGAGGCTGCACAGCACGACTTTGATTTATTTACTACGTCCGATTTGCAGTTAAAGCGTATATTGAGTGATGCATTTTTTGATTCGTATTGATGTAACTAGAAATTTTTATGTGTATTATTATTATGAGATGTACCGCGACTATTAATTTTTTATGTGTATTATTATTATGAGATGTACCGCGACTATTTAATTTTTATGTGTATTATTATTATTAGATGTACCGCGACTATTTAATATTTATGTGTATTATTATTATGAGATGTACCGCGACTATTTAATTTTTATGTGTATTGTTATAGGGTCAGGCCGTAGATTTTGCCACTTTTTAGGTCCCCTAACTCTCCGCCTCTTTTTTCTTATAGTAAATTACTTTTAATTTGTTTCTAATTGTCATCATCGTGTGTCGTAAGGATCGGTTAATAGGAACCAGTAAAAATAATGGAATAATTTAATAAATTGTGAAAGTTATAGGATGTTTATCTGCGAAAAATGACTAAATTTTCATAAAAAACGCAAATCCGCTTCGGTGGGAGTGAACTTTGCACATCGATAAAATAAAAACTATAACACTTTTTGATAATCCGTTTGATTTGACGTTATAACATTATAGTCAATTATCCACGGTTTTAATATCTTTACGTGTTGTTTAAGAAAAAATCATATTAAAACAAAGATTTATTAAAAACTTTCAAAAACTGATTATTTACAATATTTTTATTTCGCAACCATTATCTTCTCGTTTTATTATTCTAGAAGCACAGTGATATTTAAATTAAGTCGCGACAACACCTAAGTAATGTACTCTTTAATCATTAAGCTCTTAGTGGCCACAGTTTTGTCAGTTCGCTGTCATAACACGTGCGAAGTAGAAAGTGTCACGAGTTTTACGAAGTGAATTTTTTGAGATTAAATGAAAAGTTTTTATTTAGAATCTATCATTGTTTTTGTGCACGATTAAGTAAGTTGTACGTGATCTTCCAACGTTGAGGTGGCATGGTAATATGTCTTATTTATTGAGTTATGATCGATTTTCGCTACCATCTTCGCTATGAAAACAGGTTGTTCGCTATTTCTTCGCTATCAACTATTCTTCACCATAAATAATACTGAGTACACACTAGGTGCATTTATTTTTTACTGTTGACATGTTTTGCAAAACTTGAATGAGATCAAAAGTCTGTACTGAAGTAAAAACAAAATAGGTAGGTATAATGTTCGTGTTTGTAACTTTCAATAAATAGTACCTACGTTTAACATTTATTTAAATTACCATATATCTTCGCGAGACTAATAATTATAATATTAACTCACTAGTAGTCGTCCAAACAGTAGATTTCGAAAGTATAAAGGACATCATTCATTA
This sequence comes from Hypomecis punctinalis, assembly GCA_949316475.1. Taxonomy (NCBI): domain Eukaryota; kingdom Metazoa; phylum Arthropoda; class Insecta; order Lepidoptera; family Geometridae; genus Hypomecis; species Hypomecis punctinalis. The sequence continues at coordinate 13,560,424 of OX438822.1, forward strand.
TGGCGCATTCATTATTCATTATATTGGACTAGGTGGTGCGTCTGCTTGATGTAATTTCTGATGATGATGATGGAGAAGGAGGAGGTTGCGTCTGCCTGATGTTGCTGCCGATAATGGTGTTCTTCGTCTCGGGGTCATCACTTTGGACTTCCTGGTCGTCCATAGCGAGATGATGATGATAGGATAACATCTCGCAAAGGAGTACTCCACCGGGCGAGGTGTTGTGCCCGGGGATAGCGGCAGCAACATGCAATCTGATGATGATGATGGAGAAGGAGGAGGTTGCGTCTGCCTGATGTTGCTGCCGCTATCCCCGGGCACAACACCTCGCCCGGTGGAGTACTCCTTTGCGAGATGTTATCTATCATCATCATCTCGCTATGGACGACCACCAAGTCCAAAAGCTAAACCTGAAAGTGCCGGTCAAAGTAATGAATTATGAAATATTATTAGAAGATAATATTCTGAGCATTTCAAACTATGCAACTAACCCGCTAAGATCACTTAGTGAGTAGTCACGGGACACGAACCTCAGAGGTAATCATTTGCAAATACTTAATATCATATGTGTATCACCATCCTAACAATTATTCATCATTATCGTTCGCCATTGTTCGCGACAGGATAGCGAAGAATAATGCGCAATCTTTTCGCTATTTGTGGCAAAATCTACGGCCTACTCATATTAATATGAGATGTACCGCGACTATTTAACTTTTTATTTTTCTTTTGCGTAGCTGCGGAAGTTTTTATTTGGCCATATTTATATATATAAGTTAACTTACTCACGCACAGCTATTAAATTATTTAATACTAATAAAAAAAAAATATAAACATGTTCCATATTGACTGCCTCGGTGGCTCAATGGTTAATGATCCTGACTTTTGGATTAAAGAGGCGTGGGTTCGATCCCCACCCAGGGCAAGAATTTATCTGATGAACATAGGTGTTTGCTCCGTGTCTGAGTGTTATTTAGGTACTATCTATGTAAGGAATTACTTTTATTTACATATATATAAACAATACAATATCTACACTTACTTAAAAAAATAATCTAATAACCCGCCCCTCATCGTTCCTGGTGCAAAGGTGCCCATAACGCTTGCTGCATGGCCGCGTTGGATGGCGATGGACAATCTTTCTATGTAAGTGTGTATTTAAAATATGTATATATAGTATATCAGTCTCTGGCAACCATATCACAAACTTGGCTTAGTTTGAGGTCAGAGACCGTGTGTAAGATGTCCCCTAATAATTATTTTATTTATTTATTCCTGAAAAAGGCCTTTAAAGCAATCAATTTTGTCATAAAATCTAGTATAGCCGTTTAAACTACTCTGTTATTTTTTGATAAATTAATTAAGGTATAAAAATATCACCCTTCAAAATCACAAAATATTGGCATCAGAGGGAAGGATCGATTTGATTTGTTTGTATGAAGAATTGGGAGTGTCACAGACTAAGTTATGGATTTATTAGTTAGTATACAAAATCTTTGGACTAAATTTTATCCCACAGAGCAAAAATTTATTTTTAGGGTTCCGTACCTCAAACGGAAAAAAACTGAACCTTTATAGGATCACATTGTTGTTCGTCTGTCCGTCTGTGTGTATGTCAAGACTCTTTATCTCGGGAACGCGTAAAGATATCGAGTTGAAATTTAAACTGTATTCGCATATCTATGATTTCTTGCAGTTGTGTAAAAGAAAAACTTCTCAGTCATGGTTTAAAAAAGTTAGAACCGTTTTATGTCGTAAAAAACCGCATATTTCGACACTCACAATAATCAAAACGTACAGGGTACTTCCCGTTGACATAGAACTATGAAATTTGGCGAGAAGCATTGTCTCAGAGTACACATATAGGAATAAATCTGAAAACTACATTTTTATTTAAATCACAAAAAATAGGGCCTCAAAATTCACAAAATATGAGTTCAAAATTCAAAGTGATAATCGTATCATATAAGGTATCGTATAAAAGAACTTCATTAGCACATGTTAAAACAGGTTTTTAAATATTTTAACATTTTTTGTCGATGGTTATAGTATAGAGATTTTAACAACTTACTTCCCAAATTTGTGAAATTTTCTGGATTTGTACGGAACCCTCGATGTGCGAGCCTGACTCGCACTTATCCGGTTTTTTTATTTTTTTATGATGGTATTATTTTTTGTAAGTTCCTGTTGGATAACATAAAAAACCAAAATACACGCGAATGAAACCGCGGGTAAAAGTTAGTAATAAAATAAAAATTATCATAAATTGTTTATTGGCCTACACATATTCTTTTCTTAAAATAGAGCTTACAACTCTACAATAATTATCTCATATTACAACATGAAGCTTGTATCAAATATAATTAAGACAATAATTATCACATTTTTCACCTAATTTTTTTTATGTTTTGACATATGATTTTTTTTCAGGCATCACGTTCTAAATACGTTTATTTTCGTTTCGGTGCTTGAGTGACTTTAGTTTCGGGGGTTTCGGTTATATCAGAAACGGTGCAACAAATATCGATGTATGACTCGCAAACTTCTTCTGGAGAAATACTGAAAAATAAAAAGGAAATGTTATTTGAGTATTGTTATTGACTGCCTCGGTGGTTCAGTGGTTAGTGACCCTAACTTCTGGATCAGAGGCGTGGCTTCGATCCCCACCCAGGGCAAATATTTATTTTATGCGATGAACATAAGGTGTTTGATCTGTGTCTGGGTGTTATTTAGTTACAAAGCCCGATTACAGAGGCACCAGCGTAAAAAAAAACTAAATTAGCTAAATAGCATAGTTCTGTTTCTTTTTCACTTTAGGCATTCGATAGAGAGAACACTTTTTACGCTGCTATTTAATTTACGCTGGCGCCTCTGTAATTGGGCTTACTATCTGTATAAGTATGTATTTAAAAATAAGTATATGTAGTATATCAGTCTCTGGCAGCCATATCACAAGCTTTGCTTAGTTTGGGGTAAGAGACCGTGTGATCGTACACACGGTCCCAAAATATTTATTTTTAAAATATTTATTTTAGTATTGTGCGTGCTACGATTAAAGACTGTAAAGGCCGCGCCACACAAGTTGGCGGCAATGAAGTTAGCCACAAGCTGTGCAATATCAAATCCTGATTGAGGATTTTGTTGAAATTTTCACAAATGACGTGTATTGTTGCTGCTCTAACTAAAGTATTTTTAGTATTAAAAATTAAAAACAGAAAAAAAAATAAAGGCGTCTCTCAAACAAAAAACCTGAATTTTTAGTCGTTTTTCGCTTAACATTAATAAAGTTACAGGTAGATTCTTGAAATATTCACAGAAAATTTAGTTGAATATTCACTTTTATAATAACTAATAAATTAAAAATAAAATGAATATTTAAGGGGGGCTTCCATACGGTACGGAACACTTCGTGCGCGAGTGCGACTCGCACTTGGCCGATTATTTATAAATTAAAGAGGAGGATGTCATGTCGTATAATGAGGTGGAAGCGCTAGCAGAATATCTTTTATGTTTTTAATTTAATTAATTTGTAAAAGTGAAATATGGCCGTGGTGGTCAAGAGGTAGTGACACTCGCCTTACAATCGTGAGGTCGTGGGTTCAAATTCCCGGTCCCGTACGAATGATTTCCTTGGAATTTATGTACGGAATTTCACACCACTAGCTTTTCGGTGAAGGAAAACATCGTGAGGCAACCTGCAAACGCCCTTAGAAGAAATTCGATGGCGTATATGTGGTGCGTGGTGGATATGTCCCAATCACCCTTCGTGAGTAGGCCTACGTCTTGCAGTGGACTATTAAAAAGGCTGGTACAGTACAGTAAAAGTGAAAATAAAAACTTACTGTATGTCGATGCGACCGGAGGTTTTCGGAGTGCATTGGTAGTATGGTACGCATTTGCCCTTCCCTCCATCATTTGTGGTACACGGTTCGTTCGCTGGAATAAGATAATAAAAGTATATATATACCAGAGAACCTCGTAAAAAATAGATGACTTGCTGACCGCCGGGTTCGCTTCGTTTCACGCTATTGCGTGAAGACATTTATTTATAAATTATAACCTACTAGCGACCCGCCCCGGCTTCGCAAAGGTGTATTATCCCAGTTGTTACGGATATCCCTATTTTCGGAGGATCGTTCTGATTTTTTGTATTCGGTCTAATTAAAGGCTTACTATATGAGGAAAAATAAATAAAAAATTGTAAATGTTACGGAAAAGCTGGAAAATGGTGTTTGATATACGGAACGCTAGTAATATGTACTGCTATAAAGCAGATGTACCGTAAAAATTAAAAAATATATTTTATAGCTATTTAGGTAGGTAATAAACTATAAATTACTCTATAAAAAAAAGTTTTAAGAACACCAATTACGTAGGGATGTAAGTAGTAAGTACCTCAAAATAATTTACTCAGCATGTGTGTGATAGGTTTCCAAGCAAACATTTGGGTGTACAAAGACAACATTTTACAAAAAAAATATAGCATTTTTATGACACACAGGACATTGCAACTGTTTCGTTCTATACTTGATTAGCAATGGGAAATCCGGGAAAAGTACCATTTCTTTCCACGCTAGGAATGGAAGTACGATATAGGCATTTGTTTTGGTCAGATCTATTTACGCTTCCTATGACTAGAAAACTCTCCCAACAGCATAAGAGATTAATCCAAATCGATCAACCTGCTGTTATCAATGCCCATAATGAAAACATGAGAGTCGTAAGTAGATCTGACCAATACATTGGCTTATATCGTACTTATATTTGCGGAAAGAAGTTATACTTTTCCCTGATTTCCCATTGCTTAGATGGCTGTACATATTGCTTAGCAGCTTTATAATAAGAAAACGGCGGGGAGTATGACAACCTCGGATTCCGAAGAAGCATCGCTACATGTTTATTAGAATCTTACGGTAGAGGTACAGCTTGAAAGCCAGGCAGGCCAGGCGGACATCAAAACATTTTCAAGAAACTTCACGCTATGATGAAGTAGATCACATAAAATGAAGAACAGAACGAAACAGTTGCGATGTTCTGTGTGCCATAAAAATGGTGTTTTTTTGTGTAAAATGTAATGTCTCTTTACACCCCAAAGTCTGTTTTGAAACCTATCACACACATGGTGAGTAAATTATTTTGAGGTACTTACTACTTACCTACATAAGTAAAGTGGTGTTCCTAAAAAAATAAAATAAACATTTTATAATTTATGAAGTAATTTGTATTTTATTACCTATCTGAACTGCTAAAATATATATTTTTTTAATATTTACGGTACAACTGCTTTATAGCAGTACATATTACTGTTCCCGACCCGACTACGCAGGCAGGCAGGTCTCTGTTCAGTCGCCGCCCTTAGTTCTTCAATGTGGACTGTATCTTGAGGCGTTAGGCGAGGGCGACGACCTAGTAGCGAGAACTAGGTAGATAGGCCGGGAACTTTATGTGGGCTGGGGTTGGAGAAGGCTCGAAGAAATACCACGTGGCTCGGTACTATGGCGCTTCCTTGAGTCGGCTTGGGCTGGGATCTTCTGAGAGCTGAGGCGTGTGGTCTAGTCGACGGTCGGCGGATGAATGAATATTGACCGCGCGGCCTCCCTATATTTCTATAAACGCACCGCGCCGGCGGGTGGCAGCGGTGTCGAGAGTGCGTGGGACCGCGCGGCTCCAATCAGGCGCGGCTTGTGTGTGAGCGGGACGCAGCGTCGGATGTGCCTCTCGCTCGCACCTCTTTCGCCTAACGGTTTGTCTGGCTATAGTTTCTATTTTTATCAGCTCTCAGGAGGATTCCAACCCAATGAAAACTCAAGGAGTCTATGTATTTATTTAAAAAACTTAATCTATCTTACAAAATGACTTACAGACTAACTTATGACTATGAATTTCACCAATTTATTTATTATTTACATTTATGGCTTATTCTAATACTATTTTACTAAGCCGTCGCGAATATTCTCCCGCCGTGCAGTGTCGCTGTTCTTGGCGTGGCACTGCATTATTCTCGATGAGCGGCGGGCAGGACGACCAGCTTCTTCACGGGTCTCCGCAGGATGCCTCCGGCGGTGCGGACGTCGACGACTCGGGTGATGCCGTCTGGGCCAGGGTAGACGGCATCGACGACCCCTCGCGGCCATGTGTTGCGAGGGAGGGTGTTGTCCGCGACAATCACGATGTCGCCGGTTTGTACCGGGGGCCCGCGGCTGTGGGGCTCCCGCCGGTACTGTAAGTCGGGCAAGTACTCACGGATCCATCTGTCCCAGAATAGGTCCGCTAGACGCTGTGAGGCGCGCCCGATGAGGTCCTTGTCCGTGAATGTCCCTGGTGTTGGGACGCGTGCCGGGCCGCCGAGGAGGAAGTGATTCGGCGTCAGCGGCTCGGGGTCTTCTGGACTCACAGACACGTGAGTCAAGGGGCGGCTGTTTACCGTGAACTCGGCTTCCGTGAGTAGCGTGTTGAATATTTGGCGGCGAGGGCGGTCTTGACGGCGCGCACCATGCGCTCCCACGCCCCGCCCATGAATGGGGCGCCGGGAGCGATGTACCTCCAGCTGATGGCCTTTTGTGAGGCCTCTGCTTCCAGGTCGCGGTCGATGGCTTGTCGTAGCGCGCGGTCAGCCCCGCGTAGGTTGGTCCCGTTGTCTGACCAGGCCTCCGTGGGGGCCCCCCGTCGGGCGATCATACGTCTCAGAGCCATCACCGCGGAATCAGCGCTCAGCGTCATCGTGGGCTCGAGATGGATGGCCCGCGTCGTGAGGCAAGTGAAGATGGCGACATATCGTTTCTGGATCGCGCGGCCCACTGCTACCGGCTGTGGCCCAAAGAAGTCCTGGCCCACGAATGAGAACGGGCGCTGATGATGGGCTAGGCGGCAGGCAGGGTGGTCGCCGGTAGCAGGTCTCGGCGGTGTGTCGCGCCTCGCGCGACACGGCAGGCATCTGTGTACGACCATCTTGGTCGTCGGTCGAAGGCGCAGGATCCAGTAGAGCTGTCTGCACTCGCTGATGGTGGCTTCGACGCCGCTGTGATGTGCTCTTCTGTGTATGAAGTCGATAAGTAGTCGGACTTCATGTCGGTTGCCGTCGAGTACTGGCGGCGACTTGAGTTCTTCGGGTATGCCGCTGGCTGCTTGTATGCGGCTGTTGAGTTTGATCAACCCGTCTTGGTAGACGAGCGAAAGCGATCGAAGTCTGCTGTTGATAGCGACCGCTCGTCCTTCCCGTAGGTCACTTATCTCCTCGGCGAAAGCGTTTTGTTGACTCGAACGCCATATTAATTTCTCAGCGCGTCGCAACACGTCACCGTGTAGCTCTTGTAGGCGCATGGTGGGTCGGTGTTGAGTCTCGACGCGTTGTGTTGTTTTGTTCGGGCTCTTCGCGCCCTTTTTCCATGTTGGGTCGCGAAGAGGGTTGGCTCGCGTGCGCTTGTAGTAGGTGCGCTCGCGTCTCGGTCGGCACAAGTCCACAAATTGGATGACTCGTGCGGCGGCGCGTAAGTAGCGTTCCCACTTAGAGAAACGCGTCGGGTCCGGGAGCGCATCGTTCACGCGGGCGTGCGACGTAGTGGTCACGTGACACCTTTCCTCTCCCGTGGCTTCGGTGCGTAATGCTACCGGCTGCGCCGGCCATGTGTCTTCTGGCGCTCGCAGGAACTCGGGCCCGGTGAACCATCTGTGCTCCGAGTTAAAGTCCACGGGCACGTCGCGAGTGGCGTCGTCCTTTCTCCATAGGAGAGTGGTTTCATAGCGCGAGTCGGGGAGCTGCCGGGTCGCTGTCTCTAATATTCTCAGCGCTCGTTGGTCGGGGTCGCTCTGTGGGTTCTTGGGCGTGACGGTGAGGCCTTCAATGGCGAAGTACTTCTTGACCTCTTCGTCCATACGGTCATCAGGCGTGGCTTCGGCGAGGTGAGCCACGAAATGGGCTCGATGACCCAGGGCACGAGTACTGGTCCCGTGAAGAACCCATCCGAGCGGCGTGAGCGAGGCAGCTGGCTGGTCGCGCCGCCCCCGGCGCGTGTCTGAGGCGAGAAGGAGCGGCCAATTGTCTTGGCCGATCAATATTCTGGGTCTCGCCATGCCCGCGGGTAGCTTGGTCTTCAAGTCCTCTAAGTGTTGGCAGTCTTGTAGGTCTTCCTTGAGGACTTGTTGTGGTGTGAGGCGCAGATTTTCAATCGTCCTGAGCTGTATTCGTTGCGGCGCGCTCGCTCGGCCGCTTAGAGTGAGTGAGACGCGGCGCGAGCGTGATGAGTCCACCTTATTGTCTCCGATGGCATTTATATAGAGCGGGTCTGTCGGGCCCTCGGCTCCGATGCGGTCGGCGAGCTCTGAGTCAATGAGCGAGACGGTGGACCCATCATCTAGTAGAGCCCAAGTGTCCGCTTCTCCCGCCGGTCCCACGACGGTTATTGGCGCCATCTTCAAGTAAGCGGACGGAGCGTGGGTCGTCCACGTCGACGTGACAGTCTCGCCTGAGTCTTCTCGCTTCTCTTCTCTTTTGTGATGGAGAAGGCTGTGGTGAGTATAGGTGCACTCGTCGATGCCGCACCTCCGCGTCTTACAGTGGTGTGTCTTGGTGCGTAAGCGTAGGCACTTGAAACATAAGTGATTCTTTTTAGCGACGTCCCATCGCTCGTTGACGTCGGCCTTCTTGAACTCAGGACACGCGGGTATACTGTGGCCTGCAGTTTTGCACGCCGCGCAGGTGCCCTCCTTCGTTTGCACTGCATATGTACGTTCTGTACGTCGCTGTCTGGTTTCCTGTCTCGGTGCCGGCCGGTCGTCAGGCTCGGGTTGTGCGTACGGGCTGCATAAGTCCGCCTCGCGCTTGAGGAAGCGAGACAGCTTGATGAGGCTAGGCTCCTCGGTCGGCTGTGCAGCGGCGAACTCGAACCATCGATGTCGTAATATGGGCGGCAGCTTCTCCGAGACGGCGGTGGTGACCTCTGGGTTGTGCAGGTAGGTCACTCGATCCAGTGCTTTCAGAGCAGCGACTACATTCGCAACTTGATTTGCGAATATGCAAATTTCGCGCGGGCTGTCGTTAAGCTTCGATAGGGCGCGAAGGCGTGCGATTTCCGTTGTGGCTATCGCGTCTGGTCGACCAAATCTCGATTCTAATGTGGCCATCACTTCAGCGGGATCCGTCAGGTGGAGCAATAAGTATTCCACCGATTCACGAGCTCTTCCCTTCAGGCAGCGTCGGAGTCTCGCAGTGTTTTCTGACGCTGTATATTGCGCGGCGGACTCGTTGTAGGCTGCCTTGAATGAGAGCCATTCTTGATGCGCTCCTCCGTAAAAGGGTAGCTCGTGGAATGATCTCGACGGCGCTCCGGATCTGGCTTGTTGGCTGGACATTATGATGGCCTCGGCGAGTTGGGCGATATCTGACTTTGGTGTCAACGGTACGACGGCTCCCTCCGTAGGGCGTGCGGCGATCGGTAGTGCGCTGGAGGGCTTGAGCTGCTCGGCAGTGGCAGCTGGGTCGACATACGACGTTGGCGGCGGCATGAGAGGAGGGGCTGTGAGCTCTCGGCTTTCCTCTTCGGGTAGCGCGACTTGGTGGAGCCAGGTATCGATGCGCTGACTTTGTTGCGCTGCGACGACGTCTTCTTCTGTGATTGTCGTACGGGCATCTTCGTCTTCGTCGTACTGGCTTTCAGCTTCGATTGTGGCTATTCGGGCGGCGGCGAGCTCTACTTGTAGCTGAGCCTGTTTCTCTTTGGCGCGTATGTGTTCCTCCTTCGCTCTGGCTAGCTTGAGTAGGCGTTCGGAGGCTCGGCTGGACCGTCTCGATATAGACGGCGGATATTCACCCATACGCGGCAGTGCTGATACCGGACCGCTTGATGAGGCGGTCGCGGTAGTCGTGGGGTTAGCTAGCCCACTCTTGAGGTGCGCTGCGAGGACTGGTGCCGGGCACAGGCGACTTGCAGCGCTGTCGGTGGTCGCGGCGGTAGTGGCGGTCGCAACGGGTGCGATCAGTCGCGACGGACGAGGTAGGGCCCCACGGTCGGGTCCCGTCGGTGACGCCGGCGAAAAGTCGGCGAACGTCGTGGGCCGGGAGGAGGGTCCTGGCAGTGGACCCTGCGGCGCCCCCGGAGTCGAGGGTGATTCATCGATGCGCGGCGCGGTTGTTCCGGTGCGGGAGGAGGGCGGCGGCGGTGCGCCCTGCGGCACTCCCGGATCGCGGTTGTCTGTGCGCGGCGCGGGTGGCAAGACGTGGGAGGAGGGCGGCGGCGGTGCGCCCTGCGACACTCCCGTAGCGTCTGTGTCGACGCGACGTACGGCTCTCGCTTTTTCTGAGCGTGTTAGCACCATCTTGATGTCTTCGATCTTCTCAAAATCCGGCTCGAAGGACCAAATGTTCCCGACCCGACTACGCAGGCAGGCAGGTCTCTGTTCAGTCGCCGCCCTTAGTTCTTCAATGTGGACTGTATCTTGAGGCGTTAGGCGAGGGCGACGACCTAGTAGCGAGAACTAGGTAGATAGGCCGGGAACTTTATGTGGGCTGGGGTTGGAGAAGGCTCGAAGAAATACCACGTGGCTCGGTACTATGGCGCTTCCTTGAGTCGGCTTGGGCTGGGATCTTCTGAGAGCTGAGGCGTGTGGTCTAGTCGACGGTCGGCGGATGAATGAATATTGACCGCTTTTTTTTTTTTTTTTTTTTTTTTTTTTGAATGACTAAGAGCTGTTGGCCTCTGAGGCCTCTACAGCTTACCGGGCATGGGCGAGCGCAGGAGGCGGCTGAGCCCTAAGATTAGGTTATAGGGTGACTAGCGCAAGGGCACCTGAGAAGGTACGGACCTCGGCTTGGGCCGTCACCCGGCGGGGGAGATCAGACTTGCCCGGGCACCCCAGAAGGGGTGTGCCCTGTGGCCCTAATAGGTTGAGCTGATTGATTATTTGGAGAGAATCTAACCGATCTTCTAACAGATCCTGAGGGTCCTCGACCTCGCCGGCGGGGTCGGTGTCTGACTGTGTGCCTTTGGTAACCGGCGCCTATACCAAATACGGAATACTTCCTGTTGCAGGGAGCTGTCGGATCGGGTGACCCCAGCGCCGCAGAGGTGACTACGGCGATGGGGTCATCCGGGTCGCCCAGGAGGTGTTTGGGGCGGCGACGGAGAGGAGGTGGGTGTGTAGTGTCTGGCGTGTAGTCCGAAGCTTGGACTACGAGTGGGTTGGGGTGATGAGGAGCCCTATCAAAGTAGCGGCGAGATGTGTACTTGATGTACTGGGTAATGGAGGGGAGTTCGAGGTCGCAATGCAAGTCAGAGTTTCGCATAAACCAGCTAGCTCCGACTGCTTTGCGAATGAACCTATTCTGAATGACCTGTAGCTTGTTCAGGTCGATGGAGGAAGCGTGACCGAAGGCCACGGAAGCGTAGGTCATGACGGGGCGAATGCACGTTTTGTAAATTGTCACCTTATTTCTAAGGGACATTTTACTGCGCGCATTGAGGAGAGGACTGAGTCGTCCTAGGAAGAAGGCCGCACGGTTGCGGACAATCTGAATGTGCTTGGAGAAGTTGAGTTGTCGATCAAGGGTCACGCCAAGGTATTTGGCCGTAGGGGCCCAAGGGATAGGCTTTCCGTTAAGCGTGAGTTGCTTACGCGGATTGCTCCTGAGCTTTTCGGGATGAAAGTACATGGCTGCACTTTTGTCGGGATTGACAGTGATGGCCCAGTTCTTGAACCAGTCACCGAGCTTAGAGAGAGCTCTTTGGATATCGAGCATCTGAACGTTCCTTTTCCAGCCTCTAGAATAGAGAGCGGTGTCATCCGCGAAGAGCGCAAGCTCAACGTTGGGAGAACGAGGAATGTCGCTCGTATAGAGCGAGTAGAGAACGGGGGCCATTGCTGAGCCTTGAGGGACTCCAGCAGAGATCGGGCGGGGGGCCGAGCGAGCTCCCTCGACTTTGTAGGAGAACTTTCGACAAGAGAGAAAGTTTTGTATTATAAATACAAGTCGGTCGGGGAATTTCTTGGCGAACAGCTTGTAGACCAAGCCGTTGTGCCAGACTTTGTCGAAGGCTTTCGCTACGTCCAGGAAGACCGCTACGGTCCCCTGAGGCTTGGGCTTGACAAGATAACCGTGACTGGGTTTCTTATTGAAGCCTTCGAGAATGTACTCCGTGATGCGGTGTACTTGTTGAACACAAGAGTGTTTGGCCCTAAAGCCAAACTGCTCGTTGGGAAGGAGATTGTTGTCCTTTATGTGGGACCAGATGCGCTTCAGAAGGATGCGCTCATAGATCTTCCCCAGGGTACTGAGGAGACTGATGGGACGGTAGCTAGAAGGCTCAGAAGCCTTCTTGCCGGGCTTATGGATGCCGATGACGTCGGCGGACTTCCATGTTTCGGGGAACATGCAGTTGTTCATAGCCGCATTGAAGATGCTGACTAGAAGACATACAAGTGAGACGGAGAAGTGCTTGAGCACTTTGTTACTGATGCCGTCGGCACCGGGGGCTTTCCTGGCGTGGAGGCCCTTGATGATCGACTCGACCTCGGAGGCCGTGACAGGCTCGAGGGTATCAGTGGGGGGGACGGAGGATCTTTCTTCGACTTCTCTGTTCACCGTATCGAGGTGAGCAGGGTCGACCAAGTCTAAGCTGGGGCTGCACTGCGCTTCGAGGCTGTCGGCCAGGCACTCGGCCTTGTCCGCGTCCTCGAAAGCAGGAGGTAGATTGGGGCGGGTGAGGGGTGGCATGTTTGTCACTACGTCAGATTTCAGAGTTCGAGCCAGCCGCCAGTATGCCTGGTGGGTTGGCTGGATCTCCGAAAGCAGGCTCTCCCACCTCTGATTACGGAGTTCACTTATGCGGTTTTTTACGGCACGCTCGTAATACCGCAAAGTGGCTCTGTTCTCTTCGGAGGGACGAGAGTCGTATGCCCTAGTGGCGGCGTGTTTGGCCTTCAGTAGGTCCCTAGCATCCTCCGGCAGGGCCCAGCGTCGATCCATGGTCTCGACTGGGATCTGCCTGGAACACTCACGAATAGTGGTGCGGAGGTGGCTAGTGAGGGCGTCTACCGAGAGGGTAACGTCGTCGGGGGTGACTATATTGTCAGGGATCCTATCAAGGTCGGGTGAGCTGATGGCTTCCAGGGCTGAGCCTAGACGCTCCCAGCTCACCACGGTCTTGGTTCGGGTGGGTCTGTCAGTCGGGTCAGGGCCTAGTCTCATCAAGACAGGTCTGTGGTCCGAGTCGAGTTCATGGATCACTTCTAGTGAGCGCAACTGGAGAGTTACGTTCCTTAGAAGCGCCAAGTCCAGTATGTCGGGTCTGCGGTCAACGTCATAGGAGAAGTATGTCGGGGTGCTGGGTGCGATGATGTCAAAATTGAGCTCATCGGAGAGGGAGAAGAGATGGTTGCCTTTCGGGTTGGTCGCATTGCAGCCCCAGATCATGTGCTTGCTGTTGAAATCGCCTGCCAGGATGACGGCGCTACTGAGGGACAGAAGCGACTCAAAGTCGCTTCTTTCGAATGGTTTGTTACCAGAGAGATAACAAGAAACAAGGGTGATGGGTTGATGACCGGTCATCGAGATACGGCAACAGGAAGCTTCCAGGCTTATGAGGGGTGGGGTGTCTATTGGGATGCAGTGGAGAGACCTTCTGTAGTAGATCAGGGTACCGCCCTTCGGAGCGGTAGTCCTGTCACTACGAACCAGCGAGTAGTTGGCGATCTTGGGATCCCTCCTACTGGGCTTTAGAAAGGTCTCGCTCACTAGCATTATGTCCACCTGATGGGTGGAGACAAATTGGTGAATCAAGGCGCGTTGGTCCTTGTGGTCACTGAAGAGGCCATTGGCATTGAACCATGCCAAGGATAGGGAGTGAGGCTTTTCTCTTAAGGGTGTACTATCCATAGTACGTCTTAAGAAGATTAACCATGGCGGCTCCGTGGACCTTAAGATGGTCGAGGAGTGTGCGGTGTTCGGCCATGATTTGGGCGGTGTTGAAGGGGTTGGCGCGGACCTTAGCCGTGAATACGGCGAGTTCGGCGGGATCCACGATGGAGAGGTGCGTTAGGAATTCGTTAGCGAATTCCAAGTCGACGATATAGTCCTTCATGGAGGAGCTATTCGCGACGGCACCTGACGGGGCGGGCTTAGCGGCCTTAGTGGCGGCTTTGGGGGCGGGAGGCGCCGGGGCGCGGTTTTGGGTCTGTGGGCGCGGTAGCTCAGGCTTGGGCGCGGGTCCCCGTTGGGGCTTTGTACGCTGCCAAGCGTTGTCTACCGGGGTAGGGGCATCCACGAAAGTGGGAGGGGGAGTCGCAAGCTGGAGCTTGGACTGTGTGGGAGGATTAGGCCGAGTCGGGCGTTTGCCCTTGGGCTTTGGCTTGTTTTGGCCTTTTACGGCCTTTGGGGCCATGGGGCAGCCGCGGTAATTCGCGGTGTGCCCCTGGGTCCCGCAAAGGACGCAGCTAGGCGGAGTGGGGTCCTGTTTGGTGCGCGAGCACTCTGACGTGCTGTGCGCACCTGCGCATTTCACGCAGCGGTATTCTGCGTGGCAGAATCGCGCTGCGTGGCCATATCTCTGGCAGCGGTGGCACTGCCCCGGGACGCCCCGTTTGTGAGGGGCCTCGATTTTGAAGCCGGTGAGCCGGCAGACCGAGCGAATGAGCTCGATCTTCTTGCCCTCCGGGCTGTTGTCGAGAACAGCTAGCACCATGTCTAGCTGCTTCTTGGTCCTACCGCTGGTCATGCGGTGGACTTGTCGGGCGGGGAGTCCCTGGGCGAGGAGATCCGATAGGATGTCCTCGGTGGGGATCTCTTTGGGGATGCCGCGAATCACCGCGCGGTACACCTTTTCCTCCTCGAGGGCCTGCATGTGGAAATGCAGGTGTTCCTCGCGAAGGAAGCGGGTGGCCGCCCTGTAGTGATCGGGCGTCGGGACGAAAATTTCAATGCCTTCGCGAACTGGCTTACCCTTGAAGGGTATTTCTAGTTCGGTCAGGCGACGGGACACATACAGCCATTTGTCCTTCTCGACGAGCGTGAGAGCTCTTGGAGCTTTCTGGCTCTTGGAGGGACCGGGCTGAGACGGGGTGGCGGTGGAGGCCGCGGGGCATGGGACCTTGGGCGGGGGCGGGGGAGATGAGGAAGCGGCGGGCCGCTTCTTCTTCTTCCGCTCCACTACGGTAAAGCCGGTGTCGCAGACATCGCCTTCTTCCATTTGAGGATCGGGGGACTCTGGGAAATCGGCAACCGCCGGGACCAGATGTTGGCCCTCAACAGGAGGTGCGTAGGGGAGCTCACGGTAACGTGGGCGGGGGGAGCGGCTCCTGTCGTAGGGCTTAGCCCTAGTTGGAGCGGTGGACCGAGACCGCCCGCGGTGGGAGCGGTCGCTGACAGAGCTCCGACCGCGGTCGGGACTCGGGGTTGCAAGGGCCCGTGAAGCGGGTCCCCTGAAGTCGGGCGTAAGGCGGGCGGCCGCTGCCTTGCTCTTTGGCGAGACTGGGCGGGTCGCGGGCGGGGGGGCAGCCTTGACGGCGGGGCGGGGGTGCGCCTGAGGGGCGATCGGGGCTACAGGCTCTAGGCCTGAGACATTGCGCTTTGTGGCGCGAACGAACTCGGCAATGGCGGCGCCATTGTCGCGGGAGACATAGGCAGCCCGGATGAAGTTGAGCGCCTCATCGAGGTCGTTCAAGTCCCTCGGGGTCGCCATGACTCACGGGAGAGAGAGAGAGAGGTGCGCCGGGGGAGGAGGTCCCCGGCGGGGGCAAAAGTGAGGGGTCTCTTTGCCGGGTATAGGCAGAGAGGTGGGTACCTAAGTGTGACCTAACGTGTCCCGGTTGCCAATCTTAATGTGCAACCGGTTGTGTGCCTAACGGCCCTAGCTGCCACAGGGGAGAGGCAGGGACTCCGGTTTTTAGGCCGGCCGTCCAAGCCAAACACACACCCGAGGAATAGGTAAAGGATGGGTAGGGTGGGAGGGAGATGTCTGGTGTCGGCGAGGGCCGTCCCCAAGGCCGGTGGTTCCAGACCCAGCCGGGTTTCGTTGTTCCCCTGAAGGGGGAAAAACGTACGCCCCGGGTCAACGTACGCTCAGCTTCGTTGGCACGGTTACGTATCCACTGAACGACCACTAAGCGTGGATTTTTTACGTTAGAAACTGGATGGGTCGCTCTGAAAAGAGCGGTTGTGTTATAGAAACTAAGATCGCTCTGAAAAGAGCGGTTTGGATGGCGCGAGCTCTGCACTGCGAAGACTCGAAGCACGGAGCAAGTCCGGCACTCACGAGTTACCGCGGTACGTGAATATCTGCGCTTGCACTAGGCTAGCTCAGACAACACGTTGCCGGGCAATCGGTGCACAGACTCGGAGACTCGGCGGCCGACTGAGGCAGACCCCGCACAGGGCGGAGCGGGCAGCAGGAGCGGAGCGCTGGAGACGTCCGTACGGCGCGGCGAGCGGGAGCGGAGTGTGTGAGCGGGAGCGGAGTGTGTGTCGTGAAATGATATCGATGAATATTGACCGCGCGGCCTCCCTATATTTCTATAAACGCACCGCGCCGGCGGGTGGCAGCGGTGTCGAGAGTGCGTGGGACCGCGCGGCTCCAATCAGGCGCGGCTTGTGTGTGAGCGGGACGCAGCGTCGGATGTGCCTCTCGCTCGCACCTCTTTCGCCTAACGGTTTGTCTGGCTATAGTTTCTATTTTTATCAGCTCTCAGGAGGATTCCAACCCAATGAAAACTCAAGGAGTCTATGTATTTATTTAAAAAACTTAATCTATCTTACAAAATGACTTACAGACTAACTTATGACTATGAATTTCACCAATTTATTTATTATTTACATTTATGGCTTATTCTAATACTATTTTACTAAGCCGTCGCGAATAATTACTATCGTTTGATATACGGAACATCAACTTCATAGACAAATAAGTGACATAAATTGTTAGAGAATCAATAAACATATAAACTTACATTAAAGATAATACTATAATTATTAATATTTTTAAAAGAATTACCCAATATAAATGCAATTAATATTATCTAATTACCTCGAAACACTCGTGACAAATAAACACGATTTATGACCACTTATAAATTTTACATGTCCAACTCAAACAAGTACAAACCACGTCTATTCGACAAAAGGATCATCCAGCTATCACAAACAATAAACAAAGAAATTTGAAACTACCCACGTTTTGTTTAATATTTTTTATTGTTCATTGATCCGTATATCAAACGCTAGTAACAAGTGGGTTAAACACATAAACCTTCCTCTCGAATTACTCCATCTATCAAAAAACTGCATCAAAATCCGTTGCGTAGTTTTAAAGATATAGCATACATAGGGACAGTCAGCGGGAAGCTACTTTGTTTTGTACTATGTAGTGACTAGTGATGTGTTATTCTGATGTAGGTATAATGCTATTGCAAATATTTTCTATTGCAAATTTTCACCGCAATCCGTTCAGTAGTTTTTACGTAAAAGAGGAACAAACATCCATAAATACAAACTTTTGAATTTATAATGTTAGTAGGATAAATTAGCCGTGGGATGCTAGCTGAGTAGAATAGCGCCCCCATCTTGGGCCAAGTGTCGAACGCCCCCTTCTTGTGACAAGTGTCGAACGCTCCTTTCTTGTGCCAAGTGTCGAACGCCCCCATTTTGTGCCAAGTGTCGTACGCCCCATCTTTTGCCAAGTGTCGAACGTCCCCATTTTTTGCCAAGTGTCGTACGCCCCATCTTTTGCCAAGTGTCGAACCAACGCTAACTAAATATTTCTTTCTTTCAACAGCACCCCTTTATAGAATGGCAAAGGGATAAAACCATTTTATTCTTTTTTTAATTTCAGTTGTCGAGATTGCTGACGACCGATGGGCTCGAGAAGTTCTCGAGTGGAGACTACGTATCGGAAGCAGCGTAGGACATCCACCCACGAGTGGGACAGATGATCTAAATAAGAGAGCGGAAATACACTATAATATAGTGTATTTCCGCTCTGTCTGTGTTTAACTGTCTGTGTCTGTCTGTTTGTGTTTCTTTAGGTACACAAATTTGATGTTTTCACCATATAAAATAGACTAAACTTATTGATTTTTTGCGGAAATTTATCTTCAAATCCTTCCAAAATCCAAAGGATTTAAAGTTAAACTTCCGCAAAGCAACACCTTATTCAATAAACTAAGAAAGTCCGTGTTAATCTGTAAATAAATAAAATAAAAATAAAACTTACTCTTAACCGTGACGGTCTCAGTGGTAGACCCTGTTGGCGTGGACTGCTTGGTCTCGAGGATGCGTCCAATGAGGGGGTCTATGACATCCTCGGTCGCAGCAAATGCTGCGGACAGCACGCACAGAACCACCAAAACTTTGGCAATCTAAAAAAGAATTATTCTGTAAAGTCGATTTCATCATCATTATCAGCCGTAGGACGTCCACTGCTGGACATAGACCTCCTCCACGGATTTGCAATAAGCTCGGTTGGAAGCGGCCAGTGCGTTCCTGCGATCTGTTCTTTGTCAAAAGTCCACTGGTCGGTGGACGTCCTACGCTGCGCTTGCTGGTCTGTGGTCTCCATTCGAGAACTTTACGGACCATCAGCCATCCGTTCTTCAATTTGCCAATCAACTGGGATATGTCGGTAACTTTGGTTCGCCTGTGGATCTCCTCATTTCTGAATCGATCTCGCAAAGAGACACCGAGCATAGCTCTCTCCAGGGTACGTTGGGCTATCTTGAGCTTATTCATAAGGCCCACATTAAAAGACCCCGTTTCAGTTCCATATGCCATCACTGGCAACACACAAATTTCGAAAACTTTTGGAAATGCTACCACCTCAGGAGTATATCCTTTCAAACTCAAAAAAGATTTTTTTAAATCGGTACTCAAAATATACATATGTACAGACGAACATAGAACCTCCTCTTTTTAGGAAGTCAGTTAAAAAGAATCAAAACATATTTCAATACGTTATGTAGCTCTCCTGACTGTTTGACCGACGAACCACCGGAGGAGGTATACAATTCGACGCGTATATTTTTTTTTATGTATAACCAAGCATAACTTTTTTCATGGTGGTCCGATTTCAATTAGTCTTTTTTTTATTGGAAAGAGTATACTTCGAAATTGGTCCCATTTAAATTTTATCGAAATCCCATTGTTGATAAATCAACAAAAATGTGAAAAATGCTACATCGATCCGTGCGAAATATTCGCGAATTCTGTACACGGGTGAATTCGGTCATGCTAATAATTGCAAAAAATAATCTTGTTTAAAGTTCAAGTTACCTTTAAGTAGGTACTTATCTGTACCTTTTTTTTTATTTCGAATAGGTTTGCGTTTGACTACACACTGCCTGATGTTAAGCAGATGTGCGGCCTAGGGTGTAGCACGCTTACCTAGAAGATACCTATTTACTCGGGATTTGAAGACACTCACGTTGTACTTTAACGGGAAGACAGACCCAGGCAAAGCATTCAACACGCTACCTTGCGACGATGCTCAAGACTTTGCAGCTGCGTCTTAGTCAAGGTGTCGTTGTCAATCAGCCTCCTGGCTCGTCTCTCAATCGACTCCAGAGCCTCCAGTTGATATTTGGCAGAGCCATCCCAAAGGTGAGAGCAGTATTCCATGCAAGACCTGACTTGTGCTTTATAAAGACTAAGCAGTTGCTCAGGTGTGAAATACCGTCTCACCTTAGAGAGAACACCAAGTTTTTTGGAGGCTAATTGGGCTTTGGACTCTATGTAAGAGCCAAAGTTAAGAGAAGATGAGAGTGAAACGCCTAATAATTCCAAGCTGTCAGTTACCGGAACGGAGACACCACGGAAAGCGGGAGACAATTGAAAGGGTCTCTTTTTGGCTGAAAACAGACAGCCCTGAGTCTTTGTGGCATTAAACTTGACCAGGTTAGCATCACCCCAGTCGGATACCGCCTGCAGACTCAAGTTGAGCCGTTCAACCATATCCTCTCTATATAACTCGATCTGTGGCCCGCTGGTTCTTGCATCGGATGTGTAGCTCTCCACGACTGTACTGTACCTACCTTTTATTCTCAACAAACATACTTATCTATTTGTTTATTACTTCATAATTATTACTACCTGACTGCCTCGGTGGCTCAGTGGTTAGTGAACCTGACTTCTGGATCAAAGAAGCGTGGGTTCGATCCCCACCCAGGGCAAGCATTTTTGTGATGAACATAGGTGTTTGCACACCGAGGGTTCCGTACAAATCCAGAAAATTTCACAAAATTGGGAAGTAAGTTGTTGTTTATTACCTATTTGGAAGTCGGTAAAAAAATAAATGATTTTTATAGAATTCAATGATATATAGTATAAAATGTATGAAAAAAGAATTCAATGAATAAAAAGCTTCACTCACCATTGCAACTTTTCCTGATGCCTTTTTGATGATGTACAAAAACCTTCGGAAATCCCAAATGGAGAACCGGTACGGAGAACAAAGTAGCTTTTAAGGCTATTTATGGCCTGTTTTCCTCGAAATAAGTAGGTATAGTGGTAGGTACCTAGAGTACTAGACCCTACGCTACTGCTTCTGTAGACTGATGCTTGCAGGACGTGAGCATTCATTTTATACATTCAGTCTAGAGCTTTTTTAGGGTTCCGTACCCAAAGGGTAAAAACCATATTCATAAGACTCCGATGTCTGACTTTCTGTTTGTCTGTCTGTCACCAGGCTGTATCTCATGAACCGTGATAGCTAGACAGCTGATCACAAATTATGTATTCGACTGCCTCGGTGGCTCAGTGGTTAGTGACCCTAACTTCTGGATCAAAGAGGCATGGGTTCGATCCCTACCCAGGGCAAGCATTTGTGTGATAAACATAGGTGTTTGCTCTGTATCTGGGTGTTATTTAGGTAATATCTATATCGAGTCTGTATTTAAAATATGTATATGTAGTATATAAGTCTTTGGCAGCCATATCACAAGCTTTGATTAGTTTGGGGTCAGAGACCGTGTGTAAGATGTCCCCAAATATTTATTTATTTATTTCTGTTACCGCGTTAAGTTATAAGCCGTGGTGGTCAAGAGGTAGTGACACCCGCCTTACAATCGTGAGATCGTGGGTTCAAATCCCGGTCCCGTGCCAATGAGTTCTTTGGAATTTATGTACGCAATTTCACACCACTGGCTTTACGGTGAAGGAAAACATCGTGAGGCAACCTGCATTCGTCCGTAGAAGACATTCGATGGCGAATGCGAATCCACCAACCCGCACTGGGCCAGCGTGGTGGATATGGCCCAATCACCCTTCGTAGGTAGGCCTACGTCCTGCAGGGAACTATTAAAAATGCTGGTACAGTACAATACAGTTACCGCGTTAACAACAAATACTAAGAATAAAATAAATATTTAGGATATTTAGGAGGTTTTTTTGCTCGCTATTGATAATGTCAAGAGAAATGGGCTCCAACACGGTACGAAACCCTTTGTGCGCGGTCCGACTCGCACTTGGCCAATTTGTTAATACGTTTTGTATAGTTTATATTTTATGTTATATATAGGCACAGGTGATACCAGAAGGATAATGTAGTCGAGGAAATGCGTTGAATTAATGAAATGAAATGAAATGAAATGAATGAAATGAAATGAATTGAAATGAAATGAATTTATTTATTTGCAAGAATGTAGTACATACAAGGTGTTACAATAATTGACAAATTCCCTTACATCCTGTCATTTCTGACGAGCAAATGTTTTTATATTAAATTAATAATTATGCTAACAAATTTTCTTAAAGGGCCACAGGCTTTACTATGGCCACAAGCCACAAAAATATGAATAAAAAATGTCATTATATATTAGAATTATTGAAGTCAAAATTATACAATGCAATGTCAAGTAATGTCAAAGTCAATTTTTTAAGATGTCCAAGTTAATTTTAAATATTGTAAGTTAAATTAAATTGCAAACAAATACTCAAAAGCTACCAGGGGCTTAAAACGGTTTTCTGTAATTTAGAAACTCTGATACTTCATAAAAACAGTGATCCAACAAGTAGGTCGTTAAAGTTTGTTTAAACTTAAAATATGGTAACTTTTTTATATTTTCAGGCAATTTATTATAAATTTTGATTGCCATACAGTATGCATTACGCAAAGAAAGCTCTAATTTGATCCTTTTCGGCAGTTTTAATTTATCATGTCTGATAGATAAACATTTTTCAAAAAGTTGCCTGTTCCTTACAACAAATAAGCACATTTCTTTAATATACATGCAGGCGAGCGGCAGAACTTTCAATCTTTTAAAGAGTGGCTTACAATGGGCGCGAAAACGAGCTCCGCAAATGGCCCGTATACATTTTTTCTGCACTCGAAAAACTTTCTTAATATCTACAGAATTACCGTACATTATTATTCCATAATTTAGTACAGATGACACATACCCGTGATAAGCGCATAATGAGGCAGTTTCCGAAGCTACTTGCCTCAATCTTTTGAGAGCAAAGACAAACCTATTTAATTTATCACAGACGTTGGCACAGTGAATCTTCCAGTTCAGATACTCGTCAATGTGAATGCCTAGGAATTTTGTATATTTAACATTATTGATTTGATTATTGTTGTTGTGTATATTTAGTTTAGTGTTATTTGAATTATATGTTTTAAATTGTATTAAATTCGTTTTACTAATATTGATATTCAAGCCATTATTATTGAGCCAATTGATGATGTCAGTTATTGTATCATTTATATCTGTTTCAAAATTTGCTTTATCCCGACATTTTATTAATACTGTGGTGTCATCGGCAAACAAGATACATTTGTTAGAAGTAGCATCGGGTAAATCATTTATATACAATATGAAGAAAAGAGGTCCTAGTATGCTACCTTGGGGAACCCCTGTTTCATTTTGTATATAGTCTGAGCTATATGTGCGTCTTACGTTTTTTTCAAGCCGGACTATCTCAGTGCATTGTTTTCTGTCTTTCAGGTAACTTGTGATCCATTCTAGGGCATTCCCTCGTATGCCATATTTCTCTAATTTATTTAAGAGACGTTTATGGTTCACAAAGTCAAATGCTTTGCTCATATCAAGAAAGACAGAAGCAATTTGATTTCTATTATTAAGGCTTTCTATGATAATTTTAACTAAGTTAAAACATGCTAGCGCCGTCGAACTGCCCTTTCGAAATCCGAATTGTTCTGGTTTTAGTATACTATTTTTTTCTAAAAATTGGTAGAGCCTGTTGTACATAGCTTTTTCAAGTACCTTGGATATTACTGGTATAAGTGTTATGGGCCTATAATTATTCATGTCATGACGTTCACCCTTTTTAAATATGGGTTTCACAATTGACGATTTTAAGCTACTAGGAAATTTGCCTTGTTCAAATGTTAGATTAATAATGTGGCTGAGAACAGTGCAGATTGAAGGTGCAATTAGTTTTATCATTTTTGTATTAAGACCATCATACCCTACTGCTTCGCTGTTGTTCAACGACATTATGATCTTACAGATTTCTTTAGGGTCAGTTGGCGATAAAAATATTGTGTTTTTCTTATGGGGTATTTTTGCGTTTGATTGTACATTATTTCCATTACTCGCTAAATTTGTAAAATAATTATTGAATGATGTACTTATCTCTCCGGGATCAGTTATAATATTATCGTTAATTATTAATTTATCAATGTCATTTTTCGGTAGAGTAGTTTTTGTGTGGTTTTTAATTATTTGCCAGCTGGCTTTGCATTTATTCTTAATCAGTAAAGTTCTCCATTTTGGCAATTTTTGTCTAAGGTGCAAACATGAAAGACGTGGTGGTCTAGTGGTAATGACACTCGCCTTACAATCGTAAGGTCGTGGCTTCAAATTCCAGTCCCAATAAATTCCTTGGAATTTATGTACGGAATTTCACATCACTGGCTTTTCGGTGAAGGAAAACATCGTGATACGTCCGTAGAAGAAATTCGATGGCGTATGTGAATCTCCCAACCCGCACTGGGCCAGCGTGGTGGTTTTGGCCCAGTTCTTGGGTAGGCCTACATCCAGCAGTGAACTATTAATAAGACTGATACAGTACAGTACAGCTTTTTGCCACAGCTGCGCCCGCGTGATATGTATTCTGAGGTTTGTACTTTTCCATAGGAAGGAACCTTTTATTTTCCGGGGTAAAAAGTAGTCTATCACTCTCCAAGCTTTGAAGTGTAGTGTTATAAGTATATATACAATAAGTACTTACTTTTTTCTTCTTTCAATCAAACAACAAAATTATTTGACAAAGATAAAGCTTGTCAAAGTTTGGGAGTGGGGGTCGTGTGGTTGCCTGGAAGAAATCGCTTAAAGCGATAAGGCCGCCAGTTAGAAACCTATAAATTTTACTGTTTTGTCCCTGTAATTTGTTTTTAGGTAATGTGGTTGTCTAATAAAGTGTTATTGTTTGTTTGTTTGTTTTGTCACCTCTCTCACAGAAGTCTATACTATTGTATGGCACAATACAGTGCGTAATTTCATACATTGTCATTTATTTCGTTCATCATCATCATCATTTCAGCAATATGACGTCCATTGCTGGACATAGGCTTCCAGCATCATTCATTATTTACACAGAAAAACAAAACGCATATCGATTGCCACTATGACTTTAATTAAATAACCTACCTACTGATGTTTCTGCTAAGTAAAAAAAATAAACGTTTGTGCAAAAACATCAAACTTTATTAAGGTTTCGTACCTCAAAAGAAAAAAAACGGATGCCTTATAGAATCACTTTGTTGTCCGTCTGTCCGTCTGTCCGTCTGTGTGTATGTGTGTATGTCAAGACTCTTTATCTCGAGAACGCGAAAAGATATCGAGTTGAAATTTAAACTGTATACGTATAATGATAAACTCTTGCAGTTGTGTGAAAGAAAAACTTCTCAGTTGTCATTTAAAAAGTTAGAGTCGTTTATTTCGTAAAAAACCGCATATTTCGACACTCACAAAAATAAAAACCTACAGGGTACTTCCCGTTGACATAGAACTATGAAATTTGGCGAGAAGCATTGTCTTAGAGTACACATATAGGAATAAATCTGAAAACTGTAAATTTTATTTACATCTCGACAAAATAGGGCCTCAAAATTCACAAAATATGGGTTCAAAATTCAAAGTGAGTAAATCGTATCATGTAAGGTGTCATATAAAATAACTTCATTAGCACATTCTAACACAGGTTTTAAATTATTTTAACAATATGTTTGTACGGAACCCTCGATGTGCGAGCCTGACTTGCACTTGTCCAGTTTTTTTTACTGACCCTTAAGTCACCTTGCATCGATAAATGAAATTTAAACTTTAATTCAATTTTCTCAGAAATGGTTGCATGGAGGTTTATGGGATCAAATTTGTTGATAATAACCCAGTAGAAGGAATAGGTTCAAAAACCAGTAACCCTGTATATAAAGATAGGGTTTTATGAGCATTCATATGACTTACAATCACAAAATATTACATAATCATTTCGCCGCAATAACTAATACTAATCTGC
The DNA here is from genome assembly GCA_949316475.1 of Hypomecis punctinalis. NCBI lineage: Eukaryota > Metazoa > Arthropoda > Insecta > Lepidoptera > Geometridae > Hypomecis > Hypomecis punctinalis. Next base: position 13,585,880 of record OX438822.1, read on the forward strand.
ATTGATTTTGGCACAATTTGACGAAATTCTGACAAACGTTAAGAAATGGGTTAGTACCTACTTCATTTGGAATAGAAAAACTAATTCTAAAATTGGTTCAAATGTATGTAAAGAATCTATACTCCGTCCAACGAGACGAACTAATATGGCGCTCTTTCCCTTGCACAATCGTATGAAAGTGATAAGGACGCAGCTCCGACTTAAATGGCCAGGATTGGTCAATGGGCATGGCTAATTATTGAAAATGTTAGGCTGCGTTTACATCGCCGATCTAAATAGCTTCCTAATTCTATCATCTAAAAATAATAGGGTTTTTTTACAAATGTCTACTTTACATAATCTGTAACAAATATTTAGTTGTTGTGTACAAATCGAATTTGCTAGGATATGAATAAATTAAACAAAAAATATTTTCTTAACCGTTTATTCACTTTCTGAATCACTCGAGTAATCCTCCAAGTTTATAACGAATCGTTCTTGCATTGTTTCCATATTTCTATCCATTAGGTTCATTTTAGGTTCTACTACTTCTACCACATGTCGTATGCAGTTCTGCCACTTGCTGCTGTCAACTTTTGTAATGGCTTTGTTTAATAATTTTTTGATATCGTTCAGTTTAAAACTGGTATTATTTTGTGCCACGTACCCTTTAACTTGAGCCCAAATTAATTCTATTTGGTTAAGTTCACAGTGGTAGGGGGGCAAGCGGTCGCTGCCTTTTAACAACAGCTGGACAGTCTTGTGTAGAGGCCATTATATGAATTAATCAGTCCAAAAACACGCCAAGCCAACAAGTATGCAAGAATCAGTCTAAAAAACACGCCAAGTCAACAATTAAGTAGGAATCAGTCCAGTAAACAAGCCGGGTCAACGTAAAGCCGAACACACTGAATTAAGCACCGAACAATACGACCGCACTGCTCAAGAGACAGAATCGGACTGATATTTGGTCGCAACGTGTACGCGCCCTAAGTTCCTTATCTCCAACCAATGACGTTTAGCGCTTGATTTCTCCATTAGTTCGTTTCGTTGGACGGAGTATAGGTACTAGATTTCTTTAATTTAAACAGTGCTGAGCACTGTCGATAAAGTATCAATGTATGTATGTGTATTCTGTAGATGGCGCTGTAGATAATGGCGGCCAACATGCTTGGTAAAACAGCAGGAGATCTGCCAGCGGTCATGTAAAAACAATGATATAGCAAGTTGTTAAAAACGCATAAAATTGTCGAATATTTGAGAAACGTTACAAAAAGATTTGTTAAGGATTCACAGATATTGTGTAAGGATTGTAATCGGAAATATAAGCTTAAATGTCGTTTCTTTGTTCTCAGGTAAGATATCATTGTAATTTAACTTTGTAGTACATAAGTTTTCTATGTAAGTAAAAGTTTTTGTAAACTAAAATTTGACTAAAATAAAATCTTTGTTCTCAGAGAAACACATCGTTTACATATTTGAGTTACAATTCCTTATTAGTATAAGAAGAATAGAACCTATGAAATATAGGAACCTTATATGTATGAAAAATACCTAGTACTGATCTTCATGGAAAATGTTTAACAACCAAACCAAATTTAATCATTAATAAATGTGTCTTCATTATTAGGCCAGAGATATAAATTGCAGCTCACGTAAAACAGGAAAATCAACGTTTAAAGCAATACCTATGACCTATAGTAATTCCTGTTGTTCTATAATGCGAAAACAGCTTTTAAAACTGATCTCATTTAGTCACAAATTAGAGGTATACCTATCTTACCTATTTACCTATAACAAAGTAGCACTGTCGCAGTAAACTGCACTACACATGGAAGTTAATATACTTTCAATCTTCCAAAGATGCCCGACCGCTTTGGGGTGCAGTCGGGTTATGTGGGATTGTACCCACTAAAACCCCCTCGGTGGCCAGCCTATGTGCCTTCTTGAGAGCTCCGGGATCTCCAAAAGGAACGCACCGGTGCTCCTGGCACGGAAGTTAATATACTCGTACCAACCTTAGTCCATTTACCTACTTCAGCTATACCTACTCATAGACCAGGGTAGATAATGTATGAACTTATCACATATATTTTGAGGTCATATGAAAAAAGGTGTGGATGCAAAAGTTGTAGACCTTTTAGTACCTACAACTTTGCCATATAACTTATTTCCGTAGAACTTGTAGTTTTGCCTGAAATTGAGGTATAAACCGTTTTTTAACCTTTAACCACCTCTTAACCTTCTAACTGTTATTTTTGCTTGGAATTTCGAATACAGCATCTATATAAGATATAGTATCAACCCACTTTTTATGTATACAGCCTTTCGGTTACACGTTGTATAGTACTCGTATATCAGTCTCTGGCAGCCATATCACAAGCTTTGCTTAATTTGGGGTCAGAGGCCGTGTGTAAGATGTCCAAAAATATTTATTATCTATTTATTAATTGATACTATTCACTTGAACTTGTATTTCTCTAGATTTACCTAGATAGCTCAGAAGAAGCATTAGATCGCTTACAGCTCATTTTAAATACAAATGGTTGAAAAATATTACTCATGTATGAGAGCGAAGATGATGAAAAAGCCACATTTGCACTGACGCTACGTACCACATACGTCGGGACCTCGAAGTAACATAATTAGGGATATGCCAGGGGCTTACTTTCCCCCGCCTTATATGCTGACTGCCTCGGTGGCTCAGTGGTTAGTGACCCTGACTTCTGGGTCAAAGAGGAGTGGGTTCGATCCAACATTTGATCCCCACTCAGGGCAAATATTTATGTGATGAACATAGGTGTTTGCTCTGTGTCTGGGTGTAATTTAGGTACTATCTATATAAATATGTATATGTAGTATATCAGTGTCTGGCAGCCATGTCACAAGCTTTGCTTAGTTTGGGGTCAGATACGGCGTGTGAGATGTCCCCCAATATTTATCATTATTGTTATATGCGACACTAGCGTCTAGGAAACTACCAAAAAAGATACGCAGAAATTCCCGCAAAAAAAAAGTTTTGAACGAAAAACCATTAAGATGACGTACCACATTACGTTAGTGGTTAAGGTGGATTCACTGAATCGCGCGCGAAATTCAAATATTTTTGGGTGTTTTCGCATTTACAGATAAACCGCTTATTGTAAATTCACTAAAACTTATTTAGCGGCCATGAATAAGTAGATTTAACGAGGTATATACATCTAGAAACCAAAATAATGGCCTGTTTATGCATAAGAGTCCACTAACTAAAAACTAATGTGAAAATCAGTTGGTGCACTTTCGTGCATAATTTGGCTTTTGAGAGTATATAACTCATAAATACGTCCTATTAATGGTCGCTTAATGAGTTTTCGTAAACTTAAAATCAATATTTTATCTGTAAATGTCAAGAAACCCAAAAATATTTTAATTTCGCTCTGACCGAGACGATCCACGTTAAGGGTTAAAGTTATTTGCTTACAACACAAAGACAGAGCGGAAATCTTCCAGCAAATATCTACAGAGCCACAGCCCCTAAGTGAAAGTAGTAAAAAAATGTCCGAGCGCCGTCATATATTTGAGAAAACGGGAAATTTTGAATTATTTAATGTATGTATGTATGACATTAAATAATTCAAAATTACCCGTTTTCTCGAAACTCAACGTTATGTCACCTAATAAGTGCTTGTAACCGAGCACTTTGCTTCGCCCGGCGTTGTATTTGGCTTGCAATCGCCTTACGACTAACTAAAAAGTCTGCCCACTATGTAACTTGGGCAGAGTTTTGGCTCGGACACCTTTTTTTGCACGATTGTGACTCTATAGATATTTGCTTGAAAGCAAAAATACACAAAATATTTATTCTAAGCAAAGATCCGAGTTTAATAACAAATTATACAAGTTTCAGGACATTTTTGAGATAACTTTCATTGCGGGATGTAGTGTAGCAGTTTCAAATCGTTTCTCTCACAAATTTCTTCATAATTTGCTCTTTTAGTGTTTGATTCTCCATTTTACAAACATTTTGCGTCATCATCACGAAAAATCCAGTAATAACTATTACTTCATAAGAATTTATCAATTCAAAAGCCATCAATAGTTCTGGCACTACTTGAAACAACGGCAACAGATCGCCTATGATCACTTGGACGTACTGAAAGAGACTCGAGATATTAACAACCAGCATAATCGAAACCACGCATAATTTCCAGATGCTACTATTTCTAGCTTTCTTTTGAACTGCCACTTTAATAATAAAACAAAACAAAACCAAGTTCACACTCAGTATCAAAAATTTTATGACACCAAAGGCCACGTAGAAGGTATTGAAGTAATTCGATAGCGCAGATAATTCTATTTCTGTGTTCTGTTCGATCGTTTTCATCATCTCTCTTCTGTCAAGTTCTATACTGAGAGCGCTGAGGATTCCAACAGGGAAAGTGACGCACCATATAGCCACAGCAATGACAGTGAAGCTTCGTTTCTTCGCAAAGACATCAGCGATGTCGTCGTACATATTCTTAGTGAAGACGAACATGCAGCAGATGACAATAGCATCAATTTGGAAGTACAAACCGAGCACAACGTCAGTGACAATCCAGCTATGCAACTTCATATTCATTGTAATGTACTCGATGATCACGTACAGAAGTCTGGCCACTGATAAAAGAGTTAAAAGCTTTTGAGCTAACTGTCTGCTACACGGTATTAAAAAGTAGACGAATAGTTGCAGGAACAAGCACACAGTTGAAACTGAGAAACCGAAAATACATAAAACTTGTATTATAACAGCGGTTGTCATTTTTGCAGCTAGCACGAGCGAATGACTGAAATTGCTTTTAGGTAATGCTGTTTTCCTTACAGCGTTTACATAGGTATTAATTAATTATGTTTGTGTGAATAATTTTTAAAAATAAACCAACTTGTATTTACATTGGATCTTTCAACTTTTTACGGATAACTTTTGCTCGAGTTTTTAGATAATATCATTTAGGCTGACGTGCCGCAAAAAGCGTCCTGCACTTTTTGTGCAAGATAATGAGTGGTGTTCGAATTGGTCGACCATATCGCCGCATTGGCAGCGGTGCGGGACAAGACGTGGGGCACCTAACCAAAAAAGAGATACGCTTATCCGGAAAGAGTTATCATACAAAAGATTACCGACGTTATTGGAAGGTAGGTCATGTAACCAAAGACCTAACGCCCATCTTGAAACAGCAAGCAAGCGAGCGCGCTCTGCGGTGCAACTCAACAAGTTAGAGTTAGTTTAAGTAGTTCCAACTCACAGAGCAGCCCGTCCCACTATCTCTGAAAAATGGGATCCTTGGGCAAAGTTTGGCTTGGGCAGGCTATTCTCCAGCTTTCCACAGCAACACCCAGATTGCTGGTTTCTAAATTTGGAAAAGAAGATGATTACCTACATGTTCTTCTTTAAATATATAATTTAAAAGGTGTTCGAAAAAGATGCACATACACCCGAACTTACGTAATTTCGAAGGATTTCATAAACTAGCATTGAGCTATCTCGGTTGTCCAAATTCAAAAAGGTAAAAATAGGAGGGTAAAATGATCAGAGATTTGAACCTTCTTACTGGAACTAAAGGGTTCCAAAAAAGACAAAAGACCATGTTTAACCTAATTTTTAACCATTTTGACATTCCAAATGGTGATTTTGACGTATGCGACAGACATTGATTTTTATTTGAGTAAAATTTAGCAAAACTTTTATTACTTGTAATTCTTCTGAGGGCGTGATAGACTAGTGCAGAAGCCTTGCAAAATAATAAAAAGCGAAAGAAAATTATAGTAGGATGAAACCCATTGGAAAAGTAAGACAATATACAGCTAATGCAGGAAAAATAAATTACAGGCGATCTGACGTCGGGAAGGTTAAGAGGTGGTTAAAGGTTAAAAAACGGTTTATATCTCAATTTCAGGCAAAACTACAAGTTCTACGGAAATAAGTTATATGGCAAAGTTGTAGGTACTAAAAGGTCAACAACTTTTGCATCCACACCTTTTTCACATGACCTCAAAATATATGTGATAAGTTCATACATTATCTGCCCTGGTCTATGAGTAGGTACTTAAAAGCAAATAATATAGCTGTAGGTAAATGGACAAAGGTAGGTATATTAACTTCCGTGCCGGGAGCACCGGTGCGTTCCTTTTGAAGATCCTTGAGCTCCCAAGAAGGCACATAGGCTGGCCACCGAGGGGGTTTTAGTGGGTACAATCCCACATAACCCGACTGCACCCCAAAGCCTCGTTAAAAAAAATAAAAAGGTATATTAACTTAAATATGTAGTGTAGTTTACTGCGACAGTGCTACTTTGTTATAGGTAAGATAGGTTCCTCTGATTTGTGACTAAATGAGATCAGTTTTAAAAGCGGTTTTCGCATGATAGAACAACAGGAATTACTATAGGTCATAGGTATTGCTTTAAACGTTGATTTTCCCGTTTTACGTGAGCTGCCATTTATATCTCTGGCCAAATAATGAAGACACATTTATTAATGATTAAATTTGGTTTGGTTGTTAAACATTTTCCATGAAGATCAGTACTATTTTTCATACATTTGAACCAATTTTAGAATTCGTTTTTCCATTCCAAATGAAGTAGGTATCAACCAATTTCTTAGCGTTTGTCAGAATTTCTTCAAATTGTGCCAAAATCAATGCAGATATTTAGTTATTGCGGCGAAATGATTATGTAACGTGTAATGTGTATTTTGTCGTTGTACGTCGTATTAATGCTCATAAAACCTTATCTTTATATACAGGGTTACTAGTTATTGAACCTATTCCTTCTATTATCAACAAATTTGACCCCATAAACCCCCATGCAAAAGTTAACCATTTCTGAGAATATTGAATTAAAGTTTATTTAAACATGGACTCCAAATTAATTACGTGTCAAAAAAATCGACCAAGTCTTAGAACAGCTGAATGGTTTTGAATTTAACAGGATAAAGAGAGATCTAATCGACGGTTTAGGTTCCGTAATTAAAAGCCTCACTGGCAATTTGGATTACCAGGACGCAATTAGATTCGATAATGCAATAAAAGTTGCCGCCAGTGAGTGAGGCGTCAATTAGGCTCTTTCAGACTCATTATCCATTCAAGTGGTTTATGGTCTGTAAGTATTTTAAATTTCCTTCCAAATAGGTAGGGTCTAAAATATTTAGTGGCCCATACTATGGCTAAGAGCTCCTTCTCGATGGTACTGTAATTCAGTTCGCTGTCGTTTAGGGTGCGCAATGCATATGAAAAGAGTTTATCAGATCCTACTAGACCCTGTAAGAGGATAGCTCCAATGGCCACCTTCGAAGCGTCAGTTGTCAGGAGAAACTCTTTATCGAAGTCGGGGTACCTCAATATGGGGTCATTGGTCAGGAGAGTTTTGCACTTCTCAAAACTATTGACGTATTCTGTGGTGAAAGTAATTTTCTTCACCCCAGAATCGGGTATTAATGTCGTCTATGGTTTTTTGATTCACTTTCCGGAAATCTATCACTAGACGCCACTTCTGTTTGCCTGACGCATCCATCTTTTTGGGAACTATCCAGATGGGCGAACTCCATGCAGACTCAGCAGGCTGTATAATACCTTGTGCCAACATTTTGTTAAATTGGTCACTAACCTCTTGTCGGTGAACAAAAGGATAACAATAACTCTTTGTATACACCGGAATTTTGTCGGTGGTGCGAATACGATGTTTAATATTATTGGTGAAGGTCAGGTTTTCTCCTTCAATAGAAAACACGTCCGCATACTTTGAGCAGAGAGCTGTAAAGTTAGCTTTTTCTTCCTCATTAAGATGGTTAATGCGAAGTCGCGATAGCACGTCTTTAGTACGCACAGGGACTTGACTAAAGCGTGTGCACTCGATATTAAACAATTCGGCGTGAGCTGGTCTGTCAATGGAAAATACTACGTCATTATTATGCGTTTTTCCACTTCCAGGATACCTCTATTTTGTGCTACACTGGTAACGCATTCATGAATGATTCAGTTACAGAGAATTTGCTCAGGGATGTAAACCTCACCATCCGGGGTGTCAATTGATAATCGAATCAACTTTGTGCTCTGTGCCGGTATTATGTCTTCGTATAAGTTAACATTGCGCGAGTCATGAAGTAGTATCGTTGTTACTGCTGTCCTTGTTATAAGGGATAGTTGCTTAAGGTCAATTTTAGCTTCCCATTTAGTAAATAAGTCAAGACCGATCAGTCCGTCAAAGTGATTATGGAATTTGTAAACGAAAAGTTTGGTCGGGTCGTTATAGTTTATCTCCGGAAAACAAGGTACCGTGACAGAAAAATCATTCTGGCTGATGGCATGAACATTTGTAACCTCAAAAGGATCGTAATCTAGAGGTACATGAGGATAGCATCTGTTAACAGCATCCGGGCTGCGGAATGATCGATTCGCGCCGGTGTCGATCAAAAGTTTTAACGGTGGATTTGTCTCTATATACGGTATCTGTCTTTGGGTCTGTAAATTGACTTCTATTTTGGCTTGTCTGAGATAGGACCTTCCCGAAAATTCTCATCGTAGCTAGTAGAGGGCTGCGATTCAGTAGCCATATCACAATTGTCACGCACCTCCGTTATTTCGGGGCTGTGATATTCGTAGTCAAAATCGTATTGGTCAGAGTAGTTAACATAGTCAGGGTAGTCGTTACAGTAGTCACTCGGATCGTAATAATAGTTCATCGTATATCCGTCACTAATACAGTCGTTGAAATTCATTTCCCGACTCTTGAAATAATTAGTCAGCGGAGGATTGCCTTGCCTACTCCAGTCGTGTCCAGTCAGTCTCGGTTTAGTAGGGGGTAAAATTTTTGACGATACAAATAATAGACCTCACAAGTATACATTTTGGTAAACATTTTCTGGTAATCAGTTTTCAAAAATGCACAACTTGCACAGGCAAATATATTCTTTTTTTACTAGAATTCATAGTAGTGTGGCATGACAGATGTCATGCGAAATGTAGATCTCGTTGAGCTCTATCAATTTTGTGTTGGTCTAGAAACGACAGTTACGGAGATAAATTACTTTGAAGAACTGTCATCCGAAATATAGATCTTGAGTTCTATCACTTTTGTGAAGACAGCAATGGTTAGTTACAGAAATAAACCACATTTAAGTTTGACAGCTGTCACTTTGAGACCTGATATGTCATCCTAATACGGATTCTAGAATATGACAGCTGTCACTTTTTTCAGGCATTTTAGGGTTTTGTAGTAAAACGAGGAACCCTTAAAACTTCGTTATGTCCATCCATCCGTCCATTTATAGACCATATTAAAAATTTTCCCTGAAAATTATTTTGAGCACTGTCATGTGTAATCATAAATTATTGAGCTATAAAAGAAAATTTAAATTTTTAAACATTAAAAGTCACTGACCTCACTAGTATATTTCATACAAACATACAAACAATGACACTATTAGACAACCACATTACATAAAAAACAAACAAGAGAGACAAAACAAAACAATTTCATACAGGTTTCTAACTGGCGGCCTTATCGCGTTAAGCGATTTCTTCCAGGCAACCAAGAATTCATACTGAATTACGTTTTCCTAGAAATCAAACATCTTGAAAATTGGTTTTTATCATCATCATAATCATCGTCACCATCTACGAAAGGCTATCATACGCATGTCTCGACACGCACTTGACAACTTTTTCGAAGTAGAAAATAAAAGCCCTGAAAAAAAATATCTCAAGTATTTTATTAGAACAAAATATATAAGGCTTAGTACACCAGTTCAAGATAACCCTGTATAAGGGATCAGTCTCAAACTCTGACACCAGGGCTAGCCACTCCCGGCCTATACAAACTTACTTACTTAGTCCCATAGTAAAATTTGGCCACAATATACAATAATATCTTAGGAAATAACCTTACTATTTTTATGATTAAGAATATATAGGTTAGGTAGAATAGATTTATCTGTGAAAATTGTGCGTTTTTGAGAACTTATTACTAGAAAATGTATACTTGCGAGGTCTACTGTTTAGAGAGCTACTAGTTAATAGTTACAGATGTAAAAACCGCAGTACACTAGATACATACACCAAGTCTTGTTCCATTTAGATAAAGAGTTCATTTACTCACGACAAATTTTATGGGAATGCTGATTTTGTATTCGTAATATTGGGGGGGTTAGTCTCATAGTAAATGTTGATTATAACATGAAGATGAGTACACTGATATCCTAGAACGTATTCGTGGCTTAGAAAAATACCCGGTATAGAATGAAGCACTTTATTTCCTTTTTTTCTTACTCCCGCCTAACCCACGGCGCGGCTCCTGTGTCGGATGTCGTCCCACGCATAAATCCGTCGCGGGTCTTTTTATTTTCGTGCGGTCATGTTTAAAAATTCATACCTCCGTCATTTTTGAAGATAATTGAAAAATAAAAACACCATAATTTATGGCCAACGTTGTGTTATTTAATAAAAATAAAATTAGAAAACGGGAAACTTCCTTATTAGAAGTGAGCCTAGCTGAAGTGAAGCAAGAACTGACTAAGTAAAACAAGGAGGCAGACGCAAGTCGCCTCGGTCGGACGTCACGAAGCGCTGACGCTGTAGCTCGTTCCTCGGTGCATCCCCGTGTCAAATGTGGGTCAGCGACGCAGGAGTTGCAATGGTTGAGCGATATGTAATTACTAACATAATTCATATCATATTATGTTTATTATTGTTTATGATGTAGTAAGGAAAATAATTATAGTACCTACTACTAAAAGCGATTTCAGTCATTCGTTCGTGTTAGCTACAAAAATGTGGACCGCTGTTATAATAAAAGTTTTGTGTATTACCGGTGTCTCCGTTTCAACTGTGTGCTTGTTTCTGCAACTATTCATTTACCTATTAGTTCCGTACAGCAGACAGTTAGCTCAAAAGCTTCTGACTCTTTTATCAGTGGCCAGACTTCTGTGCGTTATGTCTGAGTACATAACAATTACTGTGAAATTACATAACGGTATTGTTACAAACGTTGTGCTCGGTTTGTACTTTGAAATTGATGCTGTCATAGTTTGCTGCATGTTTGTTTTCACAAAGAATATGTACGATGACATCGCTGACGTCTTTGCAAAGAAACGAAGCTTCACTATTATTGCTGCGGCTATATGGTGCGTCACTTTACCAATTGGAATCATCGGCGCTCTTTGTCTAGATCTTGACGGAAAAGAGATTACGAAAATGATCGAACAGAACCCAGAAGTAAAATTGTCAGGAATTACAATGCCGCGATTCTACATCTTCTACAAAGCCTACGGTATCGTGAAATTTTTGATTTTGACTGTGAACCTGGCGATGTTCTGTTTTATTTTCAAAGTGGCGATTAAAAAAAAAGACAGAACCAGTAGCATCTTGAAGTTATGTGTAGTTTCGTTTATACTGCTCGGTAATATAGCGAGTTTCTCTCAATATATCTCAGTATTCACGAGCGATGTGTTAACATTCTTTCTGGATGAAAAGCCGATGTTAACAGTGGCTTTTGTAGTGATTCGTTCGTATCAAGTGATATCCATTACAGGAGTTTTCGTAATGGTGACACGAAATGTTTGTAAAATGAAGAATCAAACTCTAAAAGAGCAGATCATGAAGAAATTTGTGAGAGAAACGATTTGAAGCTGCTACACTACACTTTAATGAAAATTATTTCAAATAATTATGTACTTGAACCCAGTGCCGTAAATAGCCTTTTCTGCGCCCTGTGCGAGCTTCTATAACTGCGCCCTTGTTTTGCGCAATAAGGCCTTAGGTCTGGCCATTCTTGCGCCCCCCAGGGTTTACGCTTTGTGCCTGGACACCGGTGGCACCGTCCTATTTACGGCACTGCTTGAATCTGTGTAATTTAAACTTTGATGTACTCACGAAATTATTTAAACGATCGAGTTGTTTACCGACCTTATTGTGATGGTGTACACGCAGCTGTATGGTTTACGAGTTTTGACGTTCAGTTTCGCTTTTTATGGTTCCGTACCTCAAACGAAAAAAACGGAACCCTTATAGGATCACTTTGTTGTCCGCTTGTCCGTCTGTCCGTCTGTGTGTATGTCAAGACTCTTTATCTCGGGAACGCGTAAAGATATCGAGTTGAAATTTAAACTGTATACGTATATCTATGATCTCTTGCAGTTGTGTAAAAGAAAAACTTCTCAATTATCGTTTAAAAAAGTTAGAGTCGTTTATGTCGTAAAAAATCGCATATTTCCCACTCACAATAATCAAAATTTGTCCGGTTTTTTTTTCTGTACCAGTCTTTATAATAGTCCACTGCAGGACGAAGCCCTACCCGTGCAGCTCCTTGCTCTTCCATACGGCCTTGCGCCAGTTCTCGTTTGCCAGGTCAGCAGGTGAGGCCTATGTCAACTGCCACCACATCGCAACCACAATGTATCACACGCCCGCTGTTTCGTAAATGGTCCCGGAGACTACACTTCGTGGTTGTGGATGTCTTTGGCATTTAAAATGTATCGGTGGAGGGTGGTGGACTATTATTATTGAGATAATTATCATTGTCAATTTAGATTCAATTACATATATTATGTAGTTACAGTTATTTAAGACGACGTAATAATACAGAAAGTAAGCTGTCCTATACAAAATTGCAACTCGAAATCAGCAAAATGTATGAAAAAGCAGTATTTTTTAAATCTAAGTAGAGTCAATTGTAAAAATTGTTCAAAAGTTTGTAGGTGCAACTCAATAATATTTTTGTAATAATCCTTATCATACATAGTAAACTTTCCCGTTTTGTTTATAGTTTAATAAGTTTAGTTAACTAGTTGTTTAGTTAACTAAATAACCTACTCTGTAAATTTCCTGTATTGAAATCAGTTGTTAACATAGGTAAATAAAAGCATTCATACCTATATATTTATTTCGTGGGTATTGTTATAATTTAATGTTGTTGCATCAGTCTGTTGCCTAGTCGCTCAAGCCAACATAAGTTGGCTTGAGGCCGAATCAAACTTCTTGGCGGCTAAGCTTCGGAAAACCAAATTCGCCCGCAGCTGTGAAGTGAGCTCCAGTCGGCATTTCGCTATCCGCAGTTTGTATCTAACGTCACGGCCCCAAGGTGTTTAATTTGATCTGTCATTTTTTTGTTTTTAGATCTTACAATCAAAAGCGCAGTGCAATTTATGGTGCAGCTCAGCGGAGCTAGCCCATTTATACTCTATAAAATTTAACTTGATCTCTGCGACAGTGACATTGACATAGAAGATTGACATTTTTAGGGTTGAGATAGTGGTGGAAAAAATCGATTTTCAAACAATGTTGTAATGAAATCGAATGAGTAGTTGAAGGTAAGAAATTGGATTTTATTTACTTACTATTATTTAAGATCAAGTATGTACGAGTACACATGTAAATAATGTTATGATATTAATTAAATACTCATAATAATGTAACGGTAGTATTTATCGACGTTTTTCACTATTATCGATGCTAATGTAACATATAATTGGGTTTAATTTAATGACACATGTAAAAAATGGTATGATATAAAAATTATACAATAAAATTAATGATAAATTAAGTTTTATTTAAAATATCGTTAATATAAACTATCGATATCTTAAATAAAACTCTATCTAAAAGTCTGTGGTCACGATCATTCGTCGCCCATCACTAATTGGCATGCCCATAAAGTATGACATTGACAGGTACTGTATGTACTATTAAGAAATTCAGGACTTCATAGGCGTGATTTTTCTGACAGCTGTCGCAGAGATCAAGTTAAATTTTTGGAGTATAATTTATGGATTATTTATTGTAATCCTGATCTTAAATATCCCGCCGGTTTTTGAGCCGACGTATTGTTTCAGGGATAGTAAGTTGACCGGCCAGGGGGTTCGGATGGTTTTCCAGCCTTGATTTGTATCTCGCTCTATGAGACTCTATTTCCTCCTTTACCATGGGCACATTAAGATTGTCGTGGACCTCTGTGATTCTGATGAACCATGGTGCGTTTGATATTTGCTTTAGGATGTAATTTTTTTACTCTTTGGATGACCATTATGTTAGAAGCTGCGCCCCATAATTGTATGTCATAGTTCCAAATAGGTTTCAGGATCGATTTGTACAACAGTAACTTCTTATCGACTGATAGTTTTGAGTTACGGCCCAGCAGCCCGTAGATACCCTTGTATTTAGGTTTATCTCATCCCGTTTGTATGTCATTTTAACAAAATTATATAGGGCCAATCAAACTTCTTGACGGCTGTGAGCACCATTCGAGTGGTTGCGCAGTAGCAGTATATTGATAATATTACTGGCGCATGAAAGCGGATATGCGCACCTTACAGCATCACACCCTCCGACAAGTTTGATTTGGCCTATAAATTGTTTATTTGCCACGGTAAGGTTGCAAGGCCTCGAAGTAGCCTAGATTCAGTTTAAATATGGCGCCACCAGAGCAAACACATCGGGATACTCAAATGAAGTTTCACCGTCGGCCATCCTGCCAGATGTTGCGACCCCTAGCACTATAGTACGGCAATGGTATCTAACAGTGTTCCTTCTTCATACAAATGGTCGGAACGCGAATCATACCTACGGGCCTTGGAGTTCGGTATACATTTGTTTCACAGTCGTAGATGTGCCGTAGTAACGAACGAACGTGTAGGTTTGTATTCAGTAAATGTGCGATTTATCTACCAGGCGGACAGCTCTAGCGTACGTACTGTGTGGATAGGTGGAGCTGTAGGTATTTATTTCAAAGAAAGGGCCGAGTCACAATATTGTTAGATACCATTACCGTGACTATAGTTTGGGAAGTGTGTTTTTTTTGGGTTTACCAAGCAGTGGAATAAATAAGGCATCGAGTAATGATGTTGAATATTTTATTTGTTTTATACAATACAACTATCTGTTCTGATCACCTAACGCGATAGTGTAACAACAAATGCCATTTAACAATATTTACCAAAAAATATTAAGAAAAACATTTCAACTATCTTAACATACCTATCACAAAGTTATTCTGAGTTATCCAGAACTGGCGTAAAAAGGCGAAAGGAAGTGACTCAGAGCATCATTTTAAACAACTTTTACTATGGAGCTAACCTGGATTTCAAGAAACATAAATCAACTGTTTCATAAGTACATTCTGACGATTACGACTTGCAATTATGTATGGAACAACTGTTTTTTTCTTGAATTCTGTTTAGGCTCTAGAGTAAAAGTTGTTCATAATGTTCAAATTTTATTTGATGGCTTACTAGTCATTTATGTCGAGAAACTGTCTGATGCTCAACACAGACTATAAATTTAAGAAATGGTTGTAACTCGACATTAATTATATTATTTAATTTCATTTCATGATGTTCTGTATTGCCTCCTTTCGGCCTAGTACGCCAGTTCTGGATTACCCAGTATAAATTTGTATTATTCTATGATAACAAATAGCCTAAAACCACATACTGGGTTATTTCTAATCGATTAGCATCTTTTTAGGGGCTTACTCTGTACACATTTCTGTACTAACAACTTTTGTTCTACAAATTATGTCAAAACTCAAAAAAACAGCTGTTCCATTCATTTGGTCGCGGGTAAACGATATTTTTCTATGAAACACCAATTATTTTTTTTAGTTTTTCAAAAGTTGCAGAACAAGAGTTGTTAGTTTGATGTACAGAATAAGCCCCTAAAAGGATGCTAATCGATTAGAAATACCCTTTAGTGTTTAAGCAAGTGTAGTGATTAGGGCCACACAGTAGCCTCGATCCAGTCCACATATGGCGTTACCCGCGTATACACATCGGGTCGATATAATGAAGGGTTGCCTCCGCACGGAAAGCTGCCAAATGATAAGACCCCTATCACACTGTACATGCACGCTATCTGAAAAGTTAATAAAAACATATCATAGCACTCGTTTGAAGAAAATAATAAGTTGTCAAGTGCGTGTCGAGACACAAGTAAGATAGTCTTCCGTAGATGGTGACGATGATTATGATGATGATAAAAACCAATTTGAACGATTTCAATAGATGGTTAGTTACTATAAAAAACGTAATTGAGTATGAAATATGTGAAATATGCCTGAAAGAAATTGCTTCCAGCGATAAGGCTGCCAAATGTTGCACTATATTTAGAATTTCACTGATGTGTTTATTCTAAGTTTTATTTTGTGTGTACAATACCCCTTCCTGCCTCTTTCTTCTATCGTAAGGCTACAGACGCGACCAAAGTGGCACCCTTTTATGGTGGACATTCCGCCCGTTAGAACTTAGCGTTTCGAATCCTCATTCCTCATATGAACAGCCAGAATATGGAACGCTTTGCCTGGGTGTCTTCAAATCCCGAGTAAATAGGTATCTTCTAGGTAAGCGTGCTACACTCTAGACCGCATATCTCAACATCATGCAGTATGTAGTCAAACGCAAACCTAAACGGAATAAAAAAGTTAGTAAAGAGTTATTTGCTGTTGTTTGTTTGTGAGGTCAATGGTCTCTGAGCTATGCCTATGTATAAAACATTCCACTTTTTTGTTTATTTAAACTCTAAAAGTTATGAGTCCAGAGTGCTCAAAATAATTTTATAGCAGTTTTTGATGTGGTCTATAAACTTAGAAAGTTTGAACATTCTATCTTACATACTTTGTAAATTAAGGGGAGTGAGGGGGGTGGGAGAGGGGTTACACTCTTTTTTCACCATGTTGACCTATATCTCACCAATGATACATGTGACAAAAATCGATACCCCTTATCATAAGGGGGTAGGGTTGAAAAAAAAAATCATTCCTACTTTACGTGTATGGGAGCTATAGTCTATTTCATTAGCGCTTTAAATAGACATTTTTGATTTTCTTATGTTATGAACTCAGACCAAATAAATAAACCAAGACGGAACGTCGCGTCGTGAACAGGCAGCTGAGGCCAGTTTTTAATACAATACATGTGGTGAGTGCGTCGATGTTGCGCCACCATAGTTTGACTGACGGGCCAAGGTGTGGTTTCAGCTAAGGTTTCAGGTGTGTGTGTAATTGTGTCTGGCCTCATTTATTTGTTTCTCAACACTCTGTCTTGATTTTTTTATTTAGTCCGAGACTAAAAATACATCGAAGTTTACGACAATTGCCTTGATTTTATTATCTGTAAGTAAGGATAGATGACAGTTATAGTACAAAATAGGGTTATATTGTACTATAGCTGTCATCTATCCTTACATACTTGCCTTACTTTAAAATAAACTAGCTGCTAAAAGAGCCAAGAGCCAAGCTGACCCGAACTTCACCGAAGATATAGTAAATAAATATTTGGGGACATCATACACACGGTCTCTGACCCCAAACTAAGCAAAGCTTGTGATATGGCTGCCAGAGACTGGTATACTACTTAACTTATACATCTTTTTAAATACATACTTAGATAGTAACTAAATAACACTCAAACACAGAGCATAGGTGCAGCTATGTTCATCACACAAATACTTGCCCTGGGTGGGGATCGAACCCACGCCTCTTTCACCCAGATGTTAGGGCCACTAACTACTGAGCCACCGAGGCAGTCAAAATATCCCGGACATCAGCCTTTATGAGAGTAAAATGGCCCTGAATTAGCTTAAAATTGTTATTCTATGGATTTCCTAACTTCTGATTCGATTTCGTAGTGACACTCCGAGAATAACCTTCGGATATACGGTATACCGTACCTGCTTGTTTTTAATCTGTAGAGGTCCACCGCCGTCACCCTGAAACAAATGTGTCAATCACTATTCTAAGTACAAGTCGGATAAAAAAGCTTATCGCTCAAAGCGTAGTTTGACAAGGTGTTTCTTAGTGATTACGGAAGTTAAGCAACTTGAGAGGGGGAAAGAGGTTAGCAGGTACTTGAAAGGAGAAGAGTGAGTCTAGAAGAGAAAAGAGGGAGGCCAGGAGAAAGAAAAGTGAAGCCACCAGAGTGAGGTCAGGGGATAGAAAAGTGAGGTCAAGGGAGAGAAAAGTGAGGACAGGAGAGAGAAAAGTGAGGCCCAGAGAAAGAAGAGATATAATAGGAGAGAGAACAGTGAGGCCAGGAGAGAGAAAGAAGCGAGAGACCAGGAGAAAAGAGTGAAGCTAGGAGAAAGAACAGTGAGGCCATGAGAGAGAAGAGTGGAGCCAGGGGAGAGAAGAGTAAGGCCAGGAGAAAGAAAAGATAGGCTAGGAGAGAGAACAGTGAGACTAAGAGAGCGAAGATTGAGGCTAGGAGAGAGAAGAGTGAGGCCAGGAGATGGGTGAAGTGGGAGGTTAGGAATGGAAGCGAGGGATTTTCAAAAAGGAGTAGGGGAGGCTAGGGATGGAGAATAGTGCGAAGATTGGCGAGTATGAACCAAATCGGTCAAGAGCGACTCGAAATATTATATAATATAGGCTTATAAAGGTTCAGTTAAAGAGGTTGCTGTCGCGAGGTCTAAAGTTCCGAGAACTACTAGTAGGTAATAATTAATTGTAGTTACGTTAGTCACGTTTATTTCCATCAGCGTCGCCAGACGTCCCGATTTTGGCGGGACGTCTCGATAGTCATGTGTCGGCGGGATGTCACGCTTTTTGGGGATAACTCAATTGATAGGGTAAATCTGATTTAAAATATTATAATTACTTAATAATAAATATGTATTATGATTTTTTATTAAAATATTGCTCTTTCTGCTTTGTATTATCATGTAAGTAAACGTAATTTCAAATTTAGTTACAACTATAAAAATTTAAAAACTTCAAATATGATAAAATAAATTGTCTAGTGTGTTAGATTAAGGATTTTATTATAATATTCTATATCAATTGAAATGTCCTCTGTACTTCCTTTATTGGTCTGAAACTATTTATTTACCTTCTATTGTTATAAACAGATAAATCAAGACACCATATCCGCCATTGCTAGTTATGTTTGTGATATTGTTTATCAGTGAGTTATTCTGTGGTCAAAGCGATTTTGGTCCTTTAAACTATTCCCTAATAGTTGATAGGATAATATTTAATAAAGATAACAAAATGCATTGGCTAATATACGACTTATTAGTAACTAAATAGAACAGAAATATCATGACGTCCTACATTGTTGTTTATGTTTACTATTGTATCTAATTCTGTGATTTTATAATTTTATAGATGGTGTAAAATGCTAGGATAATATTTAATAAGGTTTTTAAAACGTATTGAATAATGTAAGACTTATTAGTAACTAAATAGATCTGAAAAATATCATGACGTCCGAATGTCGGCCATTGTTGTTTACAAACACTTTATTTTATACTGCGATTTCATAATGTTATAGATGACTTGAAAATCCGCTTTTTTCACTCAACAAGGTTCGAGTCTAGACTTACCAAAATAACTGGTATAGTTAGTTTCCATAGTAAAATAGTCATAAAGTTTGAAAGGACATACCTGGCAAGTTGTGGTGATAGTGGTTTTGTCTCCGTAGCAGACCTGCGTCCGCTCGTCGATGCCCTTCTTCAAGGTGCGTGAACGAGGGTACGAGGCAGCGCACTCCGGGGCGTCGAACTTGCTCATCACCAACTGGGGTAAAATCATACACTTATTTAAAAAAAAAGTTACAGCTTTTTTTTTTTAATCATGCAAAAAAATACTAATCACAGACTCCAGGGTCTGTGCCCTTACAATTATTTGTTTATACTAAGAGAGTTAGTAGGTATTTGAAATCTCTATCTTTGAAAGCTTTTTATGTCGTAGAAAAACCTCATATCGTGACAGTCACAAAGGAATCTAGACACGCAGAAGCGTGTCCAGCCATGTCAAAGAAAAAAGAATTGACGACGCGAACCGAGTGTAATTTTACACGAACCATTTCGAGCACCTTTTGTCCCATCATAACTCGAAAAATATTTAACTTAAATGTATGAATTTCAACATATTTATTAAAGTCCTTTGAGCTTGTCTAGAATAGAAAAAAAAAACTAATTTTACTCAAACAGTTAAATATAAATTTTCTCAGTCACTGACTTGTAGATCCAAAACCTAACCCACTTCCAGATGACCCAGAAACTTCATATTCGGCATTAAGGTAGACTATCACGCAAATACAAAGGAAAAAATCTAAAACTTTAAACTTTTACCCCTAACCCCATGAACTAGGGGATGAAAGCTTGTAGGAGACTTCCACTAATTTTCATGCCAAAATTCTAAAACTTGATGTAAAGACTCTTTGATATAGTAAAATAATTAATAGAAATAATAAAATACGTAGTATATCAGGGTTTTTAATAAATCACCCGCGTCGGGTGAAATCATCGGACGTGGCTTACGGACGCGACTGACAGCCTCGACTGATATGTATCTAGACTATGAAAGTACACTGAGCCGTGCACACTATCGGACATAAGTCGCGGATGTCACCTTCGGACGACCTTAAGCGTTCGAACGTCCGAGAGCGATCTGGCACACCGGATGTTTTAAGACTGTGCACATTGCTAAGTCGCGGCTGTCAGTCGCGTCCGATAGTATGTTTCCGGCTTAAGTCCCTATTTTACGAGTTTATCATGACCAGTAGTATCTAATTATAGACTAGTGAACAAGGGACTGATTTGGTTCTGGTACTCGCCAGCCACTGCTCGCTTTGCTTGCTCGGTTCGTGCGTTGAATGTCATGTTCTAATCTAACCTAAGCTATTTATTGTTTCACAACGAATAAACAAAAGCGATATGCCATTAGTACTTTGCCGGCTGCTGCTGCGGTACGCTCGCTTCGCTTACTCGGCTCGTGCGTTGGTTGTCAAGTTCTAACCTAACCAAATTTTTTGTTTCACATCTAATTCAAAAAGTGATTTGTTTTGAGCACTTCACCGATCGCTGCCGCGGCACACTCGGTTCGCTCGCTCGGCTCGTCTTTGTTTGTCATGTTCTAACCTAACCCACTTTTTTATTTCACACTTAATCTACAAAAGTGATTTGCTTTTGGTACTTCACCGGCCGCTACGGCGGTACGCTCGCTTCGCTCGCTCGGGTTGTCATGTAAACATATTATATTTGTTAACAAAAAAATCAAAAGAATTGTTTGTCTAATCATACGAGTACGTTATAGAATGTAAGTTTGTCGAGTGATTATTTTGAGATATAACCAATTTTTTAAATATATTTTGTGTAATTTTCATTTAGCCACTCATGGGTTTGTCAAACGTTGGTTATCACATGCCGAATTTTAAACAAAAGTTTGTAAAACGGACGAATACCGAATTTCATAAATTGCAATAAATGATTTGAGTTTGAATTTGAGTTTAGACAACGAAACGTTAATGGATACATAAGGTACATAGGCGATATTGGCTGCACTTATTTTGAAGTGAATAATTTACTAAACATTCCGTGAATTTTTTAGTTATTACCGTTTATGAGATACGGCCTGGTGACAGACAGACGGACAGACAGCGGAGTCTAAGTAATAAGGTCCCGTTTTTACCCTCTGGGTACATAACGTAACCTTAGAAATACCCAACGACATGATCACCGCAAAAGGCGTTGTAAAATGCATAGATATCAATTACCTATGTACAAACATGAGAAAATTCCTATGGGATAGCTTACGTAAAAATCAAAATGTAACGTGTGCAAGGCCACGGATAACAGCTAGTAGTGTGTACTGTTACCTTTTTGAGATCGTCTGAAAGTTTTCCATCTTTGATAGTGTTTCCCCAGCCAGTGAAGACGGCGAGTGAGTCGTTGACGGGGGTGCCCGTGACCACACACGCGGGCACTATGAATTCGTTCAGTGGTACCCTGGAAAAATATGTAATTTTAAAGGTGATGTACTCTTGTAGAAAATACAACAAAACTGCGCTACTACGTATACAGAGTGGAAAGCTGAATCCGAAATTAAATGAAATCACAAATTTGGTCTAATGCTTCAAAAGTTTTCGACATAAATATAATGAATTTAATAAATAAAGCTATTATTAATTAGTAAAGTACGATTTTACAAAACATCAGTTTAGAGCGACCTTTATCCATGAATACTTGAGTTTATTTTGGCTATACTTGCAGCCAGAATAGTCACTTTTAGAATTTGTAACTGCCATTGATGCTTCTGTTTCCGAGTAATCTGTTCGATATCAGTAAAATAGTTTGTTAACATTACTTTCCAAGTAAAAATAGGAAGCCTATTTTTATTTGGAAAGTAATGTACTTCATGCATACATAATGTAAATTACTAAAGAAAATATTGCCAGGCCAATTTTACGAGAAAAATTTCGTAAACATTCTTTAAGTTCATGATATGTGTAAAATATGGACGTTTTTAATCCAAACATAAACCAAGTGGACGCGATTATGAGATTAAGCAATCCGCACGTCCGACTTTCTCTCCTCCACCATCACATAATTAAAGATTTTTTAAATAAACTTTGCCACTGGACACCCTGTATGTTGAGCAAAATAAACACGGTCATTTTGGTTGCGTCGTCCACCAGATGATCAGATAGATTTTTGAATATAAGATGAGCTGTTAACCCCCACTGGCCCAGTGTATCAACACCAAACGTAATAGCAAAAATAAAGTTAGGTATGTAATAGGTAATATGATTTCTTCTTTTTAGGGCTTTTAACTAGAAAAATATTTTGCGACATTTTTTACATTTTTATTAGGACGCAAACAACTTTGTAAAGATATTTTGGATGACGAAGTGACGTTATTGCAAAATTCATTATAGCCGACGACCTAAGATGGCAGCCTATGCAATGTTTTGTGCATTCATAATAAGGGTGCAAATGAAAGGGCTTGTTGAGCAGAACGTCAGTTCCATGCTTCTGTTCCATGCTTCTGGCGTTATGACCTCGAGGACGACGGTATAAGTTCCTGAAGGTATTTAATACCAGTTTGCCACCCGCTTTCAGAAGCTCTAAAGTGATTCCGTCTCCACCCAGCGCCCTGTTGTTCTTAAGCTGATTCAAGGCCATTCTAATCTCGTACAGGCTGACATCCGGGATAACTTCGGTGAAGTGTCATATATGTATATCAAATATGTGCTATTAAAATAGGCCAAGTGGTTTACATATTTTTGAGCCATTTGGAGTTGAAACATTGGGTACGTGGGGGCCGGGAGCTCATCTTGTTTTCAAAAGTCTTACTGAGCGTCTGCTGGACGTGACGCGTGACCAAAAATGCAGGTGTTTATTTGGCTCCAAGTATAAGCATTGGCGGCGTGGCAATGCTGCCAATGCTACTCCTATATCCTACTCTGAGTCTCAGAAATATGCGACAGCGCCAAAGTATCGACGCCAGTCGCGTTCCATACTTTGCTTATTTGGCTCAACGTATATGCATCGCCATTCAGCGTGGCATGACAGCATTGCCATGCTGGGCACGCTGCCAACTGGCAGTGAGTTTGAGCATTTGGATTATCTTTAGACCTTCAAGAGTCTGTAAATGATCCAATTGAAATGAAATGAAACGAAATTTATTACGTGATAACTTACATCGTATGTCATTAAGTAATCAAAATCATATTTACAGAATCGAATTCCAGATTGAGATATATTGTTACCCAAGCTAGGATTGAACCTGTGCTATGGATATAACAATACTCTCAGCCGGACGAGTGGTGAAATTACATAATGATGATATATAAAAGACAAGACTTAACATAAACTTACTTTCGACTTTTTCGTCATGGAAAAGACGATATTAAAAAAAAAATCATAATTAAATAAAATAAAATAATGGTTAGTAATAGGATTGAGGGAGGCGAAGGTAATGTTTAGTGTATCCAACGGGTGTGTGAATCACCTCGACAATACACATGAGCTCTTTATTATTGCTTTTTATGTAGTAGTAGTTTTTGTAGTTTTAGCCTATGTAAGTAGTGTTGTATTTTGTTGTAGTTAATATAAGCAATACTGTCATATACCATTACTGTGATGGAGACAAACACAAATATATCGACTTACGGTTTTTCCAGCTCGAGAAGCGCGATATCGTTGTACTTAGCAGGCGGGGAGTACTCCGGGTGTTTGATGATCCTTCGCACTCGGTAACGATCCTTTTCAGGCATCACCGAACGTTGGAGTATGCCGAGCTGTACGTACTTAACGTCACCGCTGGAAACAGATAAAACAAAAAGTTCATACCTATCTTCTACCACCATCTGATGCTGACATCGCAACTAGATCATAATTGTGACTAACATTTATATCAGAGACACCAACCCCAAAATGACTTAAAAATCATATTTTCCCCTCAAAAGACATCACCGTCTCGACAACATGTATAGAACAACTGATTTTATTAGGTTTAAAGAATTTTATTTATCATTCAAGACATTTCTGTCGCTTACATGATAAAAATAACTTAATTAACATTTTAAAATATCGTCGTCACACTCAGTACATAAACATAAACAACCAAAAATTCGTGATAAAGCAATAAATATTACAAAACTAAAAAAACAAAATAACCCGACTACCCACTCGACTTCAAAAACACTTTTTTATACTAAGTTGGTACCTACTTCCTTCATCATTAAGGTTCAATTTGTTTGACACACTTCATGCATCTTGTTTTTAGAAATTATGAAATTTGGTTTATAAAGGTATGATTCTTGTCATCTATGGTATATTTTACGTCTCAGAGATAATATGTTGAGCCAATTGTTTTTTGAATGCATGTAGTGAGCTAATATTTTTTACGTTATTAATAATGTTACACCTATAGTACACCCATATTAGGTCCAGAGTAAATTTTAAAAGGATAATAATGAACCGGGTGATATTTTTTTGAATGACTAAGAGCTGTCCAACAGCTCTTAGTCAGTCAAAAAAAAACTGAGGCGTCTACAGCTTAACGGGCATGGGCGAGCGCAGAAGGCGGCGAGCCCTAAGATTAGGTTATATTAATAATAATAAAATTTTATTTCAGACACGAGATCCATAATATGTAACAAAACAAAGAAATTTAAAAATTACTTAAAATATGTCTTAGCCATAAGTCATTAAATTCATTACTTAAATGTAATGATTAGTGGGTAATTCTTACCCAACGTCTATACGTTTCAGTCTGCAGCAGTCGATCCGCCAAACTTCTTATGATGGAGTTCTTACAGCTGTCAACTCTGGACATGAACATCGTTATCCTCTTTCGTTGAATTGCGTTGAACGAATCGACCCTTGTTTCCGTGTACATTTCCGAAGCACTGCAATACCACTTCAGGCCCATCAAGTGCCTGAAGATGTTATTGTAGGCCACGCGAATAGCATCATGAGATTTTTTCGTATATCTTGTCCATAGCTGACAGGTATAAAAACTCTGGCAGAATGATTTGAATAAAGTAATTTTGACGTCAGGCGCTGCCCTAAAGAACTTCGATTCGTGCGATCATGTTTCCCACTACACATATAGGGTGACTAGCGCAAGGGCACCTGAGAAGGTACGGACCTCGGCTTGGGCAGTCACCCGGCGGGGGAGATCAGACTTGCCCGGGCACCCCAGAACGGGTGTGCCCTGTGGCCCTAATGGGTTGAGCTGTTTGATTATTTGGAGAGAATCTAACCGATCTTCTAACAGATCCTGAGGGTCCTCGACGTCGCTGGCAGGGTCGGTGTCTGACTGTGTGCCTCTGGTAACCGGCGCCTATACCAAATACGGAATATTTCCTGTTGCAGGGACCTGTCGGATCGGAATACTGTACTGTACCAGCCTTTTTAATAGTCCACTGCAGGACGTAGGCTTACCCACGAAGGGTGTTTGGGCCATATCCACCACGCTGCCCTAGTGCGGGTTGGTGGATTCACATACGCCATCGAATTTCTTCTACGGACGTATGCAGGTTGCCTCACGATGTTTTCCTTCACCGAAAAGCCAGTGGTGTGAAATTTCGTACATAAATTCCAAAGAACTCATTAAAATACTTTAGAAGCAATTTACAGCTCCAATAATATTACTCCGAACTCACAAAACACAAATTACACAAACAATAGTCAATGGAGAAATTCTTGTTTACTATCATGTGGCGTCACCAGAGTTGCCGACCTTCTTAGAGCGTTCACGTCACAGATAAAATATCAAAAAAAATATCGTATTTTATTTCGTGCGATTTGCAAAAATTAGACATATTTTAGTTTAAATATAGTGAAATATGTCTTTTTATATGTCTATTATCTTTAAGAATTACCACAATCAATGGTATATTTTCACTGTTGTCAAATAGCCTTTTGACTGTAATTTTTAAGTGCGTTTGCTTTTGGGTTTTTTGAGTTTATAGTGAGTATTTACAACAATACAATACAATACAACTTTATTGTACACCAGAAAAACAGCTTAAATAACAAAGTATAAATTTGCTTAAAATTAGGTGGTACAACGGCGGCCTTATCGCCTTAAGCGATTTCTTCCAGGCTACCTTTGGATGGACAGAAAATCAAGAGTACAAATATGTGGTTGGTGGTGTATAATAAAAGTAAAATGTGGAAAGAAAAAAATAATTACTTACAAACTAAAATACAATAATTACATATTAAGTATAATAATATACTACATCTTCAATAAGATAAATATACATACATAAACAATTACATAAATATATAATAAATACAATACATATTTATATACCATAAATATCATGTATAGTTGTTATTTAACATAATGAAAGAAAGTGTTTGAAAACTAGGTTATTGAATATATGGAGAGATTTAGCCTGCCTGATAGCTACAGGCAGCTCATTCCAAAGCAGGACAGATTGTACTGAGAAAGATTTCATATAGGAAAGATTGGTATGGGAAGAGGAGTGGATTTTGAGTTTCAAGGCACGGGAAGGTCTCAAAGTACCAGAATGACCTTGAATAAATTCGAAGCGTTCTTTGAGATACAAAGGAGTGGAAGGAAAGAACAGAATTTTATAAAGGAAAGATAAGATGTGAGAATTACGGCGAAGTCGGATAGGTAACCAGTTGAGCTTTTGGCGAAAATGAGAAATGTGGTCATATTTACGTAATCCGAATATGTACCGTATGCAGAAATTTTGAAGACGTTCCAGTTTATCGAGTTGCTCTTCAGTTAAATCCAGATAGCAAGCGTCAGCGTAATCTAATATGGGGAGTAGAAGTGATTTTACAAGTGCAGTTTTGGTAGTAATGGGAAGAAAGTTCTGCAAACGTCTGAGTGACGCCGCAGAACCAAAAATTTTTCGACTGACTTCAGAGAGTTGAGGACCCCAAGAAAACTGTTTGTCGAATATTATTCCCAGGTTTTTCACAGTATCACTAAATGGGATAGGAATATTGTCAAAGATAACCTGGGGTAGTCGGAACCAGTCAATTTTCGAAATCAAGCGAGAGCTCCCAATTATAATCGTCTGGGTTTTTGCAGGATTAACTGAGAGGCCATATGATTTACTCCAGTCCCTTATACGTTTAAGGTCAGAGTTCGTAGTATCAATGGCCTCATGCAATTGCCCTAGAGGAGCCTGAGTATAGATCTGCAAATCGTCTGCATAGAGATGGCAGGAAGAAGTCAACTGTTTTGATATTGAATTTATAAAGAATGCAAAGAGAAGAGGGGACAAAACGCCGCCCTGTGGAACACCAGCAGATATAGAGCACCAATCTGAATATGAATTGTAAATTATAATTTATCTATATTATTATAAATGAGCCGCTCGAGCACTTTGGATAAGAAGGGAAGAATGGAGATAGGACGGTAGTCAGAGAACGAGTCAGGTTTAGGCTTTTTAGGGAGAGGTGTTACTTGAGCTTCTTTCCACGATGTTGGAAATGTGCTCGAGGATATAGAGAAATTGAGGAGATATTGAATCACAGGGGCGACTTCATCGAGTATAAGCATGATCATCTTGCGACTTATGCCATCACTACCTACAGCATTCGAGGATATTGACTGTATACTCTTCTTAACATCACAAGCGGAAAATTGACTAAATGCAAAGGATTCATAATCAGGAGTAGGGTGAGTAGAAAGATGTTTTAGAGTAGCAGCTTTTACCGGTCCTTCAAAATTAGAAGACGCGGAGAAATGCTGATTCAGCAAATTGATGTCTAAGTTTTTAGGAATGTTATCTTTATTAATGTTATATTTATGCGGGAAAGAAAAAGTACCTAGAATCACAGTTGCGTCACGTGCATAGCAACAGAATAATTTTAAAAATCAAAACTGCTGGAGTCTGAGACCGTCTTCGGGTGGTCAAGTGGTCGCGCCGAGACGTCGAAATGACTCCGCGTGCCTAGCGTCGAAAATGTTACGCGTGACTCTCTACTTGTTTTCAGTAATTATTCTTAAATTAAACTTATTATAGTGTTTTTTTTAATGAGAACCGTTAACAGATACCTAGTGTTAAAATCGAGGAAATTCTATAAAAATATGAAAGGAGTGAATCAAAAATCAGTGACCGAGGGTCAGAAAAATCTGTTCAACCTAGTATCAGAAGAACCTCTATTCTGTTGAAAAGTCAAGCAGCTCGGATATAGACGAATAGGATTTGCCGCTTTCAGAAATAACTCAATGTTTTACAGGATAAGATAACTAAGTAGGAAAACACTGATTATAAAAAAACCTGGTCCAAAAATGATGATAATTAGAATTATTATATCTCATAAAACCAGCTGATTCTATAATTATAACATGAGTCACTAGTTATTTGATATTTAGAGCTAACCACAACTAAATATGTTTTTGTTCCTAAACTAAATTTTTATTTCAAAGGAAATTGACATTGTAATTTACTTTATAATTTAGTTTTTACCCCAATTTAAGTTACTTTACAAGTCAAAAAATAAATGTCTGAGTAAAATTATTGTGTTTTTAATAATAAATAATTATTGATTAATAAGTGTTTAACCCTTCGCGTACAAGGTGACAATAAGTCCTTCCGCGTACAACGTGGGGTATACGTTGCCCCACGATAAATATCTAGCTAGTAAGGCAATTATAAAAATATAACAAGCTCAGATGGTTGACATAAGTAAACGACACAATATACTAGTAAATGAAACTGTATAATTTAATAAGATTAACCTTCAATTAAAAACAAATTGAAATCAAACACCTACTTCACAAAAACCAACAAAATTTCCGCAATTACTTCATTAAAACTAGCGTGAGGATTCATTATTAAAATTTATATGAACACCGGATACAACTCACGATTATTTGAGCGGTCGAGCCGAGGTTGTTCAGCACAAGATGTGCCATCGGAGGAAGAAGAAGCAGAAGAAAACCATCCAGCGCCCGTAACGAGTAGCCGATCGCGCGCTGCGGAGGCGCGAGAGGCGAGGGCAGTGGCGCGGGAGGCGCGAGCCGCCGCCCAGCTCACGGCCGTCGCTGACTCCAGTGCGCGGGCGTCCGTTGTCGGGGGCGCGCGTATTCCCTGAAGAAAGAGTACTAACTACTCTGAAACCGGTCGGACGCATAGCGGCTCGACCGCTCAAATAATCGTGAGTTGTATCCGGTGTTCATATAAATTTTAAATTTCCGCAAAGCTAGAAAAAATACATAAAAGTATCATTTATTTTGAAACATTAGCTATCATTTGATTATTACAAAAACAGCCATATTGTATGTCATATAAAACAAAAACATCACCAATTAAGCTTTTTGTGGTGAAATCACTCATTACCTAAATCAATACAATTTTGATATATCAGATTCATGTGTTTTTTAAGCTTATATATGTATCTGAAGCAACTACTGAACCATTCGATGTCTTTTGTCTATTTATGTTTAGAATATAAATACATTTTAGGTTGCTTTATCCGCAAAGGAGTTGTACCTGATTTACAAGGAACTCGGTATTAAAATTCTAACCACGATCATTTAATTTTTCTAGGAATGTACTTAAATTTGAAAGCTCCATGGAGTAATAAAAAATAATATATAGCCCTGCATTTTTTTTTAAATTGTTATTTTATAAAAGTATATTGGAAATTCAAAATAATATTTTCTACGAAAATAAATAGGGCAAATAAGCTCTAGATAGCCCTTTCCGGGCTAAATCATTACACTAATGAATAAACAACTACAAATACAAGGGGTTCACCTACAGTAAACAATGCTAGATCTAGCTCCAAAAGGGCTAAGGTGGCAACACTGATCGAAAATCAAATTAATATTGACTTTTTTCCTTTGACATTGACATTTCTATTATACTTTTTTTTTTAATTGGCTTTGAGTTTTTTCAGATTAGCGTGTTTCTTTACGAGATATCCGTTCCGTTTCACGTTACATACCCCAAATATATATTATCGATTTTCTAAATATTGCAGGGCTTTAAAAATATGTTTTTATCAGATAATAATTACATTTTGAATGCTCTTTATAAAACAGCAATCATTGATCTGGTTAGAATTTTTATTTATTTTAATACCGGTAACGGAACAAATCCTTTGGAACCTCTTGTTTGAAATCATCGTGTTATTTTGGCAAGAAAGGAAAACATGACCTTTTAACGAAGATAACATTTCTTCTAGTAAAATGACCACTGTATCATTATTTTGGATTTATTCAGACATGTTTTATCAATTACATTTATAATAATAAAGAACTTACAACAATATAATCCAGTTTAAAGTTGACGATTTCAAAAAAGTATAAAAATATGTACTAGGCTTTTCAGCTACGTCCCGTACAACAACAACAACAACAACACTTTATTAGACAACCACTTTACATTTAAAAAAAAAAACAGATTATAAGGACAAAAACAAAACAATAGGTCTCTAATTAATTAATTAATACAACGTGGGGTAAAAAACGCCCAGGGGCCATTTTATACGCGTCTACAGACAAAACTAGTTATAGAAGCACTGATATATGATGATGTATGGATGCAGTGATGTTTAACATCCAGCTACTGTGGATTTCAAATCAATTGCTTGATTTTTACTTATGAATTAAGCTGTTTTTCCAGGGCTGGGGTAACGTATACCATACCTTGTACGCGGATGGTTGTAATATTGTAAGGTCCTTTAGGTTACACGCGACCGCTGCCGTTACAAAAGACCGCGCGCCCGCTTGGAGGTTAAGGGTTAATGACAAAAAACTTTTGGAACATTTATCATTTGTCAAATCTTTCATTAGCTCAAACAACTATTAGACAAATAAAGTCTCGTCAAATATCGTTACGTTAAAGATTAGGTGTGAAACAAAAATTAGGTTAGGTTAGAACAATATGACAAACAACGCACGAGCCGTGCAAGCGAAGTGAGCGTGCCGCCGAAGTGCCAGAAGCAAATCGTTTATATATTAGATTAGATGTGAAACAAAAAGTAATCATCATTACTATTACTACAGCAATAGAACCGATTGGAAGCGGCTTGCGTCCAACGTGACTCTAAAAGACCCAATGAAACAAGTGGAACACTTAGTATATCAATCAAATACTAAAAAAATAAATAAAAAAAATGTTAAAGAAACTGATGTTGGATAAATTAAGCGATGAAGATTAAAACATTAGCCAGCAAACATTTGTATCAAACTTTAGATGATAAAAACAAAATATGTTAATGGTAATTGATAACGACATTACATTGTCCACATGTACCTATAATAACACGGGAATGTATTTCTATCCGCTTGTACATAGTTACTAAGTTATGTACCTAACGTGAGAGCTATCCTGCCTACAAACCGCTTCGCTGTTTGGCTAAACTTTTAATTGTACCTATGTATGTTATATTCAGGACAAATAAAAAAAAAACCGTCTTACCACAATAGTTTTACGCACGCTTAAGACAATGTTTAACAGTACAAATAGCAAGGTTAGGCAGTGTTTAAAGTGTGTTTAAATCTTTTGTGGCAAGGCGGTTAGTGTTTAGTCACTGAATCAAGCATTTATTTTCGCTCGCTTTTTGTTTGCACTGAGCGTTTCGGCTTCAGCACAATATGATGACGTATGTTGATTGATGGTACGTCGTGGTGGGCATAATAGAGCGTGAGAGTAGAGTGTAGAATAGAGTCCCATGCCTGATACGTTCCTAGCACAGTCATGGTTGGCCGCTATAATAGTTGAACGGCGCTGTCTAGTAAAGAAGTTAGGCTGTTAATTGAACGGCTAATTAAGTAATTGGTTGGCTGCAACATATACATTATAGTGTACAGTTTCCTTGAAACTTACCCATCACCCGAATACGTGCAGTGTGCCGTAGTCAGTACAAACTTTTCGCTGATGAGTGAGCCGGCGCACGGCCACCGCAGGTCGGCAGGGTTGCTCCCAAACCCAAGTAGACCCTGAAAATATACGTTTTCTGATTTCGCTGTGCTTGACGGGGCACGTACGTAGCTTTGTACGCATGGAATAAGAAAAACGGGAAGGTAAACGATTCAATCAACCACTAACCTATTAACACCTTACTGGCCTCTGACATGGCTAAACGATCACTGGAATCAGCATCAGTTAGCGGCCGCTAATATAACGGTATAACGTTCTACGGTCTCTAAGTTATCTAAACGGCTTTTGACACATTTAGATGGCCTCTAACTTAGCTAAACGATCTCTGACATGGCTATACGGCATATAACGTGATTTTAAAGACCTCAAACATGGCTAAAAGACCTCCTAATTAATTAAACTTCCTATGGACTAAACAGCCTCTGGCAGGGATAAACGACCTCTAACAAGGCTAAACGGCCTCTAACGTGGCTAAACCTTAATGAATAAGGCTAACAAAAACTCACAGTGTGCGGAAATTCGTTTGGCTTTGCGGTGACGCCCCCGGTGAGCAGGTTGCGGCGATGATGGTGACAGCGGTAATAGCGCCTGTAGCCCCGCCTGTCGTTCTTAAGGCATGGGAATACCAACTTGTTTTGGTACTCGAGACACTCTGGAACACAACAATCATAATGCTCTAGGCTGAATCATACAAGTCTGCGAATGTGAAGTTGCGCGAAACCCAAACAACGCACAACCTAATGTAAGTTTTAGTCAGGATTGGATATTGCGCAGCTTGTAGCTAACCTCATATTCGGTGACTTGTATGATTTGGTCTATAATAAGAATATTTGAATCAAATAATCAATACCTAGTACAAAACAAAGTCGCTTCCCTGTCTGTCTGTTTGTCCATATGTATGCTAATATCTTTAAAATTACGCAACGGATTTTGATGCGGTTTTTTTAATAGATAGAGTAATTCAAGAGGAAGTTATATAATACACCTGTGCAAAGCCGGGGCGAGTGGCTTGTAAATTAATAAGATAAATGCAACGAATTTATGTAGCATGAAACGTGGTCTATTACTATTATAATCATCTTCTTAAAATAGTCTAGCATAGTTGATTGAATCAGGCGTTACTTTGCGGAAATTCATCTTCATATCTATGTTTTGAATAAATATTTAGTGTATTTCCGCTATCTTGTTGTAGGCAAATTAGTTTAAGGGCATTAAATGCATTATGGACGTTTATAAATATATATATAATCTGTCTGTTCTATCTATATATAAATTGGACAAAATGTGTCAAATATCTCGGTGTGCATCTTGACACTAAGCTCAACTGGACTGCGCACGTCGATAAGGTTAAGTTAAAGAGTCTCAAAGCGTTTGGTGCATTAAGTCCTATTATGAATAGGAAAAGCAATCTGAGCCCTAAAACTAAACTCAAAATATACGCGGCATTGATAAGACCCTGTTTTACTTACGCCGCTCCTGTATGGAGCGGCACTTGTCAATCAAATTATAAAAAACTTCAAATTTTGCAAAACAAAGCATTAAAAATTGCGTACAATACTAAATTTCGAACAAATTTAAAAAAAATACATGATAAAATAAAATTTCCTACAATAAATGAGTATATACTAAAACAAACAATCAAATTCTACAAATTTACCAACAAAAATCATACTAACCGTTTAATATCACTTATTGGTAAAACTCGACTATCACAACTTCCATATATCGATACTTACAAAAGAGGTATCTTTTGTAAGTATCGATCGAGCTTACCCCATCACTATGTGCTCGACGATTCTGATGACGAAATGTCGGTCACTCCTACCTGTTCCCGACCCGACTACGCAGGCAGGCAGGTCTCTGTTCAGTCGCCGCCCTTAGTTCTTCAATGTGGACTGTATCTTGAGGCGTTAGGCGAGGGCGACGACCTAGTAGCGAGAACTAGGTAGATAGGCCGGGAACTTTATGTGGGCTGGGGTTGGAGAAGGCTCGAAGAAATACCACGTGGCTCGGTACTATGGCGCTTCCTTGAGTCGGCTTGGGCTGGGATCTTCTGAGAGCTGAGGCGTGTGGTCTAGTCGACGGTCGGCGGATGAATGAATGTTGACCGCGCGGCCTCCCTATATTTCTATAAACGCACCGCGCCGGCGGGTGGCAGCGGTGTCGAGAGTGCGTGGGACCGCGCGGCCCCAATCAGGCGCGGCTTGTGTGTGAGCGGGACGCAGCGTCGGATGTGCCTCTCGCTCGCACCTCTTTCGCCTAACGGTTTGTCTGGCTATAGTTTCTATTTTTATCAGCTCTCAAGAGGATCCTAACCCAATGAAAACTCAAGGAGTCTATGTATTTATTTAAACCCTTAATCTATTTTATAAAACGACTTACAGACTAACTTATGACTATGACTTTCACCAATTTATTTGCGCTAGTTATTATTTACATTTATAGTTTATTCTAATATTATTTTACTAAGCCGTCGCGAATATTCTCCCGCCGTGCAGTGTCGCTGTTCTTAGCGTGGCACTGCATTAATCTTGATGAGCGGCGGGCAGGACGACCAGCTTCTTCACGGGTCTCCGCAGGATGCCTCCGGCGGTGCGGACGTCGACGACTCGGGTGATGCCGTCTGGGCCAGGGTAGACGGCATCGACGACCCCTCGCGGCCATGTGTTGCGAGGGAGGGTGTTGTCCGCGACAATCACGATGTCGCCGGTTTGTACCGGGGGCCCGCGGCTGTGGGGCTCCCGCCGGTACTGTAAGTCGGGCAAGTACTCACGGACCCATCTGTCCCAGAATAGGTCCGCTAGGCGCTGTGAGGCGCGCCAGTGGGTGCGCCCGATGAGGTCCTTGTCCGTGAATGTCCCTGGCGTTGGGACGCGTGCCGGGCCGCCGAGGAGGAAGTGATTCGGCGTCAACGGCTCGGGGTCTTCTGGACTCACAGACACGTGAGTCAAGGGGCGGCTGTTCACCGTGAACTCGGCCTCCGTGAGTAGAGTGTTGAATACTTCGTCGGTGGGATGGCGCTGTTGCTGCGTGGCGGCGAGGGCGGTCTTGACGGCGCGCACCATGCGCTCCCACGCCCCGCCCATGAATGGGGCGCCGGGAGCGATGTACCTCCAGCTAATGGCCTTTTGTGAGGCCTCGGCTTCCAGGTCGCGGTCGATGGCTTGTCGAAGCGCGCGGTCAGCCCCGCGTAGGTTGGTCCCGTTGTCTGACCAGACCTCCGTGGGGGCCCCCCGTCGGGCGATCATACGTCTCAGAGCCATCACTGCGGAATCAGCGCTCAGCGTCATCGTGGGCTCGAGATGGATGGCCCGCGTCGTGAGGCAAGTGAAGATGGCGACATATCGTTTCTGGATTGTCCGGCCCACTGCTACCGGCTGTGGCCCAAAGAAGTCCAGGCCCACGAATGAGAACGGGCGCTGATGATGGGCCAGGCGGCAGGCAGGGTGGTCGCCGGTAGCAGGTCTCGGCGGTGTGTCGCGCCTCGCGCGACACGGCAGGCATCTGTGTACGACCATCTTAGTCGTCGGTCGAAGGCGCAGGATCCAGTAGAGCTGTCTGCACTCGCTGATGGTGGCTTCGACGCCGCTGTGATGTGCTCTTCTGTGTATGAAGTCGATAAGTAGTCGGACTTCATGTCGGTTGCCGTCGAGTACTGGCGGCGACTTGAGTTCTTCGGGTATGCCGCTGGCTGCTTGTATGCGGCTGTTGAGTTTGATCAACCCGTCTTGGTAGACAAGCGACAGCGATCGAAGTCTGCTGTTGATAGCGACCGCTCGTCCTTCCCTTAGGTCACTTATCTCCTCGGCGAAAGCGTTTTGCTGACTAGAACGCCATATCAATTTCTCAGCGCGTCGTAACACGTCACCGTCTAGCTCTTGTAGGCGCATGGTGGATCTGTGTTGAGTCTCGACGCGTTGTGTCGTTTTGTTCGGGCTCTTCGCGCCCTTTTTCCATGTTGGGTCGCGAAGAGGGTTGGCTCGCGTGCGCTTGTAGTAGGCGCGCTCGCGTCTCGGTCGGCACAAGTCCACAAATTGGATGACTCGTGCGGCGGCGCGTAAGTAGCGTTCCCACTTAGAGAAACGCGCCGGGTCCGGGAGCGCATCATTCACGCGGGCGTGCGACGTAGTGGTCACGTGACACCTTTCCTCTCCCGTGGCTTCGGTGCGTAATGCTACCGGCTGCGCCGGCCATGTGTCTTCTTGCGCTCGCAGGAACTCGGGCCCGGTGAACCATCTGTGTTCCGAGTTAAAGTCCACGGGCACGTCGCGAGTGGCGTCGTCGGCGACATTGAGTCTGGTGGGTACCCAGCGCCACTCGTTGAGGCTGGAGTTTTCTTCTACGGCGGCGATGCGATGTGCTACGAACGGGCGATATGAGCGTGATCCGGTTCGTAGCCATGTCAGGGCTGTCATGCTGTCCGTCCAGAAGTATCTCGCATCTGGCTTGCGGTCGTGCTCGGCGGTGACGGCGGCGGCCATCCGACTCCCCATTACGGCGGCTTGTAGCTCAAGACGCGGTATCGTAGACAGCTTGAGTGGTGCTACGCGGGCCTTGCCGAGTACCAGCGATAATCTAATCTCGCCGTCTGGCATGACGGCGCGCCAGTACAATGCGGCGGCGTAGGCGGCTTCACTCGCGTCTACGAATGTGTGCAACTGTAGATCGACCGCGTCGGAGTACCCGGAGTACGGACGTGGGATGGAGATGTGTCGTAGCTGTTGCAGGT
Organism: Hypomecis punctinalis; assembly: GCA_949316475.1. NCBI lineage: Eukaryota > Metazoa > Arthropoda > Insecta > Lepidoptera > Geometridae > Hypomecis > Hypomecis punctinalis. Next base: position 13,622,709 of record OX438822.1, read on the forward strand.
GCTCCATCCAGGCGTGCCATCTCATAGCGAGGTCCTCTTCGATGTTGGCGTCCCATGCGGTCCCTCGGCGCCATGACTCTTGTAAGATTTGACGTCCAGCGTTCGTTACGACCGAAGCGAGGCCGAGCGGGTCGTAGATCGACATGACGATCCGTAGCGCTTGTCTTTTCGTAGGCGCGTAGCATCGTAGCACGTCTGCGGGCACGCGCGCCATATCCAAGTTAAAGCCTAGGTCGTCTCGGTCAGGCTTCCATATGAGACCTAGGACGCGCTCGGAGCTCCCGCCGGTATTGAGAGCGACGTCAGCCGGGGTCGCTTCTTCGGTCAGCTGTCGGCGTACTTCACCAGCGTTCGAGTTCCATTTTCGGAGCTCGAAATGGGCTTGCTGGTGAACGTGGCGAACTTGCATAGCTATTTTTATTGCGTCCTCTTGCGTGCGATAACTACCCAGATAGTCATCCATGTAATGATTGCGGACGATCGCGTCGGCGGCTTCTGGGTAGTCACATCGGTGTTTCTCGGCGTTCAGATTTTTGACGTAAATTGCTGTGGCCGGCGAACTCGTAGCGCCGAAGATTACGGATTTCATCCGGTATTCGGTCGGCGGCGCTTCGGTGTCTTCTCGCCACAGGTATCTGAGCGCGTCACGATCTTCGGGTCGTATGCTGATTTGCATGAACATCTCGGTGATGTCAGCGGACACGGCGACAGCATGTTGGCGGAAACGCATCAGGACGCCGGGCAACGACTGCAGCTGATCTGGCCCGGTGAGGAGGTAGTCGTTTAGGCTGAGTCCTCGCGTCTTAGCTGCTGCGTCGTGGACGATGCGGAGTTTGTCTGGCTTCATTGGCGTGGTTACGCCGAAGTGAGGCAGGTACCACGTTCTGTCGCGGTGGCGCGTTGTCGGCGCTACTTCGGCGTAGCCTTTGTCGATGAGAGCCCTCATTTGTAGTTCGTATTTTTGCCGCATCGCGGGATCGCGCCTCAGTTTCTTTTCTACGGACTTAAGCCGGCTGAGTGCCATGTCGTAATTGTTAGGCATCTTCGCGTCGTCCTTTCTCCACAGGAGGGCGGTTTCATAGCGCGAGTCGGGAAGCTGCCGGGTCGTTGTCTCTAATATTCTCAGCGCTCGTTGGTCGGGGTCGCTCTGTGGGTTCTTGGGCGTGACGGTGAGGCCTTCAATGGCGAAGTACCTCTTGACCTCTTCGTCCATACGGTCATCAGGCGTGGCTTCGGCGAGGTGAGCCACGAAATGGACTCGATGACCCAGGGCACGAGTACTGGTCCCGTGAAGGACCCATCCGAGCGGCGTGAGTGAGGCAGCTGGCTGGTCGCGCCGCCCCCGGCGTGTGTCTGAGGCGAGAAGGAGCGGCCAATTGTCTTGGCCGATCAATATTCTGGGTCTCGCCATGCCCGCGGGTAGCTTGGTCTTCAAGTCCTCTAAGTGTTGGCAGTCTTGTAGGTCTTCCTTGAGGACTTGTTGTGGTGTGAGGCGCAGATTTTCAATCGTCCTGAGCTGTATTCGTTGCGGCGCGCTCGCTCGGCCGCTTAGAGTGAGTGAGACGCGGCGCGAGCGTGATGAGTCCACCTTGTTGTTCCCGATGGCATTTATATAGAGCGGGTCTGTCGGGCCCTCGGCTCCGATGCGGTCGGCGAGCTCTGAGTCAATGAGCGAGACGGTGGACCCATCGTCTAGTAGAGCCCAAGTATCCGCTTCTCCCGCCGGTCCCACGACGGTTATTGGCGCCATCTTCAAGTAAGCGGACGGAGCGTGGGTCGTCCATGTCGACGTGACAGTCTCGCCTGAGTCTTCTCGCTTCTCTTCTCTTTTGTGATGGAGAAGGCTGTGGTGAGTATAGGTGCACTCGTCGATGCCGCACCTCCGCGTCTTACAGTGGTGTGTCTTGGTGCGTAAGCGTAGGCACTTGAAACATAAGTGATTCCTTTTTGCGACGTCCCATCGCTCGTTGACGTCGGCCTTCTTGAACTCAGGACACGCGGGTATACTGTGGCCTGCAGTCTTGCACGCCGCGCAGGTGCCCTCCTTCGTTTGCACTGCATATGTACGTTCTGTACGTCGCTGTCTGGTTTCCTGTCTCGGTGCCGGCCGGTCGTCAGGCTCGGGTTGTGCGTACGGGCTGCATAAGTCCGCCTCGCGCTTGAGGAAGCGAGACAGCTTGATGAGGCTAGGCTCCTCGGTCGGCTGTGCAGCGGCGAACTCGAACCATCGATGTCGCAATATGGGCGGCAGCTTCTCCGAGACGGCGGTGGTGACCTCTGGGTTGTGTAGGTAGGTCACTCGATCCAGTGCTTTCAGAGCAGCGACTACATTCGCAACTTGATTTGCGAATATGCAAATTTCGCGCGGGCTGTCGTTAAGTTTCGATAGGGCGCGCAGGCGTGCGATTTCTGTTGTGGCTATCGCGTCCGGTCGTCCAAATCTCGATTCTAATGTGGCCATCACTTCAGCGGGATCCGTCAGGTGGAGCAATAAGTATTCCACCGATTCACGAGCTCTTCCCTTCAGGCAGCGTCGGAGTCTCGCAGTGTTTTCTGACGCTGTATATTGCGCGGCGGACTCGTTGTAGGCTGCCTTGAATGAGAGCCATTCTTGATGCGCTCCTCCGTAAAAGGGTAGCTCGTGGAATGATCTCGACGGCGCTCCGGATCTGGCTTGTTGGCTGGACATTATGATGGCCTCGGCGAGTTGGGCGATATCTGACTTTGGCGTCAACGGTACGACGGCTCCCTCCGTAGGGCGTGCGGCGATCGGTAGTGCGCTGGAGGGCTTGAGCTGCTCGGCAGTGGCAGCTGGGTCGACATACGACGTTGGTGGCGGCATGAGAGGAGGGGCTGTGAGCTCTCGGCTTTCCTCTTCAGGTAGCGCGACTTGGTGGAGCCAGGTATCGATGCGCTGACTTTGTTGCGCTGCGACGACGTCTTCTTCAGTTATTGTCGTACGGGCATCTTCATCTTCGTCGTACTGGCTTTCAGCTTCGATCGTGGCTATTCGGGCGGCGGCGAGCTCTACTTGTAGCTGAGCTTGTTTCTCTTTGGCGCGTATGTGTTCCTCCTTCGCTCTGGCTAGTTTGAGTAGGCGTTCGGAGGCTCGGCTGGACCGTCTCGATGTAGACGGCGGATATTCACCCATACGCGGCAGTGCGGATACCGGACCGCTTGATGAGGCGGTCGCGGTAGTCGTGGGGTTAGCTAGCCCACTCTTGAGGTGCGCTGCGAGGACTGGTGCCGGGCGCAGGCGGCTTGCAGCGCTGTCGGTGGTCGCGGCGGTAGTGGCGGTCGCAACGGGTGCGATCAGTCGCGACGGACGAGGTAGGGCCCCACGGTCGGGTCCCGTCGGCGACGCCGGCGAAAAGTCGGCGAATGTCGTGGGCCGGGAGGAGGGTCCTGGCAGCGGACCCTGCGGCGCCCCCGGAGTCGAGGGTGATTCATCGATGCGCGGCGCGGTTGTTCCGGTGCGGGAGGAGGGCGGCGGCGGTGCGCCCTGCGGCACTCCCGTATCGCGGTTGTCTGTGCGCGGCGCGGGTGGCAAGACGTGGGAGGAGGGCGGCGGCGGTGCGCCCTGCGACACTCCCGTAGCGTCTGTGTCGACGCGACGTGCGGCTCTCGCTTTTTCTGAGCGTGTTAGCACCATCTTGATGTCTTCGATCTTCTCAAAATCCGGCGAGCAAAGGACCAAATGTTCACGACCCGACTACGCAGGCAGGCAGGTCTCTGTTCAGTCGCCGCCCTTAGTTCTTCAATGTGGACTGTATCTTGAGGCGTTAGGCGAGGGCGACGACCTAGTAGCGAGAACTAGGTAGATAGGCCGGGAACTTTATGTGGGCTGGGGTTGGAGAAGGCTCGAAGAAATACCACGTGGCTCGGTACTATGGCGCTTCCTTGAGTCGGCTTGGGCTGGGATCTTCTGAGAGCTGAGGCGTGTGGTCTAGTCGACGGTCGGCGGATGAATGAATGTTGACCGCGCGGCCTCCCTATATTTCTATAAACGCACCGCGCCGGCGGGTGGCAGCGGTGTCGAGAGTGCGTGGGACCGCGCGGCCCCAATCAGGCGCGGCTTGTGTGTGAGCGGGACGCAGCGTCGGATGTGCCTCTCGCTCGCACCTCTTTCGCCTAACGGTTTGTCTGGCTATAGTTTCTATTTTTATCAGCTCTCAGGAGGATCCTAACCCAATGAAAACTCAAGGAGTCTATGTATTTATTTAAACCCTTAATCTATTTTATAAAACGACTTACAGACTAACTTATGACTATGACTTTCACCAATTTATTTGCGCTAGTTATTATTTACATTTATAGTTTATTCTAATATTATTTTACTAAGCCGTCGCGAATACTACCCACTCGATGATTTAAGCATGACTATGAAGGTGGAATCCTTAATTGATTCTACCCTCATTGTTAAGTTTATACATATTGAACCATCGGTTTTTTGCGAATGTTGTCTACATGATTCTATTCTAAAAATAGACTTATTGTACATATTATTGTACATACATACCACATGTAGCGTTTTCTTTAAAAAATGAGCCTGGTGCAAAAGGTTTATTATTTGTATGTTTATGTTCTCTAAATAAATGTGTTTGTTTAGTTTATTGATTGAACACATTTCATAATACACTTAAACTATGTTTTTGAAAGACTTTCGGAGGCGCTGTTAGCCTGATAAAGTCATTTGTATAATATTGTTGCATACAAATTTTTAATACTGTGTCTAGTTTGTACGTACTTTGTAATTAGGTATTTTTTCTGATCAATAAAGAACTTTTAAAAATCAAAAAAAAAATATCTATATATATATCTATATATATCTGTTCACATTACTTACACTAGACAACTTAAGCCTACCTTATTCCCGAACCAAAATGCTAAATGAAAGCCCATATTATATGGCAATCATAATTTTTAACAGGTTACCATCAATTATTAAAAATGAAGAAATAATTAACAAATTTAAAATAAAATTAAAAAGATTCTTGCGGGAAAAAAACTTTTACTCAGTAAAATAATAAATTGAAGCCACCAGCTATATGTAGGCCACAAGAAAATGACGTGACGCTTCTCTATGATAATAAATTACGACACCCTGTATCCATAGGTTAGTTCAGTAGACATATATAATTTCATCGAGACGCTTCCCTCTAATATTAGATTACGACACCTTTATTATCCATAGTATTAAGATCTTAAGAAGCGCCATAGCGCCAGAAAACATTTGCAACGCCCGGAAAGGGCGACTAAGTTTGTAAGTGCAATTTTTAATATATGACCTCTGTAAGACTTAGTGGCAAATAAATGAATATGAACATGAAATGAATACTTACTATCCCAGGCCTTCTGCCCAGTCGGTTTGGGAGAGAGAGATAACGAGAGAGGGCCGCACATGTCTCCCATATCTACGTTACTGCTCGAAGGGGTGGATACTTGAGTTCTGTAAAAAAATATTATTATTTTTATCATTAATAATTTGCAATATTTTTATTTAAATATGTTAATTAAAGGAATCGTTTTTATTATAACTTATTTTTTTTACTTTTTTAATTCAATTTAATATCATGTACATTTCATGATAATAATTTAAAAGTTCTTGCTAAATTTAAAATAATTAATAAATTATTAATTTCAATTTTAACAAGTAGTAGCATTATTGTACTAGACTCGTGTTTAGCAAGAGATGTTTTAAGTTAGGTTAGATTAGAACATGACAACCAACGCACGAGCCGAGCGAGCAAAGCGAGTGTGCCGCGGCAGTAGCCCGCGAAGGGCCAGAATCAAAGCACTTTTGTAGATTAGGTGTGAAACAAAAAGCAGGTTAGGTTAGAACATGATTAACAAGGACGAGCCGAGCTAGCAAAGCGAGTGTGCCGTGGCAGTGACCGGTGAAGTGGCAAAAGCAAATCACTTCAGTAGATTAGGTATGAAACAAAAAAGTAGGTAAGTTTAGGTTTGAACATGACAACCAACGCACGAGCCGAGCGAGCTAAGCAAGCGTGCCACGGTAACGGCCGGCAAAGTGCCAGAAGCTAATAGCTTTTGTTTATTATTTGTGAAACATATCGAAACAACACCGGGACCGCCATACACCAAGCGGAAGACTGTCAGAGATGGAAACACATATGCCGTGACGTAATACAGAGGTGGGACATCACGACGCTCAGCAGTGCGCAACAGGAATATACATCGATCGTGGTCACGGGTAGACTGATCAGTCTCAGAGATCTGTATACTCGTGACCGCGACCGATGCAACTCGGTTTAAACGTCGGGATGATGAGGTATTTATTTATCTCGTAATTTTAGTCTTATTAGTCCCGATACAATAATAATGTGTTCAAATTGCGAAAGTTTAAAAACAACATAAAAGCTACTTCTGAAAACCTAAAATAAAAATTCTTACAAACATTCAATATGGCATAAAAGTAGCGAGTGACCTTACTTTCCAGAAAAGGATAGTAGCATAAGAACATTACTGCTATCCTCCTCTGGAATGCTTTCATCTCGATCTTCATCTTGATCACTTTGACAAAGCTGTAAAAGTTCACGACCGGAATAAAATAACTCATCAATATCATATCACTTTCACTGTCAGATTGGTCTGAAGCCAGCATGGTGACTTTGTCTTTAAGCAATAAGGCAGCTGACTGCCCGTAATATTTTTTTCTTTAATGAACTCCAGCCCAGAATGCTGAAGTTGATATTTTGTAGCATTTTATTGCCATCTTGCATCAAACATTAAGAAAATTAACTACAACCTGTAGTTGTTCTTAGATTATAAAATGACAAAATTATAATAACAGCTGTGTCAAATTCAAGAATTCATACGAGAGTTGCATGACACGTGTCAGAGTGACAGCTCTCAAACTTAAAAGTGGATTATCTCCGTAACTTTCGTTTTTGTAGCATTTTATTGCCATCTTGCATCAAAAGTTTAAGAAAATTAACTACATGTTTTACTGCTGAATTCATACGAGAGTTGCATGACACGTGTCAGAGTGACAGCTCTTAAACTTAAAAGAAGTAGATTATCTCCGTAACTTTCGTTATGGACCATTATCATTGCTGTCTTTACTTTTGTAAGATAATCAAATGATATCCACATTTCAGAATATGGCAGCTGTCACTTTGACATATTCTGTCATTTAAAGGATGAAAAGTAGATATTATGAAAAACAAATAAAATGCCTTAAGTTGTGTCATAGGAAATAATATTGCCCATGACTCTACTGGAAACAGAGTAGTGTCTGGGAAATGTATTATTACCCGTAGCACTACTAGTAGTGTGGTGGTAGAGTAAAATTTCCCTACGCTAAACTAGTTGTGCCAAGCAGTAGAGCCACGGGACATAAACTGAAAAATACCTTTGGGTGGTGGTTGGGATAGGCGCAGTAGTCCTAGCGCTGGGCAGTGGTACACAGCACACTATATCAAACCAACAATACTGAAAACAAACAGAAATCATTATCATCATTACCAACCGTAGGACGTCCACTCCTGGACATAGGCCTCCCTTGTGGATTTCCAATAAGCCCAGTTGGAAGCAGCTTGCATCCAGTGCGTTCCTGCGGTTCCAACTGATAAACAAACATGTCCAAATCCTATAAGAGCCCTATCTAATCCTTCTTAAATATCTCTATGTATTGTCTATTTATGTAGTAGTATTATTATGTGTTAGGTATTGTATGTAGTATTAGTATTTAGGCCTATAATGTATTTTTTTTAGTATTTATTGTACATACTCCCAGTCAATTATTTTTAGCACATTCCTTTCCGTACATGGGTTGCCTGGAAGAGATCGCTTCCAGCGATAAGGCCGCCTAGTAGAATTTCACTAATGTATTTATTGTTAGTTTATTTTGTGTGTACAATAAAGAGTTATTTGTTTGTTTGTTTGTTATCTCCAATAAGACTAGTCGGAACTTGGTAACCGTTTGCATTCAGAGCAATTTTCTTGTATATTTTGTTTACTATGGATTGATAAGGTTCCATAGTAAAATGAGAAAACGAGGAACTCTAAAACATGAATCCAACGCTTTCCTACTAGTAACAAATCCACACGTTCGTTCGTCACTACGGCGCGCCGCGACTGAATTGCATACCGAGAGCATACCGAACTCCGAGGCGCGTAGGTATGATTAGCGTTCCGACCGTTTGTATGAAGACGGGATACTGTTAGATATCATTACTGTGCCAAACTGCCAACGTAGCCCTGTTGACATTTTTATTGACAATTATTTACAAAATGCAATTATACCATTGAGGAAGGAATCAAATGGAGTTGCCCTAACGACGAGAAAAACCTGCATACCCACCGCACATAATACGGCGGATTAGTGTTGTTACTACCACACTACACTTATCGATTTCCCCGTACCTATCGATAAAACTATCGACACAAATTAATTTTAGCCGAATCAAACATAACGGCAAACTTTTATTTAAAAAATTACAGATGTCGAGGTTGCAGCTATCATATTCAAGAATCCACACTAGAATGGCAGGACGAGTTTTTTGGCGAGAACGCGGAAAAGACATGTCGCCTCATTGTATTATTTTGTTAAAGTTGTGTTTTTATCAGTGATAATTAGTGAAAAATTGTGGTATTTCATTGATTATGAGCTAAATTACGTGCACACTCATTTGTAACTATCTGTGTCTGTGTAACTATTGATCCTAGACCATTGTGACGTGACAGAGATAATCCACTTTTAAGTTTGACAGCTGTCATCCGAAATGTAGTTCTTATTAAGTCCTATTACTTTAATTCTAAGTCATACCTCAGTAAAGCAGAGGAGACTTTTCTAGAGGCGTCTATAGAGTTTTGGTAACAAAACGGAAGAACATGATACGTCACATTATATCACTTGCCTACACTCATGCACATAAATTAGCTCATAATCAATAAAATACCACCATTTTTCACTAATTATCACTGATAAAAACACAAGTTTAACAAAATAATACAATGAGGCGACATGATTTTTCCGCGTTCCCGCCAAAACTGCCTATGGAACCCTTAATTTCTTAATAGTACAGACAGTACCTGTCAATGTCATACTTTATGCGCATGCCGATTAGTGATGGGCGACGAATGATCGTGACGACAGAGTTTTAGATAGAGTTTTATTTAAAATATCGTTAAACGATATTTTAAATAAAACTCTATCTAAAAACTTAATTTATCATGATTTTATTGTACATTTTAATATCATAACATTTTTTACATGTGTGATTAAATTAAACCCAATTATATGTTATATTAGCATCGATAATAGTGAAAAACGTCGATAAATACTACCGTTACATTATTATGAGTATTTAGTTAATATCATAACATAATTTACATGTGTACATACGTGATCTTAAATAATAGTAAGTAAATAAAATCCAATTTCTCACCTTCAACTACTCATTCGATTTCATTACAACATTGTTTGAAAATCGATTTTTTCCACCACTATCTCAACTCTAAAAATGCCAATCTTCTATGTCAATGTCACTGTCGCAGAGATCAAGTAAAATTTTATAGGGTATAATAATAAGTATTTCACTTGGCATGTAATTCAAACTATATATTTTAGTTGGCTGGTTTTACCAACCAATATTTGATTGGATTTCGTTGAATGCAAGCCGCTTCCAACTAGTCTTATTAGAGATCCATAGGGGAAACCTATGTCTTTGTCATGTTGTCTTTGTCATGTCTTTTTTCATGTCAACGTCTTCTGGTTAAAAAGATGACTTACTTGTGGCTGCTTATTGTTTAGAAGATCTTGTAGTGCGTCTGGACATTGCTTCAATTTGGTACATACTCCTGGGACGCCATCTTTAGTGCAACTATCACCTGTAAGATGAACGTATAAAATAATTGGCCGAGCGAACGAAGTGAAATAGGTCTCCGTTTTTACTCGACGAATTTGCTTGTCGATGTTGATTCTACTCTATAGGTAGTATTGTTCAACGAATCTTGACGAAAATTGGTAGACTACCAAATTAATACGTATAAGTAATTATATTTTTATGGAACCATAGGTTATATGTAGGTAATACACAGGGTTATTTCTAATCAATTAGCATCCTTTCAGGGGCGTATTCTGTACATCAAAACTAACGACTTTTGTTCTACGACTTTTATTAATTCTCAAAAAAAAAGTTTAAGTTCAAGTAGTTTAAGTTACAAAATAGTCAAGTAAGCATTCAATACTAGAACAAAATAGATAATTATTTAACAAGATATCTTAGATATTTCTATATCAGTCATGCCCCGATACGATGATCCGACGACGAGACACATGAAAATAAAGATGATAAGTTCAAAATAATTAAAAAATCTGTTTTAGTTAGCAGTCAAAAGTAGGCAATAATTTATTTTTGAGAAAAATTTAGTTCATCTGCTTTTTTAATTATTATCATAAAGGCTGTTACTTATGAATAACGTAATGTGATATTAGAGCCTATCAGTATAATCTTACTTAATAAAACAATCTATTTGAACTTGTAATAGGGCTTTTATTTTGAACAAAAACATTTTTTTTTTTGGAAGGAATCCCACCCAACTAGCACACAAGCGTAAAATGCTGCCTATTTTATTACTTTGAGTTTTATAATGGTGGTTTAAAAGTTCAAAAAGCAGTTTTAGGTTGCCTAATAGCTTCAAAAATGTTTATGGCTACAAAATTCACTACGAGTTTCAGCAGGACAATTCATACCACCTTTATCTTTATAATAGTGCATATTGCGTCTTAATTACAACTAAAGGCGATTGCAGAAAGTTGCCGAAGAACATTAAACCACTGATAGCTTTATATGAACTGATTTTATTACTGTACTATGCGTTGAAGCCGCTTTAAAGAGTTAAAAGTGAATCTTTTAAAGCAGCTTCATAAGAGCTCTAAATATTTACTATATGCCACTTCAGACTGCAATAAAGACGAAATATTAGCTCTATTAAAGGTTCAAGCAGCAGAAGAGAAACAAAAATCCCTTCATATATCTCTAAAGCGCTATAAAAGATCAAATTAGCGCTTAGCCTCTCATAATGGATATATTCCGGTGAAAACTGTAACTTAAGGCTGTATCATAAGATCGCCATGTTGTTCTAAACAACTGTGATGTTTACTTGCAGAATTAGAGGTTATAAATGATGTATTTGAAAGAAATAAGCTCATTTTTACTGATATTATTAAAGCCCTTTGGATTTATTATTCCATTATTACACAATGAAATGTGAAACAAGCTTATTTCAAGTCATCAAAAATAATATTTTACAATTTTTTATATTATTTTAAGCGCATTGAGATGTTATTTCGAAAGCGCGTTTAAAATTACTTACGAAACATTATACATTTGCACAGTAAACCTAAAAGCGTTTGTAGTTTAAACTTAATAAAGGCACATAAACATTATACATTCCATGATAAAAATGAAATATTTACGCCATGAATTCGTTCACTTTGTTTGACGGACGCATCTTATCCAAAAGGATTGAAATACCATCCAGAGAATGAAGATGGAAACAGTTAAAATATAGTTTGGTCACATGTTATAAATCATTCATTCGTTCTTTGTTCGCAAAAATAGGCCGTACAAGAGCTTTAGAGCGGCGGTAGTACATTTTTGCAGCCTTTGAGGCACCTTTTTGCCACTGCTATGAAGTGGCTATGGAGCTATAGCCTGCAAAAAGTTGTGCCCAAAGTGTCTCTAAGTCTGTTGCATAACGGTTGCAGAGCGTGCACTAGCACTTAATCCTATTACCTTAGGAAATTATTGGATTGGCTCTATAGCTATTATAGAACTTATTGTGTTAGTTGGGCAGGTACTCCTTGGGTAAATTGTGCGACTTTAGCCCATCAGGTAAACTAAGGGTTAATTATGGCCAACATTTACTATAAAACCAACTTCGAAACCGCGAAAAAAATCAGCTGTTCCACACAAAAAGTTCATCGAGTCTCGACGAAATGTATGGAACATAATTCGGGATTAAAGTAAAAGTTTGGCATAATGACGAGTACGATGATATCAATTGCAATTTGTACTTATGTCCGTCGACTAAAATAACGCTTGCACACTATGAGGATAAAATGCTATACTCCGATCTTTATGTTCGTGTAGACTCGGTAATTATAAAACGTTGTAAAGTTAGGGCAGTGAGAATGATGCGCGGGCACAACGCCGTCACAGGTGCAGAGGGTAGTACACCATTGTATTGTGATAAGTAAGTTCGTTTCGGCCGCGAACGCCTCTGACATGGCTAAAAGGTTAAAACAATCGGAACCTACCACCCATCCAAATACTGACCGTGCGGAACGTTGCTTATTTTCGGTGATCGCTGACAAACACCTAGTCAAACAACGCTACCAGCGCTACTGTATTGTGATGAGTCTTTTGTTATTGACCGCCGAACCACCGGGGAAGGTATACAATACAATTCGACGCGTATATATTTTTTTTATTTATAACCATAACGCATTACTTTTTTCGTAGTAATCTGATTTCAATGGAGAGAGTATACTTCGAAATTGGTCCCATTTAAATTTTATCGACTGAGCCATTTTTGATAAATCATCATTAATGTGAAAAATGCTACATCGAACCGTGCGAAATATTCGCGAATTCTGTACACGGGCGAAGTCAGTCATGCTAATTTTTGCAAAAAATAATCTTGTTCATTACCTTTGCCTGTTACTTGCAACTTACTTCAATCCTAATTTTACATTAATATTTTAAGCATGCCACTGCTTAAAACTGTCCATATTTTTTTATAAATATAATTTATAATCATATCATTTAAATTTCATTATTTACTCGAATAGAAAGAATCGGATTAAAAACTATCGATACCGCTTATCGATAGCAATAATGCACAGCACTATGCCCGTCCGTAAGAACAACGAGTGGGAGAGAGCGCGATATACTGGGCTATCCCTCTGCATCACTCCCACGTTTTACAACCGAGTCAGCGCGGAGATAAAAATTGAACTATAAGTTTGTGTTATAGGTTATAGGTACGAGTACATGTTCAAAAACTGCTAGGTACAGTACACTTACATTATATAAACTACAATAAGTTATTCATAATTACGTATTATACCCAGCATTTTATGGATTTTTTTACTTTATTTAAAACGGTCCTAAACTCACGTGTACGGATAGTTATAACAACGACTTCGAACGCGTTCGGCGACCTTTCTCAAATCGGCGAGTGTTAGCACGCGGAGCCGCACGTCGCAATGCACTGAGAGACGGCTCCGTGCGATGTGTGAAAACCCATTGATATAATCAAATTTTAATTACATGGGCGTGACCAAAATGCTAGTGTTTATTTGGCTCAACGTGTAAGCATTTCCATTCAGCGTGGCAATGCTGCCAGCATGCTGGGCACGCTGCCAACTTGCAGTGGGCTTGAGCATTTGGATTATCTTCAGACCTTCGAGGGTCTGTGGATGATCCAATTGCTTTTTATGTAGTAGTAATTTATGTAGTTTTAGCCTACTGTATTTTGTTGTACTTGATTAATCTTAATATATATAAATCTCGTGTCACAATGTTTGTCCTCAATGGACTCATAAACCACTTAACCGATTATAATAAAATTCGCACACCATGTGCAGTTCGATCCAACTTGAGAGATAGGATAGTTTAAATCTCGAATTATAGTCGCAATTTTAATTTATTTAGCCACAGCAACGCGTGGCCGGGTCAGCTAGTATTAATATAAATTTAAGGCAGTAATCCTGGACATGGCGCGCATTGTCAGGAGGTTTCTCTCACTGTTGCCCCACTTGTTTTTAAGTTTTTTATGACGTACATATTTTTTATATTGTAAAAAAAAGTAGGAAATAAAATAAATGCGTGAATTTAAATTTATACTTACCTTCCTGAGCATTAAGTAAATTCACAGCGCACAGCATCAACAACACAGTTAAAACCATTGTAAGTAACTGGTCAATTTCCTAAACACGTTATACACTAATGCAGGATTCATGAACAAATACACTGACAGATTCAACAATAATGGCGCGCGCGCCGGTGTCGCGAGGCAGGGACTCACTCACTGGGCAAATATCGAACAGGGTGCGTGGAAGGACCTTGCGGGGGTGCGGACGAGAGACTTGGGCGGCGAAGGGATGCTCGCCATCCCCATAGCAAAGGACACGTCCACAATATGTATGGAGGTTGGTATAATATTTAAAATATCAATAAAATTAATGATAAATTAAGTTTTATTTAAAATATCGTTAGTATAAACTATCGATATTTTAAATAAACCTCTATCTAAAACTCTTTGGTCACGATCATTCGTCGCCCGTCACTAATTGGCATGCGCATAAAGTATGACATTAACAGGTATTGTCGATGTGTACTATTAAGAAATTCAGGACTTCATATGCGTGATTTTTCTGACAGCTGTCGCAGAGATCAAGTTAAATTTTATGGAGTATAGGCTCGTGATCCCTTTGCAGGTACCGCAGAGATAATCAACTTTTGACAAATAATAGGTTTGCTTTTAAAAATATCACTCCATTTCGGTAGTTTGTAAAAGATAAAAAATGCGTGCCGAAAACAGCTAATAACTAGGTATTATTGCGTGAGTTGCAACCAAGTCTCGCAATAGTTTTTAGTAGGTACCTTCCTGCCTATTTTTTGTTACAAAAATGGCTATTAATTGTTATCAACAAACAAACAAATAAATCTTTATTGTACACACAAAATAAACTAACAATAAATACATAAGTGAAATTCTTAAGATAGTGCAACACTAGGCGGCCTTATCGCTGGAAGCGATCTCTTCCAGGTTATAATAGATCAACGAAAATCTGTTTGGAAAAATACAAGAGGAATCAAATAGTCAAACAGTAGATTTTTTTTCTTTTTTTAATATAATTACTGTTTCCCTCGCATATAGGCAAGGTCTTTGTCTAAAAAAAAATATTTTGATCCTCCATATATGATTTAGATATATTTATTTTAATATATGTCTATCCTGAGTATTCATTTCCATAATTATGTATCTTATATATCCTATCCTCCAATTTGCAGACTTTTCAGCCCAGTGTACATACTCATGGTTCAATAGATGTCGTTGTCCACTTCAAGCTCTCAAATGCTCTTCAATTTTCCTCCATTTAACCTTGTTATATCCACAGTGTATCTATCTTTAAACAGAAGATATTAGGATTCTTAAGGTACCCTCGCGTTCGGACTAGGACCCATTACGTTTGCGTGGCTGACCACGACAACTTTTCTCTCTCATTGGCAAAATAACAGAACCGATGTAGGTACGAGGCGGATTACGAGACGCGACGTTTGTTACCAAACTTAATTATCATGGGATGTGCTAGCTCGTACAGGTAGGGTTTGAAATCTTCGCCACCTTGTATGTACTTTCCTCTCGTGGCGGAAATTTCGCGGTCTGTTCTTATGTCCTAAGAGGATCGTGGTCGTCTGTGTCGTAATTTTGGGCCAAACATTGGTATTTTGGACTGCTTCGGTGGCTCAGTGGATATTGACCCTAACTTCTAGGTCAATAGGTTTGATCCCCACCCAGGACAAATATTTATGTGATGAACATAAGTGTTTGCTCTGTGTCTGGGTGTTATTTAGTTACTATCTATTTAAGTATATATTTAAAAATAAGTATATGTATGAATGAATGAATGAACACTTTATTGTTAACACTAAAATACAATACAGAAAAATACACAGAAAGGAAAAAAGCGACATAAACTAGTGCAACAAAGGGCGGCCTTATTGCTTATAGCAATCTCTTCCAGGCAACTCTTACGTATGTAGCATATATCAGTCTCTGGCAGCCATATCACAAGCTTTACTTAGTTTGGGGTCAGAGGCCGTGTGTAAGATGTCCCAAATTATATTCATGGCTGGCACATGCGTCACACTCGTGATCGGGTGCTGCATGCGGGTCGCCGATCTGCTTGTGGCATTCACGCAATGCACCGAAACTACAAACTTAGGCTAAAATTTAAACTAACCCATCTCTATTGTACTAACTCTTACAGTAAAATCGAATAATTGAATATTTTAGTTAACAAAAGGCACAGACCCTGGAGTCTGTGGTTTGTAATTTTCCAATAAAAAAAAACATATCAATATTCATTTCTTTATAACTTACTGCTAAGTACTACGGGCGTGACTGCTTAATCTGGTGAATATATCTTGCTTTTGGAGGCCTTGTACTTACCTCGATTGGCAAGCGGTGGTTGGAGCCGGAGCTGGGGACGTGGACGATACAGCTCAGTCTACAGACTGTACTCCCTGATACTTCGCGCAATTCTCACTTACTCTACCATCTCGGCAGATTTTGTCTTTTCGCGCTTAAGAGCGACATGGCGAGCTATTTTTGACCGACGAACCACCGGAGGAGGTCAATTCGACGCGTATATTTTTTATGTATAACCACGCATAACTTTTTTTATAGTAGCCCGATTTCAATAATTATTTTTTTATTAGAAAGAATATACTTCAAAATTGGTTCCATTTAAATATTATTGAAATCGGCCGAGCCATTGTCGATAAATCAACAATAATGTCAAAAATGCAACATCGATCCGTGCGAAATATTCGAATAGTTCAAATTTTGTACACGGGTGAAGTCGGTCACGCTAATTTTTACAAAAAATAATCTTGTGTCAGCTCTAGGTCTGCAGTGTTTCAGCGGGTCTTTGGCGAGGACTTAGCTGCCGTTTGACTGGACTCTCCACCTAGAGTCGACGTCGTCACCGGGGAGGACGTAGCTGCAGTAAGACTAGTTTCTCCCCCTAGAATTAACGTTGGTTATATCCCGTGAGCTCTCAACGTCTAAGTATGCGCATTAAATCTGCATCGGCGCTGGGTGGTAAGTGGTAACGCTGGTGGAAGAAAATCACACGACTTAACGAATGGGAACTTCGCATGGCGTGCGTTAGCAAAACACCGAAGAAAGAAAAAAGAATGATCTATTGTGGATTTTTTATCTCGCTGCAGAAAGGGTTGTAAAACGTGGGAGCGGTGCAGATGAATTGCCCAGTACCTATATCGCGCTCTCTCCCACTCATTATTCTTACGGACGGGCGCAGTGCTGTCCATTATTGATATCGACGGTTTATAATTTGGTTCTGATATTTGAGTAAATAATGATATTAAAAAAATATAAGATTATCACTTTTTTTTAACGGGCAAAAGTGCCTTTATTAACTACAATAAGATACAACACTACTTTATATGCTAAATTTACCTACATTACTACTACATAGAAAGCAATTGGATCATCCACAGACCCTTGAAGGTCTAAATATAATCCAAAAGCTCAAGCTCTCTGCCCAGCATGCTGGCATGCTGGGCACGCTGCCAACTGGCATTGGCATTACCAAATTGCAAATATATAACCACTACCAAAGAAGATATAATAATACTACGTACCCGTGTAGCGTTCGTGCGTATGTGTAGTGTCTGTGAATAAATATAGTGTTGTGTGCGTAAGACAGCAGCTTTTGTATGAAGAATCGCGGAGTGTCCGGGCTGTGGCACTACCGAGGTTAGCATATTTGCGCCGCTTGTGCTGCTCCGTCGAATTGGCCGCCGCTCCAGCCCTACTCTGAATTTCAGAAAGATGAGATTAATTATCTAATTATTATTATTCTAATTATCACTACATAGTATGAAACAAAGTCGCTTCCCGCTGACTGTCCCCAGGTATGCTTATATCTTTAAAACTACGCGACAGATTTTGATGCGGTTTTATAATAGATAGAGCGATTCAAGGGGAAAGTTTATATATTATGTAATACACCTGTGTGAAGCCGCGGCGGGTAGCTAGTAAAATATATGATTGAAAAAAAAATTAGACACAGTTTTAAAAATTCGCATACTTATAATATTTATTTGCAATATTTATGTAAAACTAGGATTTTACTTATAGCAAGTCACAGGAAAAGGTAATTATGAAAGCAAAAGACTCTTCACAATACAACAGTAATGGAACTACTCTCTGCACCTGTATTGAAGCTCATGCACATTGATTTTATCGATAGCAGCGTTGCACCCGCGCAATTAGCTCTCCGCCTTAGCTTTAGAACGTTTTATGACAGAGTCCGCACGGAGATAAAAATCTAACTACAGCGTAATACCTGTCCCGTGAAAGGTCTAGCATAATACCTGCGCGCACAATGATGTCGCGTCCAAGGAGGGTCTTATTGTCATTGCTGCGTCCCTCCAACAATACCGTATTATTGCAAGTAAGTGTTTTCTTACCTGCTTCGTACCGTCGGCGAATACCTATTATCGTACGGAAGGCCTCTATGCGATACAAAAAAGTCTGAAGTTAAGTAAAGATTATTATTAACCGCAACAAAGATACTTGACAAAGCTATTAAAGTACATAAAGCGAAATAAATTAAGGTGGATTCATTACGTTAGCGCGCAAAATTCAAATATTTTTGGGTTTTTTGGCATTTACAGACAAACTGCTGACTATACCTTTACAAAAACTCAATTATCGCCCATAAATAGTTAGTGTTATCGAATCGTATAGGTAGAAACCAAAATAGTAGTCACTTTATGCACAAGAGTCCACTAACTAAAAAATGAGGGGAAAATCAGTTGATGCACTTTCGTGCATCACCTGACCACTAATTTGGTTTATAAGTCTAGCCATGATTATTTTATACCACTAATGTAAGATACAAAACTGCAATAAACACGTTGACCTTGATTTTCAGATTTTTTCATCACAAACTTTTATTTATCTTGCAAGAAATAAATATTTGGGGACATCTTACACATGGCCTCTGACCCCAAACTAAGCAAAGCTTGTGATTTGACTTCCAGAGACTGATAAACTACTTATATATATTTTTAAATACATACTTATATAGATAGTAACTAAATAACATCCAGACACAGAACAAATACATAAATACTTGCCCTGGGTGGGGATCGAACCCACGCCTCTTTGACCTAGAAGTTAGGGTCACTAACCACTGAGCCACCGAGGCAGTCAAATCTGGCAATGGATGTAAGTTCGGGTGGAATGTTGCAAGTTAAACTTGACTAACTTCCCGGTTTCCGATTGAGCTGAAATTTTTCACGCATATGTATATCGCGTGACGATGCAACAATATAGTACCATAAAGCTGATCTGATGATGGAGCAAGAACTCAGAAGGTGTCCATAGGAACTCCTGTACTAAACAAGATAGACCCGTCGTGTTTGGGCTCGTTTTACTTGGAACTTTATAAGTGCGACGGAATTATCTTTGCCGCGCAATTTTTGAATTTGGAAGAAATAAGTGCGACGGAATGATCTTTGCCGCGCACTTTTTGAATTTGGAAGTATTTGTAATGTTAGTGTTGTGCGCCAAGAAAATGAATGAAAAAAATGTAAATATAAGTTTTTATTTGTTGTATTATTAGATACCATTTAATTTAAATTTAGTTGTCACTCTACGTTTTATTAAATAATAATATTATTGTAAAAATATGAGGCGCCTTTTGTTTTCTCATAGAGGTGATGGAAAGTAGAGTGTACCACTCGGGCGCAAAATATATTTTTGGCTCGGGCGACGTACTTTGAATCCCTCGCTACTCTCGGGATTCTACACTAGAATCCTTCACTTCGCTCTGGATTCAAAAAAGCGCCATCGCCGTAAAAATATTATTTTGCTCCCATATGATATAATTTACTATTTAATGATTGTCTAAATCACGCCTTTACGACTTAGTACAGGGTAAGCAGATAACCCTGTATACTTCTAATAATATAATATTATGTTTATGTCTGACAGTGGTCCCGTGGAAACTTGCAAGGCTCACTTCCACGCCTGCTGCACGCCTGCCGAAAGGATCCAGCCGTGAACCAAACCTGTGACTACTCCCAGCGCATCAGTCAGCGCAGAGGCATAACTAACTTAAACCAATTTAACTAAAACCTTTTTAACCCGGTGCCGTTGGCGCGAAAATTTCTGTCTGGATTTAATAAAGTAAATATAAAAAATAATTTGCTTTGTCTAAATGCTGATAAGACAATCTATACCACCTTTATAATATCAAATTCCTCCCCACCCAGAAGAATCTGAATACCTGAAACATAGAATCCATGACATTTAACACGTACAGTACGTTTTAGGACTGTACTGTACTGTACTGTACTGTGCTGTACACATCACCGACTTAACCCGTGTACAGAATTCGCGAATATTTCGCACGGATTGATGTAACATTTTTCACAATATTGTTGATTTATCAAATATGGCTCAGACGATTTCAATAACATGTAAATGGGACCTGTTTCCAAGTATACTCTTTCCAAGAAAAAAATAATTATTGAAATCGGACTACTATAAAAAAAGTTATACATAAAAAATATACGCGTCGAATTGTATACCTCCTCCGGTGGTTCGTCGGTCAAAAATGTAAAATTAACATCAAATCTATAAAATGTGCTCAAAGAACAATACTAAAAGTAGCTCATTTAAAACCGCGCCTTTTTACTGCTGATCTGTGCAAAGAATGTAATACTCTTACCGTTCGCCAACTTTATTAACTACATTATTTATTTTACATCAACACACTATAACGCCAATATTATGAAATAATAACCTGCCTAAACACGTAATAATATATAGAAGTCAAATATTCACACAATACCGCTAACTAAAACAGTACTTGTAATGCATTTTAGCTATTAGCTATTAGGTATTTAGGTTCAGTATTACATAATAAACTTAGTAAAGACTCGGCAAATTTAAAAGATTCGTTGTCTTTCTTAAAGGGTATGGATTAACAATAGATCGTGGGACGTATTTATCAACAAAGTGCAGTTTGCTGTCAACAGTTCTGTCACTATTGAAGCCACAGGATTTTCCCCTGCATTTTTGGTTTTTGTCAGAGAGCTAGTTACTTGTGGTACCCATTAATGTCGTTAACGAACTTGATCAGGAAACCTTATTTGAACCACGAGAAGCGTATGCAGAAAATCTTGGTTGTCTATCGAACATCTTCGATTCGTACAATCGCGACTTTGGCAAGCTCATGTCAAAAATACTTCGCAATATAATTTGCAACGAAAGGTGACGTCCACAAGTGATATATTATTCTGAGAAAAATTGAACCAAAATGATAATTATATATGGTACGAGAGCCCACGACCAAAATTTTTGTCTCATAGCAATACAGCCAAAACCGCATCAAATCGATAGATACGATTATCCTGAACTCGAAAATACCAATATCAGACATTTTCCGCGTAGCGTTTGATCTGACCGAATTTTCAAAATTGTCAAAGAATTTTACCGAACTGCATCATAGCAATATGTCTGATTTGCAGACTGTAGTTGAATGATAGTTCTGAGACACCGGAAACATAATTTTTCAGACGTTAGTGGTGTAGCGCAAACCCGTAAAATCACTTAAAAACATTAAAAATGAGACAAAAAAAAATGTCTCATAGCAATACGTCTGAAAATCTTTTTTATTAGTAAATTTTGGTTATTTGATGCGAACAAAACAATTTTCAGACGGAAATGTGAACGCATTAAATTTTGAGACCGTTTTGAAAATGTTAACAAATTTTACCGATCGGTATCATAGCAATATGTCTGAAAATTGTTGGACATGATAAAATAAGTTGTCTACATGTGCTAAAAATTTATATCAGACAAATTAAGTGTAGCACCTTCTCTATCAGACAACTTTTCGATACTCAGATATCATTTAAAAATCGTATTGAGGCATCTTGAATGCTCTGTTACAAACCAATTAATACGTTGCGACCCTGAATTTATTAGGTGATAATTAACAAAGAATTTACCCGAAACCGTAACATTGAAGTTGAAGGACTGAAATAAATCGCACAAAAGGATCATAATATATCATAATATATGTCATCTGTCAAAGTACATATAATAGACAATGGAGATTCTTGAATATCTATGAAGGCTGTAAATTTAAAACAAAAACATTTAACAGAGGCGTCGGCCAGGGGACTCCGAAACGTTATTTTCGTTTTTGGGAGTATATGCTACACTTGAAGTGTCTGAAAACAGGTTTTTGGTAATCATGGCAGCAATACGAAAAGATTAAAAAAAATATCCGTATTGCTATGATACAGGTCGGCTAAATTTGTTGACATTTTCAAAAATGCGCTCAGGCTATGTGCTACGCGCAAAATGTCTGAAAACAAACTTTTTCGTAATACAATTATAAAATCTACGTACATTTTCACTATCAGACGTATTGCTATAATACCGACTGCCTTTTTTTTGACACAGCAGAAATGGCCTCCCACGCAGTTGCTACACTTTCGACCGTTACTACACACCTAGTCGGGTTCAGAATCATACAATCTAACGATTTTATAGGGTTTTTGCCGTATTGCTGAGACATGGTTTTGGTCGTGAGCTCTAGTACTACAACTTGTAATATACATCATTTGAAAGCTTGATTTATGGGCTTCTCAAAAATATTTTTTTTTTTTTTTTTTATTGAAAATTTTTACAAACCACAGACTCCAGGGTCTGTGCCCTTTGTTAACTAAAATTACAATTGTTAGATGATACTGTACAAAGAGAGTTAGTAGGTACTTGAAATTTTAGCCTAAGTTAGTTAGTTGGTGCAATGCGTGAATGCCACGAGCAGACCGGCGACCCGCAAGCAGCACCCGATCACGAGTGTGACACATGTGCCAGCCATCGCTCTCCTCGACCATATTTGAGGGAAGAGAGCGACCCGGCACATGATGCCGCCGCAAGAAGGAGCCTTCGATGGCGAGCATGAATGCTTGGGGCATGCGCGCAATGCTTATTTCTTATAAATTACAAATACACATTTTCACGTCCTATGGCTTTTTTTTTTGCCTTCTCCCGGCCCAGAGCCTCCATCACCGCCTCGTTCCGATCCCTGACGGCCATCTGCAGGTTGTATTCCCTGATGGTTTCCGATGACACAGACGACGCTCGCCGTACGAATCGACTGATGGCATCATTTTCGATGTCGTCGGCGTAGTAGATGAAAGTCCCAGTGTGCCGCGATAGTGCAACGACCGCGTGTGAGACGCTCTCATGTAGTCTCATTTTTGGCTTTGTTTTTATAACGATTACCGATTCGTATGTCAGTCCCTGAGCTTCGTGAATGGTAAGAGTGCGTGATCCTGAGCCTCCCCCATAACCTTGGCTTAAAAGGGTCTCCTTTTCTTCCTGCGTATGCACTAAGAAAAGTGTATTGGGGAGGGTTTTGGATATTTGAGCCCCCTTGAACCTTTTCTGCTCAAAAATATTTATAATTGACTTCTTTATCCCTCTATTTTTTTTTAAATGTGAAAAATAAATTGTATGAAAAATTATAAAACAGCTTTGTATTTTTTCTAGTTTAGCAATAATATAGTGCCTTTATCGTTATTTTACTTGCATTCGTAGCTGATTCTACCACATTCATCTCCTTATTTGCTAAAATTAAAAATTATAACCTACCAGTGTGACCAGGTAGTAGGTACAATGTGACAAAAAACACTTAAAAACTGTGTCTAATTGGTAAAAATGCTTCTACGATATTTAACAATAATGGAGGTTACTTAACCAGCGTTGCTAGATATAAACTACGTATTGAGCCAAATTTATTATTTATCCTAATAGATTCAAAATTAATTTAAAAAAGATCGGATAGCTCATTTTTGGTTTTAACTGATGTAATAGGCTCAGAAAAATATGAACTTTCTCAAAATGTAACGAGCGTTTTGGTTAGAAGTTTGATTATTGTTATGCCAGCCTCCATACATTTTGTGGACATGTCCTTTGCTGAATTCAATGTCGGTGATGTGGTAATGAAGCGAGCATATTTTTAAGCGATAAAGGCAACTAATTTTCAAAAAACTCGCCCCGAAATTTATAAAAACAAAGATCATTACTAAGAAATCACAATAAGTAATGTGCTAGAGGATATATAGCTGGCAAGAATTTAGGCTCTTGCCACATTAAAGATCTAAAAACAATTGGAAAATATACTTTGTTGTTTTTCCCTTTCTTAATTTTTTGTTATTGACGTTGAAATATTTGCCGCTTTATAATTAACTGAATAACCATTGTATAATATTTCATTTTTACGGTTTTTTTTGCTTACACCAATAATATCCTTCATTACGCGAGGGGGTATTGTAACGATAAATGTCATTGCATATCACTAAATTCCCAAGTCGTCTTTCTACCTACTTCTGTCTCCCCATATTATATCTGCAGCCGGTCCTGGGGCCTTATTTTGTAAGCGCTCTGGCGTTCGGCTTCGCTTTTCCTCCCGCTCGCTCTCGCGGCGTGAGTAACTGGCGCGAGCAGGAGAAAAAGCGAAGCCGAACGTCAGAGCGCTTACAAAATAAGGCCGCTGCACTACGAACTTTTGTTCGCACGGTTCGAGCGTCATTCTGCCGGCGACCTTTAAGTGCGACACTAATTTTGCATAGTCGCTATCAACGCACTTTTCGGATTTTTTTCATACACAACATTATTGTGTGTATTAATTTATTTAATTATCAACGAATTATTTCTAAAGTCAAATTCAGTGCTTCAATCCCCAATTGGAGTCCAAGATTGGGGGCAGGACATAATCCTCGCGTACAAGACTAGCACAACTACACCTCCTACAACTCAGCACGATCTAGTGAGAACGACCCTTCCCATTCCAGGTCTCCGGCGCCAATACTGCGTTTTCTTCCGCCGCGTCGTCGGTTCCCTTTAAGAACAAGAGAAGTGCTCGCCTATAACTGCCTAGTGGCCGCGTAACGATACATAATGATGATTCGGGCAATTGTATAAACCCGCTAATAAATTTTTTATACGTACCATCTTCTTTCATTTTCATTTAAGTCTCTTCTCTTGGTACATAATCTATTATTCTTATTGTTTTCATTACTACTGGTTACTTGTACCTACTGAACTTGTGGCTCAAAGTAATGACCGTGCCAGCACCCCACCTTGTATACTAAACAGTCTTGCCAATTATTAGCAAAATCAGCGATTGATAAATAGCGCTACAGCTTTATTTAACTTATGACCAAACGTCTAACAGGAAAAGAAATGAAACAATTATGTGAGTATTAAAAATTGGTTATTTAATTTTTATCTACAGATATTTTGGTATAAAACATGGCGCACAAGCTACTCATACATATACGAAAAAAATGATTTCACGTCTGTACTCTATACCTATGAACATAATGATCTTGCAGTCTAAATCTGGCACTTACTATTAAAATTTAAATGAGCTAGGCACACAATCTTTTTTTTTGAAAGTGAAATCTAAAAAATCTCAGACGTAATAAAAAATCAAAACAGAATGTTGTGAACAAACAAGTGAGGCCGGCAAAACTACGCCTCGCCGTGTACAGACACAATTGACAACATTTCAAATTTTTATCGTTATTAGTTTTATTTTTTTTCTGAAAGATTATTGTAAAATAAGGTACACATATTTTTTATTTTTTCAATTAGGCCTATATTTTCCGTAAAAATATTTTTTGTAAAAGAGCTTATTCTAAAAGGACGTAACTGCATGATTTAGGATGTATATTAAATGTTACTGAAGTCACATTAAAAAAAAACATCTATAACTGACAAAGTCAAGCTCTAGCGTAGCTGTCACTGTCATGGCACTGGCAATGACAACAAACAAATTATCCAGCGTGACAACTTTTGGTAGATTTCTACTTTTTAGTACATTTTATGAGACTAAACCTATGTAAAGTTGTAATAAATAGAAAACTTAAATCGAACTAAAGAGAATAATATTGCATTTTTCACTTGACTTAAATCATATTTTATGTAGCAAGTAATTTTATGCGTGGAAAAATTTCTAAAAATAATAAATAAAAATAATGATTTTTAACAAGTAATTTATAACAGTATTCTGTAACACGTTCAAAATTATAATGGATTTCTGGTAGTTCTAGGGCTCGATTTAGTAGGCTCTCAAATATTTCGTAGGCAACACTGATTTTAGCGATACTTTTAGTAGAATGTCTGAAAAAAAAGTGATGATAAAACGAAACGTAATGTCAGTGTCAACTGTCATTTTATATTGCTAGTGTTTTTTTTATTATAGGCTACTGAACTTCTACTATAAATCCGAGCACCACTTGGATGAGAGTTTTAATTTAATATCTTTATAATTACTGCACTAAAAATTTTGAAAAAATAAGCAAAATGATCAGAGTCGCAATACCCCGAAATGGTTTTGGAATTTCATAGTCATGTGAAATATGAAAACTTGTCAATTACGCACATCTACTAGTACAACGAAACTACGCCTTGGCTCATCAGTCGAACTATCGACGTTCTGTCTTGATTTTTTATTTAGTTTAAGTAAAAAAAAACAAAATAGAACAAACATAGTTGTTTATAATGTTAACTGTCGAGTATCATAGTGGACTGGTGACCTAATTTAAACCGCATGATCGCGCTGAGTAAAAGCCGCTTCCAACCGGCTTTTTGAAGAATTTAGGGGAGGCCTATGTCCAGCAGTGGACGTTCTATGGCTGATGGATAGATGAAATTATGGATGGAAAAAAGAAGGCTGTGTATAATGATCATGATGATGAATGAAGGAAGTTTGCACAGTAAAAAAGAGGCATATTACCCAACAGCGCTTCGAGCAAATATCTACAGAGCCACAATCCTTAAGTGAAAGTAATTAAAAACATCCGAACGCCGTCATACTTACCTACTTAGATATATATAATTCACAATGAGTCATTTCCTCGAACCTCGACGATTCATCACCTAAATAGTGCTTGTAACCGAGCACTTTGGCATCGCGCTGCGTTGTAGTCGGCTCGCAATCTCTTTACGACTAAGTAAAAGTCTGCTTACTACGTAGCTTGGGCAGGGTTTACGCTTGGACAGATTTTCTATACGATTGTGACTCTATAGATAATTGCTTGATGTAGCAGGGGGATAAAAAGGCTCTTTTTTATTGAAAATTTTTACAAACCCCTGCTCTTTGTTAACTAAAATTACAATTGTTAGATTATACTGTACAAAGAGAGTTAGTAGGTACTTGAAATTTAAGCCTAAGTTAGTTAGTTGGTGCAATGCGTGAATGCCACGAGCAGACCGGCGACCCGCAAGCAGCACCCGATCACGAGTGTGACACAGGCGCCAGCCATCGCTCTCCTCGACCATATTTGAGGGAAGAGAGCGACCCGGCATAAAAAAGGCTTCAGAAGATGATGGTTCTTCACGGGACACAGGCAGGTGTAGCCGGCCACACGGTAGCCTCGATCCAGTCCACATATGGCGCCACCATCGTATACACATCCGGATCATACGAAGAACTGTTGCGTCCGCATGTCACGCCGATTGATGCAACTCCTATCACACTGTACATGCATGATATCTGAAAAGTAAATAAAAAACCGGACAAGTGTGAGTCAGGCTCGCACATCGAGGGTTCCGTACAAACACATTGTTAAAATAATTAAAAACCTGTTTTAGGATGTGCTAATGAAGGTCTTTTATTTGATACCTTACATGATACGATTTACTCACTTTGAATTTTGAACCCATATTTTGTGAATTTTGAGGCCCTAATTTTTGTGATTTAAATAAAAATGTAGGTTTCAGATTTATTTCTATATGTGTACTCTTAGACAATACTTCTTGCCAAATATTTCATAGTTCTTTGTTAACGGGAAGTACCCTGTAGGTTTTGATTTTTGTGAGTGTCGAAATATGCGGTTTTTTACGACATAAACAGCTCTAACTTTTTTATACGATAACTGAGAAGTTTTTCTTTTACGCGACTGCAAGAGACTATAGATATACGTAAACAGTTTAAATTTCAACTCGATATCTTAACGCGTTCCCGAGATAAAAAGTCTTGACATACACACAGACGGACAGACGGACAACAAAGTGATCCTATAAGGGTTCCGTTTTTTTCGTTTGAGGTACGGAACCCTAAAAATTGTCAAGTGCGTGTCGAGACACGCGTATATAGTGTGCAGGACGGAGCCCTGCCACGTGCCGGATGCGTGCGTGCGCGCGTGATATTCAGTGGACTGTATTATTAATCGTGAAACATAAGATGTTATATGACACGCACACACACACCGACAAGGGCTCACAAACTTGCAGCACTGTGCCTGGGATTGTACACAGCGAGGGCGAAATAATAAAGCGGGGCGATGATTCGGTCGGCGACGGGGCGCAGCCTCCAGTATGTAGGTGGTCGGTGGAAGGCGACTTCGTTGACTCGGCGCGGAGTCGATCGGAGATGTGGACGGGTCGGCTGCCGCAAGACTAGTGGCGAGCCGCGCTCCCTAAACCTATATTTATCCTGACGCCTCCCGCTCGAGCGTCGTCGGCACTACGAGAAGTGCCGAACGACGCGTCCGACCAATAACAGCGCACGGCTGTGCGAGCGGGAGGGTGAGACCTCTTGCGTCTCTGTCTATAGGGAGCGCAGTTCGAATATGAGCCGGTGGCGTCAACACCTCCGTGTTTATTTACCATTTAGACGAATCTTGTAGGATTCTTGTAGGAATCCTACAAAATCCGTCTTACTACTTAAATTATACTGCCTATTGACCACCTACATACCAAAAAGACTCCACCCACGTTCCAGTTTAATTATAAAGTCTGCAATTATATTCCTTATATCTAACTTAAATAACTTAAGATATTTCAGACTTATCAAATCTTATAAATTTCAATCTTATAACTAGCTTATCAATTTCAGTCTTATGAATTTTATATGTTATATACTACGCGCGATACAAATATACGTTTTGTCGCGAACATCTCTCCCGCCGTGCAGCGCTCCGTAGCGCTGCACTACTCGGTAGTGAGCGACGTTGGCAGGAGGACGATTTTCTTCACTGGTCGTCGAAGCACGCCGCCCTGGGTCTTGACGTCCACGACTCGGGTGATGCCGTCGGCACCTGGGTAGACGGCCTCAACTATGCCTCGCGGCCACGTGTTGCGAGGCAGGGTGGCGTCGGCGATGAGGACGGGCGCTCCGACGTTGACAGGGGGCCCGCGGCAGTGGGGCTCCCGGCGATTCTGGAGCTCGGGTAGGTACTCCCGCACCCACCGGCTCCAGAAAATGTCAGCTAGGCGTTGGGCAGCGCGCCAGTGCGCACGCCCAATGATGTCTCGTTCGGTGAATGTGCCTGGCGCAGGCGACCAGGCGGGCCCGCCCAGCAGAAAATGGTTCGGCGTGAGCGGGGCGGGGTCGTCGGGGCTCACGGAGACGTGAGTGAGTGGCCGGTTGTTGACCACAAACTCGGCCTCCGCGAGCAAGGTCACGAAGACCTCAAGCGTCGGGTGACGCGGCTGCTGTGTGGCGGCTAGGGCCGCCTTGACGGCGCGGACCATCCGCTCCCACGCTCCACCCATGAAGGGAGCGCCAGGAGGAATGAAGCGCCAGCGGATGGCGCGCCGGTTCACCTCCTCTTCTGGGCGTCGGTAGAGGGCCTCCCGTAGTTCGCGTTCAGCTCCTCGCATGTTAGTACCATTATCTGACCAAATCTCGGTGGGGGCGCCTCGGCGCGCGATCATGCGCCTAAGCGCCATTACGGCGGAATCGGTACTAAGTGATTCGGCCGCCTCTAGGTGTATCGCTCTCGTCGTCAAGCAGGTGAATAGCGCCACATAATATTTCTTAGTGGCTCGTCCGTGGGCCACGAGGCAAGGCCCGAAGTAGTCCAGTCCTGTGAAGGTGAATGCTCGCCGGTGGTGCGCCAACCTTGCTGACGGATGATCGCCGGTAGCCGGGGTAGGTGGCCGGTCGCGCTTGATGCGACACGGCAGACATCTATTTACTATGTACCTCGTTACCGGTCTCAGTCGCAATATCCAAAATTGTTGGCGGCACTCGCTTATAGTCGTCTCTACACCGGCGTGGCGCGCCCTTCTGTGGCAATATTCTATATACAATTTTACTTCGGGTTGATTGCCGTCTAACACGGGCGGCGCTGTCTCGTAGTCGGTGTTTTCTATGCGGCCGACTCTAGATTTTATTTTTATTGTACCTTCTTCGATGGTGACAGCGAGGCGGCGCAGGCGACTCGTCGTAGCGACGGCCCTTCCAGCGGACAAGTCCGCTATTTCGTCGGGGAAGGCGCGCTGTTGGCTCGCGAGCCAAATGAGCCGCTCTGCGCGGCGTAGCGTGTCGGCGGGCACGGTGGCGCTCAGCCGCGGTGTCGCGGCGCTCGGCGGCGCCACTGTCGTTTTTTCTTTAGTAGTCGCGCCGCGCTGCCATGACGGATCTTGTAGCTTATTTTTCTTATTACGCTTGTAATTTACCCGTTCGCTTCTTGTCTTGCAGCGGTCTATAAAGTGCAAGACCCAGGCAGTCGATCTACAGAGCCTTTCCCATCTAGAGAAGCGAGTGGGGTCCGGTATTACCTTGTAGGCAGCGGGCGACGACTCGGCGATGGCGGTGCAGCGCTCTTCGCCGGTCTCGGTGGGCGGCGGCTGCGCCCGTGCTGTAGGCCAATGTTCGGGCGGCTGTTTTAAGAACTCGGGCCCAGAATACCACCTGTGCTCGGCGTTGAAGTGGAGCGGCACGTCTCGGGTCGCGTCGTCGGCGGTGTTCAATTTCGTTGGAATCCAGCGCCATTCGTTGACGGTGGAATTTTCTTCGATCGCCGCGATACGATGCGCGACGAATGGCTTGTACGAGCGCGACCCGGTGCGCAACCACGTGAGCACGGTGATGCTGTCGGTCCAGAATATTCTACTGTTGGGCTTTCTCGTATGTTCTTCGCATATAGCCGCGGCCATGCGGCTGCCCATTACTGCAGCCTGTAATTCCAGTCGTGGGATGGACATTACCTTAAGGGGGGCTACTCTTGCCTTGCCGACGATAAGTGACGTGCGAATTTCTCCGTCGGGCATCTCGGCGCGCCAATACAGGGCCGCTGCGTAGGCGACCTCGCTCGCGTCTACGCAGACATGAAGCTGAAGACAGGTGGCGTCGCTGTATCCCGGATACGGCCTCGGGATGACCACGTGTCTAAGGTCCTGTAGATTATTTACCCACCTCTGCCATTGTTCGGCTATGTCCTGGTCGAGTGGCGCGTCCCACGCTGTCCCGCGCCGCCACGCTTCTCTAATAATTTGTCGGGGCCTCGCGGTTACTGGACTCGCTAGGCCGAGCGGGTCGTACACCGACATCATTATCTTAAGCGCCTGTCGCTTGGTGGGCGTGGCGTTTAAAAGGCTCGCGGGAATCTTAGCTAAATCTAGGTTGAAACCTAGAACGTCGGTGTCAGTGCGCCACACGATACCTAATACTCGTTCAGCCGGTCCGGATAGCGCTACATCGGTGGGCGTGGCTTCATTAGTAAGAATGCTACGCACCTTGTTACTGTTGGAGTTCCATTTGTGTAGCTCGAAGTGCGCCTCAGCGTGAATTTCTCGTACCCGGCGTGCTGTTGTAGCGGCGACATCTTCATTTACATAACTCGCTAAGTAATCGTCCATGTAGTGGTTTTTTACGATGGCTTCTACGGCCATGGGGTCGCTGTCGCGGTACCGCTCGGCATTTTTGTTCTTAACATAGATGGCGGTCGCAGGCGAGCTCGTCGCTCCGAATATCGTAACATTCATTCGATAATGTGTCGGCTGGTCGGAGGGCTCGCGCCGCCACAGGTAACGCAGCGCGTCTTTGTCTGCTTCTCGAATGCGTACCTGCATGAACATTTCCTTTATGTCTGCCGAGACGGCGACCGCGTGCTCACGAAAGCGCATTAGCACGCCGGGCAGAGATTGAAGTAGATCGGGACCGGTGAGTAGGTAGTCGTTCAAACATTTACCTTTGGTCTTGGCGGCCGCGTCGTGTACCACTCGTAACTTGTCGGGCTTCGCCGGGTTGAGCACGGCGAAGTGTGGTAAATACCACGTCTTGTTGGGCGTGGTGACGGCCGGCGCGATCTCTGCATATCCTTTGTTTACTAAATCGTCCATTTGCTGGGCGTAGCGGCGTGCTAAATCGGTGTTTTTACTTAGCTTTTTCTCTGTGCAGTTTAGACGTTTGAGAGCGTCGTTATAATTATCAGGCATAATGGGCTCCTTGTCGGCCCATAGTAACGACGTCTCGTAGTAACCGTCTGGGCGTCGTTCCGTAGACGCTTCTAATATATCGAGTGCGCGCTTCTCTGGATCCGCGAGAGGTAATTTTGGCGCGATAAGCAGGCCCTCCACAGAAAAGTACTGGCGCAGTTCGCTCTCCATACTCTCGCTAGCCTCATCTAAGTGGTATATATAGTTAATATTACCTTTTTTACTATGTTTAGATGGGCCGTGTATGACCCAACCCAGTGGCGTGAGTGATGCCACGGGTTGATCTCTCCTGCCTGTTCGTGTCTCGGAGGCTGCGAGTAGGTGCCAGTTATCTTGACCTATCAGTATCTGTGGAGGACCGCACTTGAACAAATTATTGCTTACCTCTCGTAAGTGCGGGCACTCGTCTATTTCGCGGGCTTCAATTCGTTGCGGGGCGAGAGCTAAGCGCCCGATCGTGCGCAGCTCAGTTTCGTGTTGTCTCGTCCCCGCGCCCGTAAGGGTCAGCTTGACCCGCCTCGACGTCGAGGCATCTATCTTCCTGTTGTTTACCATCTGGATATTGAGTGGATCCGTCGGGCCCGATGCTCCCACCTTTCTCGCTAGGCTATCGTCGATTAACGAGACTGTACTGCCGTCGTCCAGCAGCGCCCACGTACGTACCTCTCCCGCCGGTCCGGAAACGGTGACCGGCGCGATTTTTAGGAAAGCCGACGCAGACAACGCCGTCGTCACCGTCTCGGACCGGTGCGCTGCTGGCGGCTCCGCTTTCTCGTGAGGCCTGTGGTGGTGGAGCAATGGGTGATGGTGAAACTTACATTCGTTCTCCGTGCACTTCTTATTCTTACAGAAGTGTTTCGCGGTACGGAGCTTTAGGCACTTGAAGCAAAGTCTCCTTTTCTTGGCCGCATCCCATCTGTCGTTCACTGTTAGAGCCTTAAATTTATTGCAAGTATTTACCTGATGACCTTCGGCGTCGCAGTAGGTACACTTGGCTGCGCTGGTAGTGACTGTGGCGACTCTCTGTCGCTGCTGCGGCTGTCTCTTGTCTGGGACGGACTCGGGCTGTGCGAATGGGGCGCACAAGTCCGCCTCTCGCCGCAGAAAATGCGCTAATCTTACTAGATCGGGCTCGTTACTGGGATGGGCCGAGTAGTCGTACCACCGATATCTAATCGTAGGCGGCAACTTCTCGCTCGTGGACCGCGTGGCGTCGGGATTATAGAGATATTGAATTTTATCGAGCGCTCGGAGGGAGGCGACAATATTACACACTTTAGAGGCAAACACACATATGTCTCGGGGATTGTCCAGAGGCCTAGATAGATTTCTTAGGCGGTCTAACTGTAGTGAGGCTATAGCCTCTGGACGGCCAAAGCGGCTTTGTAATGTGTGAATTATCTGACCTGGTTCAGTGAAATGGATGAGTAGATCCTCCACGGCCTCGTGTGCTCTCCCCCGCAGAGCTCGACGCAGGCGCCCGACGTTCTCCAGCGGCGTGAAGTGTGGCGCTGACTCTGCATACGCGGCCCGGAACGACAGCCACTCGTGGTGGCAGCCCTCGAAGATGGGTAGGTCGACTGCATGGCGGGGACTTCTGTTGCTTCGTGCAGCCTCTGTGATGGCTGCGGCTAGTGCGGCGAGGTCCGACCGGGGCTCCGTCGTCGTCTGCATTGCAACGGCGCCCGACACGGCCGGACCATACATGTGCGCCGGAGGCGCCAGCACGCACTGTTCATAGCGCGGCGGCGGCCCCCGGTAGTAGCGCTCGGCATAGCGCTGTGGCTCTGGCTTGGGCGGCAGCGGCGGCCCATGGAGCTGCGCTGGCGGCGCGCCCTGTGGCGGCGCCGGGCCAGCGCCTGTGAGTGTCGGCGGCGGCAGCGCGCACTGGGGCGGCGCTGCGCCAACACAAGGCGGGTGCGTCGGCGGCGGCACTGCGCCGACGCTGGGCTGTAGTCTTCTCTCTTGTAACTTGGGCGGGCGTGGCGGTGGTGACGACTGCGCATGTGCAATCGTGAACGTGTTGTCGACCCACGTCGCAACGCGGTGCACCTGGTCCTCCGCCTCGCGAGAGGCGACGGACCCGGCGTCCTCGATGTCGAGCTCGGCCTGAGCTTCAGCGACGCGGGCCTCAGCCAGCTTGAGTTCGGCGGCGGCGCGCTCTTGCAGCGCCTTGGCGAGTTTCAGACTTCTCTCAGCCCGACTACTTGTTGACTTCATACTTCTCGCGGTGGTGGCGGTGGCGCGGGCAGGCGCCGTGTCCCCTGACACGGTGCCCGCGCACACGGCCGGCGACGGTGATGGCGAGTGAGGCGGCGAGAGGTGAACCGTCCAGGCAGTAGGACGGTAACCCGGTAACTCTCGCCGCTGGGTGGTGGTGTGGGCAGGCGCCGTGTCGTGAAACACGGTGTCCACACGCGGCGGTGCGCCTTGGAGGCGCGATGACGTGCCGGCGACGTCGGTGACCGGCGGGTCGTGCAGCGCGGCACTGGCTGCAACTCCGACGTGGCGCGTCATGGTCTGCCCGAGGGATAAGGACGACAGCTTCTCGGCACTGGAATACTGTTGCCTTGTCACGGCGCCCGGCGCAGACGAGACTAGAACTTGCGGCGTAGCTCCGATGGTCGCTGATGTGGTGTACGTAGGAGGTGCGCCAGAGCCCGAGGGCTCATCGGCACACTTGCCGAGTGACCTGGTCACCACCATTGCATTTATTAAAAACACCCTAACTGTGTAAGAATCCGGCTCGAAGGACCGATGTGCAGGACGGAGCCCTGCCACGTGCCGGATGCGTGCGTGCGCGCGTGATATTCAGTGGACTGTATTATTAATCGTGAAACATAAGATGTTATATGACACGCACACACACACCGACAAGGGCTCACAACCTTGCTGCACTGTGCCTGGGATTGTACACAGCGAGGGCGAAATAATAAAGCGGGGCGATGATTCGGTCGGCGACGGGGCGCAGCCTCCAGTATGTAGGTGGTCGGTGGAAGGCGACTTCGTTGACTCGGCGCGGAGTCGATCGGAGATGTGGACGGGTCGGCTGCCGCAAGACTAGTGGCGAGCCGCGCTCCCTAAACCTATATTTATCCTGACGCCTCCCGCTCGAGCGTCGTCGGCACTACGAGAAGTGCCGAACGACGCGTCCGACCAATAACAGCGCACGGCTGTGCGAGCGGGAGGGTGAGACCTCTTGCGTCTCTGTCTATAGGGAGCGCAGTTCGAATATGAGCCGGTGGCGTCAACACCTCCGTGTTTATTTACCATTTAGACGAATCTTGTAGGATTCTTGTAGGAATCCTACAAAATCCGTCTTACTACTTAAATTATACTGCCTATTGACCACCTACATACCAAAAAGACTCCACCCACGTTCCAGTTTAATTATAAAGTCTGCAATTATATTCCTTATATCTAACTTAAATAACTTAAGATATTTCAGACTTATCAAATCTTATAAATTTCAATCTTATAACTAGCTTATCAATTTCAGTCTTATGAATTTTATATGTTATATACTACGCGCGATACAAATATACGTTTTGTCGCGAACATATAGGCTTCCGTAGATGGTGGTGATCAAAACCAATTTATGACCGACGAAACGGAGAAGGTACTCAATTCGACGCGTAAATAACACGCTTTTACTAGTTTCACCTGTGTATTTGCTATAGCCGTGGTGGTCTAGAGCATAGCCGTGGTGGTCTAGAGGTAGTGACACTCGCCTTGCAGTCGTAAGGTCGTGGGTTCAAATCCCCGGTCCTGTACCAATGAGTTCTTTCGAATTTATGTATAGAATTTCACACCACTGGCTTTTCGGTGAAGGAAAATATCGTGAGGCATACGTCCGTAGAAGAAATTCGACGGCGTATGTGAATCCACCAACCCACACTAGGCCAGCGTGGTGGATATGGCCCAATCACCCTCCGTGGGTAGGCTTACGTCTTGCAGATGACTATTAAAAAGGCTGGTACAGTATATTTGCTTGCTTGTGGGTATGTTTGCTTGTAACCCTCTCAGCTCGATTTAGACCTACTTTGAGAGATCAGATTTTTTTAAAACTTTGCACACCTATTAAAAACAAATGAACGACTCTTTTTTTTTTAATCTTTACTAATTTATAGAGGGTTTTATCCGCAGGGTAATGCCACCCTCAAGGTATTGGTACATTTTTCATCAATCAAAAAAGGCTCAACTGCCTTCAATAAAATTAGAATGGAATGAAGTTTACCCTTTCGAACTAAGAAATATTTTTGATTCAGTTCATTATTGGCGAAAATATCGATGTTTTTTTTATATTTATTGATATTATTTTATATTTATCGATATTTGAATACCGACAGGGGCATGAACTCGTTTATTGCTGAACGCTGCAGTAATCATCACTACATATTATAAAACAAAATTACTTCCCGCTCTCTGTCCCCATATATCCTTATTATCTTTAAAACTACACAACGGATTTCGATGCGGTTTTTTTAATAGATACAGTGATTCAAGAGGAAGGTTTATATGTGTAATAAACTAGTGCGAAGCCGGGGCGGTTCGCTAGTGTAGTCACTATGTTTGAAACATACCTGCTTGTTTTTAATCTGAAGAGGCCCCCCGCTATCGCCCTGAAACAAACAAGTCACGAAATCACTTTCAGTGAACGGAACGTGATTATTTTCACAAAATTGGGAAGTAAGTTGTTAAAATATCTACTTATACTATAACCATCGACAAAAAAGCTTTTTTTTCACGTTTCTCGTCATGCATCGAAAATTACACATTGTTAAAATAATAAAAACCTGTTTTAGCATGTGCTAATCAAGTTCTTTTATAAGATACCTTATATGATACGATTTACTCACTTTGAATTTTGGACCCATATTTTGTGAATTTTGAGACCCTAGTTCTTTGTGATATAAATAAAAATGTACAGTTTTCAGATTTATTCCTATACCTACGTGTACTCTGAGACAATGATTCTTGCCAAATTTCATTGTTCTATGTCAACGGGAAGTAAGTATCCTGTAGGTTTTGATTTTTGTGAGGGTCAAAATATGCTGTTTTTTACGACATAAACGACTCTAACATTTTTATACGATAACTGAGAAGTATTTCTTTCACACAACTGCAAGAAACCATAGATCTACGTATACAGTTTAAATTTCAACTCGATATCTTTACGCGTTCCCGAGATAAAGAGTATTGACGTACGGACAAACAGACAGACGCACAACAAAGTGATCCTATAAGGGTTCCGCTTTTTCTTTTTGAGGTACAGAACCCTAAAAAATACAAAACAGGGTGAGGTGTAGTGTAGTTTATAAAGACATACACGGCAAATCCCAAAGAGATCCCCACCGAGGACACCCAAAGAGATCCCCACCGAGGACATCCTATCGGATCTCCTCGCCCAGGGACTCCCCGCCCGACAAGTCCACCGCATGACCAGCGGTAGGACCAAGAAGCAGCTAGACATGGTGCTAGCTGTTCTCGACAACAGCCCGGAGGGCAAGAAGATCGAGCTCATTCGCTCGGTCTGCCGGCTCACCGGCTTCAAGATTGAGGCCCCTCACAAACGGGGCGTCCCGGGGCAGTGCCACCGCTGCCAGAGATATGGCCACGCAGCGCGATTCTGCCACGCAGAATACCGCTGCGTGAAATGCGCAGGTGCGCACAGCACGTCAGAGTGCTCGCGCACCAAACAGGACCCCACTCCGCCTAGCTGCGTCCTTTGCGGGACCCAGGGGCACACCGCGAATTACCGCGGCTGCCCCATGGCCCCAAAGGCCGTAAAAGGCCAAAACAAGCCAAAGCCCAAGGGCAGACGCCCGACTCGGCCTAATCCTCCCACACAGTCCAAGCTCCAGCTTCCGACTCCCCCTCCCACTTTCGTGGATGCCCCTACCCCGGTAGACAACGCT
Source organism: Hypomecis punctinalis (assembly GCA_949316475.1). Lineage (NCBI taxonomy): Eukaryota > Metazoa > Arthropoda > Insecta > Lepidoptera > Geometridae > Hypomecis > Hypomecis punctinalis. Next base: position 13,660,682 of record OX438822.1, read on the forward strand.
TGGCAGCGTACAAAGCCCCAACGGGGACCCGCGCCCAAGCCTGAGCTACTGCGCCCACAGACCCAAAACCGCGCCCCGGCGCCTCCCGCCCCCAAAGCCGCCACCAAGGCCGCTAAGCCCGCCCCGTCAGGTGCCGTCGCGAATAGCTCCTCCATGAAGGACTATATCGTCGACTTGGAATTCGCTAATGAATTCCTAACGCACCTCTCCATCGTGGATCCCGCCGAACTCGCCGTATTCACGGCCAAGGTCCGCGCCAACCCCTTCAACACCGCCCAAATCATGGCCGAACACCGCACACTCCTCGACCATCTCAAGGTCCACGGAGCCGCCATGGTTAATCTTCTTAAGACGTACTATGGATAGTACACCCTTAAGAGAAAAGCCTCACTCCCTATCCTTGGCATGGTTCAATGCCAACGGCCTCTTCAGTGACCACAAGGACCAACGCGCCTTGATTCACCAATTTGTCTCCACCCATCAGGTGGACATAATGCTAGTGAGCGAGACCTTTCTAAAGCCCAGTAGGAGGGATCCCAAGATCGCCAACTACTCGCTGGTTCGTAGTGACAGGACCACCGCTCCGAAGGGCGGTACCCTGATCTACTACAGAAGGTCTCTCCACTGCATCCCAATAGACACCCCACCCCTCATAAGCCTGGAAGCTTCCTGTTGCCGTATCTCGATGACCGGTCATCAACCCATCACCCTTGTTTCTTGTTATCTCTCTGGTAACAAATCATTCGAAAGAAGCGACTTTGAGTCGCTTCTGTCCCTCAGTAGCGCCGTCATTCTGGCAGGCGACTTCAACAGCAAGCACATGATCTGGGGCTGCAATGCGACCAACCCGAAGGGCAACCATCTCTTCTCCCTCTCCGATGAGCTCAATTTTGACATCATCGCACCCAGCACCCCGACATACTTCTCCTATGACGTTGACCGCAGACCCGACATACTGGACTTGGCGCTTCTAAGGAACGTAACTCTCCAGTTGCGCTCACTAGAAGTGATCCATGAACTCGACTCGGACCACAGACCTGTCTTGATGAGACTAGGCCCTGACCCGACTGACAGACCCACCCGAACCAAGACCGTGGTGAGCTGGGAGCGTCTAGGCTCAGCCCTGGAAGCCATCAGCTCACCCGACCTTGATAGGATCCCTGACAATATAGTCACCCCCGACGACGTTACCCTCTCGGTAGACGCCCTCACTAGCCACCTCCGCACCACTATTCGTGAGTGTTCCAGGCAGATCCCAGTCGAGACCATGGATCGACGCTGGGCCCTGCCGGAGGATGCGAGGGACCTACTGAAGGCCAAACACGCCGCCACTAGGGCATACGACTCTCGTCCCTCCGAAGAGAACAGAGCCACTTTGCGGTATTACGAGCGTGCCGTAAAAAACCGCATAAGTGAACTCCGTAATCAGAGGTGGGAGACCCTGCTTTCGGAGATCCAGCCAACCCACCAGGCATACTGGCGGCTGGCTCGAACTCTGAAATCTGACGTAGTGACAAACATGCCACCCCTCACCCGCCCCAATCTACCTCCTGCTTTCGAGGACGCGGACAAGGCCGAGTGCCTGGCCGACAGCCTCGAAGCGCAGTGCAGCCCCAGCTTAGACTTGGTCGACCCTGCTCACCTCGATACGGTGAACAGAGAAGTCGAAGAAAGATCCTCCGTCCCCCCCACTGATACCCTCGAGCCTGTCACGGCCTCCGAGGTCGAGTCGATCATCAAGGGCCTCCACGCCAGGAAAGCCCCCGGTGCCGACGGCATCAGTAACAAAGTGCTCAAGCACTTCTCCGTCTCACTTGTATGTCTTCTAGTCAGCATCTTCAATGCGGCTATGAACAACTGCATGTTCCCCGAAACATGGAAGTCCGCCGACGTCATCGGCATCCATAAGCCCGGCAAGAAGGCTTCTGAGCCTTCTAGCTACCGTCCCATCAGTCTCCTCAGTACCCTGGGGAAGATCTATGAGCGCATCCTTCTGAAGCGCATCTGGTCCCACATAAAGGACAACAATCTCCTTCCCAACGAGCAGTTTGGCTTTAGGGCCAAACACTCTTGTGTTCAACAAGTACACCGCATCACGGAGTACATTCTCGAAGGCTTCAATAAGAAACCCAGTCACGGTTATCTTGTCAAGCCCAAGCCTCAGGGGACCGTAGCGGTCTTCCTGGACGTAGCGAAAGCTTTCGACAAAGTCTGGCACAACGGCTTGGTCTACAAGCTGTTCGCCAAGAAATTCCCCGACCGACTTGTATTTATAATACAAAACTTTCTCTCTTGTCGAAAGTTCTCCTACAAAGTCGAGGGAGCTCGCTCGGCCCCCCGCCCGATCTCTGCTGGAGTCCCTCAAGGCTCAGCAATGGCCCCCGTTCTCTACTCGCTCTATACGAGCGACATTCCTCGTTCTCCCAACGTTGAGCTTGCGCTCTTCGCGGATGACACCGCTCTCTATTCTAGAGGCTGGAAAAGGAACGTTCAGATGCTCGATATCCAAAGAGCTCTCTCTAAGCTCGGTGACTGGTTCAAGAACTGGGCCATCACTGTCAATCCCGACAAAAGTGCAGCCATGTACTTTCATCCCGAAAAGCTCAGGAGCAATCCGCGTAAGCAACTCACGCTTAACGGAAAGCCTATCCCTTGGGCCCCTACGGCCAAATACCTTGGCGTGACCCTTGATCGACAACTCAACTTCTCCAAGCACATTCAGATTGTCCGCAACCGTGCGGCCTTCTTCCTAGGACGACTCAGTCCTCTCCTCAATGCGCGCAGTAAAATGTCCCTTAGAAATAAGGTGACAATTTACAAAACGTGCATTCGCCCCGTTATGACCTACGCTTCCGTGGCCTTCGGTCACGCTTCCTCCATCGACCTGAACAAGCTTCAGGTCATCCAGAATAGGTTCATTCGCAAAGCAGTCGGAGCTAGCTGGTTTATGCGAAACTCTGACCTGCATTGCGACCTCGAACTCCCCTCCATTACCCAGTACATCAAGTACACTTCTCGCCGCTACTTTGATAGGGCTCCTCATCACCCCAACCCACTCGTAGTCCAAGCTTCGGACTACACGCCAGACACTACACACCCACCTCCTCTCCGTCGCCGCCCCAAACACCTCCTGGGCGACCCGGATGACCCCATCGCCGTAGTCACCTCTGCGGCGCTGGGGTCACCCGATCCGACAGCTCCCTGCAACAGGAAGTATTCCGTATTTGGTATAGGCGCCGGTTACCAAAGGCACACAGTCAGACACCGACCCCGCCGGCGAGGTCGAGGACCCTCAGGATCTGTTAGAAGATCGGTTAGATTCTCTCCAAATAATCAATCAGCTCAACCTATTAGGGCCACAGGGCACACCCCTTCTGGGGTGCCCGGGCAAGTCTGATCTCCCCCGCCGGGTGACGGCCCAAGCCGAGGTCCGTACCTTCTCAGGTGCCCTTGCGCTAGTCACCCTATAACCTAATCTTAGGGCTCAGCCGCCTTCTGCGCTCGCCCATGCCCGGTAAGCTGTAGAGGCCTCAGAGGCCAACAGCTCTTAGTCATTCAAAAAAAAAAAAAAAAAAACACGGCAAATGCTGATAAACGTGGATTTGTCTCCGTAGCAGACTTGTGTCCGCTCGTCAATGCCATTCTTTATGAGGCGGCTGGGCTCGTATGAGGCGGCACACTCCTGGCTCTCGAACTTGCTCACCACCAACTGTGGACAAATCTAACTTAACTGATCTGGAGCTGAACTGATTGAAGAGGTGGTCTAGAATTAGTGACACGACATCCGCCTTACAGGAAGGCAGTAAAGTTCTCGAATGGCCCTTGATGGCTTCTTTGGAATTTATGTGTGAAATTTTACACCACTGGCTTTTCCGTGTAAGAAAACATCGTGAGGCAACCTGCATTCGCCCGTAGAAGAAATTAGATGGCGTATGTGAATTCCCCAACTTGCTCTGCTCCAGCGTGGTGGATATGGCCAAATCACCCTTCGTGGGCATCTACGTCTTGAAGTGGACTATTAAATAGGCCACAGATGTGGACACCCTAGGACTGTGTCAGGATTGGCGACATCATTGTTTACGAGAAATAGACATAATGACTAATTATTATTATTACATACTACGGGACTAATCACGCCATAAAATTACGAGATAAATAAATACCTCCTCATCCCGACGTTTCGGCCGAGTTGCATGTGGTTACGGATAGACCCGTAACCACGGCCGATGCAACTCGGCCGAGCTACCGTGTGATCACAAAACACTGTAAGTCGAGTTACAGTGTTTATTTATTTATTTATTTATTGCACAATGCACAGTTATAACAAAAGTTATTACAAACTAGAGTCTTAACTTAGTGACATTGACCCCGTAAGGGCGTCGCAGCTTAAGGAGGAACATTAGCGTGTTTTGCCGTGACAGTGCCCAAACTATTGGTTTTTGTCTCTTCTATACACCTGTAAAGTTTTTTTTCGCCTACCTATTACCTACGCTGAGATAATACAATCTAACAAACACTGTATTGCATATAACTTTAAGGTTTAAAATGACAAAAATCCTTAACTAAACATACAGTAAGCCCGATTGCAGAGGCGCCAGCGTAAATTAATTAGCAACGTAAAAAGCGTTCTCTCTATCGAATGCCTAAAGTGAAAAAGAAACAGAACTATGCTATTTAGCTAATATAGTTACGCTGACGCCTCTGTAATCGGGCTTACGGCTCGCGCTGACTTGCGGTAGTGACGTCACCGCTGGTCCCCTTAGATATTTAAATACAAAATAAGTGTGTACCGAGTTAAACTATTTGAAAACTATCCAATACGGAGCAATAGTTAAAATGGAGTATCTTTGAAAAATCTAAACATTTAAAGTTTTATTTTATTAATTATACAAAATAGAGATTTACTTATAAAATGGCTGTATAATATACACTGCCAGTTGACAGCGTGCCCAGCATGCTGGCAGCATTGCCACGCTGAATGGCAAGTAACTGTTACCTTTTTAAGATATTCTGAAGGTTTCTCATCAAAGGCGGTGCTTCCCCAGCCAGTGAAGACAGCGAGTGAATCGTCGACGGGGGTTCCCGTGACCAAACACGCGGGCACTATGAATTCGTCCAGCGCAACCCTGGAAAAATATATTAAGTTACCCATAACTAGTATACTAAAGAACAATATAATTGTTTGGTAATATTTGGTCAACTCAGTCTACGTTAAAGAAGAGGCTGGCTGTTGTAATACAGGTTTTTAACCTAGCACAAGAGTCAGAGAACTTGTTGTTGTGATAATTTAATTTTGTTGATCAAATAAATGTTTTATTATTATTATTATTCAACTGAAATCACAGGCTTAGCCTGGTCCTTTATTAGGCATCAATGGAGCCTAAGCCAACATTGAGAGGCCCCTTTTACAATTTTATTATAAAATATAAAAACAGTGGTAGGTATAAAAAAGATAGCGTGAAATGGAAACTATGGCATATAAAATGACTTGAAATATTGTAACTGGGCTATTTTGGTGAAATTTTAAATGTTTTGTAAAATTAGACTATGGAATGAGGTACGGCAGCCGCTAAATATGCCCCATTTCAAAATTTCGTAGCGGGTGGTGACTTGCCGTCCACTAAATGGGCCCCCCATAAAGGCTACCGTAAGTTGGCACCGGAGGGGCAACATTGGTGTGGACGGCTTAGGGTGTCGAGAGGTGTGCTGCGCTTTCACTAGACGCTACTCGCGGCGTTATGCCCTTTAACACTTCCACCCTGGAGCTTAGGTTAGCTCTTGCGGTTTCCACTCCAAACCGGCCGGTTAAGGCAAGAGAGGAGTCAGGGGTCTCATTTAGCCCCAGGGAATCAGGGTTCGCGGTGTCGCCACTCACCGACGACTCGCCACAAAGTCGCCCCTGCGATTATTACTATTAAACCAGAAGGGTATGGGCCATCATTACAAACAACTTTTACCATTGGGAAAACCCACACTTCAAGAAAAAACAGCTGTTCCATACGAAACTGCAAATCGGAATCGACAAAATGTAATAAAACAGTACTCGTAGTTCAATTTTAATTGTATAGTGCATCCCACACTAGGTTTATCTCAAAGAATTATTTTTGTGACAAACATTTCAAAACTTCGTCGCAAATGCTGGACTCGAACCTACGTCTACGGATCACTAGCCTGACGCTCTCCTGAGCTAATTCGCTGTACTGACTTCGCATCGAATTTGTGAAGTGTTTACCATTTTGAGCTAAGTTATAGCGTTGGCAGCGCCACCTGTGATACCCATATTAGACAGGTCATCACTCAATTGAATATTGACATAAGTTGGTTATAATGATAAACACTTCACAAATTCGACGCACTCAGGACTGCGGATTGGGAGAGTCCTGCATTCGCGACGAATTTTAAGTGTGCTACACTGTAGATCACATATCTGCTTAACATCAGGCAAAATGAGGTCAACGCAAACTTATTTGAAATAAAATAAAAACCGGACAAGTTCTCAGGATCGCACACCGAGGGTTCCGTACAAATCCAGAAAAGGACATGTCCACAAAATGTAAGGAGGCTGGTATAATAATAATCAAAAATTCGAACCACAACACTCGTTACATTTTGAGAAAGTTCATATTTTTCTGAGTCTATTAAACCAGTTAAATCAAAAAAAGAGCCCTCCGTTTTTTTTAAAATTAATTTTGAATTTATTAAGATAAATAAATATATTTCGCTCAATAGGTAGTTTATCTCTAGCAGCCCTGATTAAATAACCTCCGAATTGTTAAATAAAAGCATTTTTACCAATTAGACACACTCTTTAAGTGATTTTTTGTCACATTGTAACTACTAACTGTTCACACTGGTAGGTTATAATTATTAATTTTAGCAAATTAAGAGATGAATGTGGTGGTGATGACATCCAAAAGTTTTGCGGCAACACCTGGATGAGACTGGCACAGGACAGGGATAGTTGGCGTAAAGGGGAGGAGGCTTATGCCCTGCAGTGGGCCGAAATAAGCTGATGATGATGATGATGATGAAGAGATGAATGTGGAAGAATCAGCTATGAATGCAAGTAAAATAACGATAGAAGCACTTTATTATTGCTAACCTAGAAAAACTAATAAGCTGTATTGTTATTTTTCATACAATTTATTTTTCGCATTTAAAAAAAATTGGAGGGGTAAAAAAATCTAAATTAAATATTTTTGGCAAGTCCATATAACAAGCTTTCAAATGATGTATATATCATCTTGGTTCGATTTTTCTCTGAATAATATACCACTTGTGGACGTCACCTTTCACAAAATTGAGAAGTAAGTTGTTAAAATCGCTCTATACTATAACCATCCACATTTTTTTTTCACTTTTCTCGTCATACATCGAAAATTACACATTGTTAAAACAATTAAAAACCTCTTTTAGCATGTGCTAATGAAGTTATTTTATATGATACCTTATTTACTCACTTTGAATTTTGAACCAATATTTTGTGAGTTTTGAGGCCCTATTTTTTGTGATTTAAATAAAAATGTACAATTTTTAGATTTATTCCTATATGTGTACTCTGAGACAATGCTTCTCGCCAAATTTCATAGTTCTATGTCAACGGAAAGTACCCTGTAGGTTTCTATTTTTGTAAATGTCAAAATATGCGGTTTTTTACGACATACACAGCTGTAACTTTTTTATACGATGGCTGATAAGTTTTTCTTTTACACAACTGCAAGAAACCATAGATTTACGTGTATAGTTTAAATTTCAACTCGATATCTTTACGCGTTCTTGAGATAAAGAGTCTTGACATACACACAGACGGACAGACGGACAACAAAGTGATCCTATAAGGGTTCCGTCTTTTTCATTTGAGGTACGGAACCCTAAAAAGGATGACAATGATTTTCCAAATGATGTTATTTTGAAATCAATATGGCGGACAGTGCAAAATGGCAGACGGCTTTTTGTGCACCCCATAATAATATATGAGTACGAAATGAGAGATACTTTTAGAAAAATTACAAAAAATGTAGGCCGAAAACATCATAGCTGCTGTAGATGTTAGTTACAAGCTGCGGATAGCCCAATCCTGACTGAAGCTTGCTTATTATTTATTTATTTATCCATTGCTTGCCGCATTGACAGCGTACGCCAAGGCATGCGACAAGCTAGCTATTTATACTACAATTTCAACATTCTACATTAAACAATTCAAAGAATAAAATAAAACATACAATAATAAAAATAATGTCAAAGTAAAATAAAAATAAATTAATCATAATTCGTAGCAACAAAATTAAATGTCAGAAAAAAAAGTCATACTGAAAAGAAAAAAAGTTGATGTCAAAACACAAAACATTAGCATAACTAAACATTAACTTAAAAAATTGATATACACATTCATAAATACAAAAAAGCTTTACCAAAAATATGTCAACGTCTGGATGTTGAGCAATAAGAGCATTGAGCAGAGAGACGCTTAGCAGCTGCGCGAAGATTGGATTATCCGCAGCTTGTATCTAACACCACAACCGACAATTTTGATCGACCTGCAGTAAAAGTCGACTCACGGTTGTTCTAGCTCAAGAAGTGCAATATCGTTGTACTTAGCAGGCGGGGAGTACTCAGGGTGATTGATGATTCTTCGCACTCGGTAACGGTCTTTTTCGGGCAATGCCGAACGTCGGAGTACACCGAGCTGGACATACTTCACTTCACCTCTGGAAACACATATTTTACACGGTTATTGGTAATCAATTAGCATCTTTTTAGGGGCTTTTTCTGTAAATCAAAACTTAACACTTTTGTTCTGTGACTATTGTCAAAATTAAAAGTAAAAAAACAGCTGTTTCATACATTTTATTTTGAGGATTAATAAAAGTCGTTGAACAAAGTTGTTAGTTTTGATGTACAGAAGCCCCTAAAAGGATGCTAATTGATTATCAGTAACCCTGTATAGGGTAATCTGCTCACCCTGTACCGAAAAGGGGTGACTAAGACCATGGAACCAACTTAAAATTCGAGGAAAAAAACAGCAGTTCCTTACAAAATTGCAACTCGAAATTGACAAATGGTATGAAATAGCTGATTTTCTTTCTCGAATTCTGAATTGGTCCCGTAGTAAAGGTTGTTCGTAATAATGATCCTAATCATCTAATTGGAAGTAAAGTCTTAAGTCCGTAAGAGGGTTCTTCCGGCCTAATACACAGTACTAGATAAGTAGTAGTTAAACAGGGTCTAGCTAGCTAGCAGCAGGAAGCGGCAGATTTATACGTATTAAAACTTCCATCCATCCATCCATCAGCCATAAGCAGTGCACTACTGGACATAGGCCTGGATATAGATCTCCAATAAGACCGGTTGAAAGCGGCTTGCATCCAGCGCGATCCTGCAGTTTTAATGAGGTCATCCGTCTTCCTTGTGGGTGGACGTCCTACGCAGCGCTTGCCGGTACGTGGTTTCCACTCGAGAACTTTTCGACCCCATCGGTCATCAGTCCTCCGTGCTATCATCCGTTGGGCTATGTCGGTAACTTTGGTTCTTCTACGGATCTCCTCATTTCTGATTCGATCTCATCATCATCATCTCATCTCTATTAAAACTTACTCATACGTAAACTTCGTGCAGTGTGCCGCCGTCAGCACAAACTTTTCGCTGATCAGAGATCCGACGCACAGCCACCGCAGACTTTCAGATTCTCTCTCAAACCCAAGCAGACCCTAGAAATATACCGACTTTGTACCAGAAATATACCAAAAACATACTGGATGTGGATATGTACAAAATCAGCCGCCGCGAGTCACTTGAGCCGCATCGTCCACTCGTCGGCGGTTGCGGCGGAGGACGCTGCTGACAAGAGGGTGCGAAAGTATTCCCCTTGGGCGGCAAGTTATTCGGTCGTGCCTATTGCTGTGGAGACAATGGGATGTTGGGGTAGTGAGGCTAAAGTTTTAATTGAAATTGGGCGCGGCTCGTACTTGGCGCAAAAGATGGCCATCGCTTTTTGGGCTCCATTGCGCCGGGTACTGTCGAAGAAGGGTACAGTTGCGCACGCAGCGCTTGACTAGCAACATACGTGTGTTGCTCTGTGCTGATTTAAATCAAAAAATAATAGTCTAATGTGTTGTGAAAGCATGATTTGTGCTATACAAATTTAATAGTACTGTACCAGCCTATTTTTTTTAATAGTCCACTGCATGACGTAGGCCTACCCACGAAGGGGTGATTGAACTATATCCACCACGCTGGCCCAGTGCGGGTTGGTGGATTCACATTACGCCATTTAATTTCTTCTACGGACGCATGTAGGTTGCCTAACGATGTTTTCCTTCACCGAAAAGCCAGTGGTGTTAAATTCCGTACATAAATCCCAAAGAACTCATTTGTACGGGACAAGGATTTGAACCCACGACCTCACGATTGCAAGGCGAGTGTCAATACCTCTAGGCCACCACGGCTTCTCTAATAGTGATCAATTGACTATATTTACTAATGCCCACAATAAATAACAAGTGGTGACATCTGTCGGAAAGTAGGCTCCCGAGACAGGAAGCGCCATCTAACTGTAGTTGCGAGAACAACGCTACAATTAACCGCAACCCTCTGATATCTGTGGTGCAAATAATGGTTAAGTGCGGAGGTTAATTTTAAGTGTGGTAAATTCCTGTCAGCGCTAGAAGGCACTAAATGCGGGAAATGTAATGGAACATATCATCGGGCCTGCGTCAATATTCCCGCCAAAGCAAACGTGCTCTCAACGTGACTTTGTCCAAACTGCATATGTGCTATGCCTCGCGACAATAGCCCATCTACACCAATCCGAGGTGCAGCGTCTTTCATTGTAGAAGAGAGCCACTCTACGGAGAGGCAACTTGTCGCCTCAGCTGATGTGGAGCAAGGAATTTCTATTGACGCCAATGTTGAAATGATGCACCAAATACTGTCGACCGTGCGTGAGCTCAAAGAAGAAGTACGTGCATTAAATATCAATGAAACTCTTCTTATTCGGGAGATTTCTGTGCTGAAGTCTGAGCTGTTGGCCAACAATGAAAGACTTAAAACACTGGACAGTTTAGAGGTTGAGCTGAAATCACTACGCGAAGAACTAAGTGTAAAGCGCAAAGGTATGGGTACTTCTTCAAGTAACATGACTTACCATCCTAATGTTCCTAAGAATTTGGGGCTAGACAATCTAAAGAAAGTTAAAAATCACTAGTTGTGAACCAGTCGAAACATAACAAACCAGCTGATAAAGCGCCAACACAAGTCCTAGAGACAACGGCTGCTTGTAGAGCGTCTAGCCTGGTTTGTATCGATGGTACCAGCAATCACCCAAATGAAGCTGTAACAAGCGAAATGATTGCAGTAGAGTTCGGCCAAGAGACGCGTACGGTTAAATCTGCTACTCAAGCGAATAAATCACAACAGTCTAATACTGAAACTTTTAAAATTGACGACGGCAACGACAATAGTGGCAGTGCATACGAGTGGCAGCAAGTGAGTAAACGTCGCCGCAGTAATAAACCGCAGCAGCCAGTGGTTGTCGGAGTGGAGAAAGCTGATTGTGGCATACGAGCGGCTGAGAAGATATGCTACATTCAAGCTTGGCAATTTAGACCTGATACAACAACCGAGCAAGTTAAGAACTTTTTAAATGAAATTGCTCAAGTTGACTACCACGTTGAAAAACGGCAAATCCTATCGGTTAGGCATGCGTCATTTATAATTGGAATGCCTGAAAACGTCAAATCCAAAGTGATGACTCCGGATGTATATGGCCAAAAGGAATCAGGTTCGCGAATTGTTTTTTCGAGGCCATACAACTCCAAAACAAACCAAAAACTAAGCAGGATAGTCTAGCAAAAGTGCATACGACACGCAGATCCACTACAATTGGTGAACAACGATCGAGTCTGATGCCGAGCAGCGTTCCCAGGATTGAACACGGGTATCTAAAAATATGTCATCAGAATATTAGGTCAATAAAAAAAAAAATTAGTCGAATTGAGGTAGCATTGCAATGTGAACTAAAATGCGAAAATGTTTAACAGAGCATTTTTGTTGAGAACATGAAATCAAATGCCTAAATATAGCAAACTTTAAGCTAGCTTCATATTATTGTAGAGGTATGATAGAGCACGGCGGCTCTTGCATTTTTGTTAGAAATAATGTGAACTATAAAAAATTAGAATGTTTTAATAAACTTTCGGTGGAGCAGGTTTGTGAAATAGCCGCTGTAGAACTGTCAGAAGAAAATATTGTAATAATTTGTATTTACCGATCAAACTTGACCAGCTCAACTCAGTTTTTTCCTGTCTTTGAATGTTTGCTCAACAAGGTTAATGCCGAATGTGTCAAGGAATACGTGATAGTTGGCGATATTAACATTAATTCGATTTGTAACCTTAGTAAGGATTGTAAAAAATTAAATGACCTGTTGGCGATATACAACTTAAATAACATCGTAGACTTTCCCACTAGAGTGACCGATACTACGAGCACCTGCTTGGACCACGTTTACGTGAGCTGTGACCTGGCGGTAGAGACACGAGTGGCAGCCGTGCGCTGCAACCTCTCTGACCACTACGCGGTGCGCGCTACCGTTCCATGCACGGTTGCACCGAAGTCTCCGCCTGTTCGTTTTCTTAGGTCGCACAGTCAGGCTAACCGAGTCAATTTCATTTTAGCTATAGAAAGTGTAGACTGGCGTCAGATTGAACAAAAACACGCTAAACAATCTCCGGAAGAGCTAGCGGCCGGCATAATAAACATTCTGAAGAACAAAATTGATTCGAATTTTCCTTTGAGGCGAACAGAAATGAGGAACAAAAATATTTGTTGGGCGACAGATGAAATATATAATTTGAACTCTCTCCTAATGGACATGCGTGAGATTTTATTAAAGTTCCCTACAAATGTAGATTTTAAGTTAAAAATAGAGGACTTTCAAATTAAATATGACAAATTATTATGTCGCGAATAAAGAGAGTGTTACTGTAACCAGAATCAGAATTAGTCAAATTTGACCTGATCAAAGTGGGAAGTAGTCAAAGCAGAAACAGGCAGATCTAGTAGAAGCCGAGACTACACAGAAGTGGTGACACAGCCCGATGGATCAAGATTTTTTAGTAAGAAGGGAGCTGTTAACGCAGTAAACGCGCACTTTGCAAGCGCGGCGTTTTCGTGTAGTGCTCCTGCTGCCAATGTCACCGCGTCCATCAGCGCGTTGAAAACGTCGAGTGCTCCAACTGATCGTTCATTTAAACTGAACCCGTTTTCGCCACAAGAGGTTTACCAAATATTGACCAAAGGGGTTGCAATGAAAAAATCTAAAGATGTGTACGACATTTCGATAATGCTTTTGAAATCTGTAGCCGCGCCTATGGCATACATCCTCTCAGTGCTGTATAATAGATGCATTAAAGAAGGCTCGTACCCCTCGTCCTTGAAACAAGTTAAGGTATCTCCCATATACAAAGGAAAAGGGAATCAAGAAGAGATTAACAACTACAGGCCTGTATCCATTATACCTGCACTAGCCAAGGTATTCGAGTACGGTCTCAGCTCGCTTTGGATTATTGCGCGTCACTATCCGATAGGCAGTATGCTTACCGCTAGTGCCGCTCTACCACTGCGCTTTGCGCACTTTGTTCAATTCGACCTCTCGGGACATAAAAAAAGCCACAAAGTGTGGTAGTCAAAGGCAAAAAATGGAACAGGTAACGGATATGACGTTTCTGGGTTTACATATTGACAGTGCTCTAACTTGGGAGGGCCATGTGGACGGACTGTGCTTAAAAATCGGGCGAGCATGCTTTGCTCTATGGCACTTGTCAGCCATACTACCAAAGAGCATGGTCCGGAATTGCTACTTCGCATCTGTGCATTCTCTCTTACTCGTACAATATGGCCTAGAGTTTTGGGCACATTATGCTGAATGGGAACGCGTGTTCAGGCTGCAAAAAAGAGCGGTGAGGGCCTAAGAGAGAGTGCCAGGAGACACACCTGCTCTACCTCTGTTCCGGACCATGAAAATTCTCACTTTGCCATCGATGTTGATTTTGGAGGCGGCCCTATACGGTCGGTATAATCTGCATGAATACGCGTGCCTGGGCTCGCGACGTCCGCAACTATCGCGACGCGCAGGTGAGCTTTGCGTGCCGCACCATCGGCTTGCGAAGACGTCCAGGCAGGTGCACGTCATGGCGACGGGGGTCTACAACCGCCTCCCGGACGATATAAAGTCAGCATCATCACGCCAGGCTTTCAAAACTATGAATTGGCTTGTTGAGCAAGCATTTTATAGGCTGGAAGATTTTCTACCAAAAGTAGAGTATGTAGCTCAATTGAATTGAAATTGAGTAATTCAGTAGTAATTTAATTGTATGTATGTGATGATTATTTTTAATTTCAATGTTTATAATTAATTATTTTTGAAATTAAATAATAGTTATTTATAATTTTTCATAACGTAGACGTATTTTTTTTTTTTTTTATTTATATTATTGTGAAATCAGGTTACATAGTAAACGGCCTCTACAAGAAAGAACAGACGACTACAAGACTCCAAAATTTGCTAAATAGCCTCTAACTTAGCTAAATGTCCACTGAAATGGCTAAACGGCCTCTACCTAAGCTAAAAGACCTCTGGCTTGGCTAAACGGCTTCTGACAAGTCTGATAACTGCTTACCGCGTGTGGAAATTCATAGGGCTCTGCAGTGCCGGGCCCGGTGACTAGAACATCAGCGTGATGGTGGCAGCGGTTAGAGCGGCTGTAGCCCTGCGTTTTACTCCTACTGCACGGGAATATCAACTTGTCTTGGTACTCGAGGCACTCTGGAACACCAAATTCATTTAATTATATCTATCCATCCATCAGGCATAGCACGTCCACCCCTTGACATAGTCTCCTCTTATGTTCATTTTGCCAGGTGGCGGTAGGAAGACAATAAGATACTCGAGTCTCACTCTCAATGTGTAATGAGTTATTTATTAAAGAATAACAACAGCTTATATACTAAATCATATCTATGAGGTATGCGCTATCTATCACGTAAAACATCTAACTCACGTCTGGTTAATCGTGCTATATCTGAAACAATCCATCGAGCTGCAACATTCATCACAGAAATGCTTGCCCTGGGTGAAAATCTAACCCACACCTCTTTTGGCTTTGGTGTTTGGGTTCCTAAGCACTGGGCCACTGAGGCAGTCAAGTGCGTTGCATACTCTTTAATGTGAGGTCTATGTTCAAATTACCACGGTAATGGTATCTATGCAGTATTCCTTCTCCATACAAACGGTCGAAATGCGAATCATACCTTGTCTCCTCGGAGTTCGGTACATAAAAATCTCAGGGGCGCGCCGTAGTGTCGAAAGAACGTGTGGGTTTGTGATCAGTAAACGTGCGATTTACCTACAAGGCGGGGAGTCCTAGTGCGTGTTGCGTACTGCGTGGCCACGTGGGGTCTGTAGATATTATTTCAAGGACAGAGTTAAGTCTCAATACTGTTAGATACCAATACCGGGATAATACAAAAAAAATTGACATTGACAGAGGCCTGACATGGGAAAGCCACATCGATAAACTCTGCAGCAGATTGGGCAGTGCGTGCTTCGCTTTGAGCCGTGTGGCTAAAGTGGTACCTACTGAGTCAGTAAGAGCATGTTATTTTGCTACGGTCCACTCCCTATTGCAATACGGCACAGAGTTGTATGGCAGGGGCGCTGAGTGGAAGAGAGTGTTCACACTTCAAAAACGTGCTATTCGGGCCATCGCAGGAATTCCACATGACGTCACCGCACGCCCGCATTTTAAGAAATATGGGATAATGACATTACCATCGGTCCTAATATATCAGGTGGCGGTATATGTCAAATTAAATTTGACCTCATACAAGACGCTCAGAAGCAGTCGGCTTAAGGATCGACTTGCTGAGGTGCCGCATGTCCTAGAAAAGACGGCCAAGTCCACGCACGTGTTGGGCCCGGCAGTTTATAATAAACTACCAAAGCTGATCAGGGAAGCACCGACCTTGGGAAGCTTTAAATCAAAGCTGAAACACTGGCTTATCGAGCAGACATTCTACAGCTATAATGAATTTATAACATTCAAATCATAAATCTTGATTATGTACCTACTTTTTTGACATTTGATTATATTTTTGACAT
This sequence comes from Hypomecis punctinalis, assembly GCA_949316475.1. Taxonomy (NCBI): domain Eukaryota; kingdom Metazoa; phylum Arthropoda; class Insecta; order Lepidoptera; family Geometridae; genus Hypomecis; species Hypomecis punctinalis. Next base: position 13,676,841 of record OX438822.1, read on the forward strand.
TGACTATATTATTGATTATTTATTTGATAATTTTATTGTGATTATTTTTGATGCATTATGTATGATTACTCAGAAATGTAATTTTTATAAAAATACCAATGTTTACGATAATTATTACAGGTACAATACCGTACCTTTTTTATGTATCTAATTTGAAATTCAATGTAATGACTTGTAACTATTGTTATCAATAAATTGATTATGATTATGATTATGATACTCACTGTCCCAGGCCTTCTGCCCAGTTGGTTTCGGAGAGAGAAACTCCGGGAGAGGGTCGCATTTTTCCTCTTCACCCTTATCTATGTTATTGCTCAAAAGAGTGACCTCTGGGCTGGATACTTTGGTTCTGTAAATATAATCCAACAAAAACATTTTCATGTGAAATATATCCAAGACCACATCTCGCACTTTCGATCATCACACATCTTTCAATTATCCGTGTTGTTGCAAAATTCCTGGGATTTTTGCAAAAAAACAAAGGATTTAGATACTATCTTGCCAAATATTATCGGGATTGGCTGATTAATAGCGCGACGTCAAAATTTCCCCCCTCTTGAGGTTGAGGTTGAGGTCAATGCAACTCGGTCGAAACGTCGGGATTATGAGATTTTTATTTATCTCGTAATTTTAGTGCGCGATTAGTCCCGTAGAATATAATAATCATATAACCATTATTTATTATTACTAGGAGCCTATACTGTCCCAACGTTGAGCAAAGGCCTCCCTACCCTCTTTCTATTTATCTCGTGAGACTGGGCTGGACATGTCTGCCGCATGCCGGACGATCTTTGGGCGAAAATTACCAACGATAGGACACTAGGCAAAAAAAGCGCTCACGGCAGACCTAGAAAGCAATGGCGGGACGACCTTGACAGGCACCGATTTAAATAATATAACAGTTATATTTCTTGGTGTGAAATAAAGAGTATAAATAATCTACATAATTATCTATCTATCAGTTCCGTCAATATTTGTTTGATTTTTTTCTGAGAATCGACTGTTTTCTACCTGTACAGGGTACTTGTAAAATACCAACAAGCTCGCAGTACTAGAATATTAAATAGAATAGACAATAGAGAATACAATTTAACAATAAAAGAATACAATATAATTAAAATAGTGCGACAACCGGCGGCCTTATCGCTTAGATCGATTTCTTCCAGGCAACCTGATTAAGAGAGGAAAGGATAATAGAGGAAGGTAAGGGACGGGGTGTACAATAATGGCGAATTAATTAAAACAAAAATGAATACACATGAATAAAGAGTCATAAATATACATAAGATATATAAATACATAATTATCAATATACACAAGAATTTAATATTACAACAATAATAATAATAATGCATACAAAAACATACTATACTTAAATAAAAAAAATGAAATAAAGATACTAAACACATATTAATAAATATAATACTAAATAAATATAATAAATCAACTAAAAATGACTTTTTAACATGGAGGCAACTGCGATAAATAAAATTCTATGACTTGCTCCATAAAGACAGCAAGAGAAGGAGCACGTCGAATAGGAACAGGTAGCGCGTTCCATAACTGAACAACTTGGAAAGCAAAGGATCTGCCGTAAAATAATTCGGAGCGGGCAGAAGGAGTCATGAGGGTAAGGTTTTCTTTGGACCGGAGGGGAAGGGAGGGAAGTAAATAAAACTAAATAATTATTATTTTTTTATTCCAAGCGCTTTGAATGCAAATCGCGGGGCCAGCAGGCAGCGACGGTAGCGCCCTAAACTAAACGATAGATTTTAATTTAATGAATTATATCATGCCAGAACTTGTGTAACCGACATTGTTACATATGAAGTCAGTTACCTATCTGTATTAAAACCTAATTGAGTTTTGTGGTGAAATAAAACTAAATACAGTAACATACCGTACAGTCCAGCAAAGTTTCTGGTGTTTTACTAACGACCATGTATAGTGTATATCTACTAAAAATAATGTCTTTACCTTTTAGTAGTGGTGCTGGTAATAGGTGTAGCAGTCCCAGCGCTGAGCCGTGGTACACAGCACACAATGGGGTCTACGCTACCAAACCAACAATGCTGAAAAAAAGACATTATTGATTTTACAGGGTTATCCAGAACTGAATGAATAACGATTACTATGGGGCCAACCCAGAACTCGAGAAAAAATCAGCCATTCCATACATTTTGTCGATTCCAAGTTTTTGTTTTGTAGGGAACAGCTGATTGTTTTTCTCGATTTTTGGATTGCCCCATATTAAAAATTGATCAAAATGATGGCTTGTTTACGTTTTACCAACTATGGCATTAGCTGTGGCTGTAGCTTTGTTTGAAGAACAATAGGGTTCAAGAACTTTCATGTTGTTTACTTTGTCAACTTAATAGCGTCGTATTCTAGTGAATTCGAGAGGTCGGATATAAATAAATAGTGCAATGAGATTTTATTCGAGTTTAATATTTCGTTTGTCGTCGAAGCGAAATTATGTCTTGCGAACAGTGATTGTTGTTAGATTATCTGTGTCGTATTTTTGTATTATACTGGCAACTTTGTTTAATCTACCACATCCATTTTAGACAACATTGTAAAACTCGTTCGTTTGCTCGTTGTCTTGTCCTGTCTCTGATATTTTCATCCATAATTACACTTGTATTTATCAAAGTAATTGAATCCTATTAACTGATAAACTGTGCGTATATTTTGGACAATATAACAGTGCAGTTCATACAATAGTGATTGTTTTATTTTCGTGTACCGTTGTACCTGGATGGCTGAGGCTATCCGGCAGTCAGTCGCTGAACCATTGCATCTACTCTGCTCCCCAATCAAGAATTGTGAAGTTTGTTCAATGAATAGTTTGAGTGAATATCAGTGCAAGTGTGCAGTAGGTACTAAACATAAGTGCCTACTTGTGGGGCTATCCTATTTTTGATGTCTTCACGCGCCGCCGGACATTGATTGAGCTTGGTGCACACCCCCGCGATGTCTCCTTTGGTGCACGACTGGCCTGAAACATCATTAAAGGTTGCATAAGTTAAAGGCCAAATCATACAAGTGTGGAATAAAGTGTTTGTGAGAAAACTCAACCCTTGCGCAGATTTTATGTGAGCTTCAGTTAGGATTGAATATTCTGCAGCATGTAGCTAACTTCAGAGCCGCCGAGCTATAGTTATGTCTCGGTCTATACCCAGTGGCCTCAGACTAAATAAAAAACAAGACAAAATGTTATGAACAAAACAAGTGAGGCTGGCAAAAGTACGCCTCGCCGTGTACAGACACAATTACACACACATACACGTACAAGGAAACTACGCCTTGGCGCGTCAGTTAAACTGCGCCTGGTGTTGGGGAAGTCCACCTCCCTCGACACTTATACACTCCTCCTCGGCACCCGACAGCGCTGGCCCAATTTGGAGCTTGCACTCCCGCCAGAATGACGATGTGTCGAACACCAGATACATCATCATCCACCACCTGGGACCAACCAGCACTGAGCGTTGGACAGCACCCGTGTCCGACAGCCCTGGTCCCAATACAACGGGTCAATTAAAGTGGCCCGTGCCTGCCACTACGGCTGCAGAGGATAGGGAGAGCGGGCGACGACATAAGTTGCGGTGCCTCCCATAAGGCACTCAAACTACTTTGGCCAGCTTCTACACGGGCTTGGAGGAAAAGCCCCACCACGAGTTCCTCTTATAAGAGGAACTCGTGGTGGGGCTTTTCCTGAAGCTGTAGCTTCATACCAGGTTGGGCAGACCTGGGTACTGAGCCTCCCCGTCACGACGAGGCGGGAACCCACTCAAGGGGGTTAGATACTATTACTGTGGTAATAGTAACAAATAGCATACTAGCATACTTACTGATGCAATTGGACATCTTCTCCGGCCACCAGCCGTCCCGGCAGAATAGGAGCTTCGGCCCGTCCATGCTGTACCCGGGCTCGCAGGTCACGTTCAGGACGAAGAAGTCGTGGACTTCCCCCGGACTGGCCCCAGCCACGTTGGCCGTGTAGCTTCCGTGCTCGGGGTATGGAGGTAACACGCATTTCTGAGGTCTGAAATTGTGTGCGTAGGCGTCCATTGTAACTACGCACATAATAGGCCGAACCAAACTTCTTGGCGGCTGTGATGTTAGTTACAAGCTGCGGTTAACCCAATCCTGACTGTAGGTCACTTAACATTTGCGCGAGGATTGGATTTCTCGCAGCTTGTAGCTAATTTCACAGCCGCCATGCAGTTTGATTCGGCCTAATTATAAATGGGCATTGCCTTGGTTGTAGTAAAAAATATGTCTATCTCTGACTGCCTTGGTGGCTCAGTGGTTAGTGACCCTAACTTCTGAATCAAAGAGGCGTGGGTTCGATTCCCACTTCCCACACACATATTTATGTGATGAACATAAGTGTTTGCTCTGGATGTTATTTGGTTACTATCTATATAATTTTGTATTTAAAAATAAGTATATGTATATGTAGTATATCAGTCTCTGGCAGCCATATCACAAGCTTTGCTTAATTTGGAGTCAGAGACCGTGTGTAAGATGTCCCCTAATTATTATTTATTTATCTTTGGCTCGCGGCTTAGCCCGCTTGATATTTATATATATTTTTTTACCGACTTCTTAAAGGAGGAGGTACTATGTTCGTCTGTATGTTTTTTGTGGATGTTCATCAATATTTTCGCAATTACGAACCGATCTTTTTTAGTTCAAAAGAATACTTCCGAGGTGGATGTAAATTGTATCGAAATCGCTCAGACGTTTTAAATAAATCAACAATAATGTACTCGTACATGGATGTCACATCGATTCGTGCAAACTATTGGAATTGTCACTTCATTAAAACTCGCGTGAGAATACATTATATTAGATAAAATACCGGTTTTAACTCACGTATGATATACGGCCGGGCCGCTGTGAAACCCGACCGGTTTCAGAGTAAATTAGTACTCCTTCTTCATCAGGGAATACGCGCACGCGCACAGCGGCCCGGCCGTATATCATAAGTGAGTTAAGGTGACGCATTGATAAACTATAGTTTCAAAATCGAGTACCGCGCCCCTTCACTCGGACAAAATTTTACGCGGTCTCACTTGACAGGATCACGCCAGAGCGGCGGGCGGCAACGCTGGGCTAGCGTACGTGGCGCTGCTAACGGCGCGGCGGCGACACGCGTCAACTCAATTTGCCTAGAGCATAGATAATCATGGAGTCGCCTTGTCCTTAATCAACAATTTAAAAAAAAGGCAAAAATTATTTTGATCTTTTTAATGTTTTTTTTTTTTCATACAATACAGGGTTATTTCAACTGCTGTTTTTAAACTTTCGCGATTTGAACACATTATTATTATATACTACGGGACTTATCGCGCTCTGAAATTACGAGATAAATAAATAACTCATCATCCCGACGTTTCGTCGGGAAACGTCGTGCGGAAAACTGCTTCAGTTGCGCGTGACCACAACCTGCTGCCATTATTCCTGCAACAACATCTTTGTTTACATCAGCCAAAGATGATTTTATTTTGTTTTTATAATTACACATAGAGCAGACAAATGTAAATTCCGATTGTAATCCAATTCGATGTTCAGAAACTAATTTCATTGAGGCTAATCCGCAGTCAAACAGAGATTCATGTTGAGAGAGTTGTATTAGTTGTGATGTAAAATGATTAACATCTATTACTCGATGCCCCAAGTCGGGTATTTCTGTATGAATCTGAAATTTAAGCACATATTTTAGTATTTATTTAGTTTGAATTTCTTATTATGTAAACATGCCTTAGCTATAACAAAATCCTTACTGTAGTTTCAGAGGTACTTTCGAATATGTATGGAATATCTTCATTTTCAGGGTTTTGTTCCTTTAACTGAAACAAAATTACACAAGTTCAACTTGCAGACGAAGTAAAAAACGACATTTTCAAAATATAACCAAATCGACAACATCCTCTTTTTTGAAGTCGGTAAAAAGACAAGACAATAATCGCGATAGTTTAAAAAGGTACTTAAGTTTACCGTTTCCACCGAATCCTCTGATGTGGGCAACACATTTTGTAACTCTTCATTTTCAGGATTTGGTTCTTTTAACTGAAATTAAATTACTTACATTACTATTAAAGGAATTAGACATGTACAAAATGGAGTACAGTGGCGGAGGTATAGGTACTAACTACTCACTAAATACCTGGAAAATCTTTGTGATAAAGCAGGGAGAATAATTTTAATTTCGTTTATTTAAAAGAAGAAAAAATAATAACCCTATCGACAACTTCCTCTTTTTTGAAGTCGGTAAAAGACAATACTATAACCGTGATAATTTAAAAAAAGTGTTTAAATTTACCGTTTCCTCTGAATCCCCAGATGTCGGCAACACGTTGTGTAACTCTGCGTATGTTGGTGATATTTCTGGGTGGCTACAAAATAAAATGATGTAATTATATAATTATTAAAAAGTTAAAGCTAACACAATTATTTAGGTGATAGAACATCACTTAATAAATATCATTATTTTAGATAGGTTTCTAAAATATCAAGAGACGACTCCATAGCTTTTTGTTCTGATATTTGTTTCTTTAGTTTGTACAGACAAATCTTAGTAGGTACACACTTGAAAATAAAGAATAGACGGAGTATTATTACTAGATACTTTAAATTGATTGCTGACATGATAGATAGGTACTTGGCATGGACTCACTCTCTATCTACTGGCCCTGTTGAGGATGTGGATTGACAATCGTCAGGTTGCAGTTTCCGTTTTTTTGACCTAAAAAAATTGTAAATATAGGTAAATGCAGAAAAATTGAAGTACCTAGGTAGTAAGAATGTGATAATCCATAATCTGTAGACGAATGTGTATTTGCCAAATATAGACTTTATTATTAGGGCATTAGAGTGCAACTATTTATTGCAAGTTTATTATATATGTAATTCGACTTACCCAAACATTCCGTCATTTTTTTTAGGTTTTCTTTTTCGTTTTTGTAAAAACAATTCTTTCCGCTTATTTTTCCTCCCCATTTTCTATGCACACTTGTTCACTACTATTTACACACTACCAAATAAAAATACTACCTAACTTACTACCTACTATAATAATGTTCTAAAGCTACAATATAATATAGTACACTAAAGTCTAACTTATAATTTTGAAAATAATTCTGAAGTAAATTACTCGGTTGTCGTCGCACAGAGTACCTAGAAGACAATAACCAAAAACAAACAGCACGCATCTCGCGCCGTCCGTACTTTGCGGCGTTGCCAGCCCGACGCTGAGCGAATCATGCGCTCGTCGGAGTCGCAACGTCGCACCGGTACGGCGGCGGCGGCCCAGATAGTGCCGGATCAAATATTCTGAGCAAACACTGTAGAGTAAAAGCTAAACTAGAGTAGGCGCGAAGAGATTTGATTGAGTTTTTAATTAATTACTCATAATATACAATTTAAAAAAAAAAAATTCTCGGTTTATAATAAAGAAAAGGGATCTGGCTATTTTATTCGTAAAAAATAATGGGGTGTTGTCGCTGATAATTCTGAGCATTCGAATTACTAAAATTTTTTTGGTGAGCAATTTGTTTTATTTTTTTTTTAATAAAGCCGGTTACTTTTCAAAATTTTGTCCGGTTCATTCAATTTATTAAGATTTTCCCTTATCTATGACATTTTTTAAATTTGAATCGATATCATTCATCCTCTCACATCGCGCATTCAAAAGTACTCGTTTTTGCCGTTTTCGTGTTTCTCGGCCCGGTGCCTCGTCTTAAAACCGGTATTTTATCTAATATATTGGAATTGTGTAGACAATGTAAGTCAGTCCGAATTATTTTGCGAAAAATAATTGGTTCTATTAACACAATCTTTTATTTTTCGAGATAGAGCCTCTGTCACTTTTCTGAATAGTCATGTTGACTAACAAGAATATTTTTTGCAAAAATTAGCATGACTGACTTCACCCGTGTACAGAATTTGCGAATATTTCGCACGGATCGATGTAGCATTTTTCACATTATTGTTGATTTATCAAAAATGGCTTAGCCGATTTCGATAAAATTTAAATGGGACCAATTTCGAAGTACACTAATTCAAAAAAAAAGAATTATCCAAATCGGACTACTACAAAACAAGTTATGGGTGGTTATACATAAAAAAAATATACGCGTCGAATTGTATACCTCCTCCTGTCGGTCAAAAAATATAATTAGTCCGTCACAGAGACAGTAAAAAAAAATTAGACACGTATTTTTTCTTTTGTCAATTAAACAAAAAAATATGAATATATAGCCTGTTGAAGTTTCGCGTGACGTCACAAGTGCCACACAAATGTATAGACCAAGGACTTTGTATACTATCTGGACTGCGCACAGACGAAATTTGGCTCAAAGTTAGTTTAGGAAAATTCAACCTTAAAGCGTTGCAACAAAACATATATTCCTTTGAAATGCCATAAGAGAGACGCTGTGCCGAGTGAGACTTCCCAAAGTGATGAAGGTGTCCCGCTCGCACTATTGCCATTTCGAAAAGACACTTATATATGGTAGAATTATTAACTGTAAAGCCGCGACTCTCTTAACCATTTCTAAGTTTTTATAACAATGTAGTTTGATGAGAATTTAGTTAAAATTGCGAATAGATGCTAATAAAACAGAGTTTTATATTTAGTTTCTATGAATACCTACGTCTTTATGATTATTGGTTATTTTTTAATTTTGACTAGAGTATCACCGTCGATTGCAAATGGCGTACTATGGTGTATACAAAGAAGTGTAGTAGGGTGACTATGCTTGACATATTTCTTAAACATGCTGGGTGTACAATAGGTGTATAGTCGTGGGTGTCGTTGTTCATTTTCTTGGGTTAAAGATTTCAAAAAAGACATTCATTTTGAAATTAAATAAAGCGGAAGTCACTTTTTGCAAAAAGTTGTCATTGGTGTCGTTTTTTAGGTTTTTGGAGGTGTAGATTTCAAAAAAGCATCCATTTTGAAATTAAAGATGGCTGACGTCACTTTTTAGATAAAGTCGTCATAGGTGTAATTTTCGAGGTTTTTTGGGTGTAGATTTCAAATATGGCACCCATTTTGAAATTAAAGATGGTGGACGTCACTTTTTTGATAAAGTCGTCATAGGTGTAATTTTCGAGGTTTTTGGGGTGTATATTTCATAATTAGCATTCATTTTGGAATTAAAGATAGCGAGCATTACTTCAAAATGGATGCCATTTTTGAAATCTACCAAAGACTTCGAAAACTACACCCATGACGACTTTTTCAAAAAAGTAAGTCCGCAATTTTTTATTTCATAATAGATGCCTTGTTTACAACGGAAGCCTATAAATGATTGTGACTTATCGTAATAAAATCTATTAAGATTTTTCATGACAAAGTCTTTTCGTGATTAAGATTTTTTGTGAAAAAGTTTATTTGTGACAAAGTTTTTCGTAGTTAAGTACTGACACGGATTGCGTTATATATGTCAAGATTACATCTATGAAACTTAAACGTTGTTTAACACCGTAAATATGGATTCCAGACCATTACTGTTACCACAAAAGTGAAGGAACTCATTCAGATCTACATTTCCGATGACAGCTGTCAAACTTAAAAGTGGTTTTGTCTCCTCATTATCAATTCTAGACCATTGCTGTCTTAACAAAGGTGAAAGAACTCTTCGACAGCTACATTTCCGATAACAGCTCTCAAACTTGAAACTGAATTATCTCCGTATATATTAATTCTAGACCATTGCTTTTATGGAGATTGGTTTTATAGAGATCTTTAGGGAAGGCCTATGCTCAGCAGTAGGCGTCCTATTGCTAAAACGACGACGATGACGAAAGACGACGATTTAGGGGTAAGATAACTGCGATTCCTGCGTGCAGTAACATTGCAAAGAAATATTATATATTTATATCCCGAGATGATCGAGATGTTTTGGTCATCCTACTTAGAAAAGAGACACAATCATCTGATGTGTTATCCTTGTCGGCACGTTTTTCTTTGCCAGTACTCAATCCTGTTTATATGATAAATCCATGGTATAGACTTATGTAAGATTAGGCGATGCCACGACCTCCCAAACTTTGACAAGGTTTATCTTTGTCATTTGATGTTTCATTGACAAAAGGAAAAAAGAGTCCATTATTTTTGATAATCTTACCCAAGGACTAAATCTATACTATAATATATAATATATAATATATAATATAATATTATAAAGAGGAAAGATTTGTTTGTTTGTTTGTTTGTTTGTTTGTTTGTAATGAATAGGCTCCGACACTACTGGACCGATTTCAAAAATTCTTTCACCTTTGGAAAGCTACATTATCCCCGAGTAACATAGGCTATATTATATTTAAAAAAAATTAGGGATCCTTACTAAAACTCCAATAATGTAACATAAGGTGTAAAAAAAGACCTGAAAAATTCCTTACGTCGCGTGCGCTGAGAAAACTATTGATGATGGTATCAAAGAATACTAACCAGTTAATGACTAAATAATAAAACATTTTAATTTCAAAATAACTAAGTATTTTATTTAAAGTTAATCATTAATTTAATTTAAATAAGAGTTAATTAAGATTTAAATAAAAGTTAATAAAACTATTTTTTTTATTTACTATGAAATTATTATTTAGGTAATCGGACTTATTTATATAACACTGTTATTATAGTTTGGGCATTAAATGATTAAAAAATCAACAATTGTCATGATTTTTATATTTTTAATGTACGATACTAATTAAAAGACACAATACTGATTACAATGGGCTAGATTTAGGTAAAATATTACTACCTTTTCTTCTTACATACCTCTTACATAAACATGAGCCGTAATGCAAACCTCAAGCGCACTGCTGACTTTAAATATAGTATTTGTACATAATTATGCGATTATGCACAATGCGTTTATGTGTGTGCTCACATATGTTTAAACATAGGAATAGATGAAAATAGAAATGACTAAAATAATTGTTAATTTTTCAGGTGCCGTAATTACACAGTCATTCCAAGGCAAGCTTAGGCTTATATGGAATGGTTATACTTATACAATGAAATACCGCGCCGGTCCGAAAATCAGCTGGGTCTGCTCCAAGACCAGCAGTAGGAAATGCAAGGCCACGGTTACCACACTTGACAAAAAAGTGATAAGAACCACATTTCATCACAATCACGAATAAATGTGTAATACGATTATACTGTCCATATTAAGAGGATATATTAAAAGTACCTATTAAACTACTACCAGGTATAAAGCAGTTGGATCGTCTGCAGACCCTTGATGGACTAAAGTTCGGCGCAGACGGGCCGCCGATCACAGCCTCTGTTGGCTAGGTATAATATATTTTTATACCCAGTCATCATGGCTGTTGTAACTTAATTCATGTCAAATATTAAGTGACCCGACCCGATGCTCTGTTACTGTGTGAAGGATTCAGATTCAGGAGCTTCTTTAGGCATCCTGACTCTACCATCTATAATTATACAACAAGTAGCGATGTACGTAAGGATGAGCCTGGACTCCTACGAGATGCGCGGAGGGAACCATGGCTACCCCACAAGAACCGCGCATCAACTGGCAAGTGTGAAGCGAACACTGGCAAAGTCAGACAAGCTTACTCACGTCATGGGCCCCGATGTGTACAACCACCTAGTAGGAGCCCCTACTCAGCAGAGTTATAGAACTCGCCTGTATCGTTGGCTTGTTGAGCAAGCCTATCATTTTAATGATTTTATAAATATAAAATAATTATGTATAATTGATATTACCAAACAGGTATGAAGTAATGTTAATTATAATTTTATTATACATGACTTACAAATATGTACTATGAATTACTCGTATGATGACATGTAAATTAATTTTATGAAATAAAACGAATATGAATATGATTAAGGATTTGACACGCCGGGTGTGTTCTGCGGTCAGGTCAAATATAACGCAGTCGCATTAAGTATGAAAACCGTTGTTAGGTCTCAATATATTTTGTATAGGTATGCGATCTGACCGTGCGGTCACGCGGAAGGAACGTAAGAACGCGCACGAGCAGGTTCACCTTGAATGGTTTGAATGGTTTTGAATGTTGTTGTTCATAAAATACCGTAAAATTAGTGTGTTTACAAAAAAAAAACTCGAATAATATTACGCGATGATACCTTTCAATAGTAGTGGTGGTGGTGACTGGCGACACGCAGCAAACAATAGCATTTTGAGTGCCATACACGCAGTGCTGAAAAATAACATCAACATCAAGAAGAAGAAGACGTCAATCCGTTGTTCTGTTTCCGCGTGAAAGAGTAAGGGCCTTTGCTACGTGTGCGAGTGACCACGCGGCGGGTACCCGCCTCGCGTTTATTTGGTTAAGGCAGCGCTCTCTGGTACGGACGCGTACGACGGGTGGCGGGTGCGCGGCGCGGGCGCATGCGGCGGGTGTAATTGTTCTAGCACCACTAGATGGAGCGTCGGGCGCCCGCCACTCGGATCCAAGGCCCGCTTCGGAAGACCGGAGCGGGCGCCCGCTCCGGGCACCCGCCGCGTGCGCACTCGCACACGTAGCGTAAGGCCCTAAGAGAAAACAAGGTATACCGAGCGCCACACAAATTGAAGGATGGCAAGTTCTGCGCATAAGCCGAAATATGAGTATGCGCGGGAGCCAGAGGGACGAAACGCCGAGGCAAACCCGCCCGCTAACCTCATGCCTCCCGCGCGCCCCCTTACCCCCAAGCTTACTACTTCGCCATTGTGCACACATGCACAATAATTAGGGAACCACGGCGAAGTGTCATCTGCGGCTAACTTCCCATCCTTCAACTTGTGTGACGCTCGGTATAATGTTGGTCAGCGGACAATGTTAGTCACGCTTATAATGAAAAGACGTTCAGTTCTTTACGCATAATTTATATTAGGTATATCCCATCTAGGTTTTTACTTCTCGCGAGCGATGAACGCCCTGGGGTCTTATTGTGTACGTAGCGCTCTGACGTTCCGCTTCGATTTTTCTCCTGCTCGAGCCAGTTACTCACGCCACGAGAGCGAGCGGGAAGAAATGCGAAGCCAAACGTCAGAGCGCTTACTCAATAAAGCCCCTGCACTATTACTCTTTTTAACACGCAGCATTCGTACAAGGTTGGCATTTGTAATTTTCGCATCTACTCCATATCATTTCACGCGTCGTTACATAGACTTGTCACGGTATTTTAATTTTTGACCTATCCCATGGCAACATTATATTTCTGGAATAAAAACTCGTTCTCCGTCTTTCAAACTATGTCCATGCCAAAACTCCAATTGATTCGTTACTCTATTGCTGCGTGAATGAGTAACAAACTACTAAACCGGTTAACCAACACATATACTTTAGGATTTATAACTAGTAAGAAATAGTAAGGATATACAGGATCCTATGATCCATATATCCTTACTAGTCAGTTAGTAGTAAACGCAAAACCTTTTAAGAGCAGGTCTAGTACATCTAGATTAGGTATAGTCAAACAACTGTTGTTATAGAACTTTTGGAAAATCATGAAAAAAAAAACAGCTTTTTGACCGACAAACTACCGGACACAATTGTGTACAATTCGACGCGCATATATATTTTTTTATGTATAACCACGCATAACCTTTGTTTATAGTAGTCCGATTTCAATAATTATTTTTTTATTGGAAAGAATATAGTACTTACTTCGAAATTGGTCCCAATTAAATTTCGAAATCGAAATCAGCTGAGCCATTTTTGATAAATCAACAATAATGTGAAAAATTGCACCTGCCTTTTTGACCGACGAACTGCCGGAGGAGGTATACAATTCGACGCGTATAAATATATTTTTTTTATGTATAACCACGGATAACTTTTTTCATAGTAGTCCGATTTCAATCATTCTTTTTTTATTAGAAAGAATATACTTCGAAATTGGTCCCATTTAAATTTTATCGAAATTGGCTGAGCCATTTTTGACAAATGAACTATAATGTGAAAAATGTTACATCGATCCGTGCATAATATTTGCGTTCTAGCGATGCGCCCCGGCTTCGCGCAGGTGTATTATACATAAATAAAAATTTCTTTTGAATTACTCTATCTATTAAAAACAAACTGCATCAAAATCCATTGCGTAGTTTTAAAGATATAAGCATACATGGGGAGAGACAGCGGAAAGCGACTTTGTTTTATACTATGTAATGATTCTGTACACGGGCGAAGTCGGTCATGCTATTTTTTGCAAAAAATAATTATTCATACAAAAAATTCGTCATTCGTCAAATAATTATTCATACAAAAATGTATGGAGAAGGAAACTTATTTTTGCGAATTTTCAAAAGTCGTAGTACAAAAGTTGTTTGTCTAGATGTCCTAGACCCGCCCTTAAAAGGTTTTGCGTTTAATACCTATGACCCTGTATAGTGGAAGCCTATGTCTAGCAGTAGACGACAAATGACTAAAAATATGACTTACTTGTGGACGCTTTTTGTTTTGAATGTCTTGTAGAGCATCTGGACATAGCTTCAAGTCGGTGCAAACTCCTGGGACGCCATCTTTAGTACAACTATCACCTACGATAAGATAAAAGTTTAAATAATAAGTAGTAGACTAGACATTGGAATACATCTTTTAATCGTGTCGCTCAGAGCGCGATTTTCGAATATTTTTGGGTTTTTCGGCATTTTCAGATAAACTATTCATTTTAAGGGTGATCATCTCGGTCAGAGCGCGAATTTCGAATATTTTTGGGTTTTTTGTCATTTTAAGCTAAACTATTTATTTTAAGGTGATCATCTCGGCCAGAGCGCGAATTTCGAATATTTTTGGGTTTTTTGTCATTTTAAGCTAAACTATTCATTTTAAGGCGATCATCTCGGCCAGAGCGCGAGTTTTGAATGTTTTTGGTTTTTTTGGCATTTTCAGATAAACTATTCATTTTAAGGGTGATCATCTCGGTCAGAGCGCGAATTTCAACTTAGACTAATTCTATTTTTTTAGTTAACAACCCTATTTTACCTTGTGTAATTGTGTATGTAAGCTTAGTATACAGTACGATAAGAATAATGTATAAATAATGTTAAGGAAGTAATTGTTTGTACATGCTACGAATTACGTCGATTTACTAGTATTGCTGCGCCCTCAATACAGTGTATAATAATATGAGATATTTATTTGTTAACCTAGTTCTTAGCGAAATCACATATATATTTGCAATAAATGTGTAAAATAGACTAACGATAAATTATAGTAAAAATATATCTTTAAAAAAATACAAGCTTTTGAGAACCTGGACATCATGTAGCAGCAGAGTGCTAGCCAAGACAAGTAAAACGAGCCCAAACACGACGGGTCCATCTTGTTAAGTACAGGAGTTCCTATGGCCACTTTCCGACACCATCATCAAATGAATGAAATGAATGAATGAATGAACACTTTATTGTTTACACTAAAATACAATACAGAAAAAATACACAGAAAGGAAAAAAACAAGCGACATCAGATCAGCCCCATGGTACCATATTATTGCATTGTCACGCGATATGCATACAAAATTTCAGCTCAGTCGGAAACCGGGAAGTTGTTCAAATTTAATTTGCAAGATTCCACCCGGACTTACATCCATTGCAAGTTAAAAAAAAGCTTGGATTTTTTTTTTAATATGTTTGCGAACGGGTTGATGCAGTACATACATAATTCTACATCTTAAATCTTAACAATTTACTTGCGAAGCTGATCAACCTTCTTAGAGCAAACACAACATGCGTATAATGATTGTGTTTCACAAAAGAAAAGAAAAAAAAATGATCCAAAAGTTATAAATAAAATTAATATGACATTCAAAACAAATTTAAGAGAGGCTAAGTAAAGAGTCAAAGTATTTCTTAAGTTGAACTGGTGAAGTATGGAAAATATCTAAGTTATGGCAGATGTTATTGTAGGAGAGAAATATCCGATACATGGGCGAATGTTGGAAGTAATTAGTACGGCTAGTATGGAGGCTGAATGTTTTTCTAATAACGAGACGGCTATTAACACGTGGAATCCTGATGATAACAATTTGCGAGCAGTTCAGGGCTGTCAATTTTCCCGGTACTTGGACAAGTTGGTACTTGTACAGAAACACAATATCCGCTACTTTACGTCTGTGCTCAAGAGTTATAATTTGTAAAGTCCATGATACAATCCGTATTTTTTTTTTTTACTTCGTAGTTTCCTCGGACTTTATCTGAGGTTTTGTTTATTTTGAATTTTTATTTCTTAGCTAATTTTCAAATTTCCCATCTTCTTAATATATACCATACATTAATCTTGACAATTTCGACATATTTCCAAAAAAGACTAGCCAGACAACAACATACAATTTCAAAAATCTCTTAAAATACTTTTATTTTTGTCTAATATATTTAAAGTACAAACTAGTTTGAAGTATTATTATCTAATAAATTCAGTTCCCCAACGCTCACACATACTTATGGCTCATTAGAGCCATACGTTGTGGGATTGTTTCTATTTTTGCTTATATATTGCTTACATTTTTGTATATTTTCTTATAGTTCTTTGCTCCTATAGGTCTGTTATTATTATAGATATATACAATCCGTATTTGAATGTAACCAAATACCCCTAAGGGATTAAAACTTACCTTCCTGAGCACAATGTATATTCACAGCGCACAGTATCAACAGCACAGTTAGAATCATTATAAGGAACTGGTCAATTTACTAAACATGCTAGGTATAATACTAATCACTAGATACATGTTTAGGGTTCCGTACGCAAAGGGTAAAAACGGGACCGTATTACTAAGACTCTGCTGTTCGTCTGTCTGTCTGTCACAAGGCTCTGTCTAGGTATCTCATGAACCGTAATAGCAAGAATTGAATTGAATGTTTTTTGTTGCAGCTATAACAACAAATACTAGAACAAGTTATGTTAGCAGTTAAAAGTTTTTATTAGTTTATTTTAATATATTATTTATAAATGTATTAGTATTTATAATATGTGCATGTATTATATGTCTATTGTATAATTCTATAATTATTTATATTATTTTGTTTTACTTTTAAAGTGTCCTCTCAATTAGCACACTTCGTCGTATTTTCTTTTGTACCTATTTCTCTCCATCGTAAGGTTACCTGGAAGAAATCACTTTCAGTGATAAGGCCGCCGGTTGCTTCACATGTTTTAGCATCTATTTTTCTCTATTTTTCTGTTTTACGTGTGTGTGAATGTGAATCAATAAAGACTTTGTCTATCTAACAAGACTAAAATAAGCTCATCTAACCTACAACAAAAGTGATATATAGACGCTTGAAATATTCACAGAATATTTAGTATTATATTCATTTTTTTAATGCAATAGTGCTCTTTATTAGTACATAGAAAGCAATTAGATCATCCACAGAACCTTGAAGGTCTAAAGATAGTCCAATTGCTCAAGCCCGCCGGGCAGTGCTCGTCGACGTCACCATCCCGCATGACGAGAACCTCGTGAAGGCCGAGAAAGACAAGCTCAGCAAGTACCTTGACTTGGCTCACGAGGTTACCGCCATCTGGGATGTTGACTCGACGATCATTGTCCCGATAGTTGGGCCTTGCCCCGCTGTCAGGAGCACTCTAGGCTTAGGTTTTTTTTATAGTGTTTTATTTCATTGTTTTTGTGAAAAATAAAATTTAAAAAAATAAATGAAATGTGTGTGTGTAATTTTACTATTTTTCATGTTTTTATAATTATTCTATGGTAACATTGAACTTAAATGTTAATTCCATATTTTTGTTATTTTAAAATCTCAATGTAACACAGTTTGATAATAATTAAATTAAAATAAGAGGGCTCGCATACGGGACGGAACCCTTTGCGCGCGAATCCGTCTCGCACTTGGCCGAATTATATTAATATAAATGAGATATTTCTGATTTTTCCTGTTGCGGGCGGCGGCTAACTGATGAGACGCTGCCTTGTGCGTAACAGGTTATTTGCGAGGTAACTGCGAGGTCCAAAGAATTTAATCCTAGCGGAGTTTAGGTCGCTTGTTGACGAGACGATTTCTACCCGATCTGGCGCCGGGGCGGTGCCGGCTAAGCTTGATAACGAGACGGTTTTCGCCGGGGCTACGCACGGTTTAAAACCGCGATCGTCAGTTGTGTATGGTATACTATGCCAGTGCTAGCAACGCGCGACAGGTGGCTCAAGTGAGAGCAAGACGGATGCAACCGTACTCGTGAATAATGAATTTTCGCAATAAATGGCTAAACCGCTTTCCATCGCGTACAAAATTCGAATAAATCGCTCGAATTGTTTATTTTTGTGTGCGCGGAGGACTGATGACCGGTGGAGTCGAAAAGTTCTCGAGTGGAGACCACGCACCGGCAAGCGCAGCATAGGACGTCCACCCACAAGTTGGATGGATCACTTCATTAAGACCGCATGATCGTGCTGGATGCAAGCCGCTTCCAACCGGTCTTATTGGAGATATTTAAGGGAGGCTAATGTCCAGTCCAATCGGACGCGACTGACAGCCGCGACTGATAGTTATCTAGATAATGAAAGTACACTGAGCCGTGCAAACTATCGGACATAAGTCGCGGACGTCACCTTGGGCTGACCTTGAGCATTCGGGCGTCCGAGAGCGATCTGGCGCGCCGGATGTTTTTGTCAGCCGAAAACGTCCGCGGACGGTATGCACGTGATGCGGGACGCATCCGTGCGTCAGAAAGACGCGGACCACGAGAGAAACAGTACGTGACCAGATAACATTTTACAAAAATACCGAAACGCCTTAAATAAAATGCTAAACGGTATATATAATATTTCACTGATTTTCACCAAAAGTTCCAAGCTCAACGCACCGACCTCCGCAAATATACGTTCAAAAATAATGATATTCAAAGGAGTCTAATAAATTTACCAAAGTAGTATTAAAATACTAATTCTTGTCACGCTGCGCGTCGTCCGCAAGCCACGTCTCATTCGTCTCAAAGACTGTGCACACTGCTAAGTCGTGGATAGTATGTTTCCAGCTTTACAGTTTAACATTACAATTACTTCCAAATTCAAAAAGTGCGCGGCAAAGATAATTCCGGCGCAATTATAAAGTTCCTTATAGAAAACACCACCTTTGGGCGCACTTAAAGGCGAACCAAGTAGTCCTTTTCGAATAGATGTGATAAAATAGTTATTTGCTATACAAAAGTTCAAAGTTGATTTTTAATCGCTTGCTCAATTTTGATGACCGAGCAAGCGAAGGATTCGAAAATTAGAATTCTGAGAATTAGCAAGGGAATTAAAAGAGCACAAGGTAAAAAAATCATTGCACTCGAGTGCAACACGTAAAGCGAGGAAATAACTTAAGTCGTCTACTTACGTTCGTACGGTTTCAAATACCTTTAGGTACAAATACAAATAGATACAAATAATTTATTGGTACCACCATAGTTACATGTCAAATTACTTACTAAAGAAAACATACAAAATTACAGTAAACCGATACAATGCAGTCAAACTCATTTTAAAATATAAATTAGATATTAATATACTTATTAAAAAGTCAATCAGATACAATTTCTGGTAATTTCAGAAAATCTTTGACGTCGTAAAATAACTCATTTTGTAGCCAATTTCTTAGTCTAGTTTTAAATGACGCCGCGGAAGGTGCATCACGCACTTGACCGGGTATTCTGTTATAAATCGCGGGGCCTGATACATAGACCGACTCCTCCGACTTCGCGAGCTTATGAGTGGGTGTCACCAGCTGATTATGTCTTTTGTTACTCCTTAAATCACGGGTGGTGTTGACTGCTCTCTTTTTAAAGGAAGACAAGTGAGTATGGGTAAATAAAACCAGTTGGCAAATCACCTCACACGTCAAAGGTAGTAACCGTAACTCCTTGAAAAATCCTACCCAAGAGACGTCATCCGAAGCACCAAAAAGAGCTCTTACCGCTCGCTTCGGCATGACGTCTGCGGCACGGCCCGTAAGTTAGGTTGCTGTGCACCGTAGCGAAGTAACACGAGCGCACAACGTCACGGATGGCAGTGCTCGCGAGCCGCCGAAGAGCAAAGCTCGAGCGACTCAGCTTGCAGCAGACCCCGTCAATGTGCGTCTCCCACGGTATCGATACTAGCCTAGCAACTTCGCACTATTGACTTGCCGAATTGTAGCATCGCCTAAGACCACAGAGTACTTGCAGGCAGTTTAAAACATATTTTATCCCCATTAAGCGCCAGCCCGTTTGACCCAAACCACTCGTCCAAGCGTTGGACGACAGAGTTTATCTTAAATTGCAGAGAGCTGACTCTTCGACGCCGTGACCAACGCAGCCACGTCGTTAGCATACATATGCGTCATCGATGGCACCTGGTCGGTCATTCAGGAGGAGGCTGAACAGAGAATTCGAGAAAAAGGAGCCTTGCGGGACGCCCATCACGATCTTCAGCTCTTTGGAAGTCACACGACCCATGTCACCCACTACCATCTGCGTTCTCTCCGATGAAAAGTAAGAGATGAGGGCTCCGACTGGGCCACGCATACTGTGGTAAATAAGCCGGTGGTCCGCGGTGTCAAACGCGCGAGATAGATCAAACATGACTATATAGGGCTACATGTAGTCCAGCCTCACGCACTAAATCAGTGGTCGAACGCCCAGCCCTATAGGCATACTGTCTGTCAGATAGGATGTTGCGATCCAACGCAAAGTTTAATATTCTCCTGTTCAAGCCCACCTCGAATATCTTGCTGATTACTGGTACTAGAGATATGGGGCGATATGATTTTACTACTTACCTACCTCTTCTTCTACTTACCTAATTCTCGCGTGATTGTTGAGGGAGAAAGCTCATTTGCGCATGTGACAGTTGCAGTCAATCCTGTTGGTGTCAAACACATGTCCTCGTCGCTAGAATCACTAATTTTAGTTTTTTCTCTTATATTCAAGTTTCTTGTCTTTCATATAAGCAAAGAGTATATATGATTATTATAGTCTTTGCTAAGAAACAATGTTTTAACAATATGACACAAAAAAAATTCGCGCGCAAAGCAAATTAAAAAAAATATATACCAAGAGGGTTTTGAGTCTAAGTTTTCAAGAAATTAAAAAAAGTTAGATGATAAATTCGGCACCATGAAAATAAAAGTAAATAGGTTTAATAATATTTTGAATTCACAAACTTAGTGCACACGACGTTCTAAATTCAATTTTACTTTCCCCTCTAGCGGATAAAAACTACTTTTGCACTCGGAAATCTAAGAGCGAAAATAGTATTTCCATGATGAGGGGATTAAAAAGTATTTTATTTCATTATTTCATTTCGAAATAGGTAATTAAATAGTAGTTTTCTCGAATGTCGTCGTTATGTCACCTAGTGCTTGTTACCGAGCACTTTGGCATCGCTCGGCATTGTAGTCGGCTTGCAATCGCCTTACGATTAACTAAAAAGCCTGCCCACTACGTAGCTTAGGCAGAGTTTTGGCTCGGACACTTTTTTTGCACGATTGTGACTCTATAGATATTTGCTCGAAGCGAAAAAATAAAAGTTTTCTGTGGGATAACACAAAAGTCAAATTCCACACGGGCTTAGCTGCTTTTGCGGGAAAAAACTAGTATACTATAAGTCTCATAACAATGATGTATTTATGTTTCCATGTACCTGCGTGGGACCATTTTTAGGGTATCATACCTCAAACGGAAAAAACGGAACCCTTATAGGATCACTTTGTTGTCCGTCTGTCCGTCTGTGTGTATGACAAGACTCTTTATCTCAGGAACGCGTAAAGATATCGAGTTGAAATTTAAACTGCCATAGTCTCTTGCAGTCGTGTAAAAGAAAAAGTTCTCAGTTATCGTTTAAAAAAGTTAGAGCCGTTTATGTCGTAAAAAACCGCAAATCTTCCCGTTGACATAGAACTATGAAATTTGGCGAGAAGTATTATAATTGTCTCAGAGTATACATACAGGAATAAATCTGAAAACTCTACATTTTTATTTACATCACAAAAAATAGGGCCTCAAAATTCACAAAATATGAATTCAAAATTCAAAGTGAGCAAATCGTATCTTATAAGGTATCATATAAAAGAACTTCATTAGCACATGCTAAAACAGGTGTTTAATTATTTTAATAACGTGTTTGTACGGAACCCTCGATGTGTGAGCCTGACTCGCACTTGTCCGTTTTTTTTTAAAGAACTCTAAAGCTCAGTCTAACAGTACGTATCGACGGAAAATTAACAGTTAGAATAAGTAAGTTCGTATAGGTCGGGTGGTTAGTCCTGGTGTCAGAGTTTTTAAGCAGCCTGAAGGCCTCTGACGGCTAAATGCTTAAAACAACCGGAGCCTACAATTTAACGTGTCATCCGAGCCACGGTAGCTCTCAGCTTTAAGTGCCACCCGCGTTCACCCATCCGAATCCGAAGACTGACCGACAGAAGTGAGACGTGCTCATACGCAAAGTTCTCAAACCTCCATGAAATAATATTATGATAAATTAAAAAAGGTTGGCGGAAGATAGAATAATATCATTAATCATGATAATAACTGGTTTATAAAATATCCAAGCAAAATTAATAACGCAAAACGGAATAGCTAGTTGTTTTGCGCGGGTTTGTGCGAATTTGAATAATCAGGCTCAGGAGCCTGATTATTCAAATTCGCACGCCTTGGTCGTATACGGAACTTGTATAGAGCATTCGCACTTCATCAGAGTCAGAGTTCCGCATATTTCTAGCCATACGAAGTTGAAAAATAAGAGCCCAGGGGTTCGTTTTTTAACTTTAAACGCCCTAAAAACGTATTCGGAACTTTGACAGTGACAGTTCGAAAACCATACTCAACCACTCACAAGCGCTGTTGTCGCTTGAGGCAATTCTCAACCACAAAAGTATATGGAAAATCTGGCCCATGGCTGTCAGAAATGTCAAATATGAATTGGACTTTGGCACTACTGAGAAAAAAATCACGGTAACTAGCTACTGAATCGAGATATTTTTCATGTCTCTTTCTAACTCATGTTATTGAAATCATTGCATCTCTTTCTTCCTTTCCTCGATCGACCACATTATCCCTCTGCTCTGGTATATCCGTGCATACACCGTATTTGTTTTGATAGTTTCTGTTAACGTTCCATATCTCGATGTCCCCCATATGCAGTCTATGGTTTCTTTTAAAATTGCAATTCCAGTACCTACTAAAGTTTTGCATGAAATTAATAAATTTTAAATAAATGTCGAGAAAAAGTCATCGTTAGAATCACCTTCCTAAGATATCAATTTTGTAGGTGCAAGGGACTACAGATTTGCGTACAAATACCTATGTGGTTTTAGTTTCAACTCTATACATTACGCATTTCCGATATATGATAAGAGGTCAAATCGCGGATGGATGGACATACCGACCGACAGATAGACGGAATCAAAAAAAATTATAAAAGACTATTTGATTCTTTTGAGGCGTGGAAACTCAGAAAAAGCCAAGAACACTACCCAAAAGGTAGTGCGGAATGGTTTTTTTTTAATGGCGATATCTCAATTATGATGGTTCTTAGGAAAAAGAGTACCAGATATTTTTTGTAGATAAAGCTGCCACAAGCTCCTACCAATCCGTGGGATCGGTAGGAGCTTGTGGCAGCTTATATCTACTGGTGTTACTACTGTAAGGTTGCTTAATATTCTCTTAAAAGTGACAAGTAACTTGTCCCGCTAACAGAGTACTATATTTATATAGTGGCGTATGAAGATCATGTAGCACATAGAAATTTATTTAGTTACATAAATAGACTCGCGGGACAAGTTAGGTCGAATAGGTTATTTTAAATAAATAAAAGAGAATGAACGTTGAATATTGACACTGGCAAATGCTTAACCATGCGACGCCAAAACATAAAAGAAGATATAGGATAAGCAGATAACCCGGTATATATTTTCCGGATTTAACAATTTAACTATTACGAATGTGTATTTTCTTCCCAAAGAAATGACGCACTATTCCCGGGATGTTAATAACGTACTTTCTAGTTTATAATGTAATATATTATCATACAAAATGTCAATGGTATAATTATATCTACTTAAAGTTTTCGACAAAGTTTTGGTTGAAGTATAATATTTAATTATTTTATTTTTAGGTTTTCTGTGGGAAACGTTAATATTTTACGGCATTATAGAAAGCTAATCCATGTAATTACCCACTCCCTTATCTATATTCAAACCAATTTAATGTCATGCCATTAACCCGTAACCAAGTTAAAATATCATTTCCCGAGGAAATCATTCACGTTTTCTTGGACGCATCTAGTCGATATCTTAGTGAGTCTTGTAGGATGTTTTCAAACAAAATTTCATCCAATTTTGTGTAGTATTTATGCAAATTATTTCAATTCTCAGTTTCTGAAAAACAGCTTACAGTGTTCGGAATAACAGTAGTACCTGTAGTAATTTGTGTTGTTGACTACTCCTTTACCAAATTGCATTTGAATCCGTCCATTTGTTTCGTCAAAACAATTTTTTTTTGGTAATTTTGACTATCCCGAAGGAATAGAATAAAATTTTCAGGATATGTTTGAGTATTAGAACATATTATAAGCTTCTCTAAAACCAAATGTTATCCCTATTAATTCAGCCAATTGAATGTAATTGGTGTTTTGTTTTACAAACTTTGAGATTTTACCTGGCCCCCCAGGATGATAAAACCGCAAATCTTGAACAAAACGTATTTTTTATTTTATTCGAAGGGTCGGTCCAGGCAATAACAATTGATTTGGCTTATGTCGATGTCTACCAATTTTATTAAAATATTATATCAAAAAATATGCTAACAAAAACAGTAAGTGCACCACAAAATATTAGCCACAATTGACAACATTTCAAATTTTTAACATAGTTATATTTATTTATTATCTGAAAGAATATTGCAAAATAACATATACGTATTTTTTATTTTTCCAATACGACATATATTTTCCGTAATATTAAGTTTTGAAAAGTAGCTTATTCTAAAAGGACGTAACTGCAAAATTTAGGACTCATAAACAATTTTACTGAAGGCACATTAGAAAAAAATAGGTGCTAGCGTTGCTGTCACTATCAATGCCAATCAATCGGTCACAATTCATAACAAATAGGCCGGGAGGTCAGCGCAAAAAGTCCACTATGTACCGCGGTATACTAGGGGAAGAAAAATATAAAAAAAGTTTAACAACTGCCAATCACCTGAAATATATAACAGGATCTGCCATACAGACTTTAAATTAGCACCACTTAAAAGAAGAAGAATAAGTAGTACTAGTTCCAAGATACTTATAAAATTCAAACGGATTCTTCCACCAAATGCTAGGGAACCTAGCTGACTGACTCCAGGGTATTGATGTACACAATTTTGATAACTTAATAGCAATAATTCAGCTTTTGAAAAGTATTTGAATTTTTTGCGTTTACCTCTCGGGCTAAAGCAAAATAAGTAATGACACTGACATTTTATTTTTAACTACATTTTATGTGTCAACACTGTTAGTGTAAACTGTCATTTTATATTGCTAGTATTTTTAAATCAAATTTGAACATTTATCATTGGCAAATGAACTTTTAGTATAAATCCCGAAACGGCTTGGGTGAGAGTTTTTATCTAATATCTTAGCAGTTACTGCACTAAAAATTTTGACAAAATAAGCATAATGATCAGCATCCCGATATGTCAAAATGGTTTTGGAATTTCATAGCCTTGTGAAAGATGAAAACTTGTCAATTCAATGTAAAACGATACTCAAATATAGTAGCAAATAATAATTTCGAACCCACAAAATAGTAAATCTCAACCAATCTGTTTCATCGTCGTTTTCATCCGCAGCATTCTTTATTCCACAGCTGGGTATAGGCCTCTTGCAGCGACATCTGCTCGGCCCTTTGCCGGTCGTGACGTCGTGACCAGGTTCGACCGGCGCGGGCGGTATCGACGATATCATCGAGATAGTCGACCCACCATGCTGCCGCGCCGCACATAGCTGCGCCCCCTCACCTATTCAAGTACCCTTGCATATTGTTGTCACTGTTCAAACCTAATCTAACTGATCGACATCGAAATACGAAATGCTTCTATTGGTTAAGTTAAGGTTGGTATCTTTGAAACTTTATTTTAATAAAACTACACAATGAATTTAAAACTTTATTAAAAATATATATCGCTGGGGTTCCGCCGTTTTATCGTGGCGGGGGGACTTAGTAGCCGAGGCTTCTAGGCGGCCAGGCGGGAGTCCGAGGCGGAGCCGCGTCTCTGGGTTTCTTCTGAAACAGCTGAGAAAAAGATCTCCCGCTTCTTTGGGTCTCTTTCCCCACTTCACAGCCCAGCCGCACATACAGGGTGACTGGTAAACATTTAGCAACCTTTTAGGGGCAAATTAAAAAAGAACTAAAAAAAACACAGCTGTTCCATACATTTGGTCGCGGGTGAACGATATTTTTCTATGGAACACCAATTTTTAGGGTGCCGTACCTCAAAAGGAAAAAATGGAACCCTTATAGGATCACTTTGTTGTCCGTCTGTCCCTCTGTCCCTCTGTCCGTCTGTCCGTCTGTGTGTATGTCAAAACTCTTTATCTCGGGAACGCGTAAAGATATCAGCAGATAAAGATTGCAGTTGTGTAAAAGAAAAGCTTCTCAATTACCGTATAAAAAAGTTAGAGGCGTTTATAGCGTAAAAAAACGCATATTTCAACGCTCACAAAAATCAAAACCTACAGGGTACTTCCCGTTGACATAGAACTATGAAATTTGGCGAAGAACATTGTCTCAGAGTACACATATAGGAATAAATCTGAAAACTGTACATTTTTATTTAAATCACATAAAAATGGGGCCTCAAAATTCACAAAATATGGGTTCAAAATTCAAAGTGAGGAAATCGTATCATGTAAGATATATAAAATTATTTCATTAGTACATGCTAGAACAGGTTTTTATTTATTTTAACAATATGTTTGTACGGAACCCTCGATGTTCGAGCCTGACTCGCACTAAACTTGTCCGGTATTTTTTCGAGTTTTGACTAAAACTCGAAAAAATACCGGACAAAAGTTGTTAGTTTTGATGTACAGAATAAGCCCCTAAAAGGTTGCTAAATGTTTACCAGTCACCTTGTATTGACTAAGGTGTAGAGTTTGTGAAGTAATTCATAATAATTCATAATTCATTTATTCTGCTTCCATAAAGTGCATGATGGTAAAAAATATAAATGGTACAAAGTGGCATATGGACCCCGTCGGGCGCAGCAACAACAGAAAAGAGGAAGGCACCATAATTAGGTCATATTAATATATCTTTAATGAAAATAAAAAAAAAACACGAAATTGTTAGTAAATGCTTAAATGTCCACTAAAAGTTACAAAATAGAATGTCAGTGAAATCATTATAATGTCAAAAATACAATAATTAATGTCGATGTTTTTCATTTACGAGTATAATAAATGTCAAAAATAATTTAATTAATGTCAATGTTTTTCATTGAAAAATTCGTCTAATGTATAATAAGATTTAGTAATAAGAAATTGTTTTAAGTTTTTTAAAAATATTGTGTCCCTATTTTCAGATTTTAATTCATTAGGCAATTTATTAAAATATATTTATGGACATTGAAAGTGTTCCAGAGGAATGTGTGTGAAGTCGTGACTTGGGTAGCATTAATCTAACTCCGTGGCGAAGCGAACGATTAGTTGGTAAATCTTTTCGTTTTATGTATAAATGCATGTTATTACGGACAAATTTACAGATCTCAAATAAATATAAGCAAGTTAATGTTAAAATTTTATATTTTTCGAAATAAGGCTTGCAACTGTCAGTCTGCTCAATGTTTGCGAGGATGCGAATCAGTTTCTTCTGAGCAGTGAACAGTTCGCTCGCAGCGGGGCTGTTCCCCCACAGAATAATACCATAGCTTAACCTCGAATGGCAGTTGGCATAGTAAACTAAAATTGCAGTTTTCAGGTCAGTTGTTATTTTTATTTCGCGAAGTGCGTACGTGAGTGACGACAATTTCGATTTAATTTTCATAACATGCGGTTTCCAGTTCATATGCGTGTCAATAGTGATTCCTAACAAAGTGAATTCCTTTACTATATCTATCTTAGTGTTGTGAAAAGAGTAATTAAATTTTAAAGGACTTTTTGATAGGGATGAAATATCATTATTTTAGTTTTGTTTAGATTTAGTTCGAGGTTTGTTGACGCATCCAGTCGACTGTTTGCTCAAGCATGCCGTCTAGTTTAGATATTACTGGAACCATTTGTGAGCCAGGCCGCGAATACCTACCCCATATAATTTATCCAATAAGATTTCGAATAATACAAAATCATATGCTTTCGTCATATCAAGAAACAATCCTACCGCATATTTTTTTCTATTTATTTCATTTAACACTTTGCATATATTTATAAACCGCCAGAGTGGTGGACCTTTTTTTCCGAAAACCATTTTTGCAGTCATCAAGAATTTTGTACTTTTCTAAAAAGGAATAAACGCGATTACTCATTGCTTTTTCGAATATCTTTGAAGCCGATGGCAGCAAAGCTATGGGACGGTAGTTATTTGGGTCAGTCTGTAGGTTTTTCTTGTATATGGGTTTGATTATGGCCTTTTTGAGTTGATCTGGAAAAACACCTTGTTCGAAAGATTGATTTAATAATAGATAAAAAGGCAAAGAAATCTTTAGCACAGTGCTTCAGCAAACTCGGCGGGAGTTCATCTAAGCCTTGGCTATTTTTATTTTTAAGGCTTTTTATGAGTTTGAGAGTTTCGTCCGGTGTTACGGGAGATAGGTACATAGTATTCTCTGTAGGGTTGATGACCGGGAGGCCGAGCGGCCTGTTCTGCGGGGAACGGGGGGAAGTATTTGTTTGTGAAGAGTTTATTTGAGATTTGTTTGTGCTTAAAGATGAAAAAAAGTCATTGAAAGTATTCGCGATTGTTTTCGGATCTGATATTACGTTGTTATTAATAACTAGTTTTAAGTTTTGTTTATCTGTTTTAGGAATATTATTGGTTCGTTCATTAATTATTTGCCACATTGTTTTTGACTTATTTATAGACTTATTCATCATTTTTTTAAAATGGTTTTTTTCGCCGTATTAACGGCTTGTTTGAGTATTTTTTCATATTTTTATAGTATTGAGATAAAATAGGCACGTTTGATCTTAGTGTAAATATTTTTAGAAGCCTTTTATTCTTACATGATTTTTTAATTCCTACTGTTAGCCAATGTTTTTTACAACGGGGTTTAATTTTTATTCGCCGTTTAGGTATGCTTTCGTTTAATATATTAGTTAATGTTTCCTGAAATATAGAATATTTTCATTGATGTTTTTGTCAATATTTATTAGATCGTTCCAATTTATTAGAGTTAGTTTTTCTCTAAATTTCTCCATATTAGTAGTACTGAACTGCCTTTTTTCTGTATACCAAGTGGATCGATTAAGCTGCGAAGGTATTGATATACTTATAGATGTACCTGCATGATCTGAAAATCCTAAATTCATTACTTTTGTATAAGATAATTTATCATAAAAGTTTGTGAATATTAAATCAATACTACTACTTGTGACACGGGTTGGGTTTTTTATCCGCTGTTTGAAGTTATAATTTGACATATAATCTATAATTTCGTCTATTTTTTGAGTTATTTTTAAAAACGTCGATGTTAAAGTCACCTCCGAAGATAATCTTATAATTTTTATATTTTTTAGATAGGTATTCTAAAATGATTTTAAACTGACTAAAGAAAATTTCTTCCTCTCTTCTGTTCCAATACATAACAATAATTAAAGTATTTAAATTTACAAGCTCGACTGCACAAACTTCTAAAAGGTATTCGATGGACATCATTGAAATATCGGCTCTTTCTACGTGATTTAAGTGTTCCTGAAGTGCAATACCAAATCCGCCGCCGTTTAGGTTTTTTCTGCAGAAGGATGCTGCTATTTTATATCCTTGGAGTGTGACCATATCCAACCTTTCCTCAGTCAGCCAGGTTTCACACATACAAATAGCATGGTATGTCGGCTCCTGTTGTAGAAATGCTTCCAATATATGCAGTTTATTAGAGAGGCTTTGAAAATTTTGATAGAGGACTCTGAACTCTGTGTCATTACTATTGACGAAAGGATCCACTCTGACGAAAGAGATTATTATCAGGTTCGGTGGTGTTACTGCTATTCCACTGGTTTTTGTATTGGCTCGTAATTGTTCTATCAAGTTATTGTGACATCATTTACTTTACCTTTTTGTAGTGAGTTTTTTTGTCAATAAATAACCGATTGTCGCGAATTACGGCGAAAAATCCTTGACGTCATGCATCAAACATTTTTTCTCTCATTATCTTCCTCTCATTTCTTGCTTGAGCATTTAAAAATGCCGATAATTAAAAAATGGTGCCCTTAAAATATCCCTATTTTCTAAAATATATTTCGTCATGCGTTTACTGATCAGCTCAATTACGAGTGGCCGTTTTGAGTTTGTGTTTCTACCAACTCTAAAGGTTTCCTCAATGTATCCCATTAGGTCTACATGTAAAATATTTCTAAATATGTCAATTATTCTGTCATGCAAAGCGTAGTCAGGTTCATTATAATATTCTTCTAAGCCATATAATACTATTTTCTTGTTGTCACTATCTGATGAGTCATATTTGTTTGTAGATTCTATATCTCTAGTGTCGCATTTTTTAAATTCTTCCAGTTCTTTTTGTAATTTCTGTGTCTCTGTTTTGAGCATTTCTATTTTGCTGTTTAATTTTTCTATATTTGTTTTTCGTTGGTCGTTTTGTTTGTAAAGTGTGTCGGTGTCTTTGTTTATTTCTAATTTTACTTGTAATATAGCTTTGCTAATTTCTTTTTGTATGGTGTCTTGCAGGTCGCGGATGATAGATGTATTATTATCTTGCAGGCGTAATTTTATTAGGTCATTTAAATGTCAATTCTGTTTTGGTTGTTACTGTTGAATTTTGGAATTGTGATTGGTCTTGCAATGTATCGCCTAGCATGCTCAGATCTTCAGAAACAGCGGTAACATCACAAGGTTTAATGTTTATGTTTCCTAGTGGTGATATAATTATTCTCTGTTTGCTTTGTTTTTAGTTGATACGTTTCGAGGTCTTTTGGTCGGATAGGAATGTCCAAATTGCCTGTTTTCGGTGTATTGCAGTAGCAAGCGGGGCATTTCCAATTCTTTTTATGCTCTTGGTTCATAGTCCCATAGAGCTCTTTAGGGAGCTCTTTAGGGAACTGCGCGTACTGCCACTGCCGTGCGAACTAATCTATCAGGTAGCCCTTTTCACGCACAACCATTTAAAATTATTTGAGAGGAAAGGGACCTATTCTAGGTTAAATTTAAGAAGCAATGCTAGAAAAAATCAACTGGTGACTCCTTCTCATAGGCTGGCGAAATCGGAGAGGTCTGTATATTTTGGTGGGCCCGCTATATACAACCGAATACCCGTAGAAGTCCGGGATGCACCTTCCGCTGGGTCGTTTAGGGATAAATTAAAATGTTGGCTACATGAGCAACTATTTTATGACGTAAATGACTTTTTGAAATTACCTGAATTGTTTTAAGATTTTGTAACTAATTTGGTAATTGTCAAGTTATTTTATTTTTTTATTTTTTCGTGCTATATTGTATAGTGCCCTAATGTAATGTTTACTCATTGACTTGTAACAAATGGTGTTATGAATAAATGATTATATTATGACTATATGACTATATATGAAACGCGTAGCTGATACGTTTGCGCACTCTAAATCGTAAGAGTTTTTACATGCATAGCAAGTTAAATACTGCTTATCTGGGATCTTCTGGTTGCACCCTGCACAGTTTAACGCCATTGTTTACCAATTACACCGTGTATTATTCAAAGAGTGCCGAAAATTCCGAGAAAGCCAGTATAGTTTGACTGACAAATAAGTTTGAGGTTATGTTTTTACTCATTAACTTATCGTGACTTCTGAATGGCTTTTTAAGTTAGTAAATACACCGACTGTACTTTATTTATAGTGATTGATGCTTCCTTCACGGATTTAACACACTTCACATGCTTTTACACTCAATTTGTTTCCCAAGAAAAAACCGTTAGGTGTCGTTTTTTCCAGATTGCAGCTTATTGGCAATATATTTCGACAATGTATCACTTAACTTGATTGTTCACTGTTGATTTTCCAAATTTATCGTGATACTGTGTTTAATTATGCAGTTAAATAATTTTAACGTTTAAAAATACTCGGATCCGATGTAAACATTGCGCACGGTGGCGCCCTCATTCTGCGCACGGTGGCGCCCTCATTCAAGAAAGTCGGTAAGAGTTAGTTACAAGTCGGTAAAAGTCGGTAAGTCAGTAAGAGCTTGTAGAGTTAAGTTCTGTAGAGTTTATAGGTACGTACGTACAAGGAGCGCACGCGCAATTCGCATGAACTAAAGCTTGAAAACAGATAGTAATTATCGGTTACGCATCCTGTTTGTTATCAGTCACCTCATGACCTCAACCGGGCCGTCATTACGATAATTGGGATTGATGTTGTTTTACCATCCATCCGCCATCTAGCCTATTTGTTAACCGATTTCAAAACAAGGTTCTCATTCGGCTGAATGTTTTTGGAAAACTTCTTTAGCGGCGCTGTGCACTTTTTGGGATGGGTGTAAGACATCAATATGGAATGTAGAAAAAATGACAAGTCGAGGGTAATGTTAAGTTTGCGTCAGGACA
The DNA here is from genome assembly GCA_949316475.1 of Hypomecis punctinalis. Taxonomy (NCBI): domain Eukaryota; kingdom Metazoa; phylum Arthropoda; class Insecta; order Lepidoptera; family Geometridae; genus Hypomecis; species Hypomecis punctinalis. The sequence goes on from OX438822.1 coordinate 13,709,538, forward strand.
CGTCATCATCATCATCATTTCAGCCATAGGACGTCCACTGCTGGATATAGGCCTCCCCCAATGATTTCCAATAAGACCGGTTGATAGCGGTTTGCATCCAGCGCGATCCTGCGGTCCTAATAAGGTCATCCGTCCACCTTGTGGGTGGACGTCCTACGCTGCGCTTGCCGGTACGTGGTCTCCACTCGAGAACTTTTAGACACCATCAGTCATCAGTTCTTCGCGCTATGTGCCCTGCCCATTGCCACTTCAACTTGCCAATCCGCTGGGCTATGTCGGTAACCTTGGTTTTTCTACGGATCTCCTCATTCCTGATTCGATCTCGCAGAGAAACTCCGAGCATAGCCCTCTCCATGGCTCGTTGGGCTACTTGGAGCTTACTAATAAGGCCCATAGTGAGAGACCACGTTTCTGTGCCATAAGTCATCACTGGCAACACACACTGGTCGAAAACTTTCGACTTGTGGCACTGAGGTATGTCGGACGAGAAGACTTTACGCAATTTCCCAAACGCGGCCCAACCGAGTTGGATTCGGCGATTGGCCTCTTTCTTGAAGTCGGACCTACCTAACTGGACTACTTGTCCCAGGTAGACGTACGAATCAACGACTTCAAGACACGTGACCTGATCGAAAATTCGTAAGACGGCGCAGGGCGCTTGCGCGAGTGTGCGTGTGTGATATTGTATTATACCAAATAAATGCTAGTACTTTATATGTTTAAGTTTTCACTTCTGCCGGCACTCCCGGGGTGCAGCTCGTTGGTTTCTGTTGTGTTAATAATGACTATTATTTTCCTTTGCCGCCCGAAGCATAGACGACTCGGTCAATGACGAGTACGTATTCATTGAAACGTTTGTCTATCTTTGGTTAAAGTAAAAGTAAAATGTATTGCTCAAACTGTGTAGAATGACGGTAAAAATTTCTTAGTATCAACAGTCTGTCCTAGACATGCAATTTTTGGCTTCATATAGTCTAGCTTAGAGAAAATGATTAACTAATTACTAGTACATATTAAATATTTACACTCGTCAAAGACCAAGTTAAATGTGAATTAACAACAAAAAAACTATCAAGACGTTTTATCTCGGGAACTGTGAAGGTATTGAGTTTAAATGTAAATCATTTTTTGCTGTTGTGCAAAACCAAACTTCTAGGTTACTATCGTGAAAAAAGTTTCAGTACAATCATTTCAGCTAAAACTGTCTTTGTTATGCACACGTGTTTACTTATGTTGCAAAAAAAACACCTATTTCGACACTCACATGGGAATCATAACGCATAAGTAAATCCTTGAATTTCAGGGGTTTTTTTATTCCGAATAGGTTTTCGTTTGACTGCATACTGCCCGATGTCAGGCAGAAATGCGGTCTAGGTTTTAGCACGGTTACCTAGAAGATACCTATTTACTCGGGATTTAAAGACACCCACGTAGTACTTTAGCGGAAAGACAGACTCAGGCAAAGCGTTCGTATGAGGAATGAGGATTCGAAACGCTTGTTCTAACGCGCGGAATGTCCACCATAAAAGGGTGGCGCTTTGGTCGCGTCGTAATGTTTGGATTTGTGCGGAATCTTCGGTGGGCGAGTCTGACTAGAACTTGTCCAGTTATTTTAGTTCTTCCTCGTTTCCGCCGGGCGTCTTACAAAAATGGATGGAGCCACTCGGAGACTGCTGTAGTTTTTATTTGCGTATAATCTCATACTAAAGTGTCAGTTATCGCGCCTTCCAAACTGTTATCTACACAAGTCTCTATATAAGCAGCCGCACGTGGCTGGTGTTCTTATCTACGACCAGACGGCCTAAATATCAAAACTTATTGGCTGAGCTTCAAAATGGAGATGTGTTTTTGCTGTTTTTTTGTTAAAATCATATTTCTAACCGCGTGTTTAACTATCGCTGTAGCAGGCGCAAGATCCCAAGGTAAGAAATAATTATATTTACACGTTTACAGCACTAGATTTTGTGTAGTATTCATGACTTGTGTTTAAAATTTACCAGAAATGCACTAATGCTACTTTCATTAAATTTTTGAATACCTACACAGGATAGGTACCTATTCACTCATTTATTGCAAAAAAACCCCTATTTGTGCGTTTTAAGGGACTAACCATATCTAAGTCACTGTCGCCTAAATAATAATCCATGACCAGCAGCTGTGCCCTAAGATTTCTAACTAAACTTAGTACCCGGTTTTGTGCGATTAAAAAAACAATAAAACAAACCACAAACAAACAATAACCCAGTTGTACCCCCTGCTTTCTCTAATAATTTATCTCAGCGGCACTGTTGAAAGTGAAGATAACGCATTGATCAATGGTAAGTTTTTCAAAGGTTTTTCACTTCAAGTTCTGTCATAAGCAGGCCACCCAGTACATTTATTTTATAATAAGGCTAGTTGGATCCAGTTTGTATTCAGCGTGTTCCTACTGTCTTGACCAGATCGTCAGTTCACTTTGTCTTGTCCTGGTATTACTGGTACGTGGTTTCTATTCGAGAACTTTACGATCCCATCGATTATCCGTTCTACAAACAACGTACTATGTGTTTGTTGTCATTTCAAGTTCCGAATCAGCTGTGCTTATATTCTGAGATACATGGGACACGCCAAAAGAACTTAGATACTCAAAAACTACCTATAGCATTTATTGATTATCCTTTGGATGCATCTTATCGAAGAGTCTTATCTTATCTTCAAAAATAAAATTTATTATTATTAAAAAAAAGAGTTCAATCTGAATATGTATACACTTTCCTAAACTACCTCTAATGACAAATCTTAGACACCTCAAAAATCTTAATATTTCACTCTGGTAGTTTCTCTTACTTGCACTGAAATACCTTACCTTGACATTTTCTACAAATGTGTAAATTGACTAATGATTGTTAGGTTTTAGCTATAAGAATATGGTACATGATTCAGGATAGACCCATTCATTTATAAGAAAAAATCGAGGATTTTCGCGGAAGAGCGCGGCGGCGTCGCAATTCCGTGGTGTTACAAAAAATACCCGATTTATAACTTTAGTCGCTCGCACACCAAGTTGGTAATACTGCTAGAGCTCAAATCATAACATAACACTCAGATTGAATAGTTCTTTATTTTACTGGCACCACAGTAGCTATATCATCGGATATTTGAAAATTAATGGCGACGATTTGTTCGCTTGTTGTTGGTTCATTTTTAGAGCACGATATAGTCAATAGTCGCATTATTTCACAATTCTAGTTATACTACTATTTTTTGCACTCATCAATATCTTTTAAACGTATTATAAATATACGACAACCTCCTTATTATGATATTTTTGCTCATCGATCAATTTTTGATGCACCCATCACGGGCAAGCAAACAAGCAAAGAAAATAAAATGAAGAATGTTTTTGAAGCTGATTTAATGGTTAGTTCAAGTTTTAGATTTCGATATGCAATAAATTATTTTTATTCATCCAGTTTTTAATTCTGTTGATATTTCCTCCAGTTCTTGTCCAATTTTCAAAGGTTTCCAATTATCTTATAAAAACACATAATCAATTAATTTTTTTTTTTCTAGAATAACAAAACCCATTTGAAGGAGCTAACAAAATATCAAAACATTCTTATCCCTTGAAACCATTTTTCAAACCTAAGAAATCATATGAAAATGTCATCACCTGCGTTTCAGGGTAACGAAACAATTCCTATCAGATTCTCACGGATATCCATTTAAAATAAAAAAGGATTTAAATTCAAATAAGTTTTTAAATCAAAATGGCTATTGAAAATCCAGCGTTTTCGATGACGTATAGCTTGTCAATGTCTGATAAACGATTAAGGAGAATCTCAGTACATTTGGCATGCCCCTCGTATAACTGTATAAAATACTTTAGAGGGTTCCGTACCCAGAGGGTAAAAATGGGACCCTATTAATAAGACTCCGTTGTCCGTTTGTCTGTCACCGCGCTGTATCTCGCGAACCGTGATAGCTAGAGAGTTGAAACTTTCACAGATGATGTATTTCTGTTATAGTTAAAAACATAATAAAACAATGATGAACCCATCCAATATTAATCTATTGTTTTTCCTATCCAACAAACGTGTTTTTGCCGTTTTTAGCTGAATAAAAAACAAATACATAAGTAATTGAAGTTGTATATTAATTTCAAAAATAAAGTTTTTTTCTCTCTCTCTCTCTCTCTCTCTCTCTCTCTCTCTTCCTAGCTTATATATCCCTCATAGTGATGGGAAAACAACTAGTTCAAAAATAAAATAATTAAATTAAATTCATAATAAATTGCAGTCGGGCTTCTAAATAGTACGGAACCATGAGTGCACGAGTTCGACTCTCACTTGGTAAATTTTACAGTTATTATTGTGTTTCGTTTTAATAATTTTGTTTTATTGCACAGATAATCTCGGTGGAGTACTGTATAAAACTGAAGATAAAGAGAACTTAGAAATTAAAAGTTATAATATAAGCAATGTGTACTACAACTCGTGTACATACAATAACGGAAAAGATCCCAACATACGCAAAAACATAGAAGCAATCATAAAAGTGCTGGTCAAGGACAGTCTGCCGCTGGCGATGGAGAACCTGGATGCGCAGGAACATGACATCGCCAGAGATATCCAAGTCGCCGCCAATAAAATAATTATTCAACTTGCATTACACGCTTCAAACATAACTCGAAAAATATTACAATCCATGGAAAAGTTAAATGACTCACAGGTTGTAATAGATACTGAGGTGCACAATGAATTGATTGTATATCAAAACCAAATTGAAAAAATAGAAGAATTAGAAAACAAAATATCTTTGCTTTCTAATAAGACTAAAGAGCTTACCGACACAATAAACGTTACCAACAATCATCAAAGTGAATCGATGGCAAGTATGAACAACAAAATGGCTACATTAGAAAACTTAACTTCCTCCGACATTCATGACATTAGAAATATGATTGCTACTATTGAAAAAACTCAAAAATCTTTTATGAATTATTCCGAACTACAAACAAACCAAAAAGAAGAAAATGTTACTAAGGTTACCTCACTATGTGATTTCAAAGTGCCGGCTTCAATAATACCCAACCCCAACATATGGAAGATCGGGCAGATCCCTGAACAGGATGACTTGGACACCTATATGATTAACAAAACAGGTAAGCGATATTTTTTCTATATAAAACCTTTATTTTGTGACAATATGAACTCTAATTTATTGTCTATATGAACTCTAATTTATAATCCAAATTTTCTTTTGTTTTTTGTCATTTTAGCTAAATACTCAGCATGAGTTAACGAATACTTGTTTCGCGACCATACAGGGTTATTCAGAACTGGTGCACTGAGCCGGGAAGGAGTGGTTAAGACCATTATTACGAACAACTTTTATTATGGGGCCAACTCAAAATTAGAAAAATAAAACACCTGTTTCATATATTTTTCGGTTCCGAGTTGCAAGTTTATAAATATTATTGAATTGGATATGTTCTGAAATAAATATTATATTATTATTATTATAAGGGTCAGCCGATTATTTTCTCGAAGTTTGAGTTAGCCCCATAGTAGAAGTTGTTTGTAATGATGGTCATAATCATCCCCTCTTGACTTAGTACAGCGTAAGTAGGTAACCCTGTATATGTAGTGCTAACAATTTTCAATTGACGATGTACATGGAAAGATGTTTTTATGTCTACGGTTATTTTAATTCACGAATGATACCGTGTTTCCACACGTTTTACTGAAGATTCGTGAACGCACAGTAGCGGTGTGTTACCAATTCTCGGTAACAGTCGTGAATTCCACTTACAATTTTGGCGACCTCTGCACTTAGCAAGTGTGGAAGTAGTAAGAGCAGAACGTATATAATCCAACATGCAGACCGACGAAAGCAAAATCGCCGTGTCCGTAATCCGAAGATCTTCGCTCCGCTTCGGTCAATAAAGAAAAATCTGCAGAAGCCACCTTAGTTTGTATAATGAAATGTTTGCAGGCTGCTCGTACCGGGCTGTCGGGTTCGGCGATGAGCACTCGCTCGCGGCCGGCGCCTTCCCCGGGCAGCTGGAGTGGCGCGTAGCGGTGCGCGCGCGGATGTCTACGTTCCTGAGGCTGTGCTGGGATCGGGATGTTAAATATGCCCTCTGTGAGTTGCACTTTTCTTCTAACGGCCAATGTTATGCCAAATAAGGTCGCGCATTTTACATTTAATAAAATATAAATAAATTTTAGAGGACATCGTACACACGGCCTCTGGCCCCAAACTATAACCAAAGCTTGTGATATGGCTGCCAGAGACTGACATCGCGTACTACATATATTTTTAAATACATCATATGTATACAGGGTTATCTGCTTGTCCTGTACAAAGCCGGAAGGAGATGATTAACGCAATCATTGTGAACAATTTTTGCATAACAGGCCGCGCCACACAAGTTGGCGGGTGTGAAGTTAGCTACAAGCTGCGCAATAGCCAATCAACGCGCGGCGCCATGTGAGCTCCAGTCAGGAAATATCCATTGCGCAACTTGTAACTAACTTCACATCCGCCAACTTGTGTGGCGCGGCCTAGGGGAAACTCAGAAATCACGGAAATAAAATCAGCTGTTCCATACAACATTGGAACTCGGGATCTATCAAATGTATGAAACCAATGATATTTATTCTCTAATTTCGTGTTGGCTCCATAATTGAAGAAGTTGTTTATAATAATGATCCGAATCACCTCCTCTCGGCTTGGTACATCAGTTCTGGATAACCCTGTATATAGATAATAACTAACAACATCTAGACACAGCAAACACCTATGTTCATCACATAAATGTTCGCCCTGGGCGGGAATCGAACCTGCGCCTCTTTGGCCTAAGAGTCGGAGTCTCTAACCACTGAGCCACCGAGGCAGACATTATATTATAAATCTAATAATTATTGTTTTTCTCCAAAAATGGCGCCACCGCCTTCCACCGAGTACAGAACTCGAATAGTTGAGTCGATGTATCATCCATGTAGTCATTTTTACATCACTGTCGATTTTTTTTAAAACTAAGCTGATTTCGGTAAAATTTAATTGGGACCACCTCGGAAGTAAACTGTTTAGAAATACCTAAAAAGATTTACTTCAATCGGTTCACACTTGGCGAAACTATCGATGAACATACTTAAAAAAACATAACAGACAAACATATTATTATGATATGATACTCCTCCTTTTTGGAAGTCGGTAAAACATGAAACATTTAATTTGTGTTATTTTGGATCTACTGCTATGTATTTTCTATTTTCTATTTATTTATTTATTGCAAATTATGAGATTTAAAAACAAAAAAAAACTACAAACTACAAAACGTGCATAATTTTACCTGACTTCAAAAAACGGAGAAGGTTCTCTATGCAACTAAATTTTTTATGTTGGTTACCTCAGAACTTTCGACTGAGTGGACTGATTTTGATGAATCTTTTTTATTTGAAAGCCGGTTGTTACCGTGTGGTCCCGTTTGAATTTAATCAAAATCGGCTGAGCCGTTTTAGATAAATCAACAATAATGTGAATATTACTACATCGATCCGTGTGAACTATTCGAATTCTGTCCACGGTCGTAGTCGGTTAATCCATTTTTTGCGAAAACTAATGACATCTTTAGATAATTGTTTATTCAGGGTTATTCGGAACTGGCGTACTGTCGTAAGGTGAAGGTTCACACCGTCATTATGAACTAATTTTATTTTAGTTCTACTTAATTTACTTACTACCGCTTATACCGCATTAGACTAGGTGTTCTTTAGCGATCATCGAAGTTAAGCAACGTTCGGCACGGTCAGTCTTCGGATGAGTGACCACAGCTGGCATTTACAACTGAGCGCTGCCGTGGCTCGGATGACATGAATGAAGATGTCATTATTTTTCGCAAAAAATAATGACATCTTTAGATAATTGTTTATTCAGGGTTATTCGGAACTGGCGTACTGTCGTAAGGTGAAGGTTCACACCGTCATTATGAACTAATTTAATTTTAGTTCTACTTCATTTACTTACTACCGCTTATACCGCATTAGACTAGGTGTTCTTTAGCGATCATCGAAGTTAAGCAACGTTCGGCACGGTCAGTCTTCGGATGAGTGACCGCGGCTGGCATTTACAACTGAGCGCTGCCGTGGCTCGGATGACACTTTAAATTGTAGGCTCCGGTTGTTCTAACCGTTTAGCCATGTCAGGGGCCTTTAGCCGGCTTAAAAGCTCTGACACCAGGGCTAGCCACCCGGCCGACACGAACTTACTGTTTATGGACCAGCTGATTATATTTCTCGTATTCCGAGTTGGCCCATAGTAAGAGTTGTTCATAGTTATAGGGTGAATCCGCTTAGTACAGCAGTCCTGGGTAACCCTGTATTACTTGACAGTATTTTAGTAACACTGAACGTTATATTGACGAAATGCAATCACTTTGTGTTTATAGGTGTTGGATACGAGTTTAACACGATGTCGCAGTTGTTTGATTATGTACACTACCAGCACCCGGAGCGGGCCACGCCGGGGGTGCTGGCGGAGGACCGCTACGTGCCGTTCTACATAAGAATAAAGAACGGTAAGCAAAATCAATATTCTTCGACAAGTACCCACATACAGGCCAAATCACACAAGTTGGCGGCTGTAATGTTAGCCGTGAAGTGAGCTTCAGGCCGAGGTTGGCTATCCGCCGCTTGTAGCTGACGTCACAGCCGCCAACTTGTATGATTTGGCCTTCAACAAGTATTTATTTTACGACGATTCGTGTAGAGTTGCCCGTTGTATGTGTTGTCTACTATTGAATGTAATATCCTTACCGAAAATAAATGATATTTAATTTAATTCTTTGTTTTGTAATTTATTAAGGTAATATTGTTATTAGACAAGTACTGACGTAACGATCGGCGCTGCAAGCTCGATTATAGTCGGCACTGGAATTTTCATTTTTTTTGGGATTGCTACATAATCCCTGATCAATAGTAAATCAGATTATTCCAGGCTGTCGCGATGTTACTCTAGAGATAATTAACTAAACTCGAGAATCGGCGCACAAACACCGGAGTATGAGCTCTCATATTATATTACTTCCCTTGTGTTGTGGCCTCCTCTCTTTTAACCGACTTCTAAAAAGAGGTTATCTATTCGTCTGAATGTTTTTTAGGGTCCGTAATAGGGCCCCTTTTTACCCAAAGGCTAAAAAGGGGCCCTATTACTAAGACTCCGATGTCCGTCTGTCTGTCTGTCTATCACCAGGCTATATCTCATGAACCGTGATAGCTAGACATAGAACGATGTATTTAATACTAGCTTTTACCCGCGGCTTCACCCGCGATATAATTTAATTTATGTTTATCTTGTCAAAAAAATATGGTAACTAAAACAGTAAGTGCGCCACAAAATATTAGCCCCAATTCAATGTGAAACGGTACACAAATATTGTAGCAAATAATCATTTCAAACCCAAAAAACAGTTAATTTTAGCTAATTTGTTTCGTCATCGTTATCATCCGCAGCTTTCTTTGACTCACTGTTGGGTATAGGCCTCTCTCTTGCAGTGCCATCTGCCTCGGCTCTTTGCCGGTCGTGGCCAGGCTCGACCGGCGGTATTGATGATATCGTCGAGATAGTCGACCCACCTTGCCGCCGCGCCGCACATAGCTGAGCGCTCTCATCTATTCAAGTACCCTAGTTGACCAGCTTGGTCATCACCGTCTTTCTTGGTCAAGAAGCGCTGGTCGAATTGGTTGCCACGCCATTGTGAACGATGTCATACGCAGGGCTTTTGCGACCGCCAATATCGCAGCCGTACTCGAACCGAATGGGTTTGCGCGTGGTGATGGCAAAAGGCCTGACGGTATGAAGCTGGTCCCATGGAAATGTAGACGGCCCTTAGTATGGGGCGCGGCTTGCGTCGACACTTTGGCGCCGTCAGCGGAGCAGCACAAACGGCGCAGATATGCTAACCTCGGCAGTGGTTACATATTTGAGCCGTTTAAAATTGAGACATTGTGCGCGTGTTGGCCGGGAGCTCATCTTGTTTTCAAAAGTCTTTCTGAGCGTCCGATGTACCCGCCGCGTGATCAAAATGTTGGTGTTTATTTGGCTCAACGTAAAAGCAGCATTGCCAAGCTGATTGGCAATGCTGCCAGCATGTTGGGCACGCTGCTAACTGGCAGTGGGCTTGAGCATTTAGAATATCTTTAGACCTTCAAGGGTCTGTGGATGATCCAATTGCTTGTTATGTAGTAGTAGTTTATGAAGTATTACATCATAAGTCTGTATTTAGTGGTAGGTAATAAAGGCACTTGCTTAATAAAAAAATCAAGTACCTTGCACCTTGTTGTCACTGTTCAAACCTAACCCGATATCAAAATACCTTATACTTATAAATGCTTCTGTTGATTAAGATAAGGTTAGAGTGTACCCGCCCATAGGTTCCCGCCTTGTCGTGGCAGGAGAACTTAGTAGCCGAGGCTTATGGGCGGCGCGGGAATCCCAGGTAGAGCCGCTTCTCTGGGTTTTTTTCTGAGACAGCTGAGAAGGCGGCGCTCGAGGTTTCCCGATATTTTTTTGGTCTTTTCCCCCTAGGCAGTTTAGAAGTTTGCACTCGAGGTTGGGCCGCTTTTCTGGGGTTTTTAAATATAGCAGCTGAGAGGCTGGCCGGCAAGTTGCGTGCCTCATGAGGAGTGGCGCAACTGAGCCGGGCTGCACTTTTATCACTGTTCAATCCTAACCAAACCAACAGAAATGTATGTTCGTGTCAAGGTCACAACTCAGAATCAAAGTTAATAACCTTAGTGCCAAGATATTCATACTCATGCCATACTACTTTTAAAAATCAAGTCGATCCGTTTCTTTGTATATCAGCATGGATTTTGTACCATAAAGGTAGAATAAAGAAATATGTTTAACCTCTAATGGTGGTATATTTAAAAATATTTTTAATGTCAGACGAAATGACGGCCCAGTAATAAACGTCATTGTAATATGTAGCATGGCAAAGGGAAAACTATTTTGTCCAATTTTAATGTCAGTTGTCATTGTCAATTCATACTTTATTTCTTCTTCGAGGAGCTATAATGGTGGAAAGACAATTTGTATCTTTGCTATGCTAAGCGAGACGTTTATAAAAGTCTGCAGTCAATGTATGTCACCTGTCATCTAATTACGTTTTGTGGATCCATGTTAGGCCCAATCAACCCAATTATGAACGCGCCATCGTAAATTTAATAGCAACGTAAAAAGTGTTCTCTCTATCGAATGCCGAAAGTGAAAAAAAAAACAGAAATAGTTTAATTAACTGTTATAATTACGATGTTGTCTTCAAAATTGGGCCTTTTAGCGTCGTTGTGATAGGTAACAGTTTCGCTAACGCAAGATTTTGTCCTATCCTACGGGAATTATGCAATTTTCAGGATAAAATGTAGCCTATGTCCTTTCTCAGGCTCTAGACTATCTGTGTACCAAATTTCATTGAGATCGGTTCATTAGTTTTGGCGTGCGTGAAAGCGCGACAGACAGACAGAGTTACTTACGCATTTATAATATTATAAAGTAAGGATAATATATTATCAGTATGATGATATCCAAGGACTGCTCATCGATTGATTTGACAGATATTCGATCGAAAGTTGTTTATTTTGACATTCTTGCAGTGCACGCTAGAGTAGCTCGCAAATGGCAGAATTTTCCTACTTACTCAACATTTATCGTTATATTTTGGACAATTCACGAAATATCTTTATAAATTGTAGCCTATGTGTTATTCTGATGTATAAGCTATATTGTTGCAAAATTTCATCTCAATCTGTTCAGTAGTTTTTGCGTGAAAGAGTAACAAACATCCATACATCCATCCATCCATCCATCCATCTATCCATCCATCCATCCATCCATCCTCACAAACTTTCGCGTTTATAATATTAGTAGGATGTTGCCATTGCCACTATAACAACAAAATATACTAAAAGCAGCATAAAATAATTTTGGATACTTGAACTGATTTTATTTCAAAAATAAAACACCGAATTACTTCTGAAAATTATAATTCAACAAAAATAATCAAAAGTTAAACAATCGGACAGCGATTCGACACAATTTTAACTAAAGAGAAATGAAATATCGGACGATGTTTCCACGACGGTGGCTTGAGGCAAAGTGTCGGCGCGGCGTTTGCTCACCGCCTTTTATATCATTCGCCGGCTGGTTCTCGTCTACCTTCCAACAATAAATATTCAAGAGAATTTCTCATACAACAAACGTGATTATTCAGAAGTTTTTGCTAGCTATTAATAACGGCAAGAGGCATGGGGCTAAGGGGCTCCGACTCGGTACGGAACCCTTCGTGCGCGAGTGCGACTCGCACTTGGCCGATTATTTTGTTTGTATGTTACGCGAGTACTCCGCCGATTTTGATGATTCTTTTTTCGTTTGCCATATCATACTTCAGAGGTAGTCACATATAATTTTTATTGAAATTGGCTGAACCGTTTTCGATAAATCAGCAATAGTCAAAAAATTATATACATCAATTCCAGTGAACTATGCGAAATTTTCCAAGTAAATAGGTATCTTCTAGGTAAGCGTGCTGCACCCTAGACAGCATATCTGCTCAACAGCAGGCAATATGTGGCCAAACGGTTAATAATAATAATAATAAGCCATTTATTTCCAATACATCATAAATGTTACAAAGCTTAGTTATAGAGTCATAATAACAAACAACATTTAGTATTAACTATTTAGACTTTTGAGTTAATTTTTTTCCTATGGTATTGGAACCCCTGTTAGGGTATAGGCCTCCTCCAGCATATTCCAAGTATCTTTATCTTTGGCTTTGGTCATCCAATCGTTTCCCGCTGTGTTTAGGATATCATCTATCCACCTTTTTATTGGACGACCTCTTCTTCTCTTTTCAAATGGTCCTTCCCATGTCGTTGTCTCCGAAGTCCATCTTTTATCTTTGTATCTTGCTAAATGCCCTGCCCATCGCCACTTTAGCTTCAGAGCAAAATGTAAGGAATCTATTAAATTAGTTTTTCTTCTTATGAGTGTGCTTTTAATTTTGTGGATTTTTCTGATTTTCAAAATACTTCGCTCCATAGCCTTTGGACAAGTTACAAGTTTGGATTTTATTTTTGTATTGTATGTCCAGGTTTGACATCCATAAGTGAGGGTCGGTAGAATGCAGGTATCTAAGACAATCTTTTTCAGGTGCATGGGGATTTTGCCTTTCAGAATTTCTTTTAGAGACCAGAATTTTCTCCAACTCATGTTTATTCTTCGTTCGATCTCTTCTTCTTCGCTTTTATCTCCAAAGGATATTCGTTTCCCTAAGTATATATAGTGGTTTACATATTCTAGCGGTTTCCCTTTCAGATTTATCGTGGTTGTGATGCTATTAGTCATTAATTTAGTTTTTTCCTCGTTGAGACCTACTTTTTCGCTTTCATCGCTCAAAGAGTGGATCATTGTCTCTAGTTTTTTACTCGATTCTGCGAAGAGGACGATATCATCAGCGAATCTCAGGTGTGTCAGTCGTTTTCCTCTTACTTCTATACCCTCTGATTGCCAATGAAGATTATCAAAGATGCCCTGAAGAACTGCTACAAATAATTTAGGCGAGAGAGGATCTCCCTGCCTCACCCCTCTGCAGATTGGTATGTCTGGTCCGCGTTTCTCTAATTTGACATTGCTGACGCTGCCTTTGTAGATATTTTTCAGCACTCGTATATAATTTTCGTCAATGTCGCATTTTTAAAGAGCTTCCTAAATAGAGTCTTGCGAAATAGTGTCAAAGGCTTTAGCATAATCTATATATGCAATATATAGGGGCTTATTGAACTCTTTGAATTTCTCTATAACCTGTTGTACGACTTGTAAGTGATCTGTTGTAGAAAAACCAGAACGAAATCCCGCCTGTTCAATCGGCTGATGGTTGTCAATCATTGGGCTCATTCTGGTTTGTAAGATCGATGTGAACAATTTCTACACGCTTGGAAGGAGACTGATTGGCCGATAATTACTTAAGTCTTGTGGATCTCCTTTTTTATACAGTAAGATAATATCAGATCTTTTTCATTGTACTGGTACCTGGCCAGAGGCTAAAACTTTATTAAACAAGCAAGAGATTGGGTGCGCTAGGAGAGTGATGCCAGTTTTTAGAGCATCGTTGTGTATTCCATCAGGCCCAAGACTTTTATCCGTTTTTATTTTTTGTATATGTTTTATAACTTCTGCGACAGTCACAGTTGATAGGTCTTGATGGTTGGTTGTCTTGTCCCGATTTTCTTGTGATTTCTTGATAGGTAAAGAGTTAATATTATGTTGGCCACTCCTTTGTTTCTTATAAAGTTGTCTATAAAATATAGTAGCACAGTCCAAGATATCCTGTCTGGTTTTGGTTTCTTTTGTATTTGTTTTTAGATTTTGGATCCAGTTTTTATGAGTAGTAAGTTGCTTGTAAGCTTTTTTTGTGCTTTTATATTTTTGTAAGTTTGTTTCTATTATCCTGTTTCTGTAGTCTTGGTAATCCTGTTTGATAGCCTTGTTTGTTAGTTTGTATAATCTACTTAGTTCTTCCTTCATTGCTTTCGTTTTTTGTTTCTCTCTCAAAAGTTCAGTACGTTTTGTTATAAGATCTCGTGTCGGTTTGGTAAGAATTTTTCCTGAAGTATGTATTTTTTCACCATTTTTTCTTGATGTCAAACTTCTCTTAATTATATTTTCCAATTTGTCATAAAATGCCTGGACATCTTCTTCTTTGTCTTGAATCTTTAGGTTTTGTATATTTTCTTCCAAATTTTTGAGAAATTGGGTCCATTTTCCTCTCGTATCCCAAAGAAGAGATAATTATTACTCTTCTTTGGGATACGAGAGGAAAATGGAAATGAAGTTAACCTCGTTACATATATGAAAGAAAAAATTAATTCATATCTTTCGTTGAACATCCAGGAGCAAGAAATCAATAAAGCATATAGAATTGGCATCAACAAAAATAACGGTACTCGGCCAGTTCTTATTACCTTTACAACGAATTGGAGGAAAAATGAAATGAAATGAATGAAATTCTTTTTGTTTTGCATTTCCATCCCTTTAATTTTTTCTTTCAGGTCTGAAACTTCCATGCGCAGTTGTATATATTTTAATCGTCTAATTTTTTAAATTTTCCATCAATTTCCTTCTTAATATTTCGTGTGACTGTTTCTGTTATTATTTCTGTTTGTTTCTTCATCTGTTCTTGTATTTTCTGCAATAACATTTGCATTTGGTTATCCGTTACTGAACCAAAACGGCCAAACGGTTAGCGTTTGGAAAAAAAAAGACGGAAAAAAAATTGTACTCAATTGTGCCCTTTATCAATAAAAATTAAATTATTGAAATTCGGTTAAAAAATGTGTCCATGATTGTTTCCAGGCACGCTGACGGCAGGCGCCGAGTGCGACCCCGAGCCATGGTTCACGGCGGACTGCCCCGCGGAGAAAGGAATACAAATACAAACGATCTTGTACCCGGCGTCGACCTTTGGAGCTAAATCCCTGTACAATTGTCCCGCCAGCTTCACAGGTATCTCCACTCAATCATTGATTGCAACTGGGACGTTATCTCTATAGTTAAGTCCTCCAAGATTGCAACACATGTAATAATAGATATATGTAGTTATAGGATGTATAAGACCCTATAAGGGTATGGCAATTTTATTATTTTTGAAAAGGATTAATATAACTTATTGTAAATAATTTAACTATAATAATTATTTTTTGCAAAAATTAGCTTGACCGACTTCACCCGTGTACAGAATTCACGAATATTTCGCACGGACCGATGTAGCATTTTTCAAATTATTGTTGATTTATCAAAAATGGCTCAGCCGATACCGATAAATTTAAATGGGACCAATTTCGAAGTATGTTCTTTCCAATAAAAAAATAATTATTGAAATCGAACTACTACGAAAAAAGTTATGCGTGGTTATACATAATATACGCGTTGAATTGTATACCTCCTCCGGTGGTTCCGGTCGGTCAAAAACCGACTTCAATCGTAAGTATACAAAATTCGTATAGTTCGCTAATGTAAGCTTGTACAGGCCGGGTGGCTAGCCCTGGTGTCAGAGTTTCTAAGCCACCTGAAAGCCTCTGACTTGGATAAACGGTTAAAACAACCGGGACCTACAATGTATCGTGTCATCCGAGCCACGGTAGCGCTCAGTTGTAAATGCCACCCGCGGTCACCCATCCGAAGACCGACCGTGCTGAACGTTGCTTAACTTCGATGATCACTAACGAACACCTAGTCTAATTTCGCTATAGTTCGGTCGAATTGATATATATTCTTACATTATTTTTGTTTTTTTCAAAAATGACTAAGCCGATTTTGATAAAATTTAAATAGAACTACCTCAAACTAAAAATATTTTTTCTTATCGATTCACAATTCGCGAAAATATTGATGAACATACACAAAGAAAAAGAAATACATACACGAACATGGAATCTCCTCCTATTTGGAAGTCGGTTAAAAAGCATTCCATTTTCTTAGCAGACCTTTCAAATACATGGCGAGATATTCCGCGTTTATACATTTTCAGATTTATTGTCTGATCTGACAAATTTGATTTATTTAATCCACAACACTATGTACAATTAGTACCTACATCAAAACAATGAAATTAAAGAAAATTAACTATTGTTTTGTGTTTTGTGGATCCTCCAAGATGTAACCCAGTTTACTTACTTCTAACGTAATAATTAAATAAATATATCAAGTACATCATTACACACGTTTTTTGACCCGAAACTAAGCAAAGCTTGTGCTCAATATGGGTGCCAGAGACTGATATAAATATGTCACCAGATTTTAACCGACGAAACGGAGGAGGCTATTCAAGTCTACGCGTAATTCTTTTTTATGTACCTTCGAGCAAATATCTACAGAGCCACAGTCCCTTAGTGACAGTAGTAAAAAAATGTCCGAGCGCCGTCATACATACCGACTTTAGATATGTACCTACGTCAAATAATTCACAATGAGCCGTTTTCTCGAATCTCGACGTTATGCCACCTAGTTAGTTCTTGTAACCGAACGGTTATGCCTTTTTTGCGAAAGATAATTATTTTTTGCTAAGCACAAATTCACAGTTTGACCTTTTACATCATGTTAGTTCATAAACATACGGAAATATGAGCGTTAGATTGTATAACGTCGTATCCGTTAACAATCTATAGATAGCTTATAATTTTATAGTTAACAGACGATTCGTAAAATAATCCGGTGACTTATTATACAGTCTTGATCACTCATCTGTTGTTTCAGGAGAGTAAAGAGAAGAAAAGCTGACATTAGAGTGCAGGGTCGCACGCGGTCTCCGGCAGTATCAAGTGTAAACATAGCAGTCGCAGCGCACATTTTGGACTGATGTTTTTCATATTATTATTTTACCTAAATATTTGTAGGTAATATTTTTGATTTTATTTAAAAATGATATTTTGTATGACCTGGAGATATAATTTAGAAAATTATTGTAATGAGTGAAAAAAAACTTTTTAATAAATATTTTAATATACACATAGTAAGTGTTGTAGTGATTTTATTTGTAAAATTAGCAACTGACCTCATCCTTTTGGCGAGATATGGTGAAATTGGCTTCGACCTGATGATGGTCTGGGTCGAAGCGGGTCAACCAATATGTGGTCAGATATACCTAACATGTGTGAGAGCAGGAAATCTTTTAAAAATAAGTTAAAATGGTGCCAAAATAGACAAGATCAGATTAAACTGTATATTTTTGACTCGTTTGCCGGGGGTAATAGGAATTACATTAAAACACTAGAGTCTCTCTCTCAATGTCTAATTTATTAAGGAATATCAACAGTTTATACACTAAATAATATCTATGTACTGTGCTTCTTTATCACGTAAAACATCTAGCTCACGAATTAGTTAATAAGGCTATATCTAAATCATTCCAACGAGCTGCAACACCTCGCACCACTCCACTAACCCGCTCTGGGCCAGCGTGGTGGATATGGCCCAATCACCGTTTGTGGGTAGACCTACGTCTTGTAGTGGACTATTAAAAAAAGGCTAATACAGTACAGTAGCACTCCGCCATAGACTTCAAACATTTCTGGAAATATACGAATAAATAGAATGTTAAGTCTGGCCTCCCGGTGAATGTAAATAATGAGTGTAATCAAGCATGAGGAAATCGCTAACCTTCAAGGATCACTTTGAAGTAGTACCTGGCGTTGCTGTGAATGTACCTGCGCAGCTGGATGTCGGGACTGTCGAGACGAAGCACTCTGTATTCTTTAAGGCTATCCTGGAGCTCCTAAGGCAATCGTGAGGCGCCAACTTGACCATACAAAAACAATTTATAAGCACCATTATCTACCTCTAAATATTATCTAATTTGAGTATTTTATTTCATGTAATCAGCTCTTCAACCGCTTGTAAACGTCTCAGTTTATACAGTATTTTATTTACCAAAGTTATAAGCCTCTAAAATGTCATATTTTTACGCAAAAACTTGGATAAAAAGTATATAATAATAAACTAAAAACTTTTCTGAAAAAATTAAAACTACGAGCATGTCGTCGAGACACGATTGCATGACGCCTCTGCATTAGCATTACTATCAGCTTTGTCACGCACATCGCTATCATCTCATTCACCATCCAAGCTACTGAAGCAGTTGTGCCAGCGGCCCAGAGCCACGCTCCGTTATTTTAATGGGCTGGGCTGGCTCGGGCAGACGCTGGAAGGGGAGAGGCACAAAACACCCCATGCGGGATGTCAGTGCAGGACTTATCACCCCTACACGCAATAAGAATAAGAAAGACGTACGAGCGTGCGATATTTTTTACTCAAACGACTGACACCAAAAACATAACATTTCGTTACGACTTAAGGGGTGAAAAGAGTTTTTTTCCGGAACGTAAATGTTATCAAAAATGTACCGAAAATTGTCTCAATGTTCTACAGAAAACGCGATAACAGTGGTCGATTCACGGTCCTCTTTAATGTTTTCGAAGATATTTGAAAATCAGTCGTTCCATACATTCTGACGAAATTAATGTTGTGGGGTTATTGATATTAGGATATTAAAAACTATAGTAATGTATGGAAAATGTTGTATCTTTAAGAACTGTCATAATTAGTTTGTTATTCACATCATTCCCTAATCATTTGTTTGCAGCTCTCATTATGCGATGCTACATCATAATTAGCTTATCATTAACATCATTCCCTAATCATTTGTTTGCAGCTCTCATTATGCGATGCTATATCATAATTAGTTTGTTATTCACATCATTCCCTAATCATTTGTTTGCAGCTATCATTATGCGATGGTATATCATAATTAGTTTGTTATTCATATCATTTACCCGCGGCTTCGCCCGTGTTAGCGCCTCTTGTCGTAGAATACCTGATAGTGAGTAGAAAAATAAAAACGGACAATAACTGAACGATTAATAACCAAATAATAAATAACGTGAGTAAAGTGCCAAAAATGATTGATCGAATCATTTCATCAGTTATCTCGTTATAACTTTGTTTTCAAATTAAGTTTAAAAATAGATTTCTGCAGCTGATATTTTGGCCTTGAAACGGCAACGGGACGACGCAACGTAGGTAGAGCCCAACTCAAGAGGAGTGGCGTTTAAGTGGGCACAACACCATGCCAGCTGACGTGTAGAAAAAATGGACGACGCCGCGCGCCACACTTGGGCATTGAACAAAAGATCTTGAAACTGCATTTCTAAAATAATAATGTTTGTGCCGAGATTTAAAAAAATATTGCGAACATGTGGTCTGTTTTGTGACGTGACTAAATGAATATTGAAGCAGTTGAAATTGCAATATTATTAAAGTGAAAATGCAATTTTATGAACAGACAATAAGTAAGTCAACCCCACGCAAAATCAATTGAAAATAGTAACAAAACAATAACAACGTATTAAATACATAGCTAAGGACGTGCTGATTTTGATACGAATATGCCGAAGACATCATGGACAAATTATTTTGCAAAAATATGTGAGAAAAATGAATAACTGGTTGTCATCATTGTGGTCAGATTGAAAATCTTCAACGACTGCCAACGAGGTTGAAAATGACCCGAGTGATTTCGAGCGCTGCCGTGCCACTATGTGTATATTAAAATATTTATTAAAAGGATTTTTTTCACTCATTACAATAATTTTCGAAATTATATCTCCAAGTCATACAAAATATCATTTTTAAATAAAATCAAAAATATTACCTACAAATATTTAGGTAAAATAATAATATGAAAAACACCAGTCCAAAATGTGCGCTGCGACTGCTATGTTGATACTTGATACCGCCGGACACCGCGTGCGGCCCTGCACTCTAATGTCAGCTTTTCTTCTCTTTACTCGCCTGAAACAACAGATGAGTGATCAAGACTGTATAATAAGTCACCGGATTATTTTACGAATCGTCTGTTAACTATAAAATTATAAGCTATCTATAGATTGTTAACGGATACGACGTTATACAATCTAACGCTCATATTTCCGTATGTTTATGAACTAACATGATGTAAAAGGTCAAACTGTGAATTTGTGCTTAGCAAAAAATAATTCTCTTTCGCAAAAATTGGCATAACCGTTCTGTTACAAGAACTAATTCGGTGGCATAACGTCGAGATTCGAGAAAACGGCTCATTGTTAATTATTTGACGTAGGTACATATCTAAAGTCGGTATGTATGACGGCGCTCGGACATTTTTTTACTACTTTCACTAAGGGACTGTGGCTCTGTAGATATTTGCTCGAAGGTTTACGCGAAGAATTACGCGTAGACTTGAATAGCCTCCTCCGTTTCGTCGGTTAAAATCTGGTGACATATTTATATCAGTCTCTGGCAGCCATATTGCGCACAAGCTTTGCTTAGTTTCGGGTGAAAAAACGTGTGTAATGATGTACTTGATATATTTATTTAATTATGACGTTAGAATTAAGTAAACTGAGTTAGAAGTAAGTAAACTGCGGTTAAAATATATTTCACGCGAAATTCTAAAACTAAAACAAATCTGCATTTGGGGCACGTAACGCGCGTATTATATAGTTATGTAATCATCCCACAGCCTGCTGCTGTACACGTATAGTACGATTTAGATTTAGAACTTCTAAAGATTGACGAGATTGATTTAGCAGTGCGTCACCTCTCGTCAATCTTTAGAAGTTCTAATAACTTCTAGTTGAGTGATAACCTGTCTAATACGGGTATCACAGGTGGCGCCACCAACGCTATAAGTTGGGAAATGTAAGCACTTCAGATATTTGAAGCTTGCGTAGGAGGCGAGCTAGCTCAGTGGTTAGAGCGTCGGGCTAGTGATCCGAAGGGGCATGGTTCAAATCCTGCGTTCGCTTCAGATTTTTGAAATGCTTATCACAAAGATAACTCTTTGAAATCGAGAAAAAGTCATCGTTAAGATAAGTATATGTCCGAGGCATTCAAAGTTCAAAAACCTACCCCTGATAAGTTCACTGTTGCCTGTTAAAGTTCCGCGTGACGTCACAAGTGCCATGCAAATGCTTGTAACATACCTACACATTTTAACATTCCTAATGCATAAATTGTATTACTAAGGTATTTGCCATTGCTAACCAGTTATTATGAGAACCGTAATTATCTAACCTCATTTAACAAAATGATGTACAGGATGTTTTAAATGCTGATTGTAATTAATGCAAATTTATGCTTGAAAATTGTACTCAGTACTTAAGTACATTTTTTCTTCAGTATTGTGCTGTTGAGTTTCTGTTTTTTTTTAAATAGATGCCTACTTAAATATATATTGTTATATATTATTAACACTAAGAAAATACAGAGACAAAACTGCAATAAGTGTAATATGTGCAATAAGAGAAGTGTCGTAGGTGAGGTCGCCCGTGTGCCATTTTACTAATTTTGTTACGTTGACAACACTGCTCTGTCATTTTTTTTTTTTTTTATTAATGTTGACAATATTACACTAGAAAGGAAATGAAATGAAATATTTATTCCACTAAAATAGAGTACAGATAAATGGTGTTTCAGATTGATTCGTTCCTTCTATTTGCCATTTACTAGCATGTGGAAAAAAGCACTTAAGTAAATAATAAAGTTATAACAGATTATTCCTAAAATTAATTACAAATCATGTCAAAGTACGGTCAAATTAAATAAATAACAAAATGAAATAAAATAAAAATAATAAGTCAAAAAATCATGTCAAAGTACGGTCAAATTAAATAAATAACAAAATGAAATAAAATAAAAATAATAAGTCAAATTAAATAATAAGCATGTTGAAATCAAACAAATTAATAAGTGTTATCGTTTACGCATAATTAAAAATTCGTTTAGGCTATAGTAACATTTTTCTATTAGCCATGTCTTAAGTTTACGGCGAAACATTCCATAAGGGAGTTCTTTCAATGATACAAGTAATTGGTTATATACGGTGACACACATGGCATAACAGTTCTTTTGAAATAATGTCAATCTAGGCCGTTGTTCAAAAATTAACCTTTTCCCATATTTTACCTTTCTTGGGTATTTATCATTGGCTGTTTTAAAGTACTTGGGATGATTTCGGACAAATACTGCAATTTCAAAAATGTACATACTCGCCAACGTCAGAATTCCTAATTCCTTAAATATGGGCCTGCATGATTCGTATGGCCGTATCCCTACCATAGCGCGAACGCACTTTTTCTGAGAAAGGAAAGCTTTCTGGATATCCGTAGAGTTACCCCAAAGTAGCAGCCCGTACCGTAGTACGGAGCTCACATAGCCATAGTACGCCAGCAAGACGGTCTGACGCGATGATGTTTTTCTTAATTTATTCAAGACAAATACAAACCTGTTTACTTTAGTACACACATTTTTTACATGTTCCTTCCAGTCTACGTATTGATCTAATGTTATACCTAAAAATTTAACATTTTTAGTTTCTTGCAGTTCTGTATCTTTATATCTTATTTGTCTCGGAACGGATTTTGATCCGTGTGTTATGAATTGCATATAGTTTGTCTTGCCCAAATTGACTTTAAGATTATTTTATCTAACCATTCAATTATTGATTCAATTGTATTATTAATTTCAATGTCAAATTCAATATTATTTTTATTACTAGTCACGAGGACACAGACGTCGTCAGCAAATATTGTGCATGTATGATTTGTGATGTCAGGTAAGTCATTTATAAGTGACACAAACTGCAATGGCCCTAATACACTACCCTGTGGAATACCACACTTGTTAATTTGATATGTTGATTGTTTATGACATATTTGATTATCTTCTGTTAACCCTGTAATTTCCACGCACTGTTCTCGGTTTGTTACAAACGATTTTATCCATTGCCAAGCAGGACCTCGTATACCATAATTTTCAATTTTTTCAAGGAGTAATGGGTGTGGAACGTAATCAAAAGCTTTCGACATATCAAAAAATATAGCCACAGCATCCTTATTAGCATTCAAATTTGAGACAATATTGTGTACTAATTGGTAAGCCGCTAGAGTCGTAGACTTACCCTTTTGAAACCCGTTCTGTTCGTCTTTAATAATATCAAACTTGTTCCAAAACTTAATTAATCTGCTAAGCATTGCCTTTTCGAAAATCTTTGACATAACTGGAATCAATGTAATAGGTCTATAGTTGCTCATATCAGTTCTATCTCCTTTTTTATAAAGTGGTTTTACAATGGATTTTTTTAAAATATTTGGGAATAGTACTAGTACTACATAGAAAGCGATTGGATCATCCACAGACCCTTGAAGGTCTTAAGATAATCCAAGTGCTCAAGCTCTCCCAGCATGCTGGCAGCATTGCCACGCTGAATGGCAATGCTTATACGTTGAGCCAAATAAACACCAGCATTTTGGTCACGCGTCGCGTCCACCAGACGCTTTGTCATTGATAGTACAACTAAAAGTGTTTGATACTTGGTAGATACCAATTCGGTTTTCATCAGTACTCGCGTCTACCAAGTAGTCGGTACCTTGGCTGCTAATTAATTTTTTTATGTTAGTTCACCGTAAAAAAAAAAATATTTCGTTCCATCCAACAATCCTGAATTTTAGCCTTTTTTCGTTCGATGTTAATAACAGTGACAAGTAGATGCTTGAAATATTCATAGAATATTATTTGAATTATTTCCTTTTAAAATAAATAATGAAATTAAAATAAAGAAAAATATTGAAAATAAAATTTATATTGGGCTCCCATACAAGAAACGTGATTTTTTGCTCGATATTAATGTCACGAGATGGGTTCTTGGATAATCAGTTAAAACGCCGATTATTCACTTTGCACTTTATTGCACACAATCACTTCACAAAAAAAACACGACACAACTGGTTCGCACAAACACTTTACACTGGCACTGATATTTACACAAACTAGTCACTTCACAATTACTGGTATCGCACTCTAGCCCGAGATGTTATCGCTTCGACGGTAAACGAATAAACTGAGTCCCCAAGGGTCGGCCGGCGTATTTATATCCGTTATTACAGTCTGGAATTCACTAGATAATTCGTGACATTACTAGATCTAATAAACGCTATTGTGTTAAAAGTAAACAACTTGAAAGTTCGAGATTTTCCTATTGTTTCTCCAATACAAAAACACCAAAAAAAAAACAACGGCAGACAAAGGCCGACCCCGCTCGAGTCATAAAACCGAATACAAAAGGCACCAATAAAAACGCAAAACAATAGAGCTTCCCACCGTGATCACGTAAACACCGCAGATTACATCATAGTTACAGCATACCTACAACGGGCGCCTACTGCGTTACATTAATAACGGCAACAGGAAGATTTTTGAAATATTCACGGAACGTCAAGTTGTATATTCCCTTCAAAAATAAATATTTATATTAAAATAAAATAAATTAAGGGGTATGGAACCCTTCGTACGCGAGTCCGACTCGTACTTGGTCGATTATTATTTTACGCAGTTAGACTTTTGAATCAACCTGTATCTAGGTAAGATTATATTCCACATTATATTGAATAATTTAATTTACCTACACGTTTATGTTAGTTAATCATCTCAGCGGGTTGAAGGCACTCGTCATGTTACAAGCTCTGAGTGTTTGTGTGTTGTTTTTGAGTGTGTTTTATGTGTATTGTGATTTAGAGTTACCTGAAGGTGAGTTGCTGGTTTTTTACCTACACACAGTAGCTTAAGTCAAAAATGTTCGACCAATGTGTGGTACTAACGATGAGTCTATGACACTGAAACATGATCTCTTACAATAAGTCTTATTAATAAGCTCCAAGTAGACCAACAAGCTATGACAAGAGCGATGATAGGACTCTCTGGGCGAGGTCAAACCTGAAATGAGGAAGAAAAACCAAGGTTACTGATAGCCCAGCGAATTGGCGAATCGAAATGGGGTCGAAAAGTTGTCGAGTGGAAACCACGTAGTGGCAAGCGCAGCGTAGGACCTCCACCCACTTGGATCCTGTAGATGCAAGCTGCTTCTATAGGGGATGTTATGGCTAGCAGTTGACGTCCTATGGCTGATGGAAGCATGGTGATGATGTAGTGTAAAATGGACTGTGAGTTTAAGATAGAAACAGCTAAAAACAGTGTTTTAACAACTATGCACCAGCCTTTTTAATAGTCCACTGCAAGACGTAGGCCTACCCACAAAGGGTGACTGGGCCATATCCACCACGCTGGCCCAGTGCGGGTTGGTGGATTCACATACGCCATCAAATTTCTTTTACGCACGTATGCAGGTTGCCTCACGTTTTCCTTCACCGAAAAGCCAGTAGTGTGAAATTCCGTACAAAAATTCTACAGAAGGCATTGGTACGGGACCGAGGATTTGTACCCACGACCTTACGATTGTAAAGTGGGTGTCACTACCTCTTGACCACCACGGCTTAAAACACACTAGGTACAAAGCGCGTCAAATTTTGTAGGGGCTAAGAAATGCGCTACAATCTTCGAAATCCTCACCCGTCCCACGAGCTGAGCGGGGGTCACTACCTCTTGACCACCATGGTTTAAAACACCTAAGACTAGGTACAAAGCGCGTCAAATTTTGTAGGGGCTAAGAAATGCGCTACAATCTGCGAAATACTCACCCGTCACACGAGCTGAGTGGGGGTCACTACCTCTTGACCACCATGGTTTAAAACACCTAAGACTAGGTACAAAGCGCGTCAAATTTTGTAGGGGCTAAGAAATGCGCTACAATCTGAGAAATACTCACCCGTCACACGAGCTGAGCGGGGGTCACTACCTCTTGACCACCATGGTTTAAAACACCTAAGACTAAGTACAAAGCGCGTCAAATTTTGTAGGGGCTAAGAAATGCGCTACAATCTGCGAATTACTCACCCGTCACACGAGCTGATTCATAAATTAGCTAGTGTAGAACGACTTAATTGTCTCGCATTTCAAGCTCGGCTTACTTTGGGCTCAGAGACCGTGTGTAAGATGTTCCCTAACATAGTCCCCTAATATATAACCTATTTATTCACCGACGAAACGGAGGAGGGTCTCGATTCGACGCGTATATTTTTTTTCATGTAACCACGCATAACTTTTTATACTGTGGTCCGATTTTTATATTTTTTTATTGGAAAGAGTATACTTCTAAATTAGTCCTATTTACATTTTATTGAAATTGGTTAAGCTGTTTTTGATAAATCAACAATAATGTGAAGAATGCCACATGGACTTTGAACACGGGTGAAGTCGGTCATGCTATTTTTAGAAAAAAAAGATTATTGCAAATAATAATTATTACGATATAGTCGAAATCGCGGGTCTAACCTGGACACGATTGGCACAGGACCGGGGCAGACGGCATAGTAAGAGAGAGGCCTATACCCAGCAGTGAGGTAAAGAAGACTATGGATGATGATATACTTTTTTTGACCGACAAACCACCGGAGGAGGTATACACTTCGACGCATAACTTTTTTCATAATAGTCTGATTTCAATAATATTTTTTTTTTGGAAAGAATATACTTCAGATTTGGACCCATTTAAATATTATCGAAATCGGCTGAGCCATTTTTGATAAATCAACAATAATGTGAAAAATCTTACATCGATCCTTGCGAAATATTCGCAAATTCTGTACACGGGTGACGTCGGTCATGCTAATTTTTGCAAAAAATAATCTTGTATTATTACTTTTTAGGAAGCCGCTGTACAGCTAACGGGAAAGAGGGAAGATGTGTGGTCTTCAAGAGATGCATGTCTTTAATACAAGACCGGCAGTATGGGAAACGACCAGAGGTAACTAAAACTTTTTTCAATATTCCTACTGATTCGATTCTGATAGTGAGTGTGAAGTAGTAAAAGTTGTGCAGCTTGTGTTGATGGGATGTGTCCGGAACGAGGCTCAAAGACAGGATGTAATGTACTCTAATGATTAGCTTAATGTAGGCTTGTGTAACAGCATTTTAGCTTCTCCAACATCTGAGGAAGCCAAATTGCTGTTAAAGCTGTATGAGCATGTGCTATAGTTAAGTCGCAACATCTGATCTGTATGTCATACGGGGGTGATATAGTCACTGCGTTAATTAACCCCTTTTATAATTAATAAAAATTAAAAAATAATATATATTAATTGTCGGGGTCTGAGAGTGATCGTCTCAATTCGTCTCAATCACCCGACATCGTTATTTGAGGGTCATTCATTGGTACAGCTCGCCGGCGGTCTCCAGTTGTCCATCTCACCAAAATAAACACTCTGTACTAATGCAACGGGTGGGGTTATTGACCTAGTATCACTTCGTAATCAATTTAACAAGAATTATCGAGGATGGAAACCGATTGCAAAGTCAATGGATTTGCACGGGTGCCATCCACCTCGCGCTCGGAATGGCATGACGTTTTTCCGTCATCTGTCAAATGTCATTCCATTCCGACACAAGCATGCAGTGTTGCCACGTGCGACCCCATTCGGGTGATACCCACTTTAAAATCATCACTATTGCTTTCAACTAAAACCAGCTATGCTGTCTCACTCCGTCATATTTTTTTATACTATTCTGATATAATATTTAACTGAAAATTTATAAGTTATTTTCCCAGTGCCTTGCGATACCGAGAGGGGAGGCATCGTAAAGATCAACTTAGATAAACGTATTGCCTTCCGAACAATTCTCAGCGGTAGCATACAGATGAGCGCCACACAAATTGAAATATAGGAAGTTAGCCGCAGATGACACTTCACCGTGATTCGCTAATTATTGCGCATGTGTGCACAATGCCTATACAAATGGCGAAGAAGTAAGCTTGGGCGTAGGGAACGCGCGGGAGGCACGAGGCTGGCGGGCGGGTGTGCGCCGGCGTCTCGTCTCTCTAGCACCCTCTGACGTCTATATTTTGGCGTTTGCGCAGCTCTCTGCGGCTATCCCATCTTTCAATATGTGTGGCGTTTTGTATATAACCTTCAATAGCCCACGTGAAAGTCGCTAAATCGACTCCGGACCTGCCTGTAGAGATAACCTGGTGAAATGGGGATAGGTACCTATAGTGCGGAGCTCCGATACAAAATAATTATGCGACATCTTTTCTCATGCCCTAACAGTCCAAATACCTACGCGCTGATAATATTAAACGTACCCATACAAGATTAGCCACTATTGGGACCTATGTGCAAAATAGAAGAGATGCGATGAGAAGAATAGATGCAAAGAAGAAAATAATAATTCTTGCGGATCAGCGGGGTTCTGGACTGCAAAAATCACTACAATATTTAATAGGACCAGACTTTGAAGTATTGTTATTTTGGAAAGCTCATGCTAAGTTGAAAGATATTCTAAATGCTTTCAAAAAATAACTCATGACCTTAACAAAAAACGATTATATAATTATCTTAGGTGGTATGAATGACAGTGATCCGGTAAACTTTAGTTTCATTCTTAATAGTTTCATAAATTATTTCAACTTCACGAATATTATAATAAGCGAGGTCCCTTTCAATAGATTTTTGAACGAGAAAAAATTAAACTATGAAATAAGACATCTGTGCATGAAGTATAACCATGTTAAATACGTTGACATGGGTTATAGCGCACATGTTCCAAACAGACATATGATGCGGGTCAATATTTGTAAAAGTTTACGTAAAGAAATATTGCAGTCTTGTTACAGTTTAACAATAAGTAAAGCTCAAAGTCAATGGAAAATGAAAAATAAAAATGTAATTTTAAAAGTTGATGCAGGCACACAAACTGACTCTAGCAAAAGTAATGATGTAGATGTGGAGGATTGCAACAAGGTCGATGGCGGAAAAAAACAGCTTTTTCGGTCCGAAAGCTACCATAGATATTCTTCATCAGAATATTGATGGGTTAATGGGTAAAGCCGATTTACTTACAGTTCAAATTGATGAATTAAAGTCAAATGAGAGATTTGTAGATGTTTTATGTGTTACAGAACATAACATGATAAATAGCGACATACCCATGCTAAATGTGCCCAACTTTTCTCTAGGAGCTAGTTGTTGTAGGAAGACTCGTAGGGGTGGTTCTTGTATATTAATACACAATAGTCACAAATACAGAGAGATTAGTGAAATAAAAGAATTCAGTAGCATAAATAATATTGAATGCTGTGCGGTAGAACTATTTGAGCACAATGTAGTAATTATTTGCATATACAGACCACCTAGGAAGGTTAATGCTTCTAAAGAGATATTTTACACAAACTTAAAAAATGTTCTAAGCCATGTATCTTACAAAAAAAGAAAAATTGTAGTATGTGGAGACTTTAACATAAATATACTAGAAGATAATATTACTTCTAAGTCATTTCAAGACATAGTAAAAACTTTTAACTTAAAGGTATCACTAAAAGAACCAACTAGACCAGCTAGTCAGACATGTCTTGATAATTTCTTACACAATGTCAGAGGTTCTTCGTGTAATATTTTACAATTGGCATTGTCTGATCATACAGCGCAGTATTTTACTTGTCCTGTGAAAGAGTATATTCCATTTAAATATTGGTATTCATTTCAACAAGATTTTTGTAAGGAAAACATGACAAAATTCAAAGATAATTTAAGTAGATTGAGTTTTAATGAAGTTTTTGAGAGTAAATGTCCTAATGAAGCATATAATAGTTTTTACGAAACATTTAAATTAATTTACGACCTGTGCTTTCCCGTAATCAAACGGAGACATTCGTGTCATAAGAAACCATCGTGGATAACTCAAGGAATAAAAATAAGTACAAAAAAAAGAGAACGATGCTATGGAAATACAGAAAAACACCTACTGCTAAGAATCGAGATTTATTTAAAAATTACTCAAAACGATTAAAATCAATCATCAAACTAACTCAGAAAGCCAGAAATAATTATACAATAAATATGGCAAACAATAAATCAAAAGCAACTTGGAACATTATAAATAATAATAAAATCAATAAACCCTTAAATAATGACATTAAGCAAATAAAACATAATAATAAATTACTAACTGATCCAAATGACATTGTAGAAGCATTTAACACTTCATATATAAATCAAGTAAAAGACACTAATAATAGGAACAACACAAATAAACAGAAAAAACGTAATAATGTAAAGTGGAATAAACACAATTCCATGTTTATGAATCCTTCAACTCCAAAAGATATCCTCAATATTATTAAATCGTTGAAAAACACTTCGAGTACAGGATACGATGACATAACCACTAAAATCATTAAGCATGTGGCCATTATTATTGCACCGGTATTAAATCATATCAATAATATGTGTATTGATCAAGGGATATTTCCTGAAAGCTTAAAGCTTAGTATAGTGAAACCATTATTTAAGAAACAGGATCGAGAAAATATTAATAATTATAGACCAGTGGCTTTAGTTCCTGTTTTCTCAAAAATCTTTGAAAAATACATCCATACCAGTTTGTTTTCCTACTTAGATAAATACGGCATTCTTGTCGATGAGCAAGTAGGTTTCCGGAAAAAGAAGTCAATAAATATTGCAATCTATAACTTGATTAAGACTATTATGGCAGGAAGGGAAAAAAAAGTTCCGGTTTACGCTTTGTATATGGACCTTACTAAAGCGTTTGATTACGTAGATCACGGTATATTGATTCGTAAACTGGAAGCATATGGAGTGAGAGGTAATGTATTGAGGTTAATTGCTTCTTATCTCCAAAATAGGTACCAAAAAACTCAAATTACTAGGATCTGTCCGTATACAAAAGTGGAACAAAAATATACATCTTCTGTGGGTCAGATCAATTATGGAGTGCCGCAGGGTAGTGTTCTTGGGCCTTTACTATTTATCATATACATTAATGATTTACCTCAATCTATTGACCACCCTATGGTTTTGTTCGCTGATGACAGCACTGCCATTTTTGTGGGTGATAAGGGCAAACCACTTGAACCAGAAATCAATTTGGCCTTAAATAATATAGTGCAATGGTTGACATTAAATAATTTATTAATAAATTTTGACAAAACTAATATAATGACATTCTATAAATATATTAAATTGACATCTAAAATTACTTACCTTGACAACGACATAAAAGATGTAAGCGTCACAAAGTTTTTAGGGCTCCATCTAGATTCTAACTTAGATTGGAAAGTTCATGCTGAATCGGTATGCTCAAAGCTTAATAGTTATTCGTATGCTCTATTTATGTTATCAAAAGTAGTGAATCAACAAGCAGTACTCACGTCCTATCACGCGCATGTCACATCTACTTTACGATATGGTGTAGTATTCTGGGGTAATTGTACAGAAAGAGAGAGCATATTTAAAGCGCAAAAAAAGTGTATAAGGTCAGTTTGTCACCTGAAATCAACAGATTCCTGTAAGCCACACTTCTTGAAATTAAAGATATTGACATTTCCATGTCTTTATATTTATGAGGTTGCTGTATTTGTTAGGACTAATATTCAAATGTATGAGTACCTGAAAAGTGCAAGACACAAAAATAAAATACGTAGACAGATACATACAACTGCATGTTATGGTAAGAGCATTTGTGGCATGGGTCCGGAAATTTACAACCATTTACCGACGGAAATACTGGAGTCAGTGAGTGTGGCTGTATTTAAGAGCAAGCTATTCAATTTGCTAGTTGCAAAAGCTTATTATAGTATACGGGAGTTTTTAGACGATAAAATGTTATAAATAATATGATATGTACCTATTTAATTAATTCCAATTTTACTGACATTTTATAATTTAAATTAATATTCAAAATTGTTTGACATTGTACCTATCTATTATATAAAAGGCTTCCCTGAGTGACTGACTGACAGACAGCCTACAGCCCAAACCGCTTAAGATATGAGCTTGAAATTTGGAATATAGGTACATTAAACGACGTAATGGAGCACTAAGGACGAAAATTTTGAACTTTCGAACTCTAAGGGGGTAAAACGGGCCCTTTTCGTTTGTATGTAACTTTTTATTCCCTGTACCGATTGATTTGAAACTTTGTATACATGCTTTTCAAACAAAATAAAAGTTACGTTTTTTCCTGTTTTTCCGAATTGTCCTCATCTATGGGGTCAAATAAGGTCCCAAAGTTGGTGAAAAAAGCGTCAATTACATCGAACCAGCTGAACGGTTATGGTTGAAAATTGGTATGAAGGAAGCACTCAGCATGTTTTAATACAGGAACTAATAAAATCCAGGAAAATCTATAAGGTTCCTTAGGGATACACAAAATTAATAAGTTTAGGCTACAGCCCAAACCGCTGAAGATATGAGCTTGAAATTTGGGATATAGGTACATTGAACGACGTAATGGAGCACTAAAGACGAAAATTTTGAACTTTCGACCTCTAAGGGGGTAAAATGGGCCCTTTTCGTTTGTATGTAACTTTTTATTCCCTGTACCGATTGACTTGAAACTTTGTATACATGCTTTCCAAACAAAATAAAAGTCACGTTTTTTCCTGTTTTTCCGAATTTTCTTCATCTAAGGGGTCAAATAAGGTCCCAAAGTTGGTGAAAAAAGCGTCAATTACATCAAACCAGCTGAACGGTTATGGTTGAAAATTGGTATGAAGGAAGCACACAGCATGTTTTAATACAGAAACTAATAAAATCCAGGAAAATCTATAAGGTTCCTTAGGGATACGCAAAATTAATAAGTTTAGGCTACAGCCCAAACCGCTGTAGATACGAGCTTGAAATTTGGAATATACGTACATCGTACGACATAATGAAGCACTAAGGATGAAAAACGTACCCAACTCTAACTTACGGGGTAAAACGGGCCCTTTTTGTTTGCATGTAACTTCTTATTCCCTGTACCGATTGACATGAAACTTTGTATAGATGCTTTTGAGACTAAATAAAAAATATGGCTGTACCTGTTTTCAAAATTTTCCTTAAAAAAATCCTTTGGGGTCAGATACGTCCCAAAACTTCAATGCGCTTTTTTAAATAATGTAGTATCTAGGATTATGATAATGATAGTTTATCTTTAAATGGGGCAAAATGGGTCCCCAAAAGTTTACGATTTTTTTTTATTTTGTGAGCCAATAGTCTTAAGCTTAGCGCACATATGGATCAAAATAGGTATTTTACTATGGGATCAACCCTGACAAGCGAAAATTACCTACATTTTCCATACATTTTGTCGCGGGTCTATGAACTTTTTGTGTTGAACAGCTGATTTTATTCACGTGCTTTTGGGGTTGGTACCATTGTAAAAGTTAATCAAATTATGAGTATAATAGCATCCTAGAATATGCATGACTAGAATTACGACTTGTGTGCTATTTTTTCATTTGCCTGGAAAATTAAATTTCTAATGACTTAATGAAACATGTCGAATACCTGTACCGGCCTTAATTAATAGTGCACTACTGAAAATAGGTACTACGGATAGCACTACGGATAATAGAAACAGGTGGGTCTTAAGATGAACATGGACAAGACGAAAGTCATGTGTAATTTCCATGTTTTACCTACCCCGATTTATGTTGGAAACTCGGTTCTTGAAGACGTTGACTCGTACGTCTACCTAGGACAAGTAGTCCAGTTAGGTAGGTCCGACTTCAACAAAGAGGCCAATCGACGAATTCAACTCGGCTGGGCAGCGTTCGGAAAAGTGCGTAGTGTCTTCTCGTCCGACATACCTCAGTGCCTCAAGTCGAAAGTTTTCGACCAGTGTGTGTTGCCAGTGATGACTTATGGCACAGAAACGTGGTCTCTCACTATGGGCCTTATTAGTAAGCTCCAAGTAGCCCAACGAGCTATGGAGAGGGCTATGCTTGGAGTCTCTCTGCGAGATCGAATCATTAATAAGGAGATCCGTAGAAGAACCAAAGTTACCGACATAGCCCAACGGATTGGCAAGTTGAAATGGCAATGGGCAGGGCACATAGCGCGGAGGGCTGATGACCGTTGGGGTCGAAAAGTTCTCGAGTGGAGACCATGTACCGGCAAGCGCAGCGTAGGACGTCCACCCACAAGGTGGACGGATGACCTCATTAAGACGGCAGGATCGCGCTGGATACAAGCCGCTTCCAACCGGTCTTATTGGAGATCCATAGGGAAGGCCTATGTCCAGCAGTGGACGTCCTGCGGCTGATGGATGACTGAAAATAGGCCTATCCGCGAAGGGTAATTGGGCCATATCCATCACGCCGGCCAAGCATGGGTTGCTGAATTCACATACGACATTGATTTTTTCTACGTACGTACAGGTTGCCTCAATGTTTTCCAGCAAAGAAAAGTGAAATTTCTTACATAGTTACTCATACAATTATTATTATTGGCTCCCTCGGTGGCTCAGTGGTTGACTATGACTCCTGGGTCAAAGAGGCGTGGGTTTGATTCCCAGGGCAAATATTTATGTGATGTTCATATGTGTTTGCTCTGTGTCTGAGTGTTATTAATGTATTTTTATTTATTTATTTAACACTTTATTGCACACTATTTGTACAAAAGGAGGACTTAACGCTAAACAGCATTATCTGCCAGTCAACCTACATGTATAAATAAATATATCTTTATTGGACACAGAAACACAGTACAGAAACTATACAATATGCTGTACAATGGCGGCCTTATCGCCTTTGGCGATTTCTACCAGGCAACCTTTGGATGGACTGGAATTATTCTAAAAATAGGAGTATGGTCGGTGGTGTATACAATACAGTACATACATTGAAATACATGTATATGTAGTATATCAGTCTCTGTCAGCCAAATCACAAACTTTGCTTAGTTTGGGATCAGAGACCGTGTGTGAGATGTCCTCCAATATTTATTTTATATATTTATTTATTATTGAGTTAATTTCAGAAATTCGGCAATTTATCATCCAAAAATTCACGTATGTACTCTGTAATAAGCTTTAGATACAAGTAAATTAAATAACCAAATACTGAGACAATTCAGGCTAAACCGTAGGCATTATTTTGCAAGTAATACAATAATAGGCTCAGTTATGAAGACGCCATGGTAAATAATTATAATAACAACATAAAAAGTGTTCCCTCTATCGAATGCTTAAAGTGAAAATGAAACAGATATAATTATGATAATTAGCTATTATAATTACGATGGCGCCTTCATAATCGAGCCTAATGCGGGCTTAACCACGAGCTACTATTATTTTAAGTAAGTGCCAAGAAAACGCGGGCAAAACTGTGGGTTTTTATCATTTTACGAAAATAACGCGGGCCAGACCGTGGGCTATTATCATTACAAGCAATACAAAAACGCAGGCTAACGGCATGCTATTATAATTTTAAGGATTTATTAAGACAACACGGGCCAGACCGCGAACTATTAGATATTATTATAAGCAAATGCCAAGATAACGCGGGTTGAACCGCGGGCTGTTATTTTAATTAAGTAAGTATTAAAACAACGTGGGCCAAACTGTGGGTTATTATCTTTGTAAGTACCTAATTATAAACACAACGCGAGCTAAACCGCGGGCTTTTATCATTTTGAGCAAGTACTAAGACAATACGAGCCAGACCATGGGCTATTATCATTGTAAGTAATACGACAATGCAGGCCAAACGGCGAGCTTTTATAATTTTAAGCAAGTATTAAGACATCGCAGTCCATGCTGCGTGCTATAAATAACCATCTTAAGCAAGTACTAACAATACGCGGGCCAAACCGTGATCTATTATCATTATAGGCAAATACTGTTACAATTTTGACCAAACCGTGGGCATTATCCTTGCAAGTAATTTCAAGCAAGTATTAAGACAACGCGGGCCAAATTGCGGACTATTAGATATTATTAGAAGCATGTACAAAGACAACGTAGATCAAACCGCGGGCTCTTTTCATTTTAAGTAAGTACCTATGTACTAAGACAACGCGGGCGAAGCCGCGGGTTTTAAGCTAGTTATTGTATGTTCACCAAGGACTTAGCTGTTGAGACGTTTTTATTTTATTCTAATTAAGATCTTTTATATATGTAACACAGTTAACAATAAAGTTAATCTGAATCTGAATCTGAAATATGAGAACCGCATACTGAAAACTGTTTTAAAGCTCAAAAAGCCTGTAGATTACGATTTTGGACATCTTTATTGGTTCGTTTATCTTTTATACCTTATAGATAGGTATCGAGTTAATCTATGATACATGTTTTAGAGCTGTTTTGATTTTTGACCGACGAACCACCGGAGGAGGTTCACAATTCGACGCGTATACATATATATATATTTTTTTTAATGTATAACCACGCATAACTTTTTTCGTAGTAGTTTGATTTCAATAATTCTTTTTTTATTAGAAAAAGTATACTTTGAAATTGGTCTCATTTAAATTTTATCGAAATCGGCTGAGCCATTTTTTAATAAATCAACAATAATGTGAAAAATGCTACATCGATCCGTGCGAAATATTTGCGAATTCTGTACACGGGTGAAGTCGGTCATGCTAATTTTTGCAAAAAATAATCTTGTTTTTAAATGGTTTAGGAAATTAGAAAGAAGGTTATAACTAGGTTTTAACTGAGTTTATGTATAGGTAAAAGTAAAGTACGGGTAAAACATTATTTTCAACCCCACCCCCTCGTAAGTAAGTAAGTTCGTATAGGCCGGGTGGCTAGCCCTTGTGTCAGAGTTTTTAGGCCGCCTGAAGGCTTCTGACATGGCTAAACGGTTAAAACAACCGGGACCTACAATTTAACGTGTCATCCGAGCCACGGTAGCGCTCAGTTGGAAAATGCCACCCGCGGTCACCCATCCAAATACTGACCGTGCGGAACGTTGCTTAATTTCGGTGATCGCTGACAAACACCTAGTCAAACTACGCTACGAGCGCTACATACGCTACCCCCTCGTGTGAGTAGCAGTTTATAATTAGGTATTCTGCAGTGCACGATCCGTGTCCGGCTTGGTCCGGCCCGGATACGGCCCGATCTGATAAAATCATCGCTGCTAGCGTTTTCTGTACTTTTAGACCTTTAAGACATTTAGATGCAGGTTATTTTACTGAGCTCATTTTTTTTAATCGGGCAAAAGTGTCTTTATTAATTGCAACCAAATTGAATACTACTTTATATGTTAAAACTATATATACACTACTACTACATAAAAAGCAATCGGATCATCCACAGTCCCTTGAAGGACTAAAGATAATCCAAATGCTCAAGCCCACTGCCAGTTGGCAGCGTGCCCAGCATTCTGGCGGCATTGCCACGCTTATAATTAACTAGTTTTTACCCGCGGCTTCGCCCGCATGATATTTTGATTTTTGTGCTAATAGGGTTCCCCTTTATTTATCCGGGATAAAAAGTAGACTATGTCATTTTCCGTATTTTAAACCCGAGGCCCTATCTTACAACCCTTAATACAGGAAGTGGAAAATAACAAAAAAAAACAAAAGATTTGACGGTTGTTCGAATCGACAGTTGTTTTTTTTTTTGACATTTCCTAAAGCGCACTCTAGAATAGCTCGCAGATAGCAGATTATTTCTTATTTACTTAACACTTATCGTGATATTATGGAACATTTACGCAATATTGTTATAA
Organism: Hypomecis punctinalis; assembly: GCA_949316475.1. Taxonomy (NCBI): domain Eukaryota; kingdom Metazoa; phylum Arthropoda; class Insecta; order Lepidoptera; family Geometridae; genus Hypomecis; species Hypomecis punctinalis. Next base: position 13,747,531 of record OX438822.1, read on the forward strand.
TTCCTATATAGCCTATGTGTTATTCTGATATATAAGCTATATTATTGCAAAGTTTCATTTCAATCCGCCCAGTAGTTTTTGCGTGAAAGAGTAACATCCATTCATCCTCACAAACTCACAAACTTTCGCGTTTATAATATTAGTAGGATTAATGTTGTTTAGGTATGTCAATATTATTACTGACGATATCCTTGTGTGTAAACAAATTCAATGTTAATATTTTTCAGGTTTGTTCCTATAACAACAGAGTTCCCGTAATATGCTGTACTGATTGTGATTTGGTCGAAGACATTGAGTAAGTAATAACAAAATGATTTTAACTAAATTATTTGTCATAAGATTATTTTTTTTCAGCTATAAAAAGTCTACCTACTGCGGGACAAAAGCCTCCCCTATAGATTTTCAGCTAGACCTAGTGGAAGCGGCTTGCATCCAGCGCAATTTTACAGCGTGAGTCCACCGTGTGAGTCTACATCTTACGCTGCTCGTTATGCGGTGATCAGTACTCCTATGTGCCCTGTCACTGCTATTGCAACTTGCCAATCCACTCCGAAGGACTACTTCAGGTCTTCAACAAATCATAGATAGTAAGTACGTATAAAATTAGAGAGATAGATAATTCTTTATTAGCGTGACGAAATACAATATAAACACATGAAAAATAAAAACATTAAAAATTAGTTATACTAAATGGCGGCCTTATCGCTTCAAGCGATTTCTTCCAGGCAACCATGAACGGACAAAAAATAGCAAATTAACTAAAATAGCGGCGTTAACAAAAAAAAATGAACAATTAACACTTATAACAAACAAAAATAAGTAATATCTAACCAGTAAATAAATAGTATTAATATTAATAAATTAAATAAATATACAGGGTTATTTCTAATGTTGATTAGCATACTTCTAGGGGTTTATTTTGTACATAAAAACTAACAACTTTTTTGAGTTTTGACGAAAGTCGTAGAACAAAAGTTGTTAGTTTTGATGTACAGAATAAGCCCCTAGAAGGATGCTAATTGATTAGAAATAACCCTGTATAAAATATTACTTTTTATAAATACAAGCTATGAGATCCTGCCCCCTGACCGCATAAGCGATAGCGATCGTTTATGACTTCATTTTAGTCATTTGGCACCGCCTATGTGACGTTAGCCATCAATTGCTTTGCGCGGATTGCGAAAACAATCGTTGAATGAACAACTTTGATCGCTAACGTCACATAGGCCGTGCCAAATGACTAAAATAAAGTCATAAACGATTGCTATTACGATTGCAATAGAAATAACCCTGTATAAAATATTACTTTTTATAAATACAAGCTATGAGATCCTGCCCCCTGACCGCATAAGCGATAGCAATCGTTTATGACTTCATTTTAGTCATTTGGCACCGCCTATGTGACGTTAGCCATCAATTGCTTTGCGCGGATTGCGAAAACAATCGTTGAATGAACAACTTTGATCGCTAACGTCACATAGACCGTGCCAAATGACTAAAATGAAGTCATAAACGATTGCTATTACGATTGCTATTGCTTAGGCGGTCGGGGGCCTGGATGTCATGTAGCAGCTGAGTGCTAGCCATGACCAGTAAAACGAGCCCAAACATGGCGGGTCTATCATGCTTAGTACAGAAGCTCCTATGGCCACCTTCCGACTAAATTATCATATCAGCTCCATGCTACCATATTATTGCATTGTCACGCGTTTTATAATGCAACGCATAAAACGCATTTTGTACGCATATTAATGCGTGCAAAATTTCAGCTCAATTGGAAACCGGGAAGTTCGTCAAATTTTACCTATAAAATTCTACCCGAAATTACTAAGTACTTACATACATAGGTACATTCATCGCAAGTTAAATTGTAGGTCCCGGTTGTTTTAACCGTTTAGCCATGTCAGAGGCCTTCAGGCGGCCTAAAAACTCTGACACCAGGGCTAGCCACCCGGCCTATACGAACTTACTTACTTAGTTAAATAAAACCTTGTAAAAAATAATTGTATTTTTACTTTTCAGTAAAATAGTAGTAGACCCAAAAGTCGGCTACCGATACAAGGATGGCTCAAAATCTTGGGACTGTAAGTCTACATTTAAATTACTAAGTGAACAGTACAACATTAAATATATATATATAATTGCTTACCTAAGCAATCTCAATAAATATTGCTAGAAATAAAAAATGGGAAAAGTGCGAGTCAGGCACATCGAGGGTTCTGTACGAATCCAGAAAATTTCACAAAATTGGGAAGTATTTAAGTTGTTAAAATCTTTATACTATAACCATCGACATACAATTATTAAAGACTTGTTTTAGCATGTGCTAATGAAGTTCTTTTATATGATACCTTACATCATACGATTTACTCACTTTGAATTTTGAACCCATATATTTTGTAGATTTTTTTTAGTAACTTAAATGAAAATGTACAGTTTTCAGATTAATTCCTATATATTGTGTACTCTGAGACAATGCTTTTTGACAAATTTCATAGTTCTATGTCAAGGCGAAGTACCCTGTAGGTTTTGATTTTTGTGTGTCGAAATATGCGTTTTTTTACGACACAAACGGCTCTAACTTCTTTATATGATAACTGAGAAGTTTTTGCTTTACACAACTGTAAGAGATCATAGATATACTCGTACGTATACAGTTTAAATTTCAACTCGATATCTTTACGCGTTCCCGAGATAAAGAGTCTTGACATACACACAGACGTACAGAAGGACAACAAAGTGATCCTATAAGGGTTCCGTTTTTTCCATTTGAGGTACGGAACCCTAAAAAAACATCACTTTGAAGTCTTCTCCAGTCGGAGACCTTTATAATGACAACTTTTCAGATGTCAGAGGCCTTCAGGCGGCCTAAAAACTCTGACACAAGGGCTAGCCACCCGGCCTATACGAACTTACTTACTTATTTACTTTTCAGATTGCCTCACCAGCTACCAAACGCTGCCGTACGATTGTAAGAAGCACTTCTCTTTCACTCTTGTACGGGATTGGAACGAGACGAGACAATGTCACGACATTCGGTTCACGGCCGTCGGGGCTGCCGGCGGGGTTGACGCAAAGAGGGAAGAGTTCCCACATATGGTAAGAAAGAATAAACTAGAAGCAATAAAAAAATATAGTTGATACAATTTATAGTCCATTTCCGTGTGCTAACACGGAACACGAAATAATTAGACGTGTCAGAACGAGACAGAGTTTATGGTGAAGTGTATATATATGTCATAAGTTAGCATAAGGATTGCGTGTATGCCCGGAGCACTCAGGCTAGCCTAGGCGCCTCTTCTTGCGGCGGCGATGCGTGGCGGCGAGCCCTCTTCCCAAAAATGTGGTCGACAAGGACGACGGCTGGCACGTGCGTCAACTCGTGAACGGGTGCTGCTTGCGGGGGCAGGACTGCTCGGTGAATATACGTAACGTAGTTTAGTAAAATATATTGTCTTCTTAGGAAAAAGTCGAATCATTGTTAATAAAAGGTACAGGCCCCGGAGTCTGTAGAGTATATTAAAAAAAAAGTGTATATGTCACTTTTTCACATATTGACAAAATAAACTCTTTCGTGGTCATATGCTAAGCTATAATACACGATTAGCACAGGACCAAAACAAATTTCACTTGAGAATGGCAGCGTATACCCAGCAGTGGGGTAGAAAAGGCAGATGACGATAATGATGATGAACTGCTATTCGATTCCAGGCTCTACTTGGGTACGGAGACGAGGATTCCATGCAGTGGCTGTGCGGCGGCTCCCTCATCAACGACCGGTTCATACTGACCGCCGCGCATTGCACTTCCAGTTCCACGTTGTAAGTTTGCTATCTCTACTTTTATTTCGTGCTATGGAGAGAGCTATGATCGGAGTCTATCTGCGAGATCGAATCAGAAATGGAGAGCTAAGAATCTCTCTATTTCTGACGCGATCTCGTAGAGAGACTCCGATCAAAATTACCGACATAGCCCAGTGGATTAGTTAGATGAAATGGCATGGGCAGGGTACATAGTTTGAAGAACGTTCAAGTTCAAATTTTTAACGAGGCGGAAAAATAGCAACCAACCTCAATCAAACCTCAGTGTCTCAAGTCGAGAGGTTTTGACAGTTGTGCGTTGACAGTGTTGACTTAAGAAACTGAAACGTGGTGTTTTATTGTACTGTACTGTATTGTACCAGCCTTTTTAATAGTCCACTGCAGGACGTAGGCCTACCCACGAAGGGTGTTTTGGGCCATATTCATCACGCTGGCCCAGTGCGGGTTGGTGGATTCACATACGCCATCGAATTTCTTCTACGGACGTATGCAGGTTGCCTCACGATGTTTCCCTTCACCGAAAAGCCAGTGGTGTGAAATTCCGTACATAAATTCCAAAGAACTCATTGGTACGGGACCGGGGATTTGAACCAACGACCGCACGATTGTAAGGCGGGTGTCACTACCTCTAGATCACCACGGCTTGTGTTTTATTGTGGGCCTTTTGAATAAGCTCAAGGAAGCTCAACGTGCTATGGAGAGGGATATGCTCGGAGTCTTGCTGCGAGATTAAATCAAGATTGATGAGATAAGCAGGCGACCAAAGTTGCCAACTGCAAAGCCAATCGGAATAGAAAGTTGAAATGGCAGTGGGTAGGGCACATCGGAGAACTAATGGCCGATGGGGCAGTACAGTTCTCGAATGAAACCAAAAAACTTCGCTCGATAGAAATTAAATGCGAAGATACCGCTTTTTACAACAAATTAATGATATTTAAGAAAGTTTATCGCATTTTTGGGCACATTTCTACACGCTTACAATTTTTTTTTATCTGTTATTTATGCACATGAATTGAACTATAGCTTTCATTCATAAAATTAAGAACAAAGTGGTAATATCAATTTTATATTGATTTTTGAATGCGAAAATCGAGCGAAAACGGTATTGGTCTTCACCCGCTCATATGAAAAATTACGCTGATACTATGGCGCCCTAAGTAGCGCTCATAGCTTAGTTTGACTCATATCGAGTTGAGATTTAAACTGTATACGTATATCTATGATATCTTGCAGTTGTGGAAAAGAAAAACTTCTTTACGCGTTCCCGAGATAAAGAGTGTTGATATACACACAGACGGACGGACGGACAGACGGACAACAAAGTGATCCTATAAGGGTTTCGTTTTTTTTTTCGTTTGAGGTACGGAACCCTAAAAATCGTCTAATGTGTAATAGCATTTAGATATCAGGATATTTTTAGTTGTTTTCTGTAACAGTTTTCTTTTTCGATATCTTTTAGATTATTTGGCAATTTACTGAATATTTTTAATTGTTTTATTGCCCGGCCTGTACAAACTTAGGTAGGTACTTACTTACTGATTTAAAAACCTTTATGCTTACTTATAAGGCTCACCTTACTTTTTTAGACTTACTTTTACTTTCTCAAATTAAACTGGATAACCAGTTTAATTTGAGAGGTTTAATATATAAATTTTCCAGAGGTCCTGTAACTCATGCAGCTCTGGGTATCCTCAAGAGGTCTGACCCTCCAGAACTCTGGCAGAAGTATAGAGTCAAGGAAATCATCCCCCACCCGCAATACAAGTCCCCGGGGAAGTACCATGATATTGCATTGTTGAAGACAGACCGACCGTGAGTAAAAATATTAATTGATAAATGAAAAGATTATTTTGTATAAGTTTCTGTGCAATTTTTTTTTATAATTTCAAAGTTATACTACTTATAAATGGACACAAACTAGCGTGTGACGTCACAATGCTTCACCTTACTACAGATCTGTTCACTCACGAAGGCGCGCCCCTCCTTATTTTAGAAGTATACAGCGCTCTTTGTCGTTCTATTATAATGTACTGTATCACATCCTGGGGAGGTACATGTAAAACATACATGATGCAATTAGAACGGGCTCAAAGAGCTATTTTAAAAGTGGTTATGTTTAAAGATTTTCGATATCATACAACTGAATTATATAAGGATTGCCAAGTTTTGACTATGAGACAACTTTATATTTTGAATATTACTCTTGCACAACATAGATTAGCGAATATAGAAAATCAAGATGAAGGTAATAGACGCAAAAACAATATCTTTGTCATTGAACCAATGAAAACAGCCTTAGCGTAAAGACACCAGAGCTTTCTTGGCCCTTTCATATACAACAATGTTAGTAAAATCATAAGCAACCTAAAGTTATTAAACAAAAGAGATGCCAAAATTACGCTCATTGATTGGCTAAGTAAGATGAATTATGAAGAAACCGAACACCAGTTACAAGTAGTAAAGTAGTGAACAATTTTAAATGTCTGTATACACACCCCCCCCCACACACACACACACACACACACACACACACACACACACACACACACACACACACACACACACACACACACACACACACACACACACACACACACACACACACACACGACACCACATATAAGTATTTAATTCTTAATATATTCAAAATATAATATCAGCACTTACCAAATAAAATGATGAAGATGATGTCACAAGAACACACGACCAATAATTGCTCATTTAAGAAGTAACGCAGACACCTACGACACGAGATTATTTCTCAGTGTAGGTCCTGCAGGACTTTTGATGGATTTCTCCTAAACTTAAGTTGTGTTCACTGTTAGTGCGATAATGAATTTGTAAAATTATTTTTTGTAAAATAAACTACCATTTATTTATTTATTGAATGTAGTTGTACGACAGTGTAACCCTCTAACCTAAAGATCATATTTTATTTTTATTTTTACTGTCTTTACTATTAGCCTCTACACGCACACTAAGGTGTTGTGTATATACAAACAAAGTCTACGCGTATAAATGCAAACCAATAACTTACTGTGGAGGGGCGCGACTTCGTGAGTGAAACGGTCTGTACTGTAAAGTGTTACATTGTGACGTCACACATTCGTTCGCGTAAATTATAATAATAACTAGGGACCCGCCCCGGCTTCGCACAGGTGTATTATACATACAAACCTTTACCTTCTCATTCTCATTCTCATTTGAAGTAGGGGCGATAAGTTCTGCACTGACGTCCCGCATGGGGTGTTTTGTGCATTTCCCTCTCCAGCGTCTACCCCAGCCAGCCTAGCTCCTTAAAATAACGGAGCGTGGCTCTGGGCCGCCGGCATAACTGCTCCAGTGGCTTGGTTGGTATACCAGATGGCGATGAGGATGACGCTGTAGATGCTGACGACAAAGCAATAGCAGCGTCATGCAACCCGAAAGCGATTCTAGTTTCTGCCGTGGCCTTGCAATGCCACAAGACATGCTCTACCGTTTCATTCTCCTGCAGGCAACCACGACAGAGTGGGCTGTCAGTGGCTCCCAGTTTATACATGTGACTATTCAAGTTGCAGTGACCAGTGATGAGTCCTACCATAAGTCGGAGGTCTTGCCGCTGCAACCTCAATAGATCGTTTGTAATGTTTCTGTTCAGGGCTGGGAAAGCAGCTTTGGCATGCCTGCAATCCTCCCTCTTGTCCCACATATTTTGTTGTTCTTTTTCAGTATGACGGCGCAGTAGATCACGCACTTCCACCGCTGTCGGCTTGCAGTGTCTAACTGCTTTATCCTCCACCTGTTTTCTCGTGCCTTCCTTAGCAAGGGTGTCTGCTATGTTGTTACCCGGACATAAACCGTGACTTTTTGTCCAACGTACGATAGTTATATGTTTATTCGAAATACTTTGGAGTGCTGCATGGCACTCAGCTATTATTCTGGACCTTGTTATAGGTCTCCTGAGTGCGTAGATTGTGGCAGCACTGTCAACCGTGAACATGATCGCTTCCTTAGAGTCTCCTTTTCCAGGAGATACCAGAAGCTCATTTAGTGGCTCCAGTGCTTTTGCGGCCAATAATAGGCCCATGGCTTCCGCCTGCAAGGCCGTTGTGGTTTTCCTCAGGGCAAGAGACTCTTTGAGCCCAAGCTCTGGCGAGTAATAGCCACAGCCTGTCCCTTCCTTATTTTTTGCACCATCCGTGTATATGTTCCAAGACGGTGTTATACTGTCTGATATGTCATTCTCTATGATCAAATCATACTTTTTACAGTCCAGGTGCATTTTGGCTATCCTGTCCGTACCACTTTTAGCTTCAGGGATTATGCCTGTCGCCCGATCGATTATTCTGCAGTAGTTAGTGGTCGCACCCATGCTCTTCCACTGATTTGTAGATTTTATTCGTAGGGCTGAAGCCATCGCTTCCTGCTGAATGTGCAGGTGCAGTGGTGTGAGCCCAAGAATAATTTCGAGTGCAACTGATGGTGTATTTTTCATACATCCGCTGATTAATGAGCACGCAAGTCTTTGCGTTTGTTGTAGCTTTGCTTTTGTTGTAACAAGGTTCGTACGTGTCCACCACACTACGCAGCCGTAAGTGAAGACCGGTCGCACTATAACAGTATATAGCCAGTGATAGAGCTTTGGCTTTAGACCCCAGTCCTTTCCTACCGCTCTGGTGCACTGCCATAAAATGTTTGTAGCCTTCGTGGTGACATAATCAAGTTGTTTTCCCCACAGAAGTTTACTGTCTAGCCAGATTCCTAGATATTTGACTTCCTTGCTTAGTGTCAATTTGGAACCAAATAGCGAAGGAGTTTTCAAGTCGGTTTTCTTTGTTTTTCGTGTGAATAGCACTAACTCTGTTTTTTGCGGATTAACAGAGAGGCCGTGACGTTCACACCATTTTTCAACTACTTTATGTGCTTTCTGCATCTTCTCACACAGGGTCGACTCAAAGAGTCCAGACACCATGATTACTAGGTCATCGGCATATGCCACAGTGACAATGCCTTCTCTATTGAGGAGTACAATAAGTTCGTCTACCACTACTACCCAAAGTAAAGGTGACATGACTCCTCCTTGTGGACAGCCCTTAGTGACCCGACAGCGCGTGGCGCCTGCCGTTTCAATGTTGGCTGTTCTATTTGCGAGCATTGTGGTTATCCAACCATTTACTCTGCTATCTACTCCCTGCTTTTTCAGACCTTCTTCAATGCTAGGGAAAGTAGTTTTATCAAATGCCCCTTCAATGTCAATGAAAGTAGCCAAACATGAATGCTTGCTCTCCAGAGCAGATTCTATTTTATACACCACTTGATGGAGAGCAGTCTCCGTCGATTTGCCCGACTGATAGGCATGTTGATTATTGTGGACTGGATTGTCTGCCAGTGGTCCACATCTAATATGCTTATCACAGAGTCTTTCCAATGTTTTCAATAGAAAAGAGCTGAGGCTTATTGGTCTGAACGACTTTGGGTTTGTGTAGTCGATTTTTCCTGGTTTCGGTAGAAACACAACTTTCACTTCTCTCCATGCTTTAGGTATATACCTCCACGCCAAGCAAGATCTAAATATGGCGATGAGGTGTATTTTAATCGTGCTTAGGCCCCATTGGAGGAGAGCTGGAAATATGTCGTCCAGTCCGGGGGCCTTATGCGGCTGAAAAGTGCTTATTGCCCAAAGAAGGTTTTCTTCCGTGACAATAGAGTCGGCAAAGTCCCAGTCTTCCCTATTAGGTTTATGTGGTGTGTGTGGTACCCATCCATCTGTGTCGTTTATTTGACAGTCTGGAAAGTGCGTCTGTTAAAGCAATTCAAATTGCTCTTGTTCTGAAGCTGTGAAAGTGCCATCAGCCTTTTTCAGAGTACCTAGTTTTATTTGTGTGTCACTAGTTATAATTTTCCTCAAACGTGCAGTTTCACTCTCAGATTGTATTGAGTTGCTATACTTTTTCCAAGAGTTGTTTTGGCTCTTTTTGACCTCTACCTTGAACTGGTGGCGCATTTTTCTGTAATTTTGCCAGTCTGCCTGTGCATTGGTGTTCATGGCTCTATTGAAATGGTGCCTGACCCTTTTTCTGAGCTTAGTCAGGTCTTTATTCCACCATCTGTCTTTTTTCGGAATTGAACTATAGTTTTCCTTTTTTAATGGGCAAGCTTTTTCATAGCTTTCTTTCAGAGCATGTACCAAGGCTTTCGTCGTGGTCTCTATTTCCTGGGGCGATAGTTCCGCTTTTAAATCAAATGTTGTTGTCTTGGACATAGCCTTTTCAAGTGCATCTCTAAAGGCTGGTATGTCGGTCTTTTTTGGATTTCTGTAAGATCGTGATTCGTGTTTGCCAGTGGTTAAACTATATCTGATCCATCTATGGTCCGAACCAGAGTATTCATCAGTCGCTACGCGCCAATTATTTATCATTTTAGAGATATCATTTGTAACCAACGTGATATCTATGATTGTCCTAGCCCATGATGTTACGAATGTGGGCTAGTCTAACCTTTACCTTGAATTATTACATCTATTAAAAAACTGCATCAAAATCCGTTGCCTAGTTTTAAAGTTTTAATGTGCGCCTCATGAATAAGCTCAAGATAGCCCAACGTGCTATGGCACGTACATCTTGAGCTTTCTTGGTGTCTCTCTGCGGGATCGAATCAGAAATGAGGAGATCCGCAGACGAACCAAAGTTATAAAAAACCGACATAGCCCAGCGGATTAGCAAATTAAAGTGGCAATGGGCAGGGCACATTGTTTGAAGAACGGATGGCCGATGGGGCCGGAAAGTTCTTGAATGGAGACCACGGAGCAGCAAGCGCAGCACCGACTAGGTGGACTGACGACATAATAAAAATCGCAGGAACGCGCCGGATGCAGGCCGCTTCCAACCGGCCTTATTGGAAATCCATGGGGGAGGCCTATGTCCAGCAGTGGACATCCTATGGCTGATAGATAGATAGATAGATAGTTTTAAAGATATAAGCATACATAGGGACAGACAGACAGGGAAGCGACTTTGTTTTATACTATGTAGTGATAGTGACAGTGAAGTCACAAGCTGCCGATATCCCAATCCTGACTGAAGCCACTTAACAGCTGCGCTATGATTGGGTTATTTGGGTTATCCGTAGATTGTACCTATTGTATCACAGTTTCCGAGATGTTTGGTTTGATTTGGCCTATATAGCCATCTACAGTTCATTCCGAATATTAAATACTAGCGTTTATACAAAAAGGAACTCTGAATATACGGTTTAAAGTTGATTTTTGAAAACTCGCGTTTAGGTCACTGAAGTGACCATCGACGTAAGAGTGAAAAATATTTTTGGTCATCGTAGTGTCCTTGGACGTCCAAGTGGATATAATACAACACTTTATTGACACCAACAAAAAGAAAAACATAACAGAAGAGACGGGGAAGGAAAAGGATATAATTATTTTTTTGCAAATACTAGCATGACCGACTTCACCCGTGTACAGAATCGTTACATAGTATAAAACAAAGTCGCTTTCCGCTGTCTGTCCCAATGTCCCAGTTTGTTTTAATAGATAGAGTAATTCAAGAGAAATGTTTATATCTTTAATACACCTGCGCGAAGCTTGGCCGCATCGCTAGAACGCAAATATTATGCACGGATCGATGTAGCATTTTTCACATTATTGTTGATTTATCAAAAATGGCTCAGCCGATTTCGATAAAATTCAAATAGGACCAATTTCGAAGTATATACTTTCCAATAAAAAAATAATTATTGAAATCGGACTACTGCGAAAAAAGTTATGCGTGGTTATACATAAAAAAAAAATATAAAAATATATACGCGTCGAATACCTACTCCGGTGGTTCGTCGGTCAAAAATTTAAATTAAAGACGGATAGTACGGATATATCGTAGAGTGCCGACTTTGTGTCGGCCAGCAGTGGGATAAAGAAGGCTGTGGATGATGATGATGAGTCGGTAGTGTCGGTACTGTTATGTACCTGCCCAGTCCTTGATCCGTGAAATATTCTATACAAGCGACCCGGCTCATAATGATGAATTCACAAAATGTTGAATCTGAAAATGTTGAATTCTTAAAATGTTGAATCCTAAAATGTTGAACTTGAATCCGTATGTCTCAAAATATTGAAAGTATACCTTTTTCAGAGTGAAGTTCTCAACTGCAGTGCTGCCAGCGTGCCTGAACTCCAGAGACACTATTGAGAGCAAGTTCACATGGGCGCAGGCTATGGGGTGGGGTGCTCTGGGAAGCAAGTCGCCTTTAGCTGATACGCTGCAAAAGGTATAACGCCTCTTTTACCGACTTCCATAAAGGAGGAGAGGTTCTATGTTCGTCTGTATGTTTTTTTTTGTGTATGTTCGTCGACGTTTTCGTTAATCGTGGGTTAAAAAGGGTATAATTGACGTGATAGCGTCTTAGAAATCGAATAACGCTGGCTATGTCATTTCAAAAACATTTCAAAATTCGTCGCGGATGCAGGACTCGAACCTTACGTCTTCGGAATACTAGCCCGACGCTCTACCCAACTGAGCAAACTTTTTTTAACTGCCTCGGTGGCTCAGTTTTTAGTGACCCTAACTTCTGGGTCAAAGAGGCGTGGGTTCGATCCGCACCCAGGGCAAATATTTATGTATATATGATGAACATAAGTGTTTGCTCTGTGTCTGGTTGTTATTTAGTTACTATCTATATAAGTAAGTATGTAAAAATAAGTATATGTAGCATATTAGTCTCTGGCAGCCATATCACAAGCTTTGCTTAGTTTGGGGACAGAGGCCGTGTGTAAGATGTCCCCAAAATATTTATTTATTTAATCCGCAGTACTGCCTCCGCGTTTAATTTGTGAAATGTTTATCATTTTAACCAACTTATAGCATTGGCGGCGCCACCTGTAATACCCGTATAGTAACTTTTGAATAGGTATTCACGATGGCGCAGTGCTAAATCAATGAGAAGATTTAAATTTTAAAGTGAATCCCACACTAGGTTATCTCAAAGAGTTATTTTTATGATAAACATTTCAAAAATTCTCCGGATTAGCTCAGTTGGAAGAGCGTCGGGCTAGTGTTCTGAAGACTCAGGTTCGAGTCCTGCATCCGCGACGAATTTTTGAAATGTTTATCACAAAAATCTCTCTCTCTTTTTTTTCTCTCTTTTTGTGAAACAGCAATGTTTTTCTTGGGACGCTATGACGTTAAATTATCGTTCCTAAACCGACTTTACAGACAACCATCTTTTTTCTTTTAAGTTTCAATTGGTTCTCAATTTATTACCTAAACAATTATATTTTATTTTGTGACTGATTTATCACGTAAAAGACTTAAAATGATCGCCATTTTAGGGTTTCATATTAAATCGAGGATGCGTCGTTGTGTCGTCTTATGACTTCCACATTTATAAACCAAATTGTATGAAATTTTACCCCACCCTCGAACATGGGTATCGTTGAACAAAATTTTAAAAATGTATGTATAGTTTTATAAAACATATTGCCATCTCATGCTGCATTTGTGAGATAGGTGTAGGTGTATCAGAAACCGCCAGATACGGAAGTCTGCTATAGCTGAGCATTTGCTTGACGGAGGTACTGCCCCCCGACCGCCAATAGCAATCGTAATAGCAATCGTTTATGACTTCATTCTAGTCATTTGGCACCGCCTATGTGACGTTAGCCATCAATTGCTTTGCGCGGATTGCGAAAGCAATCGTTGAATTAACAACTTTGATGGCTAACTTCACATAGGCGGTGCCAAATGACTAAAATAAATCAGTGCACTCAGTGCATTGCGAGACGGCTCCGCGTGCTAGCACTCGCCAACTTGAGAAAGGTCGCCGAATGCGACCGAAACTATAGTCGTTACGACTACCCGTACACGTGAGTTTAGTCCCGTTATATATAGTATAAAAAAGACTAAAATGAAGTCATAAACGATTGCTATTGCTTAGGCGGTCGGGGGCTGGTAATTGGATCGAGCTCCACGACCCAAAAGTCCTCTCCACGGATCGACACTATTTTTCAAGAATAGTTCGTGAAGCGGTGGAAATCAAAAAACATAACAACCGGGAGGATGGATTTAAGTTATCGGCGTCGTGGAATCCTGTTGTCAACAAATGTAAATCGCGTAGTGTAGGTAGAAGGACATTATTAGACACCGTCAGTGTTGTGTGTCGTAATGACAATTTTTCAAGCTCAAGTTGAATTGGCGGTACCAGCTGTTACGTACTCTAGTCTACCAGTGACCACGGTCGATGCAACTCGGCTGAAACGTCGGGATGATGAGGTATTTTATCTCGTAATTTTAGTGCACGATTAGTCTCGTAGTATATAATATTAATGTGTTCAAATTGCGAAAGTTTAAAAACAACAGATAGGTGTGGGTCGCTAAAATTGAAGAAAGAGTGCTGGCTGTGATGAGCATAGTAGAGCGTATCGTATTTTCTTCCGTGCTTGATACCTTCGTAGCACGGTCGTGGTATGAAACGTTATCGTTTGCGATGGTGAAGCTGTCGTCAACATGTTACAGGTGACAATCCACAAGTTCACGCAGGAAGAATGCGCCAACTTATACCGTCCGCATCGCCTCCTCGTGAACGGATACGACCACACGACTCAGATGTGCTATGGAGATAGGAAAGAAGTTAAGGACACTTGTCAGGTAATATTTTACAATTTTATCTATAACCACGTCATGTGTCTAAACCCTAAGGCAGTGGTTCCTGAAGTTGTCAGGGGTACGATCGATCTATACAAGTTTCTGCCCCTTTCTTCTATCGTATGGCTAGGCAGACCAAACACCGTTTTCGACCGACGAACTACTGGAGGAGGTACCCAATTCGACGCGTATATATATATTTTTTACTAATTTTTACCCGTGGCTTCGCCCGCATACTCAATTTATCATTATATTTTATAGCCTGTGTGTTATTCTGATATATAAGCTATATTATTGCAAAGTTTCATTTCAATCCGTTCAGTAGTTTTTGCGTGAAAGACTAACAAACATTCATACATCCATCCATCCATCCATCCATCTTCACAAACTTTCACGTTTATAATATTAGTAGGATTATTAAATTTTCTTTTTTGCTCATTGTCGGCCTGAAACACAGGTTTAAAATATTTCAGGCAAATGTGTGTGTGTGTGTGTGTGTGTGTGTGTGTCTTTTTTTTAATTTTTTGGGTTTTTTACTTTGAATTATGGCATTGTTTACAAATATATATTTTTTTAATTTTATTCTGTGTTATATAGTTCATTTTGTGTGTGGCATTGAGCTCCCAAACGGATGAACTGATTTTCATTGTCTTTTTTTGTTTGAAGTTGAATTAGTCGGGTTTTATCAAAATCACCTCTTTTGTTAATTGTCGTAGGATTTTGATTAGGAATTTTTAATTTTTTTAATCTATCTTGTCTGAGGAGGGAAAGAAAAATGGACAAGTCTATTAACTGAATGGTGTCCACTTGATAGCAAAAGAAAAAGAGGAAGACAAATCAAGAGGTGGGAAGACGACCTCAAAAATATAGCGGGCCCAACATGGACACGTACGGTAAAGGACAGAGAAAAATGGAAATCTTTGGAGGAGGCCTTTATCGGAAGACAAGTTGTACAGGAAAAGGAATAAAAAAATATATTTAAATTCATATATAAATCTATATATATAAAAGAAAGTCGTGTTAGTTACTCCACTTATAACTCAAGAACGGCTGAACCGATTTAGCTGAAAATTTTTAGTTTAGAGCCAGGAAAAGGATATAGGATACTTTTTATCCCGTTCCTTTTATTATTTTTTAATAGTTATTCATCTTATCTTTTTCATATCATCTTTTTCCTTAAAAATCGTTAGCGAAACTGTCACCTATCACAACGACGCTAATAGGCCCAATTTTGAAGGCACCATCGTAATTATAACAGTTAATTAAAATATTTCTGTTTCTTTTTCACTTCAGGCATTCGACAGAGAGAACACTTTTTACATTCCTATTAAATTTACGATAGCGCGTTCATAATTGGGCCTAATATGGATTGACGAAACGTAACAAGATGACAGGTGACATTTATTGACTGCAAACTTTTATAAATGTCACGCTTAGCATAGGCAAAGAGACAAATTGTCTTTTCACCATTATAGCTCCTCGAAGAGGAAATATAGTATAGATTGACAATGACAACTGACATTAAAATTGGGGAAAATGTTTTTTCCCTATGCCATGCTACATATTACAATGACGTTTAATGCTGGGCCGTCATTTTATCTGACATTAAAAACATTTTTAAATATACCACCGTTAGAGGTTAAACATGTTTCTTTATTCTACCTTTATGGTACAGAATCAATACTAATATACGAAGAAACGGATCGACTTGATTTATAGGAGTAGTATGGCATGAGTATAAGTATCTTGACTCTAAAGTTATTAACCTTGACTGTGAACTATGACCTTGACACGAACATACATTTTTGTTGGTTTGATTAGGATAAATTGATTTAACGGATTGAACAGTGATAAAAGTGCAGCCCGCCTCAGTTACGGCACTCCTCATGAGGCACGCAACTTACCGGCCAGCCTGTCAGCTGCTTTAGTTAAAAATTCAAGTTAAGCGGCCCAACCACGAGTTCAAACTTCTAAGCTTCCCAGGGAGAAAAGACCCAAAAAATCGGGAAATCTCGAGTGCCGCCTTCTCAGCTATCTCAGAAGAAACCCAAAGCGGCTCTACCTGGGGTTCCAAGTTTAAGCCTCGGCTACTAAGTTTCCCCGCCACGACAAGGCAGGAACCCGCGGGCGAGTACACTCTAACCTTATCTTAATCGACAGAAGCATTTATGAGTACAAGGTATTAGGATGTCAGGTTAGGTTTGGACAGTGACAAGGTGTGAGGGTACTTGAGCTTTTTTTTTATATAGAGCAAGTGCCTCTATTAAATACCACTAAATACAAGACTTATAATGTAAAACTTCATAAATTACTACATAACAAGCAATTGGATCATCTACAGACCCTTGAAGGTCTAAAGATAATCAAATACTCAAGCCCACTGCCAGTTTGCAGCGTGCCCAGCATGCTGGCAGCATTGCCACGCTGATTGGCAATGCTTATACGTTGAGCCAAATAAACACCAGCATTTTGGTCACACGTCGGGTACACCAGACGCTCAGAAAGACTTTTGCCAACAAGACCGGCCACCACGGGCACAATGTCTCAATTTCAAACGGCTCAAATATGTAACCACTGCCGAGGTTAGCATATTTGCGCCGTTTGTGCTGCTCCGAATCTGCCAACGCTCCAGCCCTTCTCTGAGTCTCATAAAGATGTGACGGCACTAAAGTATCGACGCAAGTTGCGTCTCATACTAAGGGCCGTCTACACTTCCATGGGACCAGATTCATACCGTCAGGCCTTTTGCCATTACCAAGCGCAAACCCATTCGGTTCGAGTACGGCTGCTATATTGGCGGTCGCAAAAGCCCTGCATATGACATCGTTCACACTGGCGTGGCAACCAATTCGACCAGCGCTTCTTGAGCAATAATGACGGTGGTGACCGAGCCGATCAACTAGGGTACTTGAATAGGTGAGAGCGCTCAGCTATGTGCGGCGCGGCAGCAAGGTGGGTCGACTATCTCGACGATATCATCAATACCGCCGGTCGAGCCTGGTCACCATCGGCAAAGAGCCGAGGCAGATGGCACAGTAAGAGAGAGGCCTATACCCAGCAGTGGGACAAAGAAAGCTGCGGATGATAACAATGACGAAAGAAATTAGTCGAGATTGACTGTTTCTTTGGTTTGAAATGATTGTTTGCTACAATATTTGTGTACCATTTCACATTGAATTGGGGCTAATATTTTGTGGCGCACTTACTATTACTTACTTCGTATCTGCCGATTTTAGACCATTACTGTCTGTACAAAAGTGAGATAGCTCAACCAGATCTACATTTTGTATGACACCTGTCGAACTTAAAAGTAGTTTATCTCTGTAACTGTCAACTTTAGAACAATGCTATTAACTGTCAACTATAGAACAATGCTATCTTCACAAAAGTGAGATAGCTCAATCAGATTTTCATTTTGAATGACAGCCATTAAACTTAAAATATCTTAATGTAGGTATATCCGTAAGGTTAGCTACCTACATTCATTAACTTTCGCGGTACGAAGTTCGCCGGGTCCGCTAGTTAATAATAAAAAAAAAACAACCCTTTGCCGATGTTACAAAATGAATTGTACTTTATAGTTAAGATTTAATCAGTTAAGTTAATGAATAATTTAACAGTTAAGATAAGTTAATTTTAAGTTATAGGCATATTTATCTTGTAAAATTCAAAGTGCAACAATAAAGGCTTTTTTATTTTATTTTATTTTTTATGTATGAGGAGGGAATGGGAGGTCTTTGCCCAGAATAATAACAAGCCTGATCTTGGCATATTGCAGGGTGACAGCGGCGGCCCTCTAGTCACAGGCAGCGGATGCATGTTAGACGTGACAGGCGTGACGTCATACGGCCGGGAGTGCGGGTTCCCAGGGCAGGCGGGCATGTACACGCGCGTGCGGCCCTACGTGCCCTGGATCGAGAACATCGTGTGGCCAGACTCTTAGAAAACCTGGACTCCTAGTACCTAGTAGCTTTGATCCGCGACTTCTCAAGATTCAAGATTCAAGATACTTTATTTGTCAGAAACATGGTAGTGCACAACAACATACAAAGTCGCATACAGTTGTTAGGAGAGTAGAGAACGCATGTTCTTGCCCATCATGGCGTACAAATGTAAATAGCATAGCTGCACGTTAAAAAAAAGACAATATTTGCAATTTTACAAGCAAAATTTTAAAATAGTAATGTCAAATTAAAATAAAGAATACTACTGAGTCAAGATTGTCATAATACAATAATTTCATGTAAAAAGTTAATTAATAATGTCAAATCATAAAATAATGTGATAAATCAATTTAATAACCTTAACTAAATAAATGTCACAAGAATTAGTCATGTCTAACATTTGTCAATTTTGTCATCCAAGAAGTCAGCAATACTATAATAACATTTGTTCAATAGTAATTTTTTTAGTTCGTTTCACTGAATCTACTTATCCGTAAAATCTGAAAAAAGTAACTTACTGTGACACTCTCCAACGTTTAAACTGTATCCATGCAAAAAATCAAGTCTATTTGTTGCGTTGCATCGTTGTAGCGTGAAAAAATAACAAAGAAAACTAAACCAACAAACATATTTTACATACATTAGATCTTACTGAGAAACAATAATTGCTAATGTGTTCTAAAAATCAAATGAGAGACTCTTGGTAGGTACCTATTAAAAAGTTTCGTGATTATTACTGTTGTTTTATTTAATTTTTCTTTTAGATTACTGACTTATAATCGGTGCTATTTTTAGGATTCCGTACCTCAAAAAAAAAAATGGTTCCCTCATAGGATCACTTTGTTGTCCGTCTGTCTATCTGTCCGTATGTCAAGACTATTTATCTCGTGGACGCGTAAAAATATCGAGCTGAAATTTAAACCGTATACGTATATATGTGATCTCCTGCAGTAGTCAAAAAAAACTTCTCAGTTATCGTATAAAAAAGTTAAAGCCGTTTATGTCGTAAAAAACCGCATATTTTGACACTCACAAAAATTAAAACCTACAGGGTACTTCCCGTTGACATTATTTGTTATATTTTTACTTAAATCACATAAAATAGGGCCTAGATTCACAAAATGTGGGTTCTAAAGTGAATAAACCGTATCATGTAAGGTATCATATTAAAGAGCTTCATTAGCACATACTATAACAGGTTTTTATTTATTTTAACAATGTATAATTTTCGATGTATGACGAGAAAAGTGACAAAAACAATTTTTTTGTCGATGATAATAGTAATAGGTTTTAACATACGCAGAAACAGTACAGCGCCCTTCGTGTTCAATATAATAATGCGTTCAGGATGCTGATGGGGCTGCCCCGGCACTGCAGCGCGTCGGGGATGATCGCCGAGTCGCGCGTGGATTGTTTCTATACAACGATGTGAAAGCGGGGCACATCCCTGGTGTGCAGGGTCCGGGCCAGCGACAACACTATCCTGAACGTATTCGCAAACCACTTTGACTGTCGGTATATGAATCATTGTTCTATGATTTATGCACTGACTAATAACATAAAAGCGAAATTAGTGTGATAAATAAATTCATATTTTAATTTAGTGATTGTAATCTTCAACGTTATGCTATGGTCTTTAATGTGTGATAGAAATAAATGGTTATTTATTTATTTAATGAAAATAAATGGTTACTTCCTATTTTTTTGAAATTTTCTGGATTTGTACGGAACCCTCGGTGTGCGAGTCTGACTCGCACTTGTCCGGTGTTTTTATTTATCAATTTGGTGGACTTTGACCAGCTGTAAACATCACCCATCTGATCATAAGGTATTACATGAGAACACAGGCAAAGGCATTAGTCACAGGCAACGGATGCATGCTAGATGAGACAGAAGTGACGTCATACGGCCGCTAGTGCGGGTAACCAAGGCAGGCTGGCATGCACACATGCGTGCGGCCCTACGTGCCTTGGATCGAGATCGTGTGGCCAGACTCTTAGAATTGTCGTGTACCGGCCGGAGCCACACATTGGCTATGTTGGTTAAAAACGGTGGCCTTGGTTCAAACACTCCAATGTGGCGGATCAATCTTGAACTGATTTTGGACGCAAACCAAATAATAATAATTGACTGTGATAGGCAAGTCACCATCCAATTTTCCGTTCTTTCGTGATTGTTTGTAGTACCTTGTTCATTATTCTGGCATTAAAAAGTTTTGTAAATCATTTTGTTTTTCTTTTTACTGTGGAAATTAACGTGGTTTTTACACATTTTATATTATATATGACGGGACTAAACTCACGTGTACGGATAGTCGTAACGACTAAAGTTTCGGTCGCATTCGGCGACCTTTCTCAAGTTGGCAAGTGCTAGCACGCGGAGTCGTCGTCGTATATATAAATAAAATATATTATGTAAAAAAATATCTAGTGCAAATTATGCCCTTTTAAATTAAAAACACTTTCAGATAATAAATCTCTTTTGTCAGTATACTATGCGTATGTACCTACATTCAATATTAAGTTAATTTATGCTATAGCTACGTGGGGCAATGGTTTAGACATCAAGATTCTACTTGAATGTCAGAAACGATCTAATAAGAATTATAAACGGACTTAAAAAAAGAATGTCTGCAGAAACTTTTTTTTAGAAAATGCTATAATGACAGTCATATCTCTATATATTTATAAAAATTTACTGGAGATTCATAATGAAAGAGAGAAAAAAATATCCCAGATTAATAGATACCCTTAACAGAAATTAAGAAATAAAGGTAAACTAGTTCTGCCCAGTAGACTCCTGCCCTAGTAAGACTCAGCAAAGTTCAAAAGCATGGCGTATAATAATACAATAAATTATTTATGTATAATAGTAAGTTGGATTGCATATTTCTTTTAAACATCATGAAAAATGATTGTAACTGACTTGCCTAATATAACGCAACATTGTTAGAAGGTTAATAAATAATCTGAATCTTTTAAATAATTTGTAAGCTAAATTATGACTCAATGATTGGTCGAAACAAATGTTTTTTGATTTTGATTTGGTGTAATTTTTTAGTGAATCTTAAACGCTGCTTTGAAACAAAATTTCATCCAATTCTGATAAGTCTTATTCACAAATTGTCGATTCCTTAAGGGATCGCTTACAATCTTCGGAACAACAGTAGCACCTATGCTAATTTGTTGTTGAAAATACTAAAGAGCTTTTGACTCCTTCCGTTTGTTTTGTAAACAAACATTTTTTTTGGTGACTTCTGAAAAGGGCCCGTTTTATCCTCTTAGAAGTTGAATTTTCAAAAATCCAATCTAATCCAAAAAATCCAAAAAACGTCAAAAAAAAGAATACGTGTGCGTAAATTTAAGTTTCTAGCCTTAATGATTTGGCCTGTGCGTTGATACC
This sequence comes from Hypomecis punctinalis, assembly GCA_949316475.1. Classification (NCBI taxonomy): domain Eukaryota; kingdom Metazoa; phylum Arthropoda; class Insecta; order Lepidoptera; family Geometridae; genus Hypomecis; species Hypomecis punctinalis. The sequence goes on from OX438822.1 coordinate 13,769,332, forward strand.
TGAGTCAGCCACTTTTGCCTTTCATATAAATAGAAGATACATGCGATAAACGATACCCTTCCTTGGCATTCGGGTAAAAACAGAATTCTATTTTTATTTAAAACCTAGAGTCGCTCCGTCCAATATCGCCCCCACTTAGTTTGTTAGTTAGTTGATGCCTCGGTGGCTCAGTGGTTAGTGACCCTAACTTCTGGATCAAAGAGGCGTGGATCCTCACTCAGGGCAAGTATTTATGTGATGATCATAGGTGTTTGCTCTGTGACTGGGTGTATCTAATTATAAGTATGTATTTAAAATATGTATAATATGTAGTATATCAGTCTTTGGCAGCCATATCACAAGCTTTGCTTAGTTTGGGGTCAGAGACCGTGTGTAAGATGTCCCCAGATATTTATTTATTATTATTATAGTTTAGCTGCAAATGTAGTGAGTTTACGCGTTCTCGACTAAAATAAAATGTAGTCTATGTCATCGGTTTTGGGCATCCGTCAGGCAAAAACACGTTCTGGCTAAAAATTAATGTGCCCGTTCACGCACTCCTACCGGGATAATTTTTCTCCTAAGTAGGCTAAGATTTAGCGAGAATTTTAGGTGGATAAATTTTATCTTGTCTCTGATTGGTCAGCTAGAGTATGTGCAAAAAGAGAACCGTTGTGGAGTTACGGTGAACTAACTACTCGTAACTAAGGTTGTGTGTTTTTGTAATATCAGATCTCATTTCATTTTAGCGTTAAGAGTTCATTTACTGCAAAAGCTACTATCACATGTACTTATATTCCCTTGTTTTCTCTCATATTTGCAGAGTAGCAGAGTATTGATTTATCATATTTGCCTGCCAGAGATCGCTATTAGCGATAAGGCCGCCCTTTGTTACACTGTTTTTGTATCTTTATTTCTTCTTATTATGGTTATTTCTTGCTGTGCAATAAAGCGTTTATCTATCTATCTATTATATTTGCATACCGCAAGGTCAAATTTGGCGTTCATTTTTGTTGTATTGTTTTTACCATCCTATTTTTTCTGTACCCATATGCGCAAATAAACGTTTATGAATTATGAATAAGATAAGATAAGATTTTAACTTTAATTTTTCTAGATAACTAAGATTTTAATCAGCAGCCAAGGTACCGACCATACTTGGTTGACGCGAGTACTATCTACCAAGCATCAAACACTTTTAGTCGTACTTGCAATGACAGAGCAATGTTGTCAACGTAACAAAATTAGTAAAAAGGCACACGGGCGACCTCACCCACGACGTTTCTCTTTTTGCACAAACTCAAGTATCGAAAGTATATTTTATGTGTTTGTGTTCGTCCTATTAGTTTATATAGATTATACTGTGTTTGTTTCAGAGGTGAAAGGTATAAAATCCTAAAAACTGTAGACTAATTAAATACAGTATTTCATTAGACACCGTACAAATTCTCTACGTTTGATGGCAGTACTACTCAAGACATTGGCGAAATTGTGAAACACCCTCACAGAAGCCACAAACAAGAATTGAATCTTAAAGCTTACTGGCAGTGGGCTTGAGCACTTGGATTATCTTTAGACCTTCAAGGGTCTGTGGATGATCCAATTGCTTTCTATGTAGTAGTAGTGTAGTATTGTCATTATTATATTAAAAAAAAAAAAAAAAAAAAAATTAAATCGAATTTGACAGATAGTTCCAGAGTTTGGCAGATGCGATTAGCTTGTGACAGATTTGAGAGCTATGATTGGTCTAGAGTTATGACGCCGTTCACGGACGCTCTTCAGAATATTTTTTATCCAGCATAAAAATTATCTGGAGTGCGTAAACGCACCCCTTGCCCAGATAGCTTACAGTTGCCTCTCATATAACCTGTTATGCACAAGTCGACGTCGAAGCCAGTCGCAGGCTGCAACAGGAAAAATCAGAAATATCTCATTAAAATTTATATCAAAATTTAAGTTTATTTAAAGTGATAAGTATAAAACGTGTTTAGTACATTGACCAGTTTATAACAATGATTTTAACTGCGCTATTGGTATCGTGCGCTGTGAATATGATATGTTACGCTCATGAAGGTAAGTCAAAAGCCCAAAAGAAGTGATGCGCTTGTTATATTAATATATTATTCTATATCACTTAAAATGCCCTCTGTATTTAAAGTATAGAATTTCAGTAACAGACTTCCAATAAGTACAGGTTTAATGAAATATACCAAAATTTGATCAATTAAAATTTAATATCACAGTTCCTTGGTAGTTGGGTAAAAATAAATGTGTACAAAAGAATAAGTGACAAAAAATTATGTAACCCTGTATAACTTTGTATACAGGGCTATCTAGAACTGCATCCTCCTCCTCCTCAGGTCGTTTGCTCACTGCTGAGCGTCGTGATGTCCCGCCTCTGTGTTACGTCATGGCATATCTGTTTCCATCTGTGACGGTCTTCCGCTTGGTGTATGGCGTCAGATATGGTTATGCCCAGTTCTTTACCAACTTGGTCAGACCACCGTATTGGGCTACGCCCCCTGGGTCTTTTCCCTTCCACCTTCCCGGTCACCATCAGCGATAAAGATTGTCATTATGAAAAACTTTTACGATGGGTAGCTCACACGCACACACACACACACACGCGCACACGCACACGCAGACGCACACGCACACGCACACACACACGCGCACACACACACACACACACACACACACACACACACACACACACACACACACACACACACACACACACACACACACACACAATCGTTTTGCGGTGTTTCTTGTGTTATTTTGTCACTTTTTAATTTAATTTTATGTTGTGTATAATCACCCAATAAAAATAGTAAGTTAACTTAAAAGTCCACCAATACCCCTTTATTTGGTAATAACTTATGTTTTGGACCCTGCGATACAGGATTCTCCTATACTCTATAAAATTTAACTTGATCTCTGCTACATACATATTGACATATTTAGAGTTGAGATAGTGGTGGAAAAAATCGATTTTCAAACAATGTTTTAATGAAATCGAATGAGTAGTTGAAGGTGAGAAATTGGATTTTATTTACTTACTATTATTTAAGATCAAGTATGTACACATGTAAATAATGTTATGATATTAATTAAATACTCATAATAATGTAACGATAGTATTTATCGACGTTTTTCACTATTATCGATGCTAATGTAACATATATAATTGGGTATAAATCAATTACACATGTAAAAAATGTTATGATATTAAAATATACAATAAAATTAATGATAAATTAAGTTTTATTTAAAATATCGTGAGTATAAACTATCGATATTTTAATTAAAACTCTATCTAAAACTCTTTGGTCACGATCATTTGTCGCCCATCACTAATCGGCATGCCCATAAAGTATGACATTGACAGGTACTGTTTGTACTATTTAGAAATTCAGGACTTCATAGACGTGATTTATCTGACAGCTGTCGCAGAGATCAAGTTAAATTTTATACAGTATAGTGCAGGGCCCGCCATCAACCTGAAACCTTCTACTTAATATTTCTAAGTCTAGCTCTAAGTTACTTTTTACTTTTAATTCGTAGTTTTTAGGATAAAAATGTTTATATACTTGACGACAACCTTCTTGTTGTAGGAATATACCATTCTAACCTGACTAGCCACTCGGAATACCTCGGGTTGTTTGAGAACCTTCTTCGCAAAATCACCGACGAAGGATTACAGTGTGTTATTTTAGGGGATATTAACATCGATTTTTTATACCAGTCTAGCGCTCAAAAACAGCTGGTAGACATGCTTGGGAGCTACAACTTCAGACAGTTAGTCGAGAATCCTACACGAATTCAAGTGGGAGGCACTAGCACACTGTTAGACCACGTATACACAAATATCCCTGTGGAACGTGTCGCAGGCATTGCTGACATTAGTACCGAGCCGCTCAGCGACCATAACGCCCAACGCCTCACCCTTTCGCGGAGCGTAGCACCCGCGCCGGCGCATCGTCCGGTTCGGAGCTACACCGTAGCAAATTTTAATAAGTTTAGTATGGCGCTCGAGTCAGTTGACTGGGACGAAATTATCCTTATGGCTAATAATTGCTGTCACTCTTTAGCTGAACACCTGATTAATGTATTGTCAAATAAACACAAAATATGTTTTCCATTGATAATGCAACCAAATCTCGGTGGTGGACAATGGGTCGACACGGAAATACATAATTTCAGACATCTCCTTAACGATGCGTTACACCTAAAAAATGTCTTTCCGACTAACGAAGCGCTACGTAATAAATGCACGGAGCTTTCTCGTAAATATAATTCCTTACTTAAAGAAAAACGAATTGATTACTTTTCTAACATAATTCGGGAGAATCCCAGAAGAATGTGGCAGGTAATTAATTCCGAGCTAGGCCGTAGTAACCGTGAGAAGGTCGATTTCACTGATCTCGTGCGAAATGAGAACGGTCAACCCTTCAACACGAAGACAGATTTAGTAAATTCTTTGAATCAAGAATTCGCGACAGCAGCTTATAGGTGTGGCGCACACGCCGCAGACAGCGCCCGCGCCTTGGAGGCGCTCGGTGGCGGCTCTGCTGCGAGTGATGCGTCTCTCAGGTTGGAACCCTTTTCACCTTCCGAGATATATACCATAACCACCAAGCGCATTGCATCAAAAAAGAGCGCCGACTTTTATGGTATATCTGCACAGGTGCTTAAAAACGCCATAACATCTATAGCACCCATTATAAGTCATTTATTTAATCAATGTATGCGTAATGGTATATACCCCATGGCTCTTAAAAAAGTGAAAATTAGCCCGCTTTACAAAGGAAAGGGAAAGAAAGCTGATCTTAAGTCATACCGTCCTATATCCTTAGTCCCGGCCATCAGCAAAGTTTTCGAAGCCGGTCTAAACAGAAGGCTCCTGAACTTCGCAGCGGACCGTAATGTATTATCCGAGCGACAGTATGCGTATCGTGCAGGCCGCTCTACCACCGATCTTGTGCGCGAGGTAGTGTGGAAAGTACTGGGCGCGCGCGAGGTCGGGCAGCACGTTGCTCTGCTCTGCTGCGACCTCTCGCGCGCCTTCGACACGGCCGACCACGCCCTCGTCGCCAAGAAATTGGATCACTACGGAATTCGCGGCCCACCTGGGCTCGTTTTATCCTCGTTTACATCTAATAGGTCACAGGTGGTTGTAGGAGATAGAGGACGCGTAGTTTCTTCAGAGTTACAGAACACCATGGGCGTTCCGCAGGGATCGTGTCTCTCTAATACGCTGTTTGTATTCCTCCTTAATGACTTGCCTGGCGCCATTGAAAATGCTGAAATCTATATGTAAGCCGACGACGTCGCCGCCGTTATATCGGCACCGACAAGTCACCAACTTGAAATTATGCTCAACTCAGTCGCGAACAGCCTTGAAAAATGGTTCAGAGCAAATGGATTGGCGTTAAACACAGAGAAAACCTGTTTTATGTCTTTCAACCTCAATGGTAAGCCTACAAAATCTTACTCGGTGGTGATCGGTAGCACCACACTCCCAAGTAAAAAGCACAAAACTGTTAGGCTTTCACATGGACGGTGCGCTGACGTGGGAGACGCAGATAAACGACCTGTGCGGGAAGCTGGGCCGCTCATGTTTTGCGCTTCGGCGGCTCGCGAGCACCGCCTCTCGCGAAGTCGTGCGCTCATGTTACTTTGCCACCGTCCATAGTGTAAGGGGATGCTTCAGCTTCCCCTAATTTAGTTAGTAGTTGATCGTGGGCGTATTATAAACTGATATATCACAGACTGCACTTTTAATCCAATAGTTATTAATATTAAAAGATACGATCGCGCGCCATTGCGCATTCCCTGTTCAAACTGTAGCGTCGCTAGTGTCGTGCAGCGCGTCCGTCGCGCGTTAGTGTTGTACCGCTGTCACTCGATTTGGCGAATCGAGTGTGCGGCTAACAGATTCGGCCATCCTGATCACGTCCACGTCCTCGTGGCACTCTCAGCAACAGGACTCCTGCACTGAACACAGGAGCTACTAGGCCATGGACAGCAACTGTTTACAAACAACAAACGTTAATCACAGGTCCTCATTCCGAAGAGGTTGTAAACTTACTAAGCCTCAATAGCGCTGAAAGTGACATCAGGATTCACTTTTGGAGTGATTAAAATCATAGAACAAACACTGGATATTTTGCGAATCTCCAGCCACTCAGACGAACCACATCATTGTTACATCAGGAATGTAGTTCAGTTCGTTATATTATGGACTTCTTAATGTATTAGCCTGAACAATTGTCAGAACTTGTATTGAAATTCTAAACGATATTCATTTCTAGGGCTACAAAATAATGTTATACAGACCCATGGGTGGATGTTACCATACAGTATAGAACAATGTCACCATATCGTTCCAAGTGTGCATCGTAGTCCTGTGGAGAGTCGTGGTGCAGTGATGCAGTCTCGTCCAGATGTCGCCGCAGTCGGCAACCGCTCTGGAACAGCATCACCGGCTCGGGCGCTGAAGCGGGTACAGCGCCTCTGGATTCGCCAGTTGTAGTAGAGCAGCCGTCGTTGCGCTGCTCGAAGATATCACAACCCGATGTCAGGTTCTCGCTTTTCATTGTCATTGAAAGGCTATAGGAAACAAGATCGTTAAACGTCCCGTCCGTTAAGGACAGACTGTCTCGCGGAGAGACTTTGGCTAGGTACACGTCTTATCCGCTGAGGATAGACCGTCTCGTTGTGAGACTCGCGGTACACGTCCTATCCGTTGAGGATAGACTGTCTCGTTGTGAGACTCGCGATACACGTCCTATCTGTTGAGGATAGACTGTCTCGTTGTGAGACTCGCGGTACACGTCCTATCCGTTGAGGATAGACTGTCTCGTTGTGGGACTCGCGATACACGTCCTATCCGTTGAGGATAGACTGTCTCGTTGTGAGACTCGCGGTACACGTCCTATCCGTTGAGGATAGACTGTCTCGTTGTGAGACTTTAAATTCACGTCCCGTCCGTTAGAGGACAGACTGTCTCGCTGGGAGACTAAATACACGTCCTGTCCATTGAAGGACAGACTGTCTCGCGAAGAGACTTTGTCTACACGTCCCGTCCATTGAAGGACAGACTGTCTCGCGGAGAGACTTTGTCTACACGTCCCGTCCATTGAAGGACAGACTGTCTCGCGGAGAGACTTTGTCTACACGTCCCGTCCATTGAAGGACAGACTGTCTCGCGGAGAGACTTTGTCTACACGTCCCGTCCATTGAAGGACAGACTGTCTCGCGGAGAGACTTTGTCTACACGTCCCGTCCATTGAAGGACAGACTGTCTTGCGGAGAGACTTTAGATTCACGTCTTATCCATTAGAGGATAGACTATCTCGCTGGGAGATTTCAGATACACGTCGTATCCATTTGAGGATAGACTATCTCGCTGGGAGATTTCATATACACGTCCTATCCATTTGAGGATAGACTATCTCGCTGGGAGATTTCAGATACACGTCGTATCCATTTGAGGATAGACTATCTCGCTGGGAGATTTCATATACACGTCCTATCCATTTGAGGATAGACTATTTCGCTGGGAGATTTCAGATACACGTCCTATCCATTAGAGGACAGACTATCTCGCTGGGAGATTTCATATACACGTCCTATCTATTTGAGGATAGACTATCTCGCTGGGAGATTTCAGATACACGTCGTATCCATTTGAGGACAGACTGACTCGCTGGGAGAATTAAGATACACGTCCTGTCCGTTAGAGGACAGACTGACTCGCTGGGAGAATTCAGATACACGCCCTGTCCGTTAGAGGACAGACTGACTCGCTGGGAGATTTCAGCATCAGTTACCACGCCTCGTGAAGGTCAGGGACCTTCCTGCCACATAGCTTTTAGAAAGCTCAAGTTGTCATAATAACTCACCAAGTTACTCACAGAGAGCTAAAATTATCATGACCACTCACCAATGTGCTTATTTATAGAAGGATCACGCTCACAGACTAGAGGTTGAAGGAGCCCATACAATTGATCTAGATAATGTAGGGATGCTTACACTTAATACAATTAAGCATGGTCATCTTAAGATGTCGAAGTTCGAGTCTGATTACAGCTTCACTCATATATGACAGTAACCATCATTTTGTCTCGAGCCCTATAAGCTCTACGTAGTCCGATCAGCCATGACCACTGAAAATAATGCTAGGAGACTCAATAATAATAAGGCATCAGAATGAAACATGATTCCACAAATGTCATCGTACAAGCTGCTTGTGGCAGTTAGCGCGATCAAAGATGATAACCTTAACACATTCTACCTCTAGGAGGCTCCATTCGGTACACCGACAATGGTTATCATCGACTTTACATAGAGCATCGAATGAACAAGATTGGGAACAATGGGGTAATCGCCTTCGTGGGTAGGCTTATGTTCAGCAGTAGGCTAATACAATGCTATACAGTAGTCAAGCTGGCAGTAATATATAGTAGCTCAAATCCTGATCATCTATGATCACCACATGCTTTAATAGGCTTTGTTTATAATCAATGATTACCTCATGTAATCAGCTGCAAAAGCTACACTTAACTCACTGCTATCGTAGTAATAATGACTGATGATGTTCACCATACACAGTGCTCTTCACAGGCCCTGACAATGATTACAATGTTTACCTCATGTGATGCTATGAGTCACACACATACTGTTGTTGATGATGATGATGGTGTCACATGCTCGTAGGAGGCTCATTCTATCTCAATCGTCAGAGGAACATATGCCATCGCAATGTCTCGCATCCGGTGAAGTGGAGATGCACAAGGTCCATTCGCTTTGGTGGAGTACATTCCCTGATATTGTTGTAATAACACATACTCCATACTCCGCTCCCGTCCGTTGGACATGAAAATAATAAACAATACATTAGAGTGTTTTCAAAAACCATCATACACTGTTCCTGTCCATGTATGACACATTAATCAAAATTTGAAGACGCCTGTGAAAAATGTTACAGCAAATCACTTTGTCTCTAAAGTGCCCCATAATGCCATCGTCACCACTGCCATATTGATTATAGCTTCCAAACTGATTAGTCATAGAACATTCCAAATAGTTACATGTTGCATGTCACCATCCAAAATTCTGACGCTAGGACATGTCAGTCCGCCCATTGGGGTCAACATTGTGGCTCGGTTAAATAGTAGTAGTATTTACAGTCCACAGTATTTTAGGGTACTCAAGGTAGTCAATGTACCTTAAGTCGTATAGCCTTAAGAGGGTACAACAGCCTTAACAATGTTTTTATAACAATGTTGAGACACATAGACTATAAGTAACACATAACATGAATAGTGCACCAGGTCTATCCCGACACTAGTAAGTGCCTTTGTAATTTCACTTATTCGGAGGATATTATATCCATACTTGCTTGCAAATGTTGATATTTTTGTTGATAAAAGCTATTCATGTTTGTAAGGCAATCATATATGTATCTTACCACTAAGACATACAATACATAGATTTACAGACATAATGCCTCATACACTGCAACAATTGATGACCAATTGCGATGGTCCGACCAGAAAATGTCAATGCAAAAATGGTATTTGTACTACTGAACCAATCCAATTTTCAAAGTGCTTTGGATTTGTGCTCTGTAAAATTCACTCTGTATTATACTGTACTTTATTGATATTGGAGCTGTACCACTGGAGCATTTTTGTAGAACATGTGTCTTATTGTACAGTTTTTCAACAAATCAATTTAAATATGTGATTATGTTTTTACAACACAACATTTGACAAGAATTAAGAACCACAGGCAAGAATACTTTCCAGTTACTATTTGTAACCAGTCAGCCTTAGCAGGTCATTCAAGTGAAGTGTGCCTTGAGACCTCCACAGTACAATATAAATCCTCAACTGACTTCCATATAATGAGCGAGTAATGTTTCATGTAATATAATTCTTACCATATTATTTCATGCTACAGTGCATTATAAATGACACAGCTAGTTCATACTGTTGCTGGCTATGATAGCCAAGCTTCCAGTCCAGTATTTGTTGGTAATAAAGCACTTTTACTTACATGATCCATGTTGTTGGTTAGTTAACACCGGCCAAGTATAACCATATATAACACTTACAGAATTCACAGTACCACACAGTACTTTTATAACTCTGCAGGCTTGTGATAGACCTCTGCTCATGAACTGTGTAGGTCGATGTCTACAATCAACAATATAATATGTCAACAATCTATAGTTTGGATATACATATCTCACCGTTAGGTACTGAATTAATACTTACATGTATCCACAACATTTCATGAAGGTTTAGTTGCCAACTCCTGTGTATACATGCTACATTAGCACTAGGTGTTTAGCCACTTAAAACTCTAAGCATTTTCAACAGGATGCAATACAAATGTTGCAATAGGTTATGACCAGGTCGATGAACTTTGGTATCACTAATATCTGGTTTGGGGGTGAAACTACGTAAGTAATCCAGAGATTTACCTGCATTCGATGATATTGCGTCATATTTCAATACTTACAAGCCACTGTTCTAGCTTGTTGCACTATGATACTGTGACAAATACCTAATGACGCAGTTATGTCTTTCCATACATATTTCACCGTTTCTCACAGTTATTTTGGTATCCACGGATAAACTAAGCCGGTATAAGGCACGATTACAGTTTTCACGTACTTTTTTCAGGATTTCAAGGCATTTTACCCATACATTTTGGGCCAGTCCACGACGCAAATTACAACATAGTTTCACATCTTTCTTGTTACGTGAAGTAAATGTTTACTGTTTTCGATGCTTTTTACGGCTGGTACCACCAGTAATAGATGATCCTGTCTCATACAACCGTATTTATTAACACGCCGTCACCTAAAACAGAAAGCAAACGCAAGCGCCGTATTGGCGCAGATTTGTTCTGATCCCAATTCTGAACTGTAAGGGGATGCTTCAGCTTCCCCTAATTTAGTTAGTAGTTGATCGTGGGCGTATTATAAACTGATATATCACAGACTGCACTTTTAATCCAATAGTTATTAATATTAAAAGATACGATCGCGCGCCATTGCGCATTCCCTGTTCAAACTGTAGCGTCGCTAGTGTCGTGCAGCGCGTCCGTCGCGCGTTAGTGTTGTACCGCTGTCACTCGATTTGGCGAATCGAGTGTGCGGCTAACAATAGTAACGTCACCTATGGGTTGGAGTTGTGGGGTCGCGCTGCAGATTGGAAGCGAGTTTTTATAATGCAAAAGCGTGCTGTACGTGCCATTTTTGGGGTACGTGACGACGTCTCGTGCGTTGAGCTCTTTAGAGAGCTCCGCATTTTGCCTCTGCCGTGTGAGCTTATTTTACAAATTGCCTTGTTCACACATAAAAATTTAAATTTGTTTGAATCACGAGGCGAGTACTCCAGACTGAATCTGAGAAGTAATCGTAGGAAAGATCTGCTCGCAACCCCGAGGCACAGGCTAGTCAGGTCTGAAAAATCGGTATATATTTGTGGCCCTGCTGTCTATAACAGATTACCTGCTCCCGTGCGTAGCGCATCTTCCGTCAATGTATTTAAAAACAGATTAAAGACATGGCTTCTACAACATTTATTTTATGACATATCTGATTTAATGAAATTACCAGAAGTAATTATTTTAAACTAGAATTATTTATCTAAGATTATATACGTGGATTATTGTTGCCTCTGTAACATTATTATTTACAATAATATTATGAAATTATAATTTGTAACTTTTATATTTTGTAATTGTGACACATATTTGAAGTGTACATATTTTGACTTGTAACTTGGAGTTATTAATAAATTTGATTATTGATTAAGTGCTGTAAGCTTAACTTAGGCTAATATTTCTAGTACCTACTCTTTGTACAGTAACTATAATAAAATAATTGTAAATCTTAGTTGACAAAGGGCACAGACCCTGGAGTCTGTGGTTAGTAAATTTTAATTAAAAAAAAAAGTGCTGTAAGCTACATTTTCTGTAAATAAACAAAATTGAATTGAAATTGAAAAAATTGAATTGAATTGAAATTAAGGTTTAATGTAAACATTATGCTTAATAAATGATTTAGCATTTTGTAATGGTTTTAGCTTAATATCTCGGTCATTTTCAACTCTCACTTCTCGCTGTTATTTAAAAAAAACTAATTTAGTACTCATTGTCGTAGGTGATAGTTGTACTAAAGATGGCGTCCCCGGAGTATGTACCGATTTGAAGCATTGTCCAGGCGCTCTACAAGACATTCAAAACAAAAAGCGTCCACAAGTAAGTAAATTTTTAATAGACTTCCAAAAAGGAGGAGGTTCTATGTTCGTCTGTATGTATTTTTTTATGTTCGATGATATTTTCACCAATTGTGAATCTAATCAAACAATTATTTTTTAGTTCGAAAGCGTATACTTCGAGGTAGTCCCATATAAATTTTATCGAAATTGACTGAGCCGTTTTTGAATAATCAACAATATTGTAAAAATCTATTTTTGTACTCGATAGAAATCGGTTTTGCTATTTTTTGCGACAAATAATTATTCAGTCATGTTATGTCGACTGCTAGACATAGGCTTCCTCTATAGATCTTCAATAAGACAGGTTGGAAGCGGCTTGCAACCAGCGCAATTCTGTTTGCTGGTTAAGTTTTTAAAGATTTGTCTTGGCTAGTTTAGCTAAGTCGAATCTTGAGTTTGAATTACATCTCAAGTGCCATACCTAGCTAGAGGACTAAAAATATTACCTACCTATAAATTGGTCGGATAGATTATCAAAAAAAAAAATTTAGACAATTTTTTTTTATTTTGTCAGTCTCGGGTTTGAAAGACGGAAAGTGATATAGTCTACTTTTTATCCTGGATAAATTAACGGTTCCCATGGCATAGTACAAAAATCAAAATTTCATGCGGGCGAAGCCGTGGATAAAATCTTTTTTTTAATAATAATAGAAATTAGCTGTTATTTCAAATTAATATTGTTTTATCCTCATTATATTAGCTTCTACACGTGTTCATTTTTTTAATTTTGTGCCGTATTTTTAGACAGGAATATTTTTTCTTCGGGATAAAAAGTAGTCTATATAATATGTCATTCTTCGATCATATATCCATGCAAAAAAATCAAGTCGATTCGTCTTTATTTTGCTACGTGAATATTTGGATTTATAATATTAAACAGGGTTTATGCGAGTGTCCGAATGCGTGCACAATGCGAGACCTCTACCAGGCTACCCCCGGCGGGACGAGTGTAGCTGAGTACTGGGAGAAAATCATAATTATGATGTTGAGGATCATCGACACGATGAAGAAGAACAGGGTTTCTGACAATCGATTAGCATCCTTTTTGGGGCTTATTCTGTACAACCCGGTCACAATATCTTTGCACCTGACCTCGTGATGTCATCAGTCTAAATTTAACAATAAATATTAAAAAAACAAAACAACAACAAAGCGAAAATATCAAAAATTATCGGGACGTGTATCGGCAACGAAGATGCTAACCGTACTGTCGCACCGGGGAGTGCGCGGAGAGGTGACAGGGGAAGCGGGAGAGGCGCCGCATTCCAGCGAGGAGCACAGATATTCTGACCGGGTTGTAAATTAAAACTGACACCTTCTGTTCAACGATTTTTATCAAATCTCAAAAAAATGCTGTTCCTTTGAAAAATATCATTCACCCTTGACAAAATGTATAGAACAGCTGTGTTTTTAGTTTTGACAAAAGTCGCAGAATAAAAGTTGTTAGTTTTGATGTACAGAATAAGCCTCTAAAAGGACGCTAATTGATTACTAGTAAATCTGTATACATATCTAGTAACAATAGCTCTGCTTCTACCTGCTGCTTCAGCTACACAATCCTTACTAATAATTATAAATCCGATAGTGTTTATTGGTTTTGCTCCTCTTTCACGCAGCAACGGATTGACTTAATTTTTGGCATGTATCTTCAAAAACTCGAGCCAGAGAGAGATATATATACAGGGTCACAGGGTAAGTCGACATATTCCCGTTAAGGGTGTGTAGTTTACTTTGTTTCTGAAAAATTTGATTAAGTATGAATTTTTTTAAAATTTAGGATAGTGTATTTAATACACTATCCTAAATTTAAAAAAAAAACAGATATTTGAAATAGGTATTTATAAAATTCCCAATTTTCGGCTATCAGCTTAGATATTTTGAAACGTGTAAGTCGTATTATTACGTTTATTTGATTTTTACATGTAAAATAATGTACTGTACTGTACACTACCCAACATTATCCGTAAAATTAACCTTTTATAAAAAGTATTTGAATACAAATATCTTGAAAACTGTGAGATTTAGAATATGGTGTTTCATAGTCAAATCAGTCAGAAACGTAGTAAACTACACACGCTTAACGAAAATAGGTTGACTTAGCCTGTAACCCTGTATATAAGGTCTTGTGGCATAGCACAAGAGTCAAAATAGTTCGCGGGCAAAAGCTAGTAGGTAAATTATAATTTTCTTGATGTTTTTTTTTCAGCACTGCGTGTTTGGCACTCGGAATGCTATTGTTTGCTGCGTGTCACCAGTCACCACCTCCACTACCACTGAAAGGTATCAATTATCACGTCATATTAGATAAAATACCGGTTTTAACTCACGTATGATATACGACCGGGCCGCTAGCAGAGGCGGCGCGAGCAGAGGCGCGTGAGGCGCGAGCTATCGCCGGGCGAGCCGCCGTCGCGAATGTTAGTGCGCGTGCGCCAGGCGACGGGAGTGCGCGTATTCCCTGATGAAGAAGGAGTACTAATTTACTCCGAAACCGGTCGGGTTTCACAGCGGCCCGGCCGTATATCATACGTGAGTTAAAACCGGTATTTTATCTAATATAATGTATTCTCACGCGAGTTTTAATGAAGTAATTATCACGTCATATCTATTATTAATAATCGGTTCTAATTAGTAACTATTTAATAATCGGTCACTAATTTTCGCACGCCATACTGGCTAATTGTGTTTGAACCATAAGTACAATTATTATTAAGACCCTTTTGTAACCACAATTATTGCGAATAAAAAACTTTGACTTTGACTTTGTCAAATCCAAGTCCGACTCGCGCACGAAGTGTTCCGTACCTTGTGAAAGCCTTCCTTGACATATTTTATTTTAATTTAATAATTTATTTTTGAAGGGAATATACTAAATAATATTCTGTCTATAATATGCATCTTCCTGTTGTCGTTATTTAATATCAAGCAAAAAAATCACGTTTGTTGTATTGGAGCCTCCTTAAATATTTATCTTAATATAATTATAAATCTCGTGTCACAATGTTTGTCCTCAATGGACTCCTAAACCACTTAACCGATTATAATAAAATTCGCACACCATGTGCAGTTCGATCCAACTTGAGAGATAGGATAGTTTAAATCTCAAATTATAGTCGCAATTTTTATTTATTTAGCCACAGCAACGCGTGGCCGGGTCAGTTTATTATAAGGCCGTGTGTTAGATGTCCCGAAATATTTATTGATTTATAATATTAGTAAGCATATTAAGGATAAGGATTCAAAACTTCTACATTTCAGACCTCAGAAATGCGTGCTACCTCCATACCCCGAGCATGGAAACTACACGGCCAACGTGGGTCAGTCCGGATCAACCAGGGTCAGTCCGGGGGAAGCCCACAATTTCTTCGTCTTGGACGTGACCTGCGAGCCCGGGTACAGCATGGACGGGCCGCAGGTCCTGTTCTGCCGGGATGGCTGGTGGCCGGAGAAGATGTCCAATTGCATCAGTAAGTATTGTTACGAGATGGTTTCTTGGATAATAATATTTCACGCGGTAGGCGCGCGGTACTTACGGCGAGTTGTTTACACCTAAGCGAGATAGTACTGTACTGTACTGTATCAGCTTTTTTAATAGTCCACTGCAGGATGTAGGCCTACCCACGAAGGGCGATTGGGCCATATCCACCACGCTGGCCCAGTGCGGGTTGGCGGATTCACATACGCTATCGAATTTCTTCTTCGGCCATATGCAGGTTGCCTCACGATGTTTTTCTTCACCGAAAAGCCAGTGGTGTGAAAATTCCGTACAAAAATTCCAAAGAATTCATTGGTACGGGAGCGAGATAGTAACTATGCTTTAAGCAGTGAATTTTTTATGACGGGTGCTCTTTGTTCCCGATCTTTATGGTGTTTTTTGTATCGAAGGACAATTACTCGTCTCGAACTTTCAACCTGCTACTCTGTTAATGCATAGCGTCCCTATTAATCCGAGTAATGTCGCGAATTATCTAGTAAATTCCAGATCGGATATAAATAGGCCGGCCAACCTTAGGGACTCAGTTCTATCGTTGTTGCGAAAACATCTCGTGTTCAAGTGCAGTGATTGTGAAGTGACTAGTTTGTGTGAATATCAGTGCCAGTGTTTGTTCAAACCAGTTATGTCATGTGTATTGTGATTTTTTGCAATAAGGTGCAAAGTTAATAATCGGCGTTTTAACTGATTACCCAAGAAGCCATCTCGTAACAAATATATAATCAGTTAAAATGCACATTTGAACATATTTTCAGTTTAGACCGTTTTTAGAATATTTATATACATTTACTACTATTTACAAATTAAACTACATTATATACAATATAATTATAAAGAAATAAGATATATAGAAAAACATAAAAATACATATTTACAAAACAAACACGCCGTCCAGACCAGCAGCGTGTGGGAAGGTCCCCAGAACACTGGCCGCGTTACCTCGCTGAATCGCAAGGCTCAGGCTTTGAGCGAAATATGCGCCAGCTCGAGGGTTTCCGGAGGCGAGGACCAACCTTGATTGTTCACTTTGCATTTTATTGCAAAAAAAAAACTTTACAAAATCACAAAACACACGACACAATTTGTTCGCACAACAATTCACACTTGCACTGATATTCACTTCAACTAGTCTCTGAACACCCTTCACAGTCACTGGACAACATTGAGATAATTTCGCGTCGAAGGTAAAAACAAATCACTGTGTCGATTTCAGAGCAAATAAAAAAATCAAGAGAGAATGTTGTGAACAAACAAGTGAAGCCAACCAAAACTACGCCTCGCCGTGTACAGACACGCCGTCACACACATCGTACGTGTGTAACGGCGTGTCAAACTAACTGCAACTAATCGTAAATGTCGGACAACGACAAAACTGCTGTTCCATACGATTTTTTGTAGACTTTCGACAAAAAGTATGGAATAGCAGTTTTTTTTGCGTATTCACAGTTGATACTCACACCCCACAGTAAAAGTTTTTGAAAATTTGCCATAGATCTTACCGCTTAAGGCTTCGACAGCGGTACACAAACACATTGTATATTTATGTCATATTTTACTAAAATTAAATACCTAATTCATAAAAAGTTGGTGCATCCAGTTATATGGAAAAAATGGAACCCTTATAGGATCACTTTGTTGTCCATCTGTCCATCTGTGTGTATGCCGAGACTCTTTTCTCGGGAACGCGTAAAGATATCGAGTTAAAATTTAAACTGTATACGTACATCTATGGTGTAACGTCGTGAAAATAGTGCTGTTAACCCGCCGTTTGTGACGTCAATTTGACTTACATCGTTTGTGACCCCGGTGTCACGAACCGGGTTTTTCAAGTGCAATTTTTTTTATTCAAAACATTTATCCTATTTTAAATGATTACGTCATAAAAACACATGTTTTAATTATCTTTTAACACAGGTATAAAATTATAAAAATTAATTGTTATTTATTAGGTCTAAGAGAAACAAAGCTGAAATGTCTAAAATTTGCCATTTTTTTAACCATGTCATTCGATCATTCAAAAACTTTAAAAAACTATGTTATTTTCAAGATTGTTTAATTTTACCATAGATAAATGAAGTATACTCAAAATAATTAACAAATACAGTATCCTTGTCATATATATTTTTTTTTAATTATTCCACAATTGTACAGTATTTTTCAACAGTCAGTTTCTTTTCGAAGATGTAGCTACACGCCCAAAATTCAAACAGATATTGCAAATTTGCATTTTAAGTAGAAAAATATTTCAAAGAATATTTAAATCTTGATAAGAAATTGCCGACCGGTAAGCATAGCATAGGAAAGCCACCCAAAGACCAGCATAGAGGATGAGATAGTGCCTAAAAATACGATATTTGCAAAGTGCTTCAAACTAATGGTTCTTTTGGAAATCAATAGGTTATAAGTCTTAAATAGAGACCACAAGCTCGAAAACATAGTGTAGGACGTTCACTTTCAGTGTAGAAAAATAATAATAGTTCAAAAACACGTAGATCAATGTTCGCATCTGGTCCTACTGCACATTTCTCTGTTTATTGGACTTACTTCACCAAAGGATTTTTTAAAACAAAAGGTTATGATGATGAAGATAATGATAATAATTAATTTTAAGTGTCCTCTGTACATTTAACTAGGTTTAAATGAACCTGAATCTCAGGAGATCATCAATTGTTAATTTTGCAAAGTGAATGTATTTCAATAGATATTGTGAAAAAAATATTGATAAAACCAACTAATAACCTTTTGGATGGTATAATTATACAATAAAACAATTAATTGTAATAAAATCATTAAAGTAACCTGTGCAAAACATTGAAAATTAAAAATAATGCTACCTATATTCATTTGACTTACGTAGTTTGTGACCCCGGTATCGGGCACCGGATGGACGCCAAAAGTCCAACTTTCACTTTTCCATTATTATTGCAAGTTTGCCCAGCAATGACAGTCGTAAAATTAGGCAGCTACTCGAAATTTCGGCTCAAATTGATCAAGGATTAAAAAGTTATTCGACTTTTTCTGTCCACCCGGTCTCTGAGACAAATAGGTCACAAACGGCTGAATAAATAATTGTAATGTAAATCTAAAATAAAATTTAAAATCAAGAGGTTCCGGATGGGAAAAAGTTCCGGATGCAAAAAGATGTGGCAGATGGGAATAGGTCCCAAATGCAAGATCATGTTAATAGGATCCTAGATATACCTTTGGAGTGAGTCTCGGAACAATAATAAAGAAGATAAGCTAAAGGTTACCTGGATAAAGCTATAGTCGGAAAAACAAAGACCCTCTGGAGTTCAACGGTCGTACGAGTAAATATTTGGAGCAGTTTTATAAGGACATCATTAAAGAACAGATTTCCTTCAACCAGTTTTATATTTTTATCCAACACAAGTATGTACCTTCGCCAATTATATTTAAAATTACAACAACGGATAAATTGACACAATTCTCCGAGTTAAAGGAAACTGATACTAATGCTTTAAATTGACAATGAATAAATGGACACAATTTTTCAAATAAAATGAAATTGATATTAATGCTTTAAATAAATAATTACCAAATGTTTTGCACAAAGTGTCCATACAAAGCTTATAAATTAAAATTTAAAAGTAAGCCATTGAAGGAGTTACTACTCAATATCTTACTTTAATATACATTTATAGATTTGCCGAGTGATGAAATTTGTATAGCATCAAACGCAGGCCGGAACAGAGTTGTTTGACTACTTGGCTAAATTAAAATTAACTAATTTTACAATCAGGCGAACAAAGCTTGGTTTACAGACTAATGTTTCCTGATGTATATTCTAATTGATGATTTGTCGTTGACCAACGTCGAATAAGAGTCTAATGTGGTTGTTCCTATAGACACATTCCGGACAGAAAATTTGGAGGAGTGGAACGCCAAAAGTGATCAAGCTTTTGGATTGTCTCGGAATTAACCAAATATTGGAAAGTTACGCCGGCATCCAAAATGGTTGCCGCGTTTTATAAAATGTTAAGATGTTACTTGTTTAGGTAGTTGCTGCGGAATTATGACCGTGCGCGTCAGGTAAATAATAAAAAACCTGTCTTAGCATGTGCTAATGAAGTTTTTTAGATGATACCTTACATGATACGATTTACTCACTTTGAATTTTGAACTCATATTTTGTGAATTTTGATGCTCTATTTTTTTTTATTTAAATAAAAATGTACAGTTTTCAGATTTATTCCTATATGTGTACTCTGGGACAATGCTTCTCGCCAAATTTCGTAGTTCTATGTCAACGGGAAGTACCTTGTAGGTTTTGATTTTTGTGAGTGCGAAATATGCGGTTTTTTACGACATAAACGACTCTTACTTTTTTAAACGATAACTGAGAAGATTTTCTTTTACACAACTGCAAGAGATCAGAGATATACGAGTACGTATACAGTTTAAAAGCCAATGCCGGTTTTGTATGGAAGGTGGCGCATTTTTTTTTTCACGCGGTCATCAACCTAACCTTGTTTTTATAGTTCAATTTAGTGTTACAAGTGATGACTATGAAATGCTGCAGCTGTAGTTTCTGTCCAAAAAGAGTTATAAGACTTAAAAGTTGGTTGTGATTTATTCGTTTTTAAGGTTGTTTTATCACCTAAGCGCAAGTTACGAGCAAAGTTGACATAAATAAAAACTGTTGAATGCTTTTAGAATTGTTAGGAATGAGATTGCACCTCGAACTATCTCGCCTTCTGCAAACCTCATCTCCATATTATCAGTTTTTGTCTGTAATGTGGTGATTAACTATTTACTTTAAAGATGGCACGGAAGAAATCGCTTCGACAAGGCCGTCGTTGTACTTATACTATAATGTTATGTCTTTGTGTGCAATGAAGTGTTAATTCATTCATTTATTTACCGTGTATGATGCATACCGCATAACATATCTGTTGTCAACGATAACACCAGAGATTTATAATCATAGCAGTGCAAGATAGATATCAGAGTCCATAAAACAAAAGCTAAGTCGTAGTTTTAAAACACTGGTCACCAATAATTCAAAACAAGCTCATATAACACAAAGATCGAGGCGTGAGAGCATAGAACAATTAATACCGAAGAGACTCCGGGTTCTTCTCCCCCCGTGTTTGGTGGAAGTGAGATTACCAACTCGAGCTATATGCTCTTTTTGGCGGCTGGACGCCTCGGCCGCTAAATGCCGAGGGGCAATGTTTGGAGGGTTCGAGTACCCTTTTCAATCCGCGAGGACGAGCGGCTTCGCTCAGCACCCTCGTTAGCTTCTAGTATGGCCATCGCTGGCCATATATTGGCTTAGTGGAATTAAGTTGGCCCTCTTATGGCTTGGTGGTTGTCTTAGCTTGGAGTCTTCACGACCTGCACCGAACCAGGTGCAGGCGGCATCTCTTCCTCTTTTCTTGATATGACGTGACGCACGTTTGGTCCGGTGGCGTACTCGTACAGATGAACGCGGCTTCGGATGGCCAGTCTCGGCAGTGTACACTCGACCAAGACTGACTGAAGTGCGGAGCAGAGCTCTCTCAGCCTGTCGGGGTTCGTAGTGATGCGGAGATGGGGATTGGGATCGCTAGCTCGGCTCAAGCGCGCTACCGCGCAAGCCAGGCATAACGTCTCTAACATCCCCTTTAAAGCTTCGGTCGTCAAGCACAACAGTCAACGACGAAGGTTAGGCGGCGTCAAGCTCACGCCAAGGTGGAGCGATGCCTACCCGTGGTTGTCCGCTAGTGTGCCACGATAGTGAAGCAGCTGGCACCGGGGGAGAAGCTCGACCCTGGCCGCCAAGGCGGGCTCGCGTAGTTGCAAGGCCCGATGCGGCCGCGCGTTGCGTAAGCGACAGCAGCGGCACGATGTCTGGGCGTCGCGATGCTAGGCATCGCGAGATGGGGTCCGTGTGTGGCGCAAAAGCTCGTGGTATGGCCGCGACCAAATACCGAGGCGTGAGTGAGAATTAGTTGATCCTTATTCTTTTAATTGCCGGGACGGGGCGCGGGGGGAGGGGGTGGTTTGTAAGTGAGAAAGTGAAACAAACCAAGCTCCTGTGCACCTTAGAGTAGGACAGGAGACAGTCAACTACATACACATCTTCGGCGGCATTATTTTTTTTAAAAGGCGCCAATTTCAGGCATTGGCTTTTCAAAACGATATCTTTACGCGTTCCCGAGATAAAGAGTATTGATATACACACAGACGGACAGATGGACAGACGGACAACAAAGTGATCCTATTAGGGTTCCGTTTTTCTCGTTGAGGTACGGAACCCTAAAAATCAAGAGAGATTTTTGTGAACAAACAAGTTTAGCCAACCAAAACTACGCCTCGCCGTGTACAGACAATTACACACACATCCACGTACAACGAAACTACGCCTTGGTTTGACAGTCGAACTATGGCGGCGCAACACCGACGCACTCACACATGTATAAAAAATCGGCCTCACTTGACTGTTCAACGACGTTCGCTCTTGATTTTTTTATTTGCTCTGAGGTGTCGATATGATTTTTTTTGAATGACTTTTAGCTGTTGGACTCTGAGGCTTCTACAGCTTACCGGGCATGGGCGAGCGCAGAAGGCGACTGAGCCCTAAGATTATAGGGTGACTAGCGCAAGGGCACCTGAGAAGGTACGGACCTCGGCTTGGGCCGTCACCCGGCGGGGGAGATCAGACTTGCCCGGGCATCCCAGAAGGGGTGTGCCCTGTCGCCCTGTATCGATAGGAAGTGACGTCTCTCTATTTATATCCGACAGCCTAGTTTAGAATCCACCAGAATATTTGAGACTGTTAAATTTATAGACGCTATTGTATAAACATGGTCTCGAATCGTTCTCGTTATTCAATAGAAAAAACACTTATAAAAAAATCAAAATGCATGTTTACTACTTAACCAATAACTGAGTGCTTATCTGAAATGACTTACCGGGGTCATAAATAACTTCTTAGAAGCGGTTCTTTATTAAGATTATAAAACACCTGGTGACCGTAAACAAAGGATTTGGTTTTCTTTCGGTCTTATCAGTCAATGTTTAATTACTTATGCTCTGGACTCTAACAAGTAAACAAGCTTTCATTTCTGTTGATGTGATTAAACCGACACCTAATTTTGTTAAAAATGCCAAAAAGGAGTGCTATTAGTTTAAAAGATAGAGTGAAAATACAGGATGCCTAATATTTTTGGCCAAGGCTGTACAATAGCGTCGTAACCAAATCCACAGCCACAGCTTATGTCAAAACTCAAAAAAATCGTCTGTTCCATACATTTTGTCGCGGGTGAACGATATTTTTCTACGGAAAAACAACTTTTTTTGAGATTTGACAAGAGTCGAACAAAAGTTGTTAGTTTTGATGTTTAGAATAAGCCCCTAAAAGGATGCTAATTGATTAGGAATAACCCTGTATAACTCGGCAGCTATAAACAAGCTGCGCAAAATTCAACCCTGACTGAAGCTCAGATCAAATCTACGCGAGGATCGGGTTTCGCGCAGTTTGTAGCTAACTTTACAGCCGCCAACTTGTATGATTCTTCCTAAACCTTACGATCGAGTTTTGGCGGGAACGCGAAAAAGTCATGTCGCCTCATTGTATTATTTTGTTAAATTTGTGTTTTTATCCGTGATAATTAGTGAAAAGTTGTGGTATTTCGTTGATTATGAGCTGATTTATATGCATGAGTGTAGGCAAGTGATATAATGTGACGTATCAGGTCGTTCCGTGTAGTCACCAAAACTCCATAAAACACCAGTAAATAAATAAATAAATATTTTGGGACATCTTACACACGGCCTCTGACCCCAAACTAAGCAAAGCTTGTGATATGGCTGCCAGAGACTGATATACTACATATACTTTTTTTTAAATACATACTTATATAGGTAGTAACTAAATAACACCCAGACACAGAGCAAATACTTATGTTCATCACATAAATATTTGCCCTGGGTGGGGATCGAACCCACGCCTCTGTGATCCAGAAGTTAGGGTCACTAACCACTGAGCCACCGAGGCAGTCAAAGTCAGTAAAGTATCCACTGCTTTACTGAGGTATGACTTGGACTTTGTTTGGACTTTTGGACTTGACCGCGACTTTATTGGACTATGACGTGACTACGACAGTGACTATTTTGATGAAATATCAAAAATTATTAAAACTTATTACTTGACACTGGCAAATGCTCAACAATGCGACGCCAAACATAAGAAGAAGAAGAAGAACCTTACGATCCCTTTAATGATGTTTCAGGCCAATCGTGCACCAAAGGAGAAACAGCTGGCGTGTGCACCAAACTCAACCAATGTCCGGCGGCGCGCGAAGACATCAAGAATCGGATAGCCCCACAAGTAGGTCTGACTTACTTGTTCAGTATGCTCTTCGGCGAGCGCATAAGCATGTAATTTGTATGAAGAAATGTACAGTTCATACAAATTACATGCTTACGCGCTCGCCGAGGAGCGCGTCATGTTTACGACAAAACTCACACTCAGCCTACTGTACTATGATCCATCAGCCATATGACGTCCACTGCTGGACAGAGGCCTCCCCTATAGATCTCCAATAAGACCGGTTGGTATCGGCTTGCATCCAGCGCGATCCTGCGATCTTAAAAAGGTCATTCGTCCACCTTGTGGGTGGACGTTCCACGCTGCGCTTGCCGGTGCGTGTTCTCCACTCAAGAACTTTTCGACCCCATCGGTCATCAGTTCTCCATTGCCACTTCGACTTGCCAATTCGCTGGGCTGTCGGTAACTTTAGTTCTTCTACGTATATCCTCATGCCTGATTCGATCTTGCAGAGAGACTCCCAGCATACTCCATAGCTCGTTGTACTGCTTGGAGCTTATTAATAACGAATCCTACTAGCTTAATTGGATATTATTAATAACTTTTTCTTCTTCTTCGTCGAGTCAATGGTTCAAAAATGATTATTAATATAATTTTCTCCCAGTATTTGGCAACTGCGACCCCGTAAGGTGTACCTTGTACAGGTCTTCCATCGTACATTACATTAATAACTGATGCTACTAGTATTATTAACGCAAAAGTTTGTAAGTATGGATTGATAAAATATAAATGGATGTTGGTTACTCTTTCACGTAAGAACTATTGAATGGATTTTATTAAAACTTTACAATAATATAGCTTATACATCAGGCACATAGGCTACTATTTTACGATAAGTGTCGAGTAAGTAGGAAAATGCTGCCATCTGCGAGCTACCCTAGCGTGCGCTGCAAGAATGTCAAAATAAACAACTGTCGATCGAATAACTGTCAAATCAATCTATGGTCAGCCCTTGGATACTATGATAATAATATTTATCCATCCATCCATCCATCAGCCAAAGAACGTCCACTGCTGGACATAGGCCTACCCTATGGATCTCCAATAAGACAGGTTGGAAGCGGCTTGCATCCAGCGCGATCCTGCGGTCTTAATGAGGTCATCCGTCTACCTTGTGGGTTGACGTCCTACGCTGCGCTTGCCGGTACGTGGTCTCCAGTCGAGAACTTTTCGATTCCATCGGTCGTCAGTCCTCCGCGCTATGTGCCCTGCCCATTGCCATTTCAATTTGCTAATCCGTTGGGCTATGTCGGTAACCTTGGTTCTTCTACGGATCTCCTCATTCCTGATTCGATCCCGCAGAGATAATCCCGATCGCGAATAATATTAATATGTATCATACTGATATTATAAATCCAAAAAAATTTGTTGGTTTGTTCCTCTTTCACGCAGCAACGGAGCAACAGATCGATTTTATTTTTGACATGGATATAGTTCAAGGGCCGGAAAGTGACATAGACTACTTTTTATCCCGAAAAAAGAAAAGGTTTACGTGGGATAGCACAAAAGTCAAATTCCACACGGGTGGAGCCGTGGGCAAGCTAGTTGTTAATAGTCTATAAGGGTAATTTTGTTTTTGGTACCAATCTAAGAATCGTCCCAATCATCTTTCGTGGGTAGGCCTGCATCCTGCAGCGGACTATTGAAGAGGCTGGTACAGTACAGTATACAATATCACACACTCAAGAGACTTGTGTTCTCTTACGAATTTTCAATCAGGTTACGTGCCCTGACGCGAGGTTTACCATTTTCTATCCATCCCAAAAAGTACACAACACCGTTAATGAAGTTTACACTTGAAAAATATACCTACATAAAATATACCTACATAAAATATACCTACATAAAATATACCTACATAAAATTATTTTTGTTTATTTTTCAGCATTGTTGGTTTGGTGGCGTAGACCCCATAGTGTGTTGTGTACCACTGCCCAGCGTTGGGACTACGACTACTACACCAGTTCCCACCACCACCACTAAAAGGTAAAGATATTTTACTAAGTAGTAGGTATACAAAGTCACTCAATTCTAATAACCTCGCAGTTGTATTTAGTTATATTTCACAACAAAATTTAATTTAATATAATTATAGCACAGAACAGAAAAGAATGGAAGGAATTGGGGGAGACCTTTGCCCAGCAGTGGGACAGTACAGGTTAAATAAAAAAAATGATATTAAAATATACAATAAAATTAATGATAAATTAAGTTACTATCGATATTTCAAATAATACTCTGTGGTCACGATGTGTAATCTAAAACTCTGTGGTCACGATCATTCTTCGCCCATCACTACTTGACATGCCCATAAAGTATGACATTGACAGGTACTGTCTGTACTATTAAGAAATTCAGGACTTCATAGGCGTGATTTTTCTGACAGCTGTCGCAGAGATCAAGTTAAATTTTATGGAGTATAAAATGTATATTTTAACACAGAAGTGACGTTACGAACACCCCGCTTCCGAACTTTGACAAGGTTTATCCTTGTCTTATTGTTATTCAACGGATAAACTACGTATCCAATATTTTAGATAATCTCTAACGGACTAATTATACTCATGATATTTTTGCCCAGTCGTAATGCCTATCATTATTTTTACAGAACTCAAGTATCCAACCTAGTGGACACCCATTTGAGCAATGACATAGACAAGAGAGGTAAAGAAGAGAGGTGCGACCCTCTCCCGGAGTTTCTCTCTCCCAAACCAACGGGACAGAAGGCCTGGGACAGTGAGTATTTTTTTATTTTTTATTTCGAATAGGTTCGCGTTTGACTACACACTGCCTGATGTTGAGCAGATGTGCGGTCTAGGATGTAGCACGCTTACCTAGAAGATACTTATTTACTCGGGATTTGAAGACACCCACGTTGTAGCAACGCACAGTTCTAGC